>OU426983.1:48763720-50216864 GCA_911387785.2 Aelia acuminata
ATGCAACTTATGGAGACCGATGGGTTGGTCGAAACGGACCTGTTAAATGGCCACCACTAGTAGATTATTTTGTGTGGGGCTGGATGAAGTCTATGGTTTATTCTGCGGCAGTTGACACGCAAGAAGAGCTAAGAAATCGGATCGTGGAAGCCGCAGTAACTATCAACCTCCATCCTGATGCTATACGAAGAGCCAGAGAAGCATGGATTCGTCGTGCTGAATGTTGCATTCAACAAAACGGAGGCGCCTTTGAACATTTACTCTAAATGTTGTAATAATAATAAATAAATAGTAATAATAAATCTTTAACCTTTGATATCTGTTTAATAAATTAGTTTGAGATACATGTTAATATGAACTTTTTTGTTTATTTTGTGTTAGAGAACAAGTACCTAAAATAGTGCCGTGCAATTCCGAAACACCCTGTATAACTTGACATATAAAAAAAATTAATGATATATATGATTTTCTCTAATTATATGAATATAACACAATTGGTGAAGATCATTTTTTTGAGCTGATTTAATTTAGCTAATCGGCATGCTACATCAACCATCTGATTCAGTTAACTCATTTTGGAAACATATTAAATTTATTCTGTCATTGATACCCTAAGTGACCTATGGGGTAAACGATTTTCTGCAATAGGTCCATGCCAATGAAAAATAGAAGGGTATAGTGGTCTAGGAGATACAAGTGGGGTCCAAATAATTTTTATTGCATTATTGGAATAACCTTCATTAAAAGACAGATTTGTTGGTAGGTTTGTATGAAGAAGGGCAGGGATAGCTAAACACATTAGAGTGTAATCCACTTTACAATTCTCGAGCCGAACGATGGAAGTTCGAATTCGCCCTGGGCTGGTTGGGTCTTCTTTTTTGTTTTATTTGTTGTTCTTTTATTTCCTTATGAATCTACGGAATAAATCTCTTCCTTGTCAACATGGTTAGAATAGGTTGGATACACCTCTAGAGTAACCTCCCTACCGTTTGCCACACATGGTGAGGAATGGACACCAAACAAAATAAAGTTTGTATACAGAAATATAACAGTTACAAATGAGAACTTAGTTTTGTAATAGCATTTGTAGTGAAGTAAAGATTTCATGGCACTATTTTCACTTCTGTGCAGCCAAATTTTAAATCTTTCAAAGTGAGCAGCATTACACCAGCTATCAAAAATATATTTGAATTTCAAAAATTTAATATTAGCTAAGCAGGAGGTCTACCTAAAACCAATAAAAACATAGTAAGTTTCCATCAAACAAAAGTTTTGGGACCTATGGTCTAAGTTATATTTAAATTTTAAAAAAATCTGGTGCGTGCGCGCAACACACAACTTTCACTTATCAAATTACTTAGATTAGAACTTGATGTGTTTTGTTAATTGCCACTTCTCAAAGTCACACATTTTTCCATATTCATTTCTTATTTTTGTTTTTATTTGCTCTATAAAAAACACTAATGTTTTTTATTATTAAATAAAATTTTTTACTTGTGATAATTTGGCAATGCAAGCATAATACTCCAAGTCGTCTGATTTTATAATTATCTATGTAGTTGTTGAAAACTTCATTTAGTTATCATGAAACAAATAATTTCCATTAAATGAACAGAGCGGCTTTAACTATGAACACTGGTCTGTCGTTTTATGAGTTGACGGAATATTTTTCTTTTTTTTTCCTCTATATGTTTACTTGATTTTTTCATTTTTCATATTTAGCCATTTCTTATTTTTAGGCGTAACGAGAGACAGTTAATTTCTCCATATAAACAAAAACAAAGGTACTTTACAGAAAAACAAAAAAGGCCCCTCCCCATTTAAGTCCCCTCAGAACTTTTTAATAACGATAAAGCTTACCTGATATTAAAGAACAACTACTTTTCATTAAACATGACGAATTTGATCAAAATCATTAAAGCTGTTTTTGAGATAATTGAACAAAAGGTAAAAATTGGAAAAAAAGTTATGGAAATAAAATGGCCCCTCCGTTAGACCAATTTGATGAAATGTTGGCTATCACATCTTTGGCATATACATACATCAAATACCCAGTTTGATAAAAACCGTGAAAGCCGTTTTTGAGTAAATAAAAAAAAAACACGTGAAAATGATACAAAATTTATTAAGTAAAGTGCCCAACCAGTTGATCAATTTTAATGAAATTTTGCAGTCATATCTCGGGCATATTAATACATCAAATATTCAGTTTAATCAAAATCGTTAGAGCCGTTTTTGAGAAAATAAAAAAAAACGTAAAAGTTATTAAATAAAGTACCCCCTCCGTTTGAACAATTTTGATGAAATATTTGCTGTCACATCGATGGCATATACATTCTCTAAAAACCTAATTTCAGGTTCGCACGGTTTATAGTTTTTGAGCTAGTCTGTTCACACACACACACACACACACACACACACACACACACACACACACACACACACACACACACACACACACACACACACACACACACACACACACACACACACACACACACACACACACACACACACACACACACACACACACACACACACACACACACACACACACACACACACACACACACACACACACACACACACACACACACACACACACACACACACACACACACACACACACACACACACACACACACACACACACACACACACACACACACACACACACACACACACACACACACACACACACACACACACACACACACACACACACACACACACACACACACACACACACACACACACACACACACACACACACACACACACACACACACACACACACACACACACACACACACACACACACACACACACACACACACACACACACACACACACACACACACACACACACACACACACACACACACACACACACACACACACACACACACACACACACACACACACACACACACACACACACACACACACACACACACACACACACACACACACACACACACACACACACACACACACACACACACACACACACACACACACACACACACACACACACACACACACACACACACACACACACACACACACACACACACACACACACACACACACACACACACACACACACACACACACACACACACACACACACACACACACACACACACACACACACACACACACACACACACACACACACACACACACACACACACACACACACACACACACACACACACACACACACACACACACACACACACACACACACACACACACACACACACACACACACACACACACACACACACACACACACACACACACACACACACACACACACACACACACACACACACACACACACACACACACACACACACACACACACACACACACACACACACACACACACACACACACACACACACACACACACACACACACACACACACACACACACACACACACACACACACACACACACACACACACACACACACACACACACACACACACACACACACACACACACACACACACACACACACACACACACACACACACACACACACACACACACACACACACACACACACACACACACACACACACACACACACACACACACACACACACACACACACACACACACACACACACACACACACACACACACACACACACACACACACACACACACACACACACACACACACACACACATACATATTAAAGGAGGAATGTAGGATTCATAGTAGCCTATTCAGGGAATTTCCTAAAATATTGTTTTAATTTTTAATTGCTTATTGGTAATTTCTATTTTAAATTAATATTGATTTAAGGAAAGGGTATTGTACTTGTTTTTTATATAATTTAACAATTATACTTACGAATAGATTTTATTATTCATATTTGTGGGTATTATTCATATTATAATATATATATTATAATAGGGTTCTTGAGGTTCAGTCAATAATAAACAACTATATTAAGGCGTTTCAGTCCAGTCCTGAACTTGCTGTTGTACATTAGAGTTATATAGTTAGTTAGTTTTTTGCCAGTACATCAGCAGAACCGTGCCCTGCTACATCATTTACATAGGGTATCCACTGCTTGATAATATTCACACATCTCTACATCAGCAGAACCGTGCCCTGCTACATCATTTACATAGGGTATCCACTGTTTGATAATATTCACACATCTCTACATCAGCAGAACCGTGCTCTGCTACATCATTTACATAGGGTATCCACTGCTTGATAATATTCACACATATCAACATCAGCAGAACCGTGCCCTGCTACATCATTTACATAGGGTATCCACTGCTTGATAATATTCACACATCTCTACATCAGCAGAACCGTGCCCTGCTACATCATTTACATAGGGTATCCACTGCTTGATAATATTCACACATCTCTACATCAGCAGAACCGTGCCCTGCTACATCATTTACATAGGATATCCACTGCTTGATAATATTCACACATCTCTACATCAGCAGAACCGTGCCCTGCTACATCATTTACATAGGGTATCCACTGCTTGATAATATTCACACATCTCTACATCAGCAGAACCGTGCCCTGCTACATCATTTACATAGGGTATCCACTGTCTGATAATATTCACACATCTCTACATCAGCAGAACCGTGCCCTGCTACATCATTTACATTGGGTATCCACTGTTTGATAATATTCACACATCTCTACATCAGCAGAACCGTGCTCTGCTACATCATTTACATAGGGTATCCACTGTTTGATAATATTCACACATGTTAAATGAAGCTGTTGGAGAAGTGATCGACATGCTAGTAGATCTACAGATGAGGAATCTTTTTTGTTAATTACAGCCCATATTGCTGCCTATGAATTCACAAAAAAAAAAATAATAAAAAATCCACATCTAAATTTCATGCACGCTTTTTCACTGCCAAAATTATTTGGAATGGGTCTGATAAGACACCGGTTCCTATGACAAATGTACTTCATTTACAAAGCAATTACTTATTTCAATTATTTAAAAATTAAACAAAATAAAAAAAATAAAAGTAAATTAAATACCAGGTTCTCGCTGGGCAAGGAAACAAGACGGGATTTCCACCTGCATCACATTTATAAAATGAATAGCAATCATTTGGGTTTGAAAATTGAGCTTTTCCTGGAGGGCAGATTATTTTACTTGGATCAACGTATCCAACCTAAAACAGTGAAGTATGGATATATTTGTATAGCTCTATATTATTGTTTATTGTTATTTTTTAATAGTAAACTTCAATCAAATGACCAGGAAGTAAAATGGTAAAATAAATTCTGACAATCATAAGTATGGAAAGTTTTTACCTATTTTTTTTAGGGTTTTGATCCAGTGGTAGTTTTGAGCTGTTTATGACAAGAAAAAAAGGAAGGAGCTGATTGTTGTGAAAGAATTATTAACACCATGACTTCATTCTTAGGATCTGCAATTATTAGCTGTGATACGTGAGAAGCTGAAAAATCAAACAAATATCCTAATCCACTCCCGTCCAATTTGTTGGTTTTCTAGGTATGATATGAGTACCTAGATTAGGGGAGGAGGACCGGGGTGGTACGAGGAGGACAGGGGTTGTACGCCTATACCATGATAACTAAGAACAAAAATTTGTGAGACGCACCATGACATTTCTGCCTGGTACGGACTTGTGCCCACCATGGGAGTATATGATCTTCGTATAGCCATGGATAAGCAGAAAACCAGTCGTGCAGTCTAATTTATGTTTTTCTTTTCTTGTTTCCTTTTTTATCCCTATTTCAAATACATCTTTATAATTAATCATGATGATATCAGCATAATCAATTCCTATTCTCCATATACCTGTTTCAAAATTAACTACATATTTTAATATTTGCAGCCGTCACCGCTGGGGTGAACAGGGGGAAAACTACTTACACTTTAAATGTGACATAAATTGGCAAGTTTTATAAATACCTTTAAATTACAGCGTTGGATGAGGAATTAAATGTCCCAACAGTTGTTTTTAGGCTTTGTTATTTCAATTTAAAGCCTCTTGAATTTTACCTATCTATGAAAATATTATTTCGTCCCCTTCAATAATTTGGTGCTAGTGATGCCCATGTTTGGAACTAGTAATATGAATGAATTCTAAACATTTTCTAATAGTATTTTTATTTTTCATTTTTGTGTTTGTTGAAAATTCTGTTGATGGTTGTTATTCATGCACATGTTGAGTGTTAATTGTTTTATTTACTTGAGTTTCAACATAAATAATTATATTATTCAGGGTCTTATCTTAAGAGGCTGTTAAAGTAAACCTGACCAATAGATTGCAAACAATAAATGCTTGGGTGGATATGAAATTTGAATTTAATGAAATTGAAAATTTAATAACCTAATTTAATAATGTAAGTATATCTTTATTTTACTCTTATGAATATTGATGCTTATATATTCAATAAAAAGGTTATTCATAGTTTTTCTGCATTTTATTTTTAATAATTTTCTTTAATCAGGCGTTGGTCGCATTGTGAGAATTTCCCTCACACTTGCCGAAAATCTTGTGTATTTTACTTTCTTCTTTTTATTTAATTCTGATATTTTTTATATTTGTCATTTGTACATTAACACAATTTATGAAGTTGTTTTTGAAGAAAAAAATTGCCGCGCTAAGCTCCTATAAAACGATTTGTGAGAAAAAAAACGGGAGCGTGAAGGAATTGCTCACGGCAGGAACATCCGTGACACAAAACTGAGCCACCGCTCGGGCCACTCCTCAAAAAAGAAAATTTGATTCGGGCTTATATTGCATAAGAGTAGAGGTATTTAATGAAGTGAGAGATTACTGTTTCCAAGAATTTCCGTTTGTTTATATGTTTCATCTATTCCAGTGCACTCTTTTGTCAAATGTGGTATTTGTTGATAAATAAATCTAAATGTGGTTTCTTCAAATGTGTGTGTGTGTATTTTGTTGATAATAATGATAGAATTGATAAACAATTCTATAAGTGAATAATGCAACTTTTTCTTGTTTACTCTCTTCTATTTATTCCTCTCCAATAAATAAATTATAATAAATGCATTAAACTGATGAAAGCACCTAAAATAGATTAATAATTTAACGATAAACATATTCTAGATTAAAGGAAACAAAAATATGGTCAAAAATTGAGGTGTGAGGGAATTGCTCACGCAACTTCCTCAACGGTCTCAAGGAGTGGCGCGACCAGCGCCGGGTTAAACATTTTTCTTAACTTTATTATTTATGAAATATTAATTTACATCACAATCTACAGCCTCTAGTTCACAAACCAAAAAGTGAAAAAGTGTTTTAATAAAATGATAAATCATAATTATGGCTGATAATTAACACTTAATATTTTACCACACTTAATATTGTATGAATTACAACAAACATATTGTTCATTAAATTCTGTTTTTGGAGAAATCAATTTTGTTGCAAATACAATATATTAATTATTTTAAATTAACAACTATAGATTTTATATTTGTAATCACTTACCAAAAATTGAGTGAAAGAGAGAACAAAAAAAAGTGAACATGATTGACACATTGATATTGGCACTATTGCAATGAGGATAGGAGATACAATGAATTCAGCAGTGCTGTATTGAATATGTTCGAATCAAAGTCAAATATTTATCAAGAAATATAAATAAAATGTCAATCAATCTAAGCAAGATATATTCACATTTTTATGTTTCTGCTGATAAAAAAAATTATACATACCTCTTATTAATAATGTTTGTATACATTCTGAATTTTATTTATCAGTTTTCTTCAGAAATTCACACCGATTTGTGAATTTACTTAGTTTACCAGTTAGTTACTGTGGAGAACTTTAAGAAAAAAAAATATAATGAGAAAAATAAACAAAATGCCATTTGATATTCACAGTTAATAAATTACACTAACTGTAATTAATAAATTACATTAACATTAAATATTATATAACACTAAGTTGGTTGATTTTCTTTCTGTGTTGACAAAATGGCAATGCAGAAAATAAAATCAGTAATAATATGTTTTGAGAGATATTGAGTACCTTTTTTTTTCTTTACTGCAGTTTATTTTCATAAATAACTTTTTATTTACCCTAATTGAAAAGGTACAGATGATTGCTCAATCAATAATAGAAAATAAATAATTAGAAACACATAATGCATCAAAATAATAATATCATTGAATTGATATAAGTATTAAGAAAAACATAATTTATCAAGAAAAAAAAAACAACTTCTGGGTCAATACAAAACTATAATATGAAAGATATAATTGTAAAATAATAATCCATAATTCAAGATTAAGCTATCCACATCTATACCTCATTTATGAACTTATTAGACTTTTGCTTAATTTTACAGAAGAACCGTACGAGAATTTTTAAGTTTGTTAATTGAATTTAATCATTAATTTACAAATTAAGGTTCTTGATTTACTAGAACCTTGCAGAAACGGTATTCAGCATTTTCTATGTTCAGCCTCTTTCATCCGTATCATTATAGGGATATGGTGCAACCAATAGGAGGTATAACTTTTGAAGGTATATTCCAGCAGTCTATATTTTACTATTAAAAGCATTTGCTCACCTCATAATTTGTCTAGGACATAGTTACCTAGATAAATTGATAAAACTAAAACAGCTTTGTAATTCAAAGATATTGGAAACTTTTGTATTCACCTTAATTTGCTGGTGAGTAGGTATAAGGCAAATATAAGGTAAATTAATGTTTTTTAAAAGCTTGTAAATTTCTGGACCAGATGTAAGAGTTAAGTTACCGCACAAATCAGGGTTCCGATAGGTGGATCTCCCTTGGAAAATTTGAAAGAAAACTTTTTTTTTTTTTTTTTCATAATTTGAATCGATGAAATTGCATCATTAGAAATTAAATTTTGAAGGTTTTTCTTTATTTTTATACAGAATAGAATAGAATAGAACCAATAATCCTGTATTGATGTGTTGATGATAATAGGCTCTGTAGATGCAGGTATGAAGGCAGCTTTAAATGGTGTTTTTTCTGCAAGCTTCAAGGGAGGGGCGCTCGTGGATCCACTGGTATACCTAATAAGCAAAATATAAATATAATAGGGAAAATTGATTGAGGGATGTTTTAATAAATTAAATAACATTCTGATTAGTAGACTATTTTTATTATATATTTTATTTTATATTAATTGACCTCTGCCATTCTGATTAGTAGACTATTCTCTGCCATTCTGATTAGTAGACTATTTTTATTATATATTTTATTTTATATTAATTGAACTCTGCCATGTCTGTTTGATAAACAATTTAAAATGAGTTCCCATTTATTAATATTATAATTCATTGGCAAGAACAGTGACACAAGTAAAAAATTTAGAAATTTTTTTTTTTTTTTTTTTTTTTTTTGATAGTGTGATAATTATATTAGTAATGTTGTTCTCAACCTGTTTACAGTTTATTATACATAAATAAATATTTTAAAAATGGAAATGTAAATATTTCTTTTGATAAATTTTAGTGCTGATTATTTTGACTTATATCACTATTCTTGCTGACAGCAATATCATGATTACATTTACAATAATTTAAAAAAGTACTAACAGAATACTTATTAAATGAGAAAAATAAACGACTACCCAAGTTTTTCAGACAATAAGTTGAACCTTTAAAATATTAACTTGATTGAATATACTTAATGAAATATCTAGTTTAGCTATTGAATATACTTAAAGAAATATCTAGTTTAGCTAACCTTACCCAGCGGCAGTAGGCCTATAAAACAAAGTTGATGTTAAACTGACCTTTATTCGTTATTGAGCCATTTTTCACTCAGTTGCAATCAAGTGAATAATGCAATATTTAATGCCAGTAGATCCTAGAAAGGAGTGCCCCTCTCTACTACCTCCTGAAAAATGAGAAAAAAAATTCCATTTAACTATTATGACATACAAGCGCTTTTATTGAGCAATAGTTAATGATCTTAAATGAAGAATATAATTTAAACATGATTTATAGGTTCCATTATGTAAATCATATTATAAATTAAATGTTTTGATGGCGCAATTCTCATTCACTCCATCCACAAATACAGTAATTTTATTAGAATGTTAAGTTCTATTACCTACATGCTTCCATTATTATTTCATAATTCCAGATTGACTTTGCCAGCCATAAATGGTCGTTTTAACAAATCTAAATTCTACCAAATCCACAGATTAAAGATTTTCCCAATATTTTATATTATTACTTCATGATTCCTGATTGCCTTTGGCCGCTTTAAGTTGTACTTTAACAAGGGTTTTTGAACTACCGATGAATGGAATAGGGTAGTTTAAAAAAAAAAAAAATTGTGCCCCCCTCAGAAAATTCCTGGTTCTGCCATTGCTGTAGTATTTGAATTTAATATGTTAGCAATGTTTACTTGATGGTGATGTGGCAGAATCCTAAAGGGTTGATGTAGGTACATATTTTTGGATAAACAAATTATTAAAGCGGATCCATCATTCCCTAAATAATGACTGAGTACATACTGACAATATTCAACAAATATCTGTTAAAATTAAGCAAAACAAATTGTTTAGAGTTCTTTTACATTCCAAATGCCTTACTTGAATCAGTTCATGAGCTATCAACTAGTCTTTTCATTTTAATAAAAAAGTTTCTGTGTTGTTTTTCGAACCGCATCCCCAACCATTTTCGTTACATACATTTCTATGGCAAACTATCTTCCATTATTACACTTTTCTTTGAGTAGCTCAAATCGTGAAATTCACCAGACGATTAGAATTGTAAACAACTCGAAAATAATCGATTCATTTGCAAGCGATGCTTTAAAATATTGACATCAAACGAGAAACTAGAAACCTTGGAAAGCATATTTTGTTACCTGAACTTGTCTGAAAAAATACAACAGAAAAAAATCCGACATCAAAGCTTTGTAGTGTGCAAGGCTTCCCGGATGAGATCAAATAACTGAAGAGGTCGTTCATGAGTGAAATCTTCAGTTGACTCTGCCGCCCTCTGCATCCCAGCTAATATCAGGTTAAGTTTAAAATTAACAATATTAAGTAAATACAATAAAGGATCTAAGCATTACAGCGTGGTTTATTGATTTATCACAATGTAAAAATAAAAAGGTTAAGATCATCAAAAATTACTCATTACTCTTTTCTTAATAGAAAAAAGACTAGACTAGAAAAAAGTTCTCGATTTTTTTTTAACAGGGAGAAGATATTTTCTCTCATTTTTTTTTTTTTTTTTTGTGATTGTGAATAATATAACTTTATCGCAAATATTACCCTTAACGAAATTGAATTACTTCAAATCCTATCTAAAAAGTCACTATACATTTTTTTTTTTAATATAAACAATTACTATTGGAAAAATCTGGTGCGTGCGCGCAACACACAACTTTCACTTACCAACTTACTTAGATAAGAAATTGACGTGTTTTGTTAAATATCATTTCCCAAAGTCACACATTTTTCTACATTCATATCTTATTTTTATTAATCGTTAAAGCCGTTTTTGAGAAAATCAAAAAAACACGTGAAAATGTTACAAAATTTATTAAGTAAAGTCCCCGCTCCGGTTAATCAATTTTGATGAAATTTTTACAGTCATATCTCGGGCATATAAATACATCAAATACCCAGTTTGATCAAAATCGTTAAAGCCGATTTAGAGTAAATAAAAAAAACACGTGAAAATGTTACAAAATTTATTAAGTAAAGTCCCCCCTCCGGTTAATCAATTTTAATGAAATTTTTACAGTCATATCTCGGTTATATAAATAGATGAAATACTTAGTTTAATCAAAATCGTTAGAGCCGTTTTTGAGAAAATCGAAAAAAACCTAAAAAGTTATTAAGTAAAGTACCCCCTCCCTTTAAGTAATTTTGATGAAATTTATGCTGTCACATCGCGGGAATATACCTACACTAAATACCCAATTTCAGGATCGCACGGTTTATAGTTTTTGAGCTAGTCTGTTCACATACACACACACACACAGACACACACACAGACCATTTCGCGGGACTTGGTCATTTCGACTCAGGGGACCCCAAAACGTGTATTTCCGTTGAAAACCGGAAGTCGAATTTTTTCACGATCGCAATACTTCCACTTACTATATATTTCATATATAGGTAAGTGAAAGTAAAAAAATCTGGTGCGTGCGCGCAACACACAACTTTCACTTACCAACTTATTTAGATTAGAAATTGACGTGTTTTGTTAATTGCCACTTCACAAAGTCACAATTTTTTTCACATTCATTTCTTATAGTTGCCGTTTATGAGTAAATAAAAAAAACACGTGAAAATCATACAAAATTTAATAAGTAAAGTCCCCCCTCCGGTTGATCAATTTTGATGAAATTTCGGCTGTCCCATCGCGGTCATATATATACATCAAATGCCAAGTTTCATCAAAATCCTTAAAGCCCTTTTTGAGTAAATAAAAAAAAACACGTGAAAATGGGAGAACATTTATTAAGTAAAGTGCCCCCTCTAATTAATAAATTTAATTGAAATTTTCACAGTCTTATCATGGGCATATACAGAGATCAAATACTCAGTTTAATCAAAATCGTTAGAGCCGTTTTTGAGAAAATCGAAAAAAACCTAAAAAGTTATTAAATAAAGTACCCCCTCCCTTTGAGCAATTTTGATGAAATTTTTGCTGTCACATCGCGGGCATATAAATACACTAAATACCCAATTTCAGGTTCACACGGTTTATAGTTTTTGAGCTAGTCTGTTCACACACACACACACACACGGACACACAGACACACACACACACACACACACACACACACACAGACCATTTTGCGGGACTTGGTTATTTCGACTCAGGGGACCCCAAAACGTGTATTTCCGTTGAAAACCGGAAGTCGAAATTTTTCACGATCGCAATACTTCCACTTACTATATATTTCATATATAGGTAAGTGAAAGTAAAAATATGTATATGGAATCTTGAATTTCACTAAAAATCGAATGGTAGTTAAGAGGTATAATATCTGTTCAATGTTGAAATTTTATTTATTTTCGACTTTTTACAATCTAGTTTGTAATTAATTTTTACTTTCACTTACCTATATATGAAATATATAGTAAGTGGAAGTATTGCGATCGTGAAAAATTTCGACTTCCGGTTTTCAACGGAAATACACGTTTTAGGGTCCCCTGAGTCCAATTAACCAAGTCCCGCGAAATGGTCTGTGTGTGTGTGTGTGTCTGTGTGTGTGTGTGTGTGTGTGTGTGAACAGACTAGCTCAAAAACTATAAACCGTGCGAACCTGAGATTGGATATTTAGTGTATGTATATGCCCACGATGTGACAGCAAAAATTTCATCAAAATTGCTCAAAGGGAGGGGGTACTTTATTTAATAACTTTTTACATTTCTTTCGATTTTCTCAAAAACGGCTCTAACGATTTTGATTAAACTGAGTATTTGATCTATTTATATGCCCGAGATATGACTGTAAAAAATTCATCAAAATTGATCAACCGGAGGGGGGACTTTACTTAATAAATTTTGTATCATTTTCACGTGTTTTTTTTTATTTACTCAAAAACGGCTTTCACGATTTTGATCAAACTGGATATTTGATGTATGTATATGCCAAAGATGTGATAGCCAACATTTCATCAAAATTGATCAACCGGAGGGGGGACTTTACTTAATAAATTTTGTATCATTTTCACGTGTTTTTTTTTTATTTACTCGAAAACGGCTTTCACGATTTTGATCAAACTGGATATTTGATGTATTTATATGCCAAAGATGTGATAGCCAACATTTCATCAAAATTGATCAACCGGAGGGGGGACTTTACTTAATAAATTTTGTATCATTTTCACGTGTTTTTTTTTTATTTACTCAAAAACAATTTTCACGATTTTGATCAAACTGGGTATTTGATGTATGTATATGCCAAAGATGTGATAGCCAACATTTCATCAAGATTGATTAACCGGAGGGGGGACTTTACTTAATAAATTTTGTATCAATTTCACGTGTTTTTTTTTATTTACTCAAAAACGGCTTTCACGATTTTGATCAAACTGGATATTTGATGTATGTATATGCCAAAGATGTGATAGCCAACATTTCATCAAAATTGATCAACCGGAGGGGGAACTTTACTTAATAAATTTTGTATCATTTTCACGTGTTTTTTTTTTATTTACTCAAAAACGGCTTTCACGATTTTGATCAAACTGGATATTTGATGTATGTATATGCCAAAGATGTGATAGCCAACATTTCATCAAAATTGATCCACCGGAGGGGGGACTTTACTTAATAAATTTTGTATCATTTTCACGTGTTTTTTTTTTATTTACTCGAAAACGGCTTTCACGATTTTGATCAAACTGGATATTTGATGTATTTATATGCCAAAGATGTGATAGCCAACATTTCATCAAAATTGATCAACCGGAGGGGGGACTTTACTTAATAAATTTTGTATCATTTTCACGTGTTTTTTTTATTTACTCAAAAACAGTTTTCACGATTTTGATCAAACTGGGTATTTGATGTATGTATATGCCAAAGATGTGATAGCCAACATTTCATCAAGATTGATTAACCGGAGGGGGGACTTTACCTAATAAATTTTGTATCAATTTCACGTGTTTTTTTTTATTTACTCAAAAACGGCTTTCACGATTTTGATCAAACTGGATATTTGATGTATGTATATGCCAAAGATGTGATAGCCAACATTTCATCAAAATTGATCAACCGGAGGGGGGACTTTACTTAATAAATTTTGTATCATTTTCACGTGTTTTTTTTTTATTTACTCGAAAACGGCTTTCACGATTTTGATCAAACTGGATATTTGATGTATTTATATGCCAAAGATGTGATAGCCAACATTTCATCAAAATTGATCAACCGGAGGGGGGACTTTACTTAATAAATTTTGTATCATTTTCACGTGTTTTTTTTATTTACTCAAAAACAGTTTTCACGATTTTGATCAAACTGGGTATTTGATGTATGTATATGCCAAAGATGTGATAGCCAACATTTCATCAAGATTGATCAACCGGAGGGGGGACTTTACTTAATAAATTTTGTATCAATTTCACGTGTTTTTTTTATTTACTCAAAAACGGCTTTCACGAATTTGATCAAACTGGGTATTTATGTATGTATATGCCAAAGATGTGATAGCCAACATTTCATCAAGATTGATCAACCGAAGCGGACACTTTATTTCATAACTTTTTTTCTAATTTTTAGATTATCTCAAAAAAGGATTTAACGATTTTCTTCATATTCGTCATGTTTAATGAAAATTGAGTGTTATTTAATATCAGGTAAGCGTTTATTAAAATGTTCTGAGGGGTTTATAGAGCAAATGAAAACAGAAATAAGAAATGAATGTGGAAAATGTGTAACTTTGAGAAGTGGCATTAACAAAACGCATTAATTTCTTATCTAAGTAAGTTGGTAAGTGAAAGTTGTGTGTTGCGCGCACGCACCAGATTTTTTTTTTTAATTTTAGTAATTGAAAAAATCCTTCATTAATTGTTATAAATGGAACTGATATATTAATATTCGATATCCATTCAGAGTCCTATGACATGGATGTAATATTTGATTAACTTTTTGCTCAATTAATAAGTATGCTACATATATTAATGTCTAAATGCTAAGATGATGATGGATAAACTTAATTTTGAAATTATAGAACATAAATATTTTCAATTCAATTTTTACTCATGCACATGGGACTGTTTTATGACTTTGTAGCATTTTTTTAATAACTTATATCATGTGCGTCACCAGCATCAAATTATTGGGGGGGGGGGGGTGCGAATCAATATTCACATAGATAGGTAAAAATTCGAGAGGCTAAAAGTTGAAATAACAACGCCAAAAACAACTTTGGGTCATTCAATTCCTCCTCCAAGGATGTAGGAGGTCGCAGCTAGAGTTTACTCAGTTGCCCTCTTCCAAAATATTGGGGGGTGGACGCGTCCCCCCTGTCCCATGAGGCATTCTGTTTCAGATCATGTCAGGCGATTCTTTTCTCCTCAGGTCCCTTATTCAGTTGGCTGTGCTAATCCAGATCCTAATGCTAATCACCTCGCCGGTGTTGACAAATATTGCTCTTCCAATATATAACAATTTTCAGTGTTCATGCGTACCTGATGATTTTAAATTTAATGGACAGTCTTAAGATGGGCCTGTAATTGTTATCTATGTAGTTTTAATAATATTTTATAATAGCAAATATTTCATCAGTTTTTTTTCCATAATGGATTTTTGAGACCATGCTTTAATTGAATAACCAAAAAGTCATACTTATGTTCATTATTGGATAACGATTTTTTTTTTTTTATCATAAAGTGTACCTGTCTTAGATTATATATAATGGAAAAAATCCTGGGGGTTGCTGCGGATTTGAAGATATGATTTGAAAGGAAGGTAGGATTCCGTATAAAGGAAAAGAGGTTTTGAGAACCACATCAGCCATTTGTAAAACGGAACAATTTATATTAGCAGTTCAAACCGTTTTCATACAATATAAAAGTGTCCTGAAAAGACCTTTATTCAGTCATGTGAAAGAAACAAAAGGTCGAAAACATTAGGTCATCAATAAGCAATGACATGCTAAAATATGAATCGAGAGATATGCCTGAAAATCGCGCGTCCTCGAGCAATAAAATATGGAAAGTCATGAGAAAATGGCATCTACCGAAAAGGCTGCGAAGTGTGCCACGGACATGTCCCTAAAATAAAAACGGCAGTTCTGCTGGGATTAATTAGCAAAAATTATTTAACCTTATAACTATCAATTACAAAAAACTGTATTATATTTAAATTAAAAGTTGGTATTTCATTTAATAAATTCAATGTTTTTTTTTTTTTAATTTATAATATCATTGATAGATAATACATTTAATTATAAATTGTAAGAATATTTTATTTACCTAGTGCAAAATGAGTAAAACGACTTGCATGGCAACATAAACATTAAATATCAACATAAATTTTGATGCCATGGACGGCCTATTTTACAGTTCTTCTAATAACATTGTTGAAATGTTCTCTAATTCTGTTTAAAAAAACAGATTTAAATTTGTTGGAGAAACGTAAAAGTTATTTTTAGAGTATTTGCATTTGTTTAAGAAACGTAAAAGTTATTTTTAGAGTATTTGCATTTTATGTGAATAAAATGGAAGGTAAATGTTTTGGACAGCTTATGGAGCCAAATACATTTGTGTGCGTCCTATATATTCAAGGGCGTACCCAGGATCAAAAGTAGGGGGGCAAGTAAAAACTAGGGGGGGGGCAAGCTATGGTCGTTCAGGTTGTAACACCTCGGAAAAGGTGAATGAAACCAAAATTATGTATAATTATAGCAGTGCTTTATAAACCATGTAATTACAATTAGTTGCTTGAAAAAATCTGGTGCGTGCGCGCAACACACAACTTTCACTTACCAACTTACTTAGATTAGAAATTGACGTGTTTTGCTAAATATCATTTCCCAAAGTCACACATTATTCTACATTCATATCTTATTTTTGTTAATCGTTAAAGCCGTTTTTAAGTAAATAAAAAAAAACCGTGAAAATGATACAAAATTTATTCAGTAAAGTCCCCCCTCCCGTAGATCAATTTTGATGAAATTGTTACAGTCATATCTCTGGCATATAAATACATCAAATACCAAGCTTGATCGTTAAAACCGTTTTTGAGTAAATAAAAAAAACACGTGAAAATGATACAAAATTTATTCAGTTAAGTCCCACCCCCGGTTAATCAATTTTGATGAAATTTTTACAGTCATATTTCGGGCATATAAATAGATCAAATACTCAGTTTAATCAAAATCGTTAGAGCCGTTTTTGAGAAAATCGAAAAAAACCTAAAAAGTTACTAAGTAAAGTACCCCCTCCCTTTAAGTAATTTTGATGAAATTTATGGTGTCACATCGCGGGCATATACCTACTCTAAATACCCAATTTCAGGATCGCACGGTTTATAGTTTTTGAGCTAGTCTGTTCACACACACACACACACACACACACACACACACACACACACACACACACACACACACACACACACACACACACACACACACACACACACACACACACACACACACACACACACACACACACACACACACACACACACACACGCACACACGCACACACGCACACACACACACACACAGACCATTTCGCGGGACTTGGTCATTTCGACTCAGGGGACCCCAAAACGTGTATTTCCGTTGAAAACCGGAAGTCGAAATTTTTCACGATCGCAATACTTCCACTTACTATATATTTCATATATAGGTAAGTGAAAGTAAAAAATGTATTCTATTATTGCTTCCAGTCTTAAAAGCCTTAAAAAATTATTGCTTCCAGCCTTCCAGGGGGGGCAGCTGCCCCCCCCCTGCCCCCCGCTGGGTACGCCCATGTATATATTCATAAAAAGTGGTATTTATCCTGAATCCCCCATCCTCATATATACCCCTTGTGTTGACTAATTTTTGTTTTGATGGTCTGATGAAGAATCCCATCCAAGCTGTTGCGCCATGTTGCTTCAAAAGTGCCGTTTCTTAGCAACAGGTCCCTTTTGAATGAGCTCACAGTGAAACCCCATACCGACATTACACAGATGACTAGCTGAAATTTCCGCTCTTGCATTCTTTGCTCTTTCTTTCTTTCTCTCTGGACTGAATCAAATTATGATTGATTGATGGGACTCACTTTATTTGCAATTAGAAATAAAGGATATATATCTAGGATAGAATAAAAGGAGTAGAAATACAGGATATATATCTTCTCTTTTAGGAGAGGCAACATTGAAAGCTACAAAAAATATATAAAAACGAAATAGGGGCTTTTTTTATAACGACATTAGGCTTTGAAGTAAGTTAATATCTTTGTATTCATACCTGTGGGACCTTCACCCATGGTGAATTATGGGTTCAGAACGTTGTAAGAGATTAGTTTTTCATTGTCAAAAGTAGTGCTACGCAGAGAGTTGATCTATATCACGTTTTTACCGAGGTGTTTAAATATACATTATTAAGTTTACCTAATTTTTAGTGGACATACATAGATTTTATATATATATATATATATATATATATATATATATATATATATATATGTAATCTATGTAAAGTATACACTTAGGTTTAAGAGGACGCGACCCACGATGTTCATAGCGTAGTATAGAAGAAGGGCAATAGCCAATTGACTTGATATAAAGAAAGCTCTTCAACCCCTGACCTCACTGATTCCACTTAATGGATCACTTCCTCACATTCTTACTCCGAATCAATAGATCGTACAGCCCTACACTAAGATATATCTGAAGTTAGGATAACCAGGCAAAGTTCTGAGCTGCAGTATTCATTCGCAGTATTCGTTCTCATTTAGTCAATATTTTACTAAACCAAAAAACTCATTGTTTGGATTAAGATTGGTTGTGAATTAGGAATATGTTATATACTATTTAAGAACCATTGATTCCTTCAATTTGATTTCCTTCATCCAGGCACACCATCCGTTCCACTCCTGAAGTTCCATTTGGTGCGACCGCCTACAAAAACTATAAAACGCCAATCAAAACCCTTAATCTCGATCAATCTTGAATTCAGGGGTCTCCATCCTCCCCATAGATGATGGCCCTTTCATCTCCCAAGAAATTTTAGGACCCTCATCTTCTTAAAAATAAATGCTATTGAAAGAAAACTTAATACAAATTAACGAATTTGTTAGTGCACCCGCCCATCTGCTGGGCATCCCATCCCAAATGGGATTTTATTTGACTAAAAAACATAAGTTATTAGTTGGACTGCAAGCACAAGGCCAGACGATTTTTACGACCAAAAAACCTTTTTTAAATTGAAGCGTGGGAATGCAAAAGGGTAGAAGTGCCATATAAAATAAAAGTTTTTTTTTTTTTCCAAATTATTATATGTGCCATTCTTCAGAAATGGGTATAAGTAATATTTTGTTGTTAGGAAGTAGTTCATTGACCGTATGGAAGATGGCATGGGTTCAAGCGCCGAACTTAGTTCACCCTTAGGGTTGTAAGTCATGTCATTTCTGGAAAAATATTCTAAGGCACTTATACCCTTTTTCATTTCCATGCTTAATTTATATATTTCATTAAACCAATGAGAATAGAATCGAGTTATGATAATAGATAGAAGTCAATCAAGAATTATCCTTACAAAACTAAGTGAGACCAAACTTCCAATCAATTAGACACATTTGATTTTCTTTCTTTATAATGTAAAATTTAAAATATTATATTAATTGTTAAGTATGCAATCTATTAAAATCAGAATATATTAGTTAAAATGTTCTAGTTAAGCAACATTAAAATTTATTATGAAATCTATTAAATAAGCATTTTTATATTTATTATAAATTTAAAAAAGAAAACCTGCCATTCCCGGAGCTTTTGCCTTGAGAGAGAGATATTAATAACTCCACTTTAATGTCGTTACGTAATTACTACTTACTACTTGGAGTGTTGATGTATCCTATTTTCTCACTGTTCGTGAACGTGAATAGTTTTGTAAAATGAATCATATCAAAATCAAATATGAAATCATATTTAAACTAGTTAACCCTTGCGAGAACATTTACATTAGTTATGCTTTTTCTTGTTAACACATTTAAGTATAAGCTATATTAGAGAAACATTTTTGTTTATATAAATTATGCAAGGTAATCAAGAAAGTATATTCATCACTTCCAATTGGTTGAGTAAGCTATGTGGATACTTACGAAGATGTTAAGGCATTAGTGCACTAAAAAAAAACCAAGTCTTATTCGATTATTCTTTGTTCGTCCATAACTACTATGTACAATAAATTACTGATGAAATCCAAAAATGCCAAATCAATTTATTTATAAAAACAAATAAATAAAATTTAGTCTGTAAAATTACTCTTTTCGAATTTTAAACTCCTAAATTTTAACTTATTCAAACAATAAATCACTGAACGCTATAAAAGTTAACTTAATTGATAATTAGGTTCGCTTAACCGAAAATAATGTTTAAAATCTTTTTTATCTTGTCACGTGCAGACATGGGCGTCACTATCACCAAATTATTGGGGAGGACGAATCAATATTTTCATAGGTAAAAAATTGAGTGGTAAAAGATGAAATAATAACACTTAAAACAACTGTTGGGACATTTAATACCTCTTCCAACGCTGTATTTTAAAGGTATTTATAAAACTTGTCAATTGATGTCACATTTAGAGTGTATGTTCTCTTTCCAAAATATTGGGGGGGGGGGGGCACGTCCCCCCTGTCGCCCCAGGCGGTAGCGCCCATGCTTGTATAGATACATATATTACATACATCAATATTTCATATGTTAGTATCCATAGCTAAGTCAAACCTTTCACCCCGGTTTTTCGAAAACGGTTTATTTTTGAGGCTTGAAAATTCAAAGTTGATAGTCAAAAGCTCTCTTAGAGCTATGTCTCATCTTCCAAAATCTATAAAATAAAATTATTCCCATTGCTACTTTAAATTCGTAAAAATTTAAAACTCCCAGTTTTTCAATAATTTTTTTAATCAATAAAAGCCCTGGTAAGAATTTAAGAATCAAAATTACGATTTTTCATGTCCCTGCGATATTCCGTTTCATTTGATACCTCAGTCATCCTAATCCATCGTTCCTGAGAAACCGAAAAGGGATTAATCGTTTATGGTGTTACGGTGTTATGAAATATGTATGTGTATGTGTTTTAAAAAAGTTAAATGCTTCGGACACTTTGATGAGAACCAGTATTCATGTTGCTCTAATGAAGACCTGAAATTCGGATTGAATAGTCGGACGCAATTATATACGTAATAATTAAATATAAGTGGTATTATTTCTGACCTACCCCAATCAATACATTTCATTAATTTCTCAAGTGAACTATCTTCCATCATTCAAATTTGGCAAAGAGAGAAAAATGCGGATTAGTATGAACTCTATGACGACATGCTCATCCCTGTCGCTTTCCGGCATAAGTTGCTGGATCATTGCTTTCTGAGACTGCCCTGAAAACTGAGAATTTAAGTTGTGATGCACGATAACGATGCAGAGTAGCGTATGTCAAATATAAAAAGGAAACCTTTAAGAGAAAACATTGTTCAATTGCAAAAGAAACAACCTTCGCCTTTGTATATTAAACAATAAAGATGTTTCACAGTTTGTAATCCGTGAGAATAAACGGAAACTTGGAAATGCGAATTATCAAACACAGCAGTGTTTCTAGGTAATCCTTATACAGCGTTCCTAATATGTTTAGGTTTTATTTTTTAGGCCCTACTTATTATTAATTTTTCTAAAAGTAAGCTTAGGAATGGTCACCCTTTTCCTCTCTACAGGCTATAAGTATGACAAATTAATACATAACCGAATGGGATATAATAAAAACTAACATACAATAGGTTTCCTTATTACAAGGGGACAAACGTGAATAGGAGACAGGGCAATCTGAAGCAGGCTCTATTATCATTGTCAGTGAACAAAGTGTGCACTCAGGGGTCGCCTTGTTAGCATGAATGGCCCTCATTGACTGGGTCTCTGGTATCTCACGTCAATGGTATCTCATATATTATTACCGGGGTCTTAGTTGTACGCTACCACTACAATTACGGTTGAGCACCTAAGTTTCTGCCCACCCTTAACCAAAATAAATCAATGTCCAACACTGACTATCTCAATAAAAATTTGTCGTATCTTAAAAATTATAAAAATCCTATAAATTCCCACCAAACAAAATTAAAAAATTGCATTACTTAAAAAACAAAAAGAATAAAAAATATTAAGTAATTATTCTTCTACGCAATAAAATATCTCGATTTTCTTAATGAATTGTCTAACTGAAAAAATAGAAATTACATAGACATATTCGGATCCTATGAGATATTTGAAATGCTGATAATTTCGAGCGAATCTTGAACTTTTAGATTGCAATACAATGAATTTAAATTATTATTTAATGAATTTAGAATAAAATAAATATGATATAAAGTAATGGAATGAATTTCAGTTATATTACAATAATTCTTTAGCATATATAAGTTCTTCTGAGAAGTCCTAAAATTTAAGGGTTTTCAAAGACTCTCAAAAACTAATCTGAGTAGCATATATGTTATTCATAACTAAAATATATTTAGCCTCCCTCATTGATATGAAATTTTTTTTTTTTTTTTTTTTTTTTTTTTTAGTTGAATGATCTTTAATTTGGTCGAAATTTTATATTCTCAATATTTCAATACGTACAAAAAGAAGTAATAAGAAAGTACTTAAAACTGTAAAAACATAGGCAAAAAGGGTAAAAACTTATTTATTTAGAAAATAGAATAACATTACCTAATGGTGTAATATCTATTATGTCATGTAGGTACTATAAAATGATAATGGAAGAACAGATTAATGAATCCCAAATTGCTAATCAGAAGAAGTATCGTAAAATACAACTCTTGGAAACGATGGTCATATTAAAAAGACGCTGCAAGGATGAAATAATGTCGGAAACTAAATCTAAAATAAAATCGAAAGCAATTCAAATTATATTGAGATTTTATTGCATCGTGTTTGGTCAAAAATATTATTATGTACCTAGGTATCGAATTCTCTTTCATTTGATAAATTATTCATCAAATCCGTTAGAATACTGCCTAGAAACACAAGTTGGATTTCAACTACTGTATTTTAACTAAGTTTCTGCCCATCCTCAACCAAAATAAATCAATGTCCAACGCTGACTATCTCAATAAAAAATTGTAACTATGAACATTAAACATTTTAACGTTATTTATAAAATATTCTGATGTTAATTCTGAGTAAATTAATATATCTTTATAACTGGACTATTCTTGTTAATGATAATATGTAGATGAGACTATTCAAGTTGAAATGAGCCACATCAGGCTGCAATAGGAACTGCACAGGGAAGCACTAGTTCGAGACAATCCCATCCACCAATTAGCATTCTCTTCCAATTAATCATGGAGGAGGCAGGACTAATGGAGAGCTATCTTGTAGACGATTGTAGCTGGGGCTATCTGAGGTTAGGGTCACTGTCTAGCCTCTTTCTTCTTCAATTTATTATTTTGAAATAATTTTCTTTCACTTTTTATTCACTGCAATATGAAGAGTTTTAAGGTATAGTGAAGACCTTTCTTGATATTACTTTTCTTCAGTTCGAGAATCATTATTGTAAGACGAGGTTTCACCGAGTTCTTTTTATTTTCTTTATTTCTCTTTCTTATTGTAAGAGAAGAGAATTATGATTTTTATGGAATTATTCAAGTAGTAGCTACGATCTAATTCTAGTAACAAAATTACTGAGTTGGCCATATGTTTAGTTAAATGTGTCAAACTTAATCACAATTGAATGTTATAATAAAAATAATTTTATAGTAGCAATAGTTACTTTATATATATACTTTATTTATACTTTATATACCCTACACCCGCCTAATTGTTTGTTTGTTTAACGTCCCTTTATGCTACTAAGGCTAATCGGACGATGCTGCAGTGGGAGTCCTAAATTTTGCCTATCAAGGTATAATTAGGATAGGGATATTTAACGAGTACCTGACATCGTACAGGCTTGGGACCTCCATTTTATGTCCTATCCGAGGGACGGCATAGCCAGGGATTTTTTACTCCCATTAAAAAATCCTAGGGCCTCCTTGGGATGCGAACCTGCGACCTTTAGTATAGTAGGTTGCTATTCTAACCACTACACAACAGGTGACCCCGAAAAGTAACATCAATCACTAGATTTGAACCTCTAACTTCATTAACCTGAGAATAGTGTGCTATACACTAGGCTAGCGTGACTTAATTGTATTGATGAAATGCGGGTTTTTGCAGCATTTGGATGTTAGGCATTTCTTCAATTTATACCTTAGTGCTTAAAGCCAGTTCAGACTACAAGGATGTGATCGGCAGTCTCCGGGATACCGCAGGAAGGACATAGGGAGGTCCAATCCATATCAAGTGGTCCAAAAATAAATCAATTGGTGCCTCAACATTTTTAATTTATAGTAAGTTATACAAAGGAATTACAAAACTGCAATTAGTTTTTTTATTTTGCCAATGGCGGCCATTTTATTGTCGACCAAGCGCGTGATTTTAGCTATTTTTGTCAACAAATCGAATATCTTCTCTTTTACTCACCCTACTACATTTAAATGAAGACCAATCTCTTAAGGAAGATCTGAATTCAATAAAGGTTATTACAAGTATGAACATATAGCTAAGCATAACGGTCCATATACCCCTTCAAAGTTCTAAACGGTAATTTTACAAAAATAGGTTTTCAATTTTTTTTTTTACTGGAAGGCAGATGAATAAGTGTTTGTTATTTTTTTATTTGATAATGGGTGCTTTTAATTTATAAAGTTTCAAGCTTTGAACTTGCACGGTTTTTTTCATAAATTTTTTTTAAAGTCTCCTAATTTCAAAAAGTTTTATGCCTAATATCTCTGTAGCGGGCGGAAAGAAAAAATTGAAATTTTGCTCAGATCTACACCTTGGTTGGAAATTGAACCGTCAAAATTTATTTTAGTGGACTCTACTAAGGATATAAAACATTGAAAAGCATCAAATTAATTATTATTTCCAAAGCGCTACGAATGCATATACATTTTATCTTTCGGTTTGCATTGTCTAAATCTGAGCCAAATTTAAAATTTTTATTTTCATATCCAAAATGGATAATAAGCTCTAAACCTTTTGAGTTTTTAAACATTTGTTAAAAGTTTAAAGCTCAATATCTCTCTTGGGCATGAAAATAAACATTTGAATTTTGCTCAGATTTAGTCCTTGGTTAGATGATTGAACTGTCAAAATTTCATTTTTTGGGCTCCTCTAATTGCAATGATATAAAATACTTTTCCATTTTCATTCGCAAAGAAATATTTTGTATACTTTATTAATTACAAGGGTATATAACATTGAAAAGTTTGAAGAACTACATCTGAACAAAATTTCAAATTTTTATTTTCTTTCCCAACAAAGATATTAGACTTTAAACTTTAAAAATTGTGGAAATTTTGAGACTTTAAAAATTTGTACTTTCTATGGTAAACATATTTAAAAAATTAAAAATGTTGAAGGGACTACCTCTGGACCAGTTGGTATGGATTGACCCAGTGGGTCAAAATCAATTCCATAGATATGAATCTTGGCTCAGAAATCCCCCATACCCTGTGAGATATTGCAAGACCCATTCTTCCGGGAGGACTCATTTGACTTTCAAACGCGATTGGACGATGTTGAAGTATTATCTGAAGGTAGATCTTTTCAGGCTACCAATAGTACAAAAACATTTTTATCTAACAAAATTTTTCTAGAAATTTCCTCAGAACTCTAAGGTGGGATGTAGGCCCTACATTGTAGGGGCGAGCCCACATCATAGGATCCGCTGGAATGTACCAGTAGGTTAAGAGATACTGTAGAAAATTGCTGTTGCCTCACCTCCAATACAGGAAGAGATCCTTGCAAAAAAAAGTTATCAGAGGCTCTGTAATGAAAGCAACACAAAAGAGATGAACAAAGCGTGTGGTTCAATGCCAGATCGCGTGGGCCCGCAGCTATTTCAGTCAGCCGGCGAGCCTGCCTTCTGTCACCGGGCCCATTGACCGCTAGCCAAAGTTTTTTGCACACCGTTGCAAATTCATAAATAAATCGGTTTCATTCATTTTCATTAACTTTTGGGGGTCTGGCCATTGTCTATTTATAGCTGCACAGATAACATAATCAGTTTGTATATATTCTATTCATGTATGAGTACGTTTGTCGTTTATTTAGTCAAGAGGCGATTAAACACCTGTCACGGAGTGTTAACCTCTTTAAAGTGCTTATTAAAAAAAATCTTTTTGGAATCCTTGATAGAAAAAAACAAATGGTGCATTTCGGATTATATTTTTTGGAAGAAAAAAAAAATCAATTATGTATAAATACGGGACTATTAGGTCGTTACATTAATCTTTGTATACAAAACATATTTTATTTTAATTCCAAGTAGGTGTCGTAATTACGCATTTAAATTAATCTTATTTAGTTCTTTCCATTTGATAGTTCCATTGTTCCATTTAGTAATTAGTAAAATTCGTGGAGAAAGTTCTTATTTATTTCAGTAATACCTGATTTTACATCAACGTTGGTTTCGGAAGAGGATAAGGAAAACAATATTCATGAACACAAGATGAAGATCCGCCAGTTTCAATAAAATATCTTTGATGAAGCTTGAACAAATAAAGAAAATTGGCCATAGGGCTTATGGTGAAACTTTTTTATGAGATGCAAAGCCAAGTTTTCAACCTCGGCAGCTCCCCCCGATCACTTTTTAATATCCCAAATACTGAAATACTGGTGTAAATAATTGTTCATTTTGACATAATATACTCCTGTTTTTAGAAATATGAGTACGCACGTAATAATCGCAAAAGAGTGAAATAGAAGTGAATCTTTTCAAGTCTGTCCAATTATATGATTCAGGAAAACCTGTTGGTAACGTCGAATTATAGCAAGAAAGATAATTTTACGTGATCAGAAACATGTACTCATCAGTTATCAGCTAAACTGGAGTGGAAATATTAATGTTGGAGTTCGATATCCAACAGTGTTATAATTCAATATATTAATAATATCAATTTATTATTTTTATCGTTTTAAACAGTTCAAAGTTTATATTGCATCACCTGAAATTAAGTGTTCAATCTTTTTTAAATATCAATACGTGATTGTGCAAGCTCTAAAATACATTACTAAAATATAATTAGTTTATGAACAAAAAATTTGGATTTTATCGACGATTTCTCTTTTTGCATCAAATATTCTTGCAGCCGTCCGTACATCTACCAATTGTTGGAAATTAAATCTAATTCTAAAAAAAAATAGATACACATTTAATGTAATAAGTTATCAGAATATTACCGTAAAAGATACCAGTAAATACTTTTACCAATCATTTGCGGCTGGTGAAATAGGTTTTTGTAAAATTTTAAGGATAAATACGGAAAATTAAGAAATAGTGAATTTAAAGGGCGAATAATTTCCAAAAAATTATTTGCGTGTCACATTAATATGATTGCCCGTGGCTAACAATGAGGCCTTAGGCTCTCTTCTTTCGTTTTACTGCTGACATTTTTGTTTTTTTTAGAAGGATTAGCTATATGGTCCAAGCTGTCATAAATGAGATGCAATTACGCAACTCATATTAGGTATCCTTGAATTTAAAAAGAGTAATATGCATTATAGTTGAACCGATATCTCCTATTATTCTTCTTACATACTTTTCAAACACAAAACGTGAAAATAGTCGAATCATTCTATCTCGAATTCTCATATGTGAAATCTTGGAAACTAAAAAAACAACCTTGGAGCGTTATGATCTCAGTTCTTTATATATAAAAAAAGTATTGTTTCGAAAGTTGTGTTTTGAATGAGATCGTATTCAACGTCCAGGTTTTCCCCCTTGATTAATTATTTAATTAATAGAACCCAAGAATTAGAGGCTGAGTGTGCACTTCGCGGTAGAATAGTAATACGTCTAATGCCTTCCTTTGAATGTACCGACTGATACCTTACCACTGACGTACTCCAATGCGGGATATTGAGCGTAGTAGTACAGTCATAGTGGCTGAGCTACCCCATGTACATATAATTTAATTTTGTTAAATTTTACTTATAAATAAATACTAGCATCTCTGCAAGAACTGTCACATTTCAGATTATTCGCGATATTCAGCTTTTTTGTTTTTTTATAAACCATAAAATATAATCAAGGAAGTCTATTTATTATTAAAAATCGGATAATTAAGCAATATCAATTACGGCTAAGGATAATAATTAATGACGACTATGATAGTGAAGATTGGAATGTGTAGATTTATTTCCCCTGAAATAAATCTTTACATCTGAACTATCATAAATATCATATACAATAAGTTATGATTAATCTAGTAAACGTGGAATGAATCAGATTAAATTGCATAAATACTACCTCTAATTGAATTTCATCTAATCTATGATATTTGATTCTAGCAATTTGTCTTGCGGTAATCGCGCTTTTCGAGGGTGTGTTCATAGACCATTCTCTTTATCTTAAGATAGTGTTTTTTTTTTTTTTTTTTTTTTTTTTTTTTTTTTTAACAATTCAAATATTTAATCTTCTGACTAATTTGATAAGACATTTTGAACTTGAACTCTCATTATGTAATTGTCATGAAGAACAACCAATTGTCCATGGTTGGTATTAATTTAAATTTTGTAGCGAAAATGATTGGGGGTGTGGTCAGAATTTTTTCTCGATGAAAGATAGGTTGTATATGGCCTAAATATTTGTTATTTTAGTTGTGCAGCTATGAGGAATATTTTTGGGCTGGATACAACGCTTACCTCAGTCTTCCACGATTTGAGAAAGCCTGTAACCTCTGATCCAATCAAGGTATTCCAAACACGTCTCGATTTATTGCTTTCCTTATCCTAATATGGTCGACATTCCCAAACCACTTCACTGACACAACCTCGAAAAGGAGCAAAGGATATGCAGTTTTTTTTTTCTTTTGGCCCTCTACCAGGCTTTACTTAGGCGTTCTCAATTAAAGGTACAAGTCCTTCGTTATTGATTATCGTTTGTCTTATGTTTCTATATTGTGTTGGGACGATAATTGTAAACTAGCGACTTGAGAAAGGAAGTAAACAGAAGGGCTAAATCAAGTTATGATATTATTCTCTTTGGTGAAAACAAGTCATTCGAAGTATTTGCGTTTACATTTTTACTTCAGACAAGATTTGTGAACGAAAGTTGTGGGTTAGCACAAATCGCGGCCGACCCCTTTTAACTTACAATTAGTTGGCCCAAGCAATTAATTCTTATACCATATTTATCAATGACACAATAGCCCCAAATGAGACATAAAAATATAAAGAAGAGGATTTTTTTTTTCGCTGTGTAAACTATAACATGAACTGAATTCAAAAGCCTGTAACTTCGCGACTAACACCATTTTCACGATTTCTGTTTAAATTTGTAGCGAATATTTATTTTTGCACTTAGATAACCGACAAAAAACGACTGTTTGTGAGTTACAGGCAAATACGCTATATAACTATAAAAGTATACTTTCATTCATCGCTCCAGGCGTTTTCTGGTATACTTTTTTCCCCACCTTGCTTCCCCTCCTTAAGTCTTTAGTGATACCTCAAACATCGAATATGATCAAGTATCAGGAGGTTAAGTCGTTTCGAAAAAGAAAAAGAAACCTTGAGAAATAATATTCAGAAGATAGTTAAATCAACAATGACGGGAATGTTCTGGGCATTTCTGGAATGCTTGATTCTGGACTAAACATAAGAAGATATGGACTAGAAGCTTATTCTTGCCTTGAAAATCGCAGCATACGCAGCGTATGATTACTTTTAAGTCACTGTTTCTCACTAGCAATCACTGGTTTGAGTTTTTAATTGTTTGTGTGATATTTTTTTGTTCTAATTTTACGTGATTAAAATTATTTCAAACCCACATCCATGCTACAATATTATAATATAGATAAATGCACAATGAAAATCTTGTAACATATGATGTGCATGGAGGATGCTGAGGTTGCAGCTACGATGCTCTCTTATTCCATTAAGGTATAATTGAAACGGAAATGGAATTATGTGTTTTGTTAGCAGCTTCCGTCCTTTGATCAAGTGACTGATGCCACGCCACCATGATCTCTACTACTGAATCACATAAATTACTTGTTGTTAATAATGCGATACGGGCGTTGTTCCATTTTTTAAAGCAACTCTAGGAGGCGTTGCCATACATTTCTAGTTTGACTCAGCATGAAAATCTTTTTAATTTAATCCTCAACATTCTTTGTTATTACTTATTTAACGTTTATTATACCAGTAATCCCAACATTTTTATACAAAGATTGATAAAAAAACAGCCTTGTAAAAATCGGGTCTAATTGGTCCACTGGCGCACAGTGCATCGAATGCAGGCTAATAGTGGACGAAAATAACAAATTAAAAATAAAATTGTAACTTAATCAAACTTTTACTAAAAAAATATATTAATATAAATGTGAAAAACAAAAATAGTTGTATAAATATTTAGTGAAAGCATTTTTTTCAGTGACAGTCAAATGAAAATTGTAAAATGCACTTACTTGACATTAATAATAATTTTAGAAATAAATCAAACTGGATGTTGGCATTTATTTTTCAATAAAACTTTAACTGAAAATACAATTTATTAATTTCCTTTTTGTTCGCTATCTTGCCCTTCTCCTTTATCTTCTTCACTATAACTCCAATATCGGAAAGGTTCCGATTCTAAGTGAGAAATAATTCCTGCTTCATTTCCATGTAAATAACATCCCAAAAGGTAATTCTTATTGTTGTAGGTAGCGTAGGACCGATTTTTTTCTAATATAGTTTCCTTGCCGGGCATATTTTACAATGAAAAAAAAAAATTCGGAGACCATTTTTGACAGTTTTGAAAAATGTCATATAAAGATAAAATTTACAGTTAAAATTTTAGTTCAGATCATTTATTTTTATTTTTTTTCACCCCAACAAGTGGTCTTTTTAATAAAGAAAAGCCTTCTTGCCCTTCTTAGAGGAATCTATTTTTTAGGAAGAACAAAAATTTTTTAACTGAATTTAAATACTTCGTGTAAAGAAATAACATGCGACTGATACCTAACGGTGTCAGTGGGACCGACCGTTACCTCAAACTTAAATCCTTTACAACTCCCATTTGCTTCAAAACACTTGCTAGGGAACTTTTGCCCTAACAGCAACCCAATTGACATAATTTTTGGATTGTTTGATAAACTTTTAATTTTTTTCAAATTCGTCCTAGCTGTGTTGCATTCAAAAAGCGGTGCAACGATTTGTTGCTAACTTCTTTCCAAAAACTTAACTTAAAAAGCCTTAATAGTCTTATAATTAAACTTTTTCTTCAAAAGTTCGGATGGAACAAAATATTGGGTTGTTTCTCACGAAATGTTCGATTTTATTATTTTTTACTTACACAGAGGATTTTGCGGGTATCTGTTGTTTACTTCCAAATGTTTACATATTTAATTATTTAAGCAGTTATTAATCCTCTACTTTCCTTTTATAAACATTAACTTCCCAATCAATCACACACTTTTAGTATACCTCCAAATATGAACATGGATCCCGCGATTTTCGTGTAATATTTTTTTTTTAGTTTAAACCAGGCCATTCGGCCGCTGGGGCTGCTAGAAACATCTGTAAGCCATTTGGGGAATGGAGTCTAAATGAACGAACCATTCGCCGTTGGTTTGCTAAGTTTTCGGCTGGGGATGCCGACTTGGAAAACCAGCCCCGAGGGACCCCTCTATCTGTAATTGAAAACGATTTCCTCAAACATACTGCAGAAGGAAACCCCTAAGAAACAGTTAGAGAACTTTCAGCACAGCTAAATGCAAGTGCACCTACCGTTTCCAGACACTTTAAGTGCATAGGGAAAGTAATATTGGATTTTTACTAAAATCCCTTTACCTTGAAAACGGACATTTCATGTGAAACAACTCAATAATATTTTATGCATATTTAAAATTCTTACAATTTTACTATAGATAGAAGTATTTATTTATTTAAATTTAATGAAGTTTTTTTAGTAATTTTATTTTATTTTATTTTAGTAAATCGGTAAGTTTTGTGGTTTTTCACTAAATATAATTTTTTTTTTTTTATACCGACCAATCCCCACACACGAAACGTTTTTCAGGGACTCCAACTGCCAAGTTCAATAAAAATATCATCAAAGTTAAAAAAAGATGAGTTTAACTATAACTTCTCAAAAAAAAATTATAGTTTAATTTTTGACCTCTGCCTGTTAGTAGGATCGTTCAACTTTAATTTTCAGGTAGATTCCTTAAGGCATGATGGAACTTCTAATTTTTAATAAAACATTATGGCAGGGGAAAAAAAAACATGAGGTTTTAAGAACGGGAATTTCAAATTTCTTTTCGTAAACTGGAATATTGTATAAAGTATTATATGAACAAATTTTATTGCTTTGTCATAAAAATTCTTCCGTTTAATTTTATTGAAATGTTTGAATCCATGTCAAAGTAATCATGAATTGAAACTAATTCGGATAATCGTTGAGGAAATCGGAAAGATAATATTTTAAAAAAGCGAGGGAAAATTTATTGGTGAAACTTTCCACACTTGAGTGATAAGATAAGAATAGTTTTGTAATGCAAGTGCCTACCGCGTCCTTATCTTTTGGGGCAAGGTCTAAACAAATATCATTAGGTTTTTTTTTACTATATTTCATTTCACTTTATCAGTTTTTTTTTTTTTTTTTTTTTTTTTTTAAATATTGAAATATTTAGAACTGTTATTTGATCTTTAGGCTCGTTCAAACAGATAAAAAAAATCATAATAAATTATTTTAAGAAATTTCCTTGTGCATGATGATATTAATTCATCGGATTACTATGAAGACAATAGATAGGCGAACTACTGAACCGAAGATGACCTATTATGTAAACTATTAATATACATGAACGTCCTTGTTAAGAGACGTTGATAATAATAATTTTGTTCTTCTTGTAGATATAATTCTACGTGACATAGTGATCAAACTATATTATTCACTTTGGTCATTAATATTAAATGATTTAACTTGTAGGCCGGGATGGCCGACTGGGGAATGGCTCTTAGGATGGGTAATCAAAGGTAATCAATCCCCTCCCATCGTGGTTATGTGAGGCCCTTAGTCCTACTGGAGGCAACTCACAATAACCCTGAGTCCATACCCCGGGTGCGGTAAATGAATGGCCTGCTCCAGGAGGGGAAATGTGGGTCTGCTGATTCTTATCCACTATAATCCATCAGACTGATGTAAATGAAATAGACCGATTAGTCACCACCCGTAACAAGAGACAGTTAGGGATAAATGGAGTTGGTGGCCTGCCGCTGGAACCTGCAGCCACACCCACCTGTATGTGGTCCCGCGAACAATGTGCGTCATTAAGGAAACAACACTTTTTCATTACTTAAAAAAAAAGTATTTCCCTAATTTACCAGACATAGAAAAAATAAGAACCATTTACAAAAATATGAACAGGAAATGGTTGGGAGTGTGGTCTTAATAAGTAGCACAAATATGTGATATTTGCATATTTTATTGTAGCCGATGTTTCGACCCAAATTTTAGGTCATCATCAGGGCTAAATGAGAAAAACCAAAAAACAACCAATCATAGAAATTATATAAACAGATATAAATGAATGTGAAACATTAAACCAAATTAAATAAATTAGATAAAATAAACATTACCATTTTTTTGTAGAATTTAAAAATATTGCTATAAAAGTAAGGCCATGGTAAAAGTAATAAATGAAAATGAGATAAAACTTAAAATAGCAAATCTGAGGTAACGCAGAGGAATATTAAACTATTGGTGAACATATAATGATGTTAGCTACAATAAAATATGTAAATATCACATATTTGTGCTGCTCATTTTGACCGCACCCTCAACCATTTCCTGTTCATTACATCTACGGTCAACTGTCTTCCATCATCATTTATAAAAATACATTGAAGTAATGATATTTTTTAAAATAATGAAAGATAATCATATATCATCATATCACACGGTAAAAAAATCTTTTACCATAAATCTTATACCATGTGTAATTAATACCCAGCTACTGTCATCTCCGCGATAGATATTAATTTAGATATTTATTATGAACTGATCAATTATTTAAGACTACTTTGACACGAGATTCCTTTGAGTTCCTGATGTGTGAATAATTATCAGACAAACTCATTAAAAATGATTTAAACAAACTAGATCTTGACTTTAGGACTCCACTAAAACAATTGAATTCAATTCTTATCCCATCGTTTATACTCCAAATATTTTATTTATACTCATAAATGACAGAGACAGAAGGAAATTAACTTCACTTTCATGTAGCACTGGTTTGGTCTGATGTATGCTCCAATCTATTGATTTTGACACGTGCACACCGAACCCAATTTCCCGTTCTTCTCCATTCAATTGCTTATTATTGCGTATTATTACTGTAAATTTCAGTCTAAGGGGTTTGAAAAGGCGATGGCTTCCTTCTGAAGCTAGCAAATACCCTGTTGAGCAAAAGGGGACAAATACTAATATCCCTATTAACCATATGTTACCAAATATTCTCTTTATTAACGAAAATATACCTGTTCTCTGCTATTGAGCTAGTAGTGATAATCCTCCTGGTGATTTTAAAGAATGTAATAATTACCAATTTTGAGTGTTATATACCGAGGGATATTTTGTTTTTTCGTTATCCATACTGCTTGCTTATTAGATCTCACTCTAATATACGTGGTCATTCTCCTTCATATTTTCTATGTAATCAATAGGTACATTTTGAGTATTTTAATCCTTTCTGAAAAATACTAATATCTTCTATTTATCTAGTATTAACCAATATGACGAAATATGTCACCGCTACCAACCTCCTAAATCATCGATTCCAGTTTTATCCTGCCCCTCCTCCCTAATTCAACTCACCCTGCGCAAGATTCCAGAATCCAGAAAGACAACTACTGTGAGTATAAACCTTCGTCGGGTTAAATAAATTTCTGCTCGAGCAGACACACCACACCCGTCTGGACTCAAAATCAATACAGCGATTTCTGACGTCATGGGGCCTTACCATCTGTTGGTCAGTTGGTGCTTAATTACAGGTGTGTAAGTGGTCAGTCAGGTGTCCCTTCAGGCGCAACATGTGAATCATTAACTACGCCTCTTCCTGAAGCTGAGAAACTTATAATTCATCGATGTTATTAGTCGAAGTGGAACATAATTAATAAGCAATAATATTGTGAAAATTAGTTCATTACTTTTTTTTGTAATTTACACAAAATAAAATGGCTATTTTTGTTTTTGTAAAAAATACTTATAAAAAATTTGGACTTTTCTTATGTAAAAAATAAATAAAACTAATACCTCAACGACCGAGCTCAGGATAGCTGTCGTTCATATAAAATTGACCGATTGGGTGTGGAGTAGCTCAGGGAGTGAGCGACTGAATCAACACAATGCACTTTCGGGTTCGATATTGCTGGTAGGTACCCCATTGGCGGGGATCCACCCTCAGGCTAAAAGGTCGTCTTGGAACATATAATGCGTTAAGGAGTTCGAGTTCAGTCAAATTCCAGGGGTTGTAGGCATTTTAAACAATTAATTGCTTAAAAATTTACTTATATCTTTTTATTTCCGAGTATATACTATTAAGATATATATTTAGTTTTTGAGTTATGTAAGTCTAATAATTTTATTGCACAACTGTTGGTCATGAAACAAAGTACTGAGCGCAAGATCCACCATGTTATGTAAGCATACAAATTTCGTTTGGTTTAACTATAAATTAACTCAAGAATTTTCATCGACTTCAATGTTTTTGTAAGCCATCTTCTTTTATTTATAGAGGATCTCCAAGGTTTAAATTAGATTTCTTGATGTTTAGATAAAAATCTTTTTCTTTTATCCTTTCAATTATTGATACATTATACATTTTTGATGTACTAGATAATTTTTGAATTTAGTTTATTGTAGGTAGAAACATCCTCGAGTGTCACACTGGGTAATTAAAAATCCATGTTTCGGACTTTATTGCGCCTGTGCGATCACCGTTAAGGAAAATGTTCCCTTTTTTGTTCCTAGGGAGTTTTCTTAGCAACCGCTCAAGGTTATCTCCATGTGGGGAAAAAAATACACTTTTCTTTTTCTTATGTTATCGAAGTTGGTTAGAGTGCAGTCATGGCAGATATTCTGATATATGAGTCGAGACCTCTGCAAACTTCGTGGGCTTGTCAGGGTCCTGGCCAAAATACATACCTTAACAACTGTACTGAGAGAAGAGCCCGTGAGAAGAAAACAATAATATTTTAAGAACATTTTTACATAAATTTAAAATCCTTATAGTATTGAAATTAAAAGAATTAAACTCTGCCAGTCAGATTACGGTACAAAATATTTATTGTTTATATTTATTATAAATATTCATCCATAAAATGGAAATGTTTTCCATATTTCGCTTATAAATCGAAAACAATTCATCACAGAGAAAATCGGGTTCTCTTTAAAATATAATGGTATGTAATTTCGCGTCGAATTAATTAAAGTTGTAATTTGTTAAGCCGTTACGCCACAAACAATAATTAAGCATCGTTCATTTTTACCGTTTTAGTGGAAAAGTTAATTTAGGCATGTTGAAACATCATGTAGTTTGTCCATTGTTTGTTTTGTCCCACGACGAAGAAACATTCATGCAACTAGATAATAAATGCCTCCATAGAACTCCAAATGAAAAATGTTACGTCTGAACATTTTTGCGTTAGTTTGTAGTTAATGTTAATTTGTTGTACGACAACAAAAATGATACAAGAAACAGCCAACTTCGGTAACCACACTTTCAAGACTTCAAGCCGTTTGAAGTTCTAAGGGTATTGGTCAAAACGAATATTGAGCATCTTGAAGAGATCAAGGCAAGATTATTCTTCCAGCGATTTGCGTTTTCGCTCGATCTTGCCTCGGCCAACAGAGGTAAGATCAAAATGGAAGTAATGTCCAGGGAACCAGATCTATTGCCTAATATTCGTTAGGGAAAATGTGGTGACGTGGATGGGATAGGTGGAGCGGATGCTTGCATTTAGTGCGCCTAAGAAATTGCTGAGCAGAATGATGTGTAGTGACTTAGTTTTATCTTAAATTTTCCGCCACATATATCCCCATCACAATATTAAAATTCACTTTCCCGGCAGATCTTATCTATTGATTAGATATTGATCTCCCGGGGAGGTAATTATCAGCTGGTTCGTTCTGTAGATCGAGAGTCTGTGCACAAGCCATATGTTCAGGAGCCAGATTTTCCAATTCGTCAGATATTTTCTCCCGAATCAACCAAAGAAGGACTTCTGAGGACCTGGAGAATCTCCAGCACTACAAGCGGAGAGTCACACTCCTTTATCTTCAAATACTAGCGGGTAGTGAGCGCAGTAACCTCCTTGTGGTTAACCGTCCTAACACAACGAGGTTGGTAACCAAGCTGCGCCAAAGAGCTAAGTCGTGTATAAAGTTAGAAGTGGCGGAAGATAGAAGCGAACTTTTTAATATCTTCTGTATATATTATTATTTTAATTAAGAAGATTTATTTTTTATACTTATAGAAGAAATTATATTTTATTTTGTTTGAGATATTTATATTTTTTTTACTTTCACTTACCTATATATGAAATATATAGTAAGTGGAAGTATTGCGATCGTGAAAAATTTCACTTCCGGTTTTCAACGGAAATACACGTTTTGGGGTCCCCTGAGTCCAAATGACCAAGTCCCACGAAATGGTCTGTGTGTGTGTCTGTGTGTCTGTGTGTCTGTGTGTCTGTGTGTGAACAGACTAGCTCAAAAACTATAAACCGTGGGAATCTGAAATTGGGTATTTAGTGTAGGTATATACCCGCAATGTGACAGCAAAAATTTCATCAAATTTACTCAAAGGGAGGGGGTACTTTATTTAATAACTTTTTACGTTTTTTTCGATTTTCTCAAAAACGGCTCTAACGATTTTGATTAAACTGAGTATTTGATCTATTTATATGCCCGAGATATGACTGTAAAAATTTCATCAAAATTGATCAACCGGAGGGGGGACTTTACTTAATAAATTTTGTATCATTTTAACATGTTTTTTTTATTTACTCAAAAACGGCTTTCATGATTTTGATCAAACTGGGCATTTGATGTATGTATATGCCGAAGATGTGATAGCCAACATTTCATCAAAATTGATCAACCGGAGGGGGGACTTTACTTAATAAATTTTGTATAATTTTCACGTGTTTTTTTTATTTACTCAAAAAAGATTTTCACGATTTTGATCAAATTGGGTATTTGATGTATGTATATGCCGAAGATGTGATAGCCAACATTTCATCAAAATTGATCAACCGGAGGGGGGACTTTACTTAATAAATTTTGTATAATTTTCATGTGTTTTTTTTATTTACTCAAAAAAGGTTTTCACGATTTTGATCAAACTGGATATTTTATGTATGTATATGCCAAAGGTGTGATAGCCAACATTTCATCAAAATCGGTCAAACGGAGAGGGCACTTTATTTCATAATTTTTTTCCAATTTTTAACTTTTTTTCGATGATCTCAAAAACGGCTTTAATGATCTTTATCAAATTCGTCATGTTTCATGAAAATTAGGTTTTCTTTAATATCAGGTAAGCTTTATCATTATTAAAATGTTCTGAGTTAAGTAAGTTGGTAAGTGAAAGTTGTGTGTTGCGCGCACGCACCAGATTTTTTATCCTTACATTATCTCAACAGATGAAAATGAAGCGATGACCACAAATGAGTAGGAAAGATGGGCAAACAGAATGGTGCTCAGAGGATGGAGGAGGCTCCCCCGGAATAGGGAAGAGTGGAACAAGGTTGTAAAGGTCTTTCCAGGGCTAGAGCAAAACGGAATAAGAAACTAGAAGAGAATTCATCTTGTTCTCTGCAATCATAATTAATGATATCATTAAATTCGAAAATGTAAAATAAAATATTACACCTAAAATTTGTTTATTGGATAGAAATGTGTGCGAAGTATTTGATTTCAGAACTCGAACTTATCTATTATTTGATTAGATTACTTTTACCTACCCATCGCTCGAAATTAATAACTCTTATCTTATCACAACAAATGTTTTATGATATTCCCTACAGGTTAATCAAAAGTGCACTGTTTGATTTGGAAGGTGCGCCATGATGTGTCTGATAAAGAAATATAGGTACACTCTGGAGTACTGACTTAGAAAACTGATTTAATTAATTTCCAATAGAATATAATTGATATCCATACCCTTGATTGTAATGTGTAAATTAAATCCCTTTAAGACCCTAAAACACATAATTCCGAGAGGGTTTATTACTCTAATCGGCAATAATACATATGTATCTTATAATAGCACACACACCGATTTACATGATAACAAGTGCTGATGTTAAGTAGTGATAAGAAGTGCTGTAATTTAAATTATTATCGTATAATGAATCTATCGAAACCGAAAATTACCAGAACACCAAAATATCGTATGGTATTGGCATTCTGAGTGGTAATGGTATGATGATCTTAAGATCATCCATCATTGAGTACCTAAAGTAAATCTGATCCCCTATGAAAATAATTTACTTTATTTACATTTTAATTACTTTATAATTACTTAATTACATTGTATTACATTATTTATTTGAACAGATTTTTGTTCGAAAAATGGTAGTTTTTCAAGATCAATAAGGAAAGACATGTTCAAAGTATTTATAGCCTTATGATGAACCGGCTATTTCCCTATATTGTTTCATAATCAAAAGGCGGGAAGGATTTTTTCTTGAGTCTGCTAAATTATATGCAGACATACGCTGTCAAAAATAAGCCTGGAAAACTCCTAGCTTTGTCTCGCCACGTGTGTAGGAAAGATCAGGAGTACACGAATAACGAGGGCGCCACAGCCGCAAGCACACATTACTGCAGCGAAGAATCAGGCCATCGCCTTTGCTCCCATATAGACAAATGTGTTTACAAAGGATCGCGTGGCCACTGCCACATTAACTTGGAGGAGTGAGCTAGATAGGGACTGAGTAATAGGATTTTGACAAGATGTAAGGTTTGTTACGGGAATTTTTCAGGAATTAGTTGAAGAACAAACGGGATATTCAGAGTTATGTAGAGCTGGACATATAATGGAGCATTGACTATTGTTCGGAGGTCTGTGGATTGGAAGGATTAGATGCGTTTGAAGTTAAAAAATTGAACTGTCCCCAGTTCGAATCCATAGGTCCATATAGAATTCAAAATAGTTTTTTAGATGGGTAGTTTGTTGTCGATTGACTCTCATGTTTTTAATGTAGTGGTGGATCGTCAATTCTTCAGTTGATTCGTCCATCGTCAGTTCAATATTCCAAGCAGTAATTTATTTTCCAAATCCTGGAGCCGTTGCTCATCCATCATTGTAAATCGTCATATTTTATATTCTTAAAGGACCTTAGGAAGTACATTAGTTTCGCAAATTCTAATGTCGCGAGTCGAATAATTTTTCATCATATAGTCTTGACTTCCTCTTAAATTTCCATTGTCCTAAATATCAAAATTTCAAATTGTTTAAAGGCATTTCCTGATATCACCGAAATCGTCTCAATTGTCGCATTAACAATACTTTTTGTTTTATTTTTATCTCGTACTTAAATATGCACAAATAAAATTATTATGAATATCGGTCGTTTGATTCGATGTAACTATTCCAGAGATGCTACTAACTTTGATTAAATCAGTTAATAGGACATGGTGATCAAGATGAGAAATGAAACCAGTTAGTTACATTACTTCAAGGACTTCACTAATGTCGTTTCTAGCCGAATGCGGCCGACCTTAGAGAAATTTGAATATTACATTGCATTGTAAAGAATGAATGAATGAAGAAATAGTTATTATTCAAGAATTCAACCGCTGTTTAATGAATTATATTAAAGTACCTAGAAAGGAATTCTTATCTTAAACTTGTTAATTTAATAAAACAAAAATTAAAAATCTGGTGCGATGGGCTCAACACACAACTTTCACTTACCAACTTACTTTGATTAAAAATTGACGTGTTTGTTAAATGTCATTTGTCAAAATCACACGTTTTTCATATTCATTTACTTATTTTTGTTTGTATTTGCTCTTTAAAATACACTAAATTTTATTATTAAATAATAACTTGTGATAATTTACTATATAATTAAAATAGTAGAAGTGAGAGATAGTCAGCTGTTCTTAAATTACGATAGGTTAAATGATAGTCAGGATTATCAGTTTACAATGATTTTATTGTGGTAAGGCAACGTTTCGATCCAACTTGTGGATCTTCATCAGGGCTAAAAGAAAACAAATATATGAGTGACTATGCTAGACTACTTTTATATTATTATCAATTCTGTAATGTATCCATTTGTTGTCACCCTCTAGCATAGTTACTCATATATTTGTTTTCTTTTAGCCCTGATGAAGATCCACAAGTTGGATCGAAATGTTGGCTTACCACAATAAAATCATTGTAAACTGAAAATCCTGACTATCATTTAAGCTATTATATAATTAAAATTTTACTTGTGATAATTCGGCATAATAATCCAAGTCGTCTGATTTTATAATTCTCTATGTAGTTGTTGAAAACTTCATACAGTCACCATGAAACAAATAATCCATTGAATGAACAGAACATCTTTAATTATAAACAATCGTCATTAAAGGCGTACTCCACATGCCTGGGCTCAACGAGTTTCATGAGTTTACGGAATTTTTTCCTTTTTTTCTCCTGTATATGTTTACATGATTTTTTTCATATTTCATATTTAGCCATTTCTTAGTTTTAGGTGAAACGGGAGACAGATAATTTCTCCAGATAAACAAAATAGGAAACTTTATAGTAAAACAAAAAAGGTCCCTTCCCTATTTAGGTATGCCCCCACAGAACGTTTTAATAATGATAAAGCTTACCTGATATTAAAGAATACTTGATCCTCATTAAACATGACGAGTATAATCAAAATCCTAAAAGCTGTTTTTGAAAAAATCGAAAACATCGTACAAATGGGAACGAAAGTTATTAAATAAAGTGTCCCCTCCGTTAGATCAATTTTGATGAATTTTTTTCTGCCATATCGCGGGCATGTACATAGATTAAATACCCAGTTTTATCAAAATCGTTAGAGCCGTTTTCGAGAAAATCGAAAAAAACGCAAACAGTTATTAAATAAAGTATCCCCTCCGTTTGACCAATTTTGATGAAATTTTTCCTGTCACATCGCGGGCATATACATACACCAAATACCTAATTTCAGGTTCGTACGGTTTATAATAGTATTTGAGCTAGTCTGTTCACATAGACACACAGACCAATTCGCGGGACTTGGTTATTTGGACTCAGGGGGCCCCAAAACGTGTATTTCTGTTGAAAACCGGAATTCGGAATTTTTCACGATCGCAATACTGTCCCTTGCTATATATTTCATACATAGGTAAGTGAAAATAAAAAAAAGGTATAAATTAATAGATTTTTGAAGATTTCCATGGATTCTAAAATGCAGGTTAACAAATTTTCCCGTGAAGGTGGATTCACGCTAAGCCGAACAGCCTACAGAAATGTTCTGAACAGAAATGTTCTGTAATCCGGAAAGGACTCGAACAGGAACAGGAACTTTGTTTGGCCGCCCTGTCCGATGATATGGCAGTGTAGCTTTTGTATAAGTACAACTGGTGTTGTGGCTCCCTCATTTCCAATATTAGGTCTATTCATGTTTTTTTGAATGCTTAATCTTATCATGTTAAAAACTCAGTGAAATTTTAAGTGAAAGTTCGCTCAATGCTGACCTGTTAAAGTTTTAAAGCTAACCATATCCTATCCTAGCTAACCATATATGGTTCCTATACTACAAAGTTCCTTTCATGCATATTGAGTTCTGATTCTTGATTCTTGATTACGAAGTAGTAAGAAGAGTTGCTAGATTATATGATTAGTAATCCCATAATATATAGTACAAATGTAAGAAAGAAGACGGTCATCTATTAATAAAAACGTGGAAGAAATACTTGAGGATGAGACCAATTTAATGTTGTAGTAAATAAAATTCATGGAGTTCCTTTATTTTCTGATATTTTACCAGACACAAAGATATTGCGCATCCAACACGATTTTTGTTTTTATAAATGGAACATAAGCAGCTAGTCTTTTAAGGTTTAATACATGTACGAATATAATAACTTAAGGCAAAAGCGCCGAACTATACAATGCACAGAAATGACTTGTTCGTTGTTGTTCGTCTGTACTGTCTCTTTGGAGAATTATGTGAAACTCTGTGAAATATAAATATACCTAAAGTTTACCATCAGCTCCATCAGGGCGATTAAACAACTTCAATCACATATAAGCACAGGATATGCAACCCTTTCATCAGCAGTTCAAAAAATACAGCAACCAGAAAGCGTTACATTGCTTCATAAAGTCTAAACAGGTATTAAATTTCAGTATCTGTTTCGCATCATGGTGTCTTATTTGTTTGTATGTCAGTACAGTTGTATAAAGTGATCTTATCTTGTCTGGTAGTTTTTGTTTAGGAAATATGTGATTTATGTTCTTTTCGTTATTCTTGAACTGTATGTGATATTTTTGATAGATCATTTTGTTTAACTGTATTTCAGGGGCTCAAAGTTTTTTTTTATTTGAAATTTTCTAATCTGGTATATCTTGAGTGATAAGTTTAAAATAAATAAAGAAAATAGTTCTAAAAACGTTTAAATACGTAAAATTAATTTTAAATAAAAAATATGTAACTCACTATAAGAACCTTCATACCAGCCTTGACCATTGTCTGTTTGCAGAACCGCGTGACCTTGACCGAAGGTCTTACGTTGATCTTTTTTTTCATAGTGTAGCAAGCTATACCAATGTAAATTAATTAATTAAGAATAATTATACCTACAATTAGTGAATTAGATTTATCTATATAAATTTAGCATTTATTTTAAATTTAGATTTATATATATATAAATTTATTTAATTAATTAACTCCAACTATTAGTGGATTTTTTAAACTTATTTTTCATTGAGATTGCAAACCGTACTCAATAGTACTCAATACTATTAAATATCATATTATTCACATAAGCAGGTTACCTTCAAAATCGGAATGGTATTGGGCTGCTAGAACTCTTATGTGGAAGCCGAAAAATATATATAAAAAAACAATCAATAACAAAACATAAGTAGGTTTATAGGGTTGTTCAGGACTACAATACAAACAAAGAAATACCAGCAAATCTAAATCAAATTACCAATCAAAAAGTTCCTATAAATCTCTGATGATGGAAAGTCTGTTTCCTTCTCTTTTTGATTATTTATCTTTATTTTTCAAATGACCGTTGGGTAATTGAAAATATCTTATCGAGTTTAAATAAAAAGAGATAGAAAATTTCTCTTTATAACAATCACAGTTGTATTAAGTGCCTAATAATTTGGTCTTAAAGAACATTCTGTTAACGAAAAAAAGACAGTGAAATTGTATAGATTGATTAAGCTTTTAACCAATATATTCTTTTTATTAATTGATAAACTTTTATCTGAAATGACTGAGAGCTACATGAATTTATAAGAATTTTTTGTAGAAAATTTGATCTAGATTATTTTCCTATCTTTACTTATCCCTAAAACATCTTTTATATGTATTTGTTTCTTTCTCTAAATTTTACTTATTGTTTTCCTGCAATAAACATTTATTTTACCATAAAATAAATATTTTAGAGTTGTCAGCATCACGCTATGTTATTATGAATAGAAGTCTAGAACTAGTTTTTCTTTATTTTTTTAAAATAAAAAAACCGGTTCTTGAAATGTTTTCTAAGCGAAACGTTGTTGAGTAGATTGAATACTAGTACAGGTAAACTAATACGGTAAGTCTGTAATGTTTTATTTCATTATCAGATTTTCGGACATTTCTTTATTTAAAGTAACAACATTTCGACCCAAGCATGTGGCTCATTATCAGGGCTGAAAATGAAACATAAATATGTACTATCATCTGGTATAGAGAAAATATGAATGTCAGCAACAATGAGAAAAAAAAATTGTTTTCTAGTCAAATTAATTGAAAATTGAAAATTTGAATTGTGAGAATTTAAATAATAATTAAGATAAAACTATTGTTTTGAATATTTGAAATTCTTTGAAGAAAACATAACTGAAATACGTAAAGACAAACGAAGAGATAATAATTGATAAATATTCGTATTTAATACTTATACTTATTCTCGATTCATTTATTCCATGTACCTAACTTGTTTTTACTTCAACTTTTATATTTTAACGACAAATAAATCGTTTAAAATATAAGAAAGAGAGAAAAAAGGGATTTTGCATTGATCCTGGATGAAGCGTGACTCAGGATGATGAGCGCATTCCAATGTTTTTATGGTGGGAAGGGTTTATTCCTGACCAGGATCCGAGAGATCTGTATTCAGCAAATATTCAATTGATAAAAATATACTTATAAGTTAATACCTGGACCTAATATGTTAAAATATAATGTTAATACATATATACCGCAATCAGTATTATAAACGTAGACGCTATTCTTGTCTACGGAATAACAGCTTATCACGAAGAGAACGAGGATATTTCTCTGCAAGACGCTGCCGTGTTCTCATACAAGCGAAAACTGACGAAGCTCAAGGATGATAAATTCTCATATTTACAAGAAAGAATATCCGGGAAATATCTGATATTGTGATAGGCTATGTGACAGAATATTGAAACTTTAAAGCTATTCGAGGAAGACGGAATATCATATTGTTCACAAAACTTCGCTTTGTTGGATATTTCGCTCTCATTTATACATTATGAGGACATACTTAAACGTCTATTCGAGTCACAGATAGGGGCATCCTGGACTCAGACTGGAGGATCGAGTGATCCAAGACGCTTGAGACTATTGAAATCCAAAGGGTGGAGAATTGCAGTGGTGATAATGATCGAACCACCAGGCGAAAGCTTATCAGATGTAGGGCCATGGAATAAGAAGAAGTATTATAAAAGTTAAAGTCGCAACTTTTTAATAAAATTTCGATAATGATAAAATATTCTCGTTTTTATAAACTTTAAAATAAAATTATATATATAGCTACTATGTCATGAAGCGCGTTGGTTTCAGTACTTTGTTGGGAAATACGATGTCAAGGTCTAAGCTTCTGCAAGGGAGTGACCTGACTGCGATAACGCTCACCGCCAGTTGTTTTCTCCTTAATTGATTATTTAATGCAAATTCTCACATTATATAGGATGGGCGTGTCCTAGAAGGATCGGAAGAACCACGGCTGACGGTTCCACAGCCTTGAACACTGTCTTCCTTACTGAGCTACCCCAATTCCCAATTATATATTTAACCGCGCAGGTAACACAATGATAATCTGTACTATTTATCTCCGCCTATTGCTCTATAAACATATATAAGACTGATCTATTTCTGGATTCAGCTGTGGCATTCTATAGAGTTTGGCATCTGAGTCACTATGCACATAGTAAACTGTGTCGCCAACTAGTGTTAAATTATACGGTAATTACAAAACTGTAAAGTTATTTTAATTTACAAAATTATTTCAATAAGCAATACAGTAATGTATGTGTATATATATATATATATATATATATATATATATATATATATATACATAATTTATTTTAGGGTAAAATACTACAACATTATACATAACATAGTTTATATCTGAACTATCGTTGCGAGTCGCGGTCTAATACTCAGACCGCGTGCGCCTAATATTTTCCAGCGGCAAGGTAGGCCGTTCACCTTACGGAGGAGGCCAGGTATTTCCTAGGCCAGTCTCGAAAGGTTTCAATGCCACACTATGTCTATGGCGGCGTCTCTCCAATCTGTACTAAATTATTGTAGTATTATTAATCATTTATGTTAAATTTTTTATTCAATTCTAATGATAGAAAAAAACATATAGCGAGTGTTTGCGTTCATTATGGCTTTGATATTCATGTCACGCCGATAGGGATGATCCGCATAGAAATTATCATCTACCGTCAGAAATTGCTTTATAGCCGTGAATTAGAACCTCTAATGGCTAGTATATGATACAATTACCTATAATTATTTCGTGATATCGCTTGCGAACGGTACAATGCGACGTAAATAGAATTAAGAATTAAGTCATTATTATTTTCTATGTTTTTTGGTGTTTTTCACAAGTGATCAAATTGATGAAAGATGATATATGAATAAATAATGATAATATACATGTATTATTATCGTTTTTTGTATATTTTTTTATTCACGTTTCATATTAGAAATCCGTTTCTCTTCCAGTGCGGAAAAATAATCGATTTAAGAAAACTACATTTGAGCATTGCCGAGAAACTATCCAATTTATGGTTAAATATTCATATGACTTGCGATTCCATAGATATAGCATTTCCAAGTCTGTTGTAACCTTTTCCATATGAAATGTATGTGTCCAAGCCAAATGTAACTTTGTCCAAATCATGGGCTGATCCAGCGGATCGTAAAGGGGAGGGGGCTGCAGTCCTAAAGGGAGGGGCTGCAGCCCCACAGACCTTCATTTGGATCTGCTAATCAGCTTTTTTACCTTTATGTTCCTTTCCAACAACTAAAATTCTACTTTATCTGCACATTATTTGTTCTTTAACTTGCTTTCTTACATTAAGTTAAGTCAAATTTTATCTTTAAATGACGAAAAATTTTCCAAAGGGAGGGGCTGCAGCCCCCACAGCCCCCCACCCCCTGGTTCCGCGAATGGTCCAAATCAACTGACTTCGACAAGATTATATTGCACGTGGAAAATGTTAAGTAAGACGTGGAAATGCTGTATATAAAACGTGGGAAATTCGTGCGAAATTATGGACTATTGAATTGTTTTCACGTGTTTAGGTTTATTATTGTTATGTTTGAAACTGATCGTACCTTTCGCCATTAAAATATATTGCGATTACTTATCTATATTTTTTTTAAATACTTAGCATGTAAAAATAATTGTTTGTCTCTTATTAATGTAACAAAATTTATTACAATATCGCCAATCCAAGACACCTAAGCGATATCGCAACGAAGTATGAATGAAAAAAAAAAAAAAAAAGTGACTCAAATCAGAAGTGATTCAGAGAATTCGACAAATCAGTGACTAACTTGTTGATCATACTCCTAATGATAGAGTTGGATGAATATTTGAGCAGGCAGATAGGCTGAACGTTAGATAAGATCAAGTTGTATCGTCGTTGTTTTTTTGTTATTAGCATTATAATTATCTTAATAATTATACTTCGAAAATATATATTAAGATCAAGTTTTCATCTTTAAATTCGGGTTGTATCAATCTCTATGCAGTTTTAAATAGCGAGAAATCAATTAGAAACGTCCAGATGTTTGAAATTTTTATGAAAAACGAGCTCTTAACATCTATAAGGTAGAGTAAAACAAGTACAACAAGTACAACTATACATCACTTGTATAAGTGATGAAGTGATGTATAGTTAGAATTTAAAAATCAAATATGATTACAACCTTACAATAATACAATACGATACAATAAAATTGCATGTCGGTGACTACAATCATGATAAATACTGTGATGAGATCGTTATAAGAATTGCCGGGCTGCGGTATAATACGGCGCCTATAGTTCGTCCTGTCCTTGGCGACGTTTTTTCGTTCTCCAGGCATTCTAGGTCTAATTGGAACAGCGTCCACCATGAAGGCTGCTCGGAAGGGGGGAGAGAACCGGTCCGAAGAATGCGGTGCAGCTGCAAGTCGCTTCGTCAAGTTATTTTCGGAACCAGGGGTTTGACCATTCATATCTTGAAAGGGATTGTCATCCAGGAAGAACATGTGGGTGGGGGGAGGGTCGGTAAATGAAGAAGTGAGTAATGAGGAGTTGTCTTAGTCTTCATGGTCCCACAGAACACGTGTTCTACTGAACAATGCAACCCATTTAGGGATTCATATCAATTGTTGGTATGTCTTAAATAAACACTTGGATAAATAAAAAACTTTCTAGAATAAAATTACAAGAAAAGGACTATAGTCCTGTAGAGCCTAAGAGTAAAAGAAGATAAAAAAATAAACTGTACAACTACAACCGATGAAGTGTCTTGGGTTCAGTACTGGGTTAGGAAGTACTGTTTCTTGGTCAGCTGTCGTGCAAGAGGTGATATGACGGTGATCACGCTCAAGCACCAGATTTTTCCACCTTAATTTTTTAGTTACTACTTTATAGATGCTGGATTTGCCACAGGAGGGTCTCTCGGCCCACGAGAAGAACTGTGGCAGAACATTAAAGATACCCTGCCAAGCCAGATTCGAACGCTGGACCTTGAGCAATGTCTTACCAATGAGCCCCTAGAAGATGATAACAAATGATAATTATAAAATAACTAATAAAAATTTGCATACTGGGACTTATTTTATGTACTGTTTAGTACCATTATTATTGTATTCCGAGTCCCGGAATTGCCGCTTGCTTCCTGTCAGACCAGACAATCCTCTAACTGCCATTCCTTGCTTTTCATCGATCATTCAGATCTTCCGTTGGTCAACCCTTTTTTTTCACAGTTCCAGGCAGAAGCAAGAAGCCTTCTTTGCACCCTTCTTTAAATATTGTACAATATATTTTGATCCTGGGCTATTGTTTTTAATTATATTATTGGATATTAGTTGGTAGAGTTTTGAGATATCACAGCTTCTTCGAAGAAAGTCCATTTCCAGTTTCAGTACGTTTTGTGCCTCTTGCTGTTCACAGGCCACATTTCGGCTAATCGCAGTTACTTTTCTTGTAAAAGGAATGACCAATTATTTTACCAAATGAATAATTTGTATTCAATAGAACAGAGTTTATGATCTCTTTCACTTTTCTTGTTCGAAAGCCCTGCTGAGTGAAAGATGCAAATTTCCTACAGCAGAGTTGAAGGGCGTGAAATCAGTTTTATTTAAGTTTATTGCTAAGTTTTGTAAAGTAGAATGGAATAAAACTGCCATGAACTGATAATAGTTAACAACAGAAAAATATATAGGTAGGTATCCTTCTTAACCTATTCCTGACTTTACTTCAAGAATCTAATTATCTTCTGTCTGTCCATGTAACTTCTTCCACTTTCTTCTATCAGGGAGAAGCATCCTTTCTCTTCTTACTCCCGACCTCTTCAAGGGTTCTCCACTTCGGGCGTGGGCTTTCTTTACCACGTCGACCGCGAGAGCAATCCTCCAACAGCAGTTTAGGAACTGAGTCTCACGGCCCCAAAAGAAATAAGCTTTATTAGTTTTAAATTGAATAAAACGAAAATAACTAGCTGCTGACAAAGCCTATGCTATTAGAAATATAATAATTTGCTAAAAAATTAATAGCCTCGAAAAAAAATTACCTTAAAAACAAATCAATTCCCGCATCCACTTATTTCATATTACGCTATAATTTTTCCAGCTTAGTTTACAAGCACATGCCCCGAGTTATCAAAGTGCTCGAAAGCTGGAACAAACTAGTTCCCGTTCTTTGAGTGAGTAAGAACGCTCGGGGATTTCCGCATGGATTCTTACACATCCGCTGTTGTAGAGCAATCACCACCATAGAGGTAGCAAAAGTTCCCACTACGTGTTCATCCGGTCTGCGTTCGTACTCGATGATAGTAAAAAAAAAAAATAAGTCAAGATGACATATGGCGCATATGCCATCTTGCTCTATTGCCAATATCGTCAGAATCTACACTTATTTTCGCTCTCCTGAATTTAAACCTATTGAACTTGTCGTTGCATTATTGAAGTATCTTATCACAGCTTTGTTTTAAAATTTGTATTTCTGAAAATTATGTCAATAACTTTTATTCTCAATAAAAATAGTTACGTCAGCACCTATTGTTTAAAAAAAGGATAGTATTGGTTTATGTTTTATAGAAGATCAATAGCATTTGTTAAAATGTAATTCCGATCGAAATGGCTGTGATACTTCTGATTGGTGTTCCAATTGTTATTCTGAAATAAAATCGACCAAAAAGGGTATAAGTCAATCATTATTGATAGTTTGAATTATATCTTTCTAGATTTACCAAGGTCTAGTACTAAGGAAACTAATTGCATTGGGTCTTTTTTACTTTAAGCACACCAGTAACGTATTTCTAAAAGAGTGATTTATCTTAATACTAAATTAATACTCGTGAAGAACAGATGATTAAAGTAATGTATTTAACAAGCTTCAAATGTAAACGAAAATGATAGTTAAATGTACAATTCGTTGAATTCGTCTTAAATACCACTTCTTCTGATTTAAGAACATGACACAGTTGTATCAGATTCATTATTAACAAAAACAACTTCAACTTTTCTTAAAAACTAGGGGGTAATAGATAGGTAACCTCCTTCTTTTATAATTTTTTTTTAAATATAAACATTATTAAAACATGAAAAAAGTAACTAATAATATTAAAAAAGCTGGTGTGGCTAAAGTAAAAAAGACCCACCGAATTTATTAATATACAGACGTTAAATGAAAAGCACATTATTTAAATTTAAATTAAATTATTTCTGACTGCTTTGCAAAAACTACTAAACGAAGTCTGATGAAAGGAATCTAAACTTTCACAATTAATTGTTTACAATTTTATTAACAGTTAGATAAGTTTAAAAAAAAAAAAAAGAAGGTACGTTTCATAATAAGTTAAATCTAGTTATATTTTGTTGGGATTTGAGTAGCTTAGAAGTAAGGTCTTAAACTACGATGCTCAATGACCATAGAATCTCCTGTTGATCATTCAGCCTCTTTAAAGTGGATCTTCTTAATTTAAGAATTAATCATAGGGACAAACAGAGCCTGAGCGTGATTTCGGTCAAATCACTTTCTTGCACAACCGCTGACCTACAGACGGTACTTTCGTGAGTACTACTGAAACCTAAACTCTTCTTGAGTGTAGTGACACCGGTTTTTAATTCAATGTAAAATTGTTATTATAATAATATTAAAAATAATTCAGAATATGCATGTATGATCAGAGAACACTTAGGACAGAATCAAGATTACTACAAAAAAACACATTCGTCTACATTTGAATCGAGTAAAATATCTGTTTGTTGTCAACATGCTCCCAAATATTTGGAACGTTTTTTTTAAGCGAGGGACCTGAAAAACCAGTTTATACTGATTTAGTTTGCTGTATTTTGCTTCTAAAAAATTAAGCATTACTCATTTGTCAATTTTATTTATAGTGTTCATATTTATTCTTATTAAAATTTATGTAACATTATTATTGATTCAAGGTATCAATCTCAAAATCCCCATGACTATAGTTTAATAAAATTATTATTCTAAACTCTTATAAAGGTGAACATTAAAACGTTTCCTTTTATTTTTATTTTTTTTGTTTTTTAACAAATTTGAATACCTATACCCAACCTGAAGTAGCGTTCCATTCGCTAGGACGACGCTGCACACCTCGCCTTTGATCCTGTGGCATAGCGAACAACCGCAGCATATCGACCTGCATAATGTCGTCGGCTGTGTGGCTGTGAAATGCTGCATAACACACCGAGCCTTGCATGTAGTAAGGTCAGGGTGATTGAGTTGCTATAAGTATAATTAAAAAAGACTGCATTACATGTTGTGGAAAACATAATACATAATAGCCAAAAATCAAACAAAAAATTTAACTGGGTTTCACAGGTACAGGATCTCTCAGAAAATTACTCAAATTTCGACCCATTAATATTTTCTTATCCTGTAAAAATAAGAATGGACATCGGCAAAATTAACAACACCAATATCAAAAAAATTAACCTAAAAGATAAAGAATTACTTTCAAAATCTAAATATAGTCTGTTGTACTGTAAATTAGAACCATTAAAGGATGAAGCCGATTATTACCTCTACCGCAATACTACATTTCGATATCATAGAACTGCAGCACAATTTAAAACCTCTGGCGCACATACCATCAAAATAACCACAAATAATATCACACACCTGGTTAACCCCAAAGAAAATTGTACGATATGCAATCTAAACACACCCGAAGACCTTTTTTATATTTTAATCTCCTGCCCAATGTACAACTCCATCCGTAAATTTTATCTTCCGCAATGCCTAACATATGACCAAGATAACTACTTTCATATATTAAACCCCATTAATAGCAAAGATGTAAAAAATATACGATTCCCGGCCGTGGTCGAATCTTTTATCTTCTAATAAAATAAAGTAAAAAATATATATTGTTATACGCAAGAGGCACTAAAAATCCGCTCTTTTATTGTCAATGAATAAGAAAGACAATTATATGCAACGAGGAAGTATTTATTTTAATTACTAAATATTTGTAAAGTATGGATAATGGTATATTGTAGTCTTATGGTATAGAGCAAAAGTCTTAATTTTTGTTTTCTGTTTTTATTAGCACTATTTATGTTTATAAATTATTGATATCCAGCTTTGTATTCCTTGCTACAAGGGCATGTATCCTTTAGAGCAATAAAGATTCATTTCATTCATGTTGTGGAAAACTTTTTATTTATTTTTTCCTATTTTTTTTATGTGTCAGCCTTGTCTTTACCCAGAGTTTTTCATTAGAATATATTTTATAGTAGTCTAAAAAATAAAATTATTTTTCTAAACAAGGTGACAAAAAGCGTATTTTTCTTCCCGATTTGGGACAGAAAAAAAATAGGAATTAGTACAATTATTATTTGGTGTAATACAAAAAAAAAAACCTCCGGATCACTTAAGAACTTCGAAGGCAAATTTTCATTTTACAATTTCGTGAATAATATATTATTGAACTTATTAATGTTAAGAAAATCAATAATAATATTTGAGAATCATAAAACATAATTCAGAGAGAATCATTTAAAACACTTCTTTTTCATTTGAGCCTTTATAAAAGGCTCCACTTTTCCTGGTATTTTTGTCCACCTAGCAGGCTCTTAACATTCGATTCTCAATTCTAGTATGATAAAAAGAAAAATTCTTTTTAAAAAAAAATTTCTTTTTTACCCAGGCTCTGCTACTATAACAAGATCATGAAACTAGGCAATGTAAAATATGAAATATTCAGAAAAGTGAAAATTGTAGGGAGTAACATAAAGATGATATAAATTTGAAAAATGAGTTTCATCAATTTTTCAAAAATACAGAGTCAGACTTTTTTTCAATTGAACAACATTCTATTTATGTTCAATTTTACAATGAATGTATTTTAATTATTTTTTTCTATTATTACATTGGAAAAAACTGTACCACTACATCCTAGATGTATATGGTTTGGGTATTAGTAGTTACGGAAGTAACTACTGATTTTTGGTCAGTGGTTGTACAAGGAAGTGATTTAACCAAGACCATCCTCAACATCTAGGTTTCTCACCTTAATTAATTAAAAACATTTTTTTCGAAATTTTGGAAGAATTCCAGGACCACCAGATTATGTACACCGACGCGTCTAAATGTGAGGATTCAGCAGTGGGATGTGCTGTAATAAAACAAGAAGACACATGCCTTTCTAAGCTACCTGGAGTTTGCTCGGTTTTTACTGGAGAGGCAACTGCTATAAAGGAAGCTCCACTGCAAAGTAGCTAACTACCAAAAATCAGTCATTGTCACTTACTCAATGAGCGTTCCACGGGCAATAAGGTGTCAAAACCCAGAGCACGCCACGATATTGGAAATATTGCATCTTATTGATGAATTACAAAAAGATGGAAAAAAAATTGCTTTTATTTGGACTCCATCCCATTGTGGCATTGGAGGAAACGGGAAGGCAGATGCTGCATCCAGACTGGCTCGAACAGGTGATAACAGTCAAGTCAAATCCATAGGCATTATCCCCCGAGAAGACTGGGTGAGGCACGTGAAATCCAAATTAATGACACAATGGAATGAAGCCTGGAGAAGGAACCACTCCAAACTGCTGCAAATAAAAGTGATGATAAAATAAATGATTAACCAGCAACTGAAAATCTAGGAGAGAAGAAATAATACTGTGCCGGCTTAGAATAGGTCACTGCGAATTCTCCCATGCATACCTGCTTCACAACCTCGCACACCCTACCTGCGTCAAATGTGGTGCCCTGATCACGGTCTCCCATATACTAGTGGACTGTGAACACTACCAGCCTACAAGAACAAAACTAAAAATGAACACATTATTAAAAGAAGTGCTAAGGGATACCGAAGATAATGTTGAAAAACTGATGAATTTATTGAAGCTTACTAGATTTTACAATAGAATTTAAAAAAAAAAAAAAAATGCCAATGACCCCTTCGGGTAGAGGCAAATCAAAACAAATAAATTATTTATTTAATTTTTTAATCAATATTCCCCAAAGTAATTTGGTAATTCCCGAGGATGGATTGCTGGCATATCCGGTTTGGAACCTTGAGCGTAGTAGGTCAGTTCCTTACCACTGATTTAGAGCATTATCTTTTTCTTCTTCAACATTATTTGTAATAATCATAATGTTACAACAAATCTGGGTTGAATAATATTTAATTTGAATATTAAGCAGTGGAAAGAGGGATATTAATAATTGGATAAACGGAGAGAATTAGGAAAGGCAGTTACGAAATAGGCAGGGATGACTTCGCGTCAATGAATTAGCTCTAATCAAGAACAATCTAGTGAGTGGCGTTCAAGGTTCTTCGTCACCGCGAAACATTTGATGACCATCTTCTTCTCGAGGGAAAGTATCACAAGCCTTGAATCAAATCCAAATTACGACTCTCAAACTGATTCCATCCAAAGAGCTCAAGCGCAGCTATACTATCATTACAATATCGTAAACTTTGCCTCAGTTTATGAATTCTCGAGAGAGCAGCGCTAGGATCACCTGAAGTCGTGCTTTTCCACTTTCATGTTGTAGATGGTCAAACCATTTTCAGTAGTTTCAATTTAATAAATGTAATTTATATTTGGTTTATTATCTGCCGATATAATAAACCATAAACCGGCCGAACGGATAAATGGTCGAAAAACTCTTTTTCCTTTCATTTTAAAACTTGATTGTTACTTCTATAATCCTCTCAAAAAAAACTATTTATATTAAAGAAACTCAAACGAAGTCCCATGAGGAAATGGGGCCAACTTCATTCTTGGTACACCACTGTATGAAGTACTGCCGACAGTACCCACTGTAATAGTTGGAATTATTCGTCGTGAAAACAACGCTTATACAACGCAATGGTTTTTTTTTTTTTTTCAACGCATTATCTTTTAATATTCCTAAACTATCTCAGGGGTAAACCGCTTATAGACCACGAGAGTGATAACTCCTAAAAAATTGAAAAATAGGAGGAAGCAGGCAACGCATATCAAAGGAAGGGAAAAAAGATACTCCTAAAAAATGTTTTTTTTTGTTAGACCATTCGTGCATTGGACCGATAGGATGGCGTAAACCAACTTAATTGAGTAACCAGAGTATGTAAACCCTTTCTTCTCTAATCCATAATTAAAACCAAGAATGTTCAATTGGAAAGAAAAAAACCTTTATAAGCAATTATACGACACAATGTACCATAAATTAAGGCGGTCCGCTTTGAGTACCAGTCAATCAATATCAGGGATTGCTGGCGCCAGGGAGGTCATTGATGTCGTGTCGGTAGCTGCAACCATATACCTTGTGACATGAACGTATTTATATGTATATATATTTAAAGAAAGTAACTACCTTTAAGATTAAAAAAAAAAACTAGAGCTTAACCACCACAGTGAAACGTTTTTATATTTGTCTGTCTCGGAAAATTCCCCATTTTGTTTTATATTAACTATCTGTACAACAACCTGTTTACGCTTGCAGCATTGATTTCGTTTATGGATGTCTACATCTGTGAGACCTGGACACCAACTAGAGTCTTGAAAAATATAATAAAAGATTCCAAATAAAAATCCTCCGAACGATCTGGGGTCACGTTATGGATAACGTTATCGGATCACGTACTAGCGAATGGAAGACACCTATCATTAACAATGAACCGCTGTCGGAAACTGGTCAATCCATTTCTTATGATATATAGTACATATATATCTAATTCGAAGCCATCAGTTAGGAAAACTCTTCAGAACCATGAATGCCTCTATTGGACTATATGAATGCAATGCCACCACCATACAACGTCAATAGAGTCTTTTATCTGTTTTCTGTGCCTAGGTGGTAGTAATAATAATAAAGGCTGCACACCTCGATCCATCGACCGTCTTCCAGACCCAACTTCGATAGATCCGCCCTAACGCAATCCTCCCACCTCCGTCTCGGCTCCCCCTCGGACGTTTCCCATTTGGCACCGCGCTTATTAATCTTTTCGGGATTCGTTCACAGCCAAATTTCACAATTTTACACGCCCATTTTATTCGTCTTGCTGCAATCACGTCAATTATATTTATTGAGTAAAGCCCGCTCAGTTCGGCGTTATGTAAGCGTCTAAATTCTCCGGTTAGTTCATCCCTCTTCGGCCCGAATATTCTGCGCAATACTTTATTTTCAAAAACTCTAAGCCGTTGCTCATCCCTCAATGTCAGCGGCCAAGTTTCGCATCCGTAAAGGACCGTTGGAAGAATAATAGTTTTGTAAATCCTAAATTTTAAGTTTCGGGACAGAAGGCGTGTGCTAAGCAATTTCGCGACTGAAAAGTAGCAAGCATTACCGGCTTTTAATCTAGCCTTAATTTCCTCATCGATTTCGTTTTATCTAGTTACCATCGCCCCTAAATATCTAAATTTCTCTACGTGTTCAAACGTGTTCCCCCCTACATTGATATCAGCGAAATCCTCAACACTTCTACGACTAACCATATATTTTGTCTTATCCGTATTTATTTCTAGTCCAAGTTCTTTTCCGGCTTTCATCAATGTTTTTGGGTTCATTTCTATGGTTTCCACCTCCTCCCCAAGCAATACCAAATCATCGGCATATCCGAGCACGGGTATATTCCCTCCCAAATTCAAACCCTTTCCGGTACGTGTCACCTCCCTAATGGCATATTCCAGCGCTAAATTAAATAAAACAGGTGAGAGAGAATCTCCTTGTTTCAAACCAGAGCGGACCTCGAACTTCTCAGAAAAATAATTACCGATTCTAACTTTATTGAAGGTTTCAGTCATACACATTTTTACTAAGTTTACTAATTTTTTTGGTATTCCCTGCTCGACCAGAATTTTATACAACTTTTGGCGGTTAATAGAGTCATATGACTTTTTGAAATCGATAAAAAGCTGATGTACGATTCCGTTATATTCTAATTTTTTCTCTAATATTTGGCGGAGAGAGAATATTTGGTCTACGGTTGATCGGTTTTGCCTGAAACCACATTGATATTCATTCTTTGCATTTGCGTCGCCCAGAATAATTTTTATGTAGCTTCGCGGTAGTTTGTCATAAATCGACTCAAGCTTTTCATAAAATTCGCATTTAACTTCATCGTCAATAGCTTCAGTAGGTACGTGTATATTGATCAACGCGATTTTAAACCACCGACCCTGAAATATAGCTACCGATAACCTATCTCCGTAAAATCGAATGTCCTTCAACGCGGAAAGTAACCTATTTCTAATCAGAAATCCGGTGCCTAAACAATAGTTTCCGCTCCCACCGTACCACAAAGTGTACTTCCCTTCCCTTAACGAGCCCTCCCCTGGCCAACGGACCTCTTGCAGCGCCACGATATCTAATCTATATCCTATTACCTCATTCGCGACCGATTTTAACCCACCCGCTGTATTTAAACTTCTTACGTTCCACGTCCCTATGCTTAGATCTATATTTTTCAACTTGCGGCATGAATCCCCAAAAGCAGTCCCCACCCGGAGACCCGAACGGGGGACTAGTTTACCTCCGGATAATATTTCAGGCGTTTTACTTTAGGGAGATCCATGACTTTTTTGTGGTGTTTGGGTGAACTAATAAAATGTGAGTAGGGTGTTCAAACCTACGTCACACCCTCCAGCAAGCCTGGGGGGCCGCTCTCATTGTTGGTCAGCGAGTCCTACGGACTTAGCCGGGAGGAACTTCCTAGGAATTTCCACCGACCATCCCCACATCCGCCACCCGTGGGACGCTCCCCATACGTGGTAATAAAAACCGCGCGAGGTGCCTCAGGTGGTAGACCAAAAACAAATGGATATATAAAATCAACAAAGATAATTAAGCTCAATAGATAAAAAAAAAAAAAAAAAAAAAAAAAAAAAAAAAAAAAAAAAGTCAGCCTTTATTAATCTTCTTCCAAACAAATTGTCTCGTATCTACTGTATTAAAAAATAATTCCGTCTTTACTAAAGTGTCAAAGCTTTGTCGGAACGGGGCTCGGATGGGCTTTATTTTCGACATATTTCTACCGAAATTGTCGAGAGGAAGGTTTAAATCTTAACATATTGAATGATATTAGTTGGTCGGTTTAGTCTTAAACGATTGTTATGTTTCGTTGGATGTCTTTCCTCGATGACGATGTTTTGTTACATAAACTACCACCGAAAAAATATTCGTAAACGTTTTCACTGCACTCCTCTGCCGAAATAGAACCAAAGATTTCTTGCCTACTGACTACTATTGTATTTGGACATCCAGCCCACTTTTCCCTCCTAAAGATTTTATTCATCAATATAAAAAAACAATTTTTATCATAAATTAATAATAACGAACAGGAACATAATAATAAATAAAATAATGATAATAAGGATAATTTAGCATAGAATGAGTGGGAAATTTAATACGTTTGAAAATATTCATCCACGGCATGGGCTTAATTTCTTTAATGAAAATAGTTTTAAGTAATTTGTTTTATTTTAATAAACCATTATCCCGTGTTAATTTTCGGAAAACCTGATATTATGTTGATGAAATGTTTCAATTTATTTCAAAAGGGAACCATACAATGAATGTCACCATTCTCACTTAGGCTGGAACTGGATGCTAACTTGTAGAACCAACGATTTTCCTGACGTTTGTTCAATTAACGCCCCTTTATGCTGCTAAGGCTAATCGGACGATCCTACAGCGGCAGTCCTAAATTTCGCCTAACCAGGTATAATTAGGATAGGGATCTTTAACGAGTACCTGACATCGCACAGGCTCGCGACCTGTGGTATCCGATGGACGTCATAGCCAAGGATTTTTTACTCCCATTAAAAAATTCTAGGGCCACCGCGGTATTCGAACTCGCGACCTTTAGTATTGTAGAATACTATGCTATCCACTACACAACAGGTGACCCTGGTCCTGACATAGTTAAAAGATGTAAGTTTGGCCTAGCGGGAGATTTAAAATACCAATTCCTAATTAGGAGGAGAATTCCCCATCAAAAACTAGTTCACATCTACATTTATATTATTAAGAATGCATTACATCCCACCAACCTATCTGATCCCCGGGAAGGTCACATATCATTGGTATATTAACCCTTTGCACTCGAGGTCTCCGGAGCGGAGGCATTTAAAATTTGTCTTCAAACTCGAGGGCTCCGCTACGGAGACAATGCAAATAATTTTCAGTTTTCAACAACTTAAGGACATAAAAAGGCTAATCGGACGATGCTACAGTGGGACTCCTAAATTTTGCCTCTTCAGGTATAATGAGGGTAGAGATCTTTAACGAGTACCTGACATCGTACAGGCTCGGGACCTCCACTTTACGTCCTATCCGAGGGACGGCATGGCTAAAGATTTTTTACTCCCATAAAAAAATCCTAAGGCCACCGCTGGGCGTGAACCTGCGACCTTTAGTATTGTAGGTTGCCATGCTAACTACACCATGTGACCCCAGTATGTTAATCTTCTATGGTTTCAATTCATCTTTTATTTCCTCAATCGTACAATAATTTAGTTCGGGGCACCAAATAATCCCTTTACTTTGATTTAGTTTCCCATAAGCTTCTACTTTAACCGGAAAGTTATTAAGTAGATTTCACATTTTAGGAGCTTTTCTGATTGGATATCTGAGAAAACTTCAACTAAAAGGATCCCATCTTTGTGAAATCTAAGGGATTTCCATCGTCATCCGCTCCGGTTCTCTTAACTATCAAAACTTTTATACAATTTTTAGGTCTACTTTCGGTATTCCCAAAAAACGTCACTTTAAAGTTAGATTAAAAAAAATATATACAATTTAAAAAAATTATTTTTTTTTTGTAACTTTATGTTCTTGAAGCTTCACAAATACATATATCCAAAATTTCATTGCAATTCCTTACTTTGTTCTAAAATTTTACTATATAATATTACGTTTTCAGGGTGTACGTTTTCGCGAATAAGTTGCGTCGAGTTGCCGGTAGGTAACGTCCGAAACGGTGCCGAGAGCAAAGGGTTAACTTATATACCTATTCTATTATTAGGACATGTTTCCCCTGGCTCCGGATTTTGAATTTGCTATCTTCGGGTTCCCAATCTTGCGTTGCCACGAGCAAAGCGTATCTTCTAACGCGTTTGCTCGCTTGGCCATCCCGCCACCCAGATTTATTTATCCAGCCTAGAGAGTATCGACCAATGTTGTTTCCAACGAATGAGGAACGACGGAAAGAGGATCCATGATGCGATAAAAGGTCCCTTTGTGGACGATTCAACAGAGCGCACCAACTAAGCACTGTGTTCAGCCTACTGAAAAGTTCATTTTGTAAACTGTTGCAGATATTGTATGAATACAGTGTTATTCATACTAGTTTAAGTTCGTAAATCATATTTAACTTTTGCATGCTTAATCTGATCGTAAGCACACAAGAGTTTAAGAAAGTGGACCTTAAAGAAACATGAGGTATTTCCTGTTAAGGTTCCGCGAAAGACATCCACATCAGCAAAATACAAACATCACAATCTAAAATTCTCAGGTGCATCACAAATGCACCTTGGTTTATTTCGAATTAAACACTGCACAATGACATGAACATACCGACAGTAAAATCTTTCATACAAGACAAATATCAAACATTCCACTCTTCAACACTACATTACCCTAACCCACTCATCCATTCTCTTTCCTCCTCCCTGTTACCTGGTCAGCCTCGACGTCGACTGAAACGAAGGTGGCCAAGAGACCTCTTACTTTAGTAAATTATAATGCAAGAAAGTCTCAAGAAAGTCAGAGTCAAAAGCAGCAGAGACCAAATTTGCTCGATGCGCCACAGCGCAGGTGCAAATCTACATGGGAAACATAAATAAATAAATAAGTTTCCAGGGAGGTATAGAAGATTTTTATTCCTTATCTAAGATATAAATTTAAAATCTCAAAAAAAACATTAACTTAAGCGGGAATGAATAGTTGATGGAAGGAAAAAAATTAAACTCGCTACAGCTAAAAAATATTTCCTGAGAAGTAAAGTAAGACTCCAAAAAAAATTATGGAAAGAGCAAAACGGTAATTTACCTTGATAAAGTATAATATAACCACTTGATTTGATAAAGGAACCTAAATAAGAAAATAGAAATTTCGTGAATTAGAAAAGTATTGTGATTACAGCTTATTGTTCCAAGGCAACCATTACAGCGATTATCAACAGTGTGGCAACCCATTAGGCATGTCGTGCCAGAGCCATTGATTTATTTCAAACAAACGCATACGTTTTATCTTTGTCCCAATTTGTTTTTTTTCTACGAGGTATATTCTGTAGTCGCGGTTCAAGATTCGACGATGCAGTTGAACATTTTGTATCTGAAAAATTCATGTTTATGCAGCATTGCCCCAAAATTATTCGCTTTTCTCGCTTTGTATATCATGCAATTTAAAACGCTTGGTATATTCAACACATTTCTCGTGTTTGAACCTTCACCAACTAAGAAACTATGATGTCACAGTATGCTCCATTGAGCACCAAAATGATGAAACACAAAGTTAGATGGTGTACATAATTAAATACAAAATTATTTAAAGCAAAGAACGTAAAGAAAAGTAAAAATACTGGTAGATCAACTTTGCAAAGCTTAAAAAAATTCTAAACATTAATGTTGGTTGCACATCAGTATAGAACACCTCTTCTTCTCGTATTAACATTTTTGTCTTGAGTAATTTTTTATTCTGACATTTTTGTCTGTTATTTTTTTATTGTGGTTCACATCTATCCATTTGACATTTTTTGCGAATTTTGAATTTAGTTTTATTTTAATGAAATAATTTTTCATTATTTCATAGGAGATGAAACCAGCAGACTGAAAATATGTCTAAAATTTTACTTGTGGTATTTCTAACCAAACTACTCTTATTTCAAGATTCTTATATATATATATATATATATATATATATATATATATATATATATATATACAGTCCTGTGAATAAATATAAACTCAAGGAAAAAAAAACGATTTTGATTACTTTAAATTATTTAATTTGGAATCTAATTAACAAAAGATATTATTTAATGTTTACTGTAAATTATCAGTTACAATTTTAATAAATTATTTAATAATATTTCCAGGATTTGCTAAAATTTGGACAAAATAACAAAACAGACCTGTGAAAAAGTATAAACTCAAACATTTTCTGTCTCTTTAATGAGTAAATTCATTTCAATAATGAACACTTCTTCCATGTTTTTTAATCACCTCCAATAGTCTTTTAGGAACACTTCTTACTAAATTAATTAAAGTGCTCTCTGATATGTTTTCCCAAGCTTGAGTTATTCTTTCTTTGAGTTCATCAATATTTTGGATTTCTGGCTTCTGAAGATCGTAGACTTCTCTTGCCATAATCCCCCATAAATTTTCAATCGGATTGAGATCCGGACTAAGAGCTGGCCAATCCAAAATGTTGATCCCGAAATCCGAAAACCATTGTTTTGTAGAGCGTGCAGTATGAATCGGCGCGTTATCCTGTTGAAAAATAATTTTTTCCTCTTCCAGTATTGTAATGAACGGCAAAAGAAACTCTTCTAAAACATTTTGATAACCTTTTGCTTTCAATTTGCCGGAAATTAATGCGATTTGGGACTTACCCTTTTCATTAAAAGCAGCCCAAACTATGACTCCGCCACCCCAATGGGACCTTCGTGACAAGATTTTTTTTCTTTTCTTAGATCATGCCAGTAGTAATTTGAACCATCTGGACCATCAATATTAATTTTTTTTCATCACTAAAAATAACTCTTGACCATTTTTCGCTGTCTTGAATATGCTGTTCAGCAAACTGCAGTCGTCGCTGCAAATGATGTTTTTTGAGCTGTGGTTTTCTCACAGCCTTACTATATTTTAAGTACTTTGATTTCATTATCCACTTCCTAACCAAGCTAGCATCACATCCTAAATTAAATCGCGTCAAAATCTGTGCAGAGGATGCTCCTGTTTTTGAGATTTCTCTCAAAACCGCTCGTTTCACTTGTTTGGAAATTTTTGAAGGCCTTCCACTTCTTTTGTTTTTCCCATAATTGTCTGGGCCGCCGTTTAAAAAGTTTTTTACTACACCCTGGGAGCGGTTTAGCACACTAGCAATTTGCCTCTGGGTCATCCCACCTCTTCTTAAATCTATAATTCTTTGGCGCTCAATTTCAGTAAGTTTAGTCCCGCGCGGCATTATTTAAAAATCAGAAAACGCTACAAAGTATAAAAAACAAACAAATATGCTCTCCCTTTAACATTTAGAAGAAAACTGAGGTGATATTAATCCATTAGAATAGAAAATAAACATTGAGTTTATACTTATTCACAGCGTAAACATGCTTTATTTACAAAATCTGATGATCGTAAATTAACAAACATGTCTAGGGCCATTTAAAGCTTCTTGCCAATCTAATAACATTCCAACAAGTCTAAGAAAATTATTGTGCAATGAATTCACTTTTAAATTTCATAAATACTTCGATTTTATTAGTTGAGTTTATATTTATTCACAGGACTGTATATATAATTCTTCTATGTATATTTATATATATACATAGATACAAGAGTAGTGTGGTTAGAAATAACTATTTCACTGACATATAGTTGCAGTATGCTCAGCATGTGGCATTGTAGGTCTACCAAATACTGTTCCATATTCTGCTTCTAAGTTCGTAGTAAGAGGTAAGATTAAAAAAAGAACTTAGAAAACGTTGACAAAATCATTACAACATAAAAAATTGATAAAATTCTTATCAAAAATAGTTCTTAAACTTCAATGAAAAATTTAACAATTTATGTTTATATAGGTTTAATGGAAACTCCGCAAGAAGAACTTAGAATCAGCGAAAATAATTGTGCCATTTAAGTTTACAACGGTATATCCTATAATAGTGGATAATGGACTAGCGAAGAAGCCAAGAAACAGGTATTGATAATGGATTTTAATTTAAACCTTGATGCATGTAAAATCATATTTAATCATTAGTGACTTCAGTGAACAGGTCACAAACGTAGCCTTTAAAGGAGTAGTGTTTTCATTATTAAGAAGCAGTTAAGAGTGAATCAGAGTTCCTCTACCGAGAACAGTCCTTCAGGCAACCTAATGCTCAATCTAACACGGCCATAAATCTTCATGCTATTGTCCTTTTATCATAAAGGCAATGGGAAAATTGGTCTGTTCTTATTCTCAGTCATTCTTCGTCACTCTTTCTCACAAGAAGTAGGAAAATGGATCAAGATTGATGGAAAAACTATCCAATATCTACTCCTCAGATGATGTGGCAACAATAAAATTTTTAGAATTTGGTTGAGGAACGAATATGGAGGAAATAAACTTGGGGTGGACCATACCTGTTCAAGGCTTTAATGCAGACATGCTTTTGCACAGCAAATCTTTATTAAATATTTATATTTTACTCTACAAAGCGCTTACCTATAAATGAGGCGTTTGGTTTCAAAACCTGTTAAATCCATTTTTTCCTTCCATGTGTTAGACGCGTTTTTTTAAAAAGACGTCTAGATCCTTCGAAAATAAATACTTAAAGATTCCATTTCTTATCAAAAGCGGTTCCTTCCAAGCTTCACTTATGGGAAAACCTTCAATTTTTCGAAATCCCAAACGGTATTCATGTTTCCAAACAGCTCAATGATGTTGATACTCTATTAAGAAAAACATTATGGAGAAGACTGGAGATCAATCAGGTACCCTAGGATTCTACAATGCTGTAATATGGATGTGGGTTAGCATCAAGAAAATGAAAATAAAGTATATTTGTTCATATTAAATAAAGAGATTTGTTTTTAAAAAAATTCTGTTCATAATTTAATTTTATACCAAAATTGATATTTTCTTATCAAAGTCAGGTACATCCAACATATTTTTTAATGTTAAATGAGATTTAAAAAAGAAAATGTGATAAAAAGTTGTAAAAATTTTTTGTTTGATCGTAATTGTTAGCAAAACGACGAAAAAGAAAAAAAAAAATTGTTAAATCGATTAATTTTTTAAATTGATCTTTTTAAGATCAGTCCTGAAAAATTGTTGAAAATGGAAGTAGCCGGTTTTGAAACCAAGAGCCTCAAATATGATCGGTAGTTTTTTACATAATAGCTCTTCAAAACTTTTAGAAAAGCAATCCAAATGTTTTAAAATTTCACTAGTTACGGATAAGTTAACATTTTAGTTGAAACTATTAACCATTAGTTCAGATAACATTTTAATTCAATCAGAATAATTTAAAAAGCATGGTCTTTCTTTTCGTGACTTCTCTACGAGGAAGCAATTTAAGAAAATAAATACCATTAACATAGTGGCAGACTGCTGTGAGCGATTATTGTTGACATTTACATTTTTCTCGGTTTCTAATAAGAATGCGTAGAAATCATTTTCACCAAGTTCCATCCATTTCAATGGCACTTTCTTAACTCGTTAAAAATCTCCGACATTATTCAAATTAAATTAAGTGATCGTACCTCCTGCAATGACTGTCGTAATCAGGTTAGATAATCAAAAGTAAGTAAGCGTGACAAAATAAAACTGTCCAAAAAGGTTTACATATGAGCGATACATTTGTTTGTCTGAAAGCACCAACAGCTTTTGAAAGCTGATTGATCCTATTATTTTTTCTCTACTTATACCAGAACCTTGGATTCCAAACAAATATTGTGTACATCAAGTTTTAGAGCTTTATCTACGATGTACAATTGACAAGACGTTTGGCAATCAGCAACACTGCGCTAGGGTATTAATGTAAACACAGATCACGGGTTTTCTTCAGCCCTTGATAAATGAGTATGTAATAATAAATAAAATCTGTAAAAATCGTAATGCCATTAATGTCCGAAACTACAGATGTATTATTTTACACCACCCCGCTTTATTCATTGTGATGGACTTATTTATCAAAGTTTAATATTTATAAATTAAAATGAAATAATTCTTTTTATACCAGTTTTTAACACAAATTTTTGTTTCTATCCTCCTTAGTATCTACATCATTTAAATAATATAATCCGAGCTATGTTAGCAAGTAGTACTTATGGTGTATGTAGACTACAGACTAACGCAGAACGCATCAAGATTTTCCTGTTCGTATTGACACTTTTGAGATATGTCCGATTCTAACTTAAGCATCAAAGTATAAAAATTAATGTTGAGTTCTAATGTAACAATTAGTTCACATTCTTACCATACTTTCTTTTTTGGTGTTATAACCTATCTCTTTTTTCACCCTAATGTCAAAAGAACAAAACCGAGGTAATTTTGTGAGGGGAAATTCTTATCACTTTGCTTTTTTTACATCGGAATGTGAAATTTCCAAATAAAAGAAAACTCTCTCAAACTTTATGTTATATTTCTTCTTCGTGTCCGTAAAGGATCAGTTGCTTTTCATTCACGAAAAACAAATGTTTTCTCAAATATTTTATTTCAGAATGTCTCCAAAATTATTCACATTTGATTTTTTTTTTTGTTTTTTTTGTTTTTTTATAGAACATAGTCGATTGTTTAATGAAAATATATAAACAAGAGTTATTCTTATAATTAATGAATAAAACAAACTTAATAACAGAAATATCTTTTACATTCATCTTACTTCTTAATCCACTAATTCTTTTAAATCTGTAGTAATTTTTTCATAAGAAAAGAATTTAAATTCCCGTTCGGAAATTTATTTCGTATCTTTTTTTTCCATTGAATAAAATTAAATTGACTCTTTTCAACTATTTAATTGTTCTTTTACATATAGTCGCAATTTTCTTAGACATTGAGAAAGCCTACGATACGATGGCAAGGGGACGGGTGCCGAAGATCTTGGAAGGTCTGGGATTCGGTCAGCGTATGCGGACTTATATTAACAATTTTTTAAACGACAGAGAATTTTGTGTAAGGGTAGGCAACATATTTTCTTCCAACTATTTATTTCAAAATGGTACTCCACAGGGTTCGCCTCTAAGCGTAACACTTTTTCTTTTAGCCATTGACGGAGTAATGTCCACTATACAGGCTCCCGTCAAGTGTTTTCTATTTGCGGACGATATAGTCATAACAGCTCGGAGCAAGTCAATGCCCTATATCCAATGGTAGTTATAAAAAAACGATGGAAAAAGTAGAGAGTTGGACAAAGAGATAAGGATTTAAGTTATCCGTTTTGAAATCGAAATGTATACATATCTGTAGAGGACGAAAATGCCATCTGCAAAATCCTAGAATTGAAATAGAAGGGTCTCCCATTGAATATGTTGAAAAGCATAGGTATCTGGGAATTCATCAATCAAAGAAACTTAGCTGGGTCTACCATATCAGGGAGCTGAGAGATGAATGTACGAAAAGGCTTGGGATTCTCAAATGCGTCTCTCATTCTAGCTGGGTGCAGACAGACGGTCTCTAATTACTATGTACCAAGCATTAGTAAGAAGTAAAATCGACTACTTAGACTCTATACATAATGCAGCCCTTAGAATTTGCACTCGAGCCTTCAGAACCTCTCCAGTCGATAGCATACATGCAGAATCTGGGGAACCGTCATTATATTTAAGAAGAGACTTCTTAGCTCTTATAAATGTTGCTAAATTGAAAGCTTGTCCACACCATCCTCTAACCGAACACTTATTTGCCGAAGGATCGGATAATCGCGGTCTCAAAGAAATTGAGAACATCTATCTAAAGGACATAAACGAAGCATTAACAAAAATTGGCATGAGCCTAAGTAATATTAGACCCTTAGCCAATCTAAAAATACCAAGATGGAGTGGAGTTAGACCAAAAGTCAATAGATCAATGGCTGAGGTTACCAAAACATACCCGATATAAGTTCGGTCATCCTTTTTAAGATTAATGGAAAAATATCACTATTGCGAGATACTTATACAGATGCGTCAAAAGTGGGCGTTACAGTTGGCTGCGCTGTGAGCAGTAAACACATTCAGCCCCTATTTAACTTACCGGAATATATATTCCTATTTAACTTACAGGGAAAAGCACAATATTCACTGGGGAAGCGACAGTCATCCTAAATGCTCTCTACTTGATAGCGAAATCTAGGGAAAAGAACTGGGCTGTTATAACGGATTCATGGAGCGTTTTGGCGGCCATAAATTGTCCATACCTACGAAATTCGCTAATCATAGAAATCCTCAATGAATGGTGGTATATAAAAAGCAAAGGCGTGACCATTATCTTCGTCTGGGTTCCTGCCCCCTGTGGCATTCCAGGTAACGAAAGAGCTGACCAGGCAGCCCATTTAGCAAGACTAGAAGAAGGAACAGGAATTAGTAAACTTAATAAGATTACCCTAGAAGACTGGACGCTATAAACTAAGAAAATGCAATTAGCAGAATGGGAGAAGAGTTGGGCGAGAGAAACTCGAGAATTAATAAAAGTAAAAACTGACTGTAGGAGATGGAATACAAGCTACAGAACATCAAGGAGATAAGAAGTAATGCTGTGCCGTCTAAGAATTGGACATTGTCATTTCACACACAGCTACCTACTTAGGAGGCTAGAAGCTCCAACCTGTGAAAAATGTGACAATGTTCCTCTATCAGTAAAACAATTTCTGTTAGAGTGCCCACAATTTGAAAAGCTTAGGAAAAAAGTTGGACTTTTTGATTCTCTAAAAGAAATTATGAAAGACAGTGAGGCGAGAGTCACCACTCTATATAAGTTCCTCAAATACTCGGGATTCCATAGATGGAAATTAACTACCATTAGACGCCAATGACCCATTAGGGTAGAGGCGAAAACACAAAATAAAAAATTGTTCTTTTATTAACAAATGTAGTGAAGCTAAAACTCGAGAACTCTTCTTTGTTTATACAACACGTTAGTGTTTTTCAACTCCTTTGAAAATCCTTTATAAGTGTCAGTCAACAAATTTAGAAAGTTTATTTACGGAATAATGCACTGAAATAATAAATGTGGAAATAATAAAATCAAATAAACAAACCTTGCCACTACTTTTTTTCTTTCTCCTCCCCGTCCCACAGTGGTCAATAATTGCTTTTTGGCAGACATAAATCTGCCATTTCCACAATTTTACAGATAAATTGATGGGATCTTTTTTATTACCTTCGTAATAAAATTCAAAAATCAAGGAAACAATTCCCGATAAGATTGCTTCCGTATAAGTGTCCTTTTTGCTTACCCAAAACCAAGTTTCTTGTGTGTTAATGGATAGTTTTCGTTAGTATGCAAAAAACCATGGAAGAAATCAATATTTTTCAGGATTTTCTTTTTTATTTTTTTCGTCTGAGGGTAGGCTTTCATACCACCGAGTATCCAAAAAAAATACAAATTGCATAGAAGTTATGGGTATTTTAAAAACAACTAAAAATTCAACATTAAACTCGATTTTCTCCTTTTGGAAATAAGATATCAATAAACCGATTTCACTGAAAGCTTACATTCAACGGCTAGTATATTAAGTATGAGCAACATGAATTTCCTTTGCTTATTAGGGTACAAAAGCAATGGATAAATCATTTTTTTTTCAATAAAAACCGTTTTTCTCGGTTTCAAAGGGGTGCTCCCCGGAGTTATCACTGGGGTAATTTCTAGTCTTACTTGCACTACGACCACATGAAAAGATCAGTTAAATACGCTTGCGCCTTTGGAATGTTTTTAGAAAAGTATGTTTTGTATATGTTTACAGAAAAATTGGCAATGTTTGGCCTCTGTAATCAGCTCTAAATGATACAGGTACATTTACAAGCTCCTTCTAATCTATAACATAAAACGACTACACCTATACATAAGGTTTTCACTTATAGATGTATACTGCGGTATAAAATTTTGAATAGCCTCATTGAAAACCTTCAGTACCTGTTATCGAATAAGTGGTTTCACAACTACACAGGCGAGATAAAAAACTACTGAATAGCTGAAATCACATACATATTTTCTCTTCATTAAACTTATAACGAATAAATATAGACTTTCTTGGTTTTTCTGTAAAAGAAAAACCAACCAAGTTAACGTGTCATATCAATTTACACTCGTTAAAATGTTTAAGCTATACTTTAGGGTGGACATTGCCATTTTTCTCATATCAAAACAAGAAGGACTAGACTGGTAGTGCTATATATTGTCTAGAGAAAACAGCTTTATCTTAAGTAAGGCAGAAAAAGTCGAGTCATACTGATTCTTTCCTAATTCCTTTACCCTCCACTACAAAAATGAATGAATAACTATATGTAGAAAATTATTATTTCTAGATAATATGTGTTTGCAGGAAAAGTCATTAAATTTTACCCTTAAGTATAGCTTGAAGATTTTAAAGAGTGTAAATTGACATGCCACATTAACTTGGTTGGTTTTTCTTTTACAAAAAAACCAAGAATGGCTATGTATATGTTAAGTTTTTATCAAACTTAAGAATTTTTTTGTTCCTAAAAAATTTGGTTTTATGTTTATAGAAGAATATGATTTTATGTTTAACATCTATGACTTATTTAAACATACTAATTTTCAGCTATTCATTCATTTCAAAACATTTAAACCTTTTAAACAGTCTAAGTGAACTTTTGAGTTTATGTTTTTTGCCTTTCTAGATGATTTTGGCTTTGCTTTCTATATTTAAACACGTTAATTTTCCTTAATTCAGCAATTCCAAATGGTTAAAACTCCCAGAGCGTTCTAATTTACTAAATTAAAACATGTACTTACAACGTGGTTTGCCAATTTTATGTTCCCGCGATGTTTTTCTTATAAAAACACTTGTGTCATCTTTTTACACTGTCTAGATTATGTTTCAATAGGTTTTTCACTGAAACCCGGCTTATTTGTGAGAATTCAAGCATTTATCACTATTGATGGTTATCTTTGCGACAGGTTACGTATTCACGTTCAAAAGCTCAAAGCACTCGCTGAGTTTTTTCTCTAATTTTCGTTTTTCTCGCTTTGAGCAATTTTAGCTGTCTAATTATGTTCAATAAAATCTAAAAGCACTTCTAAGTACCAGCTTTTATTTTTAACATGCTTATAATAGTATTTTTCCGTCATTTTAGAGATTGTATATTGTAAGTTTCCAGAAGCTTCCTAAGTTCACCGCTTGCGTAAAGCGCTTAATCCCATGGCCCTATAAAACCCCGGGCAGGGACTTCCTTTGTGTCTTTTTGCGTTTGCCCTTTGAAGAAGCAAGATCTTAAGTCTTACGGTCACTGTCTCGACCCGCCGCCATCTTGGCTATCTTCACCGCCATCTTCCGAGGGGAGAACTTCTGTGGGGCAACCAAGACCAAAATTGACCAACTCGCTGTGGTTCCTTCGCTGAGGAGAACTTCTTTCCACTGTCTTCACTTTGCATCAGCTGTCAGCCTGCAGGTGACTCCTCCTCGCAGCCCAGCGATTCTGTTACACCAGTCTTCACTACGGAAGCTTTGTATCGTAACTATATTTCTTAAAAATGTTTCTTTTGTTAATTTTGTATACATGTCTTTAATTAGCTGGCCAGCTACTCTTTGTAACTTAGCTATAATTAGTTATAGTATAGCAATCTTTTATTTTTATTTTGCAGTCTTGGATTGTACCTTAACTAAAGACTCATTCCATTACAAATTACTAATTGTCTCTGTAATTTACATGCTAAATTGTGAGCTGAGTTGGGGAACCCTGCAGAGCTGGCAGTTAGCCGAACGCAGAATACTGTTAGCCGGATCACCCGCATCAACTTGCACCTCTCAGCGAAGGACCCAGCATCTTCAGCTGTTTAAAAGAAAACGTCAAGGGTGCAGTAAAGGGCAGAAAGCGGTTCTTCGGCTGTTTCCAGGCGGTCTTCAGGGGTGCGGTAATCAGCTTCCGGCTAAATATCAGGTGAGTGCCAGTTTCTGTAACCCTAGGTTAAGGTCCACCTCCCCAGGCTTCTCTCTCACAATTCATTTCGTTACAGTTCGCAACAGTGTTGGGTTCCCCTTCAGATTTGATCAGCTCACCGCTGTCTTAATTGCAGAAAATTGGGATCACTGGAGGAGGAGAAGAGGAACTTTATTTTTATTTTGTTTTGGACTGTCTTTTATTTTTTGTAATAAAATCAGTTGTTTTCTTTTTCTTTTATCTCTGGTTCTTCTTATCCAAAAACCCAGTGTAGTCGTTTTATGTTATAGATTAGAAGGAGCTTGTAAATGTACCTGAAACCATTTAGAGCAGATTACAGAGCCAAACATTACCAATTTTTCTGTAAACATATCGAAATATACTTTTCTAAAAAAATGTCAAAGGCGCTTGTGAATTTAACTGATCTTTTTATGTGGTCGTAGTACAAGTAAGACTAGAAATTACCCCAGTGATAACACCGGGGAGCACCCCTTTGAAACAGAGAAAAACTGTTTTTATTGAAAACAAGTGGTTCATAAATTGCTTCTGTATCCTAGTAAGCAAAGGAAATTCATGCTGCTCATACGTAATAGAATAAATCAATTGATATCTTATTTCCAAAAGGAGAAAATCAAGTTTAATGTTGAATTTTTAGTTGTTTTTAAAATACCCATAACTTCTATGCAATTTGTTTTTGTTTTTTTGGATACTCGGTGGTGTGAAAGCCTATCCTCAGACTAAAAAAATAAAAAAGAAAATTCTGAAAAATATTGATTTCTTCCATGTTTTTTGCATACTAACGAAAACTATCCATTAACACACAAGAAACCTGGTTTTGGGTAAGCAAAAAGGACACTTATACGGAAGCAATCTTAACAGGAATTGTTTTCTTGATTTTTTAATTTTATTACGAAGGTAATAAAAAAGATCCCATCAATTTATCTGTAAAATTGTGGAAATGGCAGATTTATGTCCGCCAAAAAGCAACTATTGACCACTGTGCGTCCTCGTCTTTTAGGCGATACAGGTTTTTTCCTGGTTTTTAAATCCCCATCCCATCTCGCAAATTTTAGTTTAACCATAAGATTTTGATTGGCTACGCATTCAACGATATAAATAGCATGTATTTTTTCATACTTAAAGAATAATCAATTTATACTTTAAGAATAAACTTACACCACATCCCATAGATTCATACTTAAAAAAAAAAAAAAAAAAAAGGAGTTTCTAGGTCATGCAAGGAGGCGATTTGACGGTGATCACTCTTAACCACCAAATTTTTTTCATTAATTAATTATTTAATCACGAGTACACACTTATTGAGTTTTATGCCCTATTAAGGTCATCCGACCGCGGCAGATTAGTTTAAGTATGTACCTCACAACAGCCAGCAGATTCAAACTAGGGACATGGAGTTCAGCGCCTGACCACTAAAATGCCCCACTCCATTTTATTCAATTTTGTTACTTTAATAATTATCAAAAGTACAATGCGATTGTTTCCAAAAATAGCGGAACCATCTCGGGAAGAAACATGGGTTATAAACATTTTCCAACCGTGAATCATTGACAAATTATTTGTGCTGTTTCCCAGATATCGCTCTACAAAAATGGTAGATTGCAATACTTTCTATTACTAATTGGGGGAACATATCTTCAAGTGAATATAGGTTCAAACTCGTTAGTGCAATGGTGCGTAAAATGATTGTTATTATGGCCCATTGATGAGCTCTTCAATTATAACAAAGCATTCATTCATTAATGAGTCATGCTTACTGGAACAAGGAGCCTTGTTTAGTCGCGACTAATGCTGTCGTGGAATTACTGGAAACCAGTCACTAGCATTATAAGTAAGTAGACTATAACATATACCTAGTAAGAATAAAATTTTGTTATATTTATCTAAATATTCGGTACACAAAGTTCAGATTGGACAAGTGAACCTGTTCAAAATCAATTGTTATTAACAAATCAAGCAGTTTTTTCTAGTTTATCTTTATTCTTGTTCTCAAGTGATTTACTTTATTTTCATAACCTTTTTCACTTTCAAATCGTTTTTGCGTTTCGTCGGGGGACCTCACATTGGAATGCCAGCCTTATCTAATTAATTTAACGTCATAATTAAGGGGGAAACGTTAGTTATTGGGAGTGATCAGAAAGTTTTATTATTTTATATATATATTATATATATCAATTTACTTACATTGCGAAAAAAATCAGTGCTTTTATTATTTGTGATATAATTCATAATCCTTAAATAGTTAACATATTCCTTCCAACCTCCTTAAAACAACAAAACAAAAAAGCATTCTCTTCTTTGATCATACCAATTTATATAAGATCACTTATATAACTTTAATCTTATTTAATATAAGATCACCAATTTATATAATTATTATTTTCTTTTATTTGAACTAAAACAGGGTATTATGTAAAATGTTTAAATTTTTTAAATACTCTTAGTACTTTGTAAATCATAAATATTGAATATTATAATTCATTCAGTTATTCGATTTTTATTCTACCTGCCTCACTATTTGAATATTAAGATTGAATACTAAGATTTACGATTGAGATTATTATCTCACAAAACTCCAGGAGTTATTTCCTGATATTCAGTGATTATTTTGATTATTTTAGAAAACGATTAAAAAATGCCTATGATGTTTTTCATGTTTTTGTTTTTGACGAAGAAATTCTATAATGATAAAATATTATCCAGGCGCGGGCCCAGATATTGCGATAAAAAAAAAAAAAAAAAAAAAAAAGAAAATACCAAAAAAACAGAACACTAAGCACATTTATTTAAAAACATAACAGGAATTTAAAAATAGGAAGTCATAAATACTACTTCAGTAGAAAAATTGTAAGAATTAGATGCGTAAATTTAACTTCAAATAATTTTTTTTTTCATTTTATCCCGTATAATCCCCCCTGGGACCAACCCTGATATCATCTTTAGAAAATGGATCAAAATGTCTTAAGAATCGATATTAGAAATTTAGAATTAAAGTTTATCTTCGACTTTTATCAGCACTGTTTGGATGAGAGGAAGGAAGTAAAGTCTAAGATGTCAGTGAATGCTGTTATTTTTATTTATTTTTAGTTGAGTGAAATTTAGTTATTAATAAATTTAGTTATTTATTAATGAATAAATTAATAAATAAAATTTATTATTAATTTAGTTATTTTCCATTTTCATTAATATTATATATTAATTTAGTTATTTTCCATTTTCATTAATATTATATGGAAAGGGAAAATCTCATTAAAACTTCAAACATCGCCTTTTTAATATTTTTAATTTTAAATTAATCTAGTTCTCGATTTGAAAATGTCTATGAATAATGAAATTGAATTATGAAACATAATCCTGCATGTTTCCTTCCTACAAAAATATTTCCTTATTTTTAAGTTCAACTTCTATTTGCATAACTAATATTTAACCAGATGTCCCAGGTTCATCGCATGTCATATTTTCAGATACATATATGTTCATTTAAAAGTAGCTTTGAAATAATATATTACGGCTGAACTTTACCGTTTTATATTTTATTAATTCATTCTATAAGGGAATATTAATATAATATAATATATTTTTTTAATACACATTTAATTTGCATCAATATTATGCACGTTTTATATTTGTATTTATTGATCTTTTTTTAACAAAATGAGTGAAAGAAACGTATACTTATTCATTTAATATTCCACTATCGGACATGTATATATATATAGTATGCCTAATTCGTAAATTTTATTAAAATTAATTATATTGATTTATACTTTCTAAATTGTTTCCGAATAAAATACCTATCATTAAAAATATTTAACAATTGTATTATAACTAATAAACATTACAGTACATACATAAAAGGATAAGAACCATTACAACAGATGAAGCATAAAGGGCATTCTAGATAAATACAAAAAAAAAATTTAAAAATATGCCAGCAATTGACATCATATTCTCTTCCGAAAAGTTCCTAAAATGTGTGCTATACTTTCTTCTATTTTCGTGTAACAGGGCTTTTTGTTATTTTTCGCGTAATAAGTTGACTAAATAAAGAACCACTCTACTTTGCGCTCGAGTAGAAAAATACCTGAGAGGGGCTCGACAAAATATATTTTCTTGGCTCAGTTACAACTTTTGTTTTAAATTTAAAAAGAAACATCAGGTGAAGTTCTAAATTTAGAATTTTTAAAATGTAGCATTGTTGAGGCAATAACCGCTTTTTTTTTTTTTTATCTTTTCCAGACCTCTTCACTGTCCCATTATCTGTCTTCTTACGGTTAATCAGTTGCCAAACCCGTTTCGTTAATTGTCCTTCTCTAGTAATATATGCATACTCTAGTACATATATGTTTATACATATATATTACAATTATTAAAATATTTTTACCTTGAACGGTTTTCCAACGAAAAACCGAAAACGGTTAATTGTATTTATATCTAAATGAAAAAAAAAATACTTCTTAAAATAATTCATTTAGGTTTTAATATTTTACTTTACAGATGCATAATTAGAATATACTTATATCTATTAGAATATACTTATATATATATCTTTTTATACTTCGGTCAAAGTTGAAATTATTAGCTTGATAGGTTTTCAATTCATTTTAATTTTCAAGAGTTTTGTTTGCTTGAAATTCTTAATCAGTTGAAGAACCTAAACCTTATCTACCTTTGCGAAATTTCTCAATATCATTTAATAAATTTTATTTAAGTTTAATTTTTCAGAATTAGCTTAATACATATAAATTAGCTTGTTATGTTTCAGCGATAGACTGATTTATTTATACTTAATAAATTTTCGTTTCGTCTATTTATTTAGCATAAATAATAACATATATAACTCTTCGCGTTTAAGTTATTAAACTTAAATGCGAATAGGTATATATGTTTAATATAATTATTCATTTTAAAGCAAGACAGAATTTTATCTACCGAGAAATTAAAATTCTTTTTTTTTATTTATTAATGTGCTTAAATATATTGCTGAACGCATCTCTTTGTTAATTATAAAAACTATTTTATTCCTTATCCACTATCATATATTAATAAACACAAATTAATGCCTTATATTTAATGATGATAATTTCCACTTAATATTTAAGTTAAATGGAAATTATCGTTATCAAATACAAGGCAATTCTTGAATAGTATAGTAAGTATACTTTATGCAATTAAGTTAATTTAGGAATTATTTTTTACCGCGGGGAAAATATAAATGACATAGTATTAATCAATGAACTATCCAGAGAAAAAATTATAGCTTGAAAACAAAGAATATATTGTCCTAGTTTACTATACTTCGTAAATAAGGTGTGATTTAGTTGATCGTAATTTCCTAGATGGAAGTGCATATATTATTTTACAAAAAAATTAAATAGACTCACCAACCACCTGTGATCAGGTTGCGCTCTTTGGCACACTCATATTTATCAATGAAATTCCCACTATCCTGGCCTTACAGATTTTCTGTCTTCTTCGGAAATTTCCTGAGGAAGTATGCGATTAGTAAGTTTCAGCAGTGTCTCAGAGGATTTCTCTGAATGAAATTACTTTTTTTAATAGTAAAATAGCCCGGGAAAACACAGGAAATTGAATCAGCGGCGAGAATGTATCGTACGGTAGGGGAAGGGGTGAGGTGGGGGCAGCGCATCCCTGCGTGGAGTTATCTATAAGCCGCGGCACTCGCTCGCACCAACAGTACGTGCGCATCCTATCCTCGTGTCAACACCTCTCAGCAAGATGGGTCTCAGCGACTTCTACGGCATCAAGTACAAGCTAGACAAGAGCGAGAAGTTTGACGAGTTCATGGAGGCACTGGGCGTTAGCCTGGTCACCAGGAAGATGGGCAACGCCGTATCCCCGGTCATCGAGCTGACAGAGTCCAACGGGGAGTACACCCTCAGCTCCAGCTCCACCTTCAAGAACACCGTCATCAAGTTCAAGCTGGGTGAGGAGTTCGACGAAGAGACCGCCGACGGTAGGAAGGTGAAGTCCACCATCACCCTGGAGGGTGACAACAAGCTCGTTCACGTTTCCAAGGGGGACAAGGAGTCCAAGATCGTCCGGGAGTTCAGCAAGGAGCAGGTCGTCATGACCCTCACGGTGGACGACATCGTCTGCACCAGGATCTACAAAGCTCTCTCATAGTGGTCTATTTTATTACCATTAATATCATTTATTATCCTAATACTATTGTAATTTAATTCATACAATAATTATACATATATATAATATATAAATATAGAATTTGATGGTTTTATCTTGAAGTCCAGAGCCAATCAGCTCAGACTAGCTTATCTATTTTTCTACCGCTGTTTGGGGAAAATCCAATAACTCAAATTTGATTAAAATACTTTTATTAATAAAATTTACCCACTATATTTCATCGACTGATATAAACTAAAAAAATTACAACATTAATCATTCAACAAAAGCGAAAGAGTTATAGGATTTTTCTGTAACACTGGTAAATTAACAATTAATTCTTTACCTTCTTGCTCTAAAATATTTCATTTTTATTTTTTAATTATTTAAAAATACAAAAGCGATTCAAATGAAGAAACCAACGTACCCTTCAATATGGACATTGTTCAGATTTCAAGGTAAGCGTTAAAATCCTCCTAAATTTAGGCATACTCTTCCCATTCTCAATTATCTTTGCCATATTTTGTGGTTAAATAGATTTTTTTGTGTTGTGTTGCTTAATAATTTTACATATAACTTCAATTCTAATTTGTTGGGAAACATTCTGAATATAGATGAAATTATATTTTAATGATTCTTCTCTTATTTCCATATACACACTATTTTTATTAAGAACATGTTTTTGTTTATTTTTTTCATCTACTTAAAAAAAAAATCATTATTGGAACAAAATTAGAATTATCATTTAATTTTAGTGTTTTAGTAACACATACTTATTTGATTTATTTATTTCACTATATGACTCTCACTTAAATCAAATGGATATTTTTTGTTTTTGAAATTTTTAAAACAAAAATAGTTTTTTTATTAAAGTGTATACCGTCCGTTAATATAAGCGTCCTTTCATTAATGGAAAAAATATTTTTTTTACAATAGATATAAACAATGCATTGAACATCCAGTATTATATTAAGAAAAATAACTTTTTATTTTTATCTATTGATATTTTATTTGTGTCCTATGTAACTAAAGAAGCGAAGTAGTTCAGTGAGTAGGGCACTTAATTTTGTACCAGCCGAGGATCGACTCAGGTGTAGAAGATCCACCTTGTACACACTCAGCCACTAAAAAGCGCTTACCTCCTATTGTCATAAAACTTGGGGGTTGAGCAAACTATGCTCAAAACATCTTCTTACAATACCTTTGTTTTAACAATTATTTTATTTTATTTTTTTTTTAATGTACTTTCTCATCAACGATATTCTTATTTAATACATAATGATATAGGAAAAAATCCCTGGGTATACTATTCTATATACTTGATGTAAATGATATATCGCTATGGATAACTTAACATCTCAAAAAGAGACAGAAAACAAACACATATTTGATTTATTTATTTTTTATAATAATAATACTGTTTAAGTTTTATTTAACATACGAACCCTGAGGCATTTGGTTTCCATTCGTGACGAGTTGAAATGACAATTGCTCAGGCCAATTTCCCAATTAACCTTAATTCTATAGATATGCTCAATTTGCCCTTTACAACTGTCGACCACCCAATTTCGAGCACAATGTTGAATAATTGAGATTTAATCTAAATAGTATTACTCATATCGCTTTCAAAATTTACTTCTAAGTAAAATTCGCGTGAAAAAAAAAATATAAATAATATTAATATGGATTGATTAGTATGGTCTTTTTCGCTAGGTTATAATATTCTATAGTTAGAATATATGTACCTGTCTATTGTCTAAACAAATATAAAATTTGTTTTAAAAATTTAAAAGTTTGGCTTGAACTTTTGGAAATAATAAGCAGTCAGTTCTGTCAAGAAGGAAGGAGATATTTTCGGCAAAAATATAGTGGTGAAATTGATAGTGAAACCCATAACATTTTACAATGAAAAACCATCTTAAGCAGGATCGATTTTTTTTGTACTCGAGTAGATAAATTGATAATTTTTATGTTCTTGTTTTATTATTATTTTTTCTTATTCAATGAAAAACAATTTTATTATTACTGTTTGATGTGTGTGGCCTTATATTAAATATATAAAATAGTCACAAAATAAAAATTATTGAGAGAAAACAGAAATATATATATAAAAACATATTCCATATAAACAAAAATATTTTGAGAGGGAAAAAATTAATAAACTGACTAGTTTCTGGGGGGCACTTTAGGAGTTTTTATTTGCGGTCTGCAAGAAATAGTACCACTTTTAAGTCATCTAATGAATTATTTTTTTGGGCCATCTTTTATGTAAATGTACAAAGTAAAACCATCTATGTTTGTTTTCTTTGTTATTAAATTGTCCGAGATATTAAAAAAAAAAACAAAAGGTAGGTACCTATTGAAAGTAATCAGTTACAATCTCTATAGATATTTTTAACATAAAAAATAAATATTTTAAATAATTTATAACAGAGGTCGTAGTGGTTAGCATCCGGATGACCCGGGTTCGACTCCCGGCGAAGCCCGATCTCTTCAAAAAATAAATTATTTAAAATACTTTAAAACAAGGTGGTAACTCACAAAAATAGATTAAATCAATATAAAAAATAAATAAATGTTTTTGGACAATATGGAATTATATGCATATGGGTGGGTACGATTGTAGAAAATCGTACATTTTTCAACATTCTTCGGCCTAAATGTTTCACATTTAAGCAACATTTTTTAAATTATATTTTTTTGGAAATAATTATGAAGAAAATATTTTATATTGATCTAGTGGTACGCTGTTAATCACATCATATTTTTCTCGTGCCCACAGTCCTACTAGGTCGATGGAGAATCTGTTTCTTAATTTAACTTTTTAAAAACGAATATCGCTTACGAGATATCTCCTTTAGGCCGACGCATTACTTATTTGTAATAATAACACGAGAATATTTTTTGAGTCAAGAATTTAGTCATATTTCCAGTCGTTTGGGAAACCATGCATGTCCACATAATTCAAAAATACGGAAAAGTTAAAAAATAAATTTGAACTTCGGTACTAAGGAGTCCCCTTAACTTATTTCTCTTATACAAAAAATAGGACTGAAGATTAGAAATACATTTATCTTGAAATATATGGAAAGACCCAAAAAATAAATTAAAAGTAAGATTGGCTTTTTTGAAGAGGTTGGGTTTCGCAAATGGCTGATTAAAAGATTGCAGTATAAGCGATATATTTTTTTAAATCTTCATTAATTTTCCCTTTTGTAAAAATGTAGCAATAAAAAATTAATAAATTTTTATTAATTATTACTAGGGCAGAACAATTGGATATAGTTGAATAATCATTTGTATAGTTTTAAATTACTACCTTAAAGCACACCTAACGCACTTTTTTATTGCTCTTCTCACTATAATATAATTCATTTTTTAATTTTTAGAAATACCACTCAATAGATATTATATTTTTTACTTTCACTTACCTGTCTATTAAATATATAGTGAGAGGATGTATTGCGATTGTGAAATATTTCGACTTCCGGTTTTCACCGAAAATACACGTTTTGGGGTCCCTTGGGAGTCCCCTTTTGAGTCCAAACAACCAAGTCCCACGAAATGGTCTGTGCGCGTGTGAACAGACTAGCTTAAAAATGATAAATTGTGCGAACCTGAGATTAATATTTGACGTTGGTATATGCCCGCGATGTCACAGCAATAATTTCATCAAAATTGGGTAAACGGAGGGAGGACATTATTTCATAAGTTTTATTACATTTTTAAATTAGTCATAAAATTTAAGCAAAAAAAAAAAAGATTTGGAAATAAAAAATTCTCACATATCCAAGAGACACCTTGAAGTTGACGGAGCAGCACAACAGCTGTTGGTTACTGACGTTTGGGACTAAAATAAAACTTCGAGCTGTGGCCGAATTGAACTATTTACAACCGGCAGTTATCTTACATTAGTGCCATTTTCAAATAAAACTAAAAAAGACATTATTATTTTCATAATTAGTGAGCGTAAGACACAAGTAAAATTATAAAAATGGGTTGAAAAGAATTTTAAAATTTTGATCATAAATTAATTTCGGGCGTAATAATCTAGTAATTTATCGCCCTAAAACCCCTAATACTACTACATAAATTAATTTGTAGAACGGTTTTAAATATACTAATTCAAATTATGATGATAAACAAATTATATTATTTTTACGAAATTCCTGTGATTATGAGTATTACTAATCTCAGTGGTAGTGAAAAATGTATACGATTTCTTTCCATATGACCCGGAGGATTGCCAGAAATATTGTCAGGAGCTTATTATGAAAGGATAAGTATACAGATCGGGCCGAACCGGCGGATTTTGGAACATCGAAGGTTTTTTTTTTTTTGGATAAGTTTAATGGTGACAAAATATTTAGCAGTAAAGATTTCGCGAAAGATTTTGGATCTTGAGGATTGGATGCGAGAGGAATTTGATAGATTAGTGAAGCCCCAAAGTTGTAACTATAAAAATAGTGATTAATGTATAGGTTAGTGAATTTATAATGCCTAATCGGTCATAGAAGTTTGCTTTTCGAGATCATTTTTAAAAATAGATGGACGCCTAAGGACACGTTGAACACTCCAAAACTCTATGTCTATCCAACTCGTAACAAAAATAACAAAGTAAAAAAATGTAAGTTGTATATGTATGTAATACTGTATAATTGTATGTACTGTACTACCTAATGTAAATTATCGATAATATCGATAATTTTAGGTAGCGTACAACTCTCCCTTATCAAAAGTGATGACTTGGGAGAGTGTGGCCTAATCCTCGGGGGCCTCCTCATGGGAAGTGTGAGAGTATTAACGTTAGTTTTACAGCACTAGACATAATTGAATGCAACCAAGTTGTAATTGTTTGAGGACTTCGTTCTGAAAGTTTTAGAACAAATTAAACCCATTTGAAAGAAATAATAAAAATTAGTTTAATTAGCGATGTAATAAACACCGATGTGTCTTACTTATCGAGTTTAGTTGTTCACTAAACGATAAGATACAATACCACCAAACTATATCTTACGATATAAAATATTAATAGTAGACCATACATTTTTTTAAATTACTATAATATATCTGTAATATTTTACACTATTCGTGTATTATTACTACGGATATATGAAAGTTTAAGATTATTTTATTACGCATTATAGCAATGTAATTTTTATAAGATACAATATTAAAGAAGATAAGTATTTGAGGAAATCTGATATACAATGAAAATATTTATGAAATATCAATACTCACAGTTTAATACAACATTTATAAGATGACGTATCCTCATCAGGTAAGTACCTTTTAACCTGATTAATTTATAAAAATATTTAAAAGATGCAATACATCTATATGCCTACATAATTAAATCATATTTATGATAATATTATAATATTTTCTGTTATAAAAAAGGAACTGAGTCCGATGAGATACACAACCATTTTCTAAAGCATATAAAAAAAATGAATAAAAATTGAAAAAACATCTACTAAAAGATAAAGAGCGATTTTAAAAAATAAAAATTGTTGTAGACCATAATGTTTTTGAAATGATTATAATCTATCTAAAATATGTAATTCTATGCTTGTATTATTATTATGGATGTCAGTAGTATATTTTAAGTTTTAGATTGATTTATTAGGATAAAATTTAAACTATAATTAATTTTTTTTTTTTTAATGAACAATTACTGAAAATCAACAGGTAGGTATAAAAACACGTGGAATTTAGACTGCCCTACTGCCCAGTGACAATACCTTCAACGCAATTATCATAATATTTTCAATGAATATTCAGAGGAAATGATCTTAAGAACGTAAGGGGTCTGAAATTGGAATAATGACTATAATTAACAATAACGAAGATCAGGTGTTCAGGTGATGTGGAGCTTTCAACGAATGTTTTTGTTATTTATCAATAAAATGTTTACTGGGATGATTGTTTTTGTGTTACCTGTACTATACACCTTTAATTGATCACTGAATTTACAATTACAATTGAAGCGTGGAAATGCAAAAGGGTGTAAGTGCCAAAAAAAATAAAAAAAACGTTTTTTTTTTGCCAACTGTTGTAGGTGCCATTCTTCAAAAATTGGTATAAGTAATGTTTTGTTGTTAGAAAACAGTTCATTGAACGTATGAAAGATGGCATGGGTGTAAGCACTGAACGTAGTTCACACTAGAGGGTATAAGTCACATCATTTCTGTAAAAATTTCCTGAAGCACTTATACCTTAATGCATTTCCATGCCTCAATTGCGATAATTCTTCATATAGAAATTATCGTTTTTCAACAAATTAAGGAATATTTATCCATCTTTTTTTCATAGGAAACGTAATATAGGAAAATATAGATCACAATGTATGTTTATGACCCACCTTGTTTGATTCATTCCTTCCAAAACCTATGAAATATACAGATATGTTCCTTAACTGCTAGAATACCTACCATTTACATAATTTTTTAGTTGATAATTTGTAACTTTCCACGCAAATATTTTAATAGGTTGCTAGATGGGTGGAGAAAACCTTTCCATATCCCCTCCTCCCTTCGAAAATGCCAATGACTTTATATTAATTAATTAATAGCTTATTATTAATCGATGAAATTCTGTTTGTTTGTTTGTTCTCTATTGAAACCCATACCGATTGTCCTAAATTCTCCAAATTTCGCTCAGTGGTTCTTTGATACCAGGTGCGAACACCTGTCCATGTTAAAATTGCATAACTTCAGCCAGTCTCTGGGTATATTCTTTAGGGCGGATTCACACTATCGCTCCGCTCCCGCTCCTCTCCCGGTCCGCTCAAATATTCTAAAGAGAAATAGACAGAGAATTCCACTATCGGTACCGCTCCGGTCTCGCTCCACTCCCGGTCCGCTCTCGCTCTACCCCATTCACACTAGCGCTCCGCTCCCGCTCCGCTCCAGGTCCGGTCTCACTGGCAAAATATTCTAAAGAGGAATAGAGAGAGGTTAATCACAATATTGGCACAGGCCCGGCCTCGCTCCGCTCCCGCTCCACTCTCGCTCCACTCCCGCTCCACTCCCGCTCCACTCTCGCTCCACTCTCCTAAAGTCTTTTTATATTTACATTATATAATTTTACACCGTTCACGATTGAAGCCATTAATAATCAAAAACGTCTGTATTTGGATTTTAATTAATAATTAACTTTCAGTTATTAAAGTATTTATTTATTCATCAATTTTACAGCCAAAAAAGTTCAACCTTAAAATATATATATATATATATATATATATATATATATATAATTATAAATTAATTTAATTAATGGTAAAGAAATAATTTAAATTTTTTTTCCGAATGTATTCGAATACGCTTGAAATGATAAAAAAAAAAAAAAAAAAAAAAAAGTCACTAACAATACGCGCGGTTTTTCGACGTGAAAAATTCATGTTATGTTTGAGATATATTTTGCTATGAATTAATGTACTCGTAAAAAATGGTCACCGATTTATTTATTGACTACACACTCATTGCTATTATAAAATAACGTTTAATTTGAAACGAATAAAAATGCAGTATATTATGAAAAAGTCAGATAATTAACAAAAAAGTATATTAAAGCAAAAAATAATTAAAATATTAATCAGGAAAAGAAAAGAATACAATCGGTAAATTTGTAGCATTTACCTATTTCAACTTGAAATTTTCAAGCGTATTCGAATACATTCCGAAAAAAATTTAAATTATTTCTTCACCATTAATTAAATTAATTTATAATTATTATTAATAATTATCATTGTGTTGGAATATATTCTTCTTATTATATTTTTTGATAATATTATCTTCTTCATCAAGAAAAGTACACTTACCAGCTATTTCTACAAACGAAAAAATGTTTTTTTTTTGGCCGTAAAATTGAAGAATAAATGAATACTTAAATAACTGAAAGTTAATCATTAATTAAAATCCGAATACAGACAACTTCGATTATTAATGGCTTTAATAGCTTAAACCTTTCAAAATTGAACGGTGCAAAATTATATAGTGTGAATATGGTAAGACATTAGGAGAGCGGACCGGGAGTGGAGCGGTAGCGGAGCGCTAGTGTGAATGGGGTAGAGCGAGAGCGGACCGGGAGCGGAGCGAGAGTGGAGCGGGCGCGAAACCGAAGTGTGAATAGGCCCTTATTGTTATAAAAATCGTTTTGATCTCGCTTTACATTGATTTTTACGAAATTGACCGTTTGAGTCGATAAAACTCTCACTTTATAGATTTAAAAAATTAAATTCTCCGGGTGAAACCGGTGTATACAGCTAGTTTTACATAAATGTTAATTTAAATGTGAACAATAGTTTATTCTTAAACGAATATTTAAATTTTTTTTTTTACTCTTTGATAAAGAATGTATGTATACAGCTAAATCAATGAAGGAACTTTGTACAGATTAGAAATAAACTCCAACAATAATACGAATTCTAATAATACTTAAAGCAGACACGCGCCGACCTTTGTTGTTTTATTCCATGAATTACTCATTTTGTATGAACTAATCGTACAATAAATTAAATCCATCAATATTTACAAATTAAATGAATCCTTCTATATTTATTTCTTAAAATCTTTACAAAAACACAACCGAAAACTATAATAATATAAACTTAAAACAACTTTTCAAAATTCTATAGACTAATTATATGATCAATGAAGATGAAAATCGTATTATATGTTGTAGGTATATTTTATTGAAATATATATTTTAGCTCTTGATTTGAAAAAAAGGTTGGAACAAAATAGCTCAAGTTACGACAGGATAATTAGGATTAGATCGCAAGATTCACAAATGATTGCTCAACTTACGCCATCCCAGAGTTGGGAAATTGTAATCAGAATAATGATTCATGAATATGAATAATTTTTAATCACAAAACAAATGAAAAATGAATAACCATTATTCATAATCATTAAAAATACTCCGTACTGATTATGAATAATGGTTATTCATTTTTTATTTGTTTTATGATTACCAATTATTCATATTCATGAATCATTATTCTGATTACAATTTCCCAACTCTGCACCATCCAACCCCTCTTTTTAGGTCAACACTGAAAGGATCACATGCGATTGGCTAGCTGGTTGTTTTAATGTTAGTTAGATTAAATATTTTATCGGCGTTACTTTTGTTATTTCTTACTTAAGATTATTGAAATAATTGGTGAGAATCATAATTAATTTTTGAGCACTTTATAACCTGGTATACTTATTAATCATATGTGGATTAGGAACTCTTTCCCAGATACATACAATAAACTCGATAAATAATCTTTTGAAGATTAAAACTAACTATGTGTTATCACTGCATATACAACTTGTTATTCTACCAAATACCATTATCCAGAATAATACTCACTGATCACCAACATAGTAACTTGTAAGAAAAAAGTAAACAAAATTTAAGAGAAGAATTTTATTTTCAGTTATATTTTTTTATAATGTGGTATGGAAAGCTAAAAATCCACCACCTTGTACAAAATGATATGAATATACTTTTCAACCTCTGATGCAGGTTACCTCTTCAGGTTGTTCGGTTTTTGTTTAACAAAGCTGTATATTTTTGTTCAATTAACCCATTTCGTGCCAAGGATAAAACTAATATGAATTGTTGGTATTTAAACGTTAATATAATTCAAAAATATATGATTGGTAAATAAACAAAATTATTTTTAGGAATAGGAACAACACTGTTTTTAGGAAACACATATCCGGGAAGAGGTCAAAATTAAAGAAATAAATTAGACCCTCTTTATTTTTATTATTATTATATTACATCAACCTTGAATAGACATGCAATAGATTTTAAAAGTTGTTTTTATGATATGCTTGAAACACCAGTAACTTAGTGCGAATTTTCAAATTTTTATAGTTCTGTTGTGCATATTTGGCATACACAAATAACATACTTTAAGAAAATATAAACTATCTTTGGCTTTTTTAAAAATAATTTAAAACCTAATGAATTAATTAAAACCATAAATAAAAACAAAAATCTCATAAATTTTACTAAAAAATATTAATAATGATAATGCGTAAACCATTCACTGATAGCTAATATTTCACTTTGTCTTTTATATTAATAAAATATAAAGAAGGATGATTAAAAAAAAAAAAAGTTAATTTAAAAAAATAAAAATCTATTAAATTGGTTTTATCCTGATCATTTGGAATATTGAGTTCAATAAATAGCAAAATACCTGGGCGTCATATTTTCACAGGATCAATGACTCGTAAATCAAGTAGCCGTTGCTCTAGTTCGTCATCTATAAATAATTTGTTTAGTATATGTTTAAAAATCTAAAAGTTTTGAAATTACACCATAGTATGCAGTGTTGGTTCTGTGACTTTTTGCTATACGTTACTAAATTTCGAAATATTAGTCTGTTATGATGTTTATTTAATAACTGTTGCTACACCGCTTTTAGTTTGTGATACGACTTTTTGTTACAAAAAAAATTCAATCGAAATTGTGACATAACTAACAAAACTGCAGGTATATTGAACTCCACTAACCAACAGTTGACCAACATATAACTCTCTTCAAACGATTTTTTTTTTTTTTTTTTTTTTAGTAAGAACGTGCCTACTAATAGTTAAATAAGATATGGCTTATACACACCGAGATATGAGAATAAGACTTAGGATATGCTGTATGAGAGATCTCACTTCAAGAACCATTATAATAAAATCAAGCCAAGAATAGAATAGGGACATCAATAACCGACCGGTTTAACTTATAACCGGTTATTAAGTATGAAATTACAGTTTATTGTATGCCAGGATGTGTCATAATATCCACTATCATCCCATTCAATTATGAGAATCTGTCAGGTGAAAATAACTAATTCCTTCCTAAGTGAGTCCTTTTTTACATTAGAGCATTGTTTTTATTGATCATCTCAGGTATGAACTTTATATCAATCATAATAAACTAGAATAATATTTTGATAATCTAGAAATGCAATAATAATAATTTAAAAAAATTTGATTATCTAATTTTCGTCCATTATCCTCAACAATGAGACGTTTGTAATACAAAATCTAGGTCAATGAATACAATTTTTATAATGAACTAATTAATAGTAAATATGCAAGGGCGTATCTTGAATCAAAACTAGTGGGGGGGGGGGGGGAGAAGTCATGGTCGTTTAGGTTTTGACATTTTTGAACGATAACGAAATAATGAAACCAAAATTTTGAGAGAATTATATATTGTTATAACAGTGATTTAATAGTTATTTCAATTATTTGCCTGAAAAATGATAGTAATCTATAATGAGAATTCTATTTAATTAGATTTTAAATGAGATAAACTGGGTAGATTTTGGGCGGAAATGAACAGATTGCCAATGAAACTGCTATTTTAATGAAGAATATTGATTAATTCATGTATATGTATATATCGATGAAAGCCCTGAGAATGCTTGAATACACGAAGATTTCTCCACATATGTAATTTAATAAATAAGATTTTATATGAGATTTGTGAGGCCAAAACCTTGAAAATCAGTCATAATTTCAAGTACAGAAGCCAATCCAAAAAGTCTTCTAATTGTTAGTAATAATTTTAATTAGTTACATCCTAAACAAAATAATTCTTTTAATTTAGGATGTTTTAACTAAAATACAATTAATAAAAAAGTTTTTTCTTGTTTTTTTAATGCATTGATGTATCTTTATTTTCTATTTAGAATAACCACAGCGTTTTAAAATTACACTTTACAAAAAATATTCCTAACAGTAAAAATTTTAATTTATAAAAAGTTTCTCTGTATAACAATTTTTTGTTATAATTTAAAAAATAAAAAATAATTATTATTTTCATTCATGACTTAAAAATATTTGATACCTACATCATTGTATTCATAACGAAACAGTTAAAATAGGAAAACTTGTTATCTGTTACTGATATATGATGAATATTTTTGTAGTTTAATTTAATGAGCATCGGAGAATGATGTAATTAATGCTGCTGATTTTAAAAAAAAAATCATAAGAAAAGATAGATAGATAAATTATAAGTTTTGTCAAAGAAAAAAAAACATTCTTCCTATTATAAAAAATTATGAAATTAACTTGTTTTGTTAATTGGATAAGAAATATCTTACATTTTTACCTTGACATTATTACTACGACTAGAAGGTTATATGATTGTTGATAAAACGCTGCACTGTACAAAAATAGAAAAGAAAACAATTTCATAATCGTAGGCGTGAACACAGCGTTCTTGACCTACCACAAAATCTTGAGAAGAGCAGAAACACACCACCTTTATTGATTAAATCTTATATCACGATTATTATATTAAGTAACGAAATATTAATTATTTAAATTAAAACAATTCATTTAATATCAATCAACAACATATTAAAATATACACAGTTCGCTTTAAAAAATAAAAAGATAATGTTTGAATCCAAAAAATCAGCTTCTAGAAAACTAAATTAAATGATTTAAATTTCCAAACTAAAAAGTACGCTTCATTTGAAATCAATTCAAAGTACTGACATATTACAACTTAATACAAATGTTTTTAATGATTTTTTTAGCTTCATATTGTAATTCGCGGCCGTCAACGATCTTGGAAATCAGCAAATGTTAATGTTAATGAATTAAATTCAAAATATCTTCATCTATAATGTGATTTATTATTTTGTTTAATTATTATTAATATTCAAATATAAACCTTAACATTCCAATGGATTAGAAATATTTTAAATTTAGTACATGGTTGCTTCCAATGGAAATTTAAAACAAACGGAAGGACAATTTTAGTTCCATTTTTATGATATTAATTGAAAATTTTATGCTTGTATATGTTTTAATTTAGTATTTATATGTATACATTTATATGTGTATATAATAGTCCTGTATATGTATACAAAATACAAGCTAAATCACCTGTTTAATCCTTCTTTGGACGAACTCCAATGTATTCTGTGCCCTTTTGAACTTGAAAGCTGTCAGAGTTAAAATATTTCCTCTTCATTTAGATAAATGGGTTATTAACTCCAAACAAAAAAATATAAATGATAAGAGATTTTTTTTTTAAATATTACATTCCTAAAAAAAAAAAGAAAAAAAAACTAACTAGAAAAACAACACATAATGATTTATTTCGGGAAAAAATTTCTCAAATTGTGAAAAAAACAACGGATATACTTTAAAGTTTATTTCAACTTTATTATAATGAAAGATAATACTATAGGATATATATAAACTGGAACACTTCCTGAAGCAATTATTAAATTTTAAAAATAAAATCCTATCGATTATGAAATTTTCAATGCAACTATTGCAACCTTTTCGTTAAACTAAAAAATAGAGGAATATGAAACAACAGTTGTAAATAAATAGCTATCTACACATTATAACCTTTGGAGTTAGTAAAATTCGTATTTCTTAATATTTTTAGGGATACAAATGCATACATGAGTTGGCATGATGAAAAATAATCAATATTTATTAGCCATTAATTTAGAAACCACTAAATCAAAGGTTAAAATATTGATAATTTCCTTTAGTTATTAATTATTTAAATTAGAATATAAGTTAAGTGGTTAAATCCAACAAATTATTGAAAGGCATAGGGTCTTATTAGTAAATAAAAAGCAAACTTTAACATAATACGTATATTAAAAATATTAAATTACAATTTAAATTGTAAGAGAACAAAAAGTAATAATAGGAAGGAAATAAACCACTAAGATAGAGCCTTGTAGGTCCTAGTGCAGACTATGTCGTCCACAGTCAGGGTCATCACGACCTGGTCTTTGGTGAACTCCCGGATAATCTTGGAATCCTTCTCTCCCTTCTGGATATGGACGAGCTTGTTGTCACCTTCCTGGGTGATGGTGGACTTTACCTTCCTGCCGTCGGGCGTGTCCTCGTCGAACTCCTCACCCAGCTTGAACTTGATGACGGTGTTCTTGAAGGTGGAGCTGGAGCTGAGGGTGTACTCTCCGTTGTTCTCCGTGAGCTCGATGACCGGGGATACGGTGTTGCCCATCTTCCTGGTCAGCATGCCCACACCTAGGGCTTTCATGAACTCGTCGAACTTCTCGCTCTTGTCGAGCTTGTACTTGATGCCGAAGAAATCGCTGAGACCCATGTTGTGAGAGGAGGAGGTGCTTAGAACTTAGTAACAACTGAAACACAAAACAAGCTCACCAGAAGCTCGATACGCGCGGACTGGTGTGGATGGCGGGGGAACCGGCTTTTAGATAACCCCCCTTCAGGGTTGCGTTCGATAAAAGTCCCCACCACTCCCATATTTCCCCCTCCAGATTCCCTTATTGTTTTTAACGCGCCAATACATTTCAAAATGAAATATCTGTTAGAAAACATAATATTTTTATCCTTTCTGAAATCATCCTCACCACTATTTTTATTTGAATCAAGTTCCACCGTTAAAAAATGATTATTATTAATTACAGAAATATTAAAACTGAACAATTTAAATGTTTACGTTTTACAACAGTTTTATTCATCACTCTATCAACCATTAGATTTCTGCTCAAAAATTACTTGCAATTGAGTTTAGTAAATTAAAAGAAATGAATAAAAAGCTGTTAAGTATTCAACAGTGATAAAAATGTATCAGGGTCGTCAGCGTTGTAACGGAGCCTTGTGCTATTTCATACTCAATTCGGCTGATTATTTGAAAAGCGGTATAAGAAAATCACCCACTTTTTGTTTTGTTTTATCCAATTAATAGATATATGACTATTATATTTTTTAACACTTATTTTAACTATTACATTTTTTAACACAGGACATTTAGGCTTTACTATCATTAATGTTACGCCGACTCGGTCTTATCGTTATCAATACAAATTTCAATTCACGGTTGATAAGCCTAACATAACAAAGATGGCGGGTGTAGGGGTGGGTTATTCGTTATTGTTGCAGTTTTTATTATTTTTATGTAGTTATGTACGATCAGAATCCACTGATATTCAGCTAGATGTCAAAGCTCAAAATCTTCACCGAATTGACAGTTTCAATTTATTAGTATACACAATTTTACTGACGTTGACAGTTTTAACAATATGGCTTTTTAAGCATAGAAGACTAAGATTTATCCATGAAACAGGGTTAGCAGTTATATATGGTGAGTAATTTGATATTGGAAGACTATGAGTTTTCTTATCATGCAGTATTTTCAATTATTGTTGTAGATAATAGATGGCTAGGCTTGTCATTGGTTACTTTTTGTGTTACTCATTAGTTTTTAATGATGAAAACACATTATCATTTATTAGTACTTTTGAAGCTTTATTTTTCATCCTGTACCTAATGTGTTTTAGGGCTGCTTGCCGGCTGCTTTATCCGTTATGCCACTACTATAACTCCTTTGTCGCATTTATCTGTAGTACCAGCTAAATCGGAAGAGTACAATGACTCCCTACCTCCTGACACTCTTCGATTTTTTTTCAGTTCCAAAGATTTACCTAACAGAACTTATGCTTATTCCTTTAGAGGAGGATTAGAGAAGATAACTGGAAATGCTATTGATATTAAGGTAATGTTTGTATGTAGTAACATTCTGACTATAAAATTATTCTTTGAATGAAGCAGATAATTAAAATTAATATTACAGCTAATTTTAACATATCTGTAAAATGTAGACACTTGAAGATTTAGGTACAAGACTCATCTTGATCCTGGTTTGAATCTTGTATTACGTAATAGTTCATACTATTTGCGATCATTATACTTCAAATCTGTTTTTCGTCAGCCAAGAGGCTGTTTTATTAATATTATGATACTCCTAGTTTATTACGGCAGCTATGATTCATGTTTGTTTTTCCTTGTAAGATTCCTCATTTCTAAGACCTATGTATGTACCCGTGTATATCACTTGGTTTTGTTTAAGTCCTATAATATGCAATAATTATATTATTAAAAACATATTTACAATACTTTTATTATATTATATAAAATTCACTAACAATGCTTATAATATTAAGCACATTGTTATTTAAACAGGATTTTAATATTTTTATATTTTATATTTATATAATATTCTTAATATTTAAACAGGGTAGATCTATCATTCGATAGGTATTTTCTAAAGTTACAGAACAGAAAAAATGAATTTAACATTAGTTGGCTGTTTTGACGTTTAACACCTTACATGCCACAGTTGTGACCGACTGCCTAGAGTTTAACTGTACCTCCCTCTTACCACTCCCCTCTGCAAAATAAATGCCACGTTAGTCAATAGAGGCCGCTCTGTTTTTGTGTTTGTATGTGTGTGTTTGTACTTAGCCTGTTATTTTATTTTTCAGAAACATATTTTTTATTTTAAATACATATATGTATATATATTTTTTTTTTATTAAAGAAGTATTAATAGCTAAATTCATATTGAAAAGGTGAATAAAAATGTATAACTTAAATGTAAGAAATATTTAAGTGCAAGGGGTCTAAAGCAAGTATGCGGGCTGACCGTGTGGAGTGGTGTTGCACTCACCCTCTATCACGCTTTGTTATTTTGATCAACAACGCTTTTTTATTGAAGCAGCAACCACTTCTATTATTTAAAAAAAATGAGATTTTAATTTTTATTGTGTAGCTACTTGGAAAATCTTTCATCTGTGGCATGGAGGTATGCAGGAGTTGCTATAAAAAATATAATTTTATGGTAAAATTATACAGTATTTGTAAATTTTAAATTCGCTATTTCAGAAATGCATTTATTTTGCTCTCAATGTCATTTAGTTTTTTAATTTTTTGCTTGTATGTAATTAATAAATTTTGTTATGGACTAATATTTTTCAGTTTTTATCATTTTTCAGGCCACATTTGATCCTGAGCTCTTTTTTAATATTATTCTACCACCAATAATATTTCATGCAGGCTATTCCTTAAAGAGAGTAAGGATTTTTTTAAAAAATCTAATTAACAATTCATCTATCATGTTAATTCCTACATAACTGCTGAATAACTTTCTTATGTTTTAGAAATATTTTTTCCGTAATCTTGGGGCAATTCTAACTTATGCTGTGATTGGAACTGCAATATCTGCCTTTGTTTTAGGGTAAATGAGACTTGTGTTGTATTTAAGTTACTCAATTTCATTATTTGGCTTTAATATACCTGCTATATTTTAGTGTCCTGATGTATGGTTGTGTACAGCTTTTGCCTATTGGATTGAAGGATTCTTTTACTTTTTTGGATTCCCTAACTTTTGGAGCTATAATTTCGCCAACTGATCCTGTTACAATATTGGCTATATTTAATGACCTAAAAGTTGATGTTACCCTTTATTCCTTAGTTTTCGGAGAGAGTGTTCTTAATGATGCTGTTGCTATTGTTTTGAGCAGGTAATTTTAATATTTTAAAAAATTACAACTAGGTAGTAAAGAAATAATAATGGTCTCCAAGCATTGTAACATATTCCATGTCAAGTATAAAATAGATAACTTATGATAATAATGTATAATTACACTAGCGGACAAAATTAAAGCCACACCTTGTTTTTTTTTTTAATTTTAATGCCACTAAAATTATTTTAATGCCATTTTTTTTCATCATTGTTTAAAGTAATAGGTGATAAATATATTGTAAATAAGTACAAAATTTGTATTTCAATTAATTAAGTCATTAAAAAAAAAAAAATTTATATATGTTTTAAATAAAGAATGCAAAAATCAAAACTTTATAAAATTTGATAAAATTGCATTAGTTTTCATTTGGTTCAATATTTCGTGTCCTTCCTTCTAATTTTTTAAAAGTACTAATATCCTACATGGCATACCTTCAATCAATTGCCTAACATGGTTGAGTTTAGATGTGCCTTTTTAGCATATCTCACACTAACATTATCGTTTATCAACTAAATATGGCTCTTTCAATACTATTACTGTAGAATATCTTTTATGCTCTACACGGTTGTCATAAAGACTTTGTTGATTACCAACAACTACACGATTCCACCCCAAACATCGCTTACTCTCCTCTAAAGTTGATGCCAAGTGTAAAATTATATGTAACAAATCGCTCCTTATGTCTTCTCTACCCATCATCTGCCCAGCTAGTGACCTCAAACATGCCTCGACTCATTGGTTTATAAAACTTAGACCCAGTCTTCGGCTGTCCAGGTCTGATGTCCAGCAAATTGAAGCCTAACAAAAAAGTTCTCAAGTAAAAAGGCCAGTTGCTGGAAAGTGGTTTGATATCCAAATGTTTCTTTTGATTTCTAATAATCTGCTAAGGATTGGTCCAGTGTTACTCCCATCTCGGAGGGTGTTAAACTGAAGAAATCAGTCACTAATAGCTTAAATAGTCCTTGGATGCTCTTGGCCTGGACGACAGGTTTAATTTTCAGTTTCCTGGTATCCCCTCAAAATTTTGGAAACAACAGAAGGATCATGCCAGGCCGGTAAGGCGATTTGCTATTGACTGAATCCCTCTTCATTTAACATCATTAATCTTATTTCCTTCTCTTCATAAACTATTCTTCTTTGGTCCATTGTTTATGCCAAACATTAATTGAAAACTTTTTAATTGCAGAACTGGAAGTATAAGTAAAATGAAAATAGAGTTGTCAGCAATGCAATCAAATAAAATAAAATACTGAGTAAATGTGTATTTAAATAATGATATATCATTGTAATTTTACCAAACAACCACAATGATAAACATATAAAGTTAATCTGATAAATATCAATATTTATTTTATGAAATATTTAAGTGTTACTTTAATTTTGTCCACTGGTTTCATATTATTATTGATTTAATATAATAGCATAATAATAATGTAATTATTATTTATGATATAATAATTGATTGAGGGTTGGTCAAAAAGTAAGGTCTCCAATATAAGCTCAACTGAAGAGTTAAGACACTGCTGTGTCCGTTAACTCTCCTTTCAACAAACAGCCTATTGCTGGAGCTTATGAAACTTTTCCTAGCTAGATCTGTTTAAAATGGATCTTCCAATTTCTGTCCCCAATAAGTGTGGCCTAAGTCGTACTTTTCTTTACTGCAAAAAAGTTCATCTGACAGCTTTATGAACTTTATGGAAAGGGATTTATAGACAAAAAAAAAGGTGCATAAATGGTTGTCATGAGTTCAACAAGGCAAGAAAAATATTCAATGGAAGACCAGCAATAGTAGTCAGATGAGATACTGGTAAAAGTCAATGCATTGATGCGACAAGATTGATGCTTCTTCTTTCTCTATCTCCAGGATGCTGCTAAGCATAGAGGTTTAGCCTTGGTCCATCTTTTGTTTCCAATTGTCATGATCTTTCGCCCTATTTTTCATTTCTTCCAGAGAGCAGCCTCTTTCTCTTTCTATCCTTGTATTATAATCTGTGTATATCTTTCTAGGCTGACCTCGTGGGCGCTTTCCTTCTGGTCTGGCCTCCATCAAACACTTGATCTTTCGAACATCTCCAATTCTGCTTACGTGCCCAAACCATTTGCTGCTACACTATCTCTCCAACTGGCAAGACCTTGAGGTTTTCCCGGATTTTTTCATTGTGAGTTCGATACCTACGGGTTTTCCCCTGGATCCTTCTCAGGAACCGCATCTCTGATGCTGCAACATTGCTTGCATGCCGATCCAGGACTGTCCAACTCTCTGCACCATACAACAAAATTGGTAGGAACATGGTTGCGAATTGGAGGAGCTTTGGCTGATTTCCTTCCTTCATATAATGGGAGGGTGCATCTGAGAGTATACTCCGTTTGTTTTTTTGACTCGATTGAGTAACTCATAATCTACTTTCCCGTCTCTGTAAATAATTGCTCACAGGTACTCATAGGCATCCACAAATTGAAGCGGTACCCCATTGCTGTTTACAGTACCCTCATTGACATCCCTTCGGACCAGCATGGTTTTGCTTTTCTCTGCGTTTACGGTCATTCCTCTCAACTGAAGTTCTTCACTCCATTCAGTTATAACTATTTTTAGGTTCTGTAGACTATGCGTCACCAATATTACATCATCTGCATATGTAAACGCTTGCAACAAAACTGGCATGAGGTTTCAATACCCTGCTATCGCTCTTGGTGTTCTCCTCTTGCATACCTTCCATATATTCATGAAAACTATGAACAAGAGTGGGCTGAGACTGTCTCCTTGTTTAACATCTTTACAAAACCTGGAAGGTTTTGATTTATGTCCATTAAGCCTGACAACCCCTTTTGTATCCTGGTATAGTGATTGTATTGCTGATATCAGGTTGTTAGGGATCCTTTTATTTACCAGGCCTTTCCAAAGTTCTTCTCGGGGAACCAAGTCAAATGCAGCTTTCAAATCCAAGAAAGCTAAATACAGTGAAACCTCTAAATAGGGGACAGCCATGGTGACTCAATTATTGTCCGTTAATGAGAGGTGTCCTTAAAGTAGAGGTTTATTAAATTTTGTTTATGTAAACATATTCATAAAACAGTAAGTACCTACATATTCGTTTGTTTGTTTGTTTAACGTCCATTTTTATGCTACTAAGGCTAATCGGACGACCTACATATTCGTGTATGTAGATGTAATAGTGGTACATTGGCTCAAATTAAAATACATACAATGCTTTTATTGAAAAAAAAAATGGTTTTATTGCAAACAACAACTGAATTTACATACTGCAAAAACTTACAAAAGAAATTTCACTCAGAAAAGTTCATAGATTTGATTCGAAGATAATTACAACAAAATTGGGTTTCAATAGAACAATTACATAATAAGAGAGCAAATTGAAGAAATGTCTAAGTACCAGCGGGTTTAAAAAAAACTTTCCAAAGTAAATTGCCTTACATTTTTTTGATGATTAGACTCTAAAAGGATCTGTGCACTTGGCCGGCCACTTTTTTCGTACTCATCAATGATTTTCTTTTTTTCTTTTAATGAAAACCTTTTAAGTGTTGAAGACATGTTATTAGTTCAAAGATTTTCAATAAACTGGTTCAAAATGAAAATTAAAGTTCACCCTACGCAATGTTCTGTAAAAAAAGGGGGAAGGCAGGAAGTGACTCTGTTTACTGAGTGTTAGATGAATTGGACTAAAGACTCAAGCATTCTCAGAAAATGTTTGAAACTAATTTTACACTGTCCTTTAACTAGAGGTCTTAAAACCCATTTCAGGCAATTTTCTCTGTCCGTGTCCCCTATCTAGAGTGTCCCTTAAAAAGAGGTTTCAAAAACATTGTTTCCGTACATCCAGCGCCAGTGCAGTTGAAAGTTGTCCCATAAATAGAGGTGTCCTTTAAAGGGAGTGGTCCTTAACGAGAGGTCTCACTGTATATATTTTTATCCATGTATTGTTGTCCTGAGGGCGAAAATATGATCTTGAGTCTGACGACCTGGTCGAAAGGCTGCCTGTTCTTCTTTTCGGTTTTCCTCAACCGATTCTTTCAATCTTCTTTCAAGAATACTGGAGTGTACCTTGAAGACCACTGAGGAAAGACAACTAGTTTATGGCTACCTATGCCTTTGAATAATAGGTAAAAAATTAAAACGTAGTACAATTATGTAACAATTTTAAAATACTAGTTTCTTATACCTTGGTGTTTTATACCATTGAGATACAGATGTAATTTAAGATAGTACCAGTTGTTTTAGAGATATTAAGATTTCACATCCACTCTATGTGTAAAATAAGCATCGCTTGACCAAAGTTGTCTACTGTCACAAGTATTCACAGAACGAAGCTGTACAAGAATCAACTCATTGCTATAAATTATGTCACATGTTTTACACTATTAGTGAACGAAAAAAAAAAAAAAAATCGTGCAAACTTATGATTTCCGTTTCAAATGTGCTTAACTGATCAAGTATCTCTCAACTGAACATTATCTTCTTTTTTATTAAAAACAATTTTACTTCATTGAATTGATGATATATAAGGTATCTTCAGGGAGTGCAATGGATTGAGATTAGAACATTGTCTCCCATAATTTCTGTCCTTGCTTTTTGTTCATACATCCATATTTAATCTTTATTATATTCTAAATTATTATTTCAGTTCCATACAAAACTACGGTGAACAGTATCAAAGTGGTTCTGGCAAGTTTGAACTTGAAGCATTTCTCAAAGCTGCTGGTGACTTTGTTGGTATATTTTCTCTTTCATTGCTTATTGGTGCGACAATGGGATGTAGCACTGCATTGATATCCTTTTTTTTAGTTATAATATTAATATGTATGTTTTATTAATTTTATTATAGCTTATTGGCTCTTAATTTCAATTATCTTAAGTGTGGGTTATAGGTGCGTAATATGCGGCCACCAAAAGTGCATTTACAGCTTCTGTTAGTTAGTAGTAACCTTGGCCCAACAAACTAGCATTAGAATAAGGAAAGTGATTGTCACTTATTCTGTAATTAATGAATAAAAAATCAAAATTAATAAAATGGTATTTTATTTTATGCAGCTAATTTAGTTACAGGCACTCTAAAGTATGAAGTGGCCTCTAATAATAGAAAGGTTCCCTTGTGATTAATAAGATTATTATATATTAAAACAGAAATATTTTTTTCTGCAGGAATTTTACTTTATTATTGTAAAATAATATTAGTAATTTTAAGCAAAATAGCATCCGTTTTTTATTTAACCGTTTCTTCTTATTTCAATTATTACATAATTAAAAATATACTCACACCATTCAATGTTTTAATCTTCCAGCTGATGCGGTATACTATCCAACCAATGAAAGTTTTTATTATTTATATTCAAAGAATATAGTTTTCTATGTATCATTATCAAAAATAAATTGCAACCAATAAAATGTTGAATAGTTTATAAAGTAACAATATTATTAATAAAAATCAAGTTTAATTATATTTATATTTGTTGTCTGCCTCTCTGCTCCTTAATTATTGCCTAAAATAAAAAATTAATGTGAATAAATTTTTAAAAAATCCAAAATTTGCCTGGATGCGTCTAGATTTTTGAGTATTAATATCCTGTGTGCAGGAGTTATAAATTGTTAAATTAGCTTTTATTAACCACAAAATCTGCATAGGAAAATATATTTAAATTAATGGATTATTATAATATTAATACATTTTTGTTTTTGTTTTTTTAACATATTACATATGATCCTTTACTATTCTATACTTGACAAAGTTTACTAGAATCAGAGACTTTCCACTGTTTGAATCGGCGCTGTTTGTCTTGATGTCTTATTCCACATTCTTGATTGCTGAAGTGGCAGATCTAACAGGTAATAAAGTATTTCTGTAAGCTTAAAGGGCATTTTTATTTTATCATATCAATACCTGTTTATAATTTGTTTCAGGTGTTGTGTCTGTATTGTTCTGTGGAATTTTCCAAGCCCATTATACCTATAATAACCTATCCAGAGGTTCCAGGAAGAGAACCAAGCAATTGTTTGAGCTTCTTAATTTTCTAACTGAAAATTTTATTTTTTCATACATTGGCGTTTCCATGTTCACATTTCCAAACCACAAGTTTAATGTTGGATTCATCTTGGCTGGATTTGTATCCTTTACTTATGGATATCTATTTTTACCATTATTATACATGTATGTTATGATTTGAAAATATTTTCTCATTCGATTTTAGTTCCACTTGCCAGTACATTAAATGTATAGTAAGGTATAGTATTGTGATCATAAAACTATCAACAGTTACAGATAGTTTTAACATCATCTGATTCCTTAAAGTAACTCTAAATCTCTGTGTTCTGACTTCCTCAAGTGACTCAAGTTCTTAATTTTTATTTTGCTATAAAATTAATTTCTCGAAATAATTGTTAAGGTTTATTTTACTATAAAAAAATTACAGATTAAAAAAAAAAATCATTAGGGCATCTTTGTGTTGAAATGTGATCAATCTAAAATAAAAAGAAATTATCTAAGCTACGTAAAATGGTAAATTGCCGGTAATTATCAATAATTTCAATCTCAGAATAAAATCATAGTAATTGAAATCAATTTTTATTCTTAAACATCTGAAATAAACTCAAAAAAAGCCAAAACAAATAGGCTTTATGTGTTTTTAAATTGTATTTTAAAAAAATAAATAGATTATGATGTGGCTTCTAAGAGGCTTAAAAAAACGTAAATACATATAAATCCAGGGCCTAGTAATGAATTACAGCATAAAATATTAAAATTGTGCTACATATAATATGTGAATAAAATGGCTAGACTGTAGTAAAACTTCTAACCACAACTATCTTATGAGTGCTAAATAACCTCCAAATTCATTTCCTTGATGCAACTATTTTCTACCCAAAACTCCTTTTGTTTCTCTTTCCATTTTTTCGCAATTATAAAATTTAAGGCTGACATGAATCCATTTGAAATAAAAATAAATTGTTGTTAAGTCTCACATCTGACGATTAATTAAACCTCAAATCAAGTCGACACAAAATTTTGCTTGTCATAAGACTGCAGTGAGCACCTCAAGAGCCTAAGTTTTCTCAAATTGGCAAAACCGTGAGATCAATCTTGAGATTTTCTTTCTAGTGGACACTTAGATTAAATCTTAAATTACTCATATAATTGTTTTTAATCTGTGCCCCTTTTTTGATGTAGCTTACATTTTATATCTGGATTCGCAAACATTACATTAATAAATTATATATTAATGAGCCATGACTCACGCTCTTAACATATTAATTAATAACCATAATGAATAAAAAACTTTTTCTAGTTAATTGGAATTTAGAATAGTTAAAATAAACAAATATAACTCAGTTATGAGAAGGTTACAGTACATCACATTTCGATTTTTTAATTTATTCTTGAGCTGATTAGAACATTCTTTTCTAGCATTGATAAATATGTTTTCCTTAAAATTTAATAGATCTGTACAGCCATCAGTAGAGCTGCTAATATTTATCCCTTGACTTTCCTACTTAATCTTGGAAGAGATCCGACGATTGCAGTGAACTTTCAGCATATGCTGTTTTTTGCTGGTGAGCTTTAAATTATAGAACACTGAGGGGATGACAAAAAAGTTTTTGCTGGTTTTCGTACAGTACAATAAAGTTTTATTTGGTAAACTGCTAAGTATAGCTGCTCCCTTGGGTTTGTCTTAAACCACCTATCAGCCAAGTCTTTTATCTTTTAATCTAAAGAACTCCTGAGCATCATTTTCTACTATCTTCTGGTTATTAAACCTTCTGCCATGAAGAAAATGAGCCATCGGGCGAAGTATATTCTGTTTTTGTTGGTAATATTCAGAGGGGGACAGGTTAGGAATGTATAAGAGAACGAGCCATATCTAATTGTAGAAGGACTCTTATCTGACCAACCAGGGCAGGGTATTTCCGAACTAGAACGTATTACTCCCTCTCAATTTACTGAGAAATAAAGTTCTACATTTATAACATGACCATCAGGAACCAATTTGTCCCAGTCAAATCTTTGTGTCCAATCATGCCACAAAATTACAGGAATTTCGAAATTAATCAACGCATATTACAAGAGTAGAACAGGAATTGTTTGAAGGGATAAGATAACTATTAGAATAATGGTTGTTTCAATGGGCCTTTCTTTGGTAAACATGGCTAATCAAGAATGCATGCCTAGAAACAATTCCATTTAAGAACCGACAAAACTTTTGTGTCATCCTTTGCATGCTCCTAGTTTTTTAATAAAATTTGCTTTTTAATTTTTCATATACCAGATTTTTTTTCTCCTTTAAGCATAAAATGTTTTTAATTGGATGTGAACTCTAATTTATTCATGTTGTCTTTTAATTAAAAATAATATATTATCAATCATCAATGTTCCTGGATTTTTCCTTATCTTTAGGACCTCATTTTACATCCTTCAACATGAATTTTTTTTCTAACTCTACCTCACCAGGTTGAAAATGTCGACATTTATTCTGTCGGTCTGCCTCATAATGATTTTTAACCTTTCCTGGTCAGATTAAGAATGCTGTATCCAAACATGCAACAATTTCAAGTTCATTTTTTTTTGCCCCCTCTTTTACTTTACCCTCTCCCCTAATATAAGTTAGTAGTTTAACACTAATTTGGATATTTTGTTTTAAAATTAATATTATAAGTTAATAACATTAAATTTTATAAATTACATGAAATCAAGATATTAAAGTAAAAAACACACCCAAAATATTTTTTACTTAATTTAAAAAAATTATTTTGCTCAAAATTTCCTGCTCTTGATATCATGTCGTCCATGGCAAATCCATCCATTTTGCCTTATTTTATTAAAATGGAATAAAACTAATTTCAGTGAAGACTGAATTAGGCTCCTAATCTACAGTTATATTGAAGAAAGAAAAAGGAGATCCTAACAGATGAGGCCAAATCCTGAAATATGTGATAAATTTATTGAAAAAAAAAAATGTCCAAGAAAGAGAAGTAATATTTATACCCTTTAAATAAACATTGTTTGTTTCTCCTTTTAACATTTTTTTTTTTCAAATAAAATTACATTTTCTTTTATTGGATGTGATTAATGAATTGTATATTTAGGGCTACGTGGAGCAATGTCCTTTGCTCTTGCTATAAGAAATACAGTGTCCGAGGCACGTCAAGCTATGTTGACAACAACATCATTGATTGTTATTTTCACTGTCATCATACAAGGTGGAGCGACGATGCAACTTTTGTCTATCTTCAAGATTCCGTAAGTAGTATAAGTAATATATACTAAATTTAATATATTTTATTATGAGTATAAAGCTTATTGAAGGAATAATAAAAAATATTATAAATGGGTATAGCTCATTTCAAAGGATATTCTAATAATCAGTAATAATTCACAAATGACTAAAAGTAGAAAAAGAAAAGTTGATAATATTTCTTTCCGAAATTTAAATTTGTTGACACCATTTGATATATTCCTTTATTTTAAGATGAAAATTCAGACTTCAGAATGTATAACTTTAATAATTTATAAAAATGTGGATTAGGGTGACCAAGTTGGTCGCGGTAGTCAGGGGAGGGGGGAAAATCCCCACCCATAATAAAGACTTTTTGAATATTTACCTTTGCGAGAGGTAATTAGCTAGGAAAAAAAAAACCATAGTAATTAGTTAATGAAAATTTACGTGTGCGAGAGCTAACTTGAAGCGTGAGGGCAACAAGTTGGTGATAGTGGTGGTTCCTGGTGAGGTCGGGGAAAACCCTCCCCCCCACCCTAATCTATAGTCTTACCTAATAAAGATTTTTGGACTAATTACCTATGCGAGAAGTAATTAGTCACAAAAAAAAGGCCATATTAATTACGGTTTTTAAAATTTTAGTTCGTGAGAACTAACAAGAGATCGCATTGACAAAGTTGGTCGCGGTAGTCAGCGGAGGGGGGTAAATCCCCACCCGCCTCTAACTATCTACCGCCTTAAACTGCTTGTTTAAGATTTTCATTGTTCAAAGTTCAAGGGGGATTGATCAGGTAGTTGGACCAGGGTAGCAGATAACTATATATTTTAACTATTTAAGACAAACCACAGATGGTGGATTTTTAGAAAACAATTTTTACCATCAATCACATTTAGCACTGGTGATGGCCGAACGGCCGAAACATATGCAGAAATAAAGTTCTAACGTGAAAATATAGTTTTTAGACTTAATTGGTCGCCCTAATCCACATTTTTATCAATTGGATATTCTCAAGAAGAAGGGAGAAAAATTAATAACTAATCATTAATATTTTATTTTCAGCGTTGGGGTAGATGATGAAGTTGAAATGCTACCTTACTCAGGACCGGGAGGAGGTGGGCGAGGAGTAAGTATATATTATTATCAAGTTAGAGAATGCTGTCATTTTTGCATGACCATTAATTTTAAAATAGTATATATATGTATTCAAAATATATTAGATAAAAGGATTCAGGGTTAGTGGTATTTTGTATGTTTATTTTCATTTTCTCCTGTAAGGCCTTCTTTGATGTCTACAGTTTGCACAGGCTGAATAGGGGGTTTTGTGCACAATTTGAGGAATTCCAATGATCACCTTAATAAGCACATTAGAGTTGAGCTTTCAAAATTAATACTAGAATTTTATGCATAGCTAGAATTATTTTATCATTATTTATTTATTTTTTAACTTTTTTTTTTAAATAAGTAGATTAACATTTTTTTGTGACTAATATACTAACTGGAATAGCACATTCAGGCGACGGCTTAGATGGAGAGTATCGCAGTCATTGTAGGTGATGAATATAGTGTATAATTTATTATTTATTTCATAATTATAGGTGCTTAGTAAAGTAAATAGATGTTTCAATGATGTTTATTCCTAATGCAATCCTTCTCCATTCATATTTCTTTATGTGCTCTCAAGAAATCTTGAAGAATAGAATTATCATTGTTGAATAATAGTAATTTATGTTTGCTTATGCAAATTATAGTTGTTACATATGAAACAGAGACTTGTACTTGTGTGCCTATCGTTTCCTGTTTCATATACTGCAGAGGATTTGATAAAATATATCTACAGTAGGGTTCCGATTAACCGAGTCGATGGGGACCAAGGTTACCTCGGTTAATCGAAATAATCGGTTAATCGGAACCATACGAATACCAACTGAAAATGTAGGTTATTTAAATAAAAACTACATATATGCTTAAAAAACTAATAAATATTTAATGATAATAGTGCATAATAACAATAATAATGACAGAAATTATGAAACTATTTTTTTAAAAGAAACCTTTTAATGTACTTAATGAACTCATACATACACATACCCCTCCCCCTCATACTTGGCACCTCGGTTGGCCGGACCTCGATTAATCGGAACCCTACTATATTTTTAATTTTAGTAACATAAAATATGTTATGTATGTTAATATATTAGGAGTAATCTTTGAAAATATAACATTGTTAAAATAATATCCTGCACTAATGTTTAAAAAAATTAAAAGTCCAAACATACTTCATAATATATTTGTGAAAATTATTTTATTAAAATAAAGTTTTTATAAAATTTATGCCAAAAATCTAATTAATTTTTCAGGCCATAAAAAATTTACATATGATAAAAAGAAGAAATAGTAGAAACATTTAAGCACTTAACCAGAATTTCTTCTGTTTTAACCAGAAGTTTTACCATAAACCATGCACTTAACATTCAATTGCTCTCTTATGTAGTTTTTTGTTCTTTGTTTTTTTAAATTATTATTTACCTATTTAATTCGATTAGTCAGGCAACACATCTGAACTTTTACATATTCTACTATTATTGGACCAAATGTCCCAGATTAAAAATTACTTTTTACACTTGATTTTTATTTTATTTTTTCAAATAAAATTATTTTAGTCCATTATTTTTACCCAAATAGGTAGCAAACATTTTTAACTAATATCAAGTTATCAACATGATTCTAATTCTTGACATTATAAATTGTTAAAAACTAATTTTTAAATTAAATTAGCAAAATATTTACCTTGTTTGTAGGTATATACTATCTTAAAAATATTTAAAATTGGTAGGTAAACACTATCTTTAATAATTTCTAACGAAATTATTTTAATAGTTTTCGAGTTGTATAATTGCTGCAACACTAATTGCAGTTATAATTTAAAAGAACAGTCTCGATTAAGAAATAAAATAAAGGATATACCAGGTCATTCAAAAAGTCCTGTCGTTTTTTTGGGGGAAATTATAAATAAATAAATATTTTCAAATAATCACCTTTATTCATCAAAATATCCACCGTTACAGTCGGTAACCTTCTCCCAACGAGATGGTAAAGCCCAAATTCCTTCCTTAAAAAACTGTTGATTTTTACTGCAAAAATAAGTGGTCAGTTCGTGAATTAGGTTGTCACGGTCTTGAAAACATTTCTGTCTCAGATTGTTGTCGAGATCTCTGAATAGGTGATAATCAGTGGGTGACAGGTCAGGGGAATATGGTGGGTGAGGCAAAACTTCCCAGCCTATTCAAGCGGGAAGTTAACGAAGATGCAGTTGTCAAGCGAACAAGCATATTGGCATCTGAAAGCTTATGAGGAATCCATTTATCCAGTTTTTTCACTTTTCCCAGTTCTTTAAGGTAATTCCAGGCAGTGGTGGCTGAGATATTAAGTTGAGAGGCTATCTCTGAACAACTTTGACGCGGATCCAACTCTACTACTCTTCGAACGTCCTCCTTATCAACTACAGTTGGTCGACCCGAGCGTGCCTTGTCTTCTAGTGTCTCGTCGCCTCCACAAAATTTTGAAAACCAAAATTGTGCCTTCCGCTCAGACAGCACATCTTCCCCAAACACGGAGCATATTTTTCTAGCAGTTTCGGCAGCTTTTGAGCCAAGTTTAAACTCATAGAGCAAAATCGACCGAATTTGAGTTTCAACTGGAATCATTTTAACTAGACAGTTGGATGGTGACTGCATTAAATTAATCCTCCTTAGCCTCCTATTCATAAAGTACAAACATTTGTGTTTACATGGATAAAAGTTGTATTGAACGGAATTAATTAGCAAACACTCTAGAATCAAAATAAACAACGAACAAACGAAAAACGACAGGACTTTTTGAATGACCTGGTAGAATAAATTTTATGTTGAACAATTTAAATTTTTTATTTTTTTTTTTTTTAACTCTGCTTTATGCCACGAGGGCTAATCGGGAGGGGTTATCTACGGGTAACCAATCTCTTCTAATCCATGGCAAGCCGCTGAGTCTGTTCAGTGAGGCCGTCACCGAACAGAATCGAGCGGGCTTGGGCGGGATTCGAACCCGCACCGCCAGCATGGGAGTTGGAGACGCTACCCCCTCGGCCACGTCGCGGCCCCAAATTCAATTTAAAATAATTTAAATTATTTATTTATTAACAGTCAAATGTTCTCCTATTTAAGCATCTTCAAGATTTTTCACATATATTCTAGCTTATTAGTATTATATTTCCTACCATAAATATATTTACAATATTTAGATCACCATTTCAATGGTGATATGAAAATGAAATACATATTAATTATGGTAATATATTTATAATTATAAATATTCATGTTACTTAATTAACATAGGTTAGCATCACTCTATTCACATAACATTCACTCTATGTTATGCGGAAAAGGTGTGGATTCTAAGATAGAAGAAAATTGGTAATCCTGAATGAACAAAAAAATAGTTGTAATGAAAATTAAAATGAGATTTGTATACAAATTATCTCGCTGAATGATGCCACAATATTTTTTCCTTGGAAATAGCGAAAACCAGCTAAGAATTATAAAGGATATATAAATGATCAATTATTAGTGACTTGACAGTTACCTGATGCATAACAAAAACACACATATTGTTTTATTAACCTGCTCACACTGTAGAGGCCTTCGAGTTCCACTATGACACTCCAATTTCTTTTCACGTATCTCCAATCTGATTGAAGGAAGGATCCAGGGCTATAAGCTCAGCCGGCCGCTCGTAGGTCGTTCCGGCACCTTGATTGGCTAATGGTTATCCCCACCTCTTCTTTTACTTTGAGCTATTGTCAGAACTTAAATAATTAATAAAAAATTATGGACGTAACACCATAGAAAATATCGAATATACAATATGAAAATATCAATATAGGTCCCAATCTGCAACTGAACCTTTCATATGAATAGCAACATAAAGATGCCTGAATATGAAAAAAAAAATGTGCAAATATTTTTTTTTTAAATGATAATATTGAGGCTAAAAACTTTACTGTACTTCCTACATACTCGTGTATGCCCCACAGTTCTTCATTACATTATTTTTCATCTATTTACTATCACACTGTCATTGCTCTTCTCAGCACCATTAATATCAGTAAAACTAAGCAGTTTTCCTGAACATGCTTCAAATAATGATAACCAGTGTTTTTATTTTCAATGTATCTCTATAAAAATTAATTTTACATTTATATTGAATTTTGCCAACTTCTTTCCGGGTCCTGCTTTAATATCTGTTCGGAATAGTAATTGAATGTTAGTTATATAACTAGTATGTTGTCTTTTTTTTTATTTAGAATAAATTTGATGAAAATAAATGCTTTAACTTTTAAAAATCTAAACAATTTTTGTATTATTGGTACGCTCATTACTATATTACTCAGTGGTGTAGTGATTAAAACCATAGTTAACAGCTTGGGCTTTAATGTTTTTAAAACTATTTTGTCCAAATGTGCAAACAAAATAATTTTGTTTCAAACTATATAATTTTAGATTTTAAGCAAACAGAAAAAGCTAAATATAGGTATATATTTATTAGCTGTACTATTCCTCTGATGCATGTATTTTTTTTTTATTGTTTATCCAAAAATCTACTACGCCATTCTTGCATTGAATTGCAGACCACATACGATTCTACAAGGGACACTCATAGGGTAAGTATTTACTGTGATTAATTAATAACACCTCTTTAAAAGAAAACCAATATAATTTGTGCACTTAATAATTTGTATGCTTATAATTACACTAATTTTAGCTTTGCCATTTTTATTTTATTTTAAACATATAGATTTACAGTTCTGTACCCTTGTGATTGTTATATCCATAATGTTACTCGCTTACCCTTTCAAGAACTCTCGCACATTAGATTCCTCTAATTTTTCTCCCAAAGAAATTTAAAGTATAAGTGATATTAAGGAAAGATTTTTGTAACTATTGCTCCAAAAATCAAGCTTTTTTTTTTTCCTCCCCTTCCTCGCCCTTTAGGCTATACGAGGTTTCCCGGCCCAGGGGAGAGGGAGGGGGATTAATGCCAAGTTTTATTAAATTTCCCAAGGCTCCAGGTTTTGAACTTGCTATGTTCTGGTTCTCAATCATATGTCCGGTTGTCTCTGGCAATGCGTATTTTCTAACTCGTTTGCCCACTTGGCCATCCCGCCACCCCCACCAAAAATTAGCCTTTTTATCATCTGGTAGTTATATTTAATATCTGAGCCTTCCAGTTGACTGAATCACCAATTCCTATTACAACATTTGGCAGGAAAGCACCTTCAATGATATGTCTCTTTAGATAATATGTACCTCTTTATTTCATTTGATGGTTTAGGAAACTGCCATGTTTTAATTTTTCTGTCATACTATTACAAAATAAAAATGTATGACTTTTCCAAAGAGAAATATTTTTAAATGTGCTTTCCTGAAAAGTGTTGAAATCAGAGTTAGTCATTCTCGTAACGAAAGGCTCATATTAATAATAATTTGCTATTTGTGACCATGAAATGACTTATAAAAATAAATAAAATATCAGTTTATGATATCACCGTTTCTGCCATGGTATATTTATTATTTTAACTTTAAACTAAAACAATAATCAATATCTATAAGACAATTAACTTAATGAGAAACCATATCTAATAAAGTTAACATGAAAAAAAGTAGGTATCCTTCGGCTATGTGGCAGCAGTGAACGAATAAACTATTGATTTTAGATCAACTAAACCAGGTTTTGATGTTTCCTCCCAAACTATCATACCAAATTTGTTCCTGTTCTGATCTGTTGATTCTGCCACTGTTACAAATTCGAAACCTTAAAATTGTTTCTGTGCTTTTTTTAAGCACTTAAAAAATTTAAGAATGAACATTAGGATTGAACTTTTTGGTGGAGTTCCGTTTTTTTTTTTTTTTTTTTTTTTTTTTTATTTTTTTTTTTTATTCCTCATTTGTTAAAATATATCGCTCCTTAGAGCTGGGTAATGGATCTATACCCCTGCATCGTATGTAGTAGCGATACCTCTATTTTTATTTATTTTATTTTTTGCCTATTGGTATGATCTTCATGTGCTTATATGCATTTTTTGTGTTTGTTATGTTATGACCAAACAGGTCTAAATAATTATAATTCAGATACCATCAGAACAAAATAATATTATGTTAATTAATAACATTATAGTAATATAATGAATGTTGATGAAAGATACCCTGATGGCATTATTTGGAATATTATGGGTATCAAAATACATTCTGATTTTTCTTTTATTCATCTTGATCAATCCCTGACAAAATATCATGAATTTATATTACATTAGGCTTATGTTTATGACAGTGTAGTACATTTTTATAGTTTACTTTCATTCCAGTTCTGAAGACTGACTTTTATTTTTTATGTCTTCCTTTTTTTTTAATCTCTTAATTTATGTTACAATATTTGTTTATAAATTATCAACATTATCCTTGAGATTAACTGCAAATTATGTAGATTTTTAAAATTAATAAATGCTTTATAAATTAACTGTTTGGTGATTTATTAATTTATAATCTGTCAATTAACTGCATGAGATTTATTAGTGCCTACTAATTATTGTATGATTATTTTGTTTGATTTTTTAGTATTTGTTATGAAGGCTAAACCGAATAAAAAAAATAGAAAACCATAAATCATTTGGTTTGCTGTTAGTAATTTATATAGTGCAGATGGATGCAAAAAAGTCTTTTACGTTCAAGTCTTTCCTTTTCAAAATCTTTTTTTTTTTTTTTCATCAATTTTTTTACTAGTGTTTAATCGTGAATTACATAAAATATTTTATCTATTCTTATTTATTGTAAAGTTTCCTTTTCTTTACTAAATAAAGAATTTGGGCTTGATGATACTATTGTCCATTGCATGTTGAGATGGCAGTAAATCTCGTGCGCTGTTGCCAAATCTACCTAGTTCTAAGGTTAAAATTCTGAAAAATTTCATTTTACTTTTTTTAACTTTCATAATGTGCAGAATTTGATTCTCTATCAGCCTATCCTAAAAATAAAACACAAAAGATAAATCCTCAGTCGCAATAAATTATTTTTGGTAATTTTTTACTTAAAAATATTAATAGATGCTTGTTTCTCTCGTCCCTGTGTCCTTTTTTTAGAGATATTGCTTTTAAATTTTTCATAAATACACCAGCCGTTGCTTACACTCGTAACAAAGAAAAAAAAGTGGTTTTAATGTTGTTCCTTCCCTATTTTTTGACTAAATGAAAATAAAAAATGTCATTTTAAATTTTTAAAAAGTAGTCTGCGAGATATTTTCGTACTATAGCAGTCTATGAAATTTTGGCACATCCCTTGCAAAAAGAACAATTCAAATTTAATTTTAAGCTATGTCCAACAATTGTGGGATGCATACAGCTGGACTAATTAATTTTAAATGTGAGCAAACAGTACACCTCATTGGTCATTGCATCATGTCATCATTGCAGTCAACTAAATAAAGATATCATACCTAAGATATAATAAGATATATTCTTTCAACTACTTTCACACAAAATATGGGAGTTTTGTAATTGAATTATTAGTGTATAGAATGATTAAAAATGAAAAAATAAAATTAATTAAAAATATTTTATGAACTACGTGCTCAAGAACGAAGTAAGTTAATTAAGAATAAAATAGTTTTAATAATTCTCATTTTAATAAATTTCACATTATCTTATTTACACCTATATTATTCACTATGCAAAATTATGATTCAATTTATTTCAAAATCAAAACAACAAAAAGTGAAATGCTTTATACCTGTAGTCCCAGTAGTAATGCGCTGAAAAGCCTGTTTAAGATACAATGGATTAGTAATCATCTTAATGACCCAACAGGGTTATTGCCAGGATAATGAAATTATTTTAAAATAATGAAAGAGGTAAATCTTGGAAAAGATAGAGAATCAAATTCTGCACATTATAGAATCTTTCCTGAAAACATTGGACAAGTTAAAATTAGTGGAAACGTCCCACGGAGGAATAAGGACAGAGTTATCTAGAGTGGCACGTGTTAGAGAGAGACAGAACTCCCTAGGCAAAACATATACTGCCATCTCGACTTGGCATGGACTATAGAGTTATAATTTTGGAAATGACTATTATTAATAGATTTCTGAATTTTTGCTATCTAATAATTTTCTGAAAATAAAATCTTCAAACTTAAACGTCTCTTTATTTTTTTATTATGACACCATTAGTTTTTTTTAAAAAATATCAGAATATGTAATATTCAAGACAGAAATAAAATATTGAGAAATTTGTGGAAATAGATCTTCAGTCCAAAATATTATCAAAACCTCGTTAAAGCAATGTGCCAGGATAGTACAACATACTAATACACAGGGCCTTCTTCAATCAAGACAGAAAATTTGCGGCCATGGTTCAATCTTTTCTATTCCATTAAAATTATTTAAAAAGTAATAAGAAAATATTTATTCAGCTTTTTACCAAAAAAAAAAAAAAAAAAAAAGTATTCCAGTTTAATGGGTTATATTGTTGAGTACCTATTTATATTTTAAAATAACCTTAAAAGAAATAATATTGTAATTTATTGATTATATTAGGATGGAGGAGACACCCCCAGTAGCCCTAATGTTGGTGAGAAGGCTTGGCTCGCCAAAGTCTGGGGAAACTTCGATTCCAACTACATGAAACCTCTGCTAACTCATTCGCGCCCAACATTGCTCGAGACATTGCCTGTCTGTTGCAATCCGGTTGCTAGAATTCTTACAACTACTCAGCAATTAACACAGGTAAGAATTGACATGGAATCTGAATAGTTTTAATAGAATGCTATCTGCGTTCTATTAAATATATCATATAACTTATCATATAGGTCATATCTTTATGACCTAACCATTCTGATAATAGCTAAATTATTATTTATGTTTACCAAAATTGAAATACCTTATGCAAATTAGCTTTAAATAACTTAGACAGAAAAAAATGGAGTTATAACAAAACAATTCTATCCATTTTATTAATTTTTATTTCCTTCAATCTTGTACCACCAAAACAGGTTTAGTAATTTTATTGACATAAATTTATAACTCAAAAATTTCAATCACCTAAAACTCAAATAATAACAATGCTACAAAACTGTAATGTACGAACAGTGACTTAAAGGTAAACCGTATTCTTCGCTTTCCAGGCCTAGGCTAATCCACAAGTTGATTACTCACTTATATATGCAATGGAACCATCCAGAAAATTCTAGAATGATCCAACCATCTGATCACGAACTAAAGGATAAATCGTAAAGATAAAGGAAAAAGGAATCGTAGAGATAAAATGTGTATTATTCTTATCTGTTACATATGTTTTAATTCCTAAATCTCAATCTAATTGTTTGAAAATTACATGGAATGTAGCCTTTTCTTTTTTACTGATTAAGTCCTGCTTAAACCAATTATCGTATTTATAATTAAAATCCTTTAATATTCAACTTATATCCTGTAACCGTTCCCGGCAATTCTATAAATTTGTACACGTAACAGAAACAAACATCTGGTTTGGTTTCTTCTATCTCACTGCCCCTTCCTTAGGAAAATTCCTCCTGGATGTCTTCTCTGCCATACGGAGTGGATCTCTCACAAAGAAAGTTTCTTGAATTTGTTCCACCTATTCTTTTTCACTGTGGTTCCCTGCATTTGGCACTAATCGGTTATAATGGATGACAGTAGGTTTTTCTTTGGGAGACTTGAATACCCATTATATGAAATCGTTTATCTGCTTCTTTATGACCTATGGTCCCTCCCAGATCTTCTGTTACTTTGGTCAGAATCTCCGCTTTCTTTGTGGGCTGTAGAACCAAAGGAGGTCTCCTTCTTCATATTCACCCTGATTGGCTTCCTATTGTAGTGTCTCTAAATACAGTTTCTGAATAAGCAAAAACCAATTCTTGAGTGTCTTAAATCTTCTTCCGGAATTAGGACACACAATCATCTCTGGGTAGATTGTTACCAGGTTTGCAGCCAAAGATTGCATGGTAACCTTATCTCTCAACTGAAGAGAACCTGGCATCTGTCCAGAGTGTTCGTTTATTGCTGATCAGTATGACATGTGGAAGAACAGTATCTGACTGTCCCAACCCCGCTGATGGTCAGAAGATACTTCGGAAAGGTATCTGATGAGGGTTAGCTTCAGCCGTCCTACCATTCCATCAGGCTGTGGATGGAGGGCTGTAGTCCTAGTTTTTCGGATCTCAAATCTTTTGCAGACTTCCTGGAGTAATTTGCTTTTTAAGTTCCTCTCCTGATCTGAGTGTAATTCAAGTGGTACTCCAAAATAGGTAATGATGGCTCAATAGTATAATTTATTGATTATAATAGGATAGAGAAGAAACCCCCACTAGAAGGCTTGGCTCAGCAAAGTCTGGGGAAACTTTGACTCCAACACAATGAAGCCTCTGTTTTTTTTTTGTTTTGTTTTTTGCAAAAAGTTATACCACTGTAAAACCACTACTACCGACAACATAAAAGGAACAAAAAAAAAAAAAATAGAAAATTATGCACATTATGCTTTAACATAAAAGCAATAAGAGAGAAAAATAGTTGGTAACAGAAGATAAGATGTGTAAAAAGGTATCTATGTAGATGCCAGGTAATATGTAAGTACCCCCAAAAAAAATCAAAAACACCAAATCTAAGACTACAACTGAATTGGTTTTGCTTGAAAGGGCATGATCGACATTGTTTGAGATTTCCACTCTTTTTTGCTTTTAGTGATTGTTAAACATGTATGTATCCATATCTGTTGAAAGGGTATCTTTTCTGTCATATTTACAGCTAAATTTAGAAAGCTAAATATATCATTTCAGTTAAAAGGTTAAGAATTCTGGTAGATTTTTCTAGTTTCTGAAAGTTTGATTTTGTGCAAAAGTCAAAAATTGATTTGATTGTTGTACTCATTCCTTTTAAGATATCCAAAATTGAATCGTAGACCAAAATTGAACATTAAACTCAAAGCCTATGCTTCACTATAATTGAGAAATCCTATAGGATTAAACTGAAGAGCTTCACATTAACTAACTCACTACAAAAAATTTTCTTGATAACTTACATGGTCATACTTTTTCTCCCTAGCTGACTATCTGTGACATATGAGGTGTCAGTGTAGAGTTGCTACCAACCTATTCTAACCTGGGGGGGAAGGTCGAGAATTATCATCCCTCATATTTACTTATTTCTTCCTTCACTGCCTCATTGGCAATTGGGATATTAACAGTAGTAGGAAATTACACGTGACTAAATAATTTTTATAGTTTTATATGTGACTGCATATAATACAATTAACAAGTTACGGGCCACAGCAGTACATTGAACCCCATGGCTTTCTGCGTCTTTCCTGACATTCCCTCATACTCAAACTTTCCCTTCTACTCCACCATACCTATTGGGTGTGGTGAGTGAATTTCAGCCTTTAGGCCCGGTGCACATGAGCTGCAAAGCCCACAGGCCGCCAAGCGGGATGTCATGTGGATAGGCAGAAATATATTGGAAGTATAGGGGCAATGCACATGAGCTGCAAGTGACAGCCGGATGTTCCGGATTAGAGCAATAGGCTCAGGAGCTGATGCATGTTTCTCCTTGTATCGGGCGGCATTTCGCTGCTCAAGCGGTCCCCAAGTACCTTGTTTTCAATGGAGCAGTGCATATGAGCCGCTGCGTCCTTTCCTATCTGCCTCTTTCATACAGGTAAGTTTTAAGTAATATAATTATTAATTTTATTTGTATTACTTATTTAACTTTAAATGTTATTAGATAAACAATTGAAATTAATCTTCGAAATTATTATTAATTAGATTGGTGATTTTGTATCAATAGCAATGAGGACTTAATTAGATTTGTAATTTGAGATGTTAATCTCGTTTATTACTCATATTATTTTAATATGTTATTACTCATTTTATTTATTTAATTAATTTAGACGTGTGTAATGATCAACTGTTTCTGTAGGATGATTGGTAATCAGGATTTTCAGTCAAATATTCTTTATTTGGACAGCCTACGTTTCAAACATGAGGATCCTCAACAGGGCTAAAATTAAGACAAATATATGAGCAACATTTAAAGTGTCTATGCTAGAAGATGAGGTCAATTACAAATAGTAACTACAAGAAGTAACAAAATAACGAAACGAAATATTCTTTAAGGTGCTCTACCATAAATAAATAATTTTTATCCTGATGATGCCTAGACAGGCGAAAATTTGATTTTCATATATATATAAATTAAATTTTCGTATATATATAAATTTGATATTCGTAAAATATATTATTATACCAGATTAATGAGGCTATTACTGGCCTTCTTCCTTTAAAATTATTATTTACTTAAACACCTCCCCTTCCGCTCCTTTTAGGCTATATGGCGTTTCAGGGGCCAGGGGGGAGGTTGGAGGATTGTTGCCATGTATTATTAAATGTCGCCTTGTCGACCTGTTGTTGTATTAAATGTCGACCTGGCTCCAGGTTTTGAACTTGCTATCTACAGCTTTATGTATCAATGTACCATGTAACTAGTCACAAAAAAAAAACCGTATTAATTATGGTTTGAAAATTTAAGTTCGCGAGGACTAACTATGCAATGGGGGGTCAGAAAGACCCACCCGCCACGAACCCACCTAATAAGGACTTTTTGAATATTTACTATGGGGTTTTTTTTTTCCTAGGTAATTACCTCTCGCAAAGGTAAAAATTCAAAAAGTCCTTATTTGGTGAGCGTTGTGGTGGGGGCGTGGCGGCTGAGGAAAGTGGTCTGGTAGGGTAAGTGGTGTATCAGGTAAGTGGTGGTAGGGGTTTGTTTGCCGACTTCAAAAGCTTTTGAAGTCAGTATGAAAAGTTATAATTTTTCACTCAGTCTCTGTATTACTCTCGACTAAAACGGTAAATATCAGATTTTATTTTATCATGTTAACAAGCTACTTATTCAGGTATTCATATATATTTTTACTATATTCTATTACTATATTACTATATAATATAATTAAATAATTATATAATATATATGATTATTTCATTTCATAAGTAACCATGTCATGTAAATATACCATCAGTGGGATTTCATTTCCATTATTTTGGTACCTCTTATTGTTACTATCAGTAATTAATCTCACCTTCCCTCAAATTTATAAACATATCAGTGTTAAAAAGACCTTTTAAATATCTCTCATTGTTATATGGGTCAACCCAATCCCCCATTTTATATTCACAGTCATCAATGTATTTGTACACCAAGTATGAAAAAACAGCTTTTTTTATTTTTATAAATTTGAACTTGTTTTCAATCTATCTCGGGAGAGAAAAAACACAACACTGATAGTCTTAAGACGAAAAAAACAAACCAAAAAAAGAGGGTATCAAAAAACGAACAGAAAATTGGGCATCAGAGTGGTAATTTTGGAATGGTGCACTTTTCTATCTCCTCATGTGCATCTTGAAATGGAATCTGAATCTTTTCTAGGAAGGATTAAGGGCGGATTCACACTATCGCTCCGCTCCCACTCCACTCCCGGTCCGCTCTCGGTATGGTAAAATATTCTAAAGAGAAATAGACAGAGAATTACTATTGGTACCGCTCCGGTCTCGCTCCACTCCCGGTCCCCTCTCACTCTACCCCATTCACACTATAGCTCTGCTCCCGGTCCGCTCTCACTGGCAAAATATTCTAAAGAGAAATAGAAAGAGGGCAATCACAATATTGGCACAGGTCCGGCCTCGCTCCGTTCTCCTAAGGTCTTTTCATATTCACATTATATAATTTTACACCGTTCACGATTGAAGCCATTAATAATCGAAGCCGTCTGTTTTTGGATTTTAATTAATAATTAACTTTCAGTTATTAAAGTATTTATTTATTTATCAATTTTACAGCCAAAAAAGTTCAACTTTAAAACATATATATATATATATATATATATATATATATATATATAAATTAATTTAATTAATGGTGAAGAAATAATTTAAATTTTTTTTCCGAATGTATTCGAATACGCTTGAAATGATTAAAAAAAAATCACCAACTATACGTGCGGTGTATTGACTACATACTCATTGCTATTATAAAATAACGTTCAATTTGAAACGAATAAAAATGCAGTATATTATGAAAAGTGTCAGATCATTAACAAAAAATATATTAAAGCAAAAAATAATCAAAATATGAATCAGGAAAAGAAGTATATTATATATATATATATAATTATATATATATATATATATAATTATATATGTAAAATTATATAATGTGAATATGGTAAGACATTAGGAGAGTGGAGCGGTAACGGAGCGATAGTGTGAATTGGGTAGAGCGAGAGCGGACCGGGAGTGGAGCGAGAGTGGAGCAGGCGCGAAACCGATAGTGTGAATAGGCCCTAAGCCTTCCTGGAAAACCTTAGCATCAAGCGGCCTTTGCAGCTCATGTGCACCGGGCCTTAGGGATCACTTGTGCACCTGATAGTTTGGTACACTTAGTCATTTATTTTATCCATTTTTAAATTAAAAACCTTTAATTTTCTTTTTTAAGAAAAATTAATAACTAAAAATGTATTGAAATTAAATAAAAATGTTTAATTCAAATTTAAAAAATATTTTGATTTTGAATACATAATTGCTGACAGAGGGAGTCCCGTTGTACTCATCCTTTGCCTTATGTCATAATTTTGACAGCTAAAACAACAGAGAGGGGAGAGAGTTTTATTATAGAGAAAATTTACAAGCCTTACTTTCTTTGCCATGGTGGTGTGGTATCTCATTAAAAATAGATTTCAAAATATTCCAAAGCATTAATGCTTTGAAAAATATAGTTTCATAATTATAATTAAGTTAAATTGTTGGGAAAAAACAAGTCTTATAATGCAAATTTAACTTTCTAGTGCCATTCATTTACTCTAGGACTATATTGGAGGGAGATGTCTGTCTTAGGCAGTTTTCCTGGCACTGGTTCCCTTCCTCTGACTGCTAAGTTAAAGTAGACAGGACCCACCACCCTCTTACATTTATAAATAAATTCCCTTACATATATAAATAAATTCCCTTACATATATAAATAAATTCACCCACTAAGTGAGGAAACTCCAGCTCGGTGATGAGATAAATTTCTGTGGTTCTCAGAATTTAATCGAATGCAGTGCAGGTTGGGACCAAATGCTCAACAGTGTCTGGATAACCACATACTAGCTTACTTGCAAAAAGCATGGCCATAACCAGACTCACTTATTACACTCGAAAGGGGCTGGGGAGTTGGAAGAGGGATCTCCTCGCCTAGATGCCGCTGGGTACGATTCTCCGTAATGCCATATTATTCTATGCCTGAAAGTAAATTCACTGGCTCTCAATATTTTTGCTAGATGTGAAAATAATAATGAGAAAAAAATTGTGTTGGAGGAAAAAAAAGTTATCATTAAGTCTGATTATTTCAGGATGGTTTACATTAGACAGGTACTGTAACATTGCCTACTGTCTTAATTAATTGTTTTATTGTTTTAGGAGCCCTGCAGAAGTGATTCTGATTCCGATATAGGCCCAGAAGAATCTCAGAGTGGGCATCCTCGAAGGGACTCATCAGTCTATCGGGTAAGTTGATCGCCTCATAATTTTATCTGGTTGCCTGATTTTGAATTATAAGCCTTTTAAAGTGCTTTTATTATTTTTATTTTTTTATTTTTTTTTTTAATTATGTATTGAGTTTAATGATGATGGTTTTAATTATTTTATTTTTGCGTGACTAAAAATTTGTAGATTCAATAAATTGGAAATTGCCTGTTGCTGTTATTGTAGTGTAGAGTATTTTTTTTTATAAAATTTTTGCATTTTTTTTTTCATATTGGAGCTAATCTTTGCTTTTCAATTACTTACTTTGATTCTCGAGATAAAAACACCAAAGAAGCCATTCTACATTTTCTAAATATATTTGGATAGAAAATCAGCATCTACTTCTATTTAATTTCAAGTTTACATAAGTGGGATGTATTTTTAAAACGTCTGCAAATTAATTATTTTGTTGTTTCAGTTAGAGTTTTTAATGTAACTTGTGAAGCATAAAACACATATGGCAGGCTGCCTTTGGAATAACAGTGTGTTGAAATGAGGTACATGTTTCAAAATCTAAAATTTAAAGAAATAAGCGTGCATTCTAATAAGGTTCGGAATCGCGTCGAACTTTCCTTGTTGGTATTCAACAATTATAGTTTTATCTATTGAACTATGAGCTGAAGTAATTATTTTAAATTAAATTTAAATTTTTCTAATTGTACAAAGCTGTGATACTTTTCACATCTTCCATACTTTATTAATTTAACTTACATAACTGTCCAATTATTTTACATATTTGAATACATTACTGTAGCAATTCTAACTCCATTCCAAAAGCTGCAAAATAAATGTAAGTTAAATTAAAAAAATATATAGAAGATATGAAATATTTCAGTCTATTGCCAGATTAAACTTGAAGTTGTAGGTCTTCTAAAAACTCTTTTCTTATTAAAGGTGATAGTCACTGTATACATATATATTACTTATTAGTTTTGATCATTCTTTAATATTTTAAAATTCACCTCAGTTATACTACATGTTGAAAAATATTTGCATTATTTATCTATATCACTGATCATAACTATTCCAAACATTTATTTCCTAACATCTTTTTAGTTTGTTGATTGAGATCTATAATCTAAGATCATGAAAATAGCTTCGAAATCTTCAGTCCATCTAACTTAAATTTCTAATTAAAAACTTTCAATTAGAATTACTTGATAACTATTGGGTAGTTCTGAAATGAATTACTTAGCCACAAAATGATACTTTTATACACTACTCTTGTTCATATTTCTAAACCATATCCCTATATTGGCTCTTATCATATACTATGACTTCATCTTTTTTTATCAGATAAATTTTTACCGTTTATGATATAACACAATGTAAAAAGTAGAAAATGATTTTAAATGTTTTATGATATATACTGTACAACTATAGCCCGTTGAGGCTATGAGTACATTGCCAGAACATTGTAGTCAAAAGGGCATGAAATTCTCATATATTAAAAAAAAAAATGTTGCCACTTTGAGAAAATTCTTATTTACATCACGCTTCGCATCATGGCCATATCTGCTGATGTTTCATTATTTCAGGTCTGTTCTCTTTATTTAGATTGTGCTTCTATAGCAAACTATTTTTAAGTTTCTTATGTTTGCTTCAAAATCTCCCTCAGCATTCCCTTCCTGTTCCTGTGTTGTTCGGTAGTCATGATTTGGTTTTTTATTTATTCTAATGCCCTTTTCTAATTCTAAGACTTTTTTTTTTTTTAGTCTAAGTCCGAGGTTTTTTGGTCATCTCCATTTCCCTGTATTTTCTATTATGTTGGTCTTGCTTTTTCAAACCTCCTGTTCCAGTGATCCATTTTGAATCCATCTTAAAGAGAGAAATGCTTTATTTCAATAATTAGCAATGCTGCCCAAATACATTGGGTTGCTATATTAGGTACACAGCGTACCAATCAATACTCAAATACATGCATACTTATTACTAAAATACATTGTTACATTTTATTTTATAATTATATTATAATAATTTTTTCCCCATTTATTCTTTTCTTTTTTCTTCTTTCTTCTTTCTCATAACCTTACTCCTTTTCTCTTCCTTCCCTCTCTTAACACATTCAATGCCCACTAACAATAAGCATACATCTCTGGGGGCCCAATGGTTTTTTTTTTTTCATTCTTGTAAATAACACTTTAATAAATCAAACAATAATTATAACATCGATGCAAGTACCATTTACCATTTTTTTACATACAATCCGCCAGGCGGGTTGTGGACCACGTACATACCTTCGGATTTCTATAATGAAATTAGTTTTTAGGGCCTAATTTTTAATTAAATGTGAGAAATGCCATTTTTTTTTCAGTAACCCAATTAGTATAAACTGCATGTCAACTTTTTTTTGGGGGGGGGGTTCATATATTTTTTTTCTATTGTTTTACTATTATTTTACTGGCTAGTATGAAAATTTATTTCTAAATTACCTTTTTTACTTTTTATGAATCCCACATGGATATATTGACAGATGAAGGGAAGAATTGAAGGAGGGTATTGGGAGGTAGAGGAAAAATATTTAATAAAAAAATAGAATATATTACATTCATTTTTATTAAATAAATAAATTACATCAATATATATATATATATATATATATATATATAAATTATAATCTTATTTTTTTATTGAAAAACAAATTACAATATATACAATTACAATATAAAAATACTATATTTGCAATAAATTACAATCAATATTTATGAAAATTTTTGAAACACATTTCCAAACAAAGCCCAGGACCATTTGGGCACTCCGGACAATATGTGAGTGTATTCACCCGTTTCCCAGCATTGCTTGCATCTTCTTATTCTTTTTCCTTTACTATCTTAGGGTAAAAATTTGGGCAAATGAATAGTCTCGGGTAGCCAAGGATGCTCGATTTCTTTGGGACCGCCAACCAAGCATTCTATCAGCCAGATGAAAATCATAGGTACAGAAATATTGTGTAGTTGAAAAAAAATTTGCATTCAACAACATCAGCTGAAAAATGTGTAGCCCTAATTTCTTATACCACCGGATACTTTTGTGGCAAGAAGGATAATAGGACATCTGATCCTGCCTATCATATTTTTATTGTATTCTAAAATTAATTAATTTCGGTTTCTTCATGGTTATTCCTCTTTTGTTTACAACTTCAATCAACTCCCCAGAGAATTCTGAGGAAATCACCAGAACATCCCTTTTATCCTTCCACTTACTGACACATATTCCCTCACTTGTGTACACCGAAGCAGCCTCCCCTTTCTTTAGCTTTTTTTGTGTAACCTCGCCAGGGTTTCCATGGCGAGGTTATTGTAAAGTCCCTGTGCAGTACATTTTTTTGTCCAATAAAGACTCTGCTAAAGTGACGCTATTATAGTAACTGTCCATGTACAGACTATGCCCTTTGCCTTCTTTTCCCAACAGTAATTGTCCCACTACCTTATCAGCATGTCTCTTGCCTCCGACATTTTTATCGTCCACTCCGCCATATAAAATTAATTTCTGAACCAGGCCTTTAATTAAAAGGCCGTCAGGTTCGGCTAAAACTTATAACTTAAAACCGTATTTGTGTCTAAATTTTAATCGACCACTCCATAAAACCATGGACTCGTCTAAGGACAAATCTTTCCCTGGGGAATAAATTTCGCTCATTCTATTATTAAAATAATCAAATACAGGCCGAATTTTGAAAATGTTATCCCTGCCATGATTTTCTTCATTATTACAAAAATGCAGGGCCCTCAGCAAAATTTGATACCTGTTCCTTGACAAAAAGGTTTGAAAGAATGGCAAATTGGATCGACAGTCAGTTTTCCAATAATCCACAATCCGGTTGAATCTAATAACACCCATGTGTAAATGAATTGCCAAAAATATTTTAATTCTTCAACAGTTATGTCCTTCCATCGTGATATACGGGATTGATCACCTTCCGATGTTACCAAAATTTGAACCCCATATGCATTTATTTCATTTACTATTTTGTAAGAACTGCAGTGAAAATAGGAGATTGAAGAATCCACTCGGGTCAATAGTGTCCGGAAAAATATTTAGTGACTTATTACCTACAAAAGGTATTTGTTCCCTTTGTGTTGGTGGCTCAGGTAACCACACCCGGTGCTGCTGGGACTGCTCTACCTGTGGTGGGTCACCTGCATCTGTCAACATCTCCAGAGTTGGTAAAGGGCTAATATTTCCCTCAGCTGTGGGTTGATCTTCTTCTTCAGCTTCGGTGTCACTTGATTAGTCGTGCTCCAGCTCGTCCTCCGACTCGCCAAACAAAATATCATGTTTCTCTGATACAGATGTAACAAGATCAGATGGGGTCTTCTTGCGTAAAGCTGAGGAAATCAAAATTTTAGAATGTGAATATTATTATAAAAACCTCAGTTTGAATTCAAAATTGCAAGACATGCCTTCATCAGCAGTTTTCTTTCGCTTATGACCAAATGGCACTTGACTTGAAACTAAAAATCAGCAATTGAAATGTCAAAAACATACTAAGTGCTAAATTATATATATATATATATAATTATATATTATATATATATATATATAAAATTATATATAAATATATATATATATATATATATATATATATATATATAAGATGATTTTATAAAATTTCATTTTATAAAATAATTAATAAAAAAAATAAGTTTTATAAAACAAATAAAAAGATGATTTATAAAACTTTCATTTTATATATATACATAAAATGAAAGTTTTGTAAAAAGAGCTTACCATCTGTTTAAGGGAAAGTGTCAAAATGACTTTCAGAAAGATCTTTTGGATGATATCTGGATGTACTTGGTTGTGGAGTTGAAGTACTTGGCTCAACTAAGTAAAAAAATAAATAAATAGGAATGATAAAATATGAATAAACCAATAGACGCATATAGTAAATAATTAATTGAAAGAAATTACTTTCTACAGGTACTTTTTTGGGCTTCTCCCTCATTTTTTTTCCCAGCATCACGTTACTATGCAAAAAAAAATACATAAAGATAAATATAAATCGTTCACAAATTGAGATACAAGTATGAGTCTTCCAAGACATCAAAATTAATGAATAAAAAAAATCAACTTACTTGTAAAAGGGACTGGTATTCCAAGAAGCGTAGCACTACACAAAACACACTGCCACGGATCAAAAAATAAAGCTTTGGAGGAACCAACACTTTCAATACACAACGACTACTCTGTGAGAGGCCCCACAGTAAAATGAAGTAAAAACGAGAGGCCCCTGCCAATCCAGGTAGCCGGGAAGGCAATGAGTAGGTGCACCCGCCTGGCGGGTCGTGGGCCTCTGGGAAAAGGTCATGTGCACCCGCCAGGGGGGTTATTGGCACCGAACGTGTTAACGCTCACATTACAAATAGGCACACATACAGAGCTGCCAGAGAAAAAAACCCACAAAAAGAGATATACCAATAAAAACCTTATATATAATAAATAAATAGACTGATAAAAAGACTGATCTCAGCTAGTATCTTCTGAGTGCTGTTGATAATTCTCTCTGCCGCACCCTTGTCGCGTGCTGAGACAGCCTGGTTGTCCGCAAATCCTGTGAGGACCACACTTAATTTTAAAAATATTGAGACCCCACCAAAAGGGGGGGGGAGCATTTCTCTAACATTGAATTAATATATATCAACATTTTAAATTTTTTTACTTAATTTATAGTTTCTTAAAGTTACACAAAACTTACAAATTTCAGCTTATTCAGCTTACAAATTTTAGCTTAGCAATTATATTAAGATAGATTTCAAAGCATATTATTTTCAACCGATAATTTATATCACCATAGTTTAATACAATGAATGCAATAAATTACTGAGGTCATATGAAATAATTAACTAGATATCTATAAATAGATATTTTACTGTTATCTGTTATGGTAATCAAAATCATTTTAATTAGAGGTGTTTCTTTCTACTTTGTTAATTATTTCATTTGTTATGTAATTGACCCTCTAAGGTTTATAACTTTTTTGTGTTTTTTTCATCTTTGATTTTAATTTATATATTAATATTTCAAACTTTGATTATTTTTTATTTGATTAACTGTACTTCGTATAAAATGAGTGGGCATGCTTGGGTCTAGAAAAAAATTAGTAAGCTGTTGATGGGCATTTAAATTTTAGTTATAATTGGGGTTATGACCCATAAAAGTCTTATTCCAATTTATTATTTTTTATTCAGTGACATGATGGAACTTTTATTGTTCATCACCAAATTTGTCTCAATTGATTAAATTGAACAATACATTTTTTATATTTAATTATTTAACACCATCTCTTAACTTAATTCATAATATTTGAGCTTATATATTTTTTTAATTATTATCTGTGATTGCATTCCTCCCCTTTGTCCCTTCTTAATTGATATATTTTTATTGTATTTTTCTTTTATTCATTAAAATTAAAATCGAACTTATAAGAATGTTTATTAAGAGTATTGGTGATGGTGTTTCAGTTGTATTAAGTATGTTTTTATTGTCTTGCGCATGCTTCGGCCGCACAGGATGAAGCAGTGAGCCCAGAGCACCAACACTTCATGTAGTCACTACTGGTCAGTTTGCACGCTTTGTATATATTAATCACATTGAAGAATGAAAATTAGCTTGTCGACAAATGGGCATGATCAATTGATTAGCTACAATAACTATTTTTATCCTTTCCCCTTTAAAATATTATTTTTAAAAAATCCTTAATAATCAAATAAATAAATAAATATGTCGGTATTAAGCACCTTGGTTTGTCGAGGTACTGTCTAGATTTTTGGCGATTCCGACTCAATTTTCACAATAATTATTATTTTTGTAAGTTGTAACTAAACTTGCATATCTGTCAATTTCATTTTTACTGCTTCTGCCTGTGACAGTATTTTAACTATATTTTTACATATTTTAATTAAATCAAAGATAAATATTTAATCATAATAAAATTTTAAAAAAATTCTCGAATAATGTTCACATCTGAAACTAATACTATTTATAAAAATAAGGTAAGAATAAATAAATTTCATTAATGACCTGAAAAATATTAGCAAACCAAATCTTCAGACTTGTTTTCTTAAAATTTAGTTTAAGCAAGTGGAACTTTGTCATAACAACACACCCTATTATTATATGATTAGACTAGAACCATGCTTAAACTCCTGGTTTTTCCTTTGATTAACTATTTAATAAGCAGTATTAATTTATAGTTGTCGGGTGTACCATAGATAGGTCTCGACCTCATTGTCGATCCATGGCTGTTACCACAGAAGGGAAAGAAAAGTATTCTGTCATTACTATGTTCGAAACTGGAATCTTTATCATAGAAGTGAACTAATTTCACTCCCCCTTGAAATTTAAACAAAGAAAACAAGAAAAAATATAGCTGAATGGGGAAACCTTTTTATCATTTAAGGCTCGAATTATGCTGCTAGTAAGGATGCTGCGATAATTTCTGTCATTTTATTGATCAAATAATTAAATAACAATTAGATTTTATTAAAATTGCACCAATAAGTCTCAAAGAATGTCTATTGAGGCTTGTTTATGGTATTATTTATTTTATTGAAATATTGTCAATATTTGTTTATTGATTAATGAAATCAGTCTATGAATTACTAAACCACTAGCCGGCAATTTATGATAAAATTTGGAACTAATATCAAATATAATAATTTATAATTTGATTGATCCATTTATTTTTTATTTATTTGTTGATTGTGAATCTGCTCATCAGTAGATGTGTTTATTTTCATTCTTCCCGACTCACTTTTTTTTTTGTTTTAATTGTAATTTATTTATTTTTTTCTGATAAAAAAAAAAAAAAAATGAAACCCACAATCTTTTATAAATGGGCGTTGATTTGTAGTATTTTATTTTATTTTCTACCTTCTTGCCTGTTGGTAATGGGTTGCAGCAAAAGAAGCTTGGTTTGTATGAATTATATTCCTATCCTCTGTTAACTGTTAAAAACATTAATAACTTATATTATTATAATTTCCACAGTTTCTTTGGTCTTGGAAGACAACTTTCATCTTATTTCTTTTTTTAACTCTTTATCACCACAAAGGCTGGTGTGCCCTATGCATGAAGCCACTAACTTAGCGTGGCTTAGGAGTTGCTGAGCCCCCAATGGCGCAAAACCACAACAAGTGAAGTGACTCAGTTGTTTTCTTCTTAGTGCCCAAAACATTTTTAATGGCTTTATATGGGAGATTTATGTGAGAAACCAGAAGTACTTCTAGTTTCTTTATGAATCTCTAGATGATGTAAGCTATACTCTGCTGGCGCTCTGAGGCCATTGAATATTTACCTACTCCCTTGCAATTTTTTTTTTTTTTTTTTTAAGTATTATTAAATAACTATGTTTATAAATAGTATCATTTTTGAGCTACTAACATCACACATTAATGGTACAAAAACAAAAGTCTTACAGTTTGTATATCATCTTGAAATATAATAAATACAAATTAAAGTATTATAGATAATTAGGGAACAATTATTAAAAGTAAAAACGACAAAGGTGTAATTAAAACACGTGTTTATTAAAACATCTAAAGACTGACAACCGAGATTCATAGCAGGTAAGTCTGAAATCGTGCAAACCTGACACCCCTGGTCACTCCATGTAGCTAAAAGGTTAAGTATATTATAATGTTTAGTTGAATAAATGAGGGAAATATTGTCTCTAACTTACAATCAATCTAATAGCCAGAAGAAGAAAAAAAAAGGAGTTAAAATTAGCATATTCTTAAACAAAAATAAATATAAGAGCTATTCTGTTCGTTAAGACAAGACCTTTAAAGAATGATGCCTATGCATTGTGAGGTAGGTATTACGTTACATTAATTAGATAGAGTTTCTTGTTTGAAGCTTTGGCTCTATGATTGACTTAAATATGGGGGAGTTGAAAGCAAAACAATAGTGATTAAAAGTAGACTCAATGGCTCAGTTTTTCCCCTTAGTTAATTATTTCATTAAAATCTTGAAGGCTGGGTGTGCATCGTGAGGGTATCCTGAGAAAACTGAACCCTTCAACGAGATAATTGAAAAGTACCTTGTCTCGGGCAGATACCTTGAGCATAGTAGTTCGGTGCTTGACCATTGAGCTGCCCCACTCTCTTATTGGGATTTAAAACTAAAATTATGATGTTAGAATTGTTTGATTCTTTTACCTATCTCGAATATTTCACCATTAAAGTTTTATTGGTATATAATTGACTTAATACTTCTTGAAAATGTACCTCTAGCCTTTCCATACAAACACGAATGAATAAAATAGAGTATATAGCATTCCCAAGTTTATTTAAACCTTTTCTAAGTCAAATGTAAACTTCCACAAATCAACTGAAACTCCTTCCTCTCCCAGCAACCCTTTCCAATTCCAACATTGCCCTTCCCAAATGAGCTTTAACCCTTTCCAAAGCAAATGTAACTCTTTACAACTCAATCGTCACCCATTCTATTTCAATTGTAACCGTTTCCATTTCAAATTTCATCCTTGAAAATTTTTGAGGTTCGGTCCAATTGGTGAAATCAAGGGGTTAGAATTTTGTCCAGGATAAAATCATTTTTTTAGAGATGACAATTAAGATAGAAATAGTTACAATTGAAATAGAATGGGTGAAGATTTAGTTTTTTGCAAAACCTGAAGAAGTGAAATCTGATCATTTTTCCTCTGAACCTTCCAGTTTTTAAACCTCCTTGAATCTTGTGCAGTTATTAGTGATTTTATTGGCTGAAATTCAGTTGTTAAATTTCTCATTATTGTTTACTTTTTAATTCTATGCAATGTAGGTAAACACCTCTTCTAGATTTTTCTATTTTTTTTTTTTTCTTTTGTTATGACGTATTTTTTTGTTGTTGTTTCTAGTCATAATTATTATTTTTACTTTATAAAACTGTATGAAATTGCTTATTTAATTAAGTTTTACTCTAGGTTATTTTTAATTCTGTTACCCTTTATTTATATATGCTTTTTATTATTTTTATTTTTTTATTTTTTCCTTTTATGTTCTTTATTATAGCTTCTTCTGTTTTTTGTTTTTCTTTCTCACCAGAGTACAAGTCCTATTATAATAACGCCTGGTCAGATTACTCCCATTAGCCGTCTCGACGCATGACCATATGCTGCATGGCTCTTGGCATGACACTGCTCTCAGTTACTGTATGGTTGTTATTTAGTTTTAAGTTTTTGGTTATTTAAGTAATTTTTGTTGTGGTTAGAGTAAATATACCATCTATGATTAAGTCTAGTTGTAAGAATGTTGATAAAAGTAATGTTATGTGAAGTATTATAGTTTAATGAGTTGATTCTCCCATGTATTAGAACATCTATTTTTGTTACCTTAATGTTTATTATTTTGTTTCATTGTTTGTACCATTATAAAATTAATAAGATATTTTAAAAGTTCTCATCCATTTTTACAACGATATAAATATTTGTTTCAATGATTTCAATAAGGAAAATGGTCGAATTTCAAACTTAACATCAAAACGAATTTAAGATACGATAAGAAATTTATAGATTAATATTATCACACATCATCGTAATGGAACATCATTTAAATGGCTGAACAATTTCAACTGCTCAACTTAAGATAGCTCTCATTCCCAAAGTAAGATTGATTGAAAATGCTCAATGTTTTCAAAAAGGACAAATAATTATTTTTATGAATTTTAGATTAAACTCAAAATGCGCGATCATTAAACTTTTAAGGTCGATGAGTGGGAAGGGTGAATCATCTTTGTGGGATATACTAGCTGACACCTGCCCCTAGAACGGAATACTTTTCATTACCTCTTCTGACCACTAGCATTTTTATTCAGGTTATCCTCAAAGAATGTAACATCCTTTATTTTGTTTTTTAATAGAACTTAATTATACAATTTAAATTATGTTGTATTTTTATAAGATAACCTAGTATACAATTTTTTTTAAACCTTTTATACAATTTAATGTGTTAAAAACTAAAAATAAAACTTGTTTCTGTTATGTTCTCTGTTTGACGAGAAAAGGCCCTATCAGAAATAGGTGGCTACCACGATCATAAAAAATAGTGTCCAGAATTTCCTCCCAAAAAAAGGCCACAAGATAGTTTGAAAGTAGAATGCGTCACTGAGACCACATCGTCTAACAAGCAAGAGCCCAACACATTTCTGACTCATATATCAATCCTCCGTCATCATTCTTCTCAACTCATAATGGAGTCCATCATTTTAATAGGGTTAACCAATCAAATCAATGGAAATGAAGTCGAAGAACCTAATGCAATTAACTCATTAAGGAAACAAGTATATATTGAACGTCTAAGTTCATGAAAAACTCGTGCATAGTATACAATTAAACTAGATAAAGATAACAAAGCAGTTACTGACATAATCAGTTGTGGCGTCCTTCATAATTTTTCATAGAAAATATTTTTGATCAGCTGTGTAAATGGAAAACTCGCTTCAATCACTTTACCAAGTCACCCAAGGGAAGTATTAACTTATTAACTTAAAATAATTTTAATCATATCTTATGTTTGATGCATATTTAAATACTTTATGTATAACAATAATTTTTACATGTCTGTATAAATAATTAATTAAATGATAAATCTATTTAAAATTCGTCAAGATTTTTTTTAAATTAAAAACCTGGTTCACATTTAAAACCTACTGTATTATTCATTTTAACAACATTATATAGTGAAGGCAATATTTGAGTACTTATAAATTAGGGGTAGACCCTGCTTCAATTCTAGCCTGAAAATGCTAAATTATATTTTTTATTTATATTTATGACTGACTCTCGCTGTCTAGAATAGTTTAACTTACCTGTAACTTTTATTTATCAATCATGCGTAACAGTTTTTAAATAATTAAAAATGTATGTGAAAGATTCAAGAAAGAACCGTGTAATGGTTGTGGAGGACTTATACCTGAGTCAGGAGCCTGTTGGGTTCTTGCTTATTAGACGATGGGGTGCTCAGTGATGATTTCTACTTTCAAACATTCTTGTGGCTTTTCTTTTTTAAAGAGAGGCAGTACGTAATTTTTCCGTGACTGGAGATTCTGGGCATTATTTTATGATCTCGGCAGCTAACCTTTTTTGCCACCCATTTTTGATACGGCTTTTCCTCGTCAAACAGAGAATATGACATAAACATAGCCAGAAGGAATTAAGGGCATTAGAAAGCATTTGGTAGAGGGAAACTCTAAAACATAAATATTAGGTTCAGTTATTTTTAAGTTAAGAGATCTTTTAAACAAGCCTTAAAATTATTATATTATATTTTTGGTACTACTTCCCCTATTCCCCTGCTGGCTTTGACAGCTGATAAGCACGCTGCCATCTGTTGATCACCATGCAAACTACTAGCACCGCCATCTTTCCCCTATTGCCCCTCCTGTTTGAAAATTAACCGCCTTGCCTCAGTATTACGTCATTTTTACGTCACACACTATCTCACCCCATCTGAAAGGAACACATCGATTTTGTGCCAGTCGATATAATTATCTAACTTTTAAAAAATCCGCGTCTCCCCACCATTTGCTCCATCATACTTTACTTTCTATCTATTTCTCCGAATATTTCGAAGAATCAGTATTTCGAACTATATTCGAAGTCCCTGCATAATTCAAACCTATACCAGGTCTGCAAGTTTAAAATGTCGTTTATTTCTTAAAATATATACACAGTAATTTAAAAAAAAAGTATAATATATTTTATTCAAAGTACTGGCCCTCGCTTTCTACACATTTTGTCCATCTCTCGGGCAATTTATGGATACCATTCCAAAAGAATGCTTCATCTTTATTTGAAATCCATTCATCGAGCCATTTTCTTATATCCTCCAAATTGTTAAAGTGTTGCTCAGCCAATGAGTGTCCCATCGATGAGAAGAGATGATAATCAGAAGGCGCCAGGTCAGGTGAATACGGCGGGTGGGGTAGGAGTTCCCAACCAAGCGAAGAAATCGTTTCCTTAGTCAATCTGGCTGAATGTGCAGGAGCGTTATCATGCTGAAGAATGACTTTGGCATGCCTGTGAGCCCATTCTGGGCGTTTTTCGATCAATGCGTGACTCAAATTGATCATTTGTCATCATTTGTTGGGTTTGGGTATTGTCTTCGTCTAATAAAGATTGCAATTCGACGTCCTCAAACTTTCTTGGTCAATTTTCTCGTTTTTTATCAGTAACATCAAAATCACCACGTTTGAAACTTTGAAACCAACGTTCACGTGTCTTGACGGTTGGAGCAAGATCGCCATAAGTCTCAACAAGAATTCGATGACATTCAGATGCCTTTTTCTTTTGATTGAATAAGAAAATCATGACATGCCGCAAATGCTCTTTATTTGGCTTAAAATTAGACATTTTTAACACCAAAGAAAGGTATGATACGTCCACGTAAACGACTTAAAAACAACTGACTTTTGTAAACAAATGACTAACAAACAAAATAGCGTTTAGAGATAAGCAAATCCTTCAATAGGCTAAGAGCGCATTCTATTGGAATTAAAACGACATTTTAAACTTGCAGACCTGGTACTACCATAACCTACTTTTTCATTGTTAAAATCCACTTGATCAGTTTTTTAATAATAATGCCTAGACATTCTATGAAGATGAAAGATGGGAAAAATTTATATTAAGTAATGGTCAATGTATTGTACTTTATTAATGTAAATAATTGACTGATAAGAAGTGAGGATGAGATAATTAAGGATGAGAATAAGTAAAAAATAGAGGAGAGGAAAAATAGCAATGGGTACTTCCTTGTGAAAATTCTTATATTATGTATTTATAATATAGTTATACTTTCCGGCAAAATTGTTTATAGTATAGAAACAAGTTTTGGTTAATAAAGGTTCTATTTTTTTGAAGAGGAATAGGATATGATATAATTGTTGGATTTAGATATATTAAAATTAGAAAGAAATTATAAGCTGACATCCTTTCATGAATGATTTTTATTTTCTTTCAAATGTAAATATTACCCACAAAATAGGTGGTTTCATATTGTGAAAAATAACAGTTGAATTAGATAAGCATCTTCAAGGAAATAAATCATATCTCTTAATGTTTTTTTTTAACTTTAACTTTTTGTAAAGTATGTATATGTCAGTTCTTCAAAAAAGTATAGGCATAATGAAAAGATAATAGGTTATAGAAAAACAAAGAAGTGGATAAATTGTTAATAAAAAAGTGGATTGGTAAGGAACTTATAGGCATAACGAATAGTTGCGTAATTACTTGTATTCGGAACGGTATAGGTTCAATATTAATATTTTTTAGGGACTCTAAAATACTAATACATACTTCGAAAAATGATAACATTTCGATGAAGAGTAATGTTCTATAGATGCAAGGGTGGGGAGACGCGGTATTTTCAAAATTAATCATATGTACCGAAAGTACGATTAATCGATGTTTATTTGCCAGGAATAGGGGAAGTTGTTTAGAGTTGAGATGACGTCACGGTCTCATACTCGTAAAAAAAGGCGTGTAATATAATTCTAACTTAGCCATAAAATCGGCCTTTAACAGCTAAGAAGAGAGGTGGTGGGGATGGTAGTTCGCATGGTGACCAACAGATTATCAGCTGTCAAAGCCAGCAGGTGAATAGGGGAAGTAGTACCATATTTTTTAGACTAAATTTGGTTATGCAATATTATTTACATTATGATATAATCATTGTGTAAATATCGAAAATGGCTGCTATAGTTTTTCTATAACTATATTTTATTTAAAGTTAATAATTATAATATTTTAAATTCTTAACAATCTCTAAACTGTAGTATTGAGTAGTAATTTTACCTATTAATTATTGAAATTTAATCATTAGTTGAATTTTGACAATTATTTTATTTAATTAATTAGTTATGTTTATATCTTGTGATTTATTGTAACTTCATTGTGATACAATTTTATTCTCTATAATTTATTTCCTAAAACCTTAAAAATTAGGTAATATCTTGAACATGTAAAATATGTAACAATTTTCTTAATAGTTTATTAATATTTTTTTCTTGAAGAGAAAAGATTGACCAAGAGATTAAACTAAAACAATAAATTATTTAAAATTAAAAAATCATATTTTATATAAACATATAAATGTTTATAATGACTATCTTTGAATTGATCCCTCTCCTTTGGACAATGTCCTGTCCCACCGCTGATTACTTCGCGGCAATATCAGCAGATTGTAGAGATTATTAAAGAGGGAAGGTTTGGTAGTTCAGTTGGTAACAGCATCTGCAACAGAGACGCTCAGACCCAGGTTTGATTCCCAGTTATGGGCAATCTTTTCTTTTGAGGAAAAAGTTATATAAGACTATTATATAAATATTTTATTAATTTTTTTTTAGTTTAAAGGCAGTTGTTTAAATATTCAATGTCTATAAAAATATTTTCAATTACAATATCAAAAATCAGTCCATGGATTTCTTGATATATCCCGCCTATTAAGTGCTCATATGATATAGCACTTGATTGAGCTGAAGTAGTTAAAAGTAAAATTTGCTTATCAACAATATAGTTTCTTGTGTAATCTTATATTTGCTGTGATAATGCGAAGGCAATGAAAATATCATTGATCTTAAATTAGAAATTTGTTTTTCTTTACAGCAAGACAATGAGAGAGAGCGTGAGGTGAGCATGATCCAAACCCGTATAAGCATTCCAGGTTTGGGAGGAAAACCTCTCTAAAAAATGAGAGGAAAGCATAAATTTTAATCTATTTGTTAATTATTTTCAAAATATTTATATAATGCATGAATCAGTGCTTTATAACTTCTTTCTCAGATTTGAAAATCTGTTGAAAAGATTTGATGAATATCTTATGCATGGCATATTTATGCTTCTGGTATTTTCCGATGTCAAAACATCTAAAACTTTTTCTTAAATTCATGTTCATACTTCTAATAATAAAAAAATATACATGTATATTAGCTACACACCAATTATTAATTTAAAAGAGACATTTGAAACTTGAAAAAGACTGAAGGTTGAATATGCGTTCTGTACTTAAAATTTGTTACTTTTCCTTTCAATTAATATTATATACATTTTACAAAAATGATATACCATTTAAATAACTTAAGTCACTTTTTTATTGATAGAATCAAAACATTTAGTTGTAGATTTTTGTTCGTTATAGTTGATCTGGACATTATTTTAATGCCACCATTGCAAAAATCTTTTATTACTAACTAGCACAGTTTATTATAACTGCATAGTTTTGAATTGCTCGAATTGAAATATAGTGTTTAAACATTTTATTATGAATAGTTAGAAGTTTATAGATTATTATTTTATTGTTAACAAATTATATTTTCAATTATGGATGGTTTATTTTGTATTTAGTTTTGGCTGTGAAACTTACATTACACTACTTTATGATTCTACCTTTCAAAGCATATTTCATGAATAATTACTAAAGAATATTGTATGAAGATATATATATAAATGTATGGCTGTACCTTATATTATTTATATTAAAGAATTATTTCTGTCCAAAGAGGCATTTCTAAGTTTCTCATTAACCTGGAACATTCCGCCATATCCTGGTATTATAAAATCAGCTAATTTTATTATCATTCTCCTGCTCTGTATCTGATATTGCGGGAATAAGCTGCCATTAGAAAATCTGATTGATTTATAATCATTATTCAAATCATCTTTATTTTCAAATAAAGCACCTGAAATTAAAACAAAGGCAGTATATTTCAGTACTTAAGTTAGCTTTAAATTAAATATAATTCTAAAAATTTAAAATCATAATATTGTCATTACCTTGTTAAAGTAACAAATTTGACTTTACTTTTTTTTCTTTTTCTTCTTATTCTATTCCCTATCTATTATCAAAATTGGCCATGCGAAATCTAGCTACCCAATAAAGATAACTTTTTTTTTATAAATATTTCTATACTGAACTCATTTCAAACGTTGCATGTGTACAAATGTGAGATTATGTCCTACGATTTGATGAGGTCATGTTAGGTAGGAGAATCCACACTCCATCAGTGTTTAGGTGACTCAGCTGGTAGATGTGGCTGGTCAGCATTGGGAATTTAGCAACTGCTTCTTGCCTAGGGAGATCTGCCGACAACCGTCCCACAGTGTCATTTAGGCATTATAGCTTGACAACAGTTGTATTGTACCTCTAGTGCGCATGCATGAAAACTGACGTCAGATCCCAGCCAATGAAATGCCATTATAACCGTGATTATAACCAAACTTGTTTTGTCTGCTTTGTTTATACTTTACCACTTATTGTATTGTTCTAAAATGGAAAATTCTTCTACTAGTCGGAGTACTCCAAAAAAGAGCGTGACAAAGAAAGTTATAAAAAGGCAAGCCAGGGAAATAATATTTCGTGTTCACGAATATTTAGTGAAAAATAAAAAAGACTATAATTTAAACTATAATGTTATGAACTCTGTATGTGAAATAACTGGATATTCGAGATCTTCAATAAGCAATATAGTGAAAGAAGGAAGAAAAATGCTTCAAGAGGATGGTGAATTAAAGTTTAGTACACCAAAATCTAGGAGTAAGTCAAAAAACCCAAAAGTTATTATTGATTCATTTTCAGAATCTTTAATAAGAAGAAAAATCCATCATTTTTATGTCATCAAAAAGCAATGTCCCACAATAAAGAAATTACTATTATCTTTGAAGTTTGATGGTGAGGTAGACTGCAGCAGAGAGTACCTTAGAAGAAAATTAAAGACAATGGGTTACAAATGGAAGAAGTGCCAGAGTAATAGAAAAATATTATGCGAAAAACAGGAAATAGCTGCATGGAGGATAAGGTACCTTCGAGAAATAAGAAATTTTAGAAAAGCAAATAGATGCATAATTTACCTAGATGAAACTTATCTCCATGCAACACATACGGTCCAAACTTGTTGGCAAAGTCCAGATGAAATGGGTGCAACAGCTAATATTTCTAAAGGACCGAGGCTAATAATTGTTCATGCTGGAGGTGAGTGTGGTTTTATTCCTAGTGCATTACTAATATTTAAATCCAAAGTAAAAAATCAGGATTACCATGGAGACATGAATACTGAAAATTTTTTGAAGTGGTTAAAGAAAAATTGATTCCAAATCTTCCTCCAAATAGTGTCGTTGTAATGGATAATGCCTCTTATCATTGCAAAGTAAAAAATAAAAAACCTAATAGTGCAAATTTAAAAAGGGAAATATTAGAATGGCTTGTAGAGCAGGGAATACCACACAATTCTGACATGAGGAAACCTGAATTATTAAATTTGTGTAAAGACTATTATATTAAAAAAATTTATATTGTGGAAGAAATACTCAATGAATTAGGCCATGATTTGTTATATTTGCCTCCATATCACCCAGAGTTAAATCCTATTGAACTTGTATGGGGTGATATAAAAAATAAAATAGCTAGTGAATGCCTATCAACTTCACTTAATGAAAAGCGTTCCTATTGTGAGTCAGTTTTTAATAGCTTCTCTGTTGAAAAATGGAAAGCCTGTTGTGAGCATGTAAAGAAGGTTGAATGAAGAAGACTATTGGGAAAAGGATTTTATTATTGATGAAGAAATGGATAAGATGGTTAACCTTGGTGGTAGCAGCTCATCAAGTTCTGAAAATGACAGGATATCAGATGAAAGTGACAGTGATTAATTTTTATCAGGCTTTAATGGATTTATTATTTATTTTTTAATAATATTAAATTAAATGGTATTAAATATTTAAAAATAAATTATTATATTTTAAATATCATAGAGCTATTTACTATATATATATTATATAAAATTTAAATATATTATATATTATTTATTTATTATATAAAGCCATTTATGAGAGATATTGGCACCTTTTGATTTGATATAAAAATTAAAATAATTATAAAACTTTTTTTAGAACTGCAATGTTGTTTTAAAAAAAAATATTCAGAACTACTTGTTAGACATATAATATCTACAACAATTAAATTACTTCTTTTCATTTTACAATGGCAACCTAACCTGACACATTTTAAATTTGACAGTGGGTGGAGCTTAATTAAGCTCCTCCCTCAAGTTCAAAGCAATTGTTGTCAACCTCAAACCTTGAAGCCTTCAGTCTCTCATTGACTGCTCTGTTTACCTCTACTCTGTAGTATTATATATAGTATAATCGCAGGGGTTTTGGCTGTTTTTTCTTTGTTCAGCTCTTGCCAGAGTATCTGCCTTCTCATTGTCTCTTCTCATGTTCTAGTATCCTTTGCAGTATGACATATCTCTTTTACGATCAATTTTTCAATAAGATCTGGCACTCCAGCAAGTCAGGGGACTTGGTATCCAGATTAGAAATAACTGCAATCACAGCGTAGGAAACAATTAGGAGGGCTATGGCCTTTTCTTCAAAGTTTTGAAGGGCTTAAGAGCAAGAGCAACTGCCCATAATTCACCATCAAATTTTGATGAAAAGTTTCCTACAGTTCCAAAACATTAAAAACTTCGCCTACACTCCTGCGCAACCACCCCTCACGGCATCCTCTAGAGAGCTGTCCGTAAGCCCATGGAGGTGTAAAAATAGGATGCATCCAGGGTTCGTGAGCAAGTATTTGAAGTTTGTAATCAGGCATTTGGTCTCTTTTCATAGGATTCAGAAAAGTATGTCAGAACTGTACGGTTTGTGATGGTGCTCGAGCCAGTCCTACATGAAATCACTCAGGTTTGTCAAAGGCTATCTTATTTTTCTCTCAAGTGCCTTCAATCCTGATAAAAAAACAACTCCTTAGTCTTCAGATGAACGCCTGCAGGCATCAGCTAGCCTCAATAGCTTTTTTAACATGTTGAGAGAGGCTATTTCTCTTTGAACATTCATGGGCTCTAAACTTATAGCTGCATAGCCACTACGGTGTATGGTGATGACTCTTAGGGCCTTATTTTGGACTACTTCGCACTTCTTTGTGACTGAATTTAAGGCAGTAACCAGCTGCTCGTGACCATGAAGCAGGTAATACATAGCTTTTATAAGCTGACGCTATTACGTCCTGCTGAGTCCCCTTGGTCCCAGTAATTTCTTGAGAAGTCCTATCGCCCCTTTAGCAACATACTGGGACCATGTCAACCATCCGCTTTTTACAGAAACCAATAAGACTATGTTACCTCTGTAAATAATTATTTTACCTCTGTATATGGATTTGTGTTACTAACATTTTAATTTACAAAAAATCTACTAGTAAATTAAGAAAAGTAATTAATTCTAAAAATGGTAATAATTAATTTTAAAAAGCAGCAGAAATTTAAAAGAGGCGAACATTAATGAAGGTGAAAAAAAAATATATATATATATTGATTCAATGGATTCAATAATCTCTGGCTTTTAGGAATATATAGATATAATTTATACTGGGATTTCTAAGGAATCCATTCAAGCATTTTGCAGCCACAAAAAGAGTTGTTTGCTGATAACTCGAACTGAGATTTTTTTGTGACATCGTGTCTCCCTCAGGGGCAAAAATAATTAATTTAAGTGATACTTGTCGAGTCAAAAACAAGCTGGTATTATAAGGACCAAAAATAGAGGTGAATAAAAAAAAGGTTTTACCAGTAATAGCCACTGTACCATCAGCAGTTTTCACTAATACTGACACATCCTTAAGAGTACAGCCAGATGTCGGAATTACCTTGAGATCATCCCCATCTATGAAAAGAGGATTTCCTAGAAATTTAAATAAACCAACTTTTAACTAATGGCATCAAATATTTGCTTAATCTGTAGGTTATGCAGTGTTACCATATGTAAATGGCTCAAAAAAGTAAGTATTCTTATAAGTATGGGCATGTCCAACAATATGGTGGCTGTTTTCGAACAAGAAATTGTTTCCAGTAAAACCAGAACTTGGTTGTGTGCTAATAACATATTTAATATCAGATGTTTTTAATCCATGCTTCTGAAATTCTGTAAATAAAGGTAAATTATTGTATTACATTTTGATATTAAATTGATTTTTTATAGAAACAATGCACTTCTGAAACATTGAATTATCCCACATGCCGATAATTGCCATCATGGCGAGAATAAGAATAAATGCTTAAAGAACCTGAAGGCTAGATGCCAACACCACCAATCGCTCCCTACATACCTCTAACCTCATCATTGCTGTCTCCAAAGGGGTAAAACTTGGTAACCATAATGCTATGACGAGTACTGAAAACCAGTAATTGGCAGGAAATATTATGGAGCATGAAAGATGGTGGCTGACATAAAAAAAAGTAATTATAACTGTTTATGAATTAATTAGTAGGTAAATCACCATCCGGGAAATAATTCACAATTTTAACTGCATCAAATAATAACTTCAATGGAATGGTAGAACTTTACACTTTCGAGTTGAGTTGATCCAAAACTTTTTTTTTACCTTGGCATAAGATAATAGAGTGACAGACTCAAGAATAGCTTTTATTCTAACATTCGAAAAATCTTACTCCTTGAAGTGTAGAGATCCCCCCATTCATGGTGATTAAACAAAAATTCAATATGAATAATATTTACCCACCAGATAGAATAATGCTGTTGTCCCAAGGTGTCATGGTATCCACAATAACATTTACCTTACCCTTAATCAAGGTACAAGTACAATTCTTCTTCACATTTCCTTTTTCTAGTTCAGTATAATAGCCTTCTTGAATTATAAAAACTTCATATGTCATTTCTCTTCCTAAAAGTGATGGAATTTGAGTATTGACCCAAAAATAGTGAATAACTCCACACAATTTTCATTTATTTTAATATTTAAATGAGGTGTTTCACAAAAAATATAGAAATTACACACTATCATATAATTCTAAGCTTGAAATATAACGGAACTTGCCGAAGTTGTTTGACTTCGTGATTAGCTACTGGCAATGTTTTACCTAAAATGGATTGGACTTTGATTCCCTTATCAATTAAATAGAAGAATGTTGCTTCAAATATTACTACATACAGTGAAGCTCCTTTACAACTCAACTTACAAAGCAAGAAAAAATATCTATTTTAAAAAATCTTGGTTTTGAAACTGTGAAGAAGAAAACAGAGGGTATTAAAAACTTGTATAAATTTCCACATAGCGGTAGTTATTCTAAAAAAATATTTTAATATGGAAATATTTTCCAAACAAGTTTTTAGACGGCTTACTGTATTAATTGAATTAATACAGTGTTTGCTACTTCCGCAATGATAATCTTAAATATTTTTTACTAATTTTTTTATTAGGAATGTTCTGAGTAACGTAACTGAGTAAATCGATATCTCCTCTTCTAGAAGAAATGTATGCGCAAACTGTTTTATTTTAAACTTAATTATACTTGCTTTTACTTAAGTAAAAAATAAAACAGTTTGCGTGTAAAAATAATAATCGGGATATGTCATCAAAAGAAAATCTACAAGTTCAAATGCAAAAGGAATAAAGAAAAGGAAATCGCTAGTAAGGAACAAAGTATGGACGGATATCTAAAAAAAGGAAAGGTCTCTAAATTCTGCCAAAAGCAAAATTCTTGTTCCCTCAAGGTTCGTTGTTATTTCTAATTTATTTATATGGATAAAGTGGTGACCATCTGTAAAAAGAGAACAGATAGGACAGAGAATAAACCTTCCTTTGGTAGTGATTCAGATTCCCCTCCATTCCGATGACGTTGTTCTGTCGCTGATTCGGTTGAAATTCACGGAAGCAGTGACAATGGTATGAGGAAATTCGCTAAGAAGGGATGGAGATCAATACCCTGAAGAAAAGTGTTACTTTTTGGAAGGAAGATTGTGCATGTACATTGCAATGGAGAGGAATCGGAAGAGGTCTCGGGCTTTAACTACAATGGAACAGTCAAAAACAGATCTGGGAAAATGGACCTCTAAAAATAGTCTAGCTGAATAATTGAAGCCAATTCAGTCCACCACCACATGAGTAACAGTGATTAGGCAAACGAGAGATAACTAAGCACATCAAATTTCATATTTTTAAAAATGTGTACCAGTCCAGGGGGGAGTCAGACTGGTAAAATTTTTGTCAAGAGTGACAGGGTGGTAAAATTTTTGTGTGGGGGCAGCCTAGTAAGATTTTGTGGGATCTGTGGGCAGATAGGTAAAATTCTTATGACCATTAACATACCAGCAGTCACGGATCTAGAAATACGAATCTGATTTTTTTTTTAATTATTTAATGAGTCATAAAAAAAGCTGACTTAAAATAAGAGTTCATGGAACGTTGTTATATTAAATGCAATACATTTTCCATTTAATGACGTGAAACATTTCTAAATAAAAGAGATTTTCATACATAAATAGCATTTAACGAATTTAATATCGATAGCGTTCTGTTAAAAACTAAATAATATTCCTTAACAATATTAGCGATGTAAAGTTTTAATATGAATTTTTTTTTAGTTAAAATAAATCGATACGTGAATTCGTGTTATATTATTTTCTCAATAATATGGTAATATTATATTTTCGATAGTACTGTGATCATGAGTTCACATGTAAGTCATGGATTCTCTTACTGGAATAAGACATCAGGAGGCAAGAATAATTTTTTACCAAGCTGTGAAATAATATCAACTTAATTTTATTATATTATTTTCATGTTACATGTACATTCAGGCGCGGTCGCAGAAAAAAATTTCGGAGTAGTGGTTTAGTCGGTATAAAAAATAAAAAACTAATAAATGAAGGGAACACACAGCTTAATTATTTATTTACAAAAAGAATAGAAACTTTATCAAATTCATATAAAGAAATACTACTTAACTACAGAATTTTTAAGAATTAAGTACGTAAATTTATTCCTATGGTTTTTCTTTTTAATTTTGGAGGAGGGATTCAATTTTCTTTTGCACTAACTATTAGTTGATCAAGACACGTACGTAAAAAAATAAAACTTTGGAGACCTTAATAAAAACTTTGTAGATTTCTATGCCTAACTGGTCTCTTCCAATATCTTTCACTTTAAATATTTTAGGACTTTGAAGTATGGGACTTTGTTATTGGGCTCCTACTCACCTGGTTTTAAACCTTAGAGCACGTCCTGGATGCACGCTGGTTAAAGTGGTAGTCAGAATCAGATACTCGGCGCCCACAGCCTGCCTCGGAACGGAAGTTAAGTTTGGCCAATAGGAAAGCTACTTGTCAGTGCCGACAGAGCTGCCGCCATCATGGATAAGGGCAAAGGTGGATCCAGCCGCTTGTAAAAGGGGCTGCATCCTCACCCCTCACCCCCAAGATGTGCACATGAGCTATTTCACTCTTATGTTCCTTTCCTACATCTGAAAAGCTACTTCCTCTGCAAATTATTTGTTCTTTACGTTACTTCCTTACTTCTAATAAAGTTAAATTCTGCTTTAAATAAAAAAATGATTAGTCTAAATTGGTGCTGCAGCCCTCTCAGCTCCCCCCCCCCTGAATCTGTCTATGGATCAGTATAGCATGGAATTTGAAGAGGCTGCAGCTTTTTTGCTGCTCAGTGAAAATGTTACAACTAAGTTGAAACCATTGAGGAGTGAAGAACATCTAATCAATAAATTAAGACCTATTTACAGGGAGTACATACACACTGCTTATCAAGAACTGGGCTAATTACCACAAAACCAATATTTGTACTGAAGAGAGATTTTTATAGATAAAAGAAAAAGATATAAATGGATAAAATTGAATTGTTCAGCTATCTTATTTTAAGGAACAATCTAATATTAAAAAATGCATTATGGCCAGTCCGGTTCAACAACATATGATTTTAAGCACACCATTCAGCGCCTACTGTCGGGCTCAGGTCATCATGGACATACCCTTACCACCCTGAACAGCCTCTTGCACTGACTATAAATAGAGGATTGCTAGAAATTCTTAAGTGACAAATCAAAAAAACTGTTTTCCCAATAGTCAACTATATGTTGCATTATTAACCATAAAGATTATTAGGAAATCAGTGCAGGAAATAAATCAACAAACAATTTGTTTTATTTACCAATGATATGTAACAATATAGTATAAGAACAAATTATTAAATAGTATGAGTAATAAATTAATTTTAAAAATAATATAGTTATAACAATTCCATCAAGACTCTGATGAGAGAAACTACCTTATTTAGTTTGCTTATTCAGTTTATATTGGTATTTCTAAAAATTAAAATCTATCAAAGCAACAACAAATTCAATTTTGTTTGATTCTAGATAAACCTTTTTTTTTTTTTTTTTAATTATCATTAGTTGAAGGAGCACTAATAAGTTATTTCATTATTATGATTTTTAATCTTAATTGTAATTTTATTTATCCATTTTTCAATGACTCAATACCTATCAGATTATTGTGATGCATTTTTATTAAATACATATCATACCATAGTAACTTCATAGTCATTAAAATTTTATGATATGAAATATATAATGGTTTTCAAATTAATTTAATAAATGATTATATTAAGATATGAAAGTGTAGTATTTCATGTTTGTTTGTTTTCGAGTTTAGCAAACTATTTCTTACATGTTACCAACCAACTTTTATTAGATATTAATTTGATATTATGTCAGAAAATGTTGCAGTTTGCAAAATTAACATAGAAGAATAAAAACTTTACATTTTCCATCTGTTTTTGTTCAATTCTATCTATGAAACTTAATAAGTTCTGCCAGATTCTTTTTTAATAATTCCTTATGAAATTAAAAAAAAACTGAAGTAGCACCAAGTTCTTATCAACTTCCAAGTTTAGATATTATCCATGCAATTTTTATTTTAGTTTTCAGAATTTCATTTGTAGCAGAATGATGAATGACAGAGAAGTGTCTGTGCGCTCAGCTTAGTCCCAGTTTGTATAAATCCTTCATGGATAGGAGTTCATCCTTTCTAAATAAATGAAAAGAAGCATAAATTTATTATGAATTATTCAAAAATTGTATTTGATTATTTTAAAATAATGAAATGGTTTAAAAAATATAATCTCATTTTTAATATCCGTCAAATATTGAAACGATTTATGTTTAAGTTCCAAATATAAGTTTAAGACAGTAATTATAATCTAAACACTATTCTAATTATAGATGATAAACTTTATGTTTAACTTTTTTAACTGTGAAATTATTCTTCAAAATCGTATTTATTTATAATTCATGAATCATATCTAGGTATATTTGAAATCAAATTAAAATACACATGCGAATATAGGGAGTAATTAAATAATTACTTATGAGCCAAAAATAAATTTCTGACATCATCATTAACTTCGAATCCTCCTCCATGTCCTGGAATAATCCTCTGAGCCATTGTTATTATCTTACTTCTGTTATATCTCTGAAGAGCAGGGCATTCAGGTCGAGGAAATAGCCAGATATAATTATTTTGTAAATCTTCTTTCTTTTCAATTAATCCACCTTTAATTCAAACAAAATCAATTTAATTCAATATTACTTTATTTCCTACCTTTATGTCACTTTCTTGGGTTCTTGTTTAAAGTTTATATATACTAAAACTAAAATTATTTTCTTTGAAGGTGCTAATTTTAGAAAATAAGTCTGATTTAAAAAAATAGTTTGTTAAATGCAACATTTATTGATTATGGCTTTTGGCTCAACACTGGAGTTTATGGCTTAATTGGCTCCTACAGCTCACAATAAAGCTGTCCCCTTAACCTTCAATTAGAGTGAAAAACCATAATAATTATTATTGAAGGTTGTACTGCTTCTCATTAAAAATTTATCGTTTGCAGTTAGTATAAAAGCACAGCGACAATGTTTTAATCATACTGAAATTGACTAATGAGATGTTTCAAAAGAAAAATGTTTGAAAAGAAAATAATGAGAATTCATGGTGCATAGTTTGTTGATGGGATCTAGAGAATTAAGGGCAATGAAGAAGTTCAAAACAACATAAAATATATGTATACAGAACCTAAGAAAAATGCTATAAAATAAATTTAATTGATTTAACTAGGGTTCATTTAAGTAAATCTGTACCAGTAATAGCCACCGCAGTATTCTTGGAAGTCTTCACTAAGACTGTGACATCAACTAGAGTCCGACCGGGTGTAGGCAATATTTGAAGTTTTTTCCCATCAATCTCATAAGGTTTATCTACAATTTAAAATAAATAATTATTTATTTCTTTAATATATAAAATAAATAATTAATATATATATATATATATATATATATGTTATCATATCATATTATATTACCATAGATGAGAGAATTATGGTAATAGATATCCTTCATTGAAACGGAGTGACCAATGATATGTGTACTTTCTAAAAATAAATGATTGTTTCCAATATGTCCAGGATCTCCATTTGTGCAGATGACATAATGTATTTCTTCTGGTTTTACTTGATGATCGATCAAAGCTGTTAAGAGAGTTTTCATAGTTAACTTAATACTTTTAATAATAAGCAAATAAACAACCATACTTATCACAATTTCTTATTAGATTAATATAATGGTGAATGCCTTATGCATCTAAGTATCTAATCAGTAGCATCACCGTGCCATTGAATTCAATATTAGACGAATAAAGTTTAGGTCACACATAACCACACCGCAGCACGGGCATGTATGGATCTGATTTATTTACAAAGGATGTGTAGTAACCGGTCACACGTGCCTAACACAGGGTCAACCGGCCCTTTGCTATCTATCCTTTTTATTTGAAACAGATCCGATACATGCCCGTGCTATGGTGCGGTTATGTGTGACCAGACCTTTAAGCTCATGCCACTGTGAAAGAGGAAAAATCAATTGAAGTGAGTAACCAGTTAGAGATTCATAGAACATGTCAGCATCCATTATTCAGTAATTAAATAAAATAAATACAATGCTAAAACAAATAGAGGGTTATGCGAACAGTACTTTGAACTGAAGTAATGTTTTGTTGTTTTGCACAGAGGTCATTTATTGACCGAGATCACGCTCAGCCACAAGTTTATCCCATAGATTGATTATTTACACTTAAGAGAGGCTTGGTATGCCCTCCTATAACTCCTTAACCAGGGTTATCTACAATAATAGAAATGGGCACAGCCAATAAGTGGATACAGCCTGTTGGAGAGGGGTGTTGCACCCACACAGCCCTTCTCCTGGATCAGTCAGTCTGCTTTTTTACCTTTATATACCTTTCTACAACTGAAATTCTACTTGTTCTGCATATGATTTACCTTACTTCCTTACTTGTATTCCGCAAATGGCACAACCAGGCTCTAACCCGGGACCTTGTAAATATTAGTTCAGTGCCTTCCTCACTATCCTGCTCCTATAATTCTGTAACTAATAGTTGATATTTACTTACCTACTACCTTTAATTATTTTTCTTAACCAGACTGCTATTGCTTTATTCAACTCGATATTCATTTATAAGATTAAGTTGTCCTCTTTATCTTTGGATATCCCAGCAGTAACTTGATAAATTACTACAGACTAATTAATAAGGTAACTCCTAGTTTTTGTTTCATTATCAGGTCGTGAATCTAAATATTTTACACCTTTCCCAAACATTACAAACTATTTTTTTTTTTTCATACATTTGCACATGGTAAATGAAAGGCTGATTGGCTGCACCAGAACAAAATTTATTATGTTTATCATGATCATGAAGGAAGTAATAATTATTAAACGCCTACCTAAATAACATATAATAATGTGAAAATATACTTTGTTGGCTCTGTATTAAAATGTATAGTTTGTTACTATTTATTATATTAATTAGAAGATTCTTAATTTATAATGTTCCTATATTGGAATGTAGTGAAAAAAATATCTTCTTTTATATCTCTTTATTATTGTCAGATCATGACAAGTTTTAATGACGTTTCGAGGTTCACCACCCCATAGTCAGAAGTGCTCTCTTCGCTATACATTACTGCCACTCTCAACAAAAAATAAACCAATTAAAAAATACAATTTTTGATCAATTTATCAATATCGTCAGTTGGCTTTTTTTTTTTTTTTTAATAATCCAAAATTAAACAATCATCACCATCTACCAACCACTAATATTTGCTACCTCACCCTTAATCAATGTGAAAACTTTTCATGATCTGAAAATAATAAAGAAATATAAAGGAAGATATTTGTTCACTAAATTTCTAAATAGGAAAATTATAAATATATAGGAATAAATGTAAATTCAAAATGAGTACATAAGGATTACTAACCTTTTAAAAGCAAATCACCATTTGTAGGTGTCATTGTATTTACAATACAATTATATTTCCCTTTTATTAAAGTACATGTGCAAATAGCCAACATTCCTGCATCGCTTCTGTTAGAGTAGCCTTCATGAATTTCAAAAACTTCATAAAATGGCATGTTTTGTCCTTTAAGAATATACTATTATTAAAAATAGTAATAAGCTTAAGTGGTTATCATTTAATGCACAAAACAATCCACATAATATTGTAAAATAAAAACTTAGCAATTTTTAAAATGAAACTGATCAGTAACAACAGCTTTAGTAATATCTTTTTTTAAAACACTATTCCATAATTTTACAAGTTTATTGATTATTATTTTATTGTAATAATCATTACTTGGATGACAGAGGAAATTACTTTTAAAATATAACATATACCATTCCAAGGTTTTTAGACCATTGCCTGCAATTTCTTCCACATTTTTATGTATAAACCTGTGTTTTATCAACACTTTCTGTCCATTGAACATTAGTCAGATATGATTTTTCCATTTCGAATTTTATTTATTTTTTTAAAGTAGACAAACAATTATTTTATTGATGTCTCAAATAAATTTATTTTTTATCTTACTGAGAAAGATTTGATCCTAGAGTTGGTGAAAAACTGTGTGAAACAGGTGCAAAAAATTTTGTTATTATAGCTTGGTACACAGAGAATCACAAAAAAAAAAAATTATTGACATACCAAAACAAACAAAATTAATTAAATTGCTTTATCTTGTCTTTATTTACTGGTAATGTTTTGCTACAAAGAATTGGACTTCAGCTCTTTAATCTTCACTGTTTTCGAACTTCTTTGAGGTTCATTTATTATAATTTCGATTGCATAATACAGAAACATTTGTAACTGATTTAAAAAAAAAAATCTGGTGCGATGCGCGCGACACACAACTTTCACTTACCAACTTACTTTGATTAGAAATTGACATGTTTTTTAATTGCCATTTCTATAAATAACATTAAAAAAATGACTTGATTTTGATTAATTTAATCAAAATCATTAAAGTCGTTTTTGAGAAATTCGAAAAAAAGTTATTAAGTGAAGTGTCCCCTCCAATTGATCAATTTTGATGAAATTTTGACTGTCACATCGCGGGCATATACATACACCAAATGCCGAGTTTGGTCAAAATCGTTAAAGCCGTTTTTGAGTAAACAAAAATAACACGTGATAATGAGACAATATTTATTAAGTAAAGTGCCCCCTCCGTTTAACCAATTTTTATGAAATTTCGGGTGTCGCATCATGGTTATATACATACATCAAATACCAAGTTTGATCAAAATCGTTAAAGCCGTTTTTGAGTAAATAAAAAAAAAACACGTGAAAACGGTGCAACATTTAATCAAGTAAAGTGCCCCCTCCAATTAATCAATTTTGATGAAATTTTTACTGTCGCATCGCGGGGATATACATACATCAAATACCGACTTTAATCAAAATCGTTAGAGCAGTTTTTGAGAAAATCGAAGAAAATCTAAAAATTAGACAAAATTGTTTAAATAAAGTACTACGTTTGACCAATTTTGATGAAATTTTCGCTGTCACATCGCGGGCACATACATACACCTAATACCAAATTTCAGGTCTGTGCGGTTTATAGGTTTTGAGCTAGTCTGTTCACATACACACAGACCATTTCGCGGGACTTGGTTAATTGGACTCAGGGGACCCCAAAACGTTGTTGAAAACCGGAAGTCGAATTTTTTCACGATCGCAATACTTTCCTTACTATATATTTCATATATAGGTAAGTGAAAGTAAAAATCGCATGTCTGAAATTTATTATTAGCTTTATTAGGAAGCGATTATTCCGTAAGAAATGTTCAAAATCTTGGTCAAAAACGGTGGCTTATAGGAGGCAAGACATAATTGAGAATACTTTCTTAAATATTGTATGTTGTTTTAAAATATTAATTCTAAAATATTCCTTACATGTAAAACTCGTGATTCGTCCTCAGAATTGACGGTTACGAAAGATGTTTCCCTCCCGAAATTTCCAGAAAAAAAAACCAGCCTATTAGCACATTTCATTGTGATGAAGATGAATTTAATAGAGTTCCTGTTCTTTTTGAAAAAAAGGAAGAGTGCTGTTTTTATGCTTTATGTTGTTTTTACCGACCAATACCCCTCCCACCCAAACCGATTTTTTTTCTGAAACCGCTACTGTTCATTCTAGACATTGAAAAATAGCATAATTATAATAACGAAAAACTTAGAGCTGGTGCGAATGTAAAATCCCTTTTCCACTACATATTTTGAAAAGTGAATATGCCAAACTTGTATTCAGTGATAAAAGCTTTGGAAGAAACCAGTTTAGAGGGTTTTTTCGTCTAAAATTATGGTTCAACCTATGATTCGATTCGACTAAGTTCTATAAGGTTTCAATTAGGTATTAAATATTTTGATTTTTAGGGAAATAAACTGAGGGTTCAGAATTCCAGAAAAGCTTTTGTAGAATGAAAACAAAAGAATATTATACCTACAGTACATAACAACCTTGATTAAGCCGCTGAGTATCTATTGGATTTTTCATTAAAAAAAAGATATAGCTAATTGATCAAACCATAATTTCTTGTTTAAAAAGAAGATACAGAAAGATTTTTCTCCATTTTCTTTTACAATAAAATCGTTTTAATTCAACTAAAGAACTAATTAATTGTGGATTTAACAAAAGAAAATTTAAAATGATCTCATTCTATTAAATTCTTGAATAAAATAACCCTCTAAACCAAAATTATTAATATTAGTATTATTACTATTGTTTTATTTTTCTGTTTTAAAAAAATTCTAAATTTTTATTTTTGTTTACAAATGTGAAGTTAATTAAAATACAATCTTTTGGTAGATTTGAAGAATGAGGTCATAAAAATATTTATTGCCTATCTTGAAAGAAGCTTAGTTATCAGTAGTGTCCGACCGAAACCAAAATTTTAGCCGAAACCGAAACCGAATTTCGGCCATTGACCTGATTTCGGCCCGAAACCGAAACCGAAACTTATTTACGTGTGTATTTATAATACAAGTAAACGTGTAATGTGTCTAGTTTAGCAATAATATCAATGAAAACTTAGAAAATGACAGTAATCTAACTGAATTATTCTTACAATACGTGGGGTTGGTATAGAAGAGTGGTAAGATAGGTGTACTTGTTAAGTTATAGGATCAAATCCCGGCCCCCACTTCATAGTACGGCTGATTTCCGCGGGATGTTAGACCATACTCCCTTAAACTAGTACAGCCCTAAAAGTTGAAATATACTTACAATTATTTAGATATTATAATAATTGATATTATAATATCCAAATAATAAATAATGTAGTAAATCTTTGCCATAATAAAGCCGATGGAATACAAAATGACCGATTGAATACGTAAGGCCACCTAGCAAATTGAAATTTCGGTCAATCAATACCTTTGATTGAAATTTCGGTCAATCAAAGGGATATTAATCTGCCAAAGATTTCCACCAAAATCGAGTCAGAATTGACTAATAAGGGCTGCGGCAATGAAGTTTTATGCTCACTATACGTTCAGCTGCCAGATCGTTAAGGTTTTTGCTAAGGAGGTGAGTAGCTATTTTGGCTGTTATAATCATCTCTTCTTCGTTTTTTCTCTTGAATTCTGTTTGTAGCACTCTATTAATGATGTTAGATAATAAAAATACTTTTTTCTAATGTGAATTTTTAATAATAATACATATTTTGGGGATGTCAGGATATGAGTATCCAAAAACGCGCCTTTACCCAATTACTGACACTTGTGTTAGTAATTGGGTATTATGAAGAAATTTAGTTAGAATGCCTAATTAGGTAGTTTTTCAACGTTGAAAACAATGGTGCTTTCCGTTTTTTAAAAAAAGGAAGGTATCCAATGCCTAACAGGGGTGTTAGTAACTGGTTTTGAGGGTGTCAGTAATTGGAATGGACGCACACCAGATACTGACAGTGAACATAACCAGTTGCTGACACCTCCTCCAATGTATTTTAGCGCTCTCTTTATAAGAAGCAATCTTGAATTTGCGGATTCCCTTATCAGATAAGCACACCTCAAAGACATCTAAGCATTGCTCCCAAATAGTACCCACTCTATACTACCACTTTACGTCTCTTTCGGTCCCGGAAATAAACAGAGAAGTTGGTGCACAAGGAAAAGACCACTGGAGGACGAAGTTGCAATCCCTAAACCTACTAAATGTGATGTTGAAAAAGGACTTGAAGGATTCCTCTTATTGGATTAATAAGAGGAATCTGTCCAGCAATAGTTACAATGTCTTCAGAAAATGCGGACTTTCTGGAGACTATAATGGAATATGAGAACCACGGTGCTATTCCCTCGAACTCTACCGGATCACAGCCACCTTCTAAGGGCACAGTTCTACAATCATTCTTACTCATTAATCGAGGTACAAAAAAGATAGGAAGTTGATTCATGGAGCCTGCTAGAAAAGAGCTTTTGAATGAATCGCGAGGCGAGTTCATTGACATTGAACTAAGAGATGGAGTTCTATGTTCTGCCAACATAACACTCACTCCAAGCATCATCCATTTGTAGGTGAAAAATTACATTGGACTCAACTGAATCTCCTGAAGAACTAAGTAACTTCCGGTCATAAAGCACCACCAATAAATTGATCATAATAAAACCAAAAATCCTGCAAAATCATCTAAAAACTAAGCCCTTTCAAGGACACTGTAGAAGCTGCTGTTCACATTCAGCCTCTTATCGTACAAAAACCTAATAATTTATCACCACCAAAACAATTCAGCCGTATTCTCAGTTTTCCAAAGAACGTGAAATCTCTCAACGGTGAGGTAATGCCGTCTTGTTCTTCTTCCCAGAACAAGAATAGAAATAGAAGACAAATCATGAAAGACATGGACCAAGGTTGAAAATCCTTCAGTAGTAATATATCACCTCAAGGGGGGCAAGCTATGGTCGTTCAGGTTGTAACATCTTACCGCGGAAAAGGCGAATGAAACCAAAATTATGTATGATTATAGCAGTGATTTATCAACTAAGTTATGACAATTATTTGCTTGAAAAAAAGTATTCTATTATTGTTTCCAGCCTTAAGCCTAAAACATTATTGTTTCCTGCCTTCCAGGGTACACCCATGCATCACCTCATTTATGTCCGCAAAAAAGGAGATCCGCGTGTGTGGTGTATCGAGGATTGCAGATGGAAATATAGAAGCTAAATGTATGACAGACTGAACTTGCATTAAAAATATTGTTATATAATCACGGTTACTAAAACCAACGGTTCTCGCACAAATACAACTTTTGATTTCTGATTACGAAAAGGTTAATCTGAGCTTCTTTGAGCTATGATTGTGACATTACGTTGATGATGACTTTCGTTTTAGTTTTTGAAATAATAGTGATGCTCGAGCATTTAAAATTAATTTATTTACCCAAAAAGATTAATGACTTTGAAAAACTTTCACTGCAATGGTTAGTGATAATGAAGCAGATGATATTGATGATTCCCCAACTTTCTCAAAGAACGCATTCCTCCCGATTCTTAACTATGCAAGGGAATCTTGAACCCTCATATCCAAGCACAAGAGCCAATTCTAAGAAAAATGGAGGGGAAAACCAGACGGGGTCTTGTAAGAAATTCAACCATAAGAGCAAACTTGTACCTTAGAGATCTGCAGAGGAAAAAATTGAAGAGAACTGAGGAATGGCCGAAGACCGAATTGCCAAGGCTACTCACTAGATTAGAGTGAATAAGAGGCGGCCAGGGACAAGACCAAGAAAGAACTGGGAAGAAGGGATTAAAAAAACCTTTAACAGGAGTGGAATGGATTTGAGGAGGAGAAGGCAGTGGTTGAGGACAGAGAAACTTGGGTCAGGCTCTGTTTGCAGGTGCCTCAATACTGCTATACGGTAAAGGGTTGATTAAGTTAAGTACATTATATTAAAATATACTTAGATACTAATTTTAAAGTTGGAAATAAAATTATTCAATGTTTGATCAGGGTGTCAGTAATTGGTTCCTTATACTGTCAGTAATTGGTGCATGCATGTCAGTAATAGGAGAAAAAACATCCATCCAAAATTTAAGTAAAAGAATAGATTAATTCATCATTTCTAATTATTTGATGACTGAAATGAAAACAAGAGATATTGGCCTAACAGAAGAACTTTAAATTTTAAGGATCGGTCAACGAATAAGAGAGAAATTGATGAAAAATCATGAAATTTTCCTTAAAGTGTCAGTAATTGGTGCAGTTACCCTACCACCATTCGATGCAACTTGAGCCCCCCTTTTTATATTAAGGTTACTGACTAAAATATTTTTTTCTTTTTTGATTTAAATCTGTGGACATGCCGGGTTTCTCCAACGACTAATTTAAGTTTAAGTATTTAGGATATATATTCTTATTTAGTTTTCCTCTATTTTTTTTTATAAATCAAATTCATTATTAATAGGGAGATAATAAAAAGCACAAAAAGGTTCCTAACGCTGAAGGTATAGAATACTATACTTTACACCCAACATTAAGAATTCTTTATGGAAAGAAAGCCTTCATTACATGTTTAGACTTGAAGACATGGCACATCCCTGTTTGTCACTCTCATATTTTTGTCACCACACCTAACTAAATTTTCGATCAATTAAAGATACTAAAAGCCTGAGAGAAATCCATTTTTTATCGAATGACAACTCAATAGTAATTAAATAAAATAACAGATTCTACACACTATTAAATTCAAGTTTTTTTTTAAAGTTCATAAAAGAGATCGAGCTAACAAGCTGAAATTGTGTAGTCCTACTTCCTTCTCGGAAATACCAGACACAAAAGCTAGTTTCGGCTTGGCCGAAGATTTGGCCGATTTTTGGCCAAAACCGAAACTGGGGCCGAATCCAGGTTTTTCGGCCGAAACCGAAACTTCGGTCGGTCACTAGTTATTACTTATTACACTAAATGTTTTGGCTGGCAATTTTCCGAGACTTATTCTACCAGCATAAGGAACAGAAATATGAATCAAAATCACCCCTATTGTATATTTCAGTAATGTATAATTTATGGAAAGAAAGTATTGAAGAGGATGAAAACTATTTATTTTTGCTCTCATAGTCAAAAGTTTATCTTGGTTACAAGTTACTGAGGCTTTCAATTTACGACTGTTTCAAAGACAAGGGTTTATGGAAAAGCTCTGTGTAGTCACTGGATTTTTTTTTTTTTTTATCATTAAACAATGAATTAATACTCACATTAATTAATTAATACCTACCTAACACTCAATCGAGAATAATTTGGCAATATGCACAGTTAATATAGAAGTCATGTAGTTGTAGGACTTAAAGGTAAAAACAAAACAATACACATAAAACAAAATTTTAAAAACTTATTTATTTACATACAACATTTATTAATATACAATAAAAACTTAATATATTAAATACTGATCATAAAATAATTGAATATTATAACTACTCTGGGGTCACCTGTGGTGTAGTGGTTAGCATGGCAATCTACAGTACCAAAGGTCACGGGTTCGTGTCCTGTGGTGGCCCTAGGATTTTTTAATGGGAGTAAAAAATCCTTGGCTATGCTGTCCCTCGGATAGGACATAAAATGGAGGTCCCGAGCTTGTATGATGTCAGGTACTCGTTAAAGATCCCTATCCTAATTATACCTGGAGAGGCAAAATTTACGACTACCAGTGTAGCATCATCCGATTAGCCTTAGTAGCATAAAGGGACGTTAAACAAACAAACTATTCTGAATCCAATTAATTTATTTATTCATATTAGTTCCACTAAAAGCTTTTTTTTTTTTTTTTTTTAAATAACAAATAAATCATTTTATTCATCAAAATATAAATATTTAAAATTGCACAACTTTGCATTTCCAAGTCTTATTTGAAAATAAGCTAATTTTTGTTTTTTGTATAAAAATTGTAATATTAATATATTATACCAATAATTTTTGTATTGAAGTTATTATTATAGCAGTTATTATGCATCGGTATTATTGTAAAGTATTTAGTATTGTAATTTATCCAAGTTTTTAGGCGGCTGATAAAAAATTCTAAATACCAACGTTATAAACTGATTTCATTTTATCACACTGAATATCTAAATGTGAAATTTTGAAACTAATTATTTAAATTTAGACTTCTATCCAATTTAACAAATTATTACTTTTAATTAATAACTTGTGTTTATGTACTTTCATGTATTAAAAGTTCAGTGTAAGGTAGTTTTTTTAAATAAATATTAACTGATCAATAAATCAAACAAGTGATCATCACAACATTATATTTACATGTCAGAATATGCTAAATTAGCAACACAATATTTTAAATCTTGTTGTTCTTGAAAACAGCTATTGAGATATTCTGTTGCCAAAATTACATAACCACCAGGGTATTATGAATGGTAACAATACGTTATTAAAATTATTTTCAATCAATATCTCTTCGTCTTTTCATGTTCAAATTTTTGTATATTTTGAAAAAATTCTTTTTGGTTTGGTCTGTAACTTCAAAAATATCACCATGTCCTGGAACAATATAATTAGCAACATTCATTACCATATTTCTATTGAATCTCCAGCATATGGGATATTCTATCCTTCTCTTGGAAGCGAACAAATTTTTTTCTGAGTTCTCTCTTTTATCAATTGTTTCCAGATCTTGAAATAGTTCACCTTGAATTAAAGTAGAAACTGTCATTATGCTAGTTTATTTTTAACTAAAAATAGAATTAAAAGCATGAAAAAACCAGTTGGCCTTAAAAAAAAAAAAATTATCGGAGAGAAATAAATTTCTTTTCACGATGTAAACTAAAACATGAAAACAATTTCAAAGGGCATTAATTTTGTGAGTAATATCCTATGTACATGATTTTTTTCATGTTTCAGGGAATATAGCTTTCTGTAATTTTTGCGTTAACATAGTAGACAAAATTGGATAGTTTTTGAGTTATGCATAAATAAAGTTTTCTTAACTTTTCTACAGGGATTTTCTTGGGATTGCGACTATGTTTCAGAGGAAAGAAATCTTCCAAATGATATCTCAATAATCAATTTGATGAAATATTAATAAAGATGTGGCATAATGACTTCTAAAAAAAACTTTTAGAATAATATATAAGATAGATAGGGTTCTCTATCTATTGAATTGGACGGCTCGTGTGATAAAGAAATCAAGAGGAGAATTTCGGATGGGAAAAGGACCATATCGATGCTTAATTCAATACTGTGGAACAAAAATATTTATAAAAGTATTGTATTAAGTATAATGACATATGGAGCAGAAACCTGGACCATAAAGGGCAGTCTTCGGAAGAAACTCCTGGCCACCGAAATGGACTACTGGCGCCGAGCGGCAGGAATATCCAGGATGGAAACGGTGAGAAACGAAACCATTAGAGAAAAAATGGAAGTTGAAAAAAACATTCTGGAAGAAATAGAAAAAAAATGGCTGAAATGGTTTGATCGTCTGAAAAGGATGCCCGAGGAAAGAATGCCAAAAGTTGTCCATTCCTGGAAAATAGATGGAAGAAGACGAGGTAGACCAAGGAAAACATGGAATAACGAAGTAGAAGATTCCTTGATGGGGCATGGTCTACGAGAAGAATGGGCCTTTGACCGAAAAGTCTGGAAGGAGGCAATAGACAATATATAGGTTAAGGAAACCCACCATTGGTGGAAACTCCTGTGAAAAAAAAATAAAAATAATAATATAAGATAGAGAATATAATGCTCTGTCAACTACTATTCTTAAGGTTCTGGGTTTGAACCTGAATGTGTCAGGGTACTTTTCAATTCTGGCTCAGATCGAACCCGGGGTTGGTAGACCCTCCTAGGGCACAACCAGTCTCTATAAAGACCTGGAGATGGAGTATGATCTTTGTCAAATATCTCCTTGCGCAACCATTGCCTGATCTAGTGCTCTTCCCAACTAAGTACAGAACCCATAACCCTATAGTTTATGGAGGTTGTGTGAACTGAAAGCTCAAAAGAAATCAGTAAAAAGTTTAAATGAAATCCTTACCAGTTATATAAACCTTTCCTTTACTGGTCGCCACTACAACTGTAATATCAGTTAGAGTATATCCTGGGGTAGGAATTATTTTGAGATCTTCCTCATCTATATAATAACTGTTACCTGCAATTAAAGTAATATTCTTTTTTCTGTACATAAGATTTTTGCTTTATCTGATGATTGCATCATATTACCAATACTGAAAGGGGACTTTTCATATTTATTCTTCCTTGAAATAGAATGACCAACAATATGCATAGCATTTTTGAATAAATGATTGTTTCCACAATAATCAGGACGTGCATGAGTGCTAACAACATAATTTATGTCATTTACTCCCAATCCATTCTGATATACACCTGTTAACAGTAGTTTGATTATATACAGAGAAAGCGTTCGACCTTGGATGTTCTCTTAGCTATTCTTAACAATTTCTGGCTTATATATTATACAAACCTTTCAACACTGCCCTATAATCCCAGACTGACAGTGTGTTAACAATAACATTATATTTTCCCTTTATCAACGTACAAGTACAGGTTATTGTATAGTTATCATCCACTTCAACACACTGGCCTTTCTTAATAATAAAAACTTCATACATATTGGTACCTGGAAGAAGATAATATAAAAATTGTTACATTAAAAAAACAAAAATCTGACTTTAATATTAACAGTTTGAACACAGATTATCAAAATAAAAGATACTCATGAATTAATTTCATGTTTAGAACCTTTATACAAAAATCAAACTACTCTATGATTCTTTTAAGCTTTACTTTAATTGAAAAATATCGATTAAGGGTGTTTCGCTAATGATCAGTCTTAATATAAGCGTTAACTTTGACAACACTTGTCACAACTAACTCAACGAGTACTCACTCTGAATATGCTTAAAAATATATTTCTTAACCCAAAGTTTTCTTTTAAATATTATATTATCAAATTTTAGTTTACATTAATATTTATAACACCTTACATTACTGTACACAAATACTTAGTTTTTTTAAGAAAGAATAACAAAAGACCATGTATTAGATTCTTATTTCAAAATAAAAAAGCTATCAAGGTTAGACATTAAAGTCTTGAAATACTTTGAGCCAAGAGATTTCATTTAGATGTTATGTTTGTTTACATACCCTTCCATAATATTATAGATGGATCTGATCTTATCAGATTTTATATTAGGTATGTACTTACTTATTAAGCCATGCAACATTTGACTTTTCCTTTAAATTATCATTAGCGAAATGGTTTAATAGTTTCAATTATGCCAGATACTGCAACAGATTTATACGTTTTTGATTTTCTTCACTAAAATGCCAATTACACAAAATATTATTTCAAGGAATTAGTACATAACTTCTATTAAAATAATTCCTTGTTTCCAACATACCATTAAAAAAATATTAATTGTTTTCAATGTTTCACAATAATAATAAATTAAATTGTACTATGTACATTTTTTTTTTTTTTTTTTTGTACATTTTACATTGACTATGTATATTTTTCTTTGGCATTGAAGTAAGTATGAAATAATGAATAAAAATAATTAGTTAATTAATTTGAAATATCTTTTTCACAATTCAGGTTACCTATCCTTAGATTTACTTTGATTTAATATAGTATTTTTTCAAGGGAAATTTTAAACTGTTTTGAATTGAGATTTAAGAAAAAAGTTTTGTATGAATCTAACAAACGAGAAATTTTTTTTTAATAAATAAATAAAATGCCCAAAATTAAATTCAATAACAATAACAAATTCATTTTGAGGTCAATGCTAATTAATAGAATTAGACTTTGACTATGGATTGGACTTGTCTGCTTTATACCCAAGATGCTAGAATTTCGCTCACACTTTTAACCCTCCTCTACTTTTTTCACAAAATAACGCGTTGAAACATAGAAAATGGATACTAATTTCTATCTAGAGAAAGAATTAAACAAAATAAGTAGCATTATAATCAAATAGATTTATTTAAAAATTAAAAAACGTATAAAATTTCAATAAAATATAATTATCATTTAAAAATGAAAAATTAATAAAATATAAAGTAACATCAGTTATGGTTAATTTAGTCTTCATATATTAATTAAATATCAAAATGTTATTCTAGAACTTGTAAATTCAAAGCTAAAAATATTTTGTAAACTTTAACAGCAAAAGCAAGGGACAAGTAAAATTTGCTTACATGCGATTAATCATCCTTAATCTTAATAAAATCAACCACTAATTCTTTCACCAGAGTTGCGCAACTATTACAGATTTCGATATATACATAATTTTAAATCACAAAAAAAAATCAACATGAGCATATGACATGAATAGAGCCGTTGTAACACTGGGGGAAAGAGGCTATGAAGCTATAGATAAAAGTATTTATGTGATATTGGAAACGGAGAAGCTAAGTAATTAAGTTTTTATGACAAAAAATCTTTTATATGAATTAATTTATTAATCGTTTATAAGACAGCACTTACCAGAAAGGAAACAATTAACACTAGAAAGACGGGAGCTTAGTATATACCTATATTGCCTGAAAGCATTCAAAATGACTGCATTGTGAAAAAATAACTAATGCGCAAAGAAATTTGTTTAACAGTAATTTTTAATATATTTTATATCACTTACAGTCATATAACAAGTTATTAATAAGTATTAACAATAAAAAAAATGTATTTCAGTTCAAAAAAAAAATAATTTATACATTATCTGGACATTTTAAGCAAATGAAAGTGCAAATCTTTTTGGATGTACATCTTCCGCAAACATACTTTTTACATTTTTGACAAATATTATTTGTTTTGTTATTGTGGCAAAGTCGTATTTGACAAATTTTTCGTTTGGTAGATATATAACACATATATATTCCGGAAGTGAAGGACGGGGGAGGGCAACAACAACGATTAATTAACCCATTTATATGTTGTAGAAAAAGTCACAAAATTATAAGAAGCTGTGTCATTATTTAAATCATTATTTTCTTAATTGAAATTCAAAAGCAGTAAAAATGACTTGCTTAGGCAATATAGTGTTAACAAAGCATGCAGAAATGAGTTTGAGATAGGTTTAATCGGGATCACGACTTAATATATACGACGAAGAATATAAACAGATTAGATGAAAAGGGCTTAGTGAAGTTTCATTTTAATCCTAATGGTGCTTTTGGTACCACTGGGACTGTAAAAACAAACTTTTTCAGCCACCATTTCGAACATAATGTGGATAAGTTGATCTAACAAAAGAAACTTCTCCATTTGCGTGCAATATTACACTTGGAAATGCTGTAGAGGAGTGCTAAAGTTTGGCAATAATGTTGAAAAACTGAATGTTCGATGGAACTACACATTTACAATATTTTACTACCTGTAGAACAAGTCTTAATTCCGAATTCTAGTTCATTTTACATATTTGCTTGGTATCGAGCTGATATGTTGCAGAAAAAATATGTAAATCTACTGAATTTCCAAAAAACACATAATAGTGTTATATTGGTTCTAAAATGGATACAAACTCATCCCCCCCCCCCCTCCCCAAAGACTTTTGATACTCTGCAATATACTTTCAGGGAAATATGACTAAAAATCGTATGGGTATTTGAAATCTGTAACTTATTATATATAGTGTGATGATTAATTTAAAAAAATAATGTTAATTAATAAATTTATGCAAAAGGTTATATTTTAAAATAAAAAATTAATTTATGTTAAAAACTTTTAACATTTAATAAAATTTAACAGTATGTCATAATGCTAATATCACTAAATCAAGTACTACCTTCATACAGTTCACTGGTATGATCTTATAACTTGACACTTGGAGATTACTTGCTTCCAGTGGGGATTAGAAGATCTGCTTTTAATATTTAAGTCTAACTATCCTTTCTGTTGTGAGGGTACACGGTAGGGCATTGAACAAACTGATCATAAACTTTATTTATATATATCTAACAGTAACAAGTATATTTGAAAAATTCAAATCAGGAAAGAATTACTTATAAAATATTGTTCTGAAAAAACATAAATACATTAACTATATTTATTGGTTAGACATTCTTTAGAATTAGCTTAAAATTATCATTAATGTTTAGGCTACATTCCCTACTAAATTAAAAATAAATTAGTTACTAATTTCTCAATAATTAAATTTTGATTTAATTTTGACTTTATCTAAATAAATAAAATAAATTTTACTGACAGTAGTGGGTTTAAAAGTTATATTATACTAAAATTTTCATTATTTTAATCTCTCTCACTTATTTTCTTTTGTAAACTACTTTTAAACTTTTATCTAAATATCTGAGTTCCTTGAAGACAAAGGAGATTAATTATGCTTATTATTAATCTTAAAAAAAGAAATACAGTTTCAAAGCTGCATAGCTGTCTGGGAGAAAGAATTCAGCATATTCCAAGCCTGGACATCAGTTCCTCGTCTGGCCGGAAAAGTTCTCTAAAGGTAAAAAAAGGTATTTGATTATTTTGAGCTTAAATTTAAAAAAAATAAGGTTTTAATTTTATGTTACTATTTATTGTTTATTTTTGATATTGATGTGCGAGCAAATTTATGGACCAAGAAGCAATGGAAGACTGAAACTAAGATGGAGAGACAGAGTAGCAACTGATTCAAGAAATCTTCTTGGTGTACAAAATTGGATTGCAAATTTACCATTAGGGAGAGATGGAAAAATCTTTTGGAGGAGGCCTTGATACAATGATTGGGTTGTTGGGAAACTAATAATAATAATAATAATCGTCAATTTTTATTGCCCTGGAGAATGCTACAAAGTTGGACAAAACATGAGCACATATAGAAGTAATAATAAAGTTTCTGTGTTTTTATTTCCTGTACTCCATCTTGATTATTAATCCACGATGATTATTAATAATATCTCTATAACGAATGTAAAATTGATAGAGATTTTTTTACTTTCACTTACCTATATATGAAATATATAGGTAAGTGAAAGTATTGCAATCGTGAAAAATTCTTCGGGACTTTACTTAATAAATTTTGTATCATTTTCAAGTGTTTTTTTTATTTACTCCAAAAAGGCTTTAACGATTTTGATCAAACTGGGTATTTGATGTAGGTATATGCCAAAGATATGATGGCCAACATTTCATCAAAATTGGTCAAACGGAGGGGGCACTTTATTTCATAAATTTTTTCCAATTTTTACCTTTTTTTCGATGATCTCAAAAACGGCTTTAACGATTTTTATCAAATTTGTCATGTTTAATGAAAATTAGGTGTTCTTTAATATCAGGTAAGCTTAAATGGGGTAGGGGCCTTTTTTGTTTGTTTGTTTTTTTGTTTCCTATAAAGTACCTCTGTTTTTGTTTATATGGAGAAATTAACTGTCTCTCGTTACGCCTAAAAATAAGAAATGGCTAAATATGAGATATGATAAAAATAAAGAAAACATATAGAGGAGAAAAAAAGAAAAATATTCAGTCAACTCATGAAACTCGTTGAGCCCACGCACGCGTAGTACGCCTTTAATGACAGACCATTGTTCATAATTAAAGCCGTTCTGTTCTTTTGAGAAGTGGCAATTAACAAAACGCATTAATTTCTAATCTAAGTAAGTTGGTAAGTGAAAGTTGTGTGTTGCGAGCACGCACCAGATTTTTTTTATTCTAAAAAGGTATGATAATGTACATGTTACAGATATTAAAAAATTACCTCTGCTTATGGAATAATTTTTTCCTTTCTTCAGTAACTTCAAACATTACCCCAAATCCTGGAATAATAAAATTGGCCATTTTCAAAACCATTTCCCTGTTGTTTCTTTGAAGAATGGGACTTTCACTTTGAGAAGACAGCCAGCAAGATTCATTTGTAATATCATCATCCTTTATGAATAAATCACCTTGAATTCATTCAAATATATTACAAGAGAGATCTATAAGTAAAGTGAAGTTGATTATTTGAACAATAAACTTTTTTAAATTTAGATGATGAAGGAACATCCAATGAAATCTATAAAAAGAGAAGCGAATGATTGATTTAATTTGATTGGTTATGTGGAAAATTTTATGAAACTAATGAACAATCTGTATGTTTTATTAGTCATGGAAGTTATAATACTATGATGAATTAATCTTTTATTTTTTAAATAAAATAATCCCCTCTAGCATACTCCAGTCTAGCAATAACAATAAACTGCCCTGGAGGGATTGAAATTCATTTCATTTCATTCCTATTTTTCATTCATATCATTTCAGATCTAATGAATAAGTCTCAACCTTACCACCTGGGTTAGAACAGATTGGTTAAATTTCAACAATAATACCCTCCCCCCCCCCCCCATATCCCAGACTGGGCCAAGAAGTTGTTGACAGAAACCAAAGTTTTAAAAATATTCTGGTCTTTATTTAGTTGTTTTTACAATAAAGGTAATAAGGTAGTGAATTACTTTAAAAACATTATGTAAGTTATATTTTTACAATTTTACGTTATTCTGCGCATTTGTTAGGCAAAGTATATTTCAAAATGCAATTCAGGAGAGAGAAAGAAAAATCTAAACACTTAATTTTGTAATAATAAAAATTAAGCATTACTAAATCTAGCATTACAATCATAAGCATAACTTAAATGATAATCTGCTATTGATTTAACCTTGTAAAGAAATATCAGAAGTGAAAATAACAATCTGATTGACATAATAATAATTATTGAAATAATTATAGAAGCCCTTACCAGTGACAACCACAATTCCTTTTGCAGTCTTTACTACAACTGAAACATCATCCAAAGTACGACCTGGTGTTGGAATCACTTTAAGATCTTCTTCATCTATATAATAAGGTTTTCCTAAAATTTAAGATATAATTTTTTTCCTCGATAAAACATCAAAATTTGCATTTATATGCAGGTTAAAGTATAATTATTACCTTCACTGAATGGCTCGGGAAGAAAGACATTCCTTCTTTGAATGGAATTCCCAATGATGTGAATACTGTCTTTGAACATATGATTGTTTCCGATGTAACTTGAACTGCCATTTGTGCTGACAATGTAAGCAATATCCTTTGGATCTACTCCATATTTAACTAAGCCTGCCAATTTATTAGAAATTATTGTTACCTGAATGTTTTAATAAATGTCCCATTGTTTGACTGTATGATACCTATTCAATTAGAATATATTCAGGGAGCCGGTCAAATAAATTAATATAAAGAAAAAAGTTATTTATTAGGTAGTTCTGGGCTGAGAAAGGTTTAACCTGAAAGACAGTGTATCGAGAGTTCGCAAAAAGATGAGTTCAAGTCTAATTAAAACATTCATTGGAGACACATAGGTCTCTTCTTTCAACCTCTATGAAATTGCCCAACAATTAGGGATATTGGACATTAGTTAGTAAAAATAATCTTATTTAAACTTTTTTGACCAACTCTCTTACTATCTTCTTCTTAATTATAATAATTATTTGTATGTTTCTATTACTTATTTTTATTAATTGATTCATTTAGTGCCTATTACATTAATAAATATTTGTAATAAAAGCTCACTTTTTCAATTAATTACATATATAAGATATGCTTAGGAAGGGTTGCAAGTATAACCAATAAGACATACCAGGTGTGTAAATATGAAACCGGAATTCGCCAATGATAGGAGTTAGCAGTCAATATAATCTTCTAACTAATCCTTCAGTGGTGTTATCTGCTTTTGCCTACATGGCGTTGAACATGTCGACGTTTGTGCCAACAAATCAAGATTTGCGGACAGCATTTATTTTCCGTTTCCTTCTGAAAAAAATTGGAGCATTATCACATAGGATGCTTGTTGAAGCTTACGGGGAGCATGCCCTAGGCAAATCTCAATGTTTCGATTGGTTCAAAAAATTTAAAGCTGGATTTCGATAAAAGAAACAAAGACCGTGGAACACCACAAAAAAAAAAACTTTGAAAACGCTGATTCGGAAGCGTTTGTTGGACAATTATTACATGTGACACCGTCTCCATTTGTTTGAAAGGCATGGAAAAGATCCAGAAGGTCGGAAAATGGGTACCTCACCAACTGAATGACAGGCAGCAGGAAGCTCGAAAAACCTCATGGCAAATGCTGCTCGCCAGGTACAGAAAAAAAGTCATTTCTTCATCAAATTGTGACTGGTGATGAAAAGTGAATTTAGTTCGAGAATCCTAAGCGTAAAAAATCCTGGGTAACTCCTGGTGAACCATCGGCATCGCTTGGGGAGGAAGAAAATGCTCTGTGTCTGGTGTGATCAGATGGGTGTTACCTACTATGAGCTGCTGAAACCTGGGGAAACTGTTAATACGGAACGCTACCTACAACAGATGATAAATTTGAATAAAGATTTGCGCCAAAAAGGCCCAAATATCAAGAAAGGACACACAAAGTGATCTTGCTCCATGACAATGCCCCATCACATTCGGCTAAACGGACCAAGGAAACGATCCAACTGTTTGGTTGGTAAATTCTTCCGCATGCGGCTTATTCACCAGATTTGGCCCCATCCGATTACCACCTATTTGCATCGATGGGACAGGCACTAGCTGAGCAGCGCTTCACTTCTTATGAAAATGTACGAAATTGGTTAAGTGATTGGTTTGACTCAGAAGAGGAAGCATTATTTTGGCGGGGAATCCACAAATTGCCTGAATGATGGGAAAAATGCATAGATAGCGAAGGACAGTACTTTGAATAAAAAAGTATGTATCATTTTTACACAATCAACTCTTATTTGCTATTTGAAAAATTCCGGTTTCATATTTACACAGCTGGTAGTGGGGAAAGTATCAGTTACAGGAGGGGAACATATCTCACAAGGATACCATAATAATTTCCTACACGTTTCATGAAAAATTTAACAATTGACTTATCTCCTTCTTCTCTAAAAAGTCATTCCTTTGCATAAAAAATTATATGGTGATGGTCAGGTTCACATGATAATAACCTTTGCCATGCTGTTAAAAATAAATGAAGCTCTATGAAAAGTTTTTAATTAAAATTGTGTTAGTTGTATCTGATATTAGACTTAAGGAGTCCATGGAAAGAATATTTTTAGCCATTTATTGAGAAAATTGAAATTTCAGCATGTACACACATGTATCTATGCATAGAATAGAGAAGTACTAATGGAATTGTGTTATTTTTTCTACGAAATTCCTTAATTTCAAGGCAGATCTGTCAAAGTATTTTAGACAGTGGTTGGTGGATAGAGGAGTGTATGGAACAATTGTTGGTATCGAAATCGAACCTCCAGAGTTATTAGGCTTTTGCGATTATTATTGTTCCTAGACGTAATGATCTTAGTTCTAGTTGAAAATATCATACGTTGGATAGATTGATTTCAGGGTAGTATATATTTTGTTTTTGTCCACACAGTTCAAACCCCAGAATTCAGATGAGTTCAAGCATTGTTTAATAACAATAAATAAATGAAATAATTATATAAACAATGACAGGTTCTAATTTAAGATTAATAATTAACATGAATAAAATTATTCTTTAATCACCATCCAACAATAACGAAGTAAGGAATGATTTTTTAAAAATTAAAATGAATTGTAATTCCAAACCTTCTATCATTCTTCCATCATCCCAAGGTGTCATGGTGTTGACAATCACATTTTTGTTTCCCTTTATTAATGTACATGTACATTTTGCCTCTAGGTTGTCTTCATCGGTGAGAAAAAAATAACCATTATTAATTATACAAATTTCGTATGGCATTTTTATTCCTAAAAGAGGAAAAAAATTAAATGTTTCGCCCATTGTTTACTAGGCATACAAGAAATGGAGTCATTTAAAATAACCCTCATAAAACTTTTTTATATTGGGTTGGCAGATAAGTCCTTTGGTTTTTTGTTTATTTTTATGCCACTATGTTACACTTCATATCTGATGAATTAATTCCTAAGCTGGATTGTTTATCCTGTTTGTAATGTGTCGACAATACCTGTTAACTCTTGTTGAACCTAGCTTAGTATTGTGTTTGCTATTGCATTGTGAATTTGGAAGACAATATCATTCATTATTGCCATATTTTATTGTATTATTTTAAAGAAGGTAAGCGTGCTGCAGAAGCTCACTCATAGAAAAATTTACAGTGTTTATGGGGATGATGCCCTAACCGAACGCACCTGTCAAAATTGGTATGCCAAATTTCATTCAGGAAATTTTGACATCAATGAGACTCCATGGTTTGGTCTCCCACATGAAATTGAAACAAGCAATGTTAAGGCCATAGTTGATCAAAATCCCACCCAATCAGTGCGAGAGATTGCTATGGCTCTAAATGTGTGCACACAAGCGTATAAAACCATATACACAAGCTCGGCTATGTTTTAAGGCTTAATGGTTGGGTCTCTCACTCTCTAACAGAAGTCAACTTGGCAACACACATTTCTGTTTGTGATTCACTATGGAAACAGCAACAAACCAACTCATTTTTTAAAAGGTTGGTAACAGGAGGTGAAAAATGGATCTTTAGGATAATGTAGTCTCTAGAAAATCTGACTAAAAGAGGCTTCAAGAAGTATGTCAAAACCCGGATAGAATCCAAAGAAGATGATGCTTTCCATATGATGGGATTTCAAGGGTGTTATTTTCTATGATCTTTTGCCAACAGGACAAACGATTGATTCAACCGTACACTGCTCAGAACCATAAAAGCCCAGAACTAGCAAATTGGAAGGAATTATTGAGCCTTAGATGAAGTCACCTTCCCTATTCACCAGACCTAGCTCCAAGTGACTACCACTTATTCCAGTCTCTGCAGAACTCCATGAATGAAAATCAATTCCTAAAAGAAGAGGACATCAAAAACCACTTGGTTAGTTTTTTAACGATACACTTCAGACATTCTATGAACATGGCATAAGTCAGATAGTGGAAATATGGAAAAAGTCATATTCAATAATGGTGAATATATTGTTGATTAAATTATATTAATAATAGACTGAGTTTTATTTCCCCCAGAAAAACCGAAAGGATTTATTTGCCAACCCAATATAATTATTGCATTGCATGGCAATATATACTACATTAAGATTAGGTGTCACTATGTCATCTGAACATATAACTGACACATTAAGTTTACAGGAGAAACACCAGTTGTGATCATTATAGCGGTTTCTTAATTCAATGGATGACTTCCTTGAATACTCTCCTGCGTTAAATATTGGATTTTAAAATCTGATATTGTTTCTAAAAAATATGTGATTTGAAGTATGTTAAGTGAAACAAATGAAGATTTTTGTATTGAGACTCTCTTCTTCCGAACCAAACATATATTTTTTAAATTATTTACAAAATACAGTAATTTGGAACATTTTTTCCTGCAGCATTCCTCAGTCAACTAGTTTATTAAATTATTAAATAGAAAAGTCCAATTTATTAAAAAAAAAAAAAAAAATTCAGTGAAAGCATTCTCGGGTGAAAGAGAAAATCAGAAATCTGAAAAGAGTCTAGCTGATTATAGTTTTTATAATCTAACTGACTGAGATGTCAGTGTGGTTCTGGTATTCTGCAACTACCGCTGAATAACATTATTACCTATTTTAATAGGTGTTGTATTATTCACTAACATAAATCACTGTATTTATTTTTTTTATATTATAATTTCGGAGGCCTCCCCTCTACTCCTATATACGTTCCTATAATTGTTGTTAATTCAGTTGAATATTACAATAAAAAAATTACTTCAATTAACTTTAAACCGACGTAGAGTCAACCAATGCTTTTAAAAAATATTTGTTTTTATTATCTACATAGTGTATTTTTAAAAAAAAAAAAAAAAAAAATAAAGACCTTACCGAACAATATTTAAATTCGATAAAGATCAGTTTTTATTTACTAAAGTCAACATAATTCATTCAGCTCATTGGACTTTGGCTACTTAGTTTTCGTGTTGTTTTTAATTGTTAATATCAATACTCTTTCCATTGGTTTTTGAATCAACCAATAACAGCACAAAGATTCAAATAGTTCGAGGGGGGAGGGAGGAGGAGAAGCGATAGTTTTGAAAATTCTTGTTATTGTTAGAGCTTATAGATACATCGGTTTATTTCTTTTGGATAGTGAAAACAGTTTTATAATTAAACTAAAAGAGGTCTAGAAAAATAAGTTATTTTTTAAAAACATAAGATTCATTGTTTGTTTATTTTAATAAGCAACAAATCTCGGCCTTCGGTGTCACATTTATTTTTTTAAACGTAAATTGCCAGCATATTTGAGGGGAAAGGGAAATAATACCCTACTTACTTCACGATGTAGAGGAGGTTCCAGACAAATTTTCGGGGAAGGGGTATCCTGGTGGAAAAAAATACATGCTTAAAAACAGCTCACTTATTTACCTACAAAAATTATTTGAACTTCATTAAATTTATAGTCCCAAATATTAGTATACTAAAAAATTTGAAACAAATTAAATGTGCCAATTTATTTCACTAAATTTTTTTCTCAAAATTTGGAGGGGATCTAATCGAAATATGTCCCTCTTCCCTCGGAATCGCTCCTACTGACAGTAATAGTTCGCTACAGGGTTGGGAAACTATCGATAGTTTCGATACCAACGAGTAAAACCATCGATAGTTGACAAAAAATTGATATCGGATATACAAGGACAGGGAAAAATCCCGGGCTAGGCCTGCTAATAAGGCATTAATTTACGGTTTATTATAAAATTAATTCAAAACTTCAAATGTTCTAATAATAAAGATTTCATGTTTTTGTTTGGTTTTCTATAACTATCATATGCTTTTTCTGAAGATTTTTTGTCGTGCCTTAAGATAACATTTCAAGGTATTATGATATTAACGATTATAATCAATTATTTAAGATGTTGCTGTTCGTTTTAATAAGAAATTAATCAATCATTAAAGTTTGTTAATAAAAAATAATAATAAAATAACAGTATTTTTTTTGGATTATTTGCTATTTGAAGGGGGGGGGGAGTAATCCATATAGTATTAGCAAGACAAGGCCAAATTAGTTTCTAATCATTCAAAATATTAATAAAGTGTAAGTAGTTAAAGTTTTATATTTTCTAACTGCTATTTGAAAAATTAAAATTCTCAAATGGAGACTGACGGTGTTTCATTCAAACTATTACATGAATAGTGTGATGTGACTGTAATTATTTTCCAAAGTGTAGGAAAATTACTAGAGTTTAATGACAAATTAAACAAGCAGTTGATACGTTTGACTAAATGATATCTATATCAGGGACGGATTCAGCACGAAATTTGGGGGGAGAGGTTATGACTAGTGGTGTGTTGTTTAGTAGCAATCTGTTTATTTGAAACAGTTAACTTAATTAAACAGAAACAGTTAACTGTTTCGGAAAAAAATAAACAGATACAACAGTGTAGTGAGACAGTTGCGCCAAAAAGGCCCAAATATCAAGAAAGGACACACAAAGTGATCTTGCTCCATGACAATGCCCCATCACATTCGGCTAAACGGACCAAGGAAACGATCCAACTGTTTGGTTGGTAAATTCTTCCGCATGCGGCTTATTCACCAGATTTGGCCCCATCCGATTACCACCTATTTGCATCGATGGGACAGGCACTAGCTGAGCAGCGCTTCACTTCTTATGAAAATGTACGAAATTGGTTAAGTGATTGGTTTGACTCAGAAGAGGAAGCATTATTTTGGCGGGGAATCCACAAATTGCCTGAATGATGGGAAAAATGCATAGATAGCGAAGGACAGTACTTTGAATAAAAAAGTATGTATCATTTTTACACAATCAACTCTTATTTGCTATTTGAAAAATTCCGGTTTCATATTTACACAGCTGGTAGTGGGGAAAGTATCAGTTACAGGAGGGGAACATATCTCACAAGGATACCATAATAATTTCCTACACGTTTCATGAAAAATTTAACAATTGACTTATCTCCTTCTTCTCTAAAAAGTCATTCCTTTGCATAAAAAATTATATGGTGATGGTCAGGTTCACATGATAATAACCTTTGCCATGCTGTTAAAAATAAATGAAGCTCTATGAAAAGTTTTTAATTAAAATTGTGTTAGTTGTATCTGATATTAGACTTAAGGAGTCCATGGAAAGAATATTTTTAGCCATTTATTGAGAAAATTGAAATTTCAGCATGTACACACATGTATCTATGCATAGAATAGAGAAGTACTAATGGAATTGTGTTATTTTTTCTACGAAATTCCTTAATTTCAAGGCAGATCTGTCAAAGTATTTTAGACAGTGGTTGGTGGATAGAGGAGTGTATGGAACAATTGTTGGTATCGAAATCGAACCTCCAGAGTTATTAGGCTTTTGCGATTATTATTGTTCCTAGACGTAATGATCTTAGTTCTAGTTGAAAATATCATACGTTGGATAGATTGATTTCAGGGTAGTATATATTTTGTTTTTGTCCACACAGTTCAAACCCCAGAATTCAGATGAGTTCAAGCATTGTTTAATAACAATAAATAAATGAAATAATTATATAAACAATGACAGGTTCTAATTTAAGATTAATAATTAACATGAATAAAATTATTCTTTAATCACCATCCAACAATAACGAAGTAAGGAATGATTTTTTAAAAATTAAAATGAATTGTAATTCCAAACCTTCTATCATTCTTCCATCATCCCAAGGTGTCATGGTGTTGACAATCACATTTTTGTTTCCCTTTATTAATGTACATGTACATTTTGCCTCTAGGTTGTCTTCATCGGTGAGAAAAAAATAACCATTATTAATTATACAAATTTCGTATGGCATTTTTATTCCTAAAAGAGGAAAAAAATTAAATGTTTCGCCCATTGTTTACTAGGCATACAAGAAATGGAGTCATTTAAAATAACCCTCGTAAAACTTTTTTATATTGGGTTGGCAGATAAGTCCTTTGGTTTTTTGTTTATTTTTATGCCACTATGTTACACTTCATATCTGATGAATTAATTCCTAAGCTGGATTGTTTATCCTGTTTGTAATGTGTCGACAATACCTGTTAACTCTTGTTGAACCTAGCTTAGTATTGTGTTTGCTATTGCATTGTGAATTTGGAAGACAATATCATTCATTATTGCCATATTTTATTGTATTATTTTAAAGAAGGTAAGCGTGCTGCAGAAGCTCACTCATAGAAAAATTTACAGTGTTTATGGGGATGATGCCCTAACCGAACGCACCTGTCAAAATTGGTATGCCAAATTTCATTCAGGAAATTTTGACATCAATGAGACTCCATGGTTTGGTCTCCCACATGAAATTGAAACAAGCAATGTTAAGGCCATAGTTGATCAAAATCCCACCCAATCAGTGCGAGAGATTGCTATGGCTCTAAATGTGTGCACACAAGCGTATAAAACCATATACACAAGCTCGGCTATGTTTTAAGGCTTAATGGTTGGGTCTCTCACTCTCTAACATAAGTCAACTTGGCAACACACATTTCTGTTTGTGATTCACTATGGAAACAGCAACAAACCAACTCATTTTTTAAAAGGTTGGTAACAGGAGGTGAAAAATGGATCTTTAGGATAATGTAGTCTCTAGAAAATCTGACTAAAAGAGGCTTCAAGAAGTATGTCAAAACCCGGATAGAATCCAAAGAAGATGATGCTTTCCATATGATGGGATTTCAAGGGTGTTATTTTCTATGATCTTTTGCCAACAGGACAAACGATTGATTCAACCGTACACTGCTCAGAACCATAAAAGCCCAGAACTAGCAAATTGGAAGGAATTATTGAGCCTTAGATGAAGTCACCTTCCCTATTCACCAGACCTAGCTCCAAGTGACTACCACTTATTCCAGTCTCTGCAGAACTCCATGAATGAAAATCAATTCCTAAAAGAAGAGGACATCAAAAACCACTTGGTTAGTTTTTTAACGATACACTTCAGACATTCTATGAACATGGCATAAGTCAGATAGTGGAAATATGGAAAAAGTCATATTCAATAATGGTGAATATATTGTTGATTAAATTATATTAATAATAGACTGAGTTTTATTTCCCCCAGAAAAACCGAAAGGATTTATTTGCCAACCCAATATAATTATTGCATTGCATGGCAATATATACTACATTAAGATTAGGTGTCACTATGTCATCTGAACATATAACTGACACATTAAGTTTACAGGAGAAACACCAGTTGTGATCATTATAGCGGTTTCTTAATTCAATGGATGACTTCCTTGAATACTCTCCTGCGTTAAATATTGGATTTTAAAATCTGATATTGTTTCTAAAAAATATGTGATTTGAAGTATGTTAAGTGAAACAAATGAAGATTTTTGTATTGAGACTCTCTTCTTCCGAACCAAACATATATTTTTTAAATTATTTACAAAATACAGTAATTTGGAACATTTTTTCCTGCAGCATTCCTCAGTCAACTAGTTTATTAAATTATTAAATAGAAAAGTCCAATTTATTAAAAAAAAAAAAAAAAATTCAGTGAAAGCATTCTCGGGTGAAAGAGAAAATCAGAAATCTGAAAAGAGTCTAGCTGATTATAGTTTTTATAATCTAACTGACTGAGATGTCAGTGTGGTTCTGGTATTCTGCAACTACCGCTGAATAACATTATTACCTATTTTAATAGGTGTTGTATTATTCACTAACATAAATCACTGTATTTATTTTTTTTATATTATAATTTCGGAGGCCTCCCCTCTACTCCTATATACGTTCCTATAATTGTTGTTAATTCAGTTGAATATTACAATAAAAAAATTACTTCAATTAACTTTAAACCGACGTAGAGTCAACCAATGCTTTTAAAAAATATTTGTTTTTATTATCTACATAGTGTATTTTTAAAAAAAAAAAAAAAAAAAATAAAGACCTTACCGAACAATATTTAAATTCGATAAAGATCAGTTTTTATTTACTAAAGTCAACATAATTCATTCAGCTCATTGGACTTTGGCTACTTAGTTTTCGTGTTGTTTTTAATTGTTAATATCAATACTCTTTCCATTGGTTTTTGAATCAACCAATAACAGCACAAAGATTCAAATAGTTCGAGGGGGGAGGGAGGAGGAGAAGCGATAGTTTTGAAAATTCTTGTTATTGTTAGAGCTTATAGATACATCGGTTTATTTCTTTTGGATAGTGAAAACAGTTTTATAATTAAACTAAAAGAGGTCTAGAAAAATAAGTTATTTTTTAAAAACATAAGATTCATTGTTTGTTTATTTTAATAAGCAACAAATCTCGGCCTTCGGTGTCACATTTATTTTTTTAAACGTAAATTGCCAGCATATTTGAGGGGAAAGGGAAATAATACCCTACTTACTTCACGATGTAGAGGAGGTTCCAGACAAATTTTCGGGGAAGGGGTATCCTGGTGGAAAAAAATACATGCTTAAAAACAGCTCACTTATTTACCTACAAAAATTATTTGAACTTCATTAAATTTATAGTCCCAAATATTAGTATACTAAAAAATTTGAAACAAATTAAATGTGCCAATTTATTTCACTAAATTTTTTTCTCAAAATTTGGAGGGGATCTAATCGAAATATGTCCCTCTTCCCTCGGAATCGCTCCTACTGACAGTAATAGTTCGCTACAGGGTTGGGAAACTATCGATAGTTTCGATACCAACGAGTAAAACCATCGATAGTTGACAAAAAATTGATATCGGATATACAAGGACAGGGAAAAATCCCGGGCTAGGCCTGCTAATAAGGCATTAATTTACGGTTTATTATAAAATTAATTCAAAACTTCAAATGTTCTAATAATAAAGATTTCATGTTTTTGTTTGGTTTTCTATAACTATCATATGCTTTTTCTGAAGATTTTTTGTCGTGCCTTAAGATAACATTTCAAGGTATTATGATATTAACGATTATAATCAATTATTTAAGATGTTGCTGTTCGTTTTAATAAGAAATTAATCAATCATTAAAGTTTGTTAATAAAAAATAATAATAAAATAACAGTATTTTTTTTGGATTATTTGCTATTTGAAGGGGGGGGGGGAGTAATCCATATAGTATTAGCAAGACAAGGCCAAATTAGTTTCTAATCATTCAAAATATTAATAAAGTGTAAGTAGTTAAAGTTTTATATTTTCTAACTGCTATTTGAAAAATTAAAATTCTCAAATGGAGACTGACGGTGTTTCATTCAAACTATTACATGAATAGTGTGATGTGACTGTAATTATTTTCCAAAGTGTAGGAAAATTACTAGAGTTTAATGACAAATTAAACAAGCAGTTGATACGTTTGACTAAATGATATCTATATCAGGGACGGATTCAGCACGAAATTTGGGGGGAGAGGTTATGACTAGTGGTGTGTTGTTTAGTAGCAATCTGTTTATTTGAAACAGTTAACTTAATTAAACAGAAACAGTTAACTGTTTCGGAAAAAAATAAACAGATACAACAGTGTAGTGAGAAAAAAAAAGGTAAACAATAATAAAAATTAAACACAAACAATTAGCTTGCAATAGCACGGGCGTGACCTGTTTAATAAACAGTTTCGAGAAGCAGGCAGAATTAGCAGGTTAACGAGCTGTTGACCGAAACAGTTTATGAAACTGTTTCTTTTTCAAGGCCACTGTTTCACTTATCTGTTTCGGTTAACACGCTGTTGCGAGAATCAACAGGTTAACAGCCTGTTGACCGAAACAGTTTATGAATCTGTTTCTTTTTCAAGGCCACTGTTTCACGTATCTGTTTCGGTTAACAGGCTGTTTAATGAAACAGCCTGCTAACTTGCTAATTCTCCCTGCTTCTCGAAACTGTTTCAGTGAAACTGTTTATTAAACAGCTTGCGCCCGTGCTGTATCTGTTTAATTCATTCGCAAATCTGCTACTCTGAGTTATGTGGCTCTTAATTTTTTTAATTATTAAATTATTTTTCTCCAGATTATTTATTCAATTAAACCATAATTTTATAAACAAAAAATCAATTAATGCCTATTACAAGTTTTGATTTATAATTTATTTTTAGTGCTGTTTAATTATTTTACATAAAGCTTTATTTTATATTAAATGTTTTGTGAGAAATTGTCATTCGAACTTGTTAGATATTTCAATAATTAAAACATAATTCAAAAGAATGCTGGAATGCGAAGTGGGACTAGTTTTTTTTCTTTTTTCCCATATAGTATTATTTTAAACAGTTGTATCTGTTTTTTTTAAACTGTTTATTGAAAGTAGCAGAAACAGTTGCAACTGTTTTTCAAGATTAACAGTTTTGCCCATCACTAGTTATGACCTCTCGTTCTCATAATCATGTAGCTGACATCACCGTTTTTTAATGAGATTATTACCTTGTATTAAGAAGGACTGCGGTCTAAACAACCAAAAGTGTTATGTTTAGGACATTAGTTGCATTATTCGCTTAAAATAGGCTAAATTTGAAAAGCCAAAATATTTGGGAAGTTATGACCCCTATGATATTTTATTCTCCCAAAGTTTCTGGCTACAGGCAGGCGCAATCGGCTATAGGGTGCGCTAGTAGTTTTACAAAATGTCGGAACGAACAGGGATAGTTCATGTGATAGAGATAATTGGTAATTTTAAAAGACCATTAATTGAAGGGCAGGCTATCCTTGATGCAAACCACATAATTATGTATATGTGAAATAATATCTAGAAGTGAAAATACAGTTATTTTACAAGCCTTGTGCCTTCAAACAAGCGATCTTAAAGGACTGCCCCATCAAATAAAAGTGGAAATAAAATTTATTAATAATAATAAGCAACTTTCGTGTAAAGCTGGTAGTTCTGGTAAATGCAAACACATCATTGTAACTTTACTCTCCGTTTTTCGGTTAGTAATAACATTAATTACCTATTCATACAATCATTGTAATGTCACCTGTCATTTTCATGACAGCTTAGTTTCTTTGTCATATTATTTATTTATATGTCAAAACTTTCAGGCATCGCATTGAAAACTTGGAACAATTAAGCACAACGGATGTAATACAAAAATGGGGAAAATTAAAAAAGAAAAACAAATCTATGACACTATGGTCCCAATGTTATTTGCATAAAACTAGCATTTTGGAATAATAAAATGTCAAATACTAATATTTATCTGAATAAATATAGTCACTTTCTTTAAAATGATGACTACATATCGTCATATGTTTCGAAACAGGCTTATCTATTCTTAATTTTACAATCCACTCTTTAAGAAGCTTTTTATTTTTTGGAAATGAAAGGGAATGACACGTCTTTTGATTTTCTAATTGAACACTGAGGGACCGAGCAATACATATTAGATATTTTTCAAATGATTTTTTGCTCAATCGGGTTTTAATTATGGAAAAATAAATTAAAAACCCTATGAATCCCAGGTAATGGCCCCGCTTTTATCCCCGTTTCTCTAGTTCCTGAAAGAAGCAGCACTGTCGCTTGCGCTCGCCTATTGCAGCGTATCTATTACAAATTTGTAATATTCCACCAACCATTTGTTTGTACATATGGTACAGGAAACAGGAATACGTTAACTGGTGCTCGTTTTCCAGCAATCTACCCTTTAAGATAACTTACCATACGACCCCCCCCCTCAAAAATTGAAACATTGTAAAAATTTGCCCCTCAAAACTTTTACTGTTTAACGTCACTTCATGCTACTAAAGCTCATCAGACGATGTTACAGTGGGGTTCCTAATTATTGCTTATCCAGGTATAATTAGGATTGGGATTTTTAACGAGTACTGACATCGCACAGGCTCGGGACCTCCGTTTTACAACCCATTCAAAGGACGGCATAGGAAAGGATTTTTTTAACAATCCTATGGCCATCTGGCAGGATGGGAGAACCAGGGATCTTTAGTATTGAAAGAAGCTATTCTAGCCACTATACCACAGGTGACCCCTCTCAAAGCTTTTGATGGCACAACTTGCATACATGCCTTTCCTGGCACAGCACAAACATATAAGTCTTATTTGACTGTTTCTTGATCATTTTTGACTTTATCACTTTTCCTGAGCTATGACATAGTAACCCAATTAACAGCAGGTTTTCCCTCCTTAATTAAATATAAAATTAAGAGAAACCACTCTAAAGAGACAGGGTAGGCAGGAGATGAAATAATTATAAATGATAAGGTAAAAAAATGATTAACAGCGAGGACCTTACATGTAGACCTTTTTTGGAGGTTTTATTATAAGAATTATTGAATTATTTGAGTACAAAAAATTTATTTTTCATTTCTTCTGTAACTTTAAACATTTCACCATGGCCTGGAACAATATAGTCAGCTAATTGTAACACCATTCTTCTGTTATGTTTCTGAAGAACCGGACATTCACTTCCAGCGCCCAGCCAAATAAATTCATCCTCCAAATCTTCTCTTTTTTCAAATAAATCACCTGGAAATCAAAGGAAATATTACCTACCCTTCATTTTAGATTATTTAGTAACATAAAAAATCAACCATACAGTCAAGACTATATAAATATATAAGAATAAATTAACTAGAAAAAAGCTAATTGGGGTTTTAATTTGCTAACATACTGACTAATATTTCTATAAAATCTTAAGAGTACAATTAAACATATTTGATGAGCAAAGTAATCATAGAAGGGGACAAAAAAGTAAGTTCATAGGATGTCAGACATCTTTCAGTTTAATGTGGATATTTTTTTTCACTTTAATCATTTTGCAATATCTTTATAAAGGAAGCGCTGGATCACCCAATTGAAGTTCCAGGGTAGGTGAGCAAAGAGATCAAAAGGAAAAAATGGAGTTGCTGATCACAAAAATGAGTTGATATTTTTTACAGCCTTTTACTTCACAACAGGGATACATAAAAGTATAAAATGTTTTCCAGGCTATCCTTACCAGCAATAGCAACTGTTCCATCAGCTGTTTTTACAAGAACTGTAATATCACTTTGAGTATGACCAGGGGTGGCAATTATCATGAGATCATCTCCGTCTATGTAATAAGGCTTACCTAAAATTAAAGTTGTCACATTGAATTTTTTTTAATTTCAAATAACAGTATTTTATTTATAAGGTTATATTATATTACCTTCACTGAATGGGTCATCAAAATAAAGATTCCTCTTTGAAATGGAATGCCCAACAATATGGGTGCTGTTTAAAAATAGATTATTGTTTCCGATGTGATCAGAATGTCCATGGGTGCTAACAACAAAGTTTATATTGTTCGGTTGCACTCCATACTTCTCTAAACCTGTATGATTTATAGTAATAGTTAAATGTGATAGAAATTTTAATCAGACTAGTAAATAAACCTAGATATTCAGATATAAATAAATATATTTCAAGCAGGAAATCCTTGAAAATGCTTAGTGTAATTTCTGCACTAAGATGGCAAAATGTCATATTTATATATGCTATATTGCTACCTTGATATCAGGTCACTTTTGACTTATTTCACTGTTCTATCGTTTTTCTCAAAAACTACTATAACAAAATACATTTGAAATTTCACCATCATCTATACAAATATAAATAAATCTAGAATGAGGAGGAAGTTGTTTTTTTAGTAAAAGTGACATACGTGGTTTGTCCGGAAAGTAATGAGAATGATAAAAAAAAAAATACTTTTATTCAAAAAATTTACAATTTAATGTTGTCACCTTCAAAATAGCAGCCTTGAGAAATAATACACCGGTTCTAACAATTTTTCCACCCGTCATAGCAGTGCTGGAAATCATCTTCCGTAAGGCTGACTAGTACCCTCGTCACGGCCTGTTGGATGTTTGCAACACTACCAAAATGAGTCCCCTTTAGGTGTGATTTTAGCTTGGGGGATAGAAAAAAGTCACAGGGAGCCAGGTCGGGGCTGTAGGGTGGTTGTGGAAGCGTTGCAATATTTTTTCTGCCAAAAATTCTGCCAAAGCCTTGTGACAGGGGGCGTTGTCGTGGTGGAGGATCCATGATCTGGCGATCTCCGGGCGAACCCTCAAAGCACGTCGATCTTTGTCAAGAACAGCTTTGACCCGGACGACATTGTCATCTGTCCTTGATGTTGAAGGACGTCCAGGTCGTTGCTCATCTTCAACAATGTTTCTTCCGTCCTTAAACGCCTTGTACCATTGGTAAATTTGTGCCTGTGAAAGAGCATTTTCCTTATAAGCAGTCATTACTAAGCATTTCAACCATTTCTGAACCAGATTTATCGAGTTTGACGCAAAATTTTATTGCATAACGTTGCTCCAGAGAACTCTGCATTTTGTCTCGTGACGAGGTGTCAAAACAAGACCGCACATTTATTGACAGGCACTTTCCCTAGAAGCTGGGATGAGACTGGCAAGGGTCAGAATCACTACCTGGCATCTTCCTCCCCCCACTCCTCCAACACCACACCTCCTTGAGACCAGTAAGGACTGGAAAAAAATTCATTCTCATTACTTTCCGGACAAACCACGTACATCATTTAAAAAAAAAAAAAAAAAAATTATATATAGATTTTACAAATATAATATAAGTTATAAGTTTCTGACGGCACCCCTAACCATTTTTACCACATTAATTTCTAGGGTCAACTATCTTCCACCATTATACTTATAAAGCATTACTAAAAATGAAAGGTAAGCTTGCTTTTAAAAATTTTGTTTTTTATTAAATAAAAAAAAGCAAATATAATTATTATATAACAACTATAATGATTATATTTCATAATATGCTTTATTATTTTTTGTGTGATCTGTGCTATCTATTTTAAAAGCATATGAAAAAAAGATTATTGGTTGATCTGGTTGGAGTGCTTTATGTGCATTAATACAGAATAAAAAAAAAATAGTCTAAAACAGCAACCTTTTAAAATCAGTTCAGCATCCCAAGGTGTCATTGTATCAACTATCACATTATATTTTCCTTTTATCAGGGTACAAGTGCAGTTTGCCTCCATTCCACCCTCAACAACTTTAGAATATCCATTATGAATTACTAAAACCTGATATGGCATTTTTCTTCCTGCAAAGAGAGGGAGAGGATATTAATAAACATTATCGCTCATTATTTCCTGAGTGCAATAACTTTTTCATATAAAATATCTTTTTATAGTTTCTATAATTGATAATTTATAGTGCGCTTTTTGTTGTTTTTCAAAAATTTGATTACCATAGCTTTTATTTTACTACTAGAGTATAAATCAAAGTAGGATAGTTCTTTATTTTTAAGTCAGAGCTTCTTTTATTTAAATGGGTCACAGGAGTGTGGCCAAGACCAAATACTGATAAAAATGTTAAACTCTGTCTTTCTTCTAATACTCAGGTTTTCCCTTTTGCATGCCTTCTACATGCTTCTGATTTCAACTTTCATTCTTATCTCAGCCTCTGGAAAGAATCAGACAAAAGCTTTATTCCTTCCAATCCTACTCCTCTTCTTTTTTTCAAAAGCTGTTGTCACCACATTCTACAATTACATTGCAAATCACACAATATAACCATAACATCCAAAAATCCATATAAAACCTTAAACAGCTCCTAAGATTCTGCAATTCATTTCTACGATTATTTGACATTTCCTGAGTTCTTCTCTCATACTCCGTTACTTAGATATGACTGGAGGTTACAAAGATTTATTACGTAAGATTTACCTATTGTTTTCCTAGATGCTCTTACATCCCCCATTATTATTTTGAACAAGGCTTGTAGTAATACCAAAACAAGGTAAAAAAGATCATTGTATGAATTCAATGATTTTGACCTGAATTAAAAAAAAATCAAAGATATTTTTTATTTCATTAGGGCATACCCTATTTTTATTTTTAGATTAATAATTATAGCAATGAATAAGTCCATAATAATTAAATTTGACAAAGCTGCGTTCCTTTTGAGTTAAAATGTTATTAATGCCCAACAAGTATTAATTTAGGTCTCTGTAACCTTAATTTTTATTTAGTTTAGAAAATTAACTTAATTCTGTAACCATAATTCAGCTTAAAAAATTGATCTCCAGAAGATATTCTTTGTGTTTGCTTAAAGTAAACTATTTGAATGATTAGCTATTCATGTGTAGATAAGACTTAATGATAAGGCACAAAAATAAATACAAAAATGTTTAAATGATAAGCAGAACATTTCAAACTTTGTTTTATTATAATAAATTACAAATAACAATTATAAATATAATCAAACATTTTTTGGTTCTTTATTTGGTATGCAATTTATTACAATTAAATAAATTAATTAAAATTATTTACAACATTAAACTGAGTGACTACATTTAAGTAAAAAAACTCCACATTCAAGAGATAAATAAATAAAGAAAAAAAAAGTATTTATTTGGTTTAATATCATTAGATATTTCAACTAAGGCAGAAAGTAACATATCATTGCCTTAACTAAATAATTTCCTTAATATTCAAAGACAATATAGGCTTTTAAAAGAAAGCCTATGCACATATACTCGTATTTGTTTGGAATGTCATATTTCTGTTCAAGAAAATAAGTATATATTTACAAAAAATGTTTGTTAAAGTGTAAATATTAGTTATATAGGTACTATTCACTACAGAAAGTTCTAAATAGAAATAAAACAACTAAGGAAATTTGTTGAAAATTATAACTCTTTGGTACCATTTAATGTATCATCAGTGTTCTGTAAAAAGGAGATACTAAACTATTCAATACTTTTAAGAAATGTTGTTTTACAAGACATTTATGAAAGTGACATTTGAGCCATTGTTAGATTAATTTATCTTCAACTGATGGAATACAATATGAATGTTGCATTATTCACCATTATCATACATAGGTAGCTATTGATTTCTGAATCTAAAAATATCCAATTTGTTTAATTGAATGGGTGGCACAGATAGTACTAACCCACAAAAATGTAATGAATGCATATTCATTTTACACCTAAATTTCCATATTTTATTTTCAGACCACCATTTAGCATTAATTAATTTTCCGCAGGGGCTAGACTAGTACATGGCTAGTGGGGACTAAGGGCCTACAGAATACCCGAGTTGAATACACAAATTTACTCATCAGTACACAGCTCACTTATTCTAACATAAGGTAATCAACAGTAAATGCCCTTGTGCCACCTCCCATAGGATGCCGCATCGGAAGAGGAAGCCTGTTAGGATATTCTGAGGAAGCAGCTCATCCAACTGACTCGAGGTTAGTGGGCTGATAACCCTCTCTCTCTAAATAAACATTATTACAGAATCTGCACAATGTATTACCGGACAGACCTCAAGAAAATAACATGACACAAACCATAAGGATCTTAAAATAGCAACCTGGGACTTAGTCAGTATCAGCACTCAACTGGATTCCTACGATATTGAATAAGATAAAAAGGACTAAGATAGACTGAATAGACATTAAAAAAGGGCAAACAATTTACTATAGCTGAGACGACAGTCATCGCATTTATGGCAGAGGTTTTATTTTTAATAAGAAAATGTTCCAGCTCATGGCTTCAAACATATCAGCCAGACTATATTAAATCTGAATAAAGGAAAATTCTACAGTCATAACATGATGAATGTACATTCATCCACAGAACCATCTGATGATGACGACAAGGACCTAATTGGTATAGTAATTGGTGACTGCTATGCTCAAATAGGCAAGGAACAAATATTTAGACCTACCATAGAGAAACATAGCATCCATGATGTTACAAATGGTAATGGTCAGAGCTCATTAACTTCCTATGTCTAACTGACTGTATAACTGTTTAAATGGTAGTGGGAATACACTCTTACACAATAGTCAGAAGTACTACCTCACTGAAGGATTCACCTGGCAACTTAACCCTCTAATGATAGATTCACAGCTAATCCAAGTGATCTTGTTTTATGAACACTAGTCATAAATCTAGTTTAATGGATGTTAGAGTGTAAGGAGGAGCTAATATGGATTCTGAACATTACCTAACTAAGACCTGCATAAGAGCAAGAATCTCTGTTGTAAAGAACCATTGAGATGCTCGGGAAAACAAGTTTAATATCCAAAAGCTTAAGGATACAGATACAAGAGCAAAGTACAAAGCTCGAATGGATGCTAGAATAAGGAACACCTATTAAACTGATGATGTTAACCAAAAAGTAGTGAAGTTCTAGGGTAAGGGGAATGTACTAGAAATGAGCCATGGTTTGATAATGAATGTCAGGAGGCTACAGAGCAAAAGAATGGTATACTGACTAATGGTGCAACAGAAACACACACGAAACTCTGTAGAGGAGTACAGGATCAAGAGAAGAGTGGAGAAATGTGTCCATAGGAATAACAAAAGAAATTGGGAAAAGGATCGCCAGGAGGAAATAGAACAATAAAACTAACAATCAACAAGGTGAAATTAGAAAGTTCTCTCAGCTGGTGAATAAGAAGCTCCTTTTAGGCCTTTAGTGAGTGCCTGCAAAAACATGGACTGATTAATCATCACGGATAGAGATGTAATTCTCAGCAGGTTGGGGAACCACTTTAACATCCTACTAAATGATGGAAGGTCCAGAAAAGGAGTGCACATGGAGATTATCCAAGAGGGGGATTTGGAACCACAGGGGTCAAGGTGCAGCGAGAATTTACCTTTGAATGAGTAGATGATTTTGTATACAGGTAGTAAATTCAAACAATGATATACATCCAAATATAGATGGAATACTCGTAACAGGTGTTACTTTGGAGTCCAGAGCCCTACAAAGAATAAATCTCTCTCCAGAGCAACTAAACTGCTTGTCATCACCTATGATTCCGAATGCTGCACACTATCCAAGAATCAGGAGCAGGCTTTACTGAGGTTCGAGCGATGCATTCTCCAGAGAGTATTGGTCCGGTATGAATAAACCAGGAGTGGAAACTAAGGACCAATGCAGAAATTCAGGAGATGTATCAGGAAGCCGACCTAGTTAGGTTTATAAAAATTAATATACTGCGGTGGCTGGACATGTGGTCAGGATGGAGGAGAACCAGATTCCCATGAAAATCCTCAGTGAAAAGGTCCATAAAAAAAGGCCTCGACGACCCAGATTGTGTTGGACTAATGGCATTGCTATCAATGCAAGGTCCATCGTTGGGATAAGGATTAGGAAGGCAATAGCTCCAAACAGGAATGGTAGGTGGCATTTGTTGCAGGAGGCCCTGACCCCACCGGGTCGTAGTGCCACTTAAGAACATTTAGCATTAATTGTAATTGAAAAGGTGACCTGAAAATGAATTTAACATTAAATATGGTAATATATGTATACTTATAATAATAAAAATGAAATATACTTTTATGGGTTAGCACAATCTCAGAAGACCCCTTCTATAAAATATTTGTACAAAAACACCAGTGATATATACGTCGGATCAATACAGTTGGAATAATTCCAAAATTAGTATAATAAAATTGAATACAAAATGATATTTTCCAAGATAAAATTGAACCATGACCAGAAATCTAACCTCTCTGCATCTCCGTACCATGGTCATGGTTCAGTCTTTCCTTCATAAAATGATTAAAAAATTAATTATTTAAAAATGAAATTTGACTAAAATGATATTTTTTTTAATAAGGATGATTTTTATTTTATTAAATATCACAGCTTTATCAATATTTCAAAAGAAAAACTTTCTTTGCTCAAGTATTCTAGATTCAAAATTGAAGTAAAACTAAACAAATATGTTTTTAATAATTAAATTCACTCAAGAAAATACAATTAAAAAGATTTTTTTAAAACCACTTCTTATAAATATATTATTTATATGGTTAGGGATGGTATAAATATCCATAAAACAGTAACAACCATACCCTGGGGAAATTTTTAAAAAATTTCTTATGGTACAATCTAAAAATAGTAATTATAAGTAGTCTACATCAGACTTTCAGTAGTCAATAAATGACCTTATAAATACATGAAAAACAAGTTTTTACTACGACTAACTGTGTTTTACAAGTGCCTAACATTAGTATTATTTCACAAAATACCTTAAGTTCACCAAATTTGCAGTCATGGTGATTCAGTCGAACATTGATATGCACAAAATATTTTCTGGATTAAGTCCTAGCTTTACGAATCCATGCTTAGGCCCATGAACTCACTAAAAAGCTTAAGGAACATTTTTTATATTCCTTATTTAAATAGAAACTTATGTTACCAATTGTCTAGAAAATCAAAACCAGTTTTGGGGATGTCCTCTCCCTGTTGACTATTATCCAGTGTGACTTTCCGCTCTGAAAGAGATAGTTTTGCTGGAGGTGGAGGAGGAGGTGTTTTAGGTTTAGCCAAACCTTTGGAGCATACTTTTTCAGGTTTATCATCTCTAGACCCTTTGTTTTTAACATGCTTACTAGTGTTTTCCGATGGTTTAGGGGCAATATTTTTTGTTTTCTTTAAAGGGCTTAAAATATCCGATTTCTTCATAGGAGTTTTGTTTTTATCTGGTTTGACATTAATATGAGTAAAAAGATTCAATTGGCTGCGGGTGAACCATGAGAAGTTTGAAATGGGTCCATAATCTTCAAAATGCTATAATAAAATAAATTAAAAATTAATCAAATTTATAAATATCATGGATTGTAAAACAAATCAATGCTAACTCAATAATAGTAAACAATTTGGAAAATTAGGAAAAAAAACAACTTACTTCCTCAAATGTGCCTTCATACTTTTCTACCAAACTTTGGTCGATAAGTGCATTGTCAATAATTGTTTCCTTAGCTTTAGAATCTAAAGTATTCCATTGAGTTTTATTTTTATTTTTGATATTATCAATATCCTCAGCAATTTTTTGAGCGATTGGATTAACAGATCGCAAATATTCAAAACATTTATCTTGAATTTCCATACTCCAGAAAAAGAACGAAACAATACCTATAGAAAACATTACAATTCTATTTACTTATTTCGAATACATTATGCACCAAATAATTTCTGCCTATCATTGCTTAGGTATAACTAATAATGCTTAAATATCAAATTTCAATAATGGTAATAAGCATACAAGTGTAATATACAACTTCCTAAAAAAAAGTTTAAAGTTAAGCTTTTCAAAAGTATTAATATAACGACAAAACGTGGTTATATGCTACTGTTTTCATTTTGTAAGGTAAATTTTTAATATAATTAGAGTTTTATGATAATTTTAGATGACTGGAAATCAAAATTAATTAGGTCAATAAATATTTAACCAAGCCTTCCGAAAATTGTAGGAATAAATAAATGTTCAGTTAAAACAAAATAAAACAATTCATAAGATTGATACAAAATATGAGCTTAAAAAATATTTTTCTGATGTTAAGTTAGTTTATTATTCACCTTCGAAATTCAGATAACTCAAAAATGATGGGGTGTTCACTGAGAGGTAAACATGGCAGCGTGCTACCAGAGAAGGCAGCCAGGAACTAACAATTGACCTGGCTCATTGTTACATCGTTACGTGAATTCAGATTCGTCCCCACTTTACATAATCTACTTTCTACTTAACATCTACTTCTCATGCAACACTTCCATCCAGAACAAGAAACAGCATGTCTAATAGTTTTCTGAAACCTTTAATGGAATAATGTATTCTTCTAATAGAAATTTTGGGATAGACATTTTTGAGGAATCGTATGAATATTAAGTCTTCCTTAGCACATTACAAAGAAAGGCTTAAATTCTCAATTTCATGAAAAAATATCGTTAAGAGTTGGTCAGACGAAATCGAGCTCGAACGTTAAACCATTGAAAGACCAGATATGAACTTTTAGGGATTGGATGATCAATTGTATGTCGCTGATCGATACCATTTCATTAATAAAATTATCCTTTTACTTTTTTCAATAGAGCCTCAGCGTTGAGTTGAATATCCAACTCAGGGTTTCCACTTGTTTCTGTTTCTCGCAATAGTCCTCATCTCCAGCATTATCCTTCCTCCTCCTTGAATATGTAGCGTTCATAACCTATCCGAGTTTTACCTATAGGTCTGGTAGGGTCTTTCATTCAGTCTGCGAGAGTATTTCATTTCTGCTGAAGTAATTCGACTCCATTTGTTTTCTGGATGGACCAAGCTCTCTGTTCCGTAAAGGAAAGCATATTTAAGGACTTAAACATTTGGAGCTTGAAATTTTTCATGACCTCTTTCTTTCCAACGATTTTTGTTGCTGATAAAATAGTAAATACTACTATTACCTTTTTTTAATTCAGTGGGATATTTTGTGTTGTTTTTTTCTTTTCCGCTAATTTTAAGTACCTAGTTCCAAGGAAAGAATACTCATCAACCTCTTCCTCTTTACATGTGATATGGACTTTTTCGGGCTCTCACCCTACTTGTAAGATTTTGCTTTTTCTTATATTAATGTTCATGCCCTTCCTTCCGAATTCTGCTTCCCATGGTATAAAGACGATGAATAGTAAAGTATAAAGGCTATCTCATTGTTAAACACCGTTTTCAACTGTGAAAGGCCTATGGAGGGGTGCGGCGCCTTACATCGTATGCATATGCACCTTGGCTTCTCCTGAACCAATATTTATGTGTGAATTTAATCAGGCAATAAAAAGGGTATAATGAAAAAAATATATCTATAATTTTATTCTGAATGTGTAAATAATTATGATAATAAATTTTGAGCACATTAATAACTTCTTATATATAGAATACGTGATTTTTTCTACTCCTTCAGAACCTCAATATTGATCGAAGCATTCTCGATTAGTCTATAATAACAAAGAGCAAGTTGCGGTTTCTTACGAAGTTCTTTATATTTTGTAACACTATCAATTCGGGTTAGAAAAGTAAAAATAAATAAAGTTTTTCTATCAGGATATTCGTTTTTGTGTAAGAGTAGTGATTCCGCACTACTAACATGAGACTTGTAAGTGTGATTGAGGTTTGATGAAATATGATTGTGTGCAATTGTGTTTTAATAATGTTTTATGCTTTTAGTACTGCTTAAGTAGCCATCCCAACAAGCCATGCTATGTATTACGATTCAAAGAAATAGTAATGATGCTGGATTGTGGTTTGTCAGCACAAACTGCTTTGAATTTCTTGCCTCTTCCCTTGGTACCTAGTTCTCGCCTTGCTAACTTGCCAGCTTGGATGCCACAAGATACTGTGGATATACAGTTAGAAGGGGTAAATCAAACAATGATGAATTTATTAATCAAAAGCTGAATTATTATGCTGCTTCTATTTTGTAAAAATGTATTTTAGGAGTTGAAAGAGTGCATGGGAAGAGTCTTTGTCGATTCTGCTCCAGAATTTTGTCCACCGCTGACGAATATGATTGATTTTTCAGAAATAGATGTAATTCTGATATCCAATTATTCTTCTATGTTAGCGCTCCCTTTTATTACCGAAAATACTGGTTTTAGAGGTGTTGTTTATGCTACTGAACCAACCCTACAGATTGGCAGGTGCTGACCTATTTTTATTTTTTTTTAATTACTTTTTATTTTTGTTACCAAATCAAACTGTTTAATGTGAATGTTTTTTTCTTAGATTTAATACTTATTGAACAGGTCACAACCAATTGTAATACCATTTGAAAAAAGATAAAATATAGATAGAAGAAATATAAAAACTTGCCCATTGCAAATAGTGATTGCATTTTTGGTTATATATTTTTTTTATCCTGAAAACTACCAATTTTCACATTTAATAGTTTGAGGCGATTGCCATGGTATATATAATTTTTTTATTAAGTATCAATATGTACTATAAATTAAATCTTAGTCTCTTTAAATTAAGCCTTGAAAAGTTAAGTTTATAATTTTGATTTTTAAAATAAATGTGCATAAAATATCGCACATTGGCAAGAAGATGGTTATAATTCAAAATATATTAATTTTGAGTTATGCATACCATTGGAATTAGAATGACAAAGCTTACAGTGCCAAAATATAGTCACAATAGTATTAATAATTCCATCCGCATAAGCGCAATTCACTATATTCTCTTATGAAGGGGATGATCGTGCTAACACAGGTAGTGGTCTACTTCTGGGCAACAGTTAAAACAACTGGTGCTAACTTCCGCAATGCCAGACTATCTAGTCCCGGTTATTATCTAAAAAAACAGTTTTTTTAGTCAACCATCCTCTTGCTTATGTTCAACATTATAATTTATCATTGGAGACCCAAACATTGCCCTCTGGTTTCCTTTATATATGATCCCTCTCTCTTCGAGAAAATTCAATAACATCATACTTGTGGGTTCAGCAGTTATAATGAGTTTTTTGCTTTCCTCTCACTCTATACCTCAATTATTTTATATACACTCCTGATCAAAATTAACGCACCACCATAGAATTTAACTATAAATCTCATTTCACGTAAATAAATTGTACCTCTTGATGTTTATTTATTTGTTTGGGATCCAACGATTGTTTACAAACAGTGATTGTTGCTTTTAATCCCGTTTGAAATGGAATTTATTAAATCCACGATTTTACTCTATTGTTTGATTCCTTAGTTTAGTCAGTTTTACTGCAGTTGCTTCCAAATGAAGGCTTGCTTTTACACAAGTTTTGAAGTGACTTTTTCCAAATTTCGATTCATGTCCCCTACTAGACATTTATCCGAGTATAAGTCAGGGCCTTTTAACCCTTCATTCAGGAGGATACAGATAGCGTAAAGTTGCCAGGAGAGCTGGATTTCACCATAAAACTATTGGAAGAGCCCTCCAGAGATTTCAAGAGACTGGCACTCATGCAAGAAAGCATGGAAATGGGCGTCCAAGAGCCACAACCGAGCACCATAATTGGAATTTCGACGATTGGAGGAGGTTTTTGTTTTCTAACGAAGTCAGAGTCTCTCCAACAACTTCAGATGGACGTGTGCTCACATGGAGACGGCGTGAAGAAAGGTTTGCCCTATGCAACATTATCCCTCGTCTTTCTTTTGGCGGTTGCTCAATAATTTTCTAGGGTGGTATCATGATGGAGGCTTGCACACAATTAGTGGTTGGTCGAGGACGATCCTTGAATGCAGCAAGGTATGCGGAAGATATCCTACAATACCATGATGTGCCTTTTGGTAGAAATTTTAGAGAAGGATTTTTATTTATGCAGGATAATGCAAGACCACACGGGCAATATCAGTAGAACAATTCTTAAATGAAGAGGGCATTAAACAGATTTTAAACTTTTATTGTACTTTTTCTAAAACAGTGTTTTTAGTTCATTTATAAGAAATAACTTTTTAAATAAAGAAAAATTTTTGTTTTAATGTTTGATTATTTATTCCTGTTCTTCCTAAAAAGAAAGAAATGTAACTCAGTATTAATAATGAATTCAAAAAATAGAATTATCGGTATAAATATTGAAGTGGTGCATTAAATTTGATCAGGAGTTTATTTCAGGACTTAGCTTGAAATTTTTTTTTTATATGAAGTACTATTTTAGGGTAGCCCTATATAAAATATTCGAATATTCGAGCAGGTTACAAATATTATAACTTTATAGCCCCCAAATAATTTTGCTTGAGCTTAACAGTCAAGACAAAGACTCAGACTAACTGGTTCAGTCACTCGCTCCTTATATATAGTCGTACAAGGACCGGCGTAGAAGGTTCCAGACCCTTGTGGAAGGTCCCACGTCTGGAACCTTCAACGTCTGGAAACCTTCCACGTTTCGCATGGACTGGGCTCGAAAGGTCTAGACCAAACAGTTGGCTCCAACCGCTTAGTTTGTTCCAACAAACGGTCTGGGATTTCAAATCATATGTTTTTTTTTATTGAACGATTTAATGTTACAATATATTTGTAATCAATTTTTTCTTCAATTTATATAGGTTATTTCTAGAAGAACTAGTTGAGTACATTGAACAGACTCCTAAGAGGAATCAAGCAAAATTTTGGAAAGACATCCTTCATCTACTTCCAAGTCCCCTCTGCGATAGCTTTAAGCCTAAAACATGGAAGCTTTTGTATAAGTTGAGTGAGGTTCAGTCTAGTTTATCAAGAATAAAAGTTGTAGGGTATGATGAAAAATTGGTAAGTTTTGAGCAATAGTTATTGTTCATCTTATAATCATGGTTTATTTTATGTTAATAAATTTTCAGGATGTTTACGGAGCCCTTAAAGTTACAGCTGTTAGTTCAGGGTACTGTCTCGGGAGTAGTAACTGGGTTATTAGTTCCGATTATGAAAAAGTAGCTTACGTCAGTGGTTCGTCGACATTAACAACACATCCTAGGTAATTATAGCATTATTGCTGCAGAGTATATTTTCTGTGGATATTTAAAAAAAAAGGTAATTTTTCAGAATATTTTTGTTTTTAGAATCTTTATATAAATTAATTTCATTGTGGTTCTACAAAATTAAAATTAATCTTTTGAATTATTTTCACTGTCATGGTGAGGCTCGGAATTTGCAGTTTATTTTCATTCAAGATTAACACAAAAAAATAGTTGAAACTATTAAATCACCTTTACTGTGAATGTGAATGTATGAATTTATTCTTTTATCAGCCTCATATTAGAGGTTTTTCCTTTAATGTATCATAATAATTTTGATTTGAAAATCTTTACAGACCAATGGACCAAACTGTGTTAAAAAATTCGAATGTCTTAATATTGACTGGGCTTACACAAACACCAACAGCTAACCCGGACACAATGTTGGGAGAACTATGTATGGCTGTTGGTAAGGGTTTTTTAGTTAACTTAATTCAGTGTTCATAAATTATTGCAACTAAGACAGTACCTTATATCTGCCATATATGCCAGAATTCAATTGAAGTGCGCCATTTGTATTTGTTTTAAAATTGTAAGTTATTGATTAGAATCCAGGACCCATAGATAATATAAAACAAAATATTATGCTGCACCACAACAATACAATCCAGTGAATGCTTCGGGTTCATGAAAGTACCGTTTCTTGGTGAGTGTGCAAGAAGGAGATTTGATTACTAAACTTCTATATTTTAAGCACTTGAGTATTTTTCAACTATGGTGGTATTGTATTCTTCTCAGGTAGGGACATTTAATATTTCTTTATTTATTTCAATAGTTAAGAAAGTAGTGATTAAAGTAAATTTTAATCCTTTAGTTCAATTTTTACGAAATCTTTGCTGTCACATCATGGGCATACACCTTAAATACATAATTTCAGTTTTGTATGGCAAATTGTTTCTGAGCTAGTCTGTTAAGTACACACAGACACACAGATACAGACCATTTCATGAGACTTGTTTATTTGGACTTATGGGACCTCAAAATGTGTATTTCAGTTGAAAACTGGAATTTGAAACTTTTCATGATCGCAATACTTACCCTTACTATATATTTCATTTATAGGTAAGTGAAAGTAAAAAATATATATATGTTGTGTTGAATATTAATAAAACTTTTTTTGCCTTAAAAATAAATTTTATCATTATACATCATAAGTTCTTTGATTGATCTGAAATGTGTTCACTTATACTGACGGATGAACGGAAAGCAATTCTTTATTTTCAAATAAAGAATTGCTATCAGTATTTGGATGAAAGAGGGACGAGTGTACTCATTCATTTACGCGCCTCATAAATATAATGGAGATTATAACAGTGAGGCTGTTAAAATGGGTATATGAAATTGGGAGGCTTCTTAGGGAACAAATTCCCAAAAGATCAATTAGCACTTTGTCGAGTGGGAAATGTCTGAAAGGCAGGTCGAGATTAAAGGTTGGATGATTGCATGAAGGCTGATCTTGTGGAGTTGGGTTTGGACAGCATTCCGTGGATGGATGTATGTAGAAGTAGTGAGTTTTTATTATTATTACAGAATAACTAAACTTTAGTTATGACATCATTAGAGCACCTAAGATGTTAATGATTTAATATAATAATTAATAATTATGTTTTAGCTATGACCCTTCGTGCAAATGGTAATGTATTGATCCCGTGTTACCCATCAGGTGTGGTATATGATTTGTTTGAGTGTCTATCTTCCCATCTTGACAACTCAAGCCTGTCAACTATACCGATGTTCTTCATTTCACCTGTGGCCGACATGTCTCTTGGTTACTCAAATATTCTTGCTGAATGGTTGGTATATCTTTTGAAAAATTAATTGGTTTTTGCCATCGTTTGGGTACATGTTATTCCAGTATCGTGTTATTTTAGTCTTTAAGTTAGAATACATTACTGACAAACTGTTCTTAGAGACAGACTTTATGGCTGTTTAATTACGGTTTAACTTCATTACTTATGGTTCAACTTAGAGAATAAGAAGACAATTTAAAAAATGAAACATAGTATTTAAAAGCCTAAAAAATTAATTTAAAATGTTTTTATTTCTTAAAAAGATAATAAATTTTTATATTTACTAATTTTATGATGCATTTATCATTATGCCCCCTTTTTTGAAATCATTATTAATAATTTTAAGGTTGTCAAATACAAAACAGAATAAAGTATACTTACCAGAAGAACCGTTTCCACATGGTTACCTTGTGAAAACAGGGCGGCTAAAGCATTACAAAAGAATATATTCAGATGGTTTCAGCACAGATTTTCGGCAGGTAAGGCTCCATTTTTGTTTGATGGTAATAAATTTAAGATGTAAACATTGAGCAAATCACACGTTTGATCAAATAATGGGATGTTATTTTTTAATTTAAAGATTCATTTTCAAGCCTTTGCCGCTGGCTATGTAGTGTTTTCCCAGTTCAGGGGTAATTTATATTATTATGTTTTCTTATTTCACACATACTAATTCTGCTAAGTCCATAACAATTTTTTATATTCTTTACTAGCCGTCTTCCCCATCAAATACTTGTCTAATTATACCAAATTACTGTGAAACAATAATTTATAACTCTAACATAATTACAAAGTAAATTATAGTACATTTTCATTGTTATAGGTTTTCTTGTAAAATTTAACTAGTTTTCGTTTCAATCTATTTTTAAATAGTCAATTCATTTCAAGCAAAAAAAAAAAGTATTGTAAGAAAGTTTATTGGATGGTTTTAAAATATTGATAGTTATTCTACTTCTGTGATAGTATAATTGTATAGAGCTTGTGTCTTAACGCTGGAACATAAAAAAATATTGTGATTTCAAAAAAAATATTGCAATATCAGTTGAACTAATAAGTGATTAACCTCATAGCGTGATAAATTTCCTGCTGATTGTCTGGGCTGATTCTAATTTATTCTTACTTTCTAATTTTGCCCAAAACCCTTAATATATTATAATTTACTTGTAGTAGTATTATATATTGTCTTTAAAGAATTGATATAAACATTTTTTCTCTGTAATAATATTAAAGCCTGGAATTTAACATTTTAACATGTTACCAACTCTAGAGGAGGTTTAGAGTGCTTTATATTTTCTAGCTAAAAGATTAAGCACCAAGCGATTATCTCTCGCAAAGTTCTTTTTAGAATAATTTGTTTTTTAAATTCCAAAAAAGTTAGGAATTTAAATCTTAGTGGAAATGGTAATGAATTTCAATTTTCTGTCTGCTATTGAAATTATCTTTGATTTATTGATTTTCTGAGCTTTAGTAGCGGGGTTTTTAATTTATTTAAATAAATACAAGCTTACCAACTAACCAATTAAATTTTCCTTATTTTATGTTAATTTTAGCCTTGTGTCGTGTTTTGTGGACATCCCAGTCTTCGTTTCGGTGATGCTGTTCATTTTATTGAACAGTGGGGTAACAATCCTCTTCATACAGTTATTTTTACAGGTAATCTGAATGAGTTAAACTTTTTAATCTTTTGTTTTGTATTCTGTGTATGTATTTTTGCTGATTATGATTTCAGAACCGGATTTCCCTTATCTTGAAGCCCTGGCTCCTTACCAGCCATTGACAATGAAAGCGGTGCATTGTCCTATTGACACGAGTTTGAACTTCACTCAAGCGAATAAGCTGATTAGGGAGCTGAAGCCTAGCACTCTAGTAGTGCCACAGTCATATACAATTCCACCTCCAAGTCATACCCACAGAAGTGAACTTGTTATAGATCAGGTATATTTTATTTCTATGATAAAAAAAATAAAATATATTTGGAATTTTAACTTGATAGCAGCAGTTGTTGGATGTTCATCTAATAATAAAATTAATATACCGTTTTGTAATCCAGGAGAGTCGCTATGTGATTTCCATTCAACGAGGTGAAGTTGTTTCATTGGCGGTTAAGAGACAGATGGCTAAAGTTAGTCTTTGCCCTACTCTTGCCGATAGGATAAACTGTTCTGAAGTTCGTCCTGGGATATGTTTGGCTACAATAACCGCAGGTCTATATGTTAAGGACAACCATCATAAGATCTTGGTATGTGAACATATTATACTGTACAATGACTTGAAATTCAACATTAATTTAATATATTACTTTTGTATTTTAGGAATTGCCTGAAGAAACACCCGTTGTTCCTAAAAAAAGAAGGCTTTCAAAATCTGAGGGCGAATCCAGCAGTACTACTACTACCACATCTGCTATGAAATACGAGTGGGGAACTCTAGATATGGATTTATTTATTAGAAAACTGAAGCAGGAGGGAATTTCAGATGCTAAAGTTGAACAAAACAACAATGGTTATATAATACATTTGGTACGAATTCGTTCATTATTTGTAAAATGTCTAAAGTTTTTTTAATTATTGTATGTAATATTTGTCTCTTCTGGGCATTTGGTTCTCTCAAAATATCTCCTAGTTATAAAGTAACCTTAATGTGAATTCACATTCATGACCAAGGGTACATAAAAAACTTGAACCTGCAACCAGTTCCCTGTATGTATTTTTTCATCTTTTTCAAATATTACGCTATATTTCATTTTGTCTCCTTTTTGTTGCCTTTTATAATTTTAGGTTAAGGCAAACACAAATCACTTTAAGTAAATCTATGTCAACCATGCTGTTCATCAATATTCAACTCTTTTTTTAATGTATAAATGTACCTTGAAATGGATGGTCAGCATTCTCCCCTGGCATGAAATATGTTTCCCTTCATTGTGCAGTCCATGGACTTTACCAAGTGTTACAGCGTTAATGCTTAATGAAACTATCTCCTTATTAAACCAAACTCATCAAATACCACCTCATCAGTCCATAAAAGATTCCATTTTTTTTTATATTGTGTTATTTGATTTTAGATATAATATATAATTAATAATAAAATATTGTTAAGTGTAATAATAATTCTTATTTTCTTTTTAATGAAATTCTCTGAATCATAAAGGAACTAATAAAGAGGAAGATACTTCATTCAAAAAGAGCTGTGGGTTAAAAGTAGTTAAAGTCAGAACTTTCAATTAATCATTCCCATTTTGAGTACTATCAAGCAGATACATTGGCTTTTCTTATCCAAAATTCGTCATTCAGCCAGATTTATTATTATTTTATAGATTAGTTTTCTTTTGACTAATGTCCCAATGATTGTATGATTGTAGGAAGGGAACTCTTTAAATTAGGGGGGGGGGGGGAGCGATAATTTGTAGTCTTCCTTCATTTTTGTGAGATTTACTTAGCTAAAATATAGACTAATTCAATTATTATATCATTTATATATAAGCATATTTATCCAATAAATCCAAATAATTTCATTAATTTAACCCTAAAGGGTTATCATTATTAACCCAGGGTTCATTAATTTAACCCTAAAGAAGAATACTAAGTACATAAAAACATAAAACCTCTTAACCACTGACACACACAATGTGTTATCAGAACCCATTATCACAACTATTAGAACAATTTTCATTCAATTTTTAGTTTATTAAGTTAATTTTTCTATAATGTTTCCAACATACATACAATAAAATGATAACTGATTTCTTTGAACAAATTGTTTTTTCCATGTGTCATTTATCCATTATTTTTTATCGTTTTATTCTCAATCTAGTATAACTTGTTTTACAATATAATATGAGGAAGAACAAACAATTTTAATACTTTGCAAAACCACTGCAATACCTCCATGGTCAGTAGTTACAGATGCTGCTGATGAAGAAGACCTAAACCTATTGTCCAATTAAAGTACTTACCATTTTGTTTTTTGTCTTAACACACAAGCTAGTTAAAAAAGGGGGTCACCTGTGGTGTACTACACTTACAATACTAAAGGTCGCCGGTTCGCGTTCCGAGGTGGCCCTAAGATTTTTTAAAGAGGGTAAAAAATCCTTGTCTATGCCATCTCTCGGATTGGACATAAAATGGAGGCCCTGAGCCGGTACGATGTCAGTTACTCGTTAAAGATCCCTATCCTAATTATACCTGGATCGACAAAATTTAGTACACCTACTGTAGCATCATCTGATAAGCCTTAGTAGCTTAAAGGGACATTAAAACAAACAACAAAGCTAGTTAAAAAAAAAAAAATTATATTAGTTTAAGGATGCCTACATTAAAAATAAAGGATGTTTAATAGTAAATTTATTTGTATTTATTTTTTTAGCAAGAAGAGGATACTCTGATTCAAGTAGAAGACAAGTCTACTCATATATATTGTGAAGCTGCTGATACACAATTGAGGCTCAAACTTAGAAACATATTGATGCAATGCCTCAATTCTTTTTAATTTTAATCAACAGTTTTGTAAATATTTTGTAATTAAATGTAAATAATGTAAATGTCAAATAACTTTTTTTGAAATGTTAATTTCTTATGGATTTAACCTTAACCTTATATTTAGGTATTTATTTTATCTAAAAAAGTAGTAAATTTTGATATGATTAAAAAGTGTCTTTATTTATATTAATGCCACAATAATCTATAAGCTTTTGTACCTCCAACCTGTACTTATGTTGATATGCCATATCTTTCTTAATACTCAATCAAATCCATTGATTCAGGAATTTTTTTGAGACAGAAAGAAAACTTTATACTAATAACTTTCATTAATAAAAGGATATTAGATAACTTTCATTTTCTTTGCTAAATGATTTAACTAGAATTTATTTATTTTAATGACTGAAATATTTTTCCATTTAGTTACTTATGTATGACATAATCACTGTTATATCAAGAATGTATATCTAATTAATGAAAAATTTTTGTCTGTATTCACTCAATCTTATTTTGGTAATTTATTAGGCTTATTTCATAAGTCTACAGATAAAGTAGACGTGGCTAAACTAGGTCTTAACAGACTATGGTCAAACTTTATAATGAACAAAAACGTCCCATTAACGGCCAAATTTCAAGTATTCAACAGTGTGTCACGGGCCGTTGTATCTTATGGTGCCCAAGTGTGGGGGTTTCAGTCTTATGAAGTCTTGGAGAAATTTCAGAGATTTTTTCTAAGAAAACTGTTTAGTTTGCCTTCTTCCACTCCCAATTATATCTTGGCTCTGGAGACCTCTTTGGAACCTCTTATGATTTACACCCTTCGCCTCCATGTGAAGTATATTATGAAAGTTCTTTCTCTTTCGGAACATAGGCTCCCAAAGATAGTGTCCCAACAAACAATAAACAAGAAATTATTCTGGTTTAACAATTGGCTGTCTCTATTCCGCTCTTTTTCCTTACCATTCTCTAGTGATGACATGGGTTTATGGAGTCAACAATTTTCGGTCTTATTCTCCAAAATAAAAGAGGATTACTACGAAAAGAGCTTCAACCGCGCGATTGTATCAGACCACTTTCTTTTATACAAAGTTTTAATCTCGGATTATAAAAACCGCGTTACTGCATCTCTCTCCAAAGATTTGAATTTTTTGGAGGTGAAATGGCTGCTTAAATTGAGGGGAGAGCTTCTTTATTTGAATTATCGTCCTTGGTTTGAAAATGATCCCGATCAGTCAAGATGTTCTCTCTGCAATTGCAGTTCTCGTGAAGATTTGTATCACTTCTTGGGACAGTGTCCTCTATTGGCTGAGTTTCGTTTACTTTATTTTAACAAGCGCTCTCTCACAAGGGATGAGATAATTTCTTTTCTGACTGGTCTCTCTCATCCTCGTCCCTTGATCCGTTTTGCTCGTCACGCTTGGAGGGCTAGGTACTCCTGGATGTCTGATATTTAACTTTATAAGTTCTATTCTTTACTTTATTTTTACTATGGTATATTGAATCCAAGATTTTTTCTTTTATTTATTTATCTTTTTCTTTGTATTTTTTTAATTTATTTTTCCTCAGAGTATAATTATCCCTCTTTAATTATTTTCTTTCTATCTTTGTTGTACGTTATTTAATATGTTATAAGTAACTCATAAGTTAATTAATTTCTACGTTTTATTTTCTTTATTGTAATTGCATAATTGTATTTTATTATTGTTTACTTGAGCTTGTACACTTTATACTTTCAGTGAACTCTGGCAGACGGCTATTGCCATTGCCATGTATACTTTATTTTTTAATCCTTTTGTAAATTTTGTATATAGCTAACAATAAAGTATTATTATTATTATTATTATTATTATTATTATTCATAAGTCTACAGTTCCATTCATTCAGTCTGGTTAGGTTTTGGTTGCCACCAATAAATGAAAAATATTCCCTTAATAAAGTTTCTATTCGGTTAGAACTTGTTTCCAGGAAACTGAAAGGAATGAAGGCGTTTAATTTGTTTTAAAATGAGTTTTCCCTACAAAGTAAGCGCATTACTGGATGTCGATGCGGATCAGCAGATTTCTCCAGTGCAGCAAAACCATTCTTAGGGAAAAACTAGTGAAAAATATGAGGAATAATTTAAGACACAGAAAGCGTGGAAAGATGTCTTGTCATACTGATCTAGATAGTAGATCACTGACATTGAAATACTCCAGAGCCATAAAAAATTTGTTATTAAAAGTAGATTATGTGCAATAATGAAATAACATATATATTTTTTATATATAACCATTGTGTGTATAGACGAATGGCTATGAAATTTAAAAATGTATAATAGATAACCCCAGAAGATGGGCCTAAAGCCCAAAATGGATAATAACAGACACGATAACGCATTTGAAGATTCCGTCATTAAAAAAAAACGTGAAGGATAAAAGGTACAATTAAGTAGAAGATATAAGTTGGGATAAAATGTTCCTTACTGTTTCAGTTTCCTATGACAAATAGTTTCTGAGCTAGCCTGTTTACACGCACGCACAAACACACACAGACCATTTTTCGGGACTTGGTTATTTGAACTCAGAGGACCACAAAACGTGTATTTCCGTTGAAAACCGCAAGTCGAAATTTTTCTCGATCGCAATACTTTTCCTGACAACATATATTAAGGTAAGTGAAAGTAAAAAAAAAAAATATAGTAGCTTATGTTTTTTACATTGTTTCATTAAGTTGAAACTAAAAAAACAAATATGAGTAATATGTGTGAAACAAGCAGAACTTTGGCAGGAGGGAAAAACCCTTGTGCTTGTAAACAAGTGAAAGTTTAAGAATAGTTATTCCTGCTATATCAAATCAAATAAAAAATATTCAACTAGATATCTCAATCATATCTTACCAGTATTATTTTATATTTATGAAAATTATTGGGTATAATAAATCAATTTTAACCCTTAACTACTCACATCGGGTCATATTGACCCGTATCAAGTTTCATTTCATTCTATTTACACCTTTTTTGCATTGAATGATCACCAAACTTTGACATATCCTTTGTTTTGGCTCCAGTTACATCTTGGCAGTGTCTGAAAAATAAGGGAGGTGTTTATTTTATCTAAATCGATATTTTGACCCGAGGTGAGTAGTTGTGTAAGGCATTTTTTTGGGTCCGATGCGGGGATTAAATTTGTATAAAACCACTCATTTCTTATCTGTTTTAACTGCAAAGGTTGTTTGTAGAAAAATTTTTGAATTTAAATCAAAATAAATTATGTTAATAATAGTAATATTAAGGAGTTCCTTTATTTTAGTACTTCACTTCAGACCTATAATTCAACATGTTATTCATATTTTAAAACTTTCATTTATTGTATACATAAATAAATATATATTTTCAAGCCTTCTCCTGTTGTTTAAAACTAAATATCTTGCACCCTAAGGTTGTTTAATTTTCTTTTTTGTTCTGGGTCATTTTGACCCAAAGTGAGTAGATAAGTAACATTGACTCAGGTGAGTAGTAAAGGGTTAACAAAGTAATGACAAGGAGATTTTAGACATAAGTAAAATTGAGATTAATAGTGTTTATTTCTAGAATTATATAACAGAAGGTTACAATTTTAGTTATAATCTCAGATACTTACTTTAACAATACTTAATATACTAATTAATAAAAGAAGACAACTTGTTTCACAATTCATTAAAAAATTGTATCATCGTAAATCAAACAATTTCAATTAAATACATATTCAAGATATTATTTCTAAAAAAATGAAATAACTTTCGTTTTGTTTTTTAAGAATTCAGTGGGTTAAAGACTAGCATGTTTAAGGAATTTTTATTTTCAATTTATAGAGTAAACTTTCAAAATACTTCAAAAGGATTTGATAATCCATTAAAGCTTTTAAAATACTAGAGATTTTATATAAAACTATAAAACAGATGAAATTAAAGAATGCGCCCAAACACCATTCCACTGGCCATACCAAGAATGAATGATGCCATAAAAATGTGTATTTCTTCAAATACAAAGTAATTAGGATCATTAAGAACTCGTGTATGATACCATTTTTTAGCTTTGACTTCTTTCTTCTTGATGATCTTCTCCACCTTCTCTAATTTTCTATCAACGAACCGTTCCACCTAAATAATAATAAACTTTGATGACCTCAATTACTTCTCTACACCAACATAAATGATGACCAAGAACTCACTTATATAGCCTTGGAATAACTTTTCATTTTTTATTATATTTATATTTATTTCATAAATTAACATGAATAATTTGAAAGTAAAAAAAATACACAACTACTAATAAAAAAAAAGTACAATTATTTCATATTATCGTCAACTATTCTCAAAACATCTTAAGATGATGCCATTCCAATAAGAAAACCACCAGCGTAACCAGCGGCCATGTAAGTGTTTTCTTGAGCGAATCGTTTCACCTGAAAGTAAACGATTGATTTTTGCTAAATGTTATTTATCTTAAGAGTGATTGTTTATTTTAAAAAATAGTATATTAAACAATAATGAAGTAGTTATTAACATAAATAAAACACATTTGCAGGTCAAAACTGAAATTGATCTTTAAAGTTGTATTGGGAGGTTAATAGAACCTAACTTTTTCTCCCATAGAAGTATTTTGTAAGAGTTCTCAATAGCTATGGTATCAATGTAAAGAACAAACATGAGGATGCCAAGTACTCAAAAAACAATTAAGTAAATTCTACACAGATTTGATAACAAAGGCCGACATGTTTTTTAATCCATTCAGGTCATCAGGATTATACTGTGATCAGAAATCAACAAGACTTGAAGTTTGTCAATTTAGGGATAAATATTGCATTAACAATAGGATTCTCAAACACATTTAGGAGTGATATTTGTTTTAAAGTCATCATAATAAGAAAGCCCTTAAATGCTCAGGGGTACACAGAACAGATCACGCTGTGGAGGCATTCGAAAACCAGGCTTGGCATCAATATTAGATTCTGATCAATTATTCTAATTCATCAAAAGAATATTGGAATAACTACGAAGGCATTTTTAATTGAATATTATCTTTATCAAATCACCTACATACAGGACCACTAACAAAGGAACAGTACTTCCATATTTCCTGCATGGCTTGCTGTTCCCCCCCCCTTTCCATTTTCCACCAATAAATGTATTCTCACTAATTTATTTCTCAGAACACAAAATTAAATTCAAGTACTTTAACATAAAAACTTTGGAGTAAAATTTTGTTCAGCAGTTTATGATTGAGTTAGTTGTTTTCATGGGCAGATCCAGGGGGGTGGGATCACGACTTCCCTAAAATATTTCGGCTTTTCAATTTTTTTGTATTTTTAAACAAATAATGCAGTTATGTAGTTACTATGCCCAAAACATAACACTTTTAGTTGGTTAGATTGTTGTTCGGTACCACAACAATCTAACCAACTAAAAGTGTTATGGTTAGATTGCAGTCCTTCCTAATACAAGGTAATAATCTCATACAAAAATGGTGCCGTCAGCCACATGATAAAGAGACAGGGGGTCATGACCTCCCCCCCCCCCAATTTTTTGCTGAATCCCCCACAGGTGGTTACAAATATAAAAATAGGAAAAGTATCAAAGGATAAATATATATTCTTTATAGAAATAATGAAGAAAACAGGAGTGTAATTTAATACAAAATTAATGGAGATGCTCTGAATGTTATAATAAAAGAAATGCAGCATTACATTAGATGACAGGATTGTTCCAACTAGTAATAACACAATTAGGTAATAAGCTGGTAATTTTTATGAATAAAATAAAGATTGTTTTGTCTAATAATAATATTTGGATCCCATAATTAAATAATTAAGAGCAAGAAACAAAACAAGATTGGTAGTGACAATTTATATAACAAATTTGAAAACAATGTCAGAACCAAATAAGGACCAATTATGTCTATCAACCTGTCAATTATGTTGACTACAAATTAATAAATAACAATAAGGTTTGTAAATAGTTCTATCCAATAATGTTATTCTACATTTATTTTTATTTAATGCCAATGTTCATTCAGTACGAGAATAAATAGCAAGTGGCAACCCTTTAGTGTTCTCAAGTTCTAAAAATACCTTGATATCGAGATTTTGAAAAAAATTGAAAAGGTTCAAAAACTCTCCATAAACCAATTGAAAAAAATCTATAAATGAAATATTGAATTGATGGCCTCAATGTTCATTATGGGGGGGAAAAACCTAGATACTTTTGGTAGCAAACTAACATTTTTCCTGTTAACCTAAAGGCTTCAGGTCGGCCTAGTGGTGCTGGTGCTCAGATTAAACATTAATTTATTAGCTGAGTCATTAACGTATGCCCTCTCTTCCTGGGACAGAGAAAGCCTTATATATTTTTTAGAACTGTTTTAAATAATAAATATATTAGAAAATTCGTTCTATATAAAAAAAAGTAAATAAAGGAAAACTAAAGTTATCACAACAACATTCCTCAGAAACTTGCTATTCTAACTTCACCCTCAACCATGTCAAGCTACATTAGCATGCTGCAGTACATAGCTGGGACTGGACAACTAACTTGACTCCCATGAATAACAACTACTCATACTAATCAAGCAAGTTCAGCAAGACGCCACTATTAGAATTCCCGACGACTACGGACTTCTTCCTCATGTATCCAGTCCCTCATCCTTAACACGTACTGGACCACACTATGGAAAACGAAGTTTCAACGGTAAATTATACAGATCCTTTCGCTATGGAGGAAAATAGGGGTTCGGAACTTTTTTTTTTCTTGCTACATTACAATAATGAACGAAAACCAAATACAAGCCAGACTTTCTGATATACCGGAAGAACTCATTAATATCGATAAAATCTATTCGATACAATCATAACATTACATATTACCCTCGTTACTTCGATTTTTTTATTCGAACTTAGCTCCCAAATTCCAGTAATCTGCATAGAATGTGTTTTACAATCTGCCAAATTGTAATGATTTAATCTTTTTTTCTTCATGGTTAAAAAAAAAAAAAAAATCATTTTTGCCAATATATAATTTTTAAATTTGCGATCTTGGTAATCTTCTAATATAATTCAAAAACATATTAGAATTACATTATAAGGAATGTTACAAATGGATTCCTCAACAAAAAATCACAAAAATAATATCTGAAAATCACGAACCACCAAATTGAAAAACTGTTTTTTTGGCTATCCTGAGAAGTTGAGTTTATTAAGATTCGCTAGTTTAAAGGCTGTATCTAGAAGAATGGTGAGGAAAAAAAACCCTAGGACGGAGGATAGCACACAGGAATTTCTTTTAAAATGTTTTATTTTAACGATTAATCCAACGACATGGAGGCCTTAAGGTACTGGATTGCTGTTTATATTTTGAAGAAGCCGAAAATATTTAGAAGTCTATGGTGGTATTGATGGTATTAGTTTTATTAGCTAATAAAACTTAAACAAAATTCCTCGCCTTTTAGGCTATACGGGGTTTTCGGGGGCCAGGGGAGAGGATGGGGGGATTGATGCCGAGTATTATTAAATGTCCCCTGGCTCCGGGTTTTGAACTTACTATCTTCAGGTTCCCAATCATATGTTGCCATGGGCATCGCGTATTTCCTAACGCGTTAGCCTACACGGCCATCCCGTATCCAACAAATGGAAATAGAATAAGAACATACCATATTTTATAACAAATATATATGACATACATATTCCTCGGTCCAATATACAACTCTCATTTAGCTCGTTCCTCCCGACACACCATGTATAATTCTCGGGCTCTAGTAAAAAGAATTATTGGAAGTTTTTTTTATTAAATTATACCTACAACAGTCTGAGGAAAGCCTTATTTTCCCACAAAATGGTTGCAACCTCGCGATGAATTCTCCGAAAATGGTGATTTGATTGAAAAATACAGCACTATCTTTAAAATATTTAAGAAAGAAAAAGGTTGGTAAAGTTTTCCTTATCTTGCTTCTAGAGGTAATGTGACCATAATATAAGCGAAGTCCTATCGCGTCATTTTCAGTTGAAAAGCTCATTGATGAGCTTTATTAAATCTCGGCTTCCTACTCCCGCTCACTCTTCAAAGATAAATAAACCCCCAAACGTGTCCGTGTTGGCATTGCCCAGAAGTAACATAGGAAAACTAGTACCAAAATTTTTTTGTTTGTAAATTCTAAAATATTAAAGATAACGGCGCTGAAATACAGTTTCAGATATACATGTTAATTTGATCATCTATATAAATAAAGTTGAAATTCTGTTTGTTTGTTTGTTCTTTATAGAAATCCATACCGTTTGTCCTAAATTCTCCAAATTTCGCTCAGTGGTTCTTTTATACCAGGTGCGAACACCTGTCCATATTAAAATTGCATAGCTTCAGCCAATCTCTGGGTATATTCATTATTGTTATACAATTCGTCATGATCTCGCTTTACAATGGTTTTTTTTTTTACGAAATCGACCGTTTGAGTCGAAAAAACGGCCTAAAAATCATTTTATAGATTTTGAAGAGGCCAACAAGGCCCTTTAAGACCGTTCCTTGGCAGGCGTCACGTTCTGGGATTTTTAAACCATATGTTTTTTTTTTTTAACATTACAATACGTTTATTTACATGTATGATGAATTTATTTTTTAAAAATGCCTCCTAAGAAGCGAGCTTCAATAGGAGTAGTGAGCTCAAAAGCTAAAAAACAACGTCAAATACGAGCAGCTGAAACTCTCGACGAACATCAAAATAGGATTGAACAACAGAGGCATAGACAGGCAGAATCGCGGGAAACTGAGACTGCCCAGGAATACGAGGCCCGCCTTGCGCCACAGGGGCTTGGACAAGCCGATTTGCGAGAAGCTGAAACTGCAGGGCAATATTTCTGTTTGTTTGTTTGTTCTTTATAGAATTGCATACCGTTTATCCTAAATTATCCAAATTTCGCTCAGTGGTTCTTTCATACCAGGTGCGAACACCTGTCCATATTAAAATTGCATAACTTCAGCCGATCCTCAGCTGATATTCTTTATCCTTATAAAAATCGTAATGATCTCGCTTTACAATGGTTTTTTTTTCGAAATCGAACTTTTCATTAGAAAAATGAAATTCCCCGGGTGAAACCGGGACATACAGCTAGTATATAAATAAAATATTACTAAAATTATACATGTTACATAGATCCCCACAATTTAAAGCATTTCCTCCTGGATCATAAAAAACGAGACAAGAATAAACAAAGAAAATAAAAGCAATTATAACAAGAATAAAATAAAACAAAATAATTACATACCAGAATTAGAAAAAAAGTACAATGTAAATAAATAAAGCAATCGATTGATTTTGATTGCATCAAACGAAACATGAATGATGACGATAACGTTCGTTTAACGATAGCGCTAATAACAAAACTCCTCTTTTCAAGTAATTGATTAATCTTCGAACATATCGAATATCAGACGATAGTCAAAAATTGTCCCTACAAAAGAACAATTTGTAGGATGAATTTGTTTGAAATTCTTGAATCTTTGAAAAGGGTTTAGGATGAACTTGAATTTCGTACACTCTCGCCCATTTATGAAGACATAAAATTAAATACGTGTTGTTTTGAAATATTTATTGGATTCAAACAACTTCTAAATATTTCCAGTGAGCAAATAATTTTTAATCATTAAAAATCTGGAACTTTGAAACTCTCATTAGTAGGAATAAACGAAACATATTTGTATACAATAACATGGATTAATTGTGCCAACAGTATATTAGTTTATTTTATTAATTAATCTAATCTTAAATTGTTTTGCGAGTAGTAGCGGGAGGTGGACAAATTTTGTCCAATTTCTGATATTTATTGACACAAGTCAATTTTTTAAATTATTTTAATTAATCTAATCTTAAATTGTGGCCGACCACCAATTTTAAATTATTTTTAAATCATTTATTTTTTGAAGAGAAAAGATTTGGCTCCGCCGGGAGTCGAACCCGGGTCTCCTGCGTTACATGCGAGGATGCTAACCACTACACCACAGAGCTCGGCTCAAGGCAGAGCAAATCCTTCCTCTTCACTGATATATATTTAAAAATAGTTTATTTTATCTGATACTTAAAACTATTTTTTTTCCCATAGCCCTTATGCATGTGTTTATTTAAACATTAACAAAATAAAATTAAGAGTAGCAAAATTGTACGATTCTTTCACAAGAAACCATCTTAAAACAGATGGATGACTCACATATGATTCAATGCCTTACGTCAGCATTAAAATGACTTTCAAATACCACAAGAGAGGTAATGCATGTACTGCAAAGGATAAGATAAACGTAGGAAAATTTATATCTATTATATGGCAGAAACAGATTTAAAATATTTTGAAAGAATGAATAAATAAATTAAAGAACAAATTACTTCTATTTCTTGCGTCAGTTTAATTTGTCTAATCAAGAGAAGTATATATCGAAATTACATATATAAAAAAAAATATTTGCTTGACAAGATGTTTCCCGTACGAAGATAAGCATTAGGTGATAGTGATCTTCATTATAAAAAATATTTGATTCGTCAGCTCTCAAATTTTCATATGATGTTGAAATTTCTCGAGTGTCAAGTTTTAACTTTAGCGATATCATTATTGATATTGATATTGATCATTATTGATATCAAATTGTCGATTATCCGCTCATCTTATAATAACAAACAAACCATGATCACTTGAATCATAATTTTTTAGAAACAATTGATAAAAAAAAAAAAAAAAAAAAAAAAAAAAAATTTAAAGATATTCACCTCAAAATAAATGCTGTAGCTTCAATACATTAGCCAGATTGCATGATTTATTACTTCTTTTTTTAACTTGCTCAAACTAATTTTTAGCTTTAAAAAATACTCTTATATCATTACAAATTCAAGAAAATTTTATCTCTTGCTAATATTATATATATATATATATATATATATATTTTTATCGCCTCTGGGAAGTACATACAGCAGCCAATAAGATACTACACAGGGAATGTGATTAACTTTCATTTTCCCATAATTTTAATTTAACCAAAACAACAACATTATCTAAAATAACGATAAAATAAAACTGAAAGAGGAATATTAGTTTTTAATAAGATATTTTAATTGGATTAAAGAGACATAACGTACCTACATACAACGTAAGAGACATACGTAACACGTTTTTTAACGTGAATAAAATCATATTATTTTTTCTTTTACATTGAAAAGAATTCTAGACATTTTGTTGGAACAGTTACATAATTGTATAAGTAGATGTTCGGGATGTTAACGAGAATGTTCTGCGCTCTTCTCGAATGTTCGGTTTCGGACTAAATAAAAGAAGCAATGGACTAAGGGCGGATTCACACTATCGCTCCGCTCCCGCTTCACTCCCGGTCCGTTCTCGGGATGTAAAATATTTTAAAGAGAAATAGACAGAGAATTCCACTATCGGTACCACTCCGGTCTCGCTCCACACCCGGTCCGCTCTCGCTCTACCCCATTCACACTATCGCTCCGCTCCCGCTTCACTCCCGGTCCGTTCTCGGGATGTAAAATATTTTAAAGAGAAATAGACAGAGAATTCCACTATCGGTACCACTCCGGTCTCGCTCCACACCCGGTCCGCTCTCGCTCTACCCCATTCACACTATCGCTCCGCTCCCGGTCCGGTCTCACTGGCAAAATATTTTAAAGAGGAATAGAAAGAGGGTAATCACAATATTGGTACAGGTTCGGCCTCGCTCCACTCCCGCTCCACTCCCGGTCTACTCTCGCTCCACTCCCGGTCCACTCTCGCTCCGCTCCCGGTCCGCTCTTCTAAAGTCTTTTCATACTCACATTATATAATTTTACACCGTTCACGATTGAAGCCATTAATAATCGAAGCCGTCTGTACTCATATTTGGATTTTAATTAATAATTAACTTTCAGTTATTAAAGTATTTATTTATTCATCAATTTAACGGGCATAAAAAGTTCAATTTTAGAATATATATATATATATATATATATATATATATATATATATATATATGATAATTATAAATTAATTTAATTAATGGTGATGAAATAATTTAATTTTTTTTCCGAATGTATTCGAATAGGCTGGAAATGATTAAAAAATCACCAACAATACGCGTGGTTTTTCCACGAGAAAAATTCATGTTATGTTTGAGATATATTTTGCAATGAACTAATGTACTCGTAAAAAACGGTCACCGATTTATTTATTGACTACATACTCATTGCTATTATAAAATAACGTTCAATTTACGTTCAATCATTAACGAAAAAAATATTTAAAGCAAAAAAAAATTAAATTATGAATCAGGAAAAGAAGAGAACACAATCGGTAAATTGCAGCATTTACCGATTTCAAGCGTATTCGAATACATTCGGAAAAAATTTAAATTATTTCTTCACCATTCATTAAATTAATTTATAATTATTATTAATAATTATCATTGTGTTGCAACATATTCTTCTTATTATATGTTTTAATAATATTATCTTCTTCATCAAGAAAAGTACACTTAACAGCCTATTTCTACAAACGAAAAATTGAACTTTTTTCTGGCCGTAAAATTGATGAATAAATAAATACTTTAATACCTGAAAGTTAATCATTAATTAAAATTCGAATACAGACAACTTCGATTATTAATGGCTTTAATAGCTTAAAACTTTCATAATTGACCGGAGTAAAATTATATAATGTGAATATGGTAAGACATTACAAGAGCGGACCGGGAGTGGAGCGGGAGCGGAGCGATAGTGTGAATGGGGTAGAGCGAGAGCGGACCGGGAGCGGAGCGAGAATGGAGCGGGAGCGAAACCGATAGTGTGAATAGGCCCTAAGGGCATAGTCTTGCTCAGTACTTCGAAGCATATGGTTACTTTTGTGTCACTGTATTGCTACTAGTAGTTAGTTTTTGTAGCGTTGATTTCATTTTCATATTAATTATGTTTCATATTGATATGAATTTATAATAATTATATGATATGAATTTATAATAATAATTAATTTGAGCTTTTATTGTTGGTTTGGCCATGTGAATTATAATTTTCTTCTAATAAAAATTATTTAAACCCACATCAGTGTTATTATATAAATATAGTACGATATAATTCGATTCTGATTGATCAGAAATTAAAATAAGTACTTAATTGGCAAACATATCGACTTCAATTGAAAATGCTCAGCCAAGCATGTTCCACATATGTTCCTGTTATAGACAGAATAATTGTCTAATACAAGGTCAGTTCAATTATATACCACTTCTTAAAATTACTAATATTTGTTTTTCATAACCCACCAAAATCTCTTCGTACTAAAATATATTTTAAATCGATATGCTAAAAATTAGTTTAAGAATTGTCGGGCTTTGTATACATTAAATCAAATACATTATTAGTAAAAATAATTTATGCAATACATAAAATTATAATATAGAGAAAGATTATCTTTTTCAATTGATCATTGACTAAATAGATTTGTATTTTAAGAGTATTTTCTCATAATAAGAAACAGTACAATTCCCAAACATGAATTCAGAGATCAACAATAATTCCAGATTATAATTTTATCGTTATTAAAGTGGATATATCTGAGTGGTATACTTAGACCATTTGGGACTCGAAGAGAATTTACGTTTAAGGATCCAAAATAACAAGTATAATAATAACATACAAACAATTATAAAATTATTTGGTACTTGCAGCGAAGTGTCTTAGGTAAAAATCCCTAGGTTTGAGAAAACTGCGATTTAAATCGTTGAACTTAAGTGAAATCAGTTTTTTTTTTACATTTAACACTTTGGCAATGACCTTAATGTTTTAATTTATTCATCAAGGTCTCGTCTACAAAGAGTTATAATCAGGGTTTGAAATTAACTCTTATTTTCTAGGAAATAGAATAAAAGTCAAATCAGGACTTTTATATTTCTAATAAATAAATAAAAATCACATCATGACTTTTATATTTCGGGCCAGAAAAGCTGAATTCGAAAATGATATCGATTTTTCGATTACGCGCTCAGGTATCGATTTATTACAACCTACACGATAAATAAGATATTGTGGTCGGCTAATACGTTGATGAAGGTGCTGAATTCGGAAATGATATCGATTTTTTGATTACGCGCTCAGGTATCGATTTATTACAACTTACACGATAAATAAGATATTGTGGTCGGCTAATACGTTAATGAAGGTGCTGAATTTGGAAATGATATCTATTTTTCGATTACATGCTCAGGTATCGATTTACTACCACTTAGACGATAAATAAGATATTGTGGTCGGCTAATAGGTTAATGAAGGTGCTGAATTTAGAAATTATATCGATTTTTGATTAGGCGGCCAGGTATCGATTTATTACAACTTACATATATAATTATATAAATCGATACCTGGGCGCCTGATCGAAAAATCGATATCATTTCCGAATTGAGCCCCTCAATTAACCTAAGAGCAGACCCCAATATCGTTTATATCGCGTAAGTTATAATAAATCGATACCTGAGCGCGTAATCAAAAAATCGATATCATTTCCGAATTCAGCGACTCAATTAACCTAAGAGCAGACTCCAATATCGTTTATATCGCGTAAGTTATAATAAATCGATACCTGAGCGCGTAATCGAAATATCGATATCATTTCCAAATTCAGCACCTTCATTAACGTATTAGCCGACCACAATATCTTATTTATCGTGTAAGTTGTAATAAATCGATACCTGAGCGCGTAATCGAAAAATCGATATCATTTCCGAATTCAGCGCCACAGTTAACCTAAGGGCAGACCCCAATATCGTTTATATCGCGTAAGTTATAATAAATCAATACCTGTGCGCGTAATCGAAAAATCGATATCATATTCACAATCAGCGCCCTAAATAACCTACATGTCGACCTCAATATTGTAACCATCGGATAAGTTATAATCGATACCTGAGCGAGCCTGAGGTTTTATATCGATATTATTTTCATTATCAGCAGCCTTGATAATCTAATAATCGATTTTAAGAACAATATAAGGTCATTAATTATACCCTATAAGATTTCCATAAAAATGGTTAACCCAATAATGTACACCAATATGGAGAAATCCGAAAAAAAAGTTAATAAATTCATCCTTAAATATTTAAAATCAAGCTTTGACTTTTATATTAGCTATCATTGGGATAAAGATCATATCAGGACTTTTATTTTCTGGCCCCTTTTATTTTACTTTTATTGAAATATAAAAGTCATGATGTGATTTTTATTTATTTATTAGAAGTATAAAAGTCCTGATTTGACTTTTATTCTATTTCCTAGAAAATAAGAGTTAATTTCAAACCCTGGTTATAATTCTGCAAAGTTAAAAAAAAACAAATTAAAAAATATTTTTTTGTTTTGACTTCAAAACATTTTACGCTGCAAGCACATTATTATTTTAATAAAGCCACAATCAATAAAAAATAAAAAACTATGAAAATATTGGGGAATAAAATAAAAAATATCACTGGGTAATATTTAATCTTCTTGTACTGATTCTGATATGTGTGCGTAAATTAATTTTATAATATAAATTAATATTTTTTTAACAAAATGAACTATGAATTCATTTTACTTGATTTAGGTCGATCTTTCAAGGTCGAGTATGGAAAAACTAAAAAACTTATAATTAAAAGAAATGACCTCGATATTGTATGATAATTAATATTATTCTTAAGATGGTTTTTTTTGTTTTAATTTTGTAATAACACGGATTACTTTTTTTTAAAAGAAGGTCACGATAATTAGGGATGTTACATTACAATACATTGGTTAGGTTGGCAGCGCTCAACCAGGGCAAATCGATAACCTTACGTAGAAGGTTCTGAGTTCACTCGACAACCAAGTGGTGGTACCGATGTTAGTCCAGTGATATATATTAATAATTAATTTTTGGACTTCATAATATTGGATGATCAATAGTATAATTAACGGTAGTGTTACCCTGCTTACGAAGATGTCTCAAGTGGTAAAACCAAAAGTTGTCTTTGTTCTCGGAGGCCCTGGCGCAGGGAAAGGGACCCAGTGTGCAAACATCGTCAAAGAATATGGTTTCGTGCATTTGTCTGCAGGCGATCTGTTGAGGGATGAGAGGCAGAGGCCAGGATCCCAATATGGGGAGCTCATTGAGACACACATCAGAAACGGTACAATCGTACCTGTAGAGATTACTTGTAAGTTGATAGAAATCGCTATGAAAAACGCTCAGACTAACAAGTTCTTGATAGATGGTTTCCCCAGGAACAAGGACAACCTAGAAGGTTGGAAGAGGGAAATGGAAGACAAAGTGGAATTACTTTTCGTTCTATTTCTAGATTGCAATGAGAAAATTTGTATTGACCGTTGTTTACAAAGGGGGGCTCAGGGCAGTGGCCGTTCTGATGACAATGAGGAAACTTTGAAAAAGAGAATTCAAACCTTTTACAATGATTCCCTGCCTATTGTGGATTATTACAGGACACTCAATATGGTGAAAACTATGGATGCTGGAAAATCGAAAGAGGAAGTTTTCAGTGATATTAAACAAATATTTGATAAAATTTAAGGATGAAGCATATGTTAAAATGTGTTACTTATTATACTATCAATTTGGTGAGGGGGAGACAAAGATTCGAGTTAGCACTGAACTGAATTATTTATTGTAATAATCATTTTTACTTAAAGTATGAATAAATTAATTAAATGATTTTTTTTTTCTTTTTTACTCCTAACAGAGAAGTATTAAGATAAAGTATATTAGAGGAGAAAATATATTTGAGCAATTTATATCGTCTCTTTGTCTAAGTATTCGCTATTGATTTATGTTAAAGGTAGAATTTCAAGCAGTTCATTACGTAATACAAACTAGGCTTACAGGGCATATCAACCATTTGTTAAGATCATAATTAATAGGTGATTATATAATGAATGTAACAATAAATATAAAAACCCAATTCTAAAAAAACTTTCTTTTTTATTTTAAACAATTACAGATTAATCAATATCAATATTGCAAGTAATTAAATTTTAATGTAATCTTACGTTTACCTTAAGAATTTTTTTTTTTTTTTAATTGAAATGAAAAATCAAAACCCACTGATCAGATACAAGTAAAATAAGATAAAGAATAAAGCCTGATATTGGAAAAAGATGTATGATAGTTCGCAATAAAACCGAAATATAGTAAATGATAAGATAATAAGTACTTTTTCTCTAAAATAACTTTTATTTTCCCACAAAAATGCAGATCATAATTTCATGCTGTAGTAAAATAACTGATAATAGGGCACCATCAATGTAGCAATCTACTGATATGTATCAATAACTAATACAGGCAAATATATGTCAGCAATAATAAATGTTTTTAACAGCATCTTAGTATAAAGTCATTTGAACACTATATGAAATCACATTTTTTTTTTATCGATATAATAAAACCACATTTTTTTTTTTTATCGGTATAATAAAACCACATTATTTGTTTTTAAGGGATATAATATAATCATTTCTTTAAAATATTACTCTTTCAATCATAGACAAGAAATTTAAGAAGCCAAATATCCAGTAACTATTCAGACATTTATTTATTTATTGATATGTTATTAGGAGGTTTCAGACAAAATGGATTCAAAAGAAATAAAGCAGATAAATAAAAAAAAATAATAATAATAATATATAATATAATAATAAATGAAATGGCAAAAAAAAAAAAAAAAAAAAATCAAGAGGACCAAATTTTATAAGAAAAACTAAACCTAAATGTTACCAGGAGTTTGAAAAATTTACAAATGCAATTGAAGGTTGGCAAAATTAATTAATAAGATAAGGGCAGTGGTATAGAAATTACAGTTTATAGATTGTACTATGTTTCAAAAGCCTTAATCAATTTTTTTTCTAGTGATAAATCAATCCTTATTGCAAAACAATATAATTTTAGTGTGTTCTAAGAGTATTAATATCTAATAAGTTTTAATAGATCAAGTCAAATAAAAAAATTATGCAATAATAAAATATTCATATGACATCTGGAAAAACTGAACGACAATCCAATTATTAAAAAAACAATGGTAAGTTTATTTATAGGAAAGAGGTAAAGATGGATCTTTCAACTTGGTCTCCAGAGAATTTAGAATTCCTGACACACTCTTAAGGCATAACCCGAGCAAGAACTAAGCATCCTTTTATAAAGTAACTAAGCAATATCAAATTAATTTCAATGAATTAAACATAATAAATAACTACATAATGCCACCTGAAAGTCTGAGGCAAATTTTCTTCCAGTCCCTTAGAACAGTCTAACATAAGACCATAAAGGACTTGCGATTTAACTAATTAATTGGTTTATTTTCATGGACTAATGTATAAAAGAAGAAGCTAAATAGACATTTGTTTTACAAATAATCTAAATAAAATTTATGATAACTTAATAAAAAGTAAACAGGGGATTCTAACATGAATTGACCATTTGATGTCTCCGGTCTTCATGTTCGGTTTTTGCATATTTTTTTGCATTTACAAAAAAAAATTTGGGTATTAATGTTGAAGTTTTCTTTTACAGCAATTCAATGGTAACATTAAAATAAACCTAGCGCATCGTAAAAAAAAAAATATCTCAATGCGAAATTAGTAAATACCATGAGAGTGACAATCCCCAAACTGGTGATGCTTAGTTCACCACTTAATGAAATGAACCACTTGGAATTGATTAAATTTTAACCATTAGGGTTTTCATATGATGGTATTTCAAAGTATGAATGTCCTTTTTTAGTTTTCTCATATCATACTTTGAATTTTAATCAGGAAAATAACTTTGTTCCTAAGGTTAGAAAAAAACAATTATGGCAATTGTCGGCTGTTCTGGGCAAAACTATTCTTTGAAAATGTTGTAAAGGACCATGATAACCTTTCTTTGTGATACCAACTATCAGTTCATGTGCAGTCTTGGAGAATAAAGTATTTGATAAGCAGCTATTTGATATTGCATGTAAAATTATGGTACATCACAAAAATTATTTATCAAGAGTTTTACGTTTATTGTATGTATCATTGTTCAATTAAAAATGTTTCTGACAAAAAAGGTTGGTTAGAAACATTTATTCAAAGTTATAACTTATATCTGTCCAACACTTGGTTAAGTTGAGGATGGCGCTTTTGCGTGAAAACATTAGCTTTGAAACCAAAATGTAACACTCATGAGGGAAAATAACCGTTGTGGTATGAGTTTTGACAGCTGAAGAAGGCACAATAGATAAAAGAAAAAATCCAAAGCTAAAAAAATGAACAATATGACAGCTTGTGAAACTAAAAAGAAGAGATTACTTTGGAATGGCAAAGCTGGCAAGTAAAGCAAGATTCGATTTTTTGGAAATGAGTCTTTCCTCTGTGTTGATGTGTCTCGAGAGTAGGTATAAAAAAATAAAAAAGACCCATCACAAGAAAAACATTAAGCAGAAACAGTAATGACTTAACTCATTTTGAAGTAAAAATTAATACTGAACAAATTAACAAACCTAGTACAACATTGATCTCTAGATCATCTTATTCATATCCAAATCACATTTTATTCAAAATTTTGAATTTTTTTAAAACCAAAAATGCCATGTCTAAAAAAGTGAAATCAGATGAGAATGGCTCAAACACTTATTTAATTACATCTCATACATAGGTTTAAAAAATTATCGAAGATAAAATATTAAATTTATCATCCAGTTTAAAGACCTGTTTACATGATTAAATTTTATAAGCTATCTTGGGATGAAAATATTGTTCACTTTTGTAAAGTTGTAAAGGTTGGTAAGAAAACTACAACATTTTCATCTCAAAAGTAATAAAGAAATATGACCATGTAAACAGGTTTCTTTGTTCTAATGCAATCTCCTCTAGCAGTTAAAATAACCAAGCAACGTTTTGTTGCAAACTTCGTTATAAAGACTTACTATGTAAAAAGGCCTGAATAGATTTTGTTTTGACAATCTCTTTGTTATAAAAATTATATGTGCATAAAAACTAATTTAGTTCTTAAGTTCAGAAGATTTTCGAAATAAAAACATATATATAATGTTAGTTAATAAAATTACAAGAATACATGACATTTCAAAAAATATTTAACAATAGATATAATTAATAATAATTTTTTTTTAAATGAATTCAATTCTAATTATTATTCTCTGTTTTCTGAATATTCTAGCTGGCATATTTCAACTATATCAAGATTTAACTACCTAAATATTACTTATATTGAAATTTAATGGCAACATTTTTTTTTCTAGGGTTTAAAATGAAGTTTTTAATTTATCATTTTATAAATAAAATTAGGAGAATATTGAGTTAAAGTCGAAGGAAACAGGAAAGATGTACAGCTTACATATGTTAAGAAATAAGAACAGCGAAATACAATTTGATATAGTATAATTAAACCAAATTTGGAAGAGGGTAAAATTATATACAAGGGCATAAACAATCCAGAAAGAAGAAAGTAAGAAACTGATGGAAAGTTCTAAACGGAGTACGAGATTACATTTTTAGAGCAACACAAGAAGAATTAAGAATTAATTTTAAAATAAATATTAAAAATGGTAGCTCTTAGAGTGGAACCGATAGGACAATGAAGCAAGAAAATATCCAAAGATGTATATTATAATTTTTTTTTTGGGGACTTCAAGGCTTCTACTGAAGCCCTATACTGCCCATACTAACACCCATGGCACTGGGTGATACTTCTCCTGCGAAAGAAAAGCACCACCCAGGGCGGGACTCGAACCTGCAGCTCCGGCATGGGAGTACGGCGCTTTACCGCACAGCCACACCGAGCCCCATATTATAATTAAAAAATACTTTATCAAGAGATGGAAACCAGAAGTGATATGCAAGAACACAGGCCTATAATTTAAGATGTAAAATAAAATTTTACCTTAAATTAGCTTACCTTGTCCATCAACTTAGGTCCCTTGCTAGTTGCAGTCGTCTCCAACTGGTCTCCTACTTCATTCGCCTTCTTGTAAAGTCGGTCCCAATTAACTTTAATAAAACCATTGTGGTTTGCCACTTGAAGAAGAATTATTCCACCTCCAAGTGCTACTGCAGCCATTTTGCCAACTTTCATCATTAAATACCCCGTTAACCTTGAATCAAAAACAAAACAAATATAATTGACTTTGTCGCAGTTTCAAATTATTATCTATCAACAAAAATTTAAATATTTTACTAATTTAAAATCATCAAAACTTATTCTTTCTCAACAGAAAGACATTATCCCTAAACCACCTCATTACTACCAGAATATATATTACAATCCAACAAACAATTTAGTACATACTGGTTTACAATATATAGGGAAGCCCTTCATCTTCCTCCATTCCTCCCCTTCATGCTTCCTGTTATCGACTTCAGAAAAGGAATTATAATTATCTCATGAACTTTAGATTTCACTCATTTCTACAGAATCATTAACTTTTGAGAGTTGTGAACAGATTATTAAATAAACCCAAGCAGTTATAATCATCCACCTTTGTTCAATTTGATTAATGGTTACACACATTATGATCTACTGCAGGTACCTAAAAATGGCCATGAGGGCTGAGCCATCTAGAGCTCCTTTGACATTATCCATCAAGCAGAAGCAGTTTGAAATTTATTTTGAGGGCTAAAATGAGCGCTTAGAGGGTAACTTGACCTTTCCATCCTGGTTGGTTTATACCTCTAGAATAACCTTTCCCCTTCCCCTACTGCACCAACATGGCCAAATAAAAGGAAATAAGTAATGTGATAGGTTTCTTTTAGAATCTTAAATAACTAACAACTTTTACTTGATATTTAATTTTTCAGAAATTCTTACTCTCCTATTTTACTTTAATTTCTGTTTTAACACTTATAAGGGTTTAAACAATTTATGTAAATTACAAAACAAAATGTCAAACAATGAAAACTCAATCACTTGAAACAGAAAAGTTATATTTAACTTAACAGTTATTCTTATTTAACTGTACTCTTTATCGTCCAGGCTAAAACTAACGCCCTAGTAAATCCTTATAAGCGGTCTGCTGTGAGACCAACCAGAAAGGACTAGAATGATCTAAACTTGTGATCATGTACAAATTATTGCATCCGTTCAAGGCAAATATGGAATTTGTACAACGTAACAGAAATATACATCTGTTGTGGTTTCTTCCATAATACCATTATATTTTCTATTAAAACGAAAGAACAAAACTGTTATACACTGAGGTCTCGTTTTATAGACATACTTGTACATCGTCAACCATTAACCTTATAAGTCCAGAATATTTCAGAAAAACATAAGCAAGCTAAACAATGAATAGTTAATTAAAAAGGAATATGGTTAAATGAAGAGTTGTTTGAACAAAATCATGATCAAAAATTAGATTTTGTTCAACACTTGATTAATTAAGGAAATCACTAAGTCAACGTATGCCTGATATAATAAATAATCAGAAACTAATCAATTTACTTGTCCAAGATAAGATAAGAGAAACTCACCATCCTGAGGTGCAACCGAATATAAGTTGTTTAGAAGCTGAAGCTTTCCCAACATCTTTAACAATTTTTTCGATTATGGTCTTGGCTTCCTTTTCAACATCCTCCATTGTGACTGGAGCAGCATCAGATGAAGTGCCCCTATTAGTAACAGTAGGCATAGTCTAACTTATCAACAACCTGCAAGTACCAGTAACAAGAGATTAATGAAGGTTTGAAATAAAGATAAAGAATCAAGTGAATTTATGATGAATAAAAATTGTTTCTCATGTTACAATAAAACTAAAAAGAATATATTGATCAACACCTTTTATAGTATTGTTCAATAACATGCAATTCAGAACGCTATGACAGTTCTTAGGTCAGTAAACATATAGATCCAATGTTAGCTAACCATCTGTGCTACTGAATCAGAGGTTAAAAAAAAAAGTCTTACCTCACTGAAGAAATATGATAAATAATTTAAAAAATTTTTAGAATTAGATCTAAAATTTTCACAATAGCAAACAATTTTATAAATGAGAAGAATGTTTTTCAGCAATATTTAAAAGATATAAGGTTCGTTCCAAGTTGATTTTTCTAGCTGTTTTCTGGTAATTCGCTGATAGGTTAGTGCGCATGTCTGGTAAGATAACCATCAGAAATTTTAAGCTCACTTGGAACGCTTTTCTTACGACTTTCTGATAGATAGGTTCTCCTCCATCGGGCAAGGTTATCTCTCCTGCTAACCTAGTCGCTTTACTATAGTCTTTTTCAAGTATTTAAGTATTATTCCGGAATATTTGATTCATCAATGTAAATTTAGATTGGGTGGAGTTTGTTCTAAGTTTATTAAATTCACTAGTAAATTAGAATCATTTACTATCTTCATTGGGTTCATGATTTTTGACATTTCTTTTCATTCTATTGATTGACACATCATTTAATGCATCCGATATCTTAATTTTTAATCAAATAAAATGTTTTGATGTAGGGTTAGCCATTGTATCATGCAGTGATATTCAATAAACACAAAACTCTGGTAGTTGATTTTAGACACAATTCCCAACAAAAAGTTAATTTGATGCCTAATCCTGTTGTGATTGAAAAATATATAAAATAAAATTCTTAAGAGGGTTTAGGTTCTTATTGAATATTTAAGGGCTGCTTAAATTTTCGAAAGATTATTGAAGTTTTAGTCTAATATCATAAAATAGACATAAAACAGATATGAATTGTACTCATTGTTAAAAGGGAAATCTGAAGATATAATTAAGTTGAGATGTGATACTCAATATCTTAAGAGGTTTATAATTCCTCAGTACTCTGATGTTTATTGAAGAATTTATTATGTGATTGAATATTTGGCAAAAAATGTGAAATGAAGTTTTGTTACTCTATTTTTTTACATTATTTGGGATTCAGTTCCTAATGTCCCAACTCTGTGAATAAATTTCATTTTTCAAATAAATAACTATTTATACCTAATTAACTAATTTATTCATAAAGATTATCCACCTTTTGATACAATTCCTGGTACCATTAATTTTATTTCATATAGCTTATACTTAGGTGCATTAACTTATAATTAGTAATGTGGATTGATTCTAGTCATGGAAGCTCTGCTAATCTTAGATCTCCGTTTTAATAATGGAAACTAGGAACCTATTGAATGGCAAGATATATACCTATCACTACTGCGGAAGAAGAGTGCCACAATTCTCACAACTGAAATTTTATAGAAGCACATGTTATGATCATTATTACTATCTCACAACTCCATGGAAGACTGCTAACCATTAAATATTAGATTTAAAAATCTATTTTTTCCCAGATAATATTATTTTATATCTCTTAAGCAAAGACAAAAATTTTTGTACAGTGGCAGTCTTCATCCAAAGGAGTGATACATTTGTAATATGAAGGGAGACCTTCTTTAATGAATAGAAAACACCTTTCATTTAACAAGGCTTTAATAAGCATTAAATTGCTATATATAATTGAATACAAAATACATAATTACAACATAAAATTAATAATTACTAAGCATTTGATAACAAAAAGATATATGGGTGATTCTAAAATTATGATGGTATTTGTGTCACAACGTGATCAGTTGACAACTGCCTGAAGGAGTTTTAAATTTTGTTTTCTATTTATTACCTCATTGGTTACGAACACTGCTATCTAATTTTCAAGCGCCTAAAGACAGGATGGCATTCACTAAAATCAACAACAAAGCTCTTTTTGTCACTCCCTAGCCTGTCACAAAGTAGCGGTCATGTACTTTGAAAAATAATTAAACCCTTTTCCGTCACAATAATTCTAAAAACTCAGGCACCAATCTTATCAGCGAACTTTCAGGATGCAAAAGGAAATTGGCAGGGGTATAGGCTAAGTACAACAGCTTTTCTCTTTGTCACATAGTTGTGAGGTCACTCACTAGCTAGTTTTTTAAAAACCCACCAATCCCTCATAAAATGGAATTTAGTGATGGGAACATTTGGTTATGAACCTGACTATAAGTCAAGTCACATCATTTTTCCTAAATTTACTTCAGTTGCTTTTAGGACGTGGAGGAAGGTGTAATGCTAAACAATATTTTTTTAGTGAGTCACTCCCTATACCTTATCAACATGATTAAAGTTAACTATATATATGTACTTAACTATTATCATGTTGATATATACAAACTATATATATACTTTATTTATTACAGTTTTATAGACCTTTCAAATCTCTTCGCAGCCATAACCTCCTTCTAGTAAATTTTGTACAAGTTTTGCCAAAATTTATGATAAATGGCCAATTTGTCACTCCCTAGCCTGATAGTGATTTTGTTTTAGCTAGGGAGTGACAATGTTGGTGGGGGACAGAGAGAGACTTACATTAAATTTATAACTTTGTTATGTTGATTAGTAATCATTGTCAGTTCAGAGTTGTTTTTCGATTAAGTATGCATATCTTATAGCTCCCCCACCCTTCTCAAACCGCCAAATAAACTTTTGTTTCAATAGTTAACTTTCAGTTCTTTAACTATTTTGATGGTAGGGATCGAACTCATTATATCTCTATAAGAACGAGATTGACTTTAGATAAGACTTTGAAATTTAGATAATTCTTTTGAGAAGATTTAAATTTATATAATAATGTCATATGTTACATTTTGTCACTCCCTAGAACATTACTTTTTCTGAAAATCATTATCTCGAAAACTATGAATATAAGTGCCTGCACACTTCACATCATTGGTAAGGAGAAAGTGACCAAGCCATCTGCAACCAGAAACATAAGAAAAGATGACTTTGAAATTCCAAAAAAATTAAGAGCCAAACACCACCAAAATTTTAGAATCACCCATATCACACCATAAAAAATTCAATTATCTGTTCTGAATTTCATTGAGAAAAATATAATGCATGAAGTATTGGCATCGATAAGGATACCATTTCAATATTTAAAAAAAATGTCTTTAATTTGTGAAAAACAAGGAAATTGCTGTGAAAATAAATTAGTGAAGGTGTGCAGTGAAGAACAAGATCTCAAAATAAAGCAAGCCTTTAGGAAAAAAATTATCTTTTATTAACAAACAAACAATTTAATGTTTACATAACTATACAGGTAACGTGTAAACGGATCCGAAAAAAAAACATTTATGACATCAGTTTGCTGCATTAAATGGAAATTGGTCAAAACACTTTCTAGAGATGACTCCTGTTAATAAAATAGTAGTATTGCCATGTTACTTCTGGGTGTACCTTATATGGCACCATTAAAGAGTTGCCCGGATCTCAACTCAAAGGACTCCTTTGGGGTTTATTTATCATTGAAAAGCAAGTGGGAGTCGAAAGCTGGAATCAAACAAAGTATTCGAAATGAAATACAAAATCCTGGTGTTTTTCTTGGTAGTCTGTGTAATCTATCTGTTGAGCTTTCCACAGTGGATATATATAAAATATTAAAAAAAAAAAAAATTACATATACATATATATATTTTTTTAACTTCAATTGATCCCATTCAATGTTGAATTTTTAATGTATTTTTTGCCTTATGAAACCATTCTTCATTGTTTTGTGGCTAGTTGGATGAATAAATAAGAAAGTCTTCTAGCTCTGAAAATAAAAATATTTGTTTAAACTTTAGGAAAGAAATCAAAATTACATTCAATCAGCATTAGGCCACACCTGTTATTTTCTCAGCAGGAAACGTCCTGGATTCCACAATATGTTGATTTCAATATTTCAGAGAACCTAAAATAAATTAATTAGAAAATTAGAAATAAAATGAAGTATAGTAATAGAGGAAATAAAATGAAATATAGTAATATAAGAAATAAAATAAAAACTATCTTATATACCTTTGACAAATATTTGTAGTGAAAATTATGAAATTAAAATAAAATACAACTAGTTTATTCAAATATTTTTCTGGTTCAATATTTACATATTGTCACTTATATTTTCAAAATAAGAACAAGCTGAGAAAAGAATATTACACTATCAGGAAAATATATTTGACAATATATAAAATCACTAAAAAAATTGACAAATAAAAGATCATTAGGATGGGAAATATTTGAAGAAAGAAAATAAAAGCAAATATTGAGAAATCTATTGAAAATGAGTATGTGAAAGTTCATCCTCAGGATAAAAATTATAAAAAATAATGGAAAACAGGACTTTATTACTTTAAAATTCACCAAGAAATTTCTGGAATGCATTATATTTAATTTATAAAATTTAAATAATTAATTATGCAAGAGATAATTCTAAATTTTATGTAAGAGAAAAATAAAGTGCTTACCTTTAAGGTTAGAATATTGGGATCCTGGACACAAGTTGTCAAAATTGTAGCCTTCCCCACCAAGGTTAGCTGGGCTAGAAAAAAAAAATTCATTGCGCATGTCGCTGACGAGCTGTAAGAGAAAAATACGCTGACAGCTCTGGTAATAAGCAAGTGGTTATCTTACAGAATTCTGGCTGGCTTGGAACAGCTTACTAGTAATAATCTTACTGTAAGCGGCTGGGTGGGAACGCTAAAATCGTACTGCGCATGTCTCTAGCAGTTATCTTATGGTTATCTGGCTGGCTTGGAACGAAGCTATTGAACCTACAATTTGTTCAAAAAACGACTGATCATCGATAGGCAATGTCGATAGTTACTAGGAAATAAACGTTGGAATTCACACAAATTATTTTTAGTTATTCTTTTGGAATAAGGCTGATTTTGGTCTAAAATATATATTCAAATAAATAAAATTAATTTTTAAACTGATGATAAGAAAAATGGAGTTGAAACATTTTGGGGTGATATACACTCATTCTTATAATAGAAAATTACATTTTTAATGTCCCCAAAAAAGAAAGAGAAAATCATCTTCTGCTTTAAACTTCATCATATTTAAGACAAATGCCGAGGGTCCACAACCCAATGGGTTTACTCAAAATAGTATGTACTAACTTCCAAGGCATTGTACTCTCGCAACCTTATCGCTGTAGTAATTGAAATGCTGCTTTGTGGCGTGAGAGAACTTTGGATAGATAGATAAATTCACAAAAATTTACGCTAAAAGAGCAAGATTTGTAAGAATTTGTTATAGCAAAAGTACGTACATTTTAATTAGAAACTCGTGAAAAACCGTTTCACTCTTCTTTTAATCACTCCAATATAATTATTTTTGTCAAAGTTTGGTCCTTTTATGCCGTGATTATCTATAGAAACGCATGATCATGAGATCGACTTTACTTTATATAGAGGCGTAAAATAAATATATAAATTTTGTTTTTCTGTCGGCGCATCAATACCTCTTCTTCCTCGACCGTTTCTTAAAATACGGTCTCACCATTCAAAGTGCGTCTTAACTTGTGCCTAACCTAAGAATACTTAGAACCAAACAGCGGTAATAACATCAAACGAGTATTCCAAAGTGGTTCCACAATAAGGAGGCCAAATTTAATTCGCATATGTCAATTTATTCCATATCGACTGACGGGGAAGGTTAACAATATAAAACAATTATAAAAGTGCCAAATCTTTGGTAAAAACTATTGCTATGTCACTTCTGCACATGGCCTATTTTGAAAGGTCTCGTTTCTGTGATAATAGCAAACTCCCATGGCTTTCTTTCCAGTTAAATTCTGGGCCTTGATTTGCTTTATTTAATCTCAGCCTTTAACTTCCGTTCTCTTCGCTCATTCAAAAGGGTAAATTAATTTAATTAAATAATTTAAAGGGTTAAAGTTAATTATATTAACCACAATGGGTACTTTTCAGTCACAAATAATCTTTCAGCAGAAAAACAAACTGCGTTAACAACAGGTAATCTAAGAGGGAATTTCAGCATGTTTCAGTCATAGCTCCTGATAATTTAAGAATCAGAAGTTTTCTAGGTATAACCTTGGAGTTTTCCTACGTATCTTTTATCTTTATATTTTATCGTTCCAAGCCTTGCACTTTCTTGAGGCGCATTTAACTTGGGGTCCTCATAAACTGCATTTACAATTTACATGGGACCGTTGTGCCTTTTTTAGCGCGGTATTCACCAAGGGACAGGTTGAGTTTTCGCCTTTTAATGGGTCATAAATATCTTACGAATGAATTAGTTTACTAGGCGTTCTTAGAACAGGATAGCGTCAAAACATTTTAGAGCGAGATACAATTTGTAGTACAATGTATAGATCAGGAACTTTTAGTTCAGGAAAAGAAAGGAAAACATGAAAAATTATATATTAAAAATAATGGTTTATTATTTTTTTTATAACTGGTAGGATCTATTTGAAGAAACGTGCACATTAAACATTTATTCATTAACTTTAATTCTTTATTGTTTTTAATAATTTTCTCTGAAGAGAAAAGATAGGTCTTAGGCGAGACTTTATGGCTTGATCAATGGAACACAGCATTAGTAAAGAGAGAAGGTGGTTTATTAAGGTTTAGGTATTTAATCTCAGATTATGACTCCCGCTCGCTCAAAAAGGAAAAAACCTTAAATTGAGATCGGGACCACATTAAAAGGGAAAAAATAAACCAAGCCGTACTTCTTACTTTGCAATTTAGGAGTAATAAGATGTATAGATCAACAGTTTTAACGTTTAGTGTGGCCCTGATTTCAACTGAAATTGAGTCGTTCGGGGGACTGTTTTTCGAGTGGTGTCGAAATGTGTGATCCAGAAATGCTGTTCAAGTCCATAGTTTTGAATGAAAAGGACGCGTGGGAGTTCGCAGAAGTCGAAAATAGCGGTCAAAATTAAGGGAGGTTACACTCATGAAAAAAAAAAATACGACAGCAATAATTCAAAAGTATGTTCCAACAAGTATTTAAAACACGTTAATAACTAATAGACAGCACGTGTTCTTTGTTAGAATGTAATTTTTAATGTGTTAAATGTAAAATTATTGTTAACCTGTTGAGGGGCAACACTGTGTGGACTACCCACTCTACTTTGTTGTAGTGTCATGGCCGCCTCAATGTTTGTTTGAGTTGTTTATATCTAGTAAAATTACTCTGCTAAGTAAAATCAAGTGTGTTTTATTTAATGCCCTTAATCCTTCAGGTTAAAATCAAGTGTGTTTTATTTAATGCCCTTAATCCTTCAGGTTATGGGCCCAGTAGCAAATCAATAAAATAAGTGCCGTAAAAAACTGTGAGTGTTCTCTATCTGTTTTGTAATTAAAACTATTCTAAAATGAGTAACGAAGATATTAGTAATATTGACAAATTGTCTGGTGATGAAACATTTGCACTTTGGAAATTCCAGATTAAAATTCTCTTTAAGGCAAACGATTTATGGAAGGTAGTTGATGGTGTAAAACCAAGTGAAAATGAAAAAACGTTCTCTCAATGGCAACATAATGATGCCAAAGCTCAAAAAATTATCATACAAACAGTTGACAAAAAACTTTTGGTGCATTTAATGAATTGTTCAACATCTAAAGAAATGTACAATAAAATTATGGACATTTTTGAAAGAGACACTAATCAACAAGTTTGCAATCTCCTTAAAGAATTCTTTTCATTTAATTATGATTCTTCTCAAGACATCATGTCTAATATTAGCCGCTTGCTGAACATTGCTGAAAGACTTCGAAATCTTAACAAAGAGCAAGACAATGAAGTCATCATATCTAAACTTTTAACAATTTTGCCAGAAAAATTTCATTATTTCATTAGTGCGTGGGAATCTACTTCAATAACAGAGAGAACATTGGAAAATTTAACTGTCCGTCTCAGAGCGGAAGAGACAAGATATAAAGGAGAAGAGCACACTATTGCTTTTAAAACTGAAACTTCAATTCAAGATAAGAAAAAGTTAAATTCTATTAAATGTTTTAAGTGCAACAGATCAGGACATATTGCCCGTCAATGTAAAAATAATAGTAAAAGGTATTGCAGTATCTGTAAAAAGGACAATCATGCTGAAAAGGACTGCTACTTCAGAAAAAACAGGCAATCAACTCCTAAAACATCATTTTTGGCTGCTGAAACATTTTTAACTTCTCAGTCTGAATGGATATTGGACTCTGGCTCGTCATCACACATGACTAACAACGCGGATATTCTTGTCGCACCTGTGAAGATCACTTCAGAAATTGGTGTTGCTAAGAAAAATCAGACAATGACTGCCACTGCAATGGGTAATGTTGAAACTAATAAAGTAATTCTTGAAAATGTTTTACTGGTTCCAGAATTAACTAAAAATCTGTTGTCTGTTGGTTCTATCACCGAGCATGGTGGTGAAATAAAATTCTATGATGAAAAGGTAAAGATTTTTAAAAATAATAAAATAATTTTAGAAGGTCATAAGCAGCCGAATGGTTTATTTTGTGTGAACCTGGACAACAATACAACAAAACCTGTATTAAAAAACAATGCCTTTAATGTTGAAAACAAAGTTAAAGATAATGTTAATCTTTGGCATCGTAGATTAGGTCACTTGTCATATAATAAGTGTAAAAATCTAAAAAGTATAAGTCAGGGTTTAAATATCAATGAAAAGGATTTTAAGTTAGATAATTTTTGTGAAACTTGTATTAAGGCAAAACATTGCCGTAAAGCCTTTAATAAAGTCAGGACATTAGGAACAAGACCTCTTGAAATAATACATACAGATGTATGTGGGCCTATAAATCCACCAACACACAATGGTTGTAAATATTATATAACTTTCTTGGATGACTACACACACTTCTGTTATGTTTATCCTATTAAATGTAAATCTGATGTAAATCAGATAATTAAAAATTATGTTTGTGAAGTTCAAAACAAATGGGATTTAAAAATTCATAAATTAAGATGTGATAATGGAGGCGAATACATTAGTAAACATTTTAAACTTTGGTGTCAATCAAACGGTATAGTTTTAGATTTTACTTGCCCGTATACCCCTCAACTTAATGGTAAGGCAGAAAGGTTGAATAGAACATTAAACGATAAGGTTAGAGCTATGTTAATAGATAGTGGTGTCGATAAAAGGTTATGGGGGGAAGCTATCATGACTGCGGCTTATCTCTTAAATAGAAGTCCTACGGAGAGTTTATCCGTTACTCCAGCCGAAAAGTGGTTTCAAAAGAAACCTGATATGTCTAATATAAGAATTTTTGGTTGTGATGTGTATGCGAAAATTCTTACTAACAAAGGTAAATATGATGAACGATCAAAAAGGTACACTTTTGTAGGCTATGGACTAAATGGTTACAAATTGTGGGATAATTTTAAAAATAAAATTGTTATGGCTAGAGATGTAGTATTTAATGAAAATTCTTTTAATAATCCTCTTTGTGATACTTCTAATAAGTTTTCATTAAATTTCTTTGATGGCTCTTGTGATTGCCAATCTCGATCAGACCCCACAGATAATGAAGACACACCTAATCCTAAAGATGTCCAGACAGTCCAAGATAACATAGTATCCAGACCTTCAGAAAATTTTATTGAAAATCCAAGACATGACAGTATAGAAGAAGCACCTCTTGAAGATACGGATAAACCTAATTCTAGTGAAGATGGTAATATACAAGAAGAGAATGCAGAAGAAAGAAGAGAAATAGGTTTAGATTTAGAAATAACAAGATCAAGAAGCGGAAGGATTATAAAGCCTCCATCATATCTTGAAGATTATTCAATGAAGGACAGTGATTGTTCTATGTTGACATATAGAGATGCCATAACTGGTCCAGACAAAGATAACTGGATGAGAGCCATCGACGAAGAAAAGAGATCCCTTGACAAAAATGGAACATGGACTCTAATAAATCAAGAAGATGTTCCACCAGGAAAAAGAATTCTCAGTAGCAAATGGGTACTTAAGAAAAATGAAAATGGAAATTTTAAAGCTCGATTAGTAGCCCGTGGATTTGAACAAATACCATCTATTGATTATGATGAGACATTTAGTCCTGTTGTTGGAGGAACTTCTTTACGAGTTATATTATCAATTGTGGCAAAGAAAAATTTTAAGATAAAAACTTTTGATGTCAAAACTGCTTTTTTGCATGGCAATTTGACAGAAGAAATTTATATGCATCTCCCAGAAGGTTATGAAGAAAAAGAAGACAAGATATGTCATCTTAAAAAAGCAATATATGGACTTAAACAAGCCTCTGCTCGGTGGAATGATTTCTTTAAAAGTGTTCTTCAGAAAAATAATCTTACACCATTAAAGTCAGATAGATGTGTTTTTACAAATAAGGAATGTACTATGATTCTGGCTATTCATATTGATGACGGATTGTTAGCTGGTGCCAATGAAGAAGAAATGTCAAGATTGTTAAATAACTTAAAAGAGGAATTTGAGATTAAAATATTTGATCGGCCAAAATCTTATCTTGGAATGGAAATTGAAATAAATGAAGACAGCATTAGGCTTACCCAGAAGAAATACGTCCAGAATATTTTAAGACGTTATAGAATGGAGGAAGCCAATCCAGTTTCAACTCCAATGATTCAGACAACATCAACAACTGAACCTGAGAAAATATCTAAATTTCCCTACAGGGAATGTGTTGGATCTCTGCTTTACTTATCAGTAAAAACCAGACCAGATTTAGCTTATTCAGTTGGATTTTGCAGCAGGAAGGTAGAAAATCCTTCATGCCAAGACGTTTGCACTGTCAAGAGAATTCTGCGGTATTTGAAAGGTTCTTCTGATTTAGGAATTACATTTCCAAAATTTGAGGATTCTGAGGAGGAAATTATTGCTTACTGTGATGCTGACTATGCTGGAGACCCTGAAACTCGCAAAAGCACAACTGGTTATATTATATTTTTTGGTGGACCTATTAGCTGGTGCTCTCAGAAACAATCTGTGGTGGCCTTATCGACTGCTGAAAGTGAATACATTAGTGCATCTCAATGTTCTAAAGAATTAATTTTTATAAGAGGACTACTAAAAGAATTGTTAGGAAAAGATGTTAAAACTAGTATGTATATAGATAATAAGTCAGCTATAGACATAATAAAAAATGGAAATTTTAATAAAAGATCAAGACACATAGATGTTAGATTTCATCACATTAAAGACAAGTATGATTCAGGTGAACTAGGTATTGAATATATCAGTTCTTCAGAACAAAAGGCTGATATCTTTACCAAACCACTTACACCTCAAAGTTTTAATTATTTTAAAGGATTTATTGTTTCTTAAAATGCGATAATGAAAATTGTAAATAGTTGTAAATTTTAAAAATTAAGGGGGAATGTTAGAATGTAATTTTTAATGTGTTAAATGTAAAATTATTGTTAACCTGTTGAGGGGCAACACTGTGTGGACTACCCACTCTACTTTGTTGTAGTGTCATGGCCGCCTCAATGTTTGTTTGAGTTGTTTATATCTAGTAAAATTACTCTGCTAAGTAAAATCAAGTGTGTTTTATTTAATGCCCTTAATCCTTCAGGTTAAAATCAAGTGTGTTTTATTTAATGCCCTTAATCCTTCATTCTTCTCCCACTCTTTTGATTCTAAATTCCATTGGGTATTCTTATTCGATTCGTGAACATTGAAGCAGTTTCCAGAATCGTTTCTAAATCCAAAATCAAATTTAAGATGAAAAGAGTGGGGGGGAGGACATGTGCAGTCTGTTATTTATGAATATCTAACTAGCTTTAAGTGCTTCTTGGAACCTATCTGAAGTATTAAAAACAATTTGGCAGAGACAAGTGTTGTGAAGCGATAGTAGGTTAATAAAGATTTTGCCACACAGAAAGTGATCAGTTGCAACAGGATTCGATCCAGCGTTCGTCGCTGAGATATGAGGACGTCACAACGATATGAAAAATAGTAATCTCTGAGAAAAATAGTTGTGCATTTTCAAAATAATAGGGTGAACCATACAGTTATTGAAACTCAGTTCAGTTATTGACACCCCAACTTTAACTTAAAGAAATAAGTAAACAAGTCCTAAATTTATTTCAAGATATACATGAATCTAACGTTTGAAAGGTCCTCTAAGTCATCTATGAAGTAAGACTTTAACAAACTAACCATAGTGAAGATTTCACAATTAAATCCACAATAACTAGTTTTTGCAATTTTAACAATAAATATTGCCATACGGTAAAAAAACAGGCCAGGCCCATTAGCTCCACTTTAGTACCTTTACCATATATATTTTATCTAGCCATTGAGTATGAGCACAGTCAAAGAACAAATCCTTCTGTTTTTTAGCTTTGCAATCCTGAAAGACTAAAAGATGATGTTGAGTGGTCAATAAGAAAAGATAAGCTTGGATCTAAAAGAAAAGAAAAAAATTGGGTGTATACAAACTACATTGTTTATTGAACAAGTCACATGAAAGTATCTTTTTCAATAAGAAAAATATATACTTAAGTGATGAGAATTTTTGAGGAATTGAATGATTTAATAAATTAAGAATTGAAATGCGTTAGGAACAGGAGATGTTCTAAATCAGATCTTATGAGAACTGTCAAATAAATATGAGTATTTTACGAGCATAATTTGTTTGACAATTCAGTTTGGTCACTCATTTTCGCAAATTTGGTTACTTGGCGAGGCCTATTCCTAGGGATGGTCATATGGGCATAAAATATGGGAACTACCATCGTATCCTTTTAAGTTGAAAAAGGCCTTAATTTATTACTTCGCAGCTTTGAATGTCCACTGCCACCCTGGTTCTTTAGAGATAAATTAACCCCCAAATGGTCCTTTCAAGTTGAGATCAGGACAACACTAAATTGTGCTATTTTGGCTTTGCCCAGAAGTAACAAAGGGGAACTGAACTAGTATCCACATTTTTACATGCAGTCGTTAAAAAAATCTGTGATTTTGTAATACCAGTTCACTTGTTGTCGCGACAGAGACTGGCAGAAATCAATAGAACATGTTGTCTGGCACAGTTAATGCAAAATTGCCTAATTCAACCAGATCGCCTGACCCATCCATCAGATAATGCTTCTACACCACTGCGTGGTGTGCCTTAAGTCAGTCCAGCTGACATGTATCAATAATTTTCTTTTAAAGAAACACATTCCTAGTTGTATAGAATACAATCCCACATATATTATTTCACAAAGCCTAAAAATCGGTTTTTCATTAATTATAAGGTCCTGTCGTGCTCAAATGCCATGAATGTGGTATCGTTGGATTCAGAATTTCACGGAGCTTTTGCGAATCGCATTCTCAGTGTTCGGTTTTTTTTTCCAGAATAAAATATCGACCAAAACGTACTGATTCAACGAATTGAAACGAATCAAATTGGGTTTTATTAATTGCGATACGATCATTAAGGCCCAGTTTAGTTCGATAGAACTAAACTGGGGTTTGTGTTTTAAAGCCCTAAAACTTACCATTTTTGAGATAACTCCTGGGTTAGGGCCTTCCGCCACACGTGATCAACTACTTACAGTGTTAGGTTACCGCAAATGTAAGGTACTGTCGTGCTTAGGTTCTATAAATGTAGTTCCGTCTGATTTAGAATTAATTGTAGCGTTAGACAATTTCACTCTAACATTTAGAAATTACAGTATTCTTCCTCTTACCCGGCTCCGTTTAAGCGACTCTCCGGATAAATCGACGGACGGTGTAAAAGATAAAAAATCTGGTGCGTGCGCGCAACACACAACTTTCACTTACCAACTTACTTAGATAAGAAATTGACGTGTTTTGTTAAATATCATTTCCCAAAGTCACACATTTTTCTACATTCATATCTTATTTTTATTAATCGTTAAAGCCGTTTTTGAGTAAATAAAAAACCCCGTTAAAATGATACAAAATTTATTAAGTAAAGTCCCCCCTTCGGTTGATCAATTTTGATGAAATGTTGGCTATCACATATTTAGCATATACATACATCAAATACCCAGTTTGGTCACAATCGTGAAAGCCGTTTTTGAGTAAATAAAAAAAGCACGTAAAAAGGATACAAAATTTATTAAGTAAAGTGCCCCCAGCGGTCGATCAATTTTGATGAAATCTTTACAGACATATCTCGGGCATATAAATAGATCAAATACTAAGTTTAATCAAAATCGTTAGAGCCGTTTTTGAGAAAATAAAAAAAACACGTGAAAATGTTACAAAATTTATTAAGTAAAGTCCCCCCTCCGGTTAATCAATTTTGGTGAAATTTTTACAGTCATATCTCGGGAATATAAATACATCAAATACCCAGTTTGATCAAAATCGTTAAAGCCGATTTAGAGTAAATAAAAAAAACACGTGAAAATGTTACAAAATTTATTAAGTAAAGTCCCCCCTCCGGTTAATCAATTTTAATGAAATTTTTACAGTCATATCTCGGGCATATAAATAGATGAAATACTCAGTTTAATCAAAATCATTAGAGCCGTTTTTGAGAAAATCGAAAAAAACCTAAAAAGTTATTAAGTAAAGTACCCCCTCCCTTTAAGTAATTTTGATGAAATTTATGCTGTCACATCGCGGGCATATACCTACACTAAATACCTAATTTCAGGATCGCACGGTTTATAGTTTTTGAGCTAGTCTGTTCACATACACACAAACACACACACACACACACACACACAGACACACACACACACAGACCATTTCGCGGAACTTGGTCATTTCGACTCAGGGGACCCTAAAACGTGTATTTCTGTTGAAAACCGGAAGTCGAAAATTTTCACGATCGCAATACTTCCACTTACTATATATTTCATATATAGGTAAGTGAAAGTAAAAATTCTTTTTAACATGCTTAAAAGCATTTATAACTTTGTCATATTATCAACCCCTGGTAAAAAATTTTGGTAACATTTGTATTGTGTTGCGGTTCGATAAATCTTAAATAAATTGAAATGTTGGCAAGAAATCTTTTGTTTTTTATTTTTTCACCGATCCCCTTTAAATCAAATCTCTTCGAAGCAAAATTGATCTTGAAACAAAATTCTTATCCTCCATTCATTTCATGAAAAAATTAAAAAGAAATAGCTTCGTATATTTAGAGAAGACCGATGAAATGGCATTAAGGTGCTAGGTTGTTTTATTAAAAAATAAAACAATTTGTGAAAACTGAGTAGATTGATAGTGTAAGTTTTCGTAAATCGTTAAATTAGATTAGCCAAAAATGATATCTTCTTTAATCAATATTTATACAACCTCAGTAAATTAGGTTGTGTGTTGTATTTGGAATTCATCGCAACGTAGAAGTTATAAAAATTTTATAATTATTTTTTTATCGACTTTTCCGGATTGAACGGCTATCTCGCTTAACTGTATCGATTCCGACAAGGGCGGATAAGCGGGAGACTACTGTAGGCCAAAAAATGTAAGAAATAAATGAAATCTATTTATAGTGATTCGTTAGACCGAGGTGAAACAAGTTGTTTTTTATGAATAACCCTTTTTTATATCAGGAATTTATAATAAAATAAAGGATCGAAATGAGGAAAAGGAATTTCAATGGTTTCAAGGCGGGCTTTCTGACCCACACACGATCCATGTATATGGGCCAGGCGTTTTAAATCTCTGAAAAGTATTGTTTTTAAGAAAAGGCATGGCCCCTCCGCTTTATGAGGCTACTTATTGTTTTGTTACCTTTCCATGGATAAAAACTTATTTCATGTAAACTCATAAAAGACTACCTTCCCCTCGATTGTCAGAAAGGTAACCGTGGAAACCACCTTATGAACAGTTTTTGCAAAAACCAAATAAGGTTTATTAAGTAGGCACTTTAATGATATAGATGCTCATGATTTTTATTTTTGACTTCCTTCTTTCATACCAAGAAACTCATTTAATTGCTTTATAGAAATTTAATCTATTTCGTTAAGAGTTCAATTATTTGAATTATGTATGTCATAAGGAAGGGTAGTTGAAATCAGAATGTAGAAAGGTTAATTTCTAATCCAGGGACTATGCAATATTCTTAGTGATTTCATAATGTTCCAGGAAAGTGTTTTGAAGAGAAGAACGTCTGAAAATTAAGTCCTTCCTTAATTATTAAAGACTGCTGTAGAAAAATAATATCTCCTTAAGGCCCGGGTAATTGGGGGAGGGGCGTGAACAGACAAAAAAAAAGTTTCGTAGTTACGTTAAACCTAGAAGTAAAATTTTTAATCCAAATGCGTAAAAATAATATAACTGCTTCGCACGGTCCAGCATCATATCATCATATCATATACTTATTTTTAATAGCCTTTTTTGTCAGAGCGCCATAACATAATACTTCATCAAATTTCATGAATGAGGCATTATTTTAAAGCTTTCCTTAACCCCTACACCGATAAAATAGGCAAATCTCTCAATTCACCTTCGATTGCGAGTTCGAGAAAATCAAAATGGTCCTAGAGGTTTCTAAATGGTATTAATCTTTTCAGGCTTTCAAGGAGAACATTTTCGGTGTGTGCTCATATACAGTTTTTCGGCGAAATGCTTCGCACGGGTCCAGCTAGTTAATAAATAAAACAAATTGATATATCTTGATTTTTGTCAATGTATATTCGCTAATAATTTAAGCCACATATTAAGGGGCATATTAATGTGCCCTTCAAAAAGTTTTTCTAACCAAGGGAGATCAAAGCCCTGTAGATAAATTGAGTCAACATGCTCAATATAAAATATAACATATTGCCTTCAAACACTTTATATACACGTTTATTTTGCAATTTTGTCCCAATCAAAGATACACTATTCTGCCTTGTCAAAGAAAAAGGGCAGTAACTCAAAAATTGTGATAATGACATCATTAGATTTGTTGTAAATTTTTCCATTAATTGCTATATAGAAAAGCAATAAACAGATTATTTTAGTTTATACTTTCCATTTCAACATTTGAATGCTTTTCTATGGAGCTTCTAATGAAAAATTTCACGATACCATCATCTCACAATTTTCGAGTTACTGTTTTTCTGTTTGGCTGGGTAGTACCTATACATTTTTTTTTTTTTTTAAGTTTTGTTCCATCAACTTTTTTATCATTTAATTTAATGAGAGCAGTATATGGCAACACTTTAAGCTCCAGTTAATCCTTGTCATAAAGTTATAATTTAATATATTAGTTTATATAAAATTAATCCATCTTAATACCATATCTTATATGGCTAATGATTAAGATAATACTGAACTAATTCAGTACCGACTTTTTAGTGGTTGCAGATCATAAAATTTCTTCATCATGTAGAATATTTATAATTCATATCCCCCTTCACTTATTTTAGCTGATTTAAGAAGAAAAATTATTATCGATTGAAGGAATATTGATGAAGTGGAAATCGTTCAGGGTGCAGTTGTAAAGAATAAGACTTAAAATTAAAAAAAAACTTTATAGAATAAGACTTTTTGTGAAAAGAAATAAAAAATGTATCAAGACATTTATTTATTTGGTCTGAATTTGGGAATAGTGTATGCGCAGATGAAGAACAAATAAATAAATTTCTTGACACAATTTTTCATTAATTTTACACGAGTACAAGTCTTATTCTTTATGACTGCTTCCCCAAATATTTCCATTTCATTACTATGACCATTCAAATATTTTCCACTTTTATAAATATATTCAGTTTTATAAATTTAACATTAAAAATCAGAATGGGTAGCAAACAAAACAAGTTTTAGAAAATTATACTTTATAATATAAAAAATTTACAATACATTACTAAGATCTTTGAAACTGCTTGTTAAACACAACACACATTGTATTTATTTATATAGATTTACAAGTAGTAACACATTCATTCAGACAAGTGTTGCATTATTCTTATTGTGTTTATATATATACCTATATATAAAATCTCTCGTATATACATATTATTTGTATAAAATATTATCAACAATCTCAAGGTTATATATATAAGTTGACTATTCCTATAAAAGTCATTACAATTAAATTAACATTGAGGAGTTAATAATTTCGATAGAATAACCAGAAACATAAATACAAAATAAAAATCTATAATTTACTATATATATAAAAGAAAAAACAATGTTTATTTCCTCCATCTGTCTTATTCACTTGTATTAATGTTGAATAAAAAAGATGGAAATGATTAATAAACAAGAGTTCGCTCATACATGAATGTACAACTAGAATAAATAAGGCGTGATTGACAAAACAAAAGAATTAATATTGTTTCGTATTGTCAATCACTTAAGAGGGAATTCATTTACTAAATATTAACAGTAATACCACAGTTATCCTCCGCCCCACAAACCTCATGACTATTTCATTTTTGAGCATTTACAAAGTGGTATAACATAGTGGCACTATGATACAATGTTTCCAATGTCGTATTTACATTTACACTTTTACATCTCGTTTCTACTAACTCGTTTCATTTGGTTTAAAAATATTATTTGAAGTAATATACAGTCTATATATATATATATATTTATAAATATAAAACATGGTACTCGTAGTGAATTATCAATCTTAAAGCATCTCAACAGATGGTAAATAGACATTTGTCATCTCAATTCTTAAAAATTAAGAATGTCTTTACAGTTTATGTTGTATTAGACCTTCATGTCAAAAATATTATAAATAATTACGATTACTGTCCTTCACTTTCACTGTCACTTTTATCTGAAAAAAAACAACAAATAAAAATCAAATATTACAGAAGATAAAATAGGATTTTTAAACTAATATTAGCAATATGAAAGAGCAAATGAAAATTTTTAATTATTTACAACCTGTCGGGTTTTTAAAATCAAACTTAGTAATGAATAGTTAATTTTCTTGGCACTTAAAACCATTTTCATACCTATTTAAAAATTATTGGTGTGAATTTGATTTCTAAGAAAAAAACATTTCTAATCATATATTAGAAATTAAAAAAGGCAAATCTTGTTATGGAGGAAACATTTCACATCAACTAATTTCCTTGAAGTTAGAAGCTCAAGATTATAGAGATCAAAGTATCCAAATCTGAAATAATTACTTTGAAATTGTAATTTCTTCTATATATATTTCTTCTGTATTTCAGCTCTTTTATTTAGATGTTTCTATACCTCACCAACTTTTAATTTTGCTAAGACTAGTGATTTAATCTTAATTTATTTCCAAATAAAAGCTCATTAAACTAATAATTGTTTAATATATTTTAAACTAACAACTGAGAGAAACAGCATTTAATGGTTACTTCATCCATCCATTTCCATATATATGTTTATGGAAAAGGTTCTTTGCCTTTTTGAACCTTCATGTTGTAGTTATTTGATAGGCACATTTCACTATGTGTCATTGATTAACATTGTGCAATATAAGCATTTAAGATTCGTTGGACGATTAAAAAAGAGGTTTCTCAAATAATAATAACTCCATGAGCATTTATTCTAATTTATTTTTCTTTGTTATGTTTGACAACTGAGAACTATGTAATCTGATTGAAGATCATTGATTTTTAAATGCTTTCTATGTTTTTTAAATATTTACCAGTTGTCAAATAAAATTCAGTTTCAAGTGAATTTATTTTCAATCTTAGGTTTTTCAATTTCAGGTTAATGCGTTATATTAAAATAATAAGAGTATAACTTCAATACTGTTTAGATAAATCAGTTACAATGTCTTGATTTGAGCATCGATGACTCAATTAATGTTTGTTAGTTCTATTTTGCTTATATAAAAATGTCTCCAAAAAAAAAAAAAAAAAGAAAAAGAAAAGAATACAGATATATATATAATTTATGTTACACCATTTTCATACATATTTCAAAATTATTGGTGTGAATTTGATTTCTGAGAATGAACTAACATTTGTATTCTATTAAACACTAAGCCAATGAAAACCATTATCATAGTGATAAATTCATAATTCATAAATTCATAGATTCATAAATGGCCAAATGAAATTGAAAAATAAAACAATTATTTAAAGATGTGAATTTTTATTTTAGAGCATGAAATCATAACTGAAAGGCAATGATTATTTAAAAAATAATTTTTACTGCATGGGAATAAAAATAGAATAAGAAATGTTACTTTACGCATTAAATACAAGCTTATATTGTGGCATGATTTCATGTCCTCATAGGCACTCCCTGATAAAATATTGGTTTGTTAAATAGGAAAGAAAATGTTATGGTTAGTAAAAGTGCTTGGTGAAATGAACTGCCTACACCAAAATTTTGTGTGGTAGAGGAGTTATACACAATATGAACCTTCCCCCATAAATTATTTAAATTCCAAATTTAAATGTAATTCCTGTCATATCCCTCAATTTTTAAACATTTTATGTACATTGTCCCTTAAGTTACAAACACCATATGCTAATACCACTGACCACTATAAGATTACTAGCTCAATTACAAAATATTGAAAATTTGCAACCTTCAAGAGCTAGTTGATCTTTTTCATTTTGTTTATTTATTCTTTTTATTTATTTATTTTTTTTTTTAGTTCCTTTCCCCACAGCAAAATGGTTAGAAAATATTTACCTTTCATAACCAATTTAACCAGACTTTCATGAAGTTTTAATTCTGTCTTCAGTCTCTGAAATTAAGAAATGTTCTATTACTGCAATCAAGTCCTATGGACAAGATTGTTTAATCTAAATGTTATCTATCATCACCACCATTAAATTGTTGAAAAGTAAACACAGATGTTTTTTTTTTAATTTGTTTTTTTATTAATCGTTTAAATTACTAAAATAAAAGAATAGTATTTTCACGAATAATATTCCTTAAACCAGATTTCATACAATGTTGTCTTTTAGTGATCCACTTAACCATATTTATGGCCCCTACTATTACTTACCGCTACTACTTGTGAATTAAAATACTGTTACTTCATTCAATAGATCTAAAAACTATATTTTTGTTATAGTATTAAATTGTTTAAAAAAAAAAAAAAGTTTTACCTTTTTTGCCAGGATAGGCATGCCTCTTTAACCTATCATAAAGGTCTTCTTTATTTCCATATATACTTGCATTAGATCTTGCTAAACTGTTCATCTTGCCATTGTGCATTCCTAAGAAACCAGTGATGCATATTAAAAATTTCTTTATAAAACTTTTTTTCTAGGTGATGATTAAAATAGATATGGATCTTGGATTCCCAAGAGTGATACTTTATGGGACTAAATACCAACAATGTTAGTTAATATTTGTAACTTAATACAGTAGGAAATTTAGACACATCTCCTGAGCTTCAGGGAAGTATTAATAGCAGTAAAAAAAAAAAAAAAAAAAAAAAAAAAAAAAAAAAAAAAAAAAAAAAAAAAAAAAAAAAAAAATTGAATAAATAAATTGTTCAATTTAATTTTATCATGTTTTCCCCTAATATAAGAAGTAGTAAAAATCCAACAGCGAAATCACACAAAAATATCTCAAATGCAATGAGTGAGTCATTGCAGAGGCTTTATAGGGAATCTTGTACCTGAATGGGTATTTTACTGACCTGAATTTAAGACCATTCATTCAATAAGTTCAAAAGAAAAGGAAATAATATTTTAAAATACTAATATATTAGATAATAAATAACATGACAAATAATAAATTACACCGCCAAAAGTTTACATTGAATCAGCTAGACATGTTTAAGTCTGTTTGGAGGAGCATAACATTAAGAAACGGCTGTTTCTTAAGGATTATGTTAGTTTGCAAAAAATAATAGGAGAGTCACATTAGGTGGATTTGCATGTGTAAAAATATTTAATAATAACACAATTTTTAAATTAGACTTACCTTTCATGTATGTTTCATTATAGAAATTTGGCATCTCCCAGCCATCTTCTTCATCATCATAATAATGGGCATATGTTGAATGATGTGAAGGAGCAATAGATTCAGCATAAGGTGCAGCTCCATAATAGAAATTGACTTGTGATCCTGTATGATCTGGACTTGTTTGAGCAATTAATTTCTTTGGTTCTTTTCTCCTTTCCGCTCTAAAGAAAGTATTGAGAATTATTAAAAATAGATTCTTATTTATTAAATAGTAAAAGTATTGAGAATTAGTAAAATTGATTCTTCTTAGTTATTTATAATAAATTAATTTTTTTCCTATTATACTTTTGGACATATTAAAACTTAGTTAGTGTGCAGAATAATATGTACTTAATATTCAATTTTTATATTTAATTAATACTCATAATTTCAATCTTAATGTTGAATAATTTTAAAAAAATTCTTTTTCAACAGGAATAAAGATAATGAAGATTGCCCTTAAGAAATTTCATAAATATAAGAGATTGTATTTCATGTCAGACATATTATAAATAAATACACAAATTCAAATCGAAGACAATATTTACCTGGCACATATCATCCAAACAAACAATGCAATTACAATGAGGAATATCACAGTTGCAGCGATTCCACTTGCAATATATGCAAACTCGGATTTATCCTCGCAATGGGGTCCAATAAATGACCCAACACATCTGCAAGAAGGAGTTCCTCTTGAATCCTTAACACAAGTTCCTTTGTTCTGACAATAACCTTCGCATACATCTAGAAAAATAAATGCATTTTAATAATAACATCTATTAAAGTTTATTATTTACAATTTGATTTGAAATACTGACCTGTACAAACTTTTCCAGTTCCATTATAACCTGGTTTACAATCACACTTAAAATCATTTGTTTCTTGGATAAGCAGACAATAGGCATTTGGATCGCAAAGCATCTCTGAACCATTAACTTCACATGGGTTCCAGCAGTCAGATTTGCTTGTCTATAAATAAAAAAAAGAAAGATTAAATAAAAGTGATCATTAATTATTATTATTATAACAATATAGACACACTTGTTAACAATACTTACAGAGCCGATGCCTTTGGTACTTGTATTAATTGGACAAGGTAAACATGATGTCTGCTGTGATGCTGGCTGATATGTGCCTTTCTTGCATGTTACACAGGTATTTAGACTGGTATTCAAGAATGTACCTGAATGCAAAGGAATCAATATATTAAGAGCTGAGACATCTCCAGAGATCAAATCATATATAATTAAACTGTTAAATGTGCAGCCTCTAACTACAGATTCTACTTCTTAGGGAATCCATTAGGCCGAATCAACTTTTTTAGTTATTTTGAATAAAAACAAATATATTGCTCTAAGGTGATATAACAATGGATCCGAAGAGGCATGCAAAAAATTTAGCTCCTCCAGTGAAGCAAACTTGAGCAATCCACAGGTGGCTTGAACATAGGCCACTTGGCTTTACAAGATAGAGCAGAGTTGAACCTTGATGGAGGATGGTGAACTAATTATGATTAATTTTAAAGCTCCATCATGTACAAAATCTTATTATTATGAGGATAGAAACAATTTCATAATGTAATTGAGTAATTGCCACGATCCATATCAGCTTTATAAGCCCTTTTTAAAAATGACTATTTTATTGAAACAGTTGTCAGGAATGATGTTCTTATCAACCATCTGATCCATCCAGGGTCTCTAAAGAATATACTTAGTCATTTCTAATGGTTTTCATAATACAAGAACCATTTTTTTATGCAAAGTCTGGCAAGCCTGGTAGGTTATTTTTACTCTACCTCGAGAGTAAGAATCTATAATAATAATAATATCTAATAAGCCTGGTAGGTTATTTTTACTCTACCTCGAGAGTAAAAATCAAACTTCACATGTGTGGGTCACTTCGTACTGAATGTGTTAAAAAAATCAAAGTCTTACCAGCAAGGCATACAGGAAGAGAACACTCTTCAACCGTAGCCGCACCAACTCTAGCAGTGGTTCGGCCGGTGGGGCACGGTTGGCAAGCTGCTTCCAGGCCTTGTGTCCGATAGGTTCCACGAGGGCAAGGCTCACACTGGCCTTCAAGCCCAAGCTGCATTCCTGATCCACATTCATCTCTGCATTCCTTCATAATAATATGAATTAACATTTAGTTAACTATATTATTTTAACTTAGTTGTATTAATATTTTTTCATTTTAATTAATAAAGGTAAATATTCATGATTTAATCAAGTGGATTGAATGTGCCTTCTATTATTTTTATTTATTAATTATTTACATTATTATTACTTACACAGCTACTTGAAAAATAATCTTCTAATACAATAAAAATAAACATAGATTTAAAAAAGATTTCTGATTTTTTAAATAGATTAAAATCTATTAATATAATGGATTTTATAGATACTTACTTCTTGAGAGACGGCTTCGGTAGTCCTTGTTGTTTTTCCAAGTCCGCAGAGAAGGCACTTGAAGCTGCCTTCCTGAGGTTGGTAAAAACCATGCCCACAACTCCTGCAAAGCCCTGCCTCTTCATCATAGTATTTTCCAGCAGGACATCTCTCTATAAAAATTATTAATATGATACACAATGAAACAATAAAAAAAAAGAAAAAAAAGAAGCTTATAGGCTAACCTTTACAGTCAGCAGCAGAACGAGCTCCTGGAGCGATTGTTACTCCCTGTCGACCAGCAATGGCTGGACATACAGAGCACTGTAATTGTCCAGCTTCACTTTGGTAAGTTCCAGTTGCACAAGGCTTACAACTTCCAGAGTTCTTATCGAAGTATGTTCCAATAGAACAAGCAACTGGAAATACATATATTCAATAAATGATAAAAAACAATAATATAAAATTACATTTTAGGAATAATAAATTTATTAAAAATATATAACGAACTGAAGCACGCTTTTATTAGTTGGCAGTACATTGTTTGAAAAAAGCAAAAATTCTCTCGTGTTGTTATAATTTTATATTGAATAATCCAATACAAATAGTTTTTTGATCATAGAAATCATTAATCATTTTGAGATGTTAAAGTATATGATATATACATACCACAGTTAGGAGCCATGACAACTTGTCCCATAGGACATGCATAATCTGAGGTGAGAGATAAAGATGCTGGGTCAGGTACAGTATTTGGAAGAATATCGTGGACATCTAATTGATCTTCCTCTAATATCAGTTTCTCGAGGAGTCTTTGTACAGTTGATCTTTGGTTTGAATTCAAGTTCTCAACAGGGTCACTAAAATATATTTAAAAAATATATAAGCATATAGAATTTTTTATAATTCCAAAATTAATGTATTATGTAGAGAATTTAACTACTCACTTCACAGCTGGGAATGATATGTGTACATTGTATGTATCACTTGTTTGTCTTGGGGTCCTGAACATGTTGATTAAAGTGATGAAAGAAATCATTTTTAAAAGTAAAAAGAAAAAAAAAATATATTAATTTATATAATATACCTGCTGAGATCAGCCTCTCTTGATGGTCTTGAATTACGGTGATCGCATTTGACATCAATAACTAGATCTTTGCATTCACGGGTACCTTAAAAATATAATAAAATGAACTGAAGGATGCATGACAATATTAAAAAAAATCTGGTGCGTGCGCGCAACACACAACTTTCACTTACCAACTTACTTAGATTAGAAATTGACGTGTTTTGTTAAATATCATTTCCCAAAGTCACACATTTTTCTACATTCATATCTTATTTTTATTAATCGTTAAAGCCGTTTTTGAGTAAATAAAAAAAAAGCACGTAAAAATGATATAAAATTTATTAAGTAAAGTGCCTCCTGCGGTTGATCAATTTTGATGAAATCTTTACAGACATATCTCGGGCATATAAATAGATCAAATACTAAGTTTAATCAAAATCGTTGCAGCCGTTTTTGAGAAAATCAAAAAAACACGTGAAAATGTTACAAAATTTATTAAGTAAAGTCCCCCCTCCGGTTAATCAATTTTGATGAAATTATTACAGTCATATCTCGGGCATATAAATACATCAAATACCCAGTTTAATCAAAATCGTTAAAGCCGATTTAGAGTAAATAAAAAAAACACGTGAAAATGTTACAAAATTTATTAAGTAAAGTCCCCCCTCCGGTGAATCAATTTTGATGAAATTTTTACAGTCATATCTCGGGCATATAAATAGATGAAATACTCAGTTTAATCAAAATCGTTAGAGCCGTTTTTGAGAAAATCGAAAAAAAACTAAAAAGTTATTAAGTAAAGTACCCCCTCCCTTTAAGTAATTTTGATGAAATTTATGCTACATCGCAGGCATATACCTACACTAAATACCCAATTTCAGGATCGCACGGTTTATAGTTTTTGAGCTAGTCTGTTCACACACACACACACACACACACACACACACACACACACACACACACACACACACACACACACAGACACACACACACACAGACCATTTCGCGGGACTTGGTCATTTCGACTCAGGGGACCCCAAAACGTGTATTTCCGTTGAAAACCGGAAGTCGAAAATTTTCACGATCGCAATACTTCCACTTACTATATATTTCATATATAGGTAAGTGAAAGTAATAAATTAAATTTAAATTAATAAATAAAATTATTATATGATACTGTAGAGAATCTTTAGAATGTGGTGATAGAATCTCCCATTTATTAAAATTATTATCTAATTATATGTTATTGCAAGAGCTTCCACAGAGGAGGCAGAGGAGGGGAGGTGCCTCTCCCCCTCCCAGATATGAGAAACAAAAACTACAAATTAAATAATTTTGTATTAATTTACTGCACTATTAAGTTTTATATAAGCAAATATTTTAATTTTCAAATATCAATTAGTTTTATTTGTCATAAGAATTTTACCAGCTGGCCCCCCTAGACAAAATCCTGTGGACATCCTTGTGTTATTGATTATTGTTTGTGTTGAGAATTATTATGACAATTAAAGAATCATAAACTTCGTGAGTGACACATATATTAATTTAACTTTATGCCTAAAATACTATTTTGAAGTAAACTAATTATTCATTATACATTAATTTTACATTCTTGAATATTTTGCTTTTATTGAATTTTTCTCATTATGTCAGCTTAAAATATTTTAAATATATAATTTTTATAACAGTTTATACCTTCAACAGAATAAGAGCAGAAATTCCAATCCCTGTTGACTAGATTAATTGCTGCTTTCACCTTCTGCCTCAGAACACCTTGTCCAGCTTCGTTACAAAGGACAGATGTAGGGAACAACATGTTCACCTTAAAGACTCTCTGCGCTGGTTTGGATGCTAAACATATTAAAATAATTCAACATGCAATTTAATCAGTGATTTATTTATGAAGCAATCCAGAACCTAAAATGGCAAAAGTTATACTTACCAGAGCAAGCTGGGTATATCAAAGGAAGTTCTGGGTTGTCAGTAGGCCTCCAGAAACCCTCAGCTCCACAAGTGTAGAATTTAGGTACAGGCTGTGAGAAAGACAATCCTGGTCCACAACTTATCTCGCAAACTTTGAACTGACCTCCAGAGCCCCAATCTTTACACTGTTGGTTTCCTCCAATTGGATCAGCGAGTAAAGGACAAAATTCGGCTAAAATAATTGAAAGTGTCTATAATATAGCGCATATTGTCACAAAAGAATATTTAAAAAATCATTATAATAATGAAAAATGAAAAAAAAAAAAAAAACAGAAAAATCTCAAGACATAAAACTTGAATAATTCTTTTAGAGGGTGCTAGGTATATAAAAAATCTGGTGCGTGCGCGCAACACACAACTTTCACTTACCAACTTATTTAGATTAGAAATTGGCGTGTTTTGTTAATTGCCACTTCACAAAGTCACAAATCTTTCCACATTCATTTCTTATTTTTGCCGTTTATGAGTAAATAAAAAACACGTGAAAATGAGACAACATTTATTCAGTAAAGTGCCCCCTCAAATTGAACAATTTTGGTGAAATTTTTACTGTCATATCGCAGGCACATAAATATACTAAATACCAAGTTTGATCAAAATCGTTAAAGCTGTTTTTGGGTAAATGAAAAAAAAACACACGTAAAAGTGGGACACAATTTATTAAGTAAAGTACCCCCTTCGGTCAATCAATTTTGATGAAATTTTTTCAGTCGAATCTCGGGCATATTAATGCATCAAATACTCAGTTTAATCAAAATCGTTAGAGCCGTTTTCGAGAAAATCGATAAAAACGTAAAACGTTATTAAATAAAGTACCCCCTCCGTTTGACCAATTTTGATGAAATTTTTGCTGTCACATCGCGGGCATATACTTACACTAAATATCCAATTTCAGATTCGCACGGCTTATAGTTTTTGAGCTAGCCAGTTCACACACACACACACACACACAGACCATTTCGCGGGACTTGGTTATTTGGACTCAGGGGACCCCAAAACGTGTATTTCCGTTGAAAACCGGAAGTCGAAATTTTTCACGATCGCAATACTTCCACTTACTATATATTTCATATATAGGTAAGTGAAAGTAAAAATGGGAGGGAAGCAGTAACAATAATGGGAAGAGAGCATTGAAACTGAATGGTAGAGAATTTTCAAAAAGCAAATGACTTTCATTTTCAAGTTTTTAAAGTAATATTTCAATTTACATTATCCCTTGTTTCACATTGTGTCAGTAAGTAAAAATTAAAATGCTGAGATAATTGCTTGAAATTTATTTTTGAATTAAGTGAACAGCTGTATAATTTGTAAAATGTGTGTTAGTCCGCTGTAAAGTGGACAGGGGATACCCTCCTCCCCTTTCTAGATAAATAAATAAATTTAATAAACAATAATTTAAAAACTCACATAATACATAAACCCTAAAAGAACAGGTAGCAGAATTTCCTGCTTGATCAAAAGCAACATATGCAATTAGGTATGTGCCCCAAAGCAAACTCTGGCCTGGTCGATGACCGCTCTTCTCTTCAACTTTGACAACGCCTATGTTGTCGGTAAATCTCGGTTCATCCCATGTCACTACTGTTGATCCATTCTTTGCAATCACCCATAAGTCTCCAGGGCAATGCTCAACTTTAGGCGGAATCTGAAGGAATAAAATAAATTTTAGTATAAGTAATTATTTCTGATTTTATTGTGGCATATCATTTGTTTAATAATTTTGCTTTAAATAATTTACCTTATCGACTTGTAGTTGGTCACAGTTTGGTCCTGTGAATCCAGCAGGGCAGGAGTGCTGACTGCACTGTGATGGAACCCTTCTTTCAACACCTCCAGTGATATCATCATAACCAGACCAAGTAAGTACAAGGCCTTGATATAAAACTGGTTCTGTTCTACAGTCTCGAACCTGACGGATCATAAAGCATTTTTAAGGATTTTAATCATAAGTTTATCGTTAAGCTTAAGGTTTAAATGAATGGAGTCAATCTAATTGAATGATGATGAAATGTGAATCAGCCTTTCACTTTCCTGACATAATAACAATAATATTAAATTTATAAAAAAAATTTAAATTTGTCTCTAATGCTTAAAATATCCGCAGTTCAACACTATGGCTACTTAATACAACCCACAAGAGCAAGATCATATGTCAATTCCTATGTGATAATATAATAAAAAGCACAATGAACAATAAACTTAATGAATAAATGTTAAAAGTACCTGTTTTTGAATATCATTTGTTACATCCAAAGCCCTTCCCCAAACTTGAACTTTACTCAAGTGGCCTTGGAATCCTGCTTCTGTATACGCTTTGATAGTATCTGGCCTAGGTTTGCCAAGAACAACCCAACCACTGAAATGTTTGAATTAAAATATTAATATAAATGTAAAACATTAATTTTTAAAATGTTTTTTAAAATTATTCTTAAAACTATTTGTAATCAATTATTCATTAGAACTCACTATTCTGGAAGCTGTTTTCCGGTTCCATAACCTTCAACTTTGCTGGCTATCAATCCTTCAGTTACAAGAGTCAGTGTGCCCTCAGACCATACGATGGCAACATGATGCCACTGGCCATCATTTATGGTAGCGTACTCGTGGAAAGCCAAGAAGACATCTTGAAGCTCTGGGAAGATAGAAACTAAGACACCACTAGAGTGGGCCTGAACAAGTACTCTTCTGTTTGTTGCCATATAGCCTGAGCTGTAACAGTTATAAATTCATTTTCACAAGAGTTCTCCCTATCATGAAATTTATGAAGTAATGCCCTTTGATTCATAGTTAAATAAAAATATTCAAGGTCACCAGAAATTAAAACATGCATTTTTCAGAATCGAGAAAAAAATGTAGTTGTATTTATCTTTCTACATAAATATATAGAAAGACAATCAAGAGTAAATAAAATAAAACATTATAATAAATTTTATTCTAAAAACCTTTCAACTTACTCAACACTATAGAGGGTGAAGAATATTCCAGATTCATCCCTATGCGCAAACTGAACCCACATGGCAATAGTAAAACTGCTTTTGCCAGACAAAACAAATGGCACAGAGAGAGCAGCACTACTATCAGAAGATTCAGGAAAGGAAAGATCATAATCCACTTGAATAGCTGGAAAAAATTCATTAAAATAAACATAATGATTTGATTAATTGTCAAAATCTAGTTATTATTACTTAAAAATAAATCTACTTACTTTTTCTGCAATCATCACCAGTCAGATTGAATGGGCATTGGCAGTAATATCTGTTAGTGAGATCAATACAGGTAGCAGTTGGTGGGCATGAATTCTCTTTACAATCGACGATGTCTTCATCACAATTTTTACCTAAATATAAGACTTATTATTAATAAAAGATTTTGGAATGTTGTGAAGAAAATTATTTAAAAATTAACAAATTCAGACCTGTAAAGCCAGGAGGGCAAATGCACATGTATCCAGGGCCGGTATCCACACAAGTAGCACCATTTTCACACACATTTGCCTCACAAGCATCAAGCTCGTATTGGCAACCTATGCCTCTGTAGTCAGCAGGGCATGTGCAGTTCAGTCCTGATCCAAAATCTTGACACTTGCCTCCATGCATGCAAGGACTGCCAACACACCTTTCAGGAGCTGTCTCGCACTGTTTTCCATCAGTTCCTGAAGGACAACTGTAGGAGAAAAAATACATGCACTCATAAGAAAAAAAAGGAAAATTAATTAAAATTTAATAGAATCTTTGATAGTAGACAATTTTATTTTTAATTTAATTTAAAATAATTGGTAAACTTTATTTGATTAATTTATAGGTCAACGAAAAATGCATGAACTAAAAAAAAAAAAACGTGATTAAACATAATTAATATAAGAACAATATTTATGTTATAATTATACTATTTTATAATACGTTTTTTTTTCATTAAATTACATTTATTAAAGATGAAACTAACATTTTTCTCTTTATCTTTTAATTTACCAGGTGTGTAAATATGAAACCGGAATTTTTCTAATACAAAATTAGAGTTTATTGTGTAAAAATGATACATACTATATTGTTCAAAGTACTGTCCTTCGCTATTTATCCATTTTTCTCATCTCAGGCAATTTGTGGATTCCCTGCCAAAAGAATTCTTCCTCTTTTGAGTCAAACCAATCACTTAGCCAATTTCGTACATCTTCATAAGAAGTGAAGCACTGTTCAGCTAGTGCGTGTCCCATCGATGCAAATAGTTAGTAATCTGGTGAGTAAGGTGCATGCGGAATAATTTCTCAACCATGGAGCAAGATCACTTTGTGTGTCCTTTATTGATATTTGGGAGGTTTTCGGTGCAATGCTTCATTCAAATTGATCATCTGTTGTACGTTGTGTTCCGTACTAACAGTTTCCCCATGTTTCAGCAGCTCATAGTAGATAACACCCATCTGATCCCACCATTGTATTCCTTCCGAAGTAATTTGGCCTTGCAGTCGATGTCGCTGGTTCCCCTGGAGTTACCAAGGATTTTTTACGCTTAGGATTCTCAAAATAAATCCACTTTTCATCGTAAGCCACAATTCGATATGACTTTTTTCTTTACCTGGCGAGCAGCATTTGGCTTGAGGTTTTTCAAGCTTCCTACTGCCTGTCATTCAGTTAGTGAGGTACCCATTTTTCGGCCTTCTTTGCCATGGCTTTCAAATGAATGGAGATGGTTTTGCGTATCACATGTAATTGATCTGCAAGTTGTTGCTGCGTTTGAGAGTCATCCTCACCCAAAAAAGCCTCCAAATCAATGTCTTAAAACTTGTTTTGTGGTTTTCCACAATCTTTGTTTTTGACATAGAAATTGCCATTTTTAAATGTTTTGAACCAATTGAAACCTTGAGTTTTGCCTAGGGCATGCTCCCTGTAAGCTTCAACAAGCATCCTATGTGATTCTGCGGCAGCTTTTTTCAGATAGAACCAGTCAACACGAAAGTCAACACGATCAACGCTACTAAACACAAGGTTGTAGAATGAAATTGATGCTGTTATCAATTGGAACTCTCTTCACATGTAAACAAAAGCAGATAATGCCACTGACGGATTAGTTACAAGATAATAGTGACTGCTACCTCCTACCATTGGCGAATTCCAGTTTCATATTTACACACCTGGTAGTAGGACATTTTATTTTTAAAATAAGGAATTATTAACAATGTATCTTTCTTATTACTTCTCTTAATTTTCTTACAACACAAATTTGTTTACATTTCGGGGTTGTGTCCCCATTCTCAAAACATATATTTTGCAATCATATGTTATTGACTCAATCAATTAAATAACAGGATAAGCATGAGCTAATAATATGTGAGAATGTATAAAAGTGATTTTAAAAAAAAATGTGACACGGTTATAATCTTATATTATTTAAATACAAGACAATCAATATGATTGAGAAATATATGTTTTGAGAATTGGAACACAATTCCGGAACGTAAATGAAGCTATGATGTAAGGAAATAAAGAGAAGTAATAAGGAAAATACACCATTAATAATTAATTTTTATAAAACAAAGAATAATTAACTTTTTCCACTAAAAAGCACTTTATAAACAACTTTCACTGTTGAATCAAGGTAATTAATAAAATTTAAACATTGTAAAATGTTTCAGTAAAATCAGTTATTGATTCTACTGAAAATATAAAGATAAAAAATATATAAAACGTACACGCAGAAGAAATCCTGGAAGAGATCAATACATGTTGCATCATTTTGGCATGGCCTGTTGGTACAGGAGCCAATATCATGTTCACACCTGTGACCAGTCCATCCAGGGGGGCATTCACAGCTGTAACCATTAACTCCATCCCTACACTGTCCGCCATTCAGGCATGGGGATGATGCACAGTCATCTATATTGGTCTAAAAAAGAAAGCAATTATCAATAAAATAAAAAATGGAATATTGATCAATTTTGACATTGTTTAACTTTATAATTTTTATTAATTTTAAACTGAATGCATATTCAATTAAAAATGATTTACCTCGCATAATTCTCCAGTGTAACCTTTATTGCATTGACATACAAATTTGTTATCAAGATCTATACATTTCTCTGTTCCTTCCGAACTACAAGGATCGATTTGACATTCATCAATTTCTGCTTCACATAAGATTCCTGAAAAAATACATTTCTAAAATAAAATTTTTTTGAAAATAATACTATAATTATTGTCACGCAAAATATAAAATCACACAATTAATATAAATTTCTTACTGTATCTAGTGACAGTACTTGATAGTTAGAAATAATAACATCCGCAATTGTATAAAAAAAACAACAATCTAGACATCTAAATTTTATTCATAGCATAGTAACCATCCCAATATATTATTTCTAAATGATATGATATTTCATCACTTTATTAAATAAGTTAATCATAAAGAATCTTATTGAAAAATAATTATTTTTCATTTTTTTAATTATTTGTTTAATCTGATTACTAATCAATGTTGTATCATTGAAACATTAATTTAGTAGAATGAAAAAGTGATATAATATTCTTTTTTTATACTCAATTGAAAATTATTGTTTGATAATTTAGAATTATTAAATAATAATTTATGGTACCAAATAAAATAAAAATCTCCTGTTCTTATAAACAATTTTACCTAGGAAACCAGGTCGACATTTGCATACAAAACTATCAAGCATATCTATGCAGGAACCTCCATTTTGGCAAGGGTTTGATGCACAGTCATCAATAAGATGTTGACATTTCTTTCCAGTATATCCAGGTTCACAAGTACAAGAGAAGCCATCAACAAGATCGGTACAAAGACCACCATTTTCACAAGGGCCGCTTGCGCAGTCATTAATGTTTATTTCACAGTTTTCACCTATAACAAAAAAAATAAAAAGTAAAAAAAAATAATATAAAATTCAGTTCTTGGTTTAAGTAATTACCTATTAGGATTCTTACCTGTCCAGCCGGGGAAACATACACATTCATGAGTAAAAAGTTTGTCAATGCAAACACCGTTTTCGCAAGGGCTTGGTGTGCAAAGATCAACTTTTTCCTGGCAACGTTTTCCACTAAATCCAGGAGGGCAGTCACATTTAAAATCATCTATCAAATCTGTACAGTTAGCCCCTAACAAGCATGGTTTCTCAGCACAATCATCTGTAATAATGAAGAGTTGAATCAGGCTTTAAAAGTATTTTTCATCAACAATTTTATTAAAATCATGTTTATTTAAAAATTAAATTCAGTTATCTGATAAGTAAGTATATGAATTTTATAAAATATGTTTATGCAACATATTTTGTAACAGCTAAAATTAAATTAACGTCGAATAACATAAGTAACAAAATAATAATATCGATATCAAATAACAGAATAGATAATCCATATCAATTAACAGAATATCAATAAACAGTATATACAAATTTTAATTTTAACTTATTTATAAGGTTTGATAAATAAGTTATTTACATGTAGTGATTATTTGAGTTCCTCTTTTACACTTTGAAGATGATAATTAATAAAAACAATAATTTAACAAAATACTATTTATGTTCAAATTAATTAAAATATAAATACTAACCAGTATTGATTTCACAATGTTGGCCTTCCCAGCCTGGAAGACATTCACACTTGTACCTGCCTTGTAATAATGCTGTGCATGTTGCTTCATTTTTGCATGGATTCCCATTTGCAGTGCAGGGATTAATCTATGAAATAAAAAATTGAATTTTTTTTTTTTTTTTAATATTATCAATATTAAGAGAAAACAAACTAATCTGAAATTTAAATTTAACATACTGTAATATCACAATTAGGACCAGTGTACCCAGAGCGACACAAACATGTATAATTATTTATGCCTGGTTCATCTTTGCACATGGCCCGCTCAGGACAAGTATCATTTCTACAATCTGATCTTTCTTCTTGGCAGTTTATTCCACTATATCCTGCAAACATGACAATTGATCATTTAAATTATACTGATAGAATATATATAAACGTATTGGATCTATGAATTAAATAATGATAATTATTAATATTACCTGGCTTGCAAGTACATCTGTATCCCTGAGGAAGATCTTTACATGTACCACCATTGTAGCAAGGTTGTGATGCACATTCATCTATATCAATTTCACATCTCCTTCCTGAAAATCCAGCTGGGCAGAAACATTGGATGCTATGTGCTGAAACAATTTTGGAATGATTATGTTTTTTTTCTTGGTTTACACTAATTAGGAACAATTAGCAATTATCATTTTGACTTTTGAATTCATTTTGATATTGAAATTCAAAGTAACCTACCCATTGGGACACAAAGTCCTCCATGAAGACAAGATGTTTCAGAGCACTGAAGGGGATGGCAGTCTTCTCGTGCCGATGAACCAGGACCTTTTGTAACAAGGTTGGTACCACATTCAATACAAGAAGTCTGCCCGCTTCGTGACTGATAAAAGTTAGCTGGGCACATTGCACAAGGCGCAAGACCAGTGTCTGAGTACTGTCCTGGAGGGCATTTAGCTAAGGAAAAAAAAAATTATTGATGAAACATTAAAAATAATTAAGCCTAATAAAAATCCACAATCTTCATTTTAAACAAAAGGTTCCTAATTAACTGGAAAATTTATGATATTAAAAATTTCTCTGTTACATGGTTTAATATAAGAGTAGAAGTAGGTAAAATAACTTACATCGACAAAAGCTTTTTCCCGGTGCTGCTGGTTGGTAAGTGTATGTATTTGCTGGACAAGCTTGACAATCTTTAAAACCTCCAGTGGGAGGTTCAGATGTGTAGCTGTTTCTAGGACATTCCAGACAAGGTACGAGACCAGTGGGAGAATATGTTCCGTAACCACATACAGGAACACAATCGTTGATGTTCTTGGATCCTATATTTAAATATTGTGATTTGTTCAATTTATTTAATTTTTAAAAGTTTTTATTATTTTACAGAAAGAAATTTGAATAGATAACATCTATTTTTTAAATTGGTACAGTTATACATACATACTTAACATTTTAAAAATGAGAAACAAATCCATATATCATAATTCAAATGAACATATTATTTTCAAAATTTAAAGAATATTTCCCATTTTAGAGATATAAAAATTGCTTTTTTCAATCTGATGAGTTGTGATTTTTACAATATATTCTCTAAGAAGATAATTCTAATAATGGATCAAGCAGATTTTGTTATTCTATTTTTAAATATTGGAATTGGAAAAGAAAAAAAATGACCTTCTTCTCTTGTATATGTTCCCAGAGGGCATCTGAGGCATGCACCCTGCCTATCCCTGTCTTGATAAAATCCTTTTGGACATGGTGTGCATGTCTTTTGCTTCACAGCAGCATAAGTTCCAGCAGGACAATGCACTGAAAATTAGATTTATTTTATGAATAGTTATATGTGTGTTATAATGGTTCTACAAAAGATAATTTATATTTTTATATCTATTTAATTATAATACGGTTCCATCAAAGATTATCCAGTGCCTCTACAAAACGAAGTTCAGGGCAGGACTGGAAATGCATTAGTGTGTGTGACTTGTATGCGGAACAGTGCCTATAAACGTTCAATCAACAAATTTTTGAAGAATAGTTGTTTTTTTGGTAACCTCAGTCAGCTCGAGACAAACTTATCGCGTCTTTTGTCTACATTGTGAGAAAAAAAAAGTGTATTCAATTATATTGTGTGAAGTTTAGTGACAAATAAAGAAGTGCTGCTAGGTATCTAAGCAAGTTTTAACAGGATTTTCAACCTATAACTGTATGTTTACTGGCACTGTTTACCGTTTTCCTATTTTCGGTAGTAGGTGAATAGTTGTTTTTGAAATTATATATCTTGAGGCAAAACTAAATACTATCCCATCTTGCCAAGGGTTTAAAAAATCGTTATACCTGGAAGAAAAATGCAACAAACTTGGTAAAAATAAAATTAGGAAGCCCAAGGAAGTGAGACGGACATTATTCATCACGGACCCTATTCATCCAAAGATGATGATGATTACACTTGCATCTCCTATATCTACCTTTATTCACAATTAATTGAGGGATGGGTAATCTGTAGTGTGCACTGGGATGGTTGTGCTGAAGTTAAGGTCGAAGATAGGAATGTCAACTAAAAAAATTGCTTGTTTTTCTGTACCAATTCTCATTATGCCCCACTTACTTATTATTGCTCGAGATCATTACGTAATTAAGAAATTAAGCCTATAAATCATGCACATTATACTAAGTTTAATTATGAATGTTGTTTCCTGAGATGAATTTATAAATATAATAGTATAATAATAAACATACCTACATACATACACACACACACACGCACACACACACACACACACATATATATATATATAATAAATAATAATTTTTTTTTTCTTAACATGATTTTTTCCACTTCAGTATCACATTCTGCTCCCTGGTTATAGGCTTTATGTTTTCCCTTGATTATAAACCAGTAATTCATTAATAAAATAAAGCATATCTAAATTATATCAATTATTTATTTCTGCTTGAGTAGGTCAGCCATTACTTATTACTTATTTAAATAAATATAATACTCACAGCATCTAGGAACTTGGTTAGGGTCCATGTTAAGGACTTCTCCAACATTACAAGTGAAGCCTCTTGAAATAGTTGATGATAAAGCTTTTAGTGGAGGGCATTGGTTACCAATTGCAGATATGTTCAAAAGTGGTTCAATAACTGCACTCGCATAGGGAACTGATAAATCGAAAATGAGGTTCAAAGTTGAACCACAAAGATCATACAATTGAGGTTGTTTTACTGCAGGAATAATGACCAAAGTGAAATCAACCTGATAAACAAATAAAATATTAAGGATTGGTTTATATTATTTGCATCATACATTTTTAAATAGAGCTTCAATTATCCAAACTAATTTAATCAAGGATGGATGGGATAAAATAAAATTTGTATATTGAAAATTCCTTAAAAATTAAGAAAATGAGTTTCCTACTACCTAGTAGAATGGAAATGGTTAAGAAGACAATAGCAAACAAATACTAATTGAAATTTGAAACTTGAAACACACATTCTTAAACTGAGATATATTTAACAGAGGCAGGCAAAAACAAATGTATGAAAAATGATATGATTAGTGGGAAATAATAAATTAATGTAGCTTCCATCTTAGAGGTTCATGGATAAAATAATTTGATTTATTGTTTTATTCACAATTAAAGAAAACAAAAATTATATGCGATAAAAATATAAAATTGAATTTTAAGATCTTATTTTTGAGGCATTGTTAAGTAATTGTGATTCAACAAGAATAGTAACAATATAAATAAGTAATCATATTACAACTTAATTAAATTTCTCAAGAAAAATAAATAAAAATGCTGGTTTCAATGACCGAAAAAATTTGGATAATCGATGCTCTACTATGTGGGTATATTTTTATTTTTTAGCATGAAAATACCTTGACTACATTGTCATCAAGTAAAGATGGAGTAGCTGTGATGAAGGAAACATTCATATTGACATTAACAGCAGAACAGCGTTGGCTAAGTATTGAGTTGATCTGACCGTAGTATTGAGACATCAGATCTGTATACTGGGGCAAGCAGGCTGAGGTGACAGCTCCGTTTGCCCTATAGGTCATTGTTGCAATGACATTATAGTCAGCTTGTTGGGTATCTAGAAAAATAAAATAATATAAATTTTAACTGAATGAGAGTCAATATATTAATTGATCATTGTATTATATCAATTATTATTATTATCAATTATTATTATATCAATTGTATTATATCATTATTTCAATGACTTATTTTACCTTCAGAGACACAATCGGGTACAACAGAACTAGGAGTCCATGGGCTTTTATTCGAGCAGCTATATGTTTTTACCGGCTCACCATCAGTAAACCTAATAGAGTGAAAATAATGAATGGAAAAGATTTTTTTTTTGAAGATGTTTCATATATATGAATTAATATATGTGTATTTTTTACCTAAATCCTCTATTACATGTGGCAATACATTGTAATCCAGCCTCACGTTCTCCTGGAATGCAATTCAAGGCTCCATTTGCAGGAGGCTTCAACTCCCAATCAACACATGATGTTGCTTGAACAGCAACCTGTTAAGTAATTGTTAATTGTAATTGTTTTTCTAACTCTTTGTGGTAATCAAAATAGTTATGCAACATGGTAGGCAACAAGATATAGGTTGAAATATTATTTTGAATTATTCAATTTTATCAGTGATATAAAGTTATAATTAACGGATAATTCATGATTACCTGGAAATGACACATAGCTTTGTTTCCATACTTGTCTGTTGCAATAACTGTTACATTTTCAAATGATCCAATAGGAATCGTCGCTTTATCAGGAACGAATGTTACTGAAACCTCTCCTGATGCATCTGAGACATTAACCCTCCTTCTAGTTTCATTAAAGTTGACAACATAGCTGTCTTGTCTGTCGACTAGTTCAATTACATAGCTTTGAGGGCAGCTTAAAAGGGGAGGTGTTTCATCTATTTTTGAAAAAAAAAAAAAAAAAAATTGTCCGATAAAATATATAAGAATCAATACAGTTTTATATTTTAATTAATATGAACATCAAAACAAACCAGCAACACAGAATCAAAAACATAAAATAAAAATTGATAAATTTATTACCTGTAACAGTGATATTAATTTCACAGATGGCTACATTTCCGTCAAAGTCATAAGCAACATACTTTACAGCCATATCTTGAAAAGTTGTAACTGGAGTCTTGAAACCATGTGGTTTGACTTCTAGCCTAGCGATAGAGCCACTATTATCCACAGCAACTGGTTCGGTTATATTAACAGGTTCTATGCCATGTGGACCTCTCCTGACAATAATTGGATGTGGAGGGCAGTTTTGGAATACTGGTGGTTCATTGTCTAGGAATAATATGATAAAAAGATGTTATACCAATTGTTATTTGTAAAGACAAGAAAATTTTGTGATTATCTGAGTAATCTAAGTAAGCGATTGATCATGAGAAAATATTTTTAATCTATTATTTAACAACAGCTTTCTCACCAACGCATGGAGAATAGCCATAATCAAATCCAAGCAGAGGTGCCCTTTTAGGTTCTTCACAACCCATAAGCTCGAATTTCAAACAAGCATTGTCCATGTAGCTTACAATACCTAGAAAAGGATTGGCAAAATTTAAACTAATATAAAATAACAGTTTTATTTAAAATTTGATAACTTTAAATTTATACCTAAAATGACAAATCTGGCAGAAACATATTTTGGTAGAGTGATCATTGCAAGTTCACCATAGTTTCCGGGATCACGCATTGTAAGATTGAAATTAGGGAAGTAGACAACATAGTTGTCATTTTCAGCTTGTTTGTAGAAAAACCTAATTTCGGTTGGACGTCCGACAATATCATTAGTAACTACTCCTTTCACCAGAATAGCCTATAATCAATTTAAAATTTCGGAATATTAAACATTTAATAATAGAGAGTTGTTATATTTATTATATGATTTTCATGTTATAATATGTCTTAGGCTTATTACAGTATTCATTGCTTACCTTAACTCGATAAACTTGTCCTAAATCAACACTAACATATGTAAAAGTTTCTTGTTTTCCACACCAACCAGTTACTGAATTCAGCCGAATATTTCTTGCTTCATAGTTTGGTCTATGATCAAAATAGAATTTATTTATAGATATGAGTCAACATACTAATAGATTCATATGAACATTTTTTAAGTCATCTCTAACTTATAAAAACAGTAAATGATACCTTTCAGAGGTTGAATTAATCGCTGAATCGGGTATTTTTCCAGAAGTTAAACCAAGAGGTCTGACAACTGTGCATTCAGGTTCTCGTATGCAAGTAATAGGGCGAGGATTAATTAAAATGTAACCTGGTCTAGTGCAGCCAAATTGAACTTCAGAACCCTAAATAAGGACAATTAAAAAATAAGTTAAGATATAATAAAATTAAATATTATCTACATATATTCAAACAAAATAAATTAAGATCATTGGATACCAGGAGGAAGATGATAAGAGTCCATAATCGACAATTTTTCACTTATTTTGTGCAGCTCCAGTGAGCCATCCTTCTACAGCCAAGCACACCAAACCTGGACCACGATCGACCCCTGTTAAGCATCTCATTCTTTTCCTATTGTCCCCCAGTCCTATTTCCACTGCGACCTTGCAGGCAGTGATCACTTACCGCTTTTATTATATGTTCAAATTGACCCTTTTCTCCCGCAATTTACCGAGAAATGGAGAATAGATAAAGCCGACTGGGAAAAATATTACTCAGTCAGTAGCGCCTACTTCCAAAACTTGCAAACTAACAGAGAAAATATTGAAAATTTCGCTTCAATTATTATCCAGACTGCTAATCTTTATGTTCCAAGACCAAAATCATTTAAAGGTCCAAGGAAAGTTCCCTGGTGGTCTCCCGAGTGCCGGAAAGCACTGACGAAGCGACACAAAGCCTTAAAACTTCTAAAATCATGACCCACCTTAAGCAATCATATCAAACAAAAGTACAAAATTTCTTTGGGTCCCCAGTCATGTCGGAATGACGGGAAATGAACTGGCTGACACAGCTGCGAAGGAAGCCTGTAACTTATTTCCAGTTCCCAATGTTAAAATTGCGCTATACGACTTCCACAAAGCTATCTTCAATCAGTATAAAGAAGCCTGGGGCCAGTTTTGGACATCAGTTCCAGCTACTAATAAAATGAAAAAGCTGTTTAGAGATAGCCATCCTCTCCCAGAAATATACGGAAGCCAGCAAGAGCAGACTATAATAACTCGCCTGAGAATTGGGCACACCAGGCTAACCCACGGGCATCTCTTAGAAGATAAACCTTCACCAACATGTCCAAGATGCAATATAAATTTAACAGGGGAAAACATCTTAGAAGATTGTGCAGGACTGGAAGCAGCGAAAAATACACACCACATCAAGCTGAAGCTGAAGCTCTTAAACCAGAATGTTCAAAGAACTTATTTAAATTTCTAAAAGAAATCAATATTTACAAATCTGTATGAAATTACCAATCACCATTATAATCACCATAGACCCTATGTATTTATAAATTAAATAGAATTTGGTGCCTCAAGCCCATGTTGTTGTATATGGCACATAAAGTGTAATTAAATAAATAAATAAATAAGATCATTGGAAGAAATAAAACATAAACCTTATAAAATATATTGTTTCTGCAAATAAAATAAAATGTTTTGTAGTAACTCAAACAGTAAGATTTAAATAACAATTATGTGGTGTATAATCTACACTTATTTTGTGTGTGTGTGTGTGTGCGCGCGTGCGCGCGTACGTGCGTGTGTGTGCGTGTGTGTGTGTGTGTGTGTGTGTGTGTGTGTGTGTGTGTGTGTGTGTGTGTGTGTGTGTGTGTGTGTGTGTGTGTGTGTGTGTGTGTGTGTGTGTGTGTGTGTGTGTGTGTGTGTGTGTGTGTGTGTGTGTGTGTGTGTGTATGTTGACATTTAAATTATTAGAGCTCGACAATATAGAGAAATTTATTATATTCCTAAAAATATATAAATAACTAAATGCAAAATTTAACCTGTTCATAGCTCGTAGCAATCTGATAGCCATCTATTGGTCTTCCTGGATCTTGACAGACAGGTCCCTCGCATCGCAAATCTCCGAAGTCCCAAATACCATTGCTCTGACAACGTACTACGTTGTCATGTCTGTCTGTTTGTCCAGCCAATTTGAAAGTGTCTTGACAACCAAAGAAAAATGAGGATTGATATCTTGTGTCCAGGTAGTTACCATATTCAGCTCCAGGAGTTGGAACAGGCTTTCCACAATCAACTCGAGGACATGCAGGAAGAGCTCCGGAAAGCCAATAGTCAGGAACTCCCTGGAAAATTCAAATAAATATAAACTAAGAATGAGTGGAAACAGACTAGGAACACAAAACAAGAATAATTATTAATTATTCTAACGATGAAATATCAAAGTTTTGACATACCGGTTTGGGGTCATAAACACACTGCCTGAAAGATGATGTTGCTGTTCTCCTCAATTGCCTTCCTGGACTGTTACATTGGACAGTGACATTTTGCTGGAATGGTACTAACTTTGATTCTTTATTCAATCTTACTATCTCTAATCCTTCATTCTTGTTGTCTCCTAATGATACACATTGAGCATCTGGAAAACAAAAATATAAATATTTTTTAAATGTTGATTAAGTGTTTATAGACATATATGTGATAAATAATTGTAATGAAACATAGATCATAACAAGAAATCTTCACTAGGAAGTTTCAATTTTAATAACTATGAGAAGTCTTATGAATCCGTCTAAGGCTTTTCAGAAGCATTAGATAAAGAAATTATTTAAAAATATATATGATAATAATTCAAAATACATAATAAGTAAACATTTTAAAATTATTTTATTTATTTATCTGTTTATCATACTTTGGCATTCTGGTACAGTTCCATTCCAAGCTCCTCCAGAAGTGCATAGAAGAGAAGCAGATCCTACCATTACATAGCCAAATTTGCATTGAAAACTGACTAGATCCATAAAGTGATATTTCTCCTAAAAGGTATTAATGATTTTTATTATTATTTGGCTATCGTTGAATTTTGGCTCTAATTTAATAACAAATGTTAGATATTGAATTATCAATAAAATTAAGTAGAACGATGAGATAAATTTAAATTGATTTTATTTCTTACTTTAGTCGATAAAATCATTCCATTTTCTGGAGGTTCTAAAGCTGGGCACATAACAGGAACACAAGTTTTGTTTCTTTGGAAAATGTCACCGTCTCTTTCTCCTGTTTCTGAAGAGTCAATAGGGAATCCTGCAGTGCCATTCTTCAAATATAACTCATAACCCACATTACATACACAAGAGTAGTTTCCTGGGCTGTTGAAGAGTAGTAATTATATTTAATAATTTTGTTAATTTATATTTGAGAGAATAAAATAAAATTCTTATAATAGCAACCTTTACCTATTAATACATTTTTGATCACAACCTCCATTATTTTCTGCACACTCATTGATGTCTGTGCATTCAAGCCGAGTGCATCCCATAACTTCTAAACGCATACAGGGAGCAACAACATAGTCCTTAAAATTAAAATAAAATTTAGGATTAAAAATTATAAAATAAAATATGGTATTGTTTAAAAAAAAGTTTTCAGGATACCTGAATTTTAAATTTAATATACTGCGCTTCAATGGGAACTGGAAGATTCAAAACAGATAAGCTAGGGCTTAAGATTCTGAACTCAACAGGTGTTCCATCAGGATTGGTATAATCTTTCATTATATCAGTTAAGTTATTGGTGTACTGAAATAAAATGATTAATTTGAAAATAAATTAACTAAATCAGTAAATAATTTCAAATTAATAAATAGAAATATTAAAAAAAACAACTTATATATATGTGTGTTTAGACATTTAAATTATTTACTTGTATTCTAATAGCAGAAGTGAAAGCAATAGAACCATCAGGTCTAGGAGTGCTCTGAGTTCTGAATCCTCGAATAACAGTTGGCGCTCTTAAGTCGACAAGGACCCAGTTACCGCCTGGTTCTAAACTGTTCCCACACCATCCTAGTCTACTGTTGAGCCTCACCATCTAAAATTTAATTTTTAATTAAAAATTATTAAAGGATCAATTATTTTAATACAATATTAAATTTAGTAATAATTACACTAACATCTTTACTGTATCCAGCTTCTAGACCAGAGACTGTTATAGCCTCATCAGGAATACCACCTGTAGTAAAACCAAGGTCCCCTACTGGTCGACATTCCATACTACCGACAAAACCTGAACGGCACTTACAATGGAAACTACCAGCAGTGTTCACACATTCGGTTGAAGCTTGATCACACTGACTACTTGCGCATTCATTGATATCTGTCGATAAACATTATAAATAATTTTATTTAGGAGTGATAAAATCAATGAAAAAACTCAATGAATAGTTTTGAAAGTTTGTAAAGTTACCTTCACATCTCGGTAGATTAACGAATTCCTGGTTTGGACCACATCTGATGACACTTGAGCCTATTAGTTTGAAACCTCGATGACACTGAATTCTTCCCTCATCACCATAAAAGTAACTTCTTGTTGTGTCAAGCACAAAGCCATTGGCTATTTCAGGTATTATGGGACACTGTGATCCTGAAAGTAAAATCATTCATTGGAAAAATACGATATCCATACATTGGTATAATAAACCAATTTATTTCCTTATAATCTTGTCTAAGAAACAAGGCCAAATAGGTTGCTATAAAAATACTTGATTTAGGAGGTTAATAAAATTCTACTCTACCATGAACTGCTGAGATTAGATAGAAATATAGCTTTAAACCTTAACCATAAATTGATAATTAAACTATCAATAGAAATTTTAAATATATTTACGTGAACAAACAGGAACTTCGCTTGACCATGTTCCATTACTCATACACAAAATTACTGGATGACCATTTCTTGTATAACCTGGTTCACATTCAAATCTGACTATAGTACCATAGCTCCTTCCTCCACCATTTAATATTGTTGCATTGGCATGTGGTGTTTCTGGCAAAGGTGGACATTGAGATGCTGCAATTTAAATGAAATGAAATAAAGAAACAATTTTATTATTTTATTCTGCATGTTCTTTAAGAAGAAATTATAAATACACATAAAAAAACAAAAACAAAAAACATGGACAAACTAATTTACATATTTAGAAAAAAGAAAAAAAATTGGAAAATAGTAGTAGTAATGCAAGTGAATAAAATAGAAAAATAATCTATAAACATGAGTAACCTTCATATGCAATAAACAAACAGAAAGAAAAAATAAGTGAAAAAAAGAAATAAATAAAATATTTTTTGAGGTTATTTAGATAATGCCACGAATTAATAGATATAATTATGTCCATTCTTTTGATAAAAGTTATGTTGATGAAAAAGTTTTATTTAATATGTTACCTAAACAAGCTGGTAACCTTTCCCACCGCCCATCTGCTAGACATGAAACTTTTTCAATGGGCCTTCCAGATAAAAATGCAAAACCTGCATAACACTGATACATAGCTTCACCTTTGAAGGTAACATTAGTCGATCCAATTGAAAAACCATTGTCGATTTGAGGCACTGGCCCACAATATACCTCTGTAAAAGAAAAAAATTATGATAAATTCATAACAATTACATCTTAAATATTAAAATTAGGGATAGTTTGATTTAAAGTTTACCTTGGCATCTTGGTATATAAGACACAGACCAGTTACCACCTGGAAGACATTCAGTAGTGATCTTTGCTTTACCGGTAGCAAATTCTTGACCAATTGGGCATGTGAATGTGACTACAGTGCCAAATGCAGTTTCTCTACTTGAAGCTAAAGCACCTTCTCCAGGTCTCAATACAGGACAGTCTTAAGAAATATTTTTGAGAATGTTAACAACAGAATAAAAAGCATTATTTAAAATTTAATTTTGGATATAAGTTTTATTACAAACCTGCAGAAAACGTGGCATGCCATCCTTTGGAATTGTGAAGTGCGTCAGTAGTAAACCTTACTAGCATGTCACCACTTGAAGCTGTTAATGTTATACGAGGTACAGAGTTTCCAGAAAATCCATTTCCTGGGTGAAGCCTGAGACCAGATGTTGTGACACCATCAAAAATTTGAACACTGTCAGAAGGATGGACAAGCATGGAATCAAAGCGTAAGGAAATAGGAGCTCTTGATGGACTGCGAAGTCTCAAAAGGCAATCTTGATTGCTTGGGTAGTTTGACAAACCAAAAGCTGGAGATGTCAATGTTCCATTGCTTGCAACGATCGTGGCACGACAACCTTAAAAAAAAAATTGACTATGATATAATTGACACAATAAAAATATAATAATAAAAAAAATAAGAGAAAAAAAGAAACATTTTAAAATTCTTAACTACCTAGACATGTTATTAGAAAAATTAGCAGTAGTTTATTACAGGGGCATTTAAGGGACCCCCTAACCCGAAATGAGTAATGTAATAAAAAAATAGGTGATGCAATCTATATAATTTTAGTAAATCATTCTAAACTGAACTTAAATGATAAACTGGCTAATCATTCACTTTTCTTTACTGTAGTGCCAGAACTCCACAAAATCCCAAATAGCACCAGTATGATAAATCCTGATGGTCCCCCTCTGAAAAAATGTCTATATCTACCACAGGTTTATTGTGACTTATTTCAGATTGAAATTTTCACTACTTAAACTATATGATTTGATGAAGATTAATGAATTGAAAATAATAATTTCTTTACAGTTTTATGAAATTATTATACATAGTTATGGAGATAAAAAAAATTAGAAACATGATTCATGTATAGAAAATTCAAAATTAGTTTTTATTCTAAATTAAACATGAGTCAGTAATCAGCTACCTACCAGAACCTTCCCAACTCTAAAACAAATATATATTAATTGGAAATGTACAATGAAAAAAATATATATTCTTTAAATATTAAGGATTTTCAGAAAGAGACCTATAATGTTTTTAAAGCTATTTAGTTAATAAATCCACTAGTTCATTCATTTACTGTTTGAAATAAAATAAAATAAAAAAAAAAAAAAAAAAAAAAAAAAACTGTGATACCTTGAGAATATCTGATTTTGAAGCCTTTCCTTGAATCACCAAGACTTGTTTTGAAATAGAGATATAGCTGGTTTCCTGTAGACATTACAAGCCTTGGGTTTGATTCCCTCTGACCAGTAAGCCTTCCAACAGGTCGGCTTTTGGGAGTATCACCATCACGGATTAATATATAATCTCTTCCTAACTCTAGATCTAAATCTTCAATCTGTAAAACAAAAAGTTTTATTGTAAAATAAATTAAAATGTAAATGGTTCTTTATGATATTGGTAATGGACAAAGTACTACAATATATTATTTATATACAAACAATTTATTTTTTAAGAATAAATTGAAAATACCTGATTAATCCGTGAATTAATATTTATAAAAAATATAGAATAAAATTAAAATTAATATTAAAAAAAATCAAAATGTTATTATAATTAAACAATTTACTCACTTCTAAGGTTATAATTCTTCCTGATTGGGCAGTGATTATATAGAGACATTCAAGACCACCAGGATATTTCTTAGGATATCCAGGGGAAGTAATGGTTTGTGGTTGAGTTGTAGCTCTTAGATTTCCTCCACAAAGTTGTGGTTCAGTTTTCCAAGAAGCTCTAAATTGAAAAAGGGTTAAAATTTAAGTAAAAAAAAAATAAATAATTTACAACTGCATTGCAATTAATAATGCAAAATGTCAAAATTCATATATACCTGAAACCTTTCTTTTCAACTGATGCATCTGTACTGAATTTGATTATCATAAAATTTGAAGCAGAAACAAATGATGTATTAGCAATTTCCGGTTTTCCCGATAGAGTTGCTAAATTTACAGACTTCTCTTCTGTCCTTCCTCCCACTAGGATTTGTACAGTATCAAATGACTTTTCAGTATCGAACTCTTGAAACTAAAATTTATAGTATGAATATCAATTTTAGTATGTTAAGATTTTAGTAAATTTCGGTAGAAAAATTTGATGACCATAGTTTTACCTGTAGTAAAATATTATGTCCATGAGGACCTTCTAGAGTCCATTTACAGTTCATCAATGCTTCATATTTCTGTGGGTAGTTAGGACTCTCTACAACATCACCACTGCTTGCCATGTAATAGTTGCAATTTGAAGGGCAGTCAATTTCATCAGACCAATCACCGCAGTCATTTTGCTTGTCGCATTTGAATGCTCCATTAACGCACTGCCCATTTGAACAATGAAATGACCCTAAAACATTAATCATTGGAAATGAAATAAGTTGATATTTTGTATGGCTCAAATAGGTAATTGATTACAAAAATTACCAGCTGATCAACAAGTAATGCTTATAATTAATTCGTGGATTTGGGATGGATCCTACTACCATCATTCGTAGATACAATTGATCCTTATTTCTCTTGGCTATATTTATAATTTCAAGTTTTCCTACTGTGGTGCGAAATTTGATAAGGTGTCCATAAGCAGTAGCAAATTGCTCTATCAAAAGATTTGAGAGGGCATTTGGTGGTGTTTTGAATATTTGGAAGGAACCACATTTTCGTGGGGTTGAAATTTTGGTGAACTCCAGATAACAAGGAAAAAACAAAAGAAAGAAAAAAGCAAGCTTAGGGTATGTTTTCGTAAATAAATTACAATTTTTTATAATTTGAGTCCCTCACGCACCATTTTAAAGTAGAAAGCAAATAAATTTCTTGGGCAGAGGGAGCATGGGACTATTGTCCTAATAGGGAACAGCCATGATTAACACCATCGAATAGAAATATATTCAGAATATTGTACACTATTGATGATGAAAATATATGTTTATGAACTGATAATGAAGGAAAACTAATTCTTTGGGTATAGGTAGAAAGAACCGACTTCTACTAAGACACAATAAGAAAGAATAGAAGCAGTCCCAGGGGTGTAAGGGGTAATTAGTAAAAGAGGAGAACAGAGGAAAACTGATGAGAAAGAAGACAGCAAGCTAGAAATAGGATTTGAACCGTTCTACTAGAGCATCCCATAACATATATAAATAGTGCTTTTTATGATACATCGACACGTATTAGTACGTCTGTATAACATTTTGCTGCTGCAAGATTTGAATTGCCAAATCTAAGATTTGTAGAATTGTAAATGAATAAAAAATTATGGATTTCATATTTTATAATAAAATACAAATTTTATTCCATACCAGAAGGACAGGCATTGGCTCGACAAAGGAAAGGAAGAAGCGTCTCACAAGTCTGTAGCTCCCAAGATTGTTGTTCATCTGTTACAGTCACATCAACACACTCGCCATAACTGGAGTCTGGTTGGTCCATGGACCAAAAGCCTTAAAAAACAAAGAAAATTAAGGTAGTGATTCCTAACAAAATTCGATGAAATTGCAAAGAATATTGTTTGAGATGATCCTTACCAGCATATTGGGATACTAGAAGACCAGCTGCAGACTCCAGAGTGTTGGTCCTCAGGTCGTCCAGAGAGGCGAGCCCTAACCAGTAGTGCTGTGCTCTTCTGTCTGCAGGGTTCAGTTGTCGAAGGGCCAGGGAAGCTGTGAAGTTGTTTTCTCCATATGATTCGACTAGAACTAGGTCACTTCCATACCTGTAGAAGAAAATATGTATCATATTAAATAGCTAAGGGATATATCCATATCCATTAAATAGCTAAATCTATCATAATTTCTAGTTTTTTGATATTATTGAAAGAGTGATAGGATTGTTGATAACTATAATATATTGAAATATACCAGCGTATCCATGGGGTGATGACCACTTGGAAACTGTTGTCATTAGATACTGATTAGCTAATTGGATAGTATTTAAAATTTTAAACAGTGAAATACCTTTTTGTAGGCCATCATTGGCCAAGTGAACTAAGGCGCCAGAGGTAATTAAATGTTATATAAATTTTAAATTCCGTTACACTACCGGAAGATTAAGATTTAGCTGAGTCAGACATACCATTTAGGATACATTCAGACTCCAGAAAATGGGTCTTCTTTATATTCTTCATTATAGAGAAAACTTCATTTTTTGTTTTGTGTCCCTCTCAGAAAACTGGATCTGTCAGAGACTGAGTAATATTACTATTGCTTGCGTATGTGCTTTAAAACTTAATCATCGAATCTTAGATTTGTTATCAATACTGGTAACAAACGCAAAATTCAATTATTTTATGTCCTCAGAGGAATAGTATTGCTAGCTTCATACGGATAAATTAAGTAACCTGCTCAGATGGATATCTCGCATTCCTAACAGTGTGGGTACATTGAATAGCAGGAGGATGACGCGAGATCATTTAATCACACAAACTACAAGAACCGTGCCATCAAAGGGAACGCCATCACATTAACACTAGCTTTGCTTTGACGCGATCTGTTCCATCGACACAGCAGTTTCTTTCGATGTACCCTGAGAACTTCAAATCCAAGGAGCGGTACCATGCTAGGCCGTACGTGTTCATACGGGATCGCAGCCTCGGTAACGATTAGTAGATTAAACTCTCATCCGTACGACCCACTTCTTTTCCTTACCGTTACCTTTGTGTCGGCCTGAACGGCTGATCATCCCTCGAGCTTTTTTTCGTTAGTGCACTGGCCGGTGACAGGCGGCTAAGAGGTTACTGATCGCTATTCTGCTTGAGTCATGTTCCATTAAATCCAATTTTTAAATGCAATCCCATCTGATAAATCATTACAAAACTAAAATCATATATTGATCTGCCCACTCAGTCTCACTGTAAGTAGTTCTTAATAAAGTTTATTCTTGAACCTACCCGATTTCTAGTAAACACTATTTAGCGTTTTATTTTTTATAACGCATACAATATTGACAATTCTACGAAATAAAGAACATTGTCTAAATTTTACATGACAGTGAAACGTATCAACTATAATTGTTTAAAAGCAAATTTGACAACATATTTTAATTTAACATTGAAAAAACAAAAGTTCTGAGAGTGATGTGAAGCTTAAAAACGCAGATAAAGGAGTATTTAAAGTTTAAGAGCACACCCTTGTGTGGTAATCTTAATTAAAAAGTTAATTAAGGGAGACCAAGCCGCTGAGCGTAATCTTTGCCTAATCGCCTCCTTGCAAAACCATTGGTCGATATACAGTAGGTACTTCTTTACAAAATACCGAACCCATAACACTCAATAGGTTGCCGTGTTAACAGGAGTTTTTGTTCTTTTCTTTCTGTCTTCATGTTTTCATCTCTACTTAAAATTTTAAAATTGGACAATTATGGAACAGGGAGGGATCTTTGATTAATAAATTGAAAGCTTGCGTTGCCTTAGCGATACTAGCGCAAGCAATTAATGCCCTTCTCGGAAATGCGGGTGGATATCTAACAAGACTTAGTATGTGGGTGAGCTGAGATCATTAGTAGAATTATTGGTAGTTTTTCGGTTTGGTATATTATTTATAGATTGAAGGATCACATTATGTTTTTCGGAGTGAAAATAAACATTTATTTTACGAGATAAGATAGAAAATAGAAGTTGTTTAGTGATATTAACTGTCACCTGAATTTTTCTTTGCTTTATGGGACGCTTAGTTTTTTTGTTATTATTTATAAACGAAAAAAATATTTCAACTCTGATTCTTTTTGTGGGAATGCTTTACATTGTACTAAACTCTTCAGGAATAAATTGAAAAATATATATTTTCTAGTATGAGGTTTGATAAATGTTTTGGTAGATAAGAAATATTTGTGGAGACAAATAAGACCTCAAGGGGCGGACCGCCATCTTATAAAGAGGTCAGCAGGATTCCTGAACCAGACCTAGTTTACCATGAGTGTCCTCTATACCTCCATCCCCTCTTTCATTGAACCCGTTTAAAAATCTTTTACTATAAAAATATTTATGTTTTTCATAAAATATATGAATAATTAACATAATAACAACAATATCATATTATAATTAAATAAATGAGAAACGCTTTTAGATTGTTATGATTATTTAAGCAGTACCAATAACTTGATGGCATGGAGGGCGTCAACCAACGGAGCCGCAAAACAGCTGGCACGAAATATTTAATTATGATTTAAATGATTTGTCTAATATGTTACATAATTTAACTATTTTATCATAGTGGTGGGTCTGAATGCCAGCTTTGCCGTGTTCTGCCAAGTGGCCATGAGCACTACTATAAACTTGTGTTTTATTTTCTATCACATTTACTTGATATCTTTTTATCAAAATATTAGCAGGGGCGGATTTAGCACGAATTTCGGAGGGAGGTTCACGTCTCATCATCACGTGCTGCTTTTTGCCTGACTGCGACTTTGCTTTCATTTTTATGAGATTATTTTCTTGAACAAGAAGCACTGCTATCCAATCAACCAAAAGCATTACGTTTAGGGGTCAGTAACTATGTAAATACATGCCCAGAATATTTGGGGGGCATGAACCCTTTGATTCTCCCCCTGGATCCTTCCTGATCTTCGGAAAACGATAACATTGATAGTTAAAATACAGGAAAATGCTCAATTGCCTAGTACTTTTTTAAATTAAAATGTAATATTTTTATTATAGATCCTCAAAAATAAATCAATCCTTCCCTTACTCATTTAGAGGGACCTTGAGGTTTTTTTTTCCTTAGTCATAGAAAATTCTTATAACTTTTATTGATTAAGGTTTAACTAGTTTCTTATTAAGGTTCTTAAAAAGAAATACTCTTCGGGAATCTCTTTTAAAAATTCTGTCATGACTGTTACATGACCTTTGAACCAATAACTGCATTGTGAAAGCACGACCTTATCAGCGAAGCGTAGGACTGCGGCCCACGTCACCCCCCCCCCCCCCCGCAATGTCGAAGCCGATGACTCAAGCTTCATGCCCCTCTATTGTCTTATAGTTCTTCTTCTTGGCCAACTTCTTCAACCGAAGAACCGGATGATGGGCTCATTGTATTCAAATCGGAATTGGAAGGAATGGGGGAAACTGACCTGTTGCAGAGTTGTGCGGCGCTCTCCCAGGAGTGTCGGATGCTGAAGAATTTGTAGCAGTGTAAACCCTTGAGTTCCCAACCTGAAAGAAAAATATTTTTTTAATCCATTTGAATCCATCCATTGCACACATATAGACTTTAAATATTATCTTAGGAAGAAACAAACAAATAAATATCATACTCCAGTCTTAAAATAATAATGAGGTTGTTATTATTGTAAATCAAGCAATATATTCTTAGGATATCAATCACAAATAGGTTTTTTCCATTGTAAAACGAAATTAAAATGATTGATGTTAATTCTTTGTTCTGATTTAATTTATGTTCCAACAAGCACTTAAAACACGTCGACAACTAAGAGACTGCGCAAATCCATCCCATATTCATTCTAAATCTGATTGGTTGGTATTTCCAGGTGATACATAGAACATTGAAACAATATCGAGCATTACTTATAAAACCAACTAATCAAAGTTAGAATCAAAAGATTCCTCATTCCCAAAATGCCTTACGTAATTCTTTGTAGCCATCACATTCGCTAATTGCTGACAGGCGTGAACAGAAGTTTGAAGAAAAAAAAAACAACAAAGATTGGGGGAAGAATATTCAGTCTGTTAGTTATCGAATGTTGTTGGAACATGCCCGTAGTTTCAACACCGTTGCTATTAATGGTTGGTATGGAAACCAATAGTTTCCGTTAAATGATAATCATATTTTAAATAGGAGCGTCAAACAAACTTTAATAAAACATAAATCAAAATTCATTAACGTAGAACATTTTGGAAAAACGGCTGGTTAGTCTAACTAGCTTGGCGTTTATGTATGTTTTTATCCACCTGATCAGTATTTTTACTATAAGCAATTAAAGAGAGAAATAGATCGGATTGGTATTAAATACTGAAGATAAGTTCTCTCTCTGAAAGGCTTGTTGAGCCACATAAATTTATAATTAATAAACGTGACATTTAAGAACGGGTCACAACTGAAAAGAACCAATAATGAATGCATTTCGGAACAGTGACCTTTGATGACCAGAATCTAGGTTAGAGGAGCGCCTATGAACAGGAGTCGTTCTTTGAGTACCAAACTGTTCCGCTGTGTCACGGGTACAAGGATCTTCATGAATCCGGGGGAATTCTGTTGAAGTAGTTACAATTCAGAAATTTCTCCATTGCAACTGATACGTGACTCAACGCAGAAGTGACCCGTTTCTTTTGCCTGTGATTTAGGGGAAGAAAGTTCATATGTATGACGGCAGCGTCCTCTTGTATTACGATTCATTCAACCTAGCACCTCCTGCTTTCTAACGCTTATCTTTGGGACGAAGTGTCAGAAAAAGGTCGAAATGGAGCTAAACGGATGTTTAAATGTTCTTGAGGGCGAAAGCCATCAACGGGATAAACAATTAGTTTAAAAAACTTACTATAAATGGGTTTGTTTTCTGGAAATTCGAAAAAACATTATATGAATTATTTAATATATAATTAAGGCTTCCAACAAAACTATCATATTTAGAAAACTGTAGACCGATATCAACATCCATTATTTACCTATTTTGTGTTATTCATTAAGATATGTTATCTTTATCAATAAATTATTACTTTCACTTACCTATATATGAAATATATAGTAAGTGGAAGTATTGCGATCGTGAAAAAATTCGACTTCCGGTTTTCAACGGAAATACACGTTTTGGGGTCCCCTGAGTCGAAATGACCAAGTCCCGCGAAATGGTCTGTGTGTGTGTGTGTCTGTGTGTGTGTGTGTGTGTGTGTGTGTGTGTGTGTGTGTGTGTGTGTGTGTGTGTGTGTGTATGTGAACAGACTAGCTCAAAAACTATAAACCGTGCGATCCTGAAATTGGGTATTTAGTGTAGGTATATGCCCGCGATGTGACAGCATAAATTTCATCAAAATTACTTAAAGGGAGGGGGTACTTTACTTAATAACTTTTTAGGTTTTTTTCGATTTTCTCAAAAACGGCTCTAACGATTTTGATTAAACTGAGTATTTCATCCATTTATATGCCCGAGATATGACTGTAAAAATTTCATCAAAATTGATTAACCGGAGGGGGGACTTTACTTAATAAATTTTGTTACATTTTCACGTATTTTTTTTATCTACTCTAAATCGGCTTTAACGATTTTGATCAAACTGGGTATTTGATGTATTTATATGCCTGAGATATGGCTGTAAAAATTTCATCAAAATTGATTAACCGGAGGGGGGGACTTTACTTAATAAATTTTGTAACATTTTCACGTGTTTTTTTGATTTTCTCAAAAACGGCTCTAACGATTTTGATTAAACTTAGTATTTGATCTATTTATATGCCCGAGATATGTCTGTAAAGATTTCATCAAAATTGATCAACTGCAGGGGGCACTTTACTTAATAAATTTTGTATCATTTTTACGTGTTTTTTTTATTTACTCAAAAACGGCTTTCACGATTGTGACCAAACTGGGTATTTGATGTATGTATATGCCCAATATGTGATAGCCAACATTTCATCAAAATTGATCAACGGAAGGGGGGACTTTACTTAATAAATTTTGTATCATTTTCACGGGGTTTTTTATTTACTCAAAAACGGCTTTAACGATTAATAAAAATAAGATATGAATGTAGAAAAATGTGTGACTTTGGGAAATGATATTTAACAAAACACGTCAATTTCTTATCTAAGTAAGTTGGTAAGTGAAAGTTGTGTGTTGCGCGCACGCACCAGATTTTTTTTATTAAATTGAATATTAGTAAGGTCAGAGCGTCACATCAACACAATTTACTAACCCAAGCCTCAACTTTGATGCGATTCTCTGGCCTTACTAAGGTGAATTGCGACAAATTCCGATACACGTTTCTAATATATTTTCAAGTAGAAGAATCCCTGAAAGTGTCATTAAAATTGGTTCAGGTAGAATGGAGCAATGACTGTTTTGTGAAAGCCAATTTTAACGATTTTTGAACCTAAAATATTTAATTTCTCGGTCCAGATGGCCCATTCAATGGAACGGCCGGACACGTGTCGACTTATTTTCGATGTAAAATCACCAAAACAAATTTCATCAAAATCGGAGAGTGAAATGTGACCTGGTCCCCTTGTTAGTAGTCGAAATTTTTCACAATCCGAATACTTTCCCTTACTATATATATTTTGAATACTCACTCCTACATCCTATAAGTGAAAGTAGAAACTTTGATTACTTTATTATTTAACAAAAAAATTAAGAAAAATCTTCATAAGAAGGTATAATTTATTTTAGATACAATACAAATGGAATAGATACAAATGGAAGATTCCCATGTAGAAAGGTGTCGTCCTCCAATATAAAAGTAAACAGTTGTTACACCCGACGTTTCGACAGGAATTTACGATGATCAGGAGAGAACAACCGTTATGTATTTGCATATAAAATAATTAAATAAAATAATAATAAATCTGCATTTATTAAAAGATGCAAATAGCTCAAAGATATCCAAATACCCTCTGAAAGGAGAAGGAAGGAATGACCTAGGCAAATATAAACGCATGATTCTATTATTTTTTACTTGACAACTGTAGAGGAAAGTTAAATTGAAATAGTTGATCTGAACAGTTTGAATGCTCTCTTATATACTCTTTCTTTAGAGTTCATATCTTCCGTACACGTGTCTAATATATTTTTAAGTAGAAGAATCCCTGAAAATTTCATTAAAATTGGTTCAGTTAGAATGGAGCAATGACTGTTTTGTAAAAGCCAATTTTAATGATTTTTGGACCTAAAATATTTAATTTCTCAGTCCAGATGGCCAATTGAATGGAACGGCCGGACACGTGTCGACTTATTTTCGATGTAGAATCATCAAAAATTTTTTTATCAAAATCGGAGAGGGAAATGTGACGTGGTCCCCTTGTAAGTCCCGAAGAATGGCGTGTGTGTGAACAGACTGACTGAAAAACGATTAACCGCACGAAACTAACATTTGGTATTTGAGGTAGGCATATGCCGTGATGTGACTGTTAATAACATATTGCATAATATAATCTTCAAATAAAATTTTAGTTTAAAACTTTAGTTCCATTACATATTTTTGAATGAATTATAAAGTGGTTTTCAATAGACCATCATCGACAGTGATGTTCTTCGGTTTCTGGAAAAGTATTAGAGACTCAAATTCGAAAACTAAGCTCCAATTTTACATGAACCGGAAATACCCATCCTATCGATTCCAATTCGCGATATATTTACAAAAAACAATAAAAAAAAAATCGATTATTGATATAATTAGGATTTTTTTATCCCTTAAAAAATAAATATATACGAATGAATAGAAAATTACTGAGGACTTTCAAGTTTTGCAATAATTATAATACTCTGTAGCTTAAGGAGAAAAACAAATAAAAAAAAAGCAAATAAATATGGTTAAAGCTATTTTCACTGAATTTTAAAAATTTTGTTTACACAATTATCAAAACACGCCGGGGTTTTCTCCAAGTAAGTTGGTAAGTGAAAGTTGTGTGTTGCGCGCATCACACCAGATTTTTTTTTCTTTTATGGTGACTAAGCAATAAAATTTTATTGTCCCTTCCTAAAAATAAACTTTATGATCCGTGACCGATTCCGAGCGTGAAGGAACAAAAAGACAAACAACCCTTTGTTTCCGTCCCTAAGGTTTTGTTCTTGAGTATGTGAGCGTGACGAACTCCTTCATCCTGATTGGGGGTATGTAGACCAAGCCCTTTTTATTGTCTAAGGAAGGGTTAGTTTAGGATGGCCTTCAGGGATTGTTGGGTTAATAGACTTGGGTTAATAGGAGTTCGGGTGGGAGAGTGAAATTTACATTTCGTAATCGCAGGAAATGGTTGCAAGTCAATTTGAATCCTAGGATCAAGAATCCGGTCTGGGAATTTCACGACTTTTTTATCCTGTTCTCAGGGTGCCTATTCCAAAGCAGGCTTAGGTGTTATCCAATGGAATTCCTAAGTAGATTTTTGGTAGTATTGTGTAATATTAAGGATGTGATGTAATAACATGGATTCGATTGATTATATTATCGATTGAAACATTAGAATAGTATTGTATGAGAATTGCGTAGAGTAGAAAATATTTTATTTTTAATTCATATATTTATTTTCATATTTAGTCTTCCCTTGTTATTCAATCGAGGAAGTTTAAAAATAATCTGCCCGAGAGATCTCATTCTTCAATGATATATAATCAAAGAAAATGGTCGAAATGGCTCGGTAGCAATAGATACCAGCAAGGCGCAGTTGTAAATGAATAGTAGGAACAATATCCATTGACATTTACAACTGAATCAATTATAAATACAAGCAAATGTGACATCAAACAAGAATTATTTTATGAACAGGCTTTTAGTGAAAATAAGCATACGTAGTACTGAAATATGAAATTTAGAATGCAAAAATTGGTCATAAAAACAAAATATATTTTAGAAAAAACAGCAAAATCCAAAAATCCATTGTCAAAGAATCAGGCAATCATAACAATTATTTTATTGCAAACATTGAAACATACGTCTTGGTATGTTTTAGCTCATGTTCAGGAATATAGAAAATAAAATCCGAAAATGATTAATAAGGAATGATCCAGAAACCTTTAGATAATTCTGTACCATAAGCCAAAGACGGAACAAAATGTTGTATCCTCCCTTGTTGCTCTTACGCCGATGCACTTTGAAATTATAATTCCTAACTGATTACGATAAAATTAAATGTCTGATGTTTTAATCAAACAGAATATAACTGAACATGGCAACTATTATAGAAAACAACGTAAGGCAAGAAGGTTGTGGGATAATACCCTTTTGTCTTGTTGTACAATAATTCTAGACATCCCAAGTAGTTGAAGAAAACCTAGATTACAATTGAATTGCGGAAGCACTAATGACACACTGCCCTTGAAGCCAAGGCGAGAGGGGATCGAACTGGCGGTAGGTGCACAGGCACCTTTGTAATGTGCTTGTAACTTTTCGGCCATCATAAAGCCATTTCATTCATACATATGTTTATACACATATACATATATACACCTCCTCTCCACGAGGACTTAATCCGGGATAAGTTTAATTTTTTCAAATTCCAAAAAATATATAAATTAAAGTGTTCAAATAAGTTTTCTTCTTCATGGATAATTAATTAAAATATAATACTTTAATTTTATATTATTCGAAAAATGAAAATAAAAATGTTGGAGGGACCATTTCATACATTGGTGGCTAGCGTACTATCTTCCGCTTATGCTTCACGCGAATGGAAAAAATGGTATAATAAGTAATTGCTTCAAGCCGATCGATGATGTCAGGATCAGGTACGGTCAGTCAGTACCTCAGAAAGTTTTTTCAGTAGCAGAAATAACTGTTACTGCTACCTTGGTGAACTAACAGAAGTTTAACGGTATGCGTGGCCGTGAGGCGCACTACGTGCTATGGTAGATGCTAACTGTTCTGGTTTTTCGGTTCAGTAATGATTCTTTCGAGGAATTTTTTTTTTAATATTTAAAAACAAAAAGGATTTAAAAAATTTTTTTTGATTAAAATTTAAAATAGTACTAACTAAAGATAGCGTTAAGGAGTTTCTTCTCGTTTCAGTCTGATGTAAGGATTAATAAATAATTTTGAATTCATATCAATTATAATATATTCATGATCATATCGTTAATTTTTGGTTTATTGACTTTTCATTTTAGATGATTCATACATTAAAAATGAAGGAAGTAGTAGGCATTCGATTACAAGGCTATAACTATAGCTTTTTTTATAGCTAATTCAGCATCACTGTAAGTATTGAAATAATACCAAACCACATCTGACCATGAACAACAGGCTTTGATTCCGTTCTTGTCAGGGACGTTTTATCAAACACTAATCCCGTTTTTAAAAATAATTTTGCGCTAACGACTGCAATATCATCTTGGAACCAAGTCCCCCCCCTCCCAAAAATTCCACCGCTTTTCATTATGCTGCATCCCAACTAATCCATTTTCCGAGAAATTTTAATTTTTTAAATGTTCAAATCTTTTTCTTTCGATATTGAGGTTTCTACGTGAGTGAAGGTAGCAATATTTCAAATAATTTTTGATTACTCAGTACAATACAAGGCACATCTCTATACTTTCACTTCCTATAAAACAGCAGAAGCCATCGACACATTCTGCGAATAGCGACCTTGTCATTCCAAGGTTCTGATGGAGGACCACTCCTTGCTTACCATAACGAACAGCTTCTTGGGTCCACTAATCTCCCATTTACATTTATATGTAAATGGTTTACAATAAAAAATGTCACTTCCTTTATAACTCCACCGATTTCTACTTAGCAGTCCTCGGTGGTATAATAAATAATAGTTGAAATGATATGTTCAAATATGTTTTCTTCTTTACGGAGAATTAAGTAAAATTTGTTGTTTTTTATTTTTTAAGTTCCAAGTAAAACGATTTCTCGGCAAGTAAACATTTGAACTTTTTTATCATAAATTTTCTTATTTCGTCAAGTTGCGAAAAGCCCAAAGCAGATTTTTTTTCTATCGCTTAAAAAAACATGCGTCATGGATAAATATTAAAAAGACACAACAAAAAACTGAGCGTTGTCAATGATTTCACAGTTATTTCGTCACGCAATATATGCAGGTTGTTGTAGACTGGTGTTAGGCAACCAATTTTCTTTGATATGATATACCGACAAAATATTATATCGCGGTTCATTTTTTACAATAAGCAACGTAAAAACCCACCTTCAAACTACTTATATTTGTAATGTGTACAAAGGTGGGTGAGCATGATGAGGTTTTCCAGAATGATGAGCGCTAGTTAAGTTAAGAAAGTTTTTCTTAATTCACTTGAAGCTATTTCAAAATAACATCAGATTTTCGATCAACATCAGGAAAATCTTAATGAACTCTTTCAAATACCGGCCTTAAATCCTTAAACAGTTACTTTCTTCCATTAGCAATAAACAAAATATAATAAAGGCATTTATTTAATTCGTTTAATTAGAACCCTGAAGGACTATAAACCTTCCTGAACTGCGAAACTGTCTAGGTCTAAGCATTAAGCCTCTATTTGTGGGGAAATCAAAAAAAGGCTGACTAAGCTGTGTGTAATCCTGATTATTGGGAGTATGATGTACACAGAACACTTCCAACCCGATGGATGTCCAATGATTACATATCCTCATACACTGAATACATATTGAATGCTGGCTTGACTAACGGTCCTGACGGGGCTGTGCTTCGAGCCCGATTTCGTGTAGCCTTGAAGACAACTTAATGACCCAGTACCGCCCTCCCTCCCCCTCCCCCCCCTGAGTTCAGTGATTAGTTTTTAATCGTGACAAATTATCGGTTCCCGTTAGCCTGCCTGGCCGTCATGGTTCAGAAGAAAAAAAAATAAAAATAACCAAAAGATCCGAGTGAGGTTATTAGTAAAGCCTGGATAGGCTGTATAGGCCATTGTGTGGTTCAGCCGTCAATGTGGTCCAGTGAACAATGCCTCACACCCAGTTCGATTATCTCATTGCCACTTCGGCATTTTGTAAAGTTCGGGCCTTCCAATCTCGTCTGGACATTCTGCGAAGGATGACAAAAACCTCACGGTGTTGAGAAACATCTTTTAGGCACCTTGGAAGCCATTATGACATTGTTGATTACGTGAAAGAAAGACCGCTTCAAGAATATGTTTGCCCAGTTGAAGCAGCTGTACCATGTCGAAAGGTACCATAACGGACTTGTTAACGAGGCATAAGTTCTTTACTAATCCATTGTACCTCGCAGCTGTGACTGTGCTTTTCCGCCACTGCTTTTTTCGTTTTAATTCGCATTTCTATTGTTTCTGAAGCGATTGTCTGGAGTTTTTGTTTATTTTCTTTTGTCTTCCCGGAATAGATTGTTCTTTGAAAAGCTTGGGCGGGTTGGAAATAACGATTACATAATGACTGTGCAGTTTTAAATCGAATCTTTAAGTCTACATATTTTAAAAATAACCTCATAAAAGACTGGATTATTATATATTTCGGCACTTAGTATAATGCACAACTCCATTGCTTGTGAAGAATGCAGAAGATTGCTTTAGATTCTTTGAGTAAGTTAAAGGCTTTAACAATCAAGTACTCCGAATTTCCATCATTTTCATTCCACCAGTAACATTTCTTAAAGAAATGATATAAAATGTTTTAATGCCTTATATTTATGTGAATAAAAGTTATAATTGATTATTTATTGTGATGTAAAAGGCTATTTGCTCTTTTGATAGCAGGTAAAGCTTGTGTTCTAACATCTATATATAAAGCTTAGTCAAGGCAAACGTCACCAATGCCCGTGAACTTTCCACTCTTCCCAGAAGTCAATACCCCCAACCGTAAACTCTTTTCCCCGCCAAATCTTAGCGGTTCACCAGTGACTCACAATGAGTCAAAAGAGAAAGTGACGAGAGTTTGTGGCCCGGATCATCCAGGATGCCTGGTTCTTAAATGATCATTCCGGGTTCAAACGGGGTCAAATTGTGGTGTTCCATTGCGGCAATATTTGGCGAATCATAAAAGTTGATTTAAGAAATTTCCGATTGTTAATGAACTAATAAAATTAAATATACAATTATTTCAGGATATTTCGAATAAAAATAAACGATAAATAAATAAACATCGAAGACAGGTAGCGGAATAGCGAAATGGCATACTTTAGATGTCGACTTGTGGTTCCTGATTGATGGGTTCAATGGAATATTCATTTAATATCTTCTAAGCGCCTAATCAACTTAGTTCATCATCAAACTTTTTCTTTCTATGCCGAAGACTTCATTTCATAATTTTTAAATTATATTACAGAATGTGTTGTCTCTAAGAATTTTGAGTGGATTTCTTATTTCATGTTTTGCATTCTAATAAACGTATTTTTTGGAGTTTCTTCTGTAATTAGGAGTATCATCTGATGAGCACTCAAACCAAGTGTTTTACAGGTTGAGTTTAACCAACCCTTCTGGATGAAGCTGATTAATGAAACTGATCCAAAAGAGCTTCATCTAAATAGCTTTCGATCAAAAAACCTAATTAAGCCCAATCCGAGAGACAAAAATAACACGATCTGATTACTATTGAAATTATTAAGATCAAATGTTATCAGAAACTTAACTTCTTTTAATATTAGTTCGCAAGAACGGAAGTATAGAAACAAATGAATGAAAACTTACCTAAGCGTTGAAGACCATTGATTTTTTTTAATTAATAAACTAATCACTCTTTTCGTAATTAAGGGGCTTCAAAACCTCTTGGAAAGCTTCCTCAATAAAATTTTACAAGACGGCTTAAATAACTTCATCTTAACTATATAACTTCTCCCTTTTCCATATTCTGCGGTATAAAAGTCCATTTGTAATCTAGCTTTATTTGGATTATTTTAACACTTTTTGCCTTATAATTTTTAGAAACTAATTTTTTCAAACCTGAACCACCATGTCGACTATGTTCTATATGTTCTATTCGAAACTCACGGTCATTATGTAATTTCACCTTCAACGCCCAAGCTTTTTTGAAGAAAATTCAAAAAACAAACTTCAGTGGTGGGATAGAAAAAACAGACTCTGATCGACGAGGAAGCATAAAGAAAGTGACGACGAGAAACCGAAAGGTGCCGCCCCCGAAGGCGGTAACGGTAAGCTAATGAATGAAGGAGCTAAGAACTAAGAAAGAAGATGAGGCCGCCCTGGTTTTCTTTCTCGGAAGCTGACTGGGTCACTTCTATATAGGGGAGGCTCTCACATCCTCCATGTCGAGGGAAGGTTGGTCAGTAGGCGATCGGGAAAAGGACGCCAACGCCTTCTAGCGTGAGTGTCAGCCTGTAAGAGGTGACGGATGGACGCGGATCTGCTGTCCCAAGGATGAAGGAAAAAAAAAACACTTTTTTTTTACAAACAGCCCAAAAAAGGAAAACACTATGTGGTTGACGTTCCATAGAATTTGCATATTGGTCAAAAATAATATCTGAAGAAACAAAATATCTTTGTTACATAATTGAAAGGAAATAAGCGACTGCTTTATTGCTGTTATCAAAAAAGTTCTGTATCATAAGCCTGTAATAATTTATTTAGAGAGAATAAAAACTATAAATAAAATTCTGAACGCAAATTAGAATTGCTGATATAAGCATGTTTTTGAAATACTTGGTTAAGATTAACACCAAACCAAACAAACCATACCCTTAGTGGAGTCAAGGCAGAACTCAAAAATTATCTTTGTCGGGAAATCATGAAGTTCTTAGGTATTCAACACTTTTGAATACCCATAAACCAAGCACAAACTTCCACGCTTAAGTAGTGGTGAAGCCTAATAGAGTTACTCCTCAATTTTATGCACACAATTTGCAGCAACTTCCACATTGTAATAAAGTTGTTTGAAAGTAAATTTTTACTTTCACTTAGGTACCTATGTATAAAATATATAGTAAGGGAAATTATAACAATGGTGAAAAGTTTCGATTTCCTGTTTTCTACGAAAATACACGATTTGGAGTCCCCTGAATCCAAATAAACAAGTCCAAAAATGGTCTTTGTCTGTGTGTGTGTTTGAACAGGGTGACAGAAAAACGATGAAGTAAATTAATGTGGTAAAATGTGTGAATTTGAGGAATGGCGTTTACATTTATCAAAACATGTCAATTTCTAATCTAAGTAATGTGGTATGTGAAAATTGGGCGCGCTTCGCACCTGATTTTTAGATGTACTTTTATTCTACGACGGGTGCCAAATGAAGCTGATATTAGCTATGCAGGGTCATTTTATATTTTAATTTCCTTCTAAATTAATGTTAGAGGTTGAAATATCCTATGAAGCTAAATTGTGTCTTTTAGGGGTCTAAAATTTCCCCCTGCTTTCTCATTCTAATCGCTTTGGTAACCTCTACATTTCCTCCAAATTTGCAAATAAAATATATTGAAATAAAATAAAACTTGGGGAAAGATTTTCATTATTTCACTATTACGAATCCATTAATTAATGAATAAAATGCGGTTCTCTAACCCTTTTAATAAGTTATTATTTATAGTATATTATTATTTATACATCAAAAATCTTATTTTCTATTCAATCTGGATCACTGGAGACATGATATCCAATCTTTAACAAATAAACATATATTATTATATACATTTCCTCCAAACTGACATGGCTTTGGCAGAGTACTTTTTAGGAGGTTTAAAAAAGTTGTTCTATCCCCGCCATCAATGAAATTAAAAATAATACATATATCAAATTCGGAATCAAATCATACGATGTTCAACAATTAAATCGGAGTTGTGCGGCAAATATGTTTTTTATTTTATTTTACTGCGATTACTACATAATTACCATCACGAGGGAAAAAATAAATACTTAAATGGGATATTAAATTCACATTCATATATATAGCTTTCAAATAGTACGAAATTTCGGAAAAATAATCTTGGGGGACACAATAATAAAAACTGATTGTCTTAAGAGATTTATGAATGCAAGATTTGAGTTTGAAATAAAGCCACGCCTTGAATGAATATTCAATAATGACTAATTCAATATATATTTAACTCTGGGCCCACACCTCTGTCTCCAAAGGACATATCTTCACCTACGGTCGATTGGCAGTCAGTGCCAGATCATCAAGGTTCGAGTCTAGCTGACACAGGAGGTAATTAATGCAGTAACAAAAAGACTCCTATTTAGTATATATCTTTTTGTGAATTTTTGATAATAAAATAGGCCTGGTTTCGCATGAAATTAAATAAGAATCGAATAAAAAAAGTAATATGGAAGCTAAGAACGTTATTTTTATAAAGAAGCTAACGTCGAAGTTTTTTTAATGATATCCCAAAATGATATGTCGATAACTTCGAGAAATTCGAAAAAAAAAGCAAAAATTCAACTGCAACGAAGTAAGTATGTATCATACTTATACACTGAAATTCCCAGGGGTCCCCTGTTAGCATGGTAACCTACAATACTAAAGGTCGCGGGTTCGCGCCCCGTGGTTGCCCTTGGATTTTTTAAAGGGAGTGAAAAATCCTTAGTGCATTTTAAAAATGTTGGGTGTTAAGCGTGTGTGTAAGTTATTTTGATTTTTTACTTTTTATTTTAGTTTTGTTTTTTACGTTAAGAATTATTTGTACATTTTAATTGTACAGCATAAAAAAGTATTTGTACATGGGTAAACTTTGTTCAATTGACTTTTAAAAAAACTAAATCATACTACAGATTAAAACAACGAACAAACTTGCCAGAATTACGGGGGGAAAAAACTGAGTATCGTTTGTTTTTGTTTTTTTGTTTTTTTTTTGGTCGAGTGTAAATAATAGGTCACATTTTTGGAATAGCAATAATTATTTTTCTATATAAAAAATTTCTTTCAACATATTTCTCTTCCTGATCTTGCAGCCATTCACTCTATAACATCCGTCGTAATATATCTTCCTTGATCGCCACATCCTCTTTCAATACACTGGGATTTGAAGGAAAAAAGTAAAGAAGGTTATCCCCTATCCTCATAAAGTGGCCAAACTATTCAACCTGTTCAGTATCATAAAAATTTATTTTTTTGACTTACATGTTTTAAAAGATGTTATTGAATATCAATTAATAAGATTTTTAAAAATTCATTCTTTTATTAGATTTCACAGGAGTCCGTTGGCTAACTCAACAAAGCCTAAAGACCAATGTCAAAAGTACCTACGTGCTTAAGACAATAATTAGCTCTAACAATGGCGAAGACAAACGACCCAATAAGCGTACTCCAAAGCTATTGGTCACATACGTCCTGGCTTTCCATTGGTCGCTACGTGCTCTCCTCCGCCGTTCGGTCTTCTAGGTCAGTTACACTCCACAACTGAATTCGTCAAATAATCGCCAAGGAATCTTTTTCTTAACTAACGGTTTCTTCTTCGACTTTCTACTACGTTTCTTAGTTAACTTTTTCTCTTCAAGCGCATGGGTTTTTCCCTTTTCCTGACTATATGCACTTCTTCACAAATTGTCTAAATGGATGATGACCGCTTGAGATTTGAACTGTAATCTGTCAGCCATAAAACATTTTTCAGTGATAAGTTTCTATTCAATTTTTAAGTATTAGGTGTATCTCCATTTAAAGTGTATCATTTGATCTAGAAACATAGAAACCATAAACGACGACTCATCACAAGACCTACATTTAACAAAAATAATTTTAGAATCCTTTTTTTTTTTTTTTAACATTGAATGTCGTTCACAATTCTTGCTACCAATCTAAGTTTCATTTATGTCCAATTTTTTTTTCTAGAATTCGTTTATTTTTCCTGATGAGTATTGAACATACAGGTTTCAGGCTGATATGATTTTCGGGTGATTTATTTATTTAAAAGCGCATTTGTATACAACATATACTTTTGAAATATAAAGCCTATTTGGATTTGAGTCATACATTTAAAAATATATAAAAAATCAAATATTGAAATGTTATATATTTGATTTTAATTGAACATCAATAAATTAAGAGCTATCATTTTAGAATCTTGAGACACAAAACAAAACAGAAACACTGAATCTCCTATTTAAAAAAGTAATAGAAAATCAATAAGACGTAAAATTGATAACTGACCAACCTCAATAGAATGATTTCCAATACTGTTAACTAGCGTATAGTCATGAGTCAAGAGGAAAAGTTTGAATAGAGCAAAACGACAATAGGCCAACATGGGCGTTTGAGTGCCAAAACGGTGACAATAAATTGTTATATAAAGTCGTGGGCTACTTTTTTTTTGTTATTCACAAAGCAAGCTTCATTAAAATACTTAACATTTTGAGACCCACTGGCTTAAACCTACGCGCCTCCCACTAACAACTCATTTCGAAACCTACAATCTTAAAAACATCGTTGAACCGTTCAAATATAAATTTAGAAACAATGGTTAAGTAAAAATCCTAGAGATAATAACAAATAATAATTTAGGCATTTAGATAAAGTTCTAAAAAGTAAGTAGAGTGTATAGAGTGTAGAGTAGAGTAGAGAAGTATAGGTGCCATGCCTTTGGCCTTTTGAGACTCGAATTTCACATACACTCAAAATTAGTGAAATTTTTATGTACTTAAATTTTATTCTACACATTTAATCTAAACGGTTCGCGCAACTTCTTTATCTCTAGTATTGTAACTGTTATTTGTATAGTCCAGGTTTTTAGCATATTCATTCAGAAAATATACATACACCTAACTTGTAAAAGATGCCATTTAATAATTTTGGCATTTATTAAAATAACAGATTTATTATATATTATCTAGGCATATATGCCTAATAACAGGAGGAATTGATTTAATAAGTATATGCCCGAGGAAAAAGATATGTTACTACATAAACAGTGGAGAGGATGTGAATAAAATAAATTAATGTTGAAAAGTAGTAAAATCTCTGAACATCTCACTAATATCACAACCATTATTATTAATGATATTTGTTTTTCAAATAAGTTAATAAAAAAGAAGTTAAGTTCACCTTAATTAGAAAATTTTAAAATCATTAATTGTATGTTAGTTTAATTTACTTCAATGAAATTATTATCAATGGACCTGAAGGAATTTATTTTAATCTAAGAATTTACTCTAAATATAACAAAAAGAAATATTACAACAATATAATCCATTAATGGTTCTAGATATCATCGATAGGGAATGTATGTAATTTAGAATTGGAAGTGGGTAATTTATAAAACAAAGAGAGAATTCTTGAGATAATATCGATGAAATTCCTGAGACAAACTGGCTAGTGCTCATCATTAACTTGGGAGGTGTGTGTGGCCGGTAGGGATGTAAGCTCCGTTAAGGGTGAGAGGATTCTCCTGTCCATCTGAATAAACTTATTGTAGGGGACTAGTTAAAAAAAAAAACTGACCAGAGAAAAAATCTCACATTCCAATAAATGAAGGATCTTTTAGGAAACTGATTCAAATTATTACACTTATTCATATTTTTCGAAAAAATAATTTTATGACTTCTAATTAGCCACCCTACGCCGATGAAATCTTAATTTAAATAAAATAAGGAAACCTCAAAGAATGATTTTTTAAAAAGCTTTTTGTGTAATTAGTGCTTTTATGTGATCTTTTACTGTCTCTACCATGCTGGAATTGGCGAACTTTATTTATTTGGATTTGAGATTCTTTTATAAGCCCTTTCAGTTACAACCTAATATGAAATTATCTATTATCCAGGTATCAAAGACTGCTGAATGACTGAGTGGGAACCTATTCTATGGTCCCTATGTGTTCTCTGGTCGTGCCTTCAGTTTCGTGATTGAAGAAAGGTCGAGCTGATCCGAGCAGTTAAAGGAATACCAACTTTCATAACCCATCTTGTTTTAGTCCATAACTTAATAATATAGCTTTAGTTTGCATTTCAGAGGATAAAAAAAAATTAAGATGATCAACTTATTAGATATTAAATTGTTACCACATTATCTGAGTCCGAAATTCGAAACACATTTTGTTCTCGGAACTTATAATGGTATAAGGAGGTTCCACATAAATTTGATCATGTGTAGGTTTTGGGTGGGAGGTAGTTGAGGGAGAACCAATCATTAATGTTTAACAGGTTTATCCGATTTCAACGATTTTAGACACACTTGTTTTTAACACATTTATTTATTTAAGAATATCACTGTTATCATATCCATTTCGATCGCTTAGCCCACGGGCGTCACCAGTACTTTTAATTATTGGGGGGGGGGGCTTAACATTTCTTAGATAAGGTAGGTTGAAATTCAAGGGGCTAAAAGTTGAAATAATAATTCCTAAAAACAACTATTGGGATATTTAATTCATCCTCCAACGATGTATTTTAAATGTGTTTATAGTAAAACTCTTAAAACTTGTCGATTTATGCCTCAGTTGTGAGTGAGTTGTTAAGGCTTAATGTTGAAGGATGTGGGCCAAAATTTCTTGATTGAATTTTATCCAAGTTTTTCTTCTGATCCTGATCCCACTAATTTCATTGCTTTCCCTCAACTTCTATAAGCATCAACGAATTGACGGTAAATTGGATCAAGCTGCTTGGTTTATAAAAGAAATGGAGACTAATTCTGTAGATAAAACTTTGTTACAGAATTCATAAAACAAAACAGTTCAAGCTGAAATAAAAAATATATAATTCATCTAGTACAGGTACAATACGCCTGACTATGCTTTTAACAATAGAGTGTGCTGTAATTAACTAATATTTTATATTTATATTTTACATTGGGTACTCTCCTGCCAAAATATTGGGGGGGAACTCGTCCCCCCTGTCCCCCAGCGGTGACGCCCGTGTCTTAACCAATCAAAAGAGAGGAATTTTTTTAGGGATTTGCAATCCCTTGTAATACAGATACATAGATAACGATAGTTATGAAATACCATAATGGGAGTTCAACTTACCAAGCCAGTTCAGCTCTTAGCAACGCAGTTTCGTTATCATAAGAGTTCAATAAAACTATTTTTATTTCGCAAAGGTATGATTCTGTATATGGATTGTTTTATTGAACAACCGTTATCTACCATTCCTGGGAGGTGATGCAGGCATCATCACGTTTTAACCTTCGAGATTTCTACTCGATACTTCTTACACAATTCTCGTCTAACAAGCCCCTTTGTTCCGCAAGATTACCGTTGGAAGGCTCCAGTTCTGGATGACATGGGTAGTTCTACAGTTGTAGGTTATAATACGGATATATAATGGTGGATGTTACTTGACCGTAGAAATCAATTTGATGGAATTGGTTAGGGGTGCTGACAGAATGTTTTATTTTATTTTTATTGTATTTATAAGTCTGTAGGTGCCTGTCGAAATAATGTCGACAAACAAGAACCTCTGAGATTCGTTAGGTAATAAGATCTGTTCACTAATGCCATGTGAGGATGGGACTAAAGAGTACCTCTTGTCCGGCTTATTGCAGATAACTTGGTTTGTTAAGGAAGGAAATCTCTCAGAACCAAAACATTAAAAAACAAAACAAATAATACCTAATAAACATTATTGCAATTTTATTTATTTCACTGGAGTTTAAGAAAAAAGGAGAAATTTTAAAATAAAAATCAACGTTTTATTTATATCTTACTGAAAAATATATTTAATGCATTGTTTTAATTAAGAATAGGATATACAGAAAAAAAAATTAAACCCTCTTGTAGAGAAGCAATGGACCCGTACTCTATGCTTTAGGTCTTCAATAATATATATATAATATTCTTAAATAATAATTCAATTATGCATTGCAATAATCAATGATATATAATCAAAATAGTCCGGTAATGGCCTAACCAAACAGGACGACCTAGAGATCCACTTTCCAACTTCTTTTTTTCTTTCTTTCGGTTCCGTCCTTGTTGACAACCACTTCCCCAGTTCACATGGCGCTGGCCGTGAAGTGTTTGCTTATTTAATAAAATTGCCGGAAAATGTCCCAACTGTCTCGGGCATTTAACGCCTATTTGTCGCATATCAAGGCATTACCTCTGGGCTTCCCTCTATCGGCTACCCCAAAAGGAGGTTACGTACGTCGTCTTCACTGTTTCTTCTATACCATGCATGATGGATCGTCGAGCTCAGGTGTACTGAGGAAAAAAATATTTAAAAAAAATATAGTTCAAAGATAAAAATGAAAATAAATTGATTTTTCCTCTATAGAAACATAAAGTTCATAAAAATTTTGAATGGTTTCTAAATACCAAATATTAGTATTCTATTTTTTTTTTTTGTACAAAGTTTGACCGACGTCAGAATCTAATCGCACGATGAATCCCCATGATTATTTATATTAATTAAGATTGCAAACATTATTGAGGTTGGGAGTGCCCTATCAGACCCTGGTTCTCATTCCTTGTTAAACCATTTTCAATCAATTGTATAAAAGAGAAGAAATTACAGTTTTCAAAAATATTTTCATACCTAAATTTAAAATAAGTTTGAAAAGTTGAAAGTTACGTTGCAATTGACTAAGGCTAGATTGATCAATTTAGCTAACGGTATATATATTATTATATATTATAGGTATTAAATATTCTAAATAAATATTGTAATACACATGAATAGGACTTTTTGTAATGCAAGAGTTCACAATACGGAAATTGATTTTAAAAATATAGTTATATTATCTTTATATATATAAAAATCTCCTGTCCCGATGTTTGTCGCGGGAAAAACCGGAAGCTAATGGACAGATCTTTATACAATTTGGCTCATTCTGTGTAACTTTGTCCAACTTAAAAGATAGGATAGTTTTTATATCGATTATTCGCTTCAATATTTTTTTTTATTGCAAATTTAATGCTTATTATACTACAATTGAGTGTTAATATTTGTAAGTTAATTTATTCACACAACACTTAATTTTCTTTCGATATTTAGGGTAGGTAAGCATAAATCTATTTTTTCCGGATTGGACTAGTAAAATCCGTGTTTTTCACGAGTGGGGAAAACATCGAATCTATTTTTTTTAGGAAAACACAGGTTAACCAGAATCATTGTGCACCTATTAGTATAATAACCTCCCGATACGATATCTCATATCATCATGTGTTACTTATATTCTGAATTTAATTAATATTTATTATGGCAAAAGATTAATTTGGTGCATTTTTGCAGTCTATTAAGATTGTACTAAATCCTCTTTTAATTATATTCTTTATAAGTTTCTTTTTCATGTATCATTCTTTAGCATACTACGATCAAATATAAGATGTAAAAAATAAAAACTTTAACCCTTCTAAATTTTTTACCAAACAAATTTAAATTTGGCGTAATGATCTATTTTAAATTCCGTTGGTCTTTAGATTAGCTGAAAGGTTTTTATCTTTATCAGTGAATTTTGATTTGACTGTATAAAAAAGAATAGGATATAACTAATTCAACCCATATGTTGAGCCACAGCAACGAGTGGCGGGTTCTGCTCGTATTATAGAGTTATATTATTACAAACTTACATTAAAAACATTTCAGCATTACTTGGATAAGGGGGTGGTAAGGTTATTTATTTCTCCCCTTATTTCATCTCCCACAGGATTGGTCAATAGAAAAAAATAAATAAATAAAAGGGAAAACATCTAAACCGTTAAAACAGCGATTCTTTTTTAAAAAGGAAATCAGAATTAATAAATTCATGAACGTAAATAATAATATATGACCCAGTATGTTCGCTGTTTTGGACGTACAAAAAAAAAAAAGTGCAAAGCATAAAAATTAGATACTAAATTTATTCCACTGTTTTCCATTTTTTTCCCGAAATTTCGGGGATGGTAAGGGGCTTATCTCCCACACCTGGTAGCTTCCCTGGATTTTTATCACCTAGAAGTCATCAGCATGATAACAGAATTAAGGCAAAACAAACAAGAATAAAAAGTAAAAAGAGTCTTTCTTCCAAACTAGAAATAAAATTTAGTTGGTTTGCGATTAACGATACTTCATTTTCTAATGTAGAAAGTAAGCTACCTTTGTCCCAACCTTGTCCTACTCTGATTCATAATATATATGATATAATAATAATTATATTCATATTTAAAAACCATTCTTCAAAGTTTGATGTTATTTCCTAAATACAACATTTCCCACGTTGGTAGTGTCTCTTTATATGCTACTTTATTTTGATTCGGACAAGGGTTGAACGCCCGCACGTCCGATTCTTTCAAGTTGTGTATTCAGGGTGGACCTCGTTGCTAGTAGCTTGAATACCTTACAACGACCTATCCTGCATTCTAAAGTATCGCAATCTTCTCTAGCTCGGGTAGTTGTATAATAAATATTTATCGAGGTGAAATTCCTACAATACAGAGAACTATGATGAAGACTTACTCGCAAACGCTGGTAGACGCAACCTGCAATCCGTTGGTTGTGGATTAACATTTTTATCATTTCATTCATTGGGCATTTCTCTTATAAAATTCTCCACAGAATAAGTCAAAAAATAATTTATAGAAAATATTTCTATAATGGAGAACTAGCCAAGCTTTAAAAGTTTCCTCTAACAAACTTAAGCTAACGTATCTAAAAGGGTGGAATAAGCTTGGAATTCCGTATACCAAGAGATGAACTTGGAGAAGTGCTTATTAAAGAAATGGGAAGTACTTTTATGGGCGTCAAGAAATAATGGGAGTTGGAAAAGGTCATCCTGCTTGACTAGATGTCATTGGGATGCCTTTATTTGAAGAAAGGAAGTTCAAGCAGTCAATGAACATATGGCAACATCAAAACCCATACTTATCATGTTAACAAACCTCTCGGTGATCGAAAATCACTTGTGTTGTTAGAGTTAAATTTTCCTTTTAAGTTTGTGAAAATATAAAGAATCTTCTTAAAGCCCAACTTTTCAATTTTCTAAGGTCTATTGATTAGTCTAGAAATTTCGTTGATAGATATAAATTTACTTAGAGTAGCAAAAGATAGCTGTAAAAGCTATAGCAAAAGATATTCTATATAATATTCAGTTACAATTTATTTGTGTGTAATAGTTCCAGTAGACTTGCTGACTAGTTAAAATAAAAGTTATATTAGTTTGCATATCAAATATCACGATTTTAAAAAAATCATACACCAAAATACCTTCTCATGGAGAAGGTAGAGTTCAGGAACTCTGGAGAAGGTAGAGTTCAGAAATGGTAGTTATTATTCAATTATAAAATTATTCAGTTCACGACTACCTTCTTATATCAAATATTCTTAATTATATTAATATTTTATTAAAACCTAAGTGCGTAACGTACTTCTAGAATAACTGAGATTTTGAAAACTTTACTGGTAATGTAAATATTCCTATTTATTCTATTAAAAAAAAAATCATATTTTTTTTATTAAATGTATTTTATTATTTTTAATATTCGATGAGGTCATTCATTACCTGAGTAGATACAACTTTTCTCTTGTATTTTATCACTGCCACAATACAGTTACGCCAAGAAACACAAAATCGAGAATTTTGAAGTTGACCTCTCAGGTATATATATAGTTAAAGAATTAAGTACAAAAAAGACACATCCTCTTTACTCTCAATTCAAATATGTATAAATAAATCTATAACAACATTTATAAAATATAGCTATAATCGATGCTTCAACGAGAGAATGTTTGGGCTTATACACCACCGAATAAATATAGTTGATATGGGAAGATATTAGATAGAAGAATGGAACACTTGGTGTAAAGTTATGAAGTGAAGTCATTTATTGCAAATTTCTGAGTACCTAATTTTTATTTTTCTCCCGCCTCCCACCTCTGACGAGGATTTCGCATCACAAAACAAGACGGCCCTGACATTTGGCCCGAGATCATTACAGTGCGCCTTCCACCCGTGCCTCTCGCGCGGTATCAATGCAAATATTTTATCGCCAATATAGAAAATTTGCACGTTGGAAAATTCTAAAAAGCAACGGAAACTCTCATTGGAACCCTTTCTAAAATTTATAATTTACAACTTGTATGTGTATCTAATTTTTGTAATAATTATACAATAATATTCACTTCGATTTTTGACAGTGGAAGCGAATATCATGAGGATAATAATGATTGTGGGAACATTCGTTTCTAAAATCATTTAATAATTTAATTTAATTTAAATGCACCTCAATAAAAATAATAATAATTTTAATTTTATATTATTAATAATGAATTATATAAAACACATTTAAGTATTTTTTGAAAAAAATAAAAATGATTTCATTTCATCTGTTTTCTGTAAATGATTTAAATAGGGTGATTCACAGTTTAATGCTTGAAGTATTGATATGGATCCCAGTAATAAAAATATTCTAATATTTTTTTCTTTAAATTTCTTTTTTCTTAAATTTTTTGTTCTTATAAAATTTCTTAATTTTTTTTTTCTTATAAAATTTTTTTTCTTATAAAATATAAAATTTCTTTTTTCTTAAATTTTTTCTTTAAATTTCTTTCGTGAGGATAACATTAATTTTTTTCTTGTTTGTTTGTAATAAATTCCAGGGGAAATATACATTTTACAACAAATAACTGTTTAAATATTGTAAATTACCATTTATTCAGGTGTATTTTCATTAATAATTTATTCATCAAAGCGTGTATTTAAATATATTAAAATTTTGTATCAATTAAGTAAGATTGGCCAATGACCCTTTAGGTTAGACGTGTCAAAAAAAAAAAAAAAATATGCCTTGATGACATTGTAATGGATTATGATTGCTACACGATTAAAAAGCTCAAATAATCACCACCTAAAATAATTAAGAAGATTAGTTATATTTTCTTACACAATTCTATCCTGTGTAGGTACATATCATCTATTTACAATTTTTAAGAAAAAACTGATTTGTTCGAAACCTTTTGGAAGACACTTATAAGTCAGTTTCGTGTTCCGAACATCCCCTTAGAAAGGGGTCGCTCCCGGCCAGGTAACTGTAGGGTGCTGAAAACATGGCAGGTGTTCTCTATAGAAAATTAGGCTTTTCCTTTCTAAGATCAGAGAACACGCTAACCGACTAAGTCGCATGTTATAAGTCATAATGCTTTGTACTTGTTCTTTAGGGTTTGAAGTTTATCGATACTAGTGCGCTCCAATTGTTCGTTTTTGTGATATTATAAATGTAAAAGTGAGGATAAGCCTATCGATAGGTGAAACAATTTTAAAAATGACGCAAGTATTTATATTAGTTTAGAGGTAAGAAGCCAAAAAAAATAAACAATATTGTGACATGAAACAATAATAGATGACTATTTATTTTACATTGAAAAGAGTTCAGGACTTTTTTGGAACCGTTACATTCATGTATTAGTACGTAATCACACATTCTAGATGTGACGGGAATGATATAGTCCTTTCATGATTTTTCCATTCCAGAATAAATATGAGAAGCGATCGACTAGGTACATAGTCTGGCCTTGAATATCGAGGTATATAAGGTTACTTTTGAGTCACTGCTTGGCACTTATAGCTACTGGTTATAACGTTGTAATCATTTGAGCTTTTATTGTTTATTTGAAGTGGTGAATTATTATTTTATGGCAAGAAAAAAATTATTTTAACGAACATCAGTGTTAAAATATTATATTAAAGTTATAAATCACTGAATATTATAAGATTTTGAGCCTCTGACCAGAAATTACAGCATCGAATCCCTCAAGTTGAAACATGGGAATAACGATCAAAACCTTGGCTAAAAACTAAACTGCTCCCCTGAGCATTTCGCCATTTTCTCCAGAAAATTGGAAGGAAATGGACTTCTTGTACCCACGAGATGCCGCAACTCCAACTGATTCTGATCTCATTTTAAGCAGTTTCCTGATCTGGGAAGTTGCTCAAGAGTGTGAGAATAGGCCGTGTGATTTTGCTTCTGCAATATGCATCTCTGCTTCTGCGCAAGCAAGCTAACATTATCAACAATGAGCAATTTTACCGTGTTGATAAATCATGGGAATGCGGAACATTTATTGTCATTAATTTTGCTTGATGTTTTTTTCCTTTTATTTATTAATGATCATTTTACCTTATGATTACTTTAAAGTAATCAACGGTAAATTAAATAGTATATACCTCATCTTACTTGATATCTAAACACTAACCGAATAATTTAAAACGTGATAGTTCGAAATAATAGCTGTAATATTTGAACAGTAATAGAAAACTCTTAATTCATTTTCTTTTTTGTTTACTAAACATAAAATTAACCTCTAATGGCTCACTAAAGTATTATAAGAAAATTTCCTCATTTGGACTTCACCAAAAATGGATTCCATCTTTTATTAGAAGCTGTATAATAGCCATAAAACTTCATTAGTCCCCAAAGGTCTTAAAACAATAGCGAAGGTAGAAGCAGTAATTAATAGTTTTTAGTTTCCTGTGCGTTCCGTTTAATAGCTTTTGACGTGTAAATGCCTTAAGGGGTATAATAATTCAATAGTGGATACACAGCTACTCATTTCATTTTTTTGTTTAATCCAAAGTCGGAGAACTTGCATTTCCTTAGGAACAAATAATTGAAATTTATATTAGTGATTGCAATAAATACATCTAAAATGAGAAAACAAATAAATTAAGTCATAATAGACTTATATAGAAGTTACTATAAATTTTTTTAAAATTAAAAGGTCCCTAGACCATCTTGTTTTAGATAGCTTGGAAGATTAATATAAGATTAGTTGGGGTGGAATGGGAGCTTATTTAGAAAAAATAACTATCTATATTGGGCCTGATGAGAGTCACATTAATTAGATGTAATTTAGAAACTGGGTGAGTGGGAGATCAGTTATTCATTTCCCAATTGCCGTTAAAATGAAAAGAAATGTGACATTCATTCTATTATTTTTCATTTACACATCCATACCTTATAATTCTTTTTTAGCTTCAAACTTTTATTTCCACCAGTTCCAACTAAGTGAAAATCAACAATTATGGGTAAGCAAACATAACTGCTGTTATGTTAGCATTTTCAGGCATGAGGGAATAGTGCCCAGCAGCACATCCCAGTATTCTTTCAGAGGAAGAGGTCTCTCATCGTACTCCTTTCAGTCGCCTAATATAAGGCATGTCAGTCGAGGCCATTTCATTACCAAGTCAGTGTGATTTGAAATGAAAGCCAGAATACAGAGTTATTGTTTGTTGGTCGGTGTGTAGTGTTTTGTTCGTAACGTACAAAGATTTTTGTAATTGGATCGAATGGATAACAATATTCGATCCATAAATTTGTGAGGCGTATGTCCATAAAGGTTTCAGTATTTAGTGAATGTATTGATTAAGTTTCTGAGTTCCAATTTCGACGATTTGGAAAATAGTGTGTAAAGTAAAGACAGACCTTATTTTTGTTTAAGACCTGTCTTTTAAGGGCTCCAATTTTGTCAAATACTGGGTAATTTGTCTGTTTGAGGACTTAGGTGGTCGCTGATATAAACTGGTGAACACGCATTTCGCGGAGTGGGAACGTTATATGTTGTAATTTCATAAAATTGAAATTCATTGTTAAATAAATATTTAAAAACGAACAAAGAAAAGGATAAGCAAGTAGTTAAAGATTATCGTACCGAAGTGGCAACAAAGTTATTGTTTGAAGGTCTGTTTCCTTTACCCGCTCTGATACCATACATTATGAATCTAGCAATGAATTACTAATGTTGTTATTATATGTTTATAAATATTTATTTACATCTGTAAAACAAGAGCTCGGTTTGATATTTTGCGGCAGTGGACCGGATGCATAAATGCATGCTGATTAAATCATATCGCATTTTATTCATTATGCATGTACCTTCTAGTACATAAAATTATGCTATACAGGTTTTATTGACGTACTTTTCACGTAACGCTCTGGTTGTGAAAGCGCTCTACTACAGTTCAAGGTACGCCGTACTATCGTATTACAATGCCCTGGCTTAGAAAAGACTTGAGTTCAAGGCGTGTTACGATTTCTACGTGCAAGGTTAGACCATGTCCAAAATTTAGTGATATTCCCAGACTTCTTCGTTTACTTTTTTTTTATTCCTAATATAATTTTTGGAGCGCTATATCTACAATAGTGTAAATACTAACATTGAAAAAGAAATGATTCTTCAATATTAAATGATATGTTGAAGTTTTTAATAATTTCATATAATTAAAAAAATATTTATTTATTATTTCGCAGTTTTTATGTAAGAAAAATAAATAATATTATTTAAAAATTATTTCAATTTTATTTTTAAATTCTACAATAATTGGTAGTTCCTGCATTTTAGGACACACAACAAACTGGTATTCGTTTTGTTTATAATCTGGCACTAACTAGACACAATGATAAGACCTACGTTGTTGGATGTGCTTATCAGAAATGAAATACCTTATAGTAATATTCTGAAACAATCCATAAAACTAAAATTAATAAAATTGGGAGCATTATCTTATTATCTTCAGAAGAGCGGCTTCCTGGAGTGACCTATTTCGACAGCTTTTGTGATCGTAGTATTGGCGAAATCCTATCGCGTTCTTTTCAGTTAAAAAGAGCCTTGATTAGCTTTATTGCTTTAGACTTTACTTGCTTCTCTCTCTCAAAAGGGACGATTATACCGCCAAGGGGTCCTTTTCAGTTGAAATCGAGATCACACTAAACGGCTAAAAGCATTAAATAAACAAAATTAAAAGCATTAAATAAACAAAAAAAAATTAAAATAACCAATCATGACACAAGAGATAACTAAACGATATGGAAGGTATTAAGCGATAAGAGGGTAGATTTAGAAAGTACCCAATAATTAAATAAAGCCTTTATTGTCGATATCGAGATTAATATTATCGAATATAGCTAGCTACCTTTAATGTCGGGTGTATTCAGAATTTTCATTTATTCTTCTATCGACGCTGTTATAGTGCTCGAGAAAGTGGCTGGCAAGAGACCTAAGCAGCTGTGGTGACATGAATGAGGCTCGGTAAGGCACCTTCCATTGGGGAGGGAAAACGAACCTCAGCCAATGTCAATCTTGGACAAGTTTTATAGGAAAAATTTCTAATATTGAAAAGTTCAATTCATTTTCACATTTCTCTACCAATAGAGAACCTCAGAATGGGATGGGGCAAACAGTCATTTGTCATATAGAAATACTTCTACAAATTATTCGATAGCCTGAAATTTATATCTGTCATAAAGATGAAATCTTACATTAAATATAATAAGGTAGAGAATAGTCCGGGGAGGCGGTCAATAAAATACAAAATAGTGTAAAACTATTTTATTGTTGCCGACGTTTCGACCCAACTATGCAGGTCTTCGTCAGGGCTAAATAAACAAGACACAGACAACAATATGAGTAATTAGGACAAAGAATATAAACTGAAAGATAAAATATAAAAATATAAAAAACAAAGAATATGAACTGACATTATAAGTTATAAATGACTGTGAACTTAAGGTTAAGCATATAATTTATAACACATGGTTGTACTATGGCTATTGACACTGATACTGTTAACACTGATGCCGTTGATACTGATAGTATAGGTGGTGTGATAAGATGAGGTAAGGTACATAATAGTGGATATGTTATGAGAATGGCGTACTATGGGTAGAAATGGTGGCAAAATGGGGCAGATTAGAAGAGGGATTAATATATGATGGATTATAATTATAGTAAATAGAGGAGCTTACCTTATGACAGGGATGGATGTCACGGCCAAAGTGAGGGTCAAAGCAGGGTACACTTTAGTCGGAGTGGGAGAATGTCAGAAAAAAAAAAGGGGTTGCGGAGGGCGGGTTAGGATTGTTTACATACGCTAACTTTACACAAATAAATAACATTAGTTACAGGAGTAAATAGTGGCATTTTTAAACAGTATAACAAAATTGAGGACACTTATAACTAGCTGACTATATATGTATGTAATTAATATTATGTGAAAAACATTAAAATAGGATTAAACAAAAATTAAAATAAAAAAATACAGTACTGGTGATATAAATAGGCTATTTCTGTATTTGATAGGAACATATGATAGGAACATATTAATATGTTCCTATCAAATACAGAAATAGCCTATTTATATCACCAGTACTGTATTTTTTTATTTTAATTTTTGTTTAATCCTATTTTAATGTTTTTCACATAATATTAATTACATACATATATAGTCAGCTAGTTATAAGTGTCCTCAATTTTGTTATACTGTTTAAAAATGCCACTATTTACTCCTGTAACTAATGTTATTTATTTGTGTAAAGTTAGCGTATGTAAACAATCCTAACCCGCCCTCCGCAACCCCTTTTTTTTTTCTGACATTCTCCCACTCCGACTAAAGTGTACCCTGCTTTGACCCTCACTTTGGCCGTGACATCCATCCCTGTCATAAGGTAAGCTCCTCTATTTACTATAATTATAATCCATCATATATTAATCCCTCTTCTAATCTGCCCCATTTTGCCACCATTTCTACCCATAGTACGCCATTCTCATAACATATCCACTATTATGTACCTTACCTCATCTTATCACACCACCTATACTATCAGTATCAACGTCATCAGTGTTAACAGTATCAGTGTCAATAGCCATAGTACAACCATGTGTTATAAATTATATGCTTAACCTTAAGTTCACAGTCATTTATAACTTATAATGTCAGTTCATATTCTTTGTTTTTTATATTTTTATATTTTATCTTTCAGTTTATATTCTTTGTCCTAATTACTCATATTGTTGTCTGTGTCTTGTTTATTTAGCCCTGACGAAGACCTGCATAGTTGGGTCGAAACGTCGGCAACAATAAAATAGTTTTACACTATTTTGTATTTTATTGACCGCCTCCCCGGACTATTCTCTACCTAATTCTATATCCGGCCTTTTATTTTGAATGATAAAAATGAACAAATCATACAAAGAAACTCCTGAATTCGGGAAGCAGAAAAAAGTAGCAAAATAACAACTTCAAAGGTATGTAATAGAAATGGTTGGGGCGCGGTCAAATAAAACAGTGTGTGTGTTTGTGTAGTGATGTAATCTTAATATGTTATATAATATTGTTAATCTTAGTGTAATATTATATTATTATTTTTACTCAAAGGTCTTTTTTTATTCTATTCCGTATGTCTTCTGTAGTATTCTGCAACTATAAGGCAACGTTTTAAAGATCAGCTTCCGAATTCAGCCTAGAAATACTTATTGACCTACAGACAGCATTGCAGGACAGTGTGGAGACAACCGACAAACTATTTGAATTTCTGAAACTGGCAAAACTATATAATAAAATATAATTATTGATAATTGATGTAATAAAATATAACTATTGATAATTGATATAATAAAATATAACTATTGATAATCTAACAAAAATTAAATAAAATATAACAAACATTGATTGTAGGCGAAGATGACCCAAGTGGTTGCTGCCTACATAAAAAAAAAAAAAAAAAAATCAGCTTCTGATCCAGTGCCGAAAAATAGATAGATCCACAAGAAAAGCCGGTAGAAATATGGAAAAAACAAAATGAAACTTTTATGGCGTACAGTTCTGATGCTATCCAAATTTTGTCAGCTATGTAAATGAAATATCGGAATTTTCCCCTCCGTATATAACCCCCTACTAAACGAAAAAAAAAAATCAGAAATCGGACATGTCTTTCTACAGAGAGCAGGCCCACAAGGGCTTTAACTATTTAGTATGATCCCCGAGGAAATTGTTTCAATGTGTGACTTTTCTTCTGGACCAAAATGTAAAATGGTTATTACTTTTATTTATTTTTGTATTCGATTGTACTGTCATTTGCTTATTAATTAATATCCTTAACGCGAATCATACGCATTAGCACAATTCGTTAATAGTAAACTTTCTTAGCAGGTTCTTTAATAAATATCTCACCCCAATCCAAAGGGTGAATTCTTGTGTTATAATACAACTTATATTACAATATTTACAATGAAAAAGTCGATAACATAAAAAATAATAAATGGAGATCCAATTTTCTACTGGTCGACTCAGGCCTATGCCGGAATGTTGACCAGCTAGCTAACTAAGTACTGGAGGAAGACACTAGGACTAGCCGCAGCAGGATACGACAACTTTCAGGACACGGCCGTTGATAGAAAGCTCGAGTAGGATCTAGGAAGTGAGGAGGAAAGCTTATTGAATGGGCGCCCCACTTAGATCTCCCCGGCACACTTTTATCTTCTCACGTTGATTGTTTTCCTCTACGGCTTGAGGATGTTATAAGTTCCTCCAAAAAAACTCTTTAGGCTCATGTATAACCATAATAAGGCTTAGTGGTCTTAAAAATTTTGAAGGTGATACAGAAAATCGCTGCTTTCATACTCCTGTCGAATGTACAAACCTTACACCTCAAGATCACATTGATTGTATATCCGTCTTATTCAAACCAAATTTGGATCTTAAGAAAAGATTTTGATGGGCCAAAGGTATAGTTCCGTCTGTATTTTTGAACTGTTTCATTAACCAAACGCTGCATACTGTGCCTGAGAAGTGATGCGGACATAATCACGTTTTAACCTTCTTGAGGTTTCAAATAAATACAAAATACGCAATTCTTTTCTAACAAGCCCCTTTGTTCCGCAAGATTACCGTTCGAATTTTCTATTTCAAAATGGCATAGGTAGGTTCCATGGTGATAATAATCAACCTTAACTCTCTTAACTTATTTATTCGGTTAATTTTCTGCCTTTTTAGCCAATCTAATGATACCTAGGCTTGTGGATGGTGGTACTCTTGTCTGGCTTGCTTCAGTCACCTTGGTTTGTTAAGGAAGGAGATCTCTCAACAAACGCCCCTTTAACTCCTCCTTGTTTTCACGAAGCATGTCAACTTTGGAACAATGCGTATACAATTTAACTCCCCCTCCCCCCCCCTCCGACGTTTTCTTATTCAGCAAAGCCCGTATTATTTATATTGTATTGCATTTTGGATGTCATAATTTTAAAATAATATAACCGGGCAAAGAAATGCGAGCGAATCGCCTAAGGAGGTCTCTCATCCAACGCCATTTGAACTCCTCCTTTTTTTCACAAAGCATGTCAATTTTGGAACAATACGTATGCGATTTCCACCCACACCACCGACGTTTTCTTGTTCAGCAAACGCTCATATTATTATTTAAATTGTATTGCATTTTGGATTTCATAATTTTAAAATAATATAACCGGGTAAAGAAATGTGAGCAACACGGCTAGAATCAGCAAGTTTAGAATTAGCTTTGGTACAAATATTTTACGATATATTGTATTTTCAAACATCTTAATCCGTTTCTCATTTCTCAATTTCAGCAGCCAATTATCTTAAAGTTAAGATAGACCAAGGGTAATTGTTTAGATAATGCTGGTTTTTAAGTTCTGTGACAAAAGGCGGAAGTAAGTGACTTTGCAAGTAAAATTTCGTATTTCGGGAAATTTAGTATTTCCCGCCATTTTAGTATTTTTATCTACCATTGATTGATATTCTATCCAATTTTAATTATTCTAGTAATCTTGTAAGGTAAATATCTAGTTTCACCTACGATTTAAAAAAGTGAACCTACCGTACCGTTTTATTGCACTATCAACAATAAAAATACTAATACCATTTAGTTTTAAATCATTTGTTATTCAAGAATAAACAAATGGAAAAAATTCCAGAGCAACATAAAAGCTTTCGAACTAAGAAACATTCCACTAATCATGCGAGTATAAGAAAATTTGAATTGTTTATTGAAGTGATTTTGTATTTATAACTATGTGTGAAATCTTCCTCTATAAATTTATTCTTAAATTATTTTGAAAGATCGGAGGAAACGAAAAAAATCTCCCGATGGCGAGGATGAATTATGCTACAATGAAAGATTATTTCGATCCCACATGAAGATACAAAAAACAAGAAGGAATAATTGGTAAGAAGGATGGAGCGGCCTAAAGTATGGTATTTTTTTTTTTTTTTTTATGAAGAAAAGAAGTACAAAAAACAAAACTTTTTTTTTTACACTGAAAGTCTTGGAAATAGATGTTATTTTTTAACGCATTGACCTTCACTTGCGCTATCAGAGGGCTGAACAAGCAAGTTGTATCTTCGAACTGATGGTCTCTTCAAACCTATATCGGTTATCTCGTCTCTAACAGCTAAGTGAAGGTTTCAAGCTAATGGTCTCTTCTCTGGTTTATGGTAAAGAGGAGAGAAAAAAACTGGAGTGTGTAGGAAGGTGTTTACTTGAGTATGTCTGGTGTGTTTGTTCTGAGATAAGAGCATGAAGCCTCCTGGGATATGGGCTCATTTTACCCTAATTCAACTACATAGTACACACAATGTTACGAACGTACAAATACAAATTAAAAAATACTGTAGATCTATTTAATTATTCTACGGAGGAAGCTCAAATAGGTTTGAACTATCTGAAAATACAATAAAAATAAAGTAAAAATACAATAAAAATATGTTTCAAGAGGCGATGGAACATTAAAATACCAATTTCATGTGATCATTTAATGTTATTTCGCCTCTTAAAACCTGTTATTTTTATTTATTTTATGGCCATATAAACATGATTCTTTTGAACGTAAAACGTTATTATTTGATGGATAGATTCTTTTTTTTTTTTCGTTCGATTATATGTTCCTGTTTTCCAGAACCCACATCCAAATATGGCTATCGTATTAGTTTTCTGTAAGTATTTTAAATTAAAATTCACTACAGTTTAAGACCTTCGATTTTATGTAGGAACACGTTCGATCAATTACTTTCGAGAGGGTTAATTCTGTCTTTTAAATTATTTTAAGGTTTATTAAATTTTAGTAAAATAAATTTGACTAAAATTAAGGTTTGAAAAAGGATATTCCTTATAAAATTTCTTTTTCATTTCAAGCATAGCTGGGCAGAAAATATTTTAATAATTACTTTAAAATCCAGTATTTAAAATATCAAGTACTTTGTTTTTTAAACTGCAGTGCATTTTAATTAAAATATATTTAAAATACTTACAGAAAACTTATGTAATACTCATCACATAAACTGAAAAAATTCAGTCTATATATAATACATTTTTGTATTATAAAAATGAAAATACAAATACATATCTTTGTATTTTTTAACTTCAGAAGACAATACAATTACATCTTGTATGTTTTTTATTGAATGTATTCATATTTTATTTTGAATTAATTACATTTTATTTGAAGTTATGATTATAGTTGTCATTTTATAAAAATAAATATTTGGTATAGCACACTAGTTTGATACTAACTCCAAGCCGGAGTGAGGGTGAGAAATAATTATAATTAGATTTATAAAAAATAATAAATAATAAAAAATAATAATAATAAAAAATAAATAAAAAATTGCTTTAAAGAATAAAAACTTTTTAATGCCATAGATCAAGTAAATCGAATTTCCCTTGTTTAAAAGGTAATGCCGAAATACATTAGTGATCTTACTAATTTAAGTAGATCCAATATGTCCACAGGTGCCGAAGGAGAAAATAAATGAAACCCACCAAATAAAAGAGATAGAGTGAGAGTGAGTGATAAAGAAGGGGCGATAGGGGGGTGCGATGATCGGCGAACGGCCTTGCGTTCCTAAGTCATGACTACAGTCAGGGATAACCTCCACGTTCGCTTAAGCGGTTCTCTTCTCATTTTTGAGTTCCATTTGTTCCGTCTTTATAAATAATAAATAAATATAATATCTATAAAATATACAGGATTGAACTCTGGTGATGCCCTGTTTGGAACGGACCGTTAGAAACAATAGAGATGCTGGGTTTAAATTTTTTGGAAGTCCGATGAGTACTATCCCTGTAGGAATAAAAAAAAAATCTAACATTACACCGACATATGAGAATCATTTAGTAATTTAACCTACGAAATAGTTACATCTAATCATTTGCTTTCTCATTATACCACATTTCTATAAGTTGAAAGAACAAGAAGTTAAAAAGGATTTTCGAAAAATAACTATTTCTTAGTAAAATACAGTTAAATATTTTTTTTAAAGGTTAAAGTTGAGTTTTTCTTTATTTAGTGCACCAGGAAAAACAAAATCATTGAAAAAAGCTGAATTCATGCCTTTAGTATCGTATATCGTATAGTATTTGTTATAGTAGTAGATGTAACAAATTTATGTGTTAAAATTTTTATGGATAAATATCGTATGATAATCATATGATTATGGAGATAGTTGCATTGCGCTTTCCGTAGATGAGGCATAATACTTCTTTGTAATCACAGAAAAGCGTAAAAATATATTTAGGACAAAAAAAAGGTTGGCTCCATTTGATATAATTTATGTCTATGATGTAATGTGAAAACAAAAAAACACTAAACATATGATTTAAAAGAGTTCTAGACTATTGCTGAAACAGTTGGAACAAACTGTTCTAGTACATGTTTGTTTTTGACTTTTCTAGGACATTTTCGTGACTGTTCGAGTGCCTTCTACGCTGGCCTAGAACCTTCCAGACAGCTCTATTTTAGACAAATATAAGGAGCGATGGACTGAAGAGCTAGTGTTGCTCTGAAGAGCGATCATATGGTTATGTTTGTGTAAGTGCCCTTACAAAGTAACCATCATTGTTTGAGTTTATATTGTTTGTGTGGCATTGCAAATTATTTTAACCTATATAAGATACACTATTTTAAACAGATATGTGATATATTTTTTTTATAATCACACACGTATAAGGGTCACCGTGGTGTAGTGGTCAGCATGGCAACCTACTATACTGAAGGTCGCGAGTTCGCGTTCGGCGGTGGCCCTAGGATTTTTACTGGGAGTAATAAAATCCTTAGCTATGCTGTCCCGCGGATAGGAAGTAAAATGGAAGTCCCGAGCCTGTACGATGTCAGGTACTCGTTAAAGATCCCTATCCTAATTATAGCAGGATGGGCAAAATTTTGGACTCTCACTGTAGCATCGTCCGATTAGCTTTATTAGCATAAATGGACGTTAAACAAACAAACAAACACGTATAAATGAAAGAATCATGTCGCGAAAAATAAATATTCCAAGAATATGTCGTATCGTATGTTAGGTGAATTCGAGAAACAGATTTAGGAAAGCGATAAAAGTTTCTGAAATATTTCCGTTCATATCTCACGTTTGTGTTAATTATTTTTAACTGTTATATTTTCTCATGTTCCTGCCAAGTGACAAGGAATTTCACGACTTAATTCAAATTTACATGGTAAAAAAAAAAACATGCAAAACGCTGTATGTAAATATTAGTGAAGAAATAGATTTTTATATGTTATAAATCATTGAATCACACTGTAGGTATATATAATTATACATCATTGAGGTATATATGGTATAATAAAGAGTCGAGGATAGGGAAGGGGGCCTGTTAAAATTCATAAAAATCATATTTATTGCGGGACGTTAAAAATATGATTAAAATCTTTAGTAATAATGTCAAAATAGCTGGTAATCATTTAATATTATGCCAATAAATATTTTATGAGTATACATATTTGTAATATATATACAATATTTTTCTTTTGTGGTAAAGCACCTGCACGATTATGAATTAGAATTATTTGTTAGTTAGAACTGATTTATTTGTATGCCAAAAATATAAAGGATAATTATTTTAAGTTTGATTCGGATAACAATTTTATTTTAAATTATGAATGTATATTAATTTTGAGGTCTTAGGAAATAGCTAGGTAACTTGGAAAATAGTCTTCATGTTTATGTTGGAATTATTTCCGGAACCTTCTGTAAATTATAAAGAAGTTGATAACTCCGCATTAATAATGAAGACCACCGAAGCAGTTACAGATGTAAGCTCATAGTGCACATTTAGTTTAAAATTTAAATATTTATATATAAAATAAGTAAATATTTAAATATAAGGGTTGAAGTTTAAATATAATAAAGTAGTTCAAGTTTTATCTTCACTAAATGTTTCATTTACTTTGACCATTTAAGAACAGTTTTATTTCAGTAGCTGAAAAGCTATTTGTTACTTAAAAGGGATAATATGGTTCCGATTCGTCACGAATAATTTTAATCTCTCATTAACTAGTGACGCAAATATCTCAGTAGCTGGGATTGGCCATCTGGAACTCTTTGCTAAAATCTCTTTTGTCATTTTACCGTATCGTGTTATTTGTTTTTATCAGCCAGATTACAAGCAATAATTTTTATTTTTAACATAAGCTCTAAATTTATTTTATTATATTCACATATAAATAGTAGTTTGCCTTTGCGAGAGCATTCACAGTAAATACCATTTAAATTTTTTTCTACCAAATACATTTGAAGTATTAGCGATATTAAGGTAACATACGTATCTACATAAATCATATCGCATGGCTGCAAGAAGATGGCTGCAACTCAAAATATATCAATTTTGAATTATTTTTACTTTTGGAATCAGAATGACAAAACCTACAATGCCAGATATAGTCACAATAGTATTAATAGTTTCGCTTAAGGTGCAATTAAACATATTCTCTCATGAAGAGGATGATCATTTTAAAGTATTTATAGGGCTATTTTGTAGTTACACTAAGTTCCAGGTGAAAAAACTACCCCTATGGTAGGCTATTTGGAATCAAAGACTATTTTCAGAGTCCTTGTTTGTAGGTACATAGTAAAGCTGAGAATGCAGTTGAACCCACGTGTATTTATCCAAAAAATGTAATATAACCGACATATTCGATCACATACAATTTTCGCGTCTGAAAGCGACTGCGTTGAAATTAAAATTTACTTAAAATATCTTCTTATACCCTTCTTAGACATAATAAATACTACTGTAAGTTACTGATGAAACTCACAAATAGTTCGTTTATGAACACAAATTAAAAAACATTTTTGGTAATATCACTCTTTTTTTTTTATGTTGTGTTAAAACTACTTTAGACTACTATTCAATTATTTATTTAAACTATAAATTACTGAGCACAGGAAGTATTGCCTTCATTATTAATTAGGTTCAGTTAATGAAAAATGATCCATAAACTCTTTCTCCTATGTCCCATGAAACGACATGATTAAATCGTGCATTTTCTATCTTTTTTCTTACAACGGTTAATTTATGACTAAAAAAAAATTAAAAATACAAGAAACGGTACAAAATTTGTCTCGTTTCGATCTGTGGACTTTACATATGTCAAAACTATGAAACTTGATTTTCAATGTTTATGTATACAGTAAAATTAATGAACTAAAAAAAAAAAAAATGTATAACTTTTGCGATATGAAGTTACCGACAAGGTTTCGTAAAGCACCTGCAGCACTAAAGCACTCTGAAGGTGGGCTAGAGTCAAGTTATAGTGTATGTAAAAATGTATATGTATTGTTGATTATGTGCCTTATTATATAAAAAATTGATTTCATTATTGTTATTAAAAATATAAAAAAAAATCAAGGAATGGAGCATAGAAAGAAAGAAAACGCTCTAGGAATATAAGGTCTCTTCCATAAAATTGAAGAGCAAAATGGAGGGAAGCAAAGCCGTTATAAAAATGATATTACGTTAGGCAAAAAGTCGAAATTCCCACTTGTCGGACCTGTCCCCTCATTATTAATAGAACCAGAGTTAGTAAAGGAGGCTTCAAACTTCGCCGAACCACGTTATGAACTGATAATCCTCCGAACCTTGCCGTACTGGCGCACTTCGATCAGCTATTTACACTGAAACCTACCTTAAGACAATCATTTTAATTACAAATACGGCTCACGTGGTACTAGAGGCTCTTCTGTGTCTTCCTCTGACTTATTATAGAATAAGCAAAGTCAGAAAAATGTAAAAGAAAGTCTAGAAAGTTATCTGAAGTAAATCAAAAGCGACACTAGTGCTATCCTAGAACAAGCGGCCGTACAGACAAAGAACCTCTTTAAGTTCGTATCTTATTTAGATTATCCGAACAGTTTTCGGGACAGGCTGTTCGACACAGTATAAAGGCACCTTAAGGCGTTCAGCATATATGAGAAAGGATAACCTTGTACCACTCCTTCTTTTATAATAGAAAAGTGACGACTGAAAAAGGCACTGATTAAAAACAGATTCTTGCATAGTCATAAGTGCTTTATAATTTTATCCCCCTTTCATATAGAGTTCTTGATAACCCCTTATTTTTTTGTTAACCTTCTTTTCTCCCTAATAAATAGCCTACACTGTTGGTATGCAAAGTTTTCTTATTTTATTTTAAGAATATTTTTTGTATAGTTTATTTTTTTTTTTCATATCTGCATACAGCCTTCTTTTAGATCTTATATTATAGCTTTTGGAAGTATCATTGCTATCTTGATAATGAAGAAAAGGATAATTCCTATATTAATAATCAGTAAATAAACATAGGTAATATAATTACTTAAGAATGACAGGAAATTTAATTATTTAACGAGCTACTTTAGGAATGCTGTGTACCATTACTTCTGTTTGTTTTTTCGGCTGAAGGAATAAGGGCAACAGTTTCGTTTTAGGGGTCACGGTTTTGTAATTTTTTGCCCCTTGTTGGTCACTAAAATAAACGAGTCGCATTCCTTACTTTAAGTCCCCTTTGGAAAGTGGTTCTGCCAATTAGCCTATTTAGTTTCTCGTATATTCCGCAAAGCGAAAATTGCGAAAACGCTTTTGACTGCACATCATAGGGCTTTAAATAAAGATATAATATACGAACTTCAATGGAGTTGCTTGGTTAATTTTATAAATAAAATTTTATATCTTAAGTAAATATTCGCAGAGGCCAGAAATAATTGGTTGTCTCTCTCTTGCAGAATATTTACATACAAAATAGTATTACATAATTCTATTTTGTTAAATTTTTATGTGTAGTTTATAGTAGTGTAGTGTAGTGTAGTGTAGTTTATATCATATATATTCATTTATTGGGTGAATAAATAAGTTAAAAAAACATTGGAGGATCAATTTCAAACCTCATCCAATAATAATAAACAAATCGCTCATTATTTTAAAAAATTTCACATCTAAAACATGATTTTTCAGGAGGGTGATTTTAAAGTTAAAACGTAAAACCAAATGTGTTTATAGTAGATGTTAAGCGGGTCGTTTTAGATAAAAACTCATTTTTTTCTCTGTTTGAATAAGAACAAGGTATAGAATGTTAACATTTAAACAGTCACTTTTGAATTAATAGGTTCTTGTTAAGAAATTTATAAATTTGAATTAGATTGAGTTAAGCATTTGACGATTTTGCAGGAAGATAAAAAAAACTCCCGCAAAATGGTCTTTGTAGCATTTAAGTACGCCATTTAAAAAAAAAAATTATGTTTCAACCAAAGAAAGGAGAGTGATAAGTGAAAGTAGTGCGATGCGCGCACCGCACCAAACTTTTACTTGATGCTTCGTTAATGTTCTTTAAAGTGTTAAGCCAGTAAATTTGAATTTACTATATATGTGTGCGGGGTTAACTCTTATTTGTCAGAACTCTTACAATTAAAATTTAAAATGATAATTAAAATTTTAATTAATTTAATATATTGAATGCATATTTAAATAAGATAAAAGGTTAAAAATTAATCATTGAGAAAAATTAATATATTTTTTTATCAAGGTTAAATTAATTGTAATAAAAGCTCTATTAAATTAATTTTCATATTTAGCTTCGATAAACAAATATTATGAAACATTCATTTTGTTTTGATATATAAAAACCAAAACAAAATGTATCGTTTCCTCACAAACATATTATATGACTAAACTAGGAATTCTTAGAATAAGAAAATAAGTGAATAAAAAAAAATTGATTTTTTAAATCAGATCATTCATATTCAAATTGAAGTAATAGGCATACTGTGGAACAATACACACACACACACACACATATATTTATTGAAATAAATAAAAGTAAAAGGAATTTGACAAGCTAAGCTTGACCTCGGTGTCATGTTCTCATGACAATCTGTTGTAAGGTTGATACTTTCAACAATCTTAAGAAAGAGGTTCGTAACAGAACACTTAGTAAGTAATATTAGAATTAAAAATGAAATACTTACTTAAATATAAATTTTAATTTTTACTTTTTAATTATATAAAATATAAGAGTCAAGGCACTTACCGTTCGGACATGTGAATAAGTTTGAAGGGTTCGTCTAAAAAAAAAAAAAAAGAACATTAGTTTGTTATAGTATAGTTAATAAAGCATATTTAACAATGTTAATTAATAGCGTTCGAGCGAACGGTAATTGTTTCGCATCGGTTAATCACAAATACATTAAAATAGAGGGAGGAACTGTTCTGTGGGATTCATTTATAATGATTGCATGGACGGCTCAGGAAGTTAGCATTTACGATAATATCTCCAGTGATAAGATATATCAGGACAAGTATCTGCTTTAATACTGTTTTCATAGAAAAGCAATTTAAAAAAAAAAATATTGTAACGCTTCAAATGATGCAAGTCTTGTAAGGGTCTATACTTTGAAATGCAGTCTTTTTTCGACTGACTGTATTGCAGCAAGTAGTTGGCAGAGCATAATTACAGCGACGTTTTAGTAATTGTTTTGTTGAGAATAACCAAGTAGAGGCTAGGTTTGTTGTTAAGGAAGATCTTCTTTCCCCAGTTCCGATCCTGGCCTGGTATAACTGGACTAATAATTATAAGTAATCATTGGGAATTATTTATTAATTTTTGTAATTGTGATTATTAAAAAAAATTCTGATAATTAGGTAACTCAATTCTTTCCTAGAGTATAATGAATTAAATTTTTGGTATTTCTATGTTAATATATCGCTCGTTTGGAAAAAAGACTACCCAAATCCAAAAAAACTGAAATATTATTAGAGAAACATATTTTGGAATAATTATTGTTATCTGTCAGTTCTATGAAAGACTGCCTTGGCAGTTCTGCTGAGTTAAATTTCGGATCTATTGATTTAAATTTTTTTTTCCAAGAATGATAATGTTATTTGAAGTATTTCAAGCAAAATGTAAATTCTTGTATTTTGGCAGTCTTCTTCCATACGAGCGATAAGTCAAAAATATATGATTGGTTAATTTAAAAATTATTATTTATCGGGAACCCTATTTTTTTGGTAACGCACCCCTTGAGCATTTAGAAAAGGAAAAATAACTAAAGTTTAGACATCCAAAACATATTAAAATTTGTTAAAAAAAAACACTAATGTTTCACATTTCAGAAGTTTTCACATAAGAAGTTTTCAGGTTAAGAAAAAAACAAACTTTAAAATGCCGTCTATTTAAAAAAAAAATTAAAATAATTTCGATCTTTATTCATTAGAAGCAGGAATTCATAATTAGAATCAGGATAACAACTAAAATCTCATAATAATATACGGAAAATAATGTTAAAATTAATGATGCCGTTATCAAATGAAGTTTATTCAAGTTTCCCATTTTCTCTTACTTATCAAGGGAAAGGGACAACAAACATTCTCAAATGAAAACGAAAGTTAATAAACTCATGTAATTGTAAAATATAATTTTTATTAAATATTTAAAATAAAATCATGTTACTCTCGTTTATAAAAATCAATGCATTATAAAGATAACTAACTGTATGACATGGGAAGAACAAATGAAGAAAGAGTATAACTGGCAATTGTGTGGAAACAATGGAAAATGAGAATCTTGTGGGTGTGAATAACCTTCACGTGGATAACGAATAGCGATCCTTGGATGATAGAAAGTCTGGATATATATAATAAATTATTTATATGTTGTCATGTTTTTCTTTTTATAATATTGGAAGGTATATATATATATATATATATATATAGCCGTGAAACGAGTTCGGTTCGCTCCAGTTGGAAGTCGACCCATAAGTATTTTAATTTGAATACTAAACATACACTTAAAGCTCCATCGTTATCACTAAGATTTATCACTAGCTTAGTAGAGAACTGAATCCGGCGCCACCTTCCCGACTACCATGTTCGGATATTTCGGATTCGAATAGCGGTACCTCGAAAATGGAATTCCTGTTAAATCTCCCGAAACCAATTAAGTTTGGGCCTAGGCAGGTTCTCTTAGCTTCGAACACTTCAACGGTTAATTCTCGATTGTTGGTTATTTCGTGATTGGGACGGAGAACTGTTATTGTGAGTTAGGTAACAGTTACGCAGCAGCTATAACGGGTACGCGGGAGGATCTTAAGACAGTCGGGGAGTTATCGCAAGGACGCGCAAGAACCTCTAGTAGATTCATTATTTATTCCTCTAACATCTAAAGTAACGGGACGTTTCTATTTCTGGAATTCGGCCAGCCGGCAGCCTAAGTTGTTCCACCTGTTGGTGCAGGGGTAACTGGCTTAAGTTCCACTTCTCAAGTAGCACGAAGTCGGATCGAAAATACATTCAACAAAACGCCTAGCAAAAACAACTACTTGTAGAGAGATGGATATTTCTACCTGTAATGCTAATATTGGCATTAAAGAAAAAAAGAAAAAAAAAAAACTGTACTATTGCAAACCATGAAGGGTTATGTGTTGATGATGTGACTAATAGCTCTCTAAAATAAATATTTTACTGAGAATGACCACTTCATGAAGGCTAGAAAGATATCGGAACCCCAAGACATTAGAATATAAAAGTAACCTGCCACAGCTTGGAAGCTTGAGTGTCTTACCACTGTGTCTGCCCCTCTCTCCTTAACTTGGTTAAGTCATTGTTACCTGCTCTTCTAGTCATCAATTTTTCAATTAAATAAAAAAAAAATAATATTTTGAAAGTAGTCAAGAATTGTTTCAATTAGTAGTCAAGACAGTTGCTCAACCAGGATTATAATAATAAAAAAAAATTAAAAGAAATATAAAATTGTAATACTATATGTGTATATGCATGCAAGTTAAAATGTAATTTTGGTTAAATGAATGTATGTAGGTATTGGTAAGTACGCTGTGTTTTATAGCAACCAAGTGTATTTGGGCAGCATTGTTTTTTGTTTTAAAAAAATTAAGCATTTCTTTATATCATTCTTTAGCAAGCTTAAATCATTTCATTGAATTTTAGAAAAACTATCCTACTAAATTTGTCAAGCATAAAATGTACTAAGTATTATTTATTTGATTAGGAAGTGAATGGAAAAGTGCTGCTTCAAATTTAAATTTAATTCAGTACGTGCTTTTAGTGAGAAGAAAACGTTTTTCTCTCGTCAGGTTGGTGGGGGGGGGGGGGCTCTTTGGCTCCCAAATACCCACCCTAATTGGTTGTGTCAAGCTAGGTAGAGACAAAATATATACAAGAAGGACTACTTATTAGGTACATTTTTGTTTTGTGAAGTATACTAAATGGAATTTTTTGTAAAATTATCCGTATTATAAATTCATGACAGATGTATAATTTTTCTAGTGGCTGATTTCAAAATTTGGGTTGCTCGTCTTAAGATGGATGTCGTTATTAAATATATTTATTTGACACTATTATCTTAACATTTTCACAGGACAGTACTTTTACAGGAATTCATGATCCACTTTAACACGATTTGTCCAAATTATAAAAATTATTAGAAGTGAAAAATCTTTTCATGCATACAGCGAAGTTATAAATGATGGCTTAAATGACTCAGCCTGGATGTAATTTAAATAAAATATTTTCAACCAAAATCTGAGCGGTTGTCTTATCTCTATGGATCTTGGATATTGGAAGTTGGAAACTAAGTACCATACTATATTCCACACCCAGTGCTGTTGAAGAGTATAGTCATCCTGTTTTGTCATTGGCAAGAAGTGAATATGTATGTCACCGAGCAGACTGGTCGTTTCTTTACAGCTAAAAAACAGACAATGTAAAATTCTTTACATCACCACCACCATTCGACAGTTATTTTCAAGCTTAGCCCGTTGCTGTGAATTACTTCGGGGTGAATTCGTTGATTCATGTTACGCTAAAATGACATAGGGAGTCTTTGCATGAATTATTACATGCTATTGTGTAGGACGCATGAAGCATTATTTAAACTTTTGATCCCTTCCAGATTTATTATCTAGCCTCAACCCCTAAGATAAAAAATGTCTTCTTAAAGATAAAAATATTAAATAGAAAATATTCTTTTCATTGATTGACTTGCCATCGGAACAGAGTTAAATATTTAAAAATTCGAGCTTCGATACAGAATTTAGTTTACATCAGTTTACATTGGTGAGTGGTCCTTCTCGAAATCTGCAATTCTGATTTAGTTTAGCCTTGAATGCCCTTTCACTTAGCCTCCGTAGCATCACTTTGACTTTTGTTCTAAGAGGTAGAGTATGTACATTCATTTTTTTCATAAGATTTACAAAAAATATTCTTACAATTCAAAATAATAAACCTATTTGTACAATAAAGAAAATTAACTCAAACGGCTATGTTTTCGATAAATAACCATAACTAATACTTATAAAATCAAACAGGGAAAAATATTTATCTCGAACAAAACATCTATCAATTTGAACACACGCAAGAAAAAGTTAATCTTCCCTAAATGTTCTTAATCCTGCTCCTAGTCAATTGAGCTGTCTGTTGGGTTGCTCAACAAAATCTCCCAAATCATTTCGCTCTGTCATCGTTGCGTGATTATAACCTCCTTCATCAACCTTGACGTGCCGTTTTCAAATACCGCCCTCTGGTTCTTTGCACAACGGTGAGAGAGATAATTCGAAAATCTGCGGGGAAACCGGACGAGGTGGGAATTCTTTCTATTATTTACGCATCTTTCAATAGCAATATCCATGTAATGAGGATAGACGGAAGGATTTTCGTAAGGATTGCTTGATTGGATAGGGATTTTTTATAAATCAGTAGTTTAAGTTATTCAATTATTTCTGGAAAGAGCTCTGATAGCACTGCTTTAACGCCACCTACTTTACTGTACTGGTTAAGTGATGATATGGAATCGAATCCTGGCTGACCCCTACTTCCCACAACGGCAGGTCTCCGCGAGAAGTTAGATTCCCTTTAATTAAGGGAGGCCTTGAGTTAAAAAATATTTTGAATAAAGTGGTTTCGTACCTTAACCAATAAAATTTCTGTCGATTTGTACACGATTTTGTCCCTTCTGCACAAATTCCCTTAAATGATACGCTCGCACTTAATCCAAAACAAGGAAGGAATATTCTAAAAAAAGTTTTTTTTTGTAACTGAAAGTGTATATCGCCGAATATTATTAGGCACTTGCCATAATCCTTTTGACATAGTAGAAATTTTGTCATCCTTTTGCCTTAATATATTTTCCTAGATATTTTGAATGATAAAGTAGCGAGTTTGTATATTTTCAAATTCCAACTCTCGAGACATTTTGATTTAAAAAACAAACAACATTAAATTATGGGCGAGATTGGTTGGTATTTATAGGAAAAATATTATGTTTGTGTTTCTTAAGCACCCTGTACATATAATATATGCACATCCGGCTACAATGGATTGGATCCCTTGGATACCGGGCAATGCACTAGACAGATCCGATGACTCGGACCTTCTTCGCTTCCCAGAAGGCTGCAACCCGGCCTGAAAAAGGTCTCCCGATTCGTCTCGTGGTTTCCAGGTTCATCGACATCTTCGGCAGAGGATCCTTCGAAAGTCCGATCGTGTGGGCCCGCTATGCCTCAGACCCTGACCACTGCTTTGTGGTCGGTCCATGGTTCCGCCACCTCATAACGGAACCTGAGTTATACAATACTCGCACGGGATACTTTCTTGGTTAGGCTTTACTCAATGAGAAAGTAAGAGATTGAAGGAAATTAACATAAGTTCAATCATAATTCAAATGTAAATAAAATCCAGGGAAAAATTGGTCGTAAATACATTAGTGATTCTTGAATATACCAAAATACGTTTACTTATATCATTCAATTATTAATAATATGATTAATAAGCTCCTAAAAAATATTATAAACATTTTTTATGAAAAAATGACCTAAAAAGTCTATTACACAAACTAATCAGTCTACTCATCAAACTATGAATCGTATCTCATGGCAATAAGTTAAGGTATCTCAATTCGCTCCAAGCAATCCATTAGAGAGAGAAACACTTATTCATAAAATAGATGCTGTTCAACTGCATTGGGTTGCTTTAATACAGCATACTGTACAAATTTAATATATAAAAGAGGAAATTGTGCGCCTTTTCGTAATTCAAAATCTGAAGGGGCATGTAGTGCTAAACGATAAGTGAGTCTTGTCACGATGTCAAGTCCCTCAAGATATGGCAAGAGATTTCAAGGTAGACCTAAAGGTATATAGATAGAATAATCAAACTAAGACCAGACCTACAATTAGCAAACTGGAATTTAGTAGCCACGTGATAAGCATACGTGGATGAGACTTGTAAAGCCAACAGAAAAAAGTTAGGGTCTTTTTTGCTTTACCTACACCAGTTACTTATTTCTAAAAGAATGATTTATCTTAATGTTGAATAAATGATAGTAAAGAAAAATGATTGAATTAATTTTTAAATAATTTATCTTTTGAAGATCTTTGGTTCCGCCGGGAGTCGAACCCGTTACATGCGCGGATGTTAACCACTGCACCACAGAGCTCGGCTCAAGGCAGAGCAAATCCTTCCTCTTCACTGATACCTTCTCCCCCTATCTCACAAATTTTGCGAGTAGTAGCGGGAGGTGGACAAATTTTGTCCAATTTATGATAATGGGGATGGGGAGTAGGTATCAGTGAAGAGGAAGGATTTGCTCTGCCTTGAGCCGAGCTCTGTGGTGCAGTGGTTAGCATCCGCGCATGTAACGCGGGAGACCCGGGTTCGACTCCCGGCGGAGCCAAATCTTTTCTCTTCAAAAGATAAATTATTTAAAAATAATTTAAAATGGTGGTCACCCACAAATTAAGATTAATATAAGATTGAAGTAATGTATTTAAAAAGATGCAAATGTAAACAAAAATGATAGTTTAATATGCAATTCGTTGAATTATTCATTTAGGGGCCCAATATGCTTTTATTGATTTTAAAATACAAACAAATATCACTGGTGTTTGGTCAAAAGGGGTTAAGATATCGAATGTGAAGGTTAAACAACGATTTACCAAGATATTGAAAATCATTATAAATTCTTTCTGATTGTATTTGGTTATTCCAGAATAATAAATGAAACTATATTCTTTCAACAGAAACTGTAATTAATTATGAATAACGAAAAAATTATAGTCAATTATGAATTTTAAGAAGAGATAAAAATTTTTTTTAGACTTAAGCCCTTTTGCCCAAACATGAATGATATATTCTCGTTCTTGCATCTTCTTCTGTAAACAAACTCACATAGGTATGGCACTAGAAAGAATCTTCTGGTTTCACATTGAATTTTGTTCCTTCTATATTCCGAACCTTTGCAATGTCTTAAATGCCAGTTCTTGTGATTTAAGAACTCGACTCAGTGGTATCAGATTCATTATTAACAAGAGAACTTCAACGTTTCTTAAAATCTAGGAGGTAATATGTAGGCAACCTTCCTTTATATTTTTTTTTTCATTTAAAATAGACACATGCTGTATGATATATAATACCGGTATGATAAATAATTAATAATATCAAAAAGTAACTGGTGTGGCTAAAGTAAAAAAGACCCAAAAGTTACACTTATCTGAAGAATCAATTCTATTAGGAACACTTATGATATGCTCAAGTCTCTGTTCATCAAAGGTAAGTTACTTTTAAAAATCTATTTCTATGATTAACATTAGTTTGCAGTAATGGTGTTACTAATTGCGGCAAGATAATTTTAGATACAACCTCGATAAGGTTAGCCGTAAATTAGGATTCACGAGTAACCGTTACATTAATGGCGTTCCTAGTGACCCTGACGGGAGTCAGTGATACAGAACTAATGGAATTATCCATCTCGCACTGCAAAAAGCATCCATGATGGTTATGGTGCGAAGCATTGACGGAACCAGAGCATGCACTTTATCCTAATCACATGAAGGTAAGCGTACTACCACCGTATGCTGATATGATTCGTTCACAATGGCTTCCTAACGGTACGGTCACATTACACATTACTGACCCAGATATCACACTGGGGCACCATGTCACTCCGTAACGCGGCTTGTCTTCTTTGAGCCGTCGTAGGAGTGGTTAAATGGATGAGGCCTACCCACGCTGTCTGAGCCCAGGGAAAGGTATGTTGGAGCGGCAGCAGTTGTGCAGAGGTGTGACTGGACCGCTTAGGACACACACAAAAAGAAAATCATGTCAAAGATACGATTAGAAAATGTCCAAAGGAAAATGTTCACTACGCACATAAAAATAACAATAACTATTCCTGGTTTTGGGGAAATGGTGCAATCATCATGGTGCAAAATTTTGAATTTGAACCAGTTTAAGAGCGGAAATGTTTATTTTCCCCTTATTTATTAATTATAACAACACTTTATAATACATAATTTCATTTGTCGGTGTAAAGCCAAAGTGAACTTATCGAAAACCGAAGTTGAATTTTGTGAAATAGGGTTGTGTTTACTTCTATCGGTTTTGAAGTACAACAAATTTCACTTTTAAACTGTTCAAAAACAAAGAAGCATGATTAAAAATATAATAATAGGTAATTTAAAAAAAAATATTAAATTGGTTTGGCTCTTGTTAACTATGTTTTTTTTTACCGATCACTTGTATTATAATTTTGTTTAGTTAATTATGTATTCAGAACTTATATTCGCTTTGTGCTTTACTTTACTTTACTTCCCTTTGTGACGGGATTCTCCGGAAAACAAGTTCAATAAGTAAATAAAAAATATATTCGGCAACTTGAAAATCACTAAACAAAACATCAGCAATAACATTGTTCTGCATCAAAGAACCTCTTCAACTGAATTTATTTTTAAGTTTTGAGGTATGTTGAAAAAGAATACTAGGCAGAAAATATCTACCGGACACCACGTTATGTCAAATTAGTGTTACTGGTCAAAAAATGATACTTTTTCAACTTTTTTATCATACGAAATTTCAATGAAAAGAAAAAATCTACTTGATTATGAAGCTATGAAACAATTATGAACAAACAAAATTAGGTTTTTGGATTCAACTTCGTTTGGACAGAAATCCGCGTTATATTCAAGCGCCTGGAATTCAAAGAAAAATTAAATGAAACTCAAAAAAAGAGCCTGAAAGGAGCTATGTATTACAAATAATTTTTTTAAGAAATGCTTTTACGACATGAAAGGCCATCATTTGTTACAACATTAAAAATTCATTTTCTGCCTTTTAATGGGATTTTATACCTCCCAACACGAAAAAGGTCCTATATGAATCAATTTTACTAAATACCAAAACAACAACTGTAAAATTAACTTTCTCCAAATCATAATTATTAAGCTATCAATTACTATCAATAGCCTCAAAACGTGTGAAAGTTTGAATTCAGGTTGCTTATAAAGGGAGTCTAGTGTCACGCAGAAAGAAGAAAAAGAAAAGAAAAAATGCCGATGAAAAGGATATATTAATAGGAAATTCGAATGAAATAACGATGAATTATTGTGTCTCCACCTATTCTTCGGCTATTATACGGCAAGCCAAGATAGTCAGCTTCTTACGTCGAGTTAGAAAATACTGAACACTTTTTAGTATTTATTTTGCAATGATCCATTTCTCTGGAAGATACCATTCATATCAGTGTTGGGTGTCTTCATAATTTTCTTTAATAAGAAAGATCTTGAACCAGCTGGGCTTGATAAATGCGAGTCCTTAAGGAAGAAAATATGATATTAACTTAAAGGGTAACATCCGAGACGTATTATGAGAATTTTTATAAAGCTGGAAATTAAAAATAAAACTCAAATAATAAAAAAATAAATAAAATATCGTTATATTAAAAATTAAGAGAGATTGCTTTTTATTATAATTAATGTTTTAATCCATTTTGCATAGTAAAAAAGTTTTAACCTTATTTATTCCTATTTCATTTAAATGTAATTGTAGATGGTCTTCGCAGATAAAGGTATATTTAAAAATTACTTTAAAACAATAAATTAGTCAAATCAATTACATGACTATTATGAAAGATTCTTCGCAGATAAAGGTAAATTTAAAAATTACTTTAAAACAATAAATTAGTCAAATCAATTACATGACTATTATGAAAGAAATATACTTTGCAAATGAGATTTCATATCTCATTAATTTCGCTCATTTTCAAGTAAAAAAATATATGAATAAAATTAAATATACAATAAGTTTACTAATAATCACGGGCTGGTATTGGAAAATTCATTATGAACTTACAAAAGCTCTACTTCTCTTTTTTGTGGTTCTGCATATTTTTATAGTAATATTTTCTTCTATTATGTTCAATAGCAGTGGAGGTAATTTAGCTCCTTCGATTTAAATTTTATTGGGTCCCAAGCGCTCGTACAATTGTCCAATTTCCGAAAAGAAGTCACCTTTAATAAGACCTATTGGAACGTTTTTTTTTTTGTTTGTTTAACAAGAGGTTAATCGCAGTTTTATTTAATGATTTCAACAATGACAGCAGGAAACGGAAATTATCGCTAACTGAATTTGTGATAAAAATGGACATTTTAGCGATTCCGCAGTTGTACTAGTAGTTTAAAAATATTTGGCAGGCAAGCTAATGGGAGGTCCTTGTAATTATATGGCAACCGTAAATGTAAATATTCTCCTCGCGTTAAATCTACGATCGAAACACGCTGATAAATACAATTAACAACGCATCATTCATTTTCGACTTGTTGATTCCTATACCATGAAAGTTGTTACATATTCATACAACACGGCTTTATCAAGCCATCGGCTTGTATATTTTAAATGTTAACAAATGCTGGCTGAAAGTTTCTAATACCACAGCTCAAATATTGCTATCCATTGCTTGTTTCTTACTGACTTTATCAGTCTCAAAAAAGCAAAATAGGGTTGTTTTTCTTTCATTTCTTTCTTCTTAAATCGCAAATATTTGATAATCCAAATGGTCTTCAATTTACTAATTTTTATGATGAAACGCTTTTAAAACTTCCTAATCTCACTTAAATATCAGTTTAAGTTTTTAATATAGCTTTTACGGGTTTTAATTTTGGGTAAATCTGTTTAAATGCATTGATTATAACACATATATATATATATATATATGTATATATATATATATATATATATATATATCCAAACAATGATGTATACTTGAGGTAAACTATTGCTACGGGCGCTTAGGCGTTCTTGTGGTTTAGGCCCACACGACGCCCAAGCACGACATGAGTTATACCAGGGGTAAATGAAAGAGGGAACATTATAGTTTTAATTTTTATGTTTCTGTTATTTTTTGGATGCGCCAAACATGCTGACAAAGTTTTATTTTTTTAATTTAATTTAAACTTAATTGAGGCTAGTTGTGCGGCAGGAGTTTTCGCCCCACAGGGACTTATAACTAAAACAACATTTATAAATATTTTTGCTTATAGAAAACCAAGCCCTCCAATCAGCTTTTATCCTATTTAATTTTTATTCTCTTTCAAACAGTAACAGTTTAAAAATACTGACTAGTGCATGTTTTCCAATCCTCATAAAAACATAACGGTAAAAGACTGTGTTATATCATCTTTTTTTTTTTTTGCAATGAAGTGTCTCACTCGATTTTCTGCTTCTGCCAGGTGATGGATTACTCATGCACGAGAGTATTACACCTGTAATTGACAGGTATTAGCTATGCTGGGTTGTCATAATATCAGTGGGGAAAAATGATTCGTAAAAGTTTAATCTAGCAGTAAGCTCTAACTAGCACACTAATACTAGTATGACGTAATCATTGTGAGCTGGAAAGAGGAGCGAACTTTAATAAGATACGTTAATAATTAGTTTATGAAGAATTTATAGTTATTTATTATGAATAATTCATAAACCGATAAATCGAGTAGTTGGAGTAATAATGTTATAATGCACTGCAGCTTCCTCAAAATGTCTAATTATGTAACTAAAAAAGGAAAACAAATATACTATTTCCACTGTTTATTTAGACATGTTTAGAAAACAAATATATTCCTTCTTTCAAATTTATTAAACACAACATAATTACATTATGTAGGTAAGCATATATACATTGGTTTTAATCTCATAGCTTGCCTGAGTGCACGATATCACCAGCAGAACACCGTAATGGAGCTGGATGAGTCATATACTATGATATTAATCATAGATTTTCCTACTTCTAAAAGTTGTTTGATTCCTGGATGGTCGGAATACATGTTTTTTAATGTCTTTAAAGAACTCAAAGAATCTGACGCAACCGTTACATTCTTGATACACAATGGAATGGTCTAGTGTGTATCAATAGCAATGAACTTTACAGTTGCTGTTTAAATAATGCTAAGGTGATGTCATTTCATCTTATGAGTGGATTACTTGATGACGAAGGCTTAAGAGGCTGCTGTTTACGGCCTGGATCCGTCAGTAAAAATTAACTGATGTTTGTGTGATTCTTTCCGAATGAGTCTTTTGTCTAAAAATAGTCCTACACCGACGTTTGTAAATGAAGACTTTCTTAGTGAAAAACTCATGGACACTTAGGCATTTACCTCAGGTCAGTTATATTGGATTGGATTTTATATTTTATATAGAGGCAAGGTAGGTGGATATAAAAAAATATATATTTTTGGATTTTAAAACAGATTTTCTCTTCTGTTCGATTCCATGCTTAAGAAGTTTATACCAGAACATCCAGCGTACTGTCTCGTTGGACATGGAAGTCACCTGATGAAAAATTAAAAAGGAATCGACGGCTGCAGAAGTGATCAGTTCCACCCTTTGTGTACCATCTATTTAGCGACACCTGAAATCTAAAAGCATCCTCAGCACCTCCGGAAAGTCTATTAAAGGAGCCTCGCAAGAGATGGCTTCTAGGAAGAAGACAGACAGTGATTATTTACGGTATTGGTATCACCTTACTTAACACATCACAGGCCTAATAGAAAAAAAGTACATAGCCAGATAAAGAAGTCATTTACGAGAGTGTTGTATTGGTAGCTGTCAACCCTATTATTGTCCTCGCTACCAAGCAAAGATACCATCAATAGATAGAAATCAATACTACAACGAGGCTGTAGAATGTTATCCTCTGTACCTACTTTCCAAACCAAACTTCCGAAAGATGTTGAATGGACCGGACAGCAAAGTGAATTAGGTGTTCACGAATGCCCATCCTATGGGATACGGGGAGAAAGTGGATTGGTGATTAAGCGGATCCGCGGAACCGCAGGGGCGACAGGAAGGGACATGCATTACATAAAGCAGTTACCGGATGTTCTCGGGTCCCTCACGATATAAACGATCATCAAGATAATCGTCCAAATACTTCAGGTTGGTTTTTTTTTCTTATCCCAAAAAGATTGAAAGTGGAACAATTTTATAAAATGACCTCGGAAATAGTTAGGTGTTCCTGAAACTAGAATGAAGTAAGGTTTTTCACCCTTCATCTATAATTTAATTAAGAATAGCCACTTGATAGGGGCTGGATGTGCCCAAGGAGCTTCGATCTACGGTTTTACCAACAGGGAAGATAAATATTAGACGCAGCTAGTTACGAACAAGCGAACTTAAGTATTTTAGCGCAGTGTCTTACTTTGAGCTATACTGCTTCCTAATCCTCATACAGCAATAAGACAATATATCAGACCTAATAAATCAAAATGTTTAATGAATTTTCATTTGGACCTTTACGAGGAAATTTACCAGAAACTGTACAAATATAAAGGTATTTTCAAATAAATCTCTTATAAAAAAAAAAAAAAAAAAAAAATCTTGTTTACTTAACAGCCTATATTTATTTTAATGTACATGGGTAATGCCAAGGGGGTTCACGTACAATATGTAAAATAAAGAATATATAATCTATGTTTATTGAACAACTCTATTATACATGTATATATAAATTATTGGCATGTATATGTGCTGATTGGAATACGAATGATTCTCGAGTTTGTTTCAGGATTTGTACTTAGTTTCAATATTTAAATATTAAATATCAGGCCTTCAGCTTCTGTCTAGGTGAAGATACTCGGCGGATTACCTGTTTCTATTATAGTTTAAATAATTATTAATTAAGGTCGTGGGTTCGCGACCCGCGCTGGCCCTGGGATTTTCTAATGGGAGTAAAAAATCCATAGCTATGCCGTCCCTCGGATAGGACGTAAAATGGAGGTCCCGAGGCTGTACGATGTCAGTTACTCGAGCCCTAGATCCCTATCCTAATTATACCTGAATAGGCAAACTTTAGGACTCCCACTGTAGCATCGTCCGATTAGCCTTAATAGCATAAAAGGAAGTTAAAAAACAAACAAACAATAATTATTAATTAATTTATAGTTGAATGATTATGTTATTTAATGTTATTAATATAATATTTGTCAAACCATGATTTTTTATAGTGGCCTAGTATTGTATGTTTCGAAAATCGACCCTAAAACTTGGATGCATATTCGACAAAATATGCACTTACGAAACGGATATGTTTTTTAAATATTTTATTAGTATATTCAAGAATGTCAGATTAAAATAAGTGGTCTTGTTAATAAAATAGAACCAAAATTAAAAAAACATAGAAGCAAAAATATGAAAAAATTAAAAATTAAAATATGAAATCAAATATATTTCTTCTTAATTACGTCATAAGAACAATTAAGACAGAATTCATTAAGTATTCTTAAACAACTTTGACGCTTCAGATGTTTTTGAAACTAAGGTCGGGTTCGATAAGCTACACTTTAAACACTTGAAAAAGTTCTTTCTTGATGACAGGTGGGTTCCGAGTATCAGGGACGTAGATCTCAGCTTCGATAAGAGAGGGCAGATTCTACTTTATGCTACCTTAAATTAGAAAAAAAAAAATAAATAGAAAAAAAGCTGAATCTGGTCCAACCAGTTCGACGGAAGTAGGTTCCCAATTTTTACAGTACCGCTACTGGACAGGTTAAATAACAGGCTCTCTTATTGAAAAGATTCATTATGCTCTGTTTTCAAAATTGACTCCTTGGATTCAAATTACCATCTAAATTATCACCCCATTTTTCAATCCATCAACCTACATAGCCTTTTTTGTAAATTTACTTTTGTATAATGTTTGTAATGGTACATCTTCATGTATAGGATTATGTAAAAGGGAGGTTTCTAGGAATAAATTTAAATCAGGCAAGAGCACGTTTATCTTATTAAGATTTGCATGCAGTACATACATTCTAAAATCAATCTTAAATATATATGCTCAATGTCAACGTATAGCTGACTTAAGAAAATAAATATTTATTCTTAAAAATAAAATGAAAAATAATAATAATAATTGGTTTAATCCTGTTTATGAGCGGATGAAGAAATCCAAATAGTGCCCCAAAAAACTTACCAAAGAGTTATTCGTTATTTTTTTATGTGAGTAACGTTCTTTGAACTCTAAATAAGCGATTAATTTAACACGTGTCTGGACCAAGTATGTTTAAAACCCGTAGCTCTTGTTATTTCACATCAACTTATTTCAAATTTATTTACAATTTAAATCAACAAGCCTCATCTTATCCTTGGGCATTCGGCATTACTTTTCTGTATCTACAATGGAATCCTGTCAAGTATTATCAATAACTTACAAACTAACATTTTTTTCCTTGTTGAGTAACAAACCGTCTCTTATTGAGAAAAAAAAATAATAGGCTTAGTCCATAAGCCGAATGGATAAAGAAATTTAAATACTGCCCCATGAAACTTACCAAAGAGTTATTCCATATTTTTTTATAGGAATAACTTTCTTTGAACACTAAATAATTGAACTAATATCTGGACCAAGTATGTTTAAAACTAGTAGTTCTTGTCATGTTACATGTAACTATTTCAAATTTATATAAACAATGCCTCATCATATCCTTGGGCTTTCGGGCATGGTTTTTCTGCAGCTACAATGTCGAGTATTGTGATGAAATGAGTACATACTAACATTTTTTGCCTTAAGAAACAAACAGTCTTTTCATCCTCTGATGGTATAAGAAATGGAGTGACGGGGTGAACTAGCCAACGGAAGTACTTACATAAACAGTTTTATTGCACTATTCTATGTCTTCCTCTACGCACCAATCCAACAGGGAAATATTTCTGCGTTTCTTGAATAGGTTGCCCGAGCCTTATACGACGTTTTCCCGCTCTAGTCAGCACTTTATGATTACCGTTGGTTTTACAAGAAAGGTTGTGAAAGTTAGATCGATTGTCCTTCGATTAAGAGACAAATTACTTTCTTTCTTGGCTTCGTCATCTTTCAATATTTAAAGCTTTTTTTTTTTTTTAGGCTAATCATAAGGTTTCGATGTAGAAAATTTGAATTTTTTATTTTAATTCCACAAATCCAATTTATTGATTATTCCAGGTAGTGAATTGAAATTTTCTATCTCCAACACATAAAATAATGAATACTTCTTTCGGTCAATCAAACAACTTACTAAGGAATTAAATTTTAGCCAAATATATTTAGACTTAACTTTCTATATGATGACCTTTTGTCCGTTCATTATTTTGTACCCCCTATTTACTAATAAGTTTGTTAAATATTGTATGAGACTAGCACAAATCGCTGTAATTTATCTTAAAAATAATAGCGATTTGATGCATGAGTGAATGAAGAAGGATTTTAGTAATCTCATGTGTATTAAATGTTATTTATCCTCTAAATAGTCATGCCATCACTTTATGGTTCTTCCAAGACAATAAATCAATAAACTTATACTGGTGGATCTTGTGAAATATCCTACTTTAAATTTAAAGTTTTATTAATAAACATTAACTCACCTGCTGAGCTATTGTGGATCCCAGGACGACGGCAGTAACCGCCAGCAGACACAAGTGCCGCATCCTCTGAAAATTAAAGAAAAAATATTTATTCAATCATTAACAATAAACAATAAGAAAAAATAAATAATAATATTATGAAAAAAATGCAATTATCGAATTGCAAGACAATTAGAAAATTTTGTGTTGGGTTTTATCTATTCATATGTTTCTATCTATTAAATAAAATTGGACTCTGTACGCTGCACTGAGGTACTCCTGCCTTAATACACACGATGTCAGAAATATCAATTCCGAATTTGATCGTAAAATGACTACAAATTAACTATAAAAGTAATTTTGTACTAATAAAACTAAAAACAAATATAATAAAAAAAAATATGAATCTTATAAGGATATATTGATTAAAATGAGTCATACGAAGGGACCAAACAAAAAGATTTGTTTCTTTACAATTTTTGAGAAAAATAATTTATTTATGTTTATCAAAAACCTATTTTTAAAAGAATTCTGTCGTTAATTTAGAGTCATATATAATGATAAATCACTCCTGCATTCACATGGATTCCCGTTTCTATGTTTATATGAATATTACCTATATGTTTTTCAAATATTTCTGTATCCGCTATATAATTAAAATTCGGTAAAACTATTAAAAATGATTTTGTTAATATGGTAATGTAATGTTGATATTCAACTTTAAGATTTTAAAATGAATGGTAGAATAGCAATAAAGGTGAAAATTGCCTAATGTTCGAAATTCTTATAAAAACACTAATTTTTATACTTAAACTAGGAAAAAAAATTACCAATGAATACAGTACTTCAACAAATATTTTCAGTAAAGAACTGCCACAATTCTTTTTAACTTAATTAGAACAATTACGCTAATGTGGGTGAACAAGAAAACGAATTTGTTCAACAATGGCCTCCAAAGAAAACTCAAACAAAAGAAAAGAAAAAGATATATTGAGGGCAAATTTACATGAAACACCGTTGGCTTTACGTCACATCATTTGCATAATAGGAATAGTTTCTTCCCTGAGGTTAGCCTTACAACGGCAGTGCTTGTGGGAACAAAAGAAATATATATTATTCATTAATTTTTTAAATGTTTTATTCTTGATTAATGATTGTACAACATTGATATAGATCATAACAATAGAAATGCTAAAATCTGTTGATTAATAGAAAATTACTGATATATTATTATTAAAGAAAATTTTTTTTAACATTACTTAAGCTCATGTAATATTTTATTTTTCATGCTAAGGACTTGTCTTTATTTCTGTGAAAATTTTCGGTCGATAAAAACATATATCTTCTTTTAAACAACTTTTTAAATTTTTCAAAGCTACCAGTTATTAAGTATTTTTGCCATATAATTTGGCAAAGAGGGAATTTTTCTCGAGATATGGGGGGAGACGACACAAGACTCGAACTCTTAATCTCCTTGATGGAATCTCCCCGCATTAAAATGGGCGTCCGAAGGAATGGGCAGGGAGGCTGCTGTGCTCCCACCAATGAAGTAGTAAAAGATAATAGTAATAGATAGTAGAAAAAAATAAATAAACTCTATATTATATTTTCATGCTATATTTATTAATGATTATATAAAAATATTTTAATTTTCAAATGTCGAGAAGTTTTATATGAAATACTAGCTAGGGTGCCCGGCTTCGCTTCGGTAGTTGTGTGCTAGTTCTAATAACAGAAAAACTTTTAAATTAAAGGAAATATTGAACAAAATTAGCACCTTCTTGAAACTTTCGTTTTAACTTGGTATCAATATTCTGCAGAGTCCGCCGAAATAAGGAACCCTGTATGGTGGTCCTATTTGATCCAGAAGTATAGAAACTACCGAAGATTCATAGAAACTTTTTTTTAAGATTTTTCTTCCATTTCAACCTCCCTTAAGACATCCCCCCGTAATTTGAACGGTTTCTGCATATCTCAAATCTTACCACTATTACAAAGTGAAAACCAAAATTTCTTGAAGGCATAATTTTTTCATCATATTTCTTTTTATCTTGAACTATGAGGCATGATAAAATCCTGAATGCTGTTATTGGAGTTAGTCGTTTTGTCAACTGGAATGCTCATCATACGTAGTAACCAAACTAACTTCTTTTTCATAAATACAGTAAGAACACTTCAAACTTTTTATTTAAGATTTATATTTAGTCAATTCATCTCTTTTTTTATGTCTAATTTTATTCGCTCACTGTACTACTAAAAAAATGTTCACTCATATTGCATTAAATTTACTTAAGTATATATTATAAATAGATTAAATGTAATGTGCTGATCATATATTAGCCTTCTTATGAGAAAACTAATTTTTTAAGGAATCCAGTTGGTTTTCTAATTGATTGCTGAGATGTAAAGTACTTATTTTATTTTGAAACGCAAACTAATTATTTTCTCTTACTTTTTTAGTAATTTAAAAAAGAACAGCTGAAAAAATATAGAAGGATTACATACTGAATGAATGGACAATAAACATCGAGTGAAACGCACCCTAGCGCTTCCTGGTAGCCTGGAGCTCGAACTAAATTTTTCATTCATAAACTCGTATCTCAATCTCAGAGATGCTAATTAAATGGTGCGAGAGGCTTACAATTCCAGTCCTTTTCTCTTTAATTTTACACCCTTAAGAGAAAAACAGAAACCTTCTTCTCCATTAGGGGTTATACAGCAATACGCTGACATAACTTCCTTAATCCCACGTGGAGTCGTTTTTGAGCCTTTTCGGCACGCACATTGTACACTTTGCTTTATAATATATATTGATTGATTAATTGAGCCTTGCATAAAATAACTCGACCCCCACCCCTTCTCCCCGTATGAGATTATAACCAGCCTCCCCCCTCCCCTACGAAACCGTTATCATATCAACATTAATATTTAACAAGTACGGATATGAGATATTAGGGTTTTGAGCTATATCCAATATAGTTATATGTTATACTTTGAAATTGAAAAAAAAATATCCCTTAGCCTTAACTGAACAAGTAAACATGTCCTGTAATAAGAGATCCCAAAGAGTATACATGTCCTGTATACTCGAAGCTGGATGTGACAGGTCACTTCTCTATTTAGTGGCTTGCTGATCGCAGGTAGTCAACTGACAATCGAAGAGCCCAAGCAGTCTCTATAAAATGGCTACTTATATAACATAACAATAATGCTATTATAGAAGAGGGTCTGGCGTTTGGGTGTACATTGGTGAAATGACTTCCTTGCACAACTCCATGCCTAGAAACTGAACTTCCTTACAATGTAATTAAATCTTAAACCTTAAATGTAATCTTCAACCTCCATTTGCTGCAGTAGTGCAGGATTTTTATTTGATTAGTTCAAAGAAACTAAAATCTGCATAATTTTTAAATTGACCACTCAATAAAAAACAAGGAAACATAAATGTCCAACCTTCGCAAAGAACAAATTGCAACCAACTCCTGATCTCATTGTCCATGAGCTAAGACTGACAAGGTTGAAGACGTCAAGAGGTCGAGAGTTCAAGGAGCCATTCGGGATTAATGGTTTTTCAAGAGTCGACTATTTGAGGAAGATCATATGATTATTTCATGATTTATCTAACACCTCGAGGGGTGCTCGCTTTAGCCTCAGCCTACCAGACAGTCCGTAACCAGCTCTCGGGCTCACCCAGCCGTGCCCGATGCCTGAGAGTAATTGAGCTGTTAGGAACCAGAACTGTTTCGTCATTTGTTCCACCTCCGAGGCGGCCAACCTCAAAAATACTAACTGCCACGATAGAAACAAGTTTCCCTTATGTTTAATATTTAACTGTGTCTAATTTCTTCATTTCTTTAGAATCGAAGATTGCATATAACTAAGAACATTATTTTGAATAGATGTACATAAAATCTTAAGTTTATAGATTAAAAATAAAAAGGATGTTATAAGTCTTTCATGGTATAAGGCATATGCCATATATTATAAGGCATCAAAACCTGTGGTGAAAGCTGGGGTTTCGGTAATGTGTGCACATTAGCGGCTTCGAGCGAGTAAGCCATGAGAACTCGCCTCTGACGTCATTATCAGGTCATTACAAGATGGAGGACTGTGTTATTGAGTAATGGAGGGGCACAGCTACAGTGACTGGATAACTACAATCACAAAGACCAACAACGGTTATCTTTTGAGGGGCAAGCAAAAAAGTATCATCATCCACTGAATACCAAGTCATTGGTCAGGCTTTACATGCTCCGGTATATTTTACCTTAAGAAAAAAAAGAAAAAAAAAGAAGTTATTCCTACCAAAGCAGAGCCCTTAAAAAATTTATAAAGCTAATATATTTTTTTTATTTGTTACAGCTTATTTTCAGGGTCTAGCCCTATATAAGCGGAGTCTGGCATCAACACTATAGCTAATATATCTACATCCGTATAATGTTCGTTAATGCTTCATCATTCGGCTACCATCGTACTGATGATTACATTATGTGGTATTGTTAAATTATCTCCATGGGCCTCACATTATTCTGTGAGGGCTTTGCCAACAGTCATGATAACCTTGAAATAGCATCCCGAGTCATCCTATGATGTTACAATGCTTGGAAATATTTTCGTTTAGTGAATTTGTCAAATTTTAAACTGTACAACTACAACCTAGAAAATCTTGGGTGCATCACTTCTTAATCGTGTACTATTTCTTGGTCAGAAGGTTGTGATTAAACAGTAATCACGCTCAACTGCCAGGTTGTTCTTCCTTCATTAATTAGTTAATTACTCGCGTGATACAGAGTGGGTGTTCAGTTAAAACAAAATTGATAAATACTTGCCACACCCCACTTCGAACCCAGCATCTTGATTTTAGAATCCCGTAATTTAAACCAAATTCAGATTGATTTCGTTTATACGAAAGATTCTCTTATACTAAGTGCTTAATCCTTATGATTCCCCTAAAGGTAATTTACTATATTCTCATCTAAATTTAAAATTTCTTTTCTTTTTCTTTTTTTAGATGAAAGCAAGCTTCCTTACCTTAAGAAGGGAATATAACAGAAAGAAATTACCCTAAAGGTAATTTACTAGATTCTCATCTAAATTCTGATTTTCATTCCTTTTTCTTTTTTTAGATGAAAGCAAAGCTTCCTTACCTTGAGAATGGAGTATAACGAAAAGAAAAAAAAAATTGTATTGAAAACTATTATGCTGATTTTAATTTGTTTCTCACTTTATATATTGTCTGAGAGTCCTTGAGGTCAGCGACGTAGAAAATTACATTTCAATTGTTCCTAGGCCTACCTACCCGCAGGTGGGCGTAGGTGAAAAGCTATTAACGAGCAATCGATTAGTAGATCAACCGTTATCGATTACTCCAGATAGCCAAAGAGAAGGGCACCCATTGAGAAGGAGACATGGGGAAGCCCGCGTCGTTCCCTTCCACTTCCTCCAAGAAGGTCTCCCACGGACTAATTTTTTTTCTTACCTAACTCACAAGAGACAATGAGTGTCTGTTGTGTAAGTTCTCTGAGACCGTGCTCTTTTACCTTTAGGTCTGGTTACCATATCCATTATCGCTTGATAATAACAAACAAAAACTAACTACCTAAACAACAACCTAACAAGAATCTGTTACGATATGACAATAATAAGATATAGTCACCTGTAACAAGCTCGGAAAATTATTCTTTAAAAAAAGAAAGTGTTCAAAAAATCAAAAAAATATAACATCTCTAACGGGCAATTTTAGCTCATTTGGGTGTAATGATACTACAGAAATATTTTAGAAATTCAATATTTATTTATGTACAATAATGAAAAACATCTCTGCTTCGCTTAACTGTAATAATCCTGATCGAGTGGTTGAAAAAATAAATATGATGAAGTTGGTAAGTATTTTTCTTGTTAAGTAAATACACCAATATAAAAAAAAAAGTAGAAGATATTTCCTCAAAAATAAATGGAATCCATTTTTCCTTGAGTTTTGGCCATTCAATCACATTTTTAATTACAATGTTCATACACGATTTAATAAAATGAGTAGCCATCAATTTTATTTTGTTTTTTTACTTCAACCTATTATTATAATGGATTATTGATATTTTACATATTTAGTTTGTATTATAATTAATCAATATGTATTATAAAGCAAAGTGTACAATGTGCGTGCCGATAAGGATAAAAAATGACTCCACGTGCGATCAAGAAAGTTATGTCGTCGTGTAGCCCTATAGTCCCAAAACCGTGAAGAAGGTTTCCGTTTTTATATTTAGCCTGTAAAATTGAAGAGAAAAGGACCGGAATTTTAAGACTATCGCACTATTTAATTAGCTAGTTAAGAATGAAAAATTTAGTTCGAGCTCCAGACTACCAGGGAGCGCTAGGGTGAGATAACTTTGAGTTGTTAAACAATTCTTAAGTTTGAATTGTTCTTTTTGCAGTTATGAAAAAGAAGTTTGATTACTGATTACTTGATTACTATGTATAATAACTTGATGCCTTCCGGTTGATAAAATGAGTAACTCCAATTTCAGCATTTTTTCAATAAGATTTTATCACCCCTCATAGTTCAGGATAAAAAGAAATATGGCAAAGAAATTGTGCCTTCATTTGCAGCAAAATTAATTTTTCTGCAAATGAATGGTTCTTTATTTGGGCGGACTCTTAATATGAGCGGTGGAGGGCAGAGCTGGAATCTTAATATTAATACCAAGATAAAACCGTTGTAATAATAAGTTTCATAAGGTGCTAATTTTGTTCTATATTTCCTTTAATTTTAAAGTTTCTCTGTTATTAAAACTATCACTCAACTAGCGGATCGAAGCCGGGCACCCAAGCTAGTATATATATAAAACATTACTGAATTAACATAAAAATTTCTATGAGATAAAGTGTGATAGGAATGCGGTTGAAAAGGATGCCGCCCCGTTAGACATAACCTACTTACCTCCACTCGGTCCAGCCTTCTGGTTCCTCCAGTATTCGTTAGCATCTTTCAACTTCTTGTCAAAAAATGTTGGGAGATTATTTAACGAAAACTATTAAGGCGAGGTTTAAAGGTAATATACTAATACCCATTGCTTCGAAACTTCACAAATCTAATAATCTAAAATAATCTATCTAATCTAAAATCTAACAATATTTATTATTTAATATTCATTATTTTTTTTTCAGTTCAGGTTATTTAAATTATTCATCTTTGAAAGAGGAATAACATATATCGACTTACAAAAAACGAACCAATTGAAGCATCTAGCTATTCCATCTACAATTTTCTGAAATGCCTATTTTTCTACTTTCGGGATGTTTTCGATGCACTACATCATACTGATAAGCAGGTTCTTATCCTTCACTGCGAAAATTTCGTTTAAAGTGATGGCGTTTGTTGCAAAACAAACTCTATTAAACCTTCCTTCCCAGGCCGCTTTATAGGGAAGTAAATTATTAAAGGTAACCGGGTGGGGCTTAAACAGGTTATTAGATAATAGTTCAAGCCGAAGAAAATTGTGGAATTCATTCAAATTTCCATTTTTCATTGAAAATTGTCTTGAGCTGACCTTTTTTTATTTGTTTCTATTTATATAGTTTATCCAACAAATTTATATGTTTATATTTATCTTGAAATTTCAACAAGATAAAAATTGGTACATATTTTTTACTACTTAGAACTATATTTCTGATTTTCCTAATAAAATTTTACTCCATAAGGCACTGAAAAGGTGGCGAATCAGTTTGTTTCAAAGCTGGTTCTATCAAAAATTTAAAATTGAGGTGAAACAGATAAAATTAAACCTCAGCAGCTCCAGCGCGTTCAGTTGAACAAACACTGTAAAGTAATTAGGCTCTTACTCAAGAGTAGGCAGACAATAGCGTACGTTGGTACTTTCCCATGGGAGAAGGCCGAGGTATTCCTAAGTAGCTCCTTAATTAACTAAAGTCTTCCTCTTCGTTCTACGACCATTCTCTCTTCGATTGACGAAAATCTTAGGTTTATTCATTTCAATAAAATTAATGTTTAAACTTTAAAGTCCTGTCACTTATTCAATCTAATCACTTATTCAATGGGATGACAGATATTTTCAGTAGGGTAGGCAGGTGCATTCATATTTGTGTCGTACATTCGCAAACAACTGAATGTAAAAGTGACTTGAACAAGCAGAAACTGTTTTTTCCGTTCCTCATAATAATAGCAGCATCATTTTTATAATTTTCGATGAGATTGCACGGATACCTTGTACAATTCTGATGCATTTATATCATACATCAAACATTCATTTTCTCTACTTTTTATTGGCATTTATAATAATAATAAAATAAGACAAACACATCATTAAAGCAGTTTTTTTGACAATGTTTGAGCTTTTTTTGTTCGATGTGTATTGTAAATGCAGCTTGAGTGTTAACCTTTGTGGCGAACAGGTGGGCTGGGCAAGTGGGCCGCGTTCCGATCCGCCAAGCCTTCCGACATTAGTCACAGCTTTCTAAATATATTTATTTATCTCCCAATCAGTTAAATAATACAGCTTAGTTACTGCCTTCCTGTTCTAGAGGAATGTACTCTGCATTAAAAGCAGAGGGTTGCTATAACTTACATGTAGGAGCTAATATACGAACACAGCAATACAATATTATCTTCCAAGAGCAGGTTAACAAAAATATACCTTGCGAAATATAAATATTTATTTTTTTTTAACATCAGGTGTTTTAAATTGAAATTGGAAATAAATACACAAACTTCAATTATTGTGGCGATATTTTTGAGTGTATAAAATGTTTATTAAAAAGACGATTGCGTACATTTACTTTATTTCTGTTAAATACTATACAGTTAATTTACAAGAAATAGACTACATTGTCTTTAAATGGTTTTTATATCTGTAAAGATGCAAATATTATATTTCTCCTTCGTTACGATATATTTTTTACTTTCACTTACCTCTATATGAAATATATAGTAAGGTAAAGTATTGCGATCGTGAAAAATTTCGACTTCCGGTTTTCAACGGAAATACACGTTTTGGGGTCCCCTGAGTCCAAATAACTAAGTACCGCGAAATGGTCTGTGTGTATGCGTGTGAACAGACTAGCCCAAAAACTATAAACCGTACGAACCAGAAATTGGGTATTGGTGTATGTATATGCCCACGATGTGAACAAATTTCATCAAAATTGGTCAAACGGAGGGGGTACTTTACTTAATAAATTTTGTATCATTTTTCGGTGTTTTTTTATTTACTCAAAAACGGCTTTAACGATTTAGATCGAACTGGGTATTTGATGTATGTATATGCCCGATTTTTCAGCCGAAATTTCATCAAAATTGACCAAACAGAGGGGCAACTTTATTTAATAACTTGTTTTCCCATTTTTACGTTTTTTTCGACTTTCCCAAAAATAGCTGTAACTATTTTGATTAAACTCGTCATGCCTAATGAGAATCAAGTATTCTTTAACATCAGATAAGCTTTATTATTATTAAAATGTTCTGAGGGGGCTTAAATGGGAAAGGGGCCTTTTTTGTTTTTCTGTAATGTACTTTCGTTTATTTGGATAAATTATCTGTCTCTCGTTTCGCCTAAAAAAAAAAAAAAAAAGAAATCGCTAAATATGAAATATGAAAAAATCAAGTAACTTATACAAGAGATAAAAAGAAAAAATCGATAAAACACGTTGAGCCCACCCATGCGCAGTACTCCTTTAATGACAGACGATTGTTTATAATTAAAGACGTTCTGTTCATTTAAAGGAAATTATTTGTTTCATGGTAACTAAATGAAGTTTTCAATAACTACATAGAGAATTATAAAATCAGACGACTTGGAGCATTATGCTTGCATTGCTGCATTGTCACAAATAAAAACTTTTTTTAATAATAATTTTTTTAGTGTACTCTATGGAATGAATAAAATAAGAAAATGAATGTGGACAAATGTGTGACTTTGAGGAATGGCATTTATAAAACACGCCAATTTCTAATTTAAGTAAGTTGGTAAGTGAAATTTGTGTGTTGCGCGCATCGTACCAGATTTTATATAGCTTAGGAACAGTTTTCGAAGAACCATTGTCATAACTTTAGTTTATACCTTCTGGATAACTTGAGATTCCGTTCATTTTTTCAAGATTGGAGACTAATTTACTAATAAAATCTACTGAAAAGTATTCAGTTATTGACTGGAAATTAGCGAAATATCCGAGAAGCAAACGAAAGTGGGTTAGGTTAAATGCCACAGAAAGCAGAATTTAAGATGCCTTTGATTACTCCAACCTTTAACTGTTCCTGTTTTTGTTCCACTTTCACGTTGTTAAAATGATTAATGACTTAAATGCCAAAAGGAAGCGTAGAATTACATTATATATTTTAGTGCTGAATGATTAGTTCTATTTGAAAAGAACATTTAAATGTTCGGCCGTTATCTCCTTCAGAACCAAGAACCTTTAATCAGTATTCAACGACTGACGGGATTTTTCGGTGGCAAAAATTTGCTCCCATCCTTTCTTAAGGTGAACCTTGCCATACCGGCGTACTAACACAACTATTTACACTGAAACTTGAAATCGAGCGAACAATGATTTCTGACCGCACCTACGTATTTTTAATACAACAATTTTCATTACGGCTGACTTGGAATTAGCGGCTGTTCTGACATTTGCTCTAGCTTATTATGGTTAAAATCAAATTGTGAAAAATGCTAAAAGAAGGTCTAGAAATTTATCTCAACTAATTCAAAAGCGACACTAGCGCTATTTCCGAACACCTTTAGGCAAACTGATAAAGTACCTTTTCGAAGTTCGTGTCTTAGATTAGCCGAACTGTGTTCTGATCAGCTATTCGAGGGTGTGGTTCACACAGTCTAAGTGCGCCTTTAGAGCTCCACTTTATCTTATAGCAGCTATTCTTCAGTAATTGAAAAAAAAACTGTAAAGATTATAAAAATATCTCCTTCGAAGATATATCAAATTCTGCTGACCGACTTTTATCACCCAATATCCACCAACTTGTTCTGTCGTAAACCTTATTACTCCTCATTATATCTATGTAAAGAATGAGAATTTAAAAAGAAAATAACAAATAATGCAGAAAAAGAAAAATATTCTCCTATTATACAGTAGTATAGACCAGTATAGATCCTTCTTCGACTATTATGAGCTGTGGAATCAATAGAAAGGGAATATCAAGGAGAATCATAATTTAGATTTTTAAATTCTTAATAGGGCTTAAATAAAATCATTGAAAAAAAGTAGATTTCAAATAGCGAGGAAGATCGGAATGCACAATTCTCGTTTTAAAGAATGATCGCAGTTTTCTGGGTATGCTATTGCCAACTGCGAACAGTTTAACAAAAACAAAGAAGTATGGTATAAAATAGACCTCTACTTCGAAACAGTGGTTATTAAGTAGTATATTGCTTAGTTAACCAATAGTAAGTGATAAATTGACTTTCTAGATTATTATGCTTACGAAGATGTTCCAGTTTCCATACTTAATATGGCTTATACTTTCAAAGTATTTGGGGGAAAGGATAAATGTCTACTGTGAGTGCTTTCGCAAATTAATAACATGTGATTGAATTCATACTTACTTTTAATTATTTATCTCACTAAAGATAACTTTTCTTTTACATCTCAGTATATAACTCATTCATTCATCTATATGATTATTGCGCTATTCCTTTGTAATTTTTATCTAGTTTATTTATATAGTTCGGTTATTGGCTGTATTTTTACCATGCCGTAATGAAGAAATAAAACATAAGTAAAAACGTCGGCACACGAAATATATTATGTGTCGCTTAATGGTGTGTTTACTTCAGTGACCGCAGCATTATCTCTACTATCCAGATAATTGATCAAATCATAGTTAGTTGTTCACGAATCAGCCTGATTTCTATCCGAACCAATTTTTTTTTTTGTTTTTGGAATCGGTCATGTAGTACCTAAAATTAGTGCGTTCAATCAAGTGCAATGTAGAAACCGATGCCCTAAAACTCATTCTCCACCTTCACATACCTCCGAATGGTTGCCTTAGCTGCGGTCAGTCGCAGACTATAGGGGACTACCAATACCGGGGTACCGCTAGTTGTGGTGGGAACTCAGGACATCACGTACTCCCGCCTACCTGGAAATGGCGGTAAGGGGCATCTCCTCCAGGACACCGTGAAAAGGACCTCTATCCCACCCCAAGGATAAAGGATTTCTTTCAGCATCTCTCACAATGCTCACCGGGCTATAGTGCCCTAGGCTTGATCGAAAAAAATGAATACTAGCTCTAAAAGCTTGCGTTTAGTTTATGAATGATTTTTTTTTTTTTTTTTTTTTTTTTTTTAATAATAATAATAATTGTTCTTCTTTTGAAAGGGATAATTGTCTCTTCCGCACTGACCATTCTTCTCTTAATATTATTAAGAAAGTTAAGCTCTTTCTTAAGAATTAGGCATGACTTTCTCTTTAAAAGAAAAAAAAATGTAATGATTTTGAGGAGAAAACGTTGCTTGATTGATAAGTTTTTCTTTCTGCTATTAACGCTTGGAATAAGAATTAACGGAATATCATTAGAGATGCTTTTCGATCGGTTACTTTTTTAAAATCATTTTTCAATTTTATTTAACAGAGGTAGCTTTTCCAAAACGAATTAATAAACATCATGCTAAAATTGATTGTATACACTAGTGCATTTTTATAGCTAAAAAAAAAGGTGAAAAGTTACAAATCATTCAGGCTATTGGAAACAGTCCTTTAAAGTGGCTTTATACTGCGTCGAAACACGTGACGAACAGATAATTCTCTGAACCTGGCCGTACTGGCGTACTCCAAACAGCTATTTACACTGAAATGTGAAGTCCAGCGAACAATAATGTCTGACCGCACCTATGTATCTTAATACAACAATTTTCATTTTTTGTTATTTTTACCTTATTCTTATTTTTTCTTTCTTAATACCTAATGTAATCACACATATGACTTGAAATCCGAGACCGTTTGTTGGAACAAACTAAGCGGTTGGAGCTAACCTTTTTGGATCTAGATTGTTCAAGCTCCATCAACGTCGTTCCACCACCTTCAAAGAAGACCTCAAAACTTCCAGAAGGTTCGTTTTACGACTACATAAAAGGAGCGAGTGACTGGTTTCTAGTCAGTTTTATACAGTAGGAAGTTAGTCTCAGTTTTTGTCTTGACTGTGAAGCTCAAGCCATATTATTTGTGTGCTATAAAGTTATAGTTTTTGTAACCTGTTCGAATATTTATGTTGTTATAATTCGTTGGCATTGTTATTGTTATATTTTCGTTCAATAAATATTTGTTAACCCACAGAAGTGCTACAACATCAAATATTTGTTTTCTCTTTGTTATTTATATAAGTTCATATTTTACTCATGTCTTTGTTATATATTTTAGCCCTGATGGTTAGGTACCCACATTATTAGGCTACTTAAGAATTAAAAGGTCTAATCTTAGGCAACTTAAACAACGAAAATTTCTGATTGAAAGCCTGACTTATTCCTTTATTTATTATTCCTTATATATTTTTAAGAAAACAGTATACAATTTTCCAGTTCAAAAATTTATCACCTCACCGCGCCAGCAGAGAGGGAATGGGAAAAATGCCAGATTTAAAAGTGTCTTTAAAATAAATATCTTTTACCAGAGGACAAACATATGTTTCCGACAAGTACCTACGGCCCAAAAACATCACTGCGACTAATTTCATGATTATTTTCATCTCGAACTTCCGCCTTAGAAAGTTATTTTCACTTTTTAAGCATTGAAGACATTCACTAATAGCTTAGACGATTCAGGGAGAGTGCCTCGAAGTGTCATTGTTAACGTCTCATAAAGTGAACCCCATATCTGATGTTTCCAAACTTCCAGTAGTAGAAAGCTGGTCATTATGGTTACAGGGAACGTGGCGACCCTATGCTATCTTTCCTTTCTCCAATTGGGCCTCAGAAGTTTTACGCTTCCCTATCCTGATAGAAAAGTCAATATTTCAACTGATCAAAAGAAAAGATTCTTTTTAACCCCTAAACCATTCCTGAGCTATTTTTTTTTAATTTTAAAGAAAATGTTCTCAGTATAATTATTTTGAGAAACATTATTATTGGATAATATTTGCTTATGAAGCTTTACTCAAACAGCAATAGCCACCATTATGAACTCCTGACAGTACCAGGATTGAATTGAAGACTTGTCTTGTACGGTTGCAAACAAGAACAAATTCGTTTAGCACCCCAAATGTATATTTGTTAAACTACTGTGGTAAAAAAATTTAAATAGTTCTAGAAATCTATTAAATTCACAAAATGTAGAAATCGATGGTCTAATGGTGTGTTTTTGAATTATTATTTAATTTATAATAGAAAAAAGAAGAACCCCTTAAGAATAATAGAAGTGTACTTAAATAAAAGTACACTTTAAAAATCAATTTTGAGTTATGCATGCCGTTGGAATCAGAATGACAAACCATGCAATGCCAGAATATAGTAACAATAGTATTAAGAGTTCAGTTAGCATAAAGTGCAAGTAGCGCATTGCGTTAACGCAAGTAGAGGGATAATTTTAAGTTTCAGTTAGTAACGGTAGTAATAACTGGCCCAATGGTAGACTATTTGTGATCAAAGAATATTTTCCCCAATTCGCTGTTCATAGGTACATAGTAAAATTGAAAATGCAGTTGAAACTTTTCATGTGATTATCCAAAAAAACAGTTTTTTGAGTTGTAACTATCTTGCAAGCATGCATTTGTATTCTCAATTTCGGTTTTGCTATGTTGCTTTAAGGGGATGGCCGAAAGGGCCTTATCCTAAGCGTGTCCCTGACAACCCCAAGATAACACCAAGATGGGGATTTAAAATTCAGAGGACCGGTGTTTTTTTTTTCGCAACTAGGCATCAAGCCATTAATCCCCCGCCGTAGAAGCTCGAAAGGGGAAGTATTAAAAGAGAAAAGAATGAGACTGCTTTGATCTCAGTGTGCTATTCAATCGATTCCGCCTTTGTAATAAAAATACTTTGCATATGAATTTTGAGTTTCATCAATCAACCACTAATCAGAACAAGATCTGCCTCAGGCGAATGGAGAGTTGTATAATGTTAGATTTTCTAGTTATTCCTCTAAGGATTGTCGGATTGCATAAGGTTTCCTTTCGATCCAGGGCCTTTAACTAACTGGTTTGCAAGGAATTCAACTTCATCTGTGTGTAAAGATTGCGCTGAAGGACCGCTTGTTGAATAAATCAGAGCAATAACCATCCAGCCTTTCTCTTGAAATTGAAAGATGATGATCTAGAGTTAACAGTGATCGAATCCATTTTAAACTGAAAATTTATCTTTATCCGATAACGTAATATTTTGAGTCATCAATAATAATAATACCTATTGTATTCGCCTGGTGCTGGTCATCAACCATGTACCTATGTCATGAGGACCATACTAGGTGATGGATGTTAGAGAGAACCCTAATACTAACGAGCTTCCTGTTATGGTAATTTATCTCTTACCATCAGTAATTAATTCTTGTCATGGGATCAATTACACATCAAATAAGAATAAAGGTGTTATTATTAATCGAGTAATGTCGCATAGATGGTTAGTCATCAATATATTATTATTGTAGTAATAATTAATTACCATTAGCCATAATGATAAAGTTAAATGCTATCTTAATTTTAGTTATTGTTGTTAATAATAGTTTCTCCGCATTTTCCAACGATTGTTTGTACTAGAATGAGTAGAATTTTATTTCTTGGTCGACTCAGAGAATATGCGAATACGACTTGCTTATTCAGTCTAGAAAAAGTTTTTTTTTTTAATTGTTTAGGTAAGCATGTTTATCAGTTAAAAAATAATTATTCATTTGAAGATAAGTAGAAATAAAAATTTCCAAGTAGGAATAGGTGTCACATTTGGCCATGTTTAAATTTTAGAAGTGGGTAAACTAGAGCTTGTTTGATTAATTTATTTATTTGACTATATGGTGCTTAAAATTTAACTTATGAATGTAGATGGTATCCTGTGGAGAATAGGAAATGTGTCAATAACAGCAAAACTACGCGTAAATATAGATGTAATCTATTTATAATATAAACACATTGAAATCCTTAAAGCTGTCTTACTAAGTTTCAGATGGACCACTAAAGAAAATCTCAAAAATTAATGCAATTAATAATTAAATTGATGCAAGAACAAAGAAGATGAAGAATTCGTCTATGAACTATTCATAGACGTTTTTAGACCTAAGGGTTTTTGCCCCCAAAAGTGCATGATAAATCGACATGTGCAGATTTCGATGTCATAGGTTACTACAGAATGTATGGATTTTGTCCATTTAAATTACTTTCGTCAACAACGAACACATAAAAAACACTAATTTTAATCTTACAAAAAAGGAGCTATTGTTCTATTCTTCCATAAATATATTAAAGGTAGATTGAAGCATATATAAATGGTAATAAACACTTTTTAAATTGATCCTTTCTTTCAAGTTTCAGCGAATATGAATACATTTCAGGAGGAAAGGTAGGTAAATATCAAAAATAAAATTATTCGATTTCATCAATATACTTAACACAGGATACCGTATACATTAACTGTCTGGGGAAATTATTTCGGTTCAATTTTCATGGGTCATTTGCTATTGCAGGGGTACCTAGACTATCTATGAACCACTTATGTCCCTGAGACAGCCGCAAAAAAATAAAATCTATAAGAAAATCTATTCAACTGGAATGAATAAAGGGGTTGAATAAAAGAAAAAAAGAAAAAGAGAAGCCTATACTCTAAGAGGCCCGTCTTGTCCTTCGCTTGCTTGACAGGCTTTCTCTCCAGCCTCTGTCAACATCCTCCGGGTGTATTTAATCCTATATAGTCTTTAATGATCTTCACTGTCAGTAAAGCTAAATGGATCTAATAAAGCAAGCACTATGGCTAATATTTTATACTCGGGAATGCTAAAAAATTATCTAGGAAACTAAGTATTTTATCTTTACTTTATATATACAAATATCTCGCGTCGCGATGGTTGTCCGGGATGAAATCCGAAACTACTCAACCGAGCTTGATAAAATTTGGCTCGTTGTTTGTAGTTTTTAGTTCGATTATTGACCTCGATATTTTTTTATTGGAAATACTTATTGTACCACAATTGAGTGGAATTATTTGTAGTAAGTTCTATAATTTCCCAAAAGATGGCGGAGTAAGTTGATTTATCGATACAACACTTCATTCTCTTTCGATAGGGTGGGTTAGTATCCAGATGGCAAATTCAATTGCGGCTAGGACTTGTTGAGAATATCTGTTTTTCCCATGGACCTCTAATATTTAGTATGTTGCATGCTCACGTATGGGGCAACCAACCAATCTATTATTGTTAGCAAAAGAAAGGTTTGCCAGGTTGGTAATAGAGCATTGTGCATCTATTAGCACTTCAATAAATAGAATTATGAATTTTAATAATTTAAAACAAAATGTAAATTATTATTATAAATCAACTTAACCTAACTTTTTCATAACATTCTTATCCCATTCCCGTAGGCTTTTAGATGAGCTGAATCGTTTTTATCTTTATAAGTGAATATTGATTTGATTGTATTAAAAACATTAGGATTAATTAATTCAACGCATTATAGCTACTGTGTTACAGCAACGCAATTAATCATTTAAATCATAATATATAATACTTTTCACAAAGTATTTTATCTCCCTAATTCTCGAGCTCTCATAAGGTATTCACAGGCTCCCCTATCTGATAAGCAAGCCCATCTCTACAAAATCAGATACATACACAAGTATTTGTAGAACCCGAGGCAAATTTGACTGAACATAATTGATGGCATAAATATATGCATGAAAAAAAAACAAACTGTAATTACTTATTTGATGTTTGCTTAAAATGCACGATTGAAGGAAGGATCACTTTTATTTGAAAACATGTATAGAACCAAGAATGTTTACAACGTATTCAAAATAGTTACTCGAGTATAAAAATTAGTTTTCTTAAAGGTGTATTTCTAAAGAAATTCTTTGAGGTTTAATCGGTAGAGATAGGGTATGATATTTATACGGAAATAAAAGACGTAAATATTATTTTCAATAATGACGATGGATCATAAGAGTGCAAAGAAATGGGATACTGGTTGGCTTAGTATTGGTGGTATACGGTGGTAATTGACACCAATTTTTTTCATTCTCCTTGATAATTTTTTTGCAAAATGGACTCTTATGGTTGTTAAAACTTGTACCACGTTACATCTTACAATCGATTACTACGACCCCCCAACAAGACGAGCGGGGAAAGTGGAGACATGGGGCGTGGTCATGGATCTGCGAGGCCTGTAATAAAGATATATAAATTAGAAAGTGAGCGATTTGGGAAGCTTTGTCTACTCCTGATCTGTCGAAAGTCTAAGTGGCTTTCCCGGGCCAGTGGCTTTTGCGGATTCGGCAGAAGTCGAGTCGAGGCGAGCGAACAAAAGTTTCACCGGATCTGTAGCTTTCGACTAGGTACTCTGCAAACAAGGTCCCGGACTCCCTGGCATAAAAGATTCGTTAGCGCACGGCTCTTTGACGTATACACGATGGGAATTAAAGGGGATGGCAATAATTTATACAACTTTTTCTAGTTTTGATGAGGATTACATTTTCAATTGAAGGAGTCGGGGCAAAATAGTGCCAGCAACATTTTTAACAAAAATAAACTGTAGCTGCACTCTGCTGTATATTACGTAGGACTATATGTCTATGATGGAAATGCCACCTAAACATGACTATATAGAGCCTCTATAGTCATATTTAGGTAGCATTTCCATCATAGACATATAGTCCTACGTAATATACAGCAGACTGCAGCTACAGTTTATTTTTGTTAAAAGTGTTGCTTGGCACTTTTTTGCCCCGACCCCTTCAATTAAGAGAATAGTTATCGAAGCATCAAATAGAAAAATGGCGGGAAAAACCTATTCCGAATTTATTAGTTCTGACATTTTAGTTACGAGATTGAGAGTATTCTAAACACCTCTCCTGGTCTTTTCCAAGGATTTCTCTCATCCAGCTCTTTTTAGTCTCATCTAATAGGTCTAATGTCGTTGATAAGGCTATGATTATTTTGGTAAAATATGTCATAAAAGTAGAACATAGAGTTCGCCGTTTGTCGATAGTTATTTTAAACCGGTATTTCGTATGTATTTAAGTCTGTTGTTGATTTAAAATTTTAGATTGATAATATTGTATACCTAAAACATAATTTTTTTAGGACTATAAATCTCAGTGTTTCCAGAGACTTTTAAAATAGGTATGATAGTTTTCAGTTCTTTGATTAGATCTGTTCATTTAATCTTTACTTGACTACCACAAGTTACCCTTTAGGAGAAGATTGATGGAAATGGAAGGGGGGATACCTGCAAGGCTTCCAACGGCATGATATTTCTTAACAGGTAATTTTGAGTTGCTTTTAGAAGCTTAACAATGAATGCCAGTGAAAATTATTAAAAATATATAATACGAAGTAGTTGAGAACATTGTGACTTTATTATTGTTTACGAATTTCAAAGCAGTACTTTAGTCTTTTAGTTTATCAGTTTTTTTCTCTATCGTAAATACAACATATTCACTAAATTGTCAACGACATTTTCTATTAACTCTGAGACATTACAATAAAGACAATCAAGTATATAATTATTATCGCGCCGTTCTTGAAAACGGAGGGCTTATGTTGCATAAACGTTCCTATGTGAGGACGTTTGCAATTACACACAATTACAACGAACAATTGAATGAGTAGATTGCGTTTACACGAAAATATTATCATATTATTAACTTTGAGGCAATGGAAGACTGCAATGTGTTGATTATGAAATATTACTTCTTTATTTAAATCTAGCCTTTTAGGTTGTTATATATCTAATGTAACCAGCTTAAAAATTCATTTACCATCAATTAAATATAATTTACGTTTTAAATTACATTGAAACTTAAATTATATTTTTAAAAATTCACTTCAATCTTGAATCCATTAAGCTTCGATATGCAAACCACGCCTTCAGGAAACATTCTGCGTTCCGCATGTGAAGTTGAAGTTTCTAAACAAAGATATAAGGAAGATGGAACTTACCTATAGCATTGTCTATTTTATCAGATTTTAGCCCAAGCTCCAGAACATTTTAATCAGTTCTCCATAACCTACATTGCATAACTTTTGGAATATTTTATACATTTCTACGGTTATCAACACGGGCAAGGAAAATAGTTACGTTTGAGGTGTCACTTGTGGTGTTGTGCCTAGCTAGCTTAGCAGCCTTCAACTTTAAAGGTGGCGGGTTTACATCACGTGTTGGCGCTAGGGGTTTTTCAAGGGAGTATAAAATCCTTGGTTGAGCTATCCCTCGGATAGGACGTAAACAGGAGGTCCCGAGCCTGTACGATATCAGGTTCTTGTTAAAGATTCATATCCTAATTAAACCTGGATAGGTAAAATATAGGGCTCCCACTTTAGCATGTGACGTCAATCGAACAAAAATACTACTATAAAAATACATTTGAATACTACAACACTTGCAATGATGGATATATTGAAATAAAACTTTTTTATACTTTGCTACTAATTTGTATATCCATTTTTTTTCTATTACGTGACAAAAAATAATTTGTGTACATTCCAGTGGCCAGTAATTTAGATTACAGATTACTACCAGTAAATGTAATTAATAAAATCATTTGCCAAAAAATACTATTAATAATTAATTTAATTAGTAAGTAGTTTTAGAAATTTACAAGACCATGACTTTATTAATTGTAATTCATAAGTTAATGACTAAAATTATTTTATTTATTACGCAATAAATTATCTATAAACATTTATATGTGAAATTAAAAAAAAAAATGTGTTTTCATTAATCAAGCTTTCTATAAATTCATATTGCTACTGTTTTAAATGGATTTTTTTTTTTACAAACAGAAAATTATTACATCAAAAATATAATCACAGAAATAGTCATGGGACGGCTAAATATAGCATTTTCGATTTATTTGTTCATATAAATATTTTTACAGCATAACTATTATTCTGATTTTATGTATATATTTAATTGATAGATAGATAGATAGATATTACTGTGATTTATTTTCTTAAATTTTAAAACGGTCAAAAGATCAATCTAATTGAAATAAGTTTACACAAATATATATTTCCTTCTTACATTTGTGTGGATAAAAAAGAAAAAAAAATAGGTAGAGTATTGAATGAATTTACAAATGAATGAATGTAAAAATTAGATGATTCAAATGATATAACTATATATCGAATAATTTTGTTATCTTATGTTAATGAATCAGTTTTATAATTTTGTTTTAATTTATTGGAATATAATTATCAAGTATTTTTTTCCTGTAAACTTTGACTGTGATTGATTCTGTACAAAAGCAGTAATAAAAGCTTCCTTCCATTTTTGTTGACGTAATAGTGAGAGGGACAAGGGTTGGCGAACGCCATCACCGCTACAATTACACTTGTTCATTTGGAACGATCGTAAAATATAATGGCGGTGTTCTCCGAGTACAGTTTCTTCTCTAGCCTCTTATATCGGGGGAGTCTGGGAAGTGTTTTCTTCTCCATCTTAAAACCATTAGAACTTCATGTTATAGGTTTTTCGTGAGAAATAGAAGGAAAAATGTCTTAAGTAAAAAAGGACCGTTAGTGGAAATACTTAAAATCCAACTTACAGGTGCTTATTTAGAACAATAAAGTAACGAATTCGTATTATTGGGAATGTGAACTTCTCAGTTTAATAACTATCTATATATCAATAAAAATCAAGAAAAAGGTGTTGGGCTATAAGTTTATTCTAAAGCCACAACCTACTCGGTAAGATTTTGACACAAGTAATGAAAACTCAAACTGAAAAAAACTGTAAATGATCACTGATATATATTAATATGATACAGTAAAACCCAAAAGTAATACAAAATAAATATTGAAATACAGTCAAAAAAAGTCTATATTCTCAAACTAACCTGTCATAGTTTACCCCATTTAAGCATCAAGGGGACGAATAAACTAAGTAGCTTATGGGCGAATAAAATGGAAAGTATCACTAACCAATAGTCCAAAAATACGGACAGATTATCATTCCAATTATTAAATTCCAATATTACTCATCAACCCACTCTTCTGGCCCTGGTCAAAAAAAAAAAAAAAAAAAAAAAAAAAAAAAAAAAAAAAAAAAAAAAAAAAAAAAAAAAAAAAAAAAAAAAAAAAAAATCGTATGACTTAGAATTTAAACCCGAATCAACTACAAACCTTACAGATAACCATACAACAATAGTGTAATTTTCAAATAAAAAAAAAATATCATTTTGGTTGAAATCAGGCAATTAATTGGATTTAGGCATTTGCTGACATGTACTGAAAAAAAAGTAAGAAAAATTGTATCTGAAATTCAACATCCAATAAAAATTAGTTAATTAAATTGTACGGGAGGTTTAGAAGAAAAAAAAACACAAATAAAATAACGGAGCACAGGAACGATTTTTTTTACCAACTTGTAAACAATTTGCAATTTTAGATTTTTAACGAATATTTTTGAATATTGCCTAATGTTTTGTTCCATTAATTTTTGTGTGTGCGGAAATGAATGTCAGAGAAAGTTGTTAAAATATAGCATCTTAATTATATAAACCAGGACAGTTATGTATCCATGATAACCAGAGTAAATCAATAACTAACTGAAAATATTCCTAACGACAAGTAGAGACGACTGACTGGTATCAAATTGATTACAGAAGACAACCGTTCACACAACGATTGCCATTGTTAAACGATGTTAAATATTATTTCCTCAATGGTCTTGTTACGAACGTTATTCGCAATTGACGGTATAACTTACGGAACGATAATAGCGTCTCTGAGCCAAGATCGTTTTCAATATTGTCTGGAAGAAATGCATTATCTCTGGTAGTGTAAAAAATATATATCTTTATATTATTCAATAAAAAAAGTAACTGAATGAAAAACGAAACAAAGGGGGTTGAAGTACTGTTTTTGTTTTTTTTTGTCATAGCTCTTGCAGACAAGTAGTGCAAGCGGATTTCACCGAGATCTACGGACATACGATACCAACAAATTATCGATACTCATTTAATTACTCGTATCGAATATTCAATACCAGCAATGTATCGAAAGGGAAGTATCATTATTTATGAGTACTCATATAAAGTATTCTCAAGCAGGATTTTTTAATTTAAAATAAACTTAACGTTAACAAATATGGCAAAATAAATTAATTTTATGTTTTTATCATTATTATCTGTGCTTTAATAGCACTTAATGGCAAATTAAATTTATTTTTATTTAAATTAATTTTTTGATTTATTGCGGTCCGATTATCAATATATCATTCAAGTACTTGAATCACCTGTTTGATACCAGTACTCATACTTGAATCCGTGGTATGGACAACAAAACTACTTTTACAAACCTACCCTATGATCAACCATGGCTGTCGTAAGAGAATAGGAAAGTTTTCTAGCACAAGAGCACAGTAGTATTGTGACTTTAGCTCTGAGCTACCCCACTTTCTAAATGACTAATTAGCAGAACACAGGGTGTTTTAGCGTATTACATAATAAAATGTTCTGATTTTCAGTTAAGACATATGTTATGTCTTGGTATTTTTTTTTCCTTTTTAATGTAAGATTGTTTCATTGTAAAAAATATCACGCATTAACGAAAATTGTGATTTTTTTTTGAGAAGATTTTCTTTTTTTAGATATCATTTTTTTGAAAATAAAAATTCGGATTGATTTGGAAAATAGAAACATTGCGTGGGAATCCGAATTAGAATTTATGACCCCAGAACTTTATTTTGCTGTAACATTTACTGGTCCCGAACGAATCCTTGTCGAGGAAAATTGCTCGATGCTCTGGCTTCAAACTACCATAAACCAATTGGACCCTTAAAGACGCTCTGAACGGATCGAGAAAATTCCTCAATTTAAAAATAATAACTTTGTCTCAACAATCGTCACATTTACGAAAGTAGGTGAATCGGAAATAAGTTTTCACCCTTTTAATTTATAATGTCTATTGAATTACGAGGCGAATTCGAATCCAAGACCTGGAGGCTAGGAACATAGTCCCTTACTAACTAATCTAACCCTCTCTTTAAAAAAATAATACTGACAAATTTACATTTAAAAAAAATTCAAAAATGTGATTTTTTCCTTTGTAGCGCTGCCACGGTAGGATATATGGTGGCAATGTCATCGATATATTGCACATGGTGATTCTAAATTTTGAATTTAAATGAGTTCAACTTAAAATATAAATAAATTAAAAATTAGGATAAAATTACAGCCTACGGGCAATAAAACGTAGCCGACATCATTTCACCTATTTAGGCTACAGTTACACCAATTCAGTTGCAAAAAAAAAAAAAAAACCTAAAATTTAAGGTTATTACTAGAAGGGAAAAGACATGCAAAATGGCCAACAATGAGTTAAAGGTTGTTTTAAATTGGATCAGGACTTCATTATTTTTGAACTGAAAGAACCATCTCTTAGTTCATTCATTTCCAATCTTAAAGTAAGTAAAAAAAAAAAATCAAACGACAATAAAATTAATATATGATCCAACTTTATGATATAACTTAGTTGTGAGTTGGATAAAACTTTGAGTAATAAAGTTTATTAGGAGGAAACAAAAGAGAAAAAAGTAAGCTTTTCGAAGGCTGTTAACTTTTTTAGATTTACACAAATATGTGGATTGTTCCCTTATTTCCTAAATGCCGTCTAAATATTACATATTAATGAATATTGAATACTTATTAATGAATATTACTTATTAATGAATATTCACTTATTAATGAAACTGTGATATTTACAGTGTTTATAATTAGTTTTTCATTTTACAAATATATTATAATAGTATCAATTTTAAAAGAATCTGTAGTACTTAAATATGTGAAGTAAAAAAAAAAAAAATTGAGACATTCATTCCAAAAAATATATACATAAATAAAAAAATAATCCGATATTTTTAAATTGCAGATGCACTACAATATTATTTCCTAAAGAATCTATACTATTAGGATAATGAATGTAGTAAAAAAAAAATGTCTCCTCTCTTTGGCTATACTGGGTTTTCCAGGCCAGAGGTGATTGTGGGAGATTAATTCAGGGTATTTGAACTTGCTGTCTTCGGGTTATCAATCATATGTTGGTTTTCAAAGGCAACACGTATTTCCTAACGCCATCCCGCCACTCATTTTTATATTAATTTGAAAGATAATTAAAGTGACATTACAAAAGTCAATATTTTATGACAGCTTTTATTTTCAATAATTGCCTACTTTTGCAGATATCCCCATCTTCATTCTACCTCATATAACAATCCTCATCTGTAAGATATCTATTGGATGATGAGGATATCCAGGTGGCTGTGCCCCAGGAGTTGCCTTCGGACTGTTGTATAGGTCACATCGAGTCCTACAAGACGTACTGCTGTGTGTGGATATATTGAGAGTTGGTGAATGCAAATTGACATGTTTACAGATCAGATTGTCAACAGTGAAAGTGTAAAGTTTGAATAAAATCTAACGAGCCGTTTTGGGACAATTAATAAAAGCAATTTGTGTAATTGCAGCGAGAAGCAGTGGAGTGGGGGAACCACGTCTCAGGTGATACACCTGCTGGGATTACACCAGGTAAACAAATAACATAAACATAACCTACTTGCTCTTGAAATAGACATCGAGTAAATATAACAGTTCGGATAGTAATTGGAGCTAATTGTTATAATTAAACTGATGATCTGTTATTCTATTTTATTTCTACCGAAATTGAAATAAAATAGAACATATAACAATCCTCATCTGTAAGATATCTATTGGATGATGAGGATATCCAGGTGCATCGGCGTCGAGGGGAGTGACCCCACTCCCACATGAGGCCCACCTGGGTCAGACAAGGTCGTATTAAGTTGGATCTTCCACCATTTCACGGTCGGGATATCGTATGTTTAATGGTTTGTGGTTGTATCTCCGGGTTATCATAGAGTAATAAATGATGACAATCTATTTATGAATAATATTCTAAAAACCGAATGTGGCAGTAATATTTTTAGACTTGACGGTTCTTCTATGTCTAGTGACTTAATTTTTGAAAAATGTTCCTACAAGGCTGAGTGTAAACCATAAAATACCTCTAGCATTAAATTCATGAAATCCAAAATCCTTAATGCTCCTAGTTCGCCATCGCCAAAATCATCCATAAAGACCTTAATATTTCTATATATCGCCGATTAGGCCTAATCTAGGAAGACGTCTGTTTATTCACAATAAATTTATGACCAATCTAATCCCTTATCTACTTATATTTGTTGGTCAGTTTTTCTACAAGAGTGTGTATGTAATTTTTTTGATTCCATTTAATTGTATTTAAAAGTCTGTACAGTGGTGAATTTCAATAAATATGATTAAATAACAATACAGATTAGAAAAAAAAAATAGCTTTCATTGCAATCGGATGAAGAAACTAAAGTTTGTCTCAACTTGTAACTGTAATAAAATTTTAAGAATGGTTTCTGCATAGAAACTTTTTGGGACAGGTTAATATCTACTATGCTAACTAGATTATGTACGATTCAGAAATTTCAAGAACAAGATCAGTTTCGGTCCACTATATTTCACAAGAAACGTTTATTTTCGCCAAAAATTGCGAAATGATCAGAACCATTGAAGGATAGAAATGTTGCTAGAAATGTTGTTTCGAATGAAAGTTTCAGGGCGACTGTGGAATTTAAATATTCACTGATTCTATTTGATTCTATATCGGCTAATTTCATTTCCCGGACTCGGAAAGGGTTGCATTAAAAAAAAAACAGTATGTCTTCGTTTCAAGATAAATACTACAAATACTTCTACGTATATGGACTTTTAAAAATAATTTAATCTTACTTGATTATTCATATGTTTGAATTCATAAATGATGTTATTACTGTATCCTAAAAAGTCTTCTTCAGTCGAATATCAATATACCTGCAACAAAATATAAATGTGAGAAAAACATGCGAGATCTATCATGAAGGAAATTGTGCACATAAATGATTAAATTACATCAAGTAATTAATTTTTTAATGAGCAATTCGTAGGAAAATAATATAACATCGTTTCATGTTTCCCGTTTCATCGAATGCTGCGTGGCTTTCTTCATTGAGAGAAAGCTAAGGATGTTTCATTAATTAAATATTTAGAAAAAGAATAAAAGTCATTCATTCATAAATAACTCGACTAATTCCATTTGTTTTTTAATTATAATCCTTTCCAGCAAGAAGAGAGAGTTCGATTAGACTGATATTTAATTATTATTTTTTTTTTTATATTTTTTCCTTCCTTCATTATGTCAAGATTCCTTCATTATTCAGGTCAATGCACTGTTGACCAATTAAATTATTTTTATAAAAAATCGATAAATTTTATATTAAATAAGTACATATTAGAAGTGTACCGTTATGAATTATATTTAACTTATTTGAAACGAATACCAACTTTATTGTTTCTTTCGAAAATCAGAAACAAATAATATAACAGACATTAAAATTAATTTTTTTTTTGTCGAATATTAAAAGTTATAAACATAAATAAAGCTAAGGTATTATTAATGTTTATTCGGAAGTTGAAAATACGAAGCAACAGTTCGAGAACAACACAATATGTAACTAAGGCAATTCTTATATTATTTGTAGAAACAGAAACAAAATCCTTCTAAAGTTGAATATTTTAAAAATATTTTTTTCAGAGAAAAACAACGAAAGGTTATAATAGATAACAAATACATAAGTTAAGTAGGGCGTCGTACAAGGGCACTAGCATTAACTTATCTGGCGGAGAGAGAAGAAAAAGCTAAGAAACCTACAGTTAATTTTTTTCTCGGTAGAATGGTGGTCTCACAAAAAAGAACAATGGAGACAAAAAAAAAACTGTATACCCCCCTTTTTTTTATAATAGATTAGTTCTAGAATGTGGTCCGCTCATTTAGGTGGTGATTTTTTTTTTCTTCTAGTTTTGGATTGATAGGATTTATTTATAAGGATACTATTTATAATTAGATATATTCATATCTTCATGACATTTCTTTTCATTTTCTGTTTAAATTGTATCTTATGATATCAGAATTCTTGGTCCCATGATTTGTTTTTGCTCAGGCCTAAAACCAAGGAGAAAATTATTAATAAATTCAATTATTATTATTATTATTTATAACGAAGATAATCTGGATTCCACTCTCTTGATGGAGGCGATAAAGGTTCGCAGTTAAGATGGCTAGGCCATGTATGTCCTAAGGATGGTGAGTGGGATGTACCGGAGGCAAGCGATGGAAGCTCGAGTTGATGCCACCAGAGCCAGTGGCAGAAGAAGAACCACCTGGAAGAGGCACGTCAGTGCAAGAAATAGGGGACTAATGTGTGATCAAGCCAGGATCAGTGAAGCCGACAGGGGACAATTGCGTCGCTTCTGCAAGTGCTCTTATCCATCAGGAGAAGAGCAACGGAATAAGTAAGTTGTACCGAAGAGGAGAATTTTTTTTTTTACATCTTCCATAAATCTTGGATGATAAGGAAGCAGAGCAGAAGAAATCAGTGCTATTAGAAAAATATAGCTGAATTTACAATTGTTATTTACGTTGCACGTTGGTTAATGTTGTGGGTAACAACTCAACAAAAGTATGGTTAATAATCATTATTTAATAACTATTCAGGAATTTTCCTTTCTTCTCTCTTGGTATCATTTAACCTAGTTCACCTTTATCATTAATTTTATTTAAATACACAGCCTTAGCCGTAATCTAAGTATCTAGCCGACTTTAAAAAACGGAGATATTTTTTGTAAAATTTTTTCTGTTTGTTTTCCACCTCTAATCTAAATATTTATAGCGTCTAGAGATGATTTCTATTCTGCAGCGATATTTATTTTCTATGGTAATGTCCTTATGAGGCAATATTCTCTTCTTTCAGGAAATAAAATTAAGCGGAGAGTCATGGTAAATAATAATCAGATAAACCATTATAGCCATGGTACTCTTGTATAAATAACGTAGTTTATGCTTTAGGGTACTAAGAATGTGTTTTTGAAACAGTTTCCTAAAGGATTGGGGAATAGCTTTGTTCAATGCTTGCCTGCCCTTGTAGTGTTGAGGTGAGCTTGAGAGGTCATTGCCAAATTTCAACAGAAAAAGAATGCATTTTAAACACAAAATTAAGCGATATTAACTCAAGCCAGCTAAGAAAATCACAGACAAAAGGTTTTAAGAATCCTTACTAGCTAATATAGAAATCCATTAGATCCAAGAGGATGCGCTCACAATGCCCCCAATCAGAGATCGCTCAGACGAGGATCGAATAGGACAAACAAAACAAGAAGACACGGTAGAAAGCCGAACACGGGAGGTGTCAGCTTTTAGCGGGCCCGGGCTAACGGGTTCCTGGGGCGACCCAGTTCGGGATCCGGCAGCTACAGGTGTCTCGAGGTGTCGCTACTTCGGGAGTCGGGGGCTCGTGGAGGATTCGGCAAGCGTGTGTAAGGGAGGGAATGCAGTTTGTGAGTTTACCACGGATTAGATAGGTATAAAATATATCCCCAGAACAAAAATAGGACAGTATCTTTCCTTATTGGATCTTGCATTGAGTTCCACAAGGCCCTGATGAAGAGCTAAATGCATGAGGCGGAACGATAGTGAACAGAAACAGATTTTTACATAATTATAGGCAATTCTTCTCTCACAGATACCACATACATACATACAACCAATAAGGAGTACTTCTATAATGAACAACCAACCTATTTGCCCTCTTCAGATACTTCGACATAACCAACGTCAAAATCTCGAAACCACATATATTTTTTCTGCTTTTATTTCATCCGTATTAAGGATTCAAGAATCGAAATTTTCTTTCTTCACGTCTGCTTAAAGGCCTCTTCCATTTTGCACCTCATCAATTTTGACTGTACCAACCTAACAATGCAGTACATTAAACATACGTTTAGAAGGATAGGCCGAAAATAATGATCCTGTAATCCCTTAGCTGTAATAAAACGAAATTTGAATGTCCATGAACTTTAAAAACTTCGAAAGTTTCACAGACCACTCCTCTACCATATTAGTTAAATTATTTGATAGTAATAGTTAATGCGACATACAGTTGAGTAATTATCCGGAAAGTAAACTGATAAGGATTAAAACAACTATTTCAACGTTTCTGATATTAAAGAAATTGCGGTAGTTATAAATCTATTTTTAAAATACTGTCCCATTACCGGTGGCAACACTTAAGACGGATAAGGTGAAGCGAGACGGTTTGAAATACCACCGTTCCTCGCCTTGTTTCGATACCGTCTCTTCAACTCAACTTTTTCTTTTAGCCTTGGAATTCTTTTGAAGCGACGTATAGCAAAGCGATGCAGAATTTATAAAAAAAAAAAAATTAATAAAAAAAAATATACAATTAGGTATATACAGATGTTCCGATTCTTGAGTGATACTTTCGATAGCAAAAGAAGATAGTTTTATAATAATTGATAAAAAAAATCGTTGCTAATTACTTTGTTTTCTATTGAGAAACTATTTATTTTTTCAAGCTATAAGGCAATACAACAATCTTTAATCCGTTTTAACCCATTAGATTTTAAAACTGTAAATTTTAAGTTCCGCCTTTGGACATTAAAAAATACAGCAGATTCACAAGTATAATTAATAACTTTGTAAATAAAAAATAATGAAAAAGATCAAAATAATGTCCTTTTTCTCTTCTGGTATAAGCAGACGTTATTTTACATTGTCCCTATACAATTCTCATTAATGCAGTATTTAAAGTGCTTACTTTACATTTATTTAATTTAATTACTTTTTAGGATGAATGCCATTAAAAAAAACCGTAGCTTCAATGAAAATTTAATTTTCATTCATAATTAATAACGTCTAAGTTTCGCACGCTTACGAGTTATTAATAATAAATGATAATATTAATTTTTTATTGAAACTAAGGTTTCCATTTTCTCTGATATATTTACCGGAAAGGATAATTAAGAGAAGTAATTAAAGGGAGACATTTTTATAATTTAATACCAATGTAAGTATGAAGGTATGAAACTAGTTTATACCTGAAAATTAAGTTTTAAATAAAGAAATCAGCTGCAGCTGAGTTTACTACGAGGCCGACCGACATTTCACCGAGTAGAAATTAGTGTTATGGTTTCCTTAGAAGTAGAAAACCCCTCAAGACGATTTCACTTCCTGCTACCGCTAGGAGGTCACTAGGAGACTAATTTAGAAGTGGCCATTAAAGCTTACCATTGTCGTCGTGTTATGAATTCATCAAGCTCTTGTCTATTATGTCCTAGACCTGAATGTAATGAGGTAATCGACAGGGCAATATATCCGCTCTCAAAGGGGTACAGTCTCTATTATGTACGGCGTAGCAGGGGTACATGGTTCATAGGACAGCTTGATGATGTAATTAAAATTATAAACATGTTTACAGGGAGTTTCAGGATTAAGTGTCTGACTGAAAATATGAATTAAGGATGTCAAGATTAGATAAAATTTATTAACAACTTTATAGCGCTTTCCATATTCTCCTTATTATGATTTCTTTAGTTTTGACAAATGATTGTGTGATTCTACTTAACTACGTTAAAAAACTTGAGCATTAAGGTCTGCTCGCGATCTTTCACCCTTGGCAGCATTGGGCGTACAACACGGGGTATGTTTAATTGGTTTACACTTTTCAAATTGAAACTGGTGAAAAAATAAATAAATAATAAATGAATAATTGAGGACATCTCCTAAACAAGAAAAATTGAACGCGTTACATCTGGAGAGCGTGAAGGTGGTCAAGCCACTGGTTTCTGCAGACCCTATTGATTTAAATCATTAACCTTTTTCTAGTGAAAACGTAAAAAAAATAAATATTCGGTATAACTTATAATTTTTAAAAACGCATAAAACGACATAGGTAAATCTAATGACCTAAATGTTAATGAAACACAAATCAATAAATTTGAGGCTCTTTGTACAAAGGAATAAGGCATAATGAACATACTTTTTTTTCTTATAAACTTTTACCGCATTTAAAATATTCAATTTTAAAGGCATTGATTAGACCATTCGAAATTCTCCTGATAAATTGAGTAGGAGACTGGAATATACAAGGGTAATGCAGTTACCGACTTCCATTGTCCCACTCTTTGGTCCTTTTTTGCCCTCCGCGACAGAAATAAGAAAGGACACCGGGAGGATCGCATATGGAACAGGCTGTCCCGTACGTGATCTGAAGACAATGGGACAGTTCTAGGCCTCCAGGAGACGTGCAGTCGAACGCCACTTCCTCGCAGCCTGGAGGAGCTGCTTTAGATGTTCCCTCTCATCAGCAGCCATAGATCAAGGGATTTTCTAAGGGACGCATAACAAATAAATAAAAGAGAGATGGAATCTTGAAGAAATAAAATAAGATAGTAATAGTTGTAGATGATACCCAAGTATTTCCTCGTTCCCCCAGAAGGTTTAGACGCCTGACTAACAGAGTTAAGGTCGATTCATAAAAAACATTCATTCGTCTGGTAGTAACAATCTAGAACTTACTAATGACTATGAAAGCATATTAAATTTACAGGAAAAAAAACTACTCGAAACGACATCTGGACCAGTCTGTGAGAGTCGCAACAGGAGAAGATATTTGGGGATCGAAATCTGGTTTTCTTCGTAAGGAAGAATCATTGAATAAGGCGGGGACATGATGAGGGGATATCTGCAACTAGGATAAGCCTGGTGAAGTATGAATGAAGGATGAGGGAACAGAATTGGAGTCAAAGGCTAGATGAGACTTGCCCAGATTAAGGAAAAGTGTTATAGGATTGTGGAGAAGGACAAGGCTTCATAGTAGACTGTACCGCCAAGCTGGAGGTTGTAGTACGTAGGATTTATTTAGGACTGATCCCCATCCAAAGATTGATACGGGGTAGGAAAAATAGTGCAAATGTACCATTTTTTTTTAAGGTGGCTTTACACTGTGTCGAACATTATCTTCGAACAGACTGTACCGGGAACTGTCAGGCAAATCTAAATAAGACTCGAACATGAAGAGGTGCTTGCTTATACACTTGTTCGGTGATGGCGCTAGTTTTTGTTAGTTATGATAAGCTTCTAGACCTTATTTTAGCATTTTTCTGACGTTTATTTATCAATAATAAAAGATCAAATGTCAGAACAACCACTAGTACCACGTGAGTCGTCTTTATTATGAATATTGTTGTATTAAAGTGTAGAATTAATATAACACGATTTTCAACCGTTTGGTGTAAATGATAAACCAATAAAAAATACATAAAAATTGTCACTGGGATATGACGCCATTACCGTGGACGGATAAATTATCGAATCGTACACCAACCAAGAGGGAATTAAGTGACCCAAAGAGAGAATTTCAATAATGTCAACACTGTCGAGTAAGATTTCACCTCTTTTTATTACCTTTTCACTTTACTCTTTTCACTACCTTCACAATTTCGGCGCATGCCGTGGTGTTCCTTCATCAAAAATGGAAGTTTATGTTTATTACCCTCATTCACGTGACCCGAATTTTTCGCTGTTCTTTATGAATTTACGGCTTAAAAATATTTTCTTCTTTTCCCTCTTAACTCCCGCTATTAAATTATGACATTCGTTCTTTCGTAAATCATATAGTTTTTAAAAGAAAAATTTGTAAATGTTATTTTTTCATTCTCGTGGATATTTCCAGTCGTGGCCAATTATTTGCCCATGACAATGACTATTGTAAGGCAACATAATGAAAGAATATAAAACAGCTTTTAAATAATGAACATTTCTGCATCATACCAGGAGGGGAAGAAAAAACAAAAAATTAACTGACAGATGTAAAATATTTACAAAAATGTGTCTCTTTTAAACAAACTAAACTATTCTAGTTTTTGCTGTTTTGAACCTTTCAATTTACTGGTGATTTAAAAAAGAAGGATACATTTTTGTGTATTAGTCACGAAAATATGAATCAGTTAATGAAATAATTAAACTATTTGGATTCATCAAAGAGACGGATACTTATTTCAGTTTTAAATAATTTAAATAATTATATTGATTTTCAGTTTTGAATTAAAGAGGACAAGGCACTTGCAACTAGTTTACATTAAAAAAAAAATTAATTTCTACCAAATGAAAACAAAATTCTCAATCTGATCATTTCTATTCCTCGAGGTGCTTAAAGGTGTATTGTGGAAAAGATTTTTTCTTTTCTCTACAATCTTTGGAATTCTTCGAGATGATGCAAGTTCTGTTTTGATAAACATTATATAATATATATAATTAATTAATTTCATCCTCCTTCCAGCAATATAAATGAATTAGGTGAATCGGGGTCAGATGTTGTCTTAAGTTATTTTTCGATGCCTTTTTTATTTCTGGAAAAAAATATGATTTTGTGTTTAAGAATTTTTTTCCTTAATAAAAATTTATTATGGCAATTCTTATGGTATCATCCGATTCTGCATTAAATGTGGAATATACTAAAAAATAAATGGAATTAAGACAGTTTTACAATTAGTCACTATCGTACGTAACTGGAATCATTGCCGCGGCAATGAAATTTTAAATTAAATTATCTGAATTTGAAGCAATGATCATGAACTGCTATTCTGCTAGATTTGCTGTGAATGGGTCCAAATACATGGACATTTTTTATTTTATTTTTTAACCACACTGAAAAATTTCGAAAATAAAATGTTAAACTTGCCTGTAGTTTGAGAATCACCCATATAATCAATCGTTTTATTAGAAAAACCATATTATATACTAAAAAATCGTTATATAAAGGTTGGAATACTAATGCAAAGGAAGATGATGAGCAAAGAATAAAAAATGTTTGAAGGAATCTAGATTAATCGAAAAGATAATTCGCTAATTGTTTTTTCATCAAGGAACTGAATAAAATTACCATTTTCTATAGGAAAAGCCGGAAAATGATTCTCCTCGTTATGAATGGCTATGGGAAGAAACAAGGCCGAATCCTAGGCAGCGCGTATGGTATTCCGAGTGGAACGAACAGGTTGAACGAACTGTGTTATTAAATTAATTAAGGACATCTCTAGGGGGTTCGTTAGGCAGTCTGTTCGTTCTCTTTTCAACTCTCCGGAAGCATTTTGATCTGACGGGTTTTAGAAAAATTGGTCGGGCCGAGGATGAAATTCTGTTATCACCATGAAACAAATATAGGTGTTAAGCTAAATGACTCTTCACTATCGCCTTAAGGTGCTTTTACACTGAGTCGAACCTCACCCTTGAACAGTCTTTCCTGAGCACTGTTTGGCCAATCTAAATAAGTCACGAACTTGAAGGAGTAGTTGTTTATACGGCCGGTTTATCGGTGATGCGATAGTGTCGCTTTTGATTTAGTTAAGATAAGTTTCTAGAGCTTCTTTTAACATTTTTCTGACGTTGCATATACCCATAAAAACTTAGAACAGCCTCCAATTCCACGTCAGCCGTCTTTGTAATGAAAATCGTATTAAGGTGCATAGGTGCGGTCGGAAATCATTGTTCGCTCGAATTCTCGTTTGGATTATTAGTTCAAGGGTGATGTTCGCACAGTATAAGCCACCTTTTAATGATTAAAACATTTAAAAACGATACTAATGAGCCGTTATTTTAGTAAATCTGGCGGAATCTAAAATTACATTTCCTTCTGCTCACTAACTTTGACTTCAATCTTTTACTTTTTTCTTAACAGCTTCTTTTCAGCTTAGATTGGTTGAGCTTTTTTATTATTTTTTTTTTTTTTTTTTTTTTTTAGCAATGTGAGGATCTGAAGCACGGGAGACGTACGGGCGGGGTGAACTTAGAGAAAGTCTGATGGCGGAGACTGCATGGCTTGCCTGTATTTAGCGGGTCTACTTTCCCACGGCTTTCTATTCGCTGGCACCTGCGGTCGTTCCGAGAAGCCCCCTCTTGTCCGTCTCAACGGCGGTGTGGGGTGTGTCAGTGTTAGGATATTGAAAAAGGTACCTGGTAGGTATTGAATCAGAGTAGGAATGTGAGAGGTTATCTCTATATAAATAAATAAGTATATAAATAATTGATTGTATTATTGATACATATTATTATTTATTTATCAGCAACTTTATACAAATTTTATGAATCAGCGGCGGAATTACCTAACGGTTTTATTGACAATTCAAGCATAGAGAACAATGAAATACAGCACTATCTCATCTCTGGGTTAATGAAATTGCCATGGATTGTTTAAAGAATGAGATCTTTCATCCAACGCTTTTTTAAGTAAGTGTTTATTTTCTTTAAGATTTTCTGTTTTGAGAACTTATTGTTTTCGCATAATGAAAAACATTTTCAAGCATTAGGAGATGTCGTTTATTACATACAAAAAGAGGAAAAATAGAATAAGCAGGACAGAAATGGCTGTATTGCGAGCCTTGAGGAACACCTATATAGCTGAACCTACTCGGCTGCTAAGGCAGCCCGCGAGACACTGTGGCAGGTAGAGCGCGCTTCCGGTAATAACTGGCCCCTGTTAAATTCAAAAAACACAATAAATTTTCTTTAGGAAAGCATTAGTTGACATTGTTCAGGTGAGAATGCCGATTTTACTGAGGTTTCGTTTACCATTTCATTTCTTAAAAAATAAGAAATAATCAGTTTGATAATAATGTTAACTAAATTTCGTAGAAAAAAAAAAGACAAAAAGACAAATAGGATAGTAAATTAATCTAAAATCTCGTAACGGTTTTCAAACTGATTCAACTTCCTCGGGAAAGACTTTATTTACTGAAAATACGAGCAGTCGAAAGTTTGATTAGGAAATGGGGTAGGGTAACTGTACCAATAGTTGACAGTTTAAGAAAAAAAAAAATGATATTATTGACACGGTTTACCAATTTATTGATGTTAGGATAATTTTTGTTACGAATTTAGTTAGGCCTCTAGAAAACTAGGAATACAATATCCTATGGTCTACATTTACGGTTTTTATAAAAAATGATTTCTTAGAAACTTTTAAAATGAACCAATAGTTGACACATCAAAATGTAAAGGTTTGGAAAGTTGACATTTATGGTTTTAAAGTTGACACATGCATTAATTTTTGATTTCCTACGATTTTTAATAGGTACTTACTTAGGACTGCAATAAAATTAAATTCACGATAGAAACAAAATAAAATTTCTATAATTTAATTATTTTATACAAAAAAAGCTTAAATGAGACAAAAAAAAAAAAAAAAAAAAAAAAAACAAACAAACATATTTAAGCGAAAAATGAGATCATCCAGTTAAGGATGGTCAGAAGTTTTGTTTTTTTAATGTTGGGTTAGCACAATTTTAGACTCTCCAATGATGAACTTCACCTTCAAGTGCTCTTTTACACAATTAAAGATGGACAACGTTCATTTGTTGGATGAAATGTGTAGCATTTGATAGAGTGCGACTAATAGCATCACATGTTCTTTGCAGAATTAGGAAGTGGGGAGAGTCAGATGAGACGCCAGTTCCTTCAGGAATAGGATTATTGGCAATGCAATTTTGCTCTCAATGATCCATGGATAGAACACACTAGACATAAATTCATAAAATAAGACACCTGTCATCCGGCCAGACTCTGACTTCCATAAACCACCTCCAGATGGAATATTATTTGCTGATTCTGGCGGTAGTTGACATCGAAGTCAACTATTGAAATTATGGATTATTTTCTGTCCTAATAGTTGCCACCTAGATTTAAGCCCTAAAACATTGTATAAATATATTAAAAAGGATATAAAATGATTCTCATGAACTTAATGAATACCATAAAAGTAATTAAAACATAATTGAACTCAAATAAACCGACTAAAAAGCTTATTTAACTTGACTTCCACCCTAATGAAACAGGGAAGCAGAAACCAATTGTTCAGGCCACTAGAAAATTCGCCATTATAACATAAGCTTGAGTTTTCATCACACTAATGTCGGTGGCAACACAGCTAACTAGTATAACTTGGCAAATTACCACCATATTTTGAACCAAAATAATCAACCCTAAATCTTATTATTCACACTTTTTGTACAAAATTTCAACTATTGGAGCACTGTCAACTTATGGTACAGTTACCCTAGTCTCAAACAGGACTTGTTTATTTTATTAAACTTCCTCAGTGACATTTATTTTCTAAAAAACAAGGAAAAGATATTAATTAGTTGATGGAATTCACTATATAGATATAATATGATCAGAGACGCGATCTATTTAGTAATAGGTTGTTAGAGACAATTTAAGTTAAGACAATAATGATAATTCAGAATTACCACTGAAAGTGCAGGTTCCTTCCAGATAGTTAGACTGCCTTCCTATGCTTTCTCTCTTTATATATTCATGGAATCCATCATTCAGTGCCTGCTTACATAAAATCCATCTTGAAATATTATCCACATTCCTAGCTATGGAAATCTGGGTATTGAAGATAAGTGGTTTGTGGTTTTGACGTGCGGGTAAGGAATATAAAAGAACTTTTTCGTACCTGAACAATAAAAGTGTTAACAAATGACAACACCCAGAGGGTTCTACTGCAAAAATTTTTGATAATCTCGGGATGACACATGTGTGTGTAATATACATATATAAGTAATTTATATTAAAAGTTAGGTGTCTTGCGAAACCTAAAGTATAATGTTTTAAAGTTATTAATATAAATACAGCTTCAGATGGTCACCAAATCACTGATTATTTTATTAACATTTATAAAATAATCAAGACAGCAAGTTATTTAGTCATTATTTTATTCTTTCAAACTGAAATACTGTCCTCAAGCTCTTACAATGCCTAGACTTTTCTCTTTTTACCTCTCTCTCTCTCTTTTTCTTTTACTAAATATTATTTTGAATAGTTGATGTTTTGCTTATTTTAAACTGATACGAGATATAAATTTGTTATATAAAATATGATGGCCAGATCTTTATTCATTTATTCAATTATTCATGTGCATACTTGTTATTCTTCATATTCTTAGCCCCAGAATAAAGTTCTGTTCCTATTTAACTAACTAACAAGTAATGTAATATGTTACAAATTATTATTTTAGAAACCATTAACGCTTAATGCAAGCTCAGTTAATCTCAACCTTAACTTCTATTTTGGTCCCACCTGACCCAACAAAAAAAAGCTTGTACACTAACCTTTCACTGACGGTCTAAGAACGTAATAGCTCGGTTCAGCGTGTAACATTGTATAACATACCAGGTTCTTACGATATGTACCTAAATGTATGTTTATATTTATTTATTTATGAAATCGAATTATTTATTAATGAGAAGGTTGAATGTGATCCTCTCCATTGACCTGTTAATAAAAATGAAACATAATGATTTCTTATTTATTTACATTGGATTATAAACCGATGGACAAAATTAAATAAACACCTTGATTTTTTTATAAGAAAGCTATTTCAATAATGGTTTTCTAAGATATTTTAATGTGGAAAATGAAAAATATACCGTAAATAGGTATACGGTTAGTAATTCATGTTTTTTAATTTTTTTTTTTTTCAGAGAAAAGAAAGAAAGGATTCATAAATCAGATTAGGGATTTATTATAGGAATCATATGCCGGTTATCGGTATCGGCCGATAAATCGATATAATCGATTCGATTATATGGAATTCAATTATATAGATTCGATCGATGGTCCTAAGAGAAACAGGAAAATAAAAACCAATTGCTTATCAAAACTAAAGCTTTATAGCCGGTTAATTGCACATAATATATAATTAATTATCGAAGACTACCGATGTTAATATTGTTATATCGGGTTATATCGGCATGATATTTTAAGAAATAGAATTTCTTATACTTCCAAATGAAAATGAAAAAAAAAATCTTCCAGCTCTCCTGTTTGGATGGTACCTAGAACCGCTGCACTGCCAAGCTCATTTGTCTTACATATTCTTTGTGCGATCTCTTAAAAAAAAATTTATTAGTTTATAATTAAATAACAGGCAATTTTGTTTTTAATAAATACCAACATGATTCGAGTCTTATTATCTTATTGGTATTTACAATTAAAGTTATTTTCTATTGTGCATTCGATTCAAACACGCCCACCTCTAGTGTTTTTTTTTAAATTTGGAGAAAGCTGACATTAAGTTATTCTTGACAAAGAGATACCGAAATATTGAGGTTAACTCGGGGTCCATCCTATCAATCATTTTGTCGTTCACCTGGAGTAAATGGGGAAAGAATAGATTTAAAGAGAAAGAGATTGGAAAATCGTTTTAGTGGTTGGAAGAAAGTTTTGAATAGCGGCCAGAGAAATGATACCGATCTAGGATGATTGAGGGTTTCCAAAGGCGCGGTTTAAATTAAGATTCGAATATGATTAACGATTTGATAATAATTATTCAAACGATCTGGTATAAATATCGTTGAATAAGATTATTAAAGCATTATGTGTAATTACGGGTGGAAAAAAGCTTTTAATCCATTGTGAATGATTAATTTTCAGTCATATAATCTCTATAATAAACTTGCGTTGGTTTTGAGTCACGCACGTGACTGACCTAGCCCTGTCGAAGACCCCATGCATGGTTCGAAACATAGGCTTCTTGATTTTTAGCGATTCTCAAATTTTCGAAAAATTATTTTATACATAGTTTTTTAAAAAAATTAAAATTACATTACTGCTTAAGTATTTTGACTAATTTTTCCTCTTTCAAATAAAAAGCTGTGCATTTTTTTGTGACATTTATTGAACTATAATTTATTTGTTTAGCATTATTCTGATACATATAAAGTTATATATATATATTTTTTTTTTATATAGATACAAAGCTTGTACAGATAACATTTTAGATGAAAACAAATCTTTGCCTTAACTTTATTTTAATTAATTAATTCGTTTATAAAATGAAATAAATTATTTTTTTTCTTAATTAATCCAATCTTAAATTGTGGCTGACCACCAATTTTAAATAATTTATTTTTTGAAGAGAAAAGATTTGGCTCCGCCGGGAGTCGAGACTTGTGAGATAGGGGGAGTAGGTTTAAGTGAAGAGGAAGGATTTGCTCTGCCTTGAGCCGAGCTCTGTGGTGTAGCGGTTAGCATCCTCGCATGTAACGCAGGAGACCCGGGTTCGACTCCCGGCGGAGCCAAATCATTTCTCTTCAAAAAAAAAAAATTATTTAAAATTAATTTTTTTCGATTAATACTCAAAAATACTCTTAAACCCGCCACTGGCCTCAACTGGTATTGATACACCGTCGAATATAGTTATCTCGGGACCTCTATAATTATATCTTTTATTTTCTTTTAGGATTATTATTAAATAAATAATATATTTTAGTATATATTTAAAAAATGTTGAGTAAACAAACAATACACTAACCGATAGAAACCAGGACACTTAAGCAAGTTGCTTATTCTCCCAGGTTTCTATGCCATTGTGTTTTATAGTAACCAATATTTCCCGATTAAGACACCCCGCGTTATATGCGTTCTAAAATCATTACTTACTGACTAATGTTGTTCATATTGAACTAATAGGTAGGTAGTAAAATTTGTGCTCACATTGTATGAAGTAAGGCAGTTTTACATTGATATTATTAAGATATTGTTGTACCTTGTGCAATTTTTCTTTTCTTTTCCATGGACGGTAATTTTACATCATTATTTTTACATCCACAAAGGAAAAAACGTATACATTATTCTAGCCAAAGCCTACATTATTACATTAGCTAATTCCACATAGATTATTACCTCCACGGCTGAAAAGGTCTTCTAATTCGCCTTAGAAAAAAAAGAGCAAGTCGCTATGTAGCTATGGAAGTATGAATAAGAAAGCGTTAAGAGTCGTGATCGGCATTACGTAAGATAGGCTGAGAGAAATTACTACGGGATGCTCCATGCGTTATCCAACACGGGAAAGTCAATATAACGCGTTCCGTACCGAAGGATGGGTGTATACCCTCATGGACCAGTATCATTGTTTTCTTCACGTGTCCGAGTGTGAAAGTCCGGTTATCACGAGGAAGGGGGGAGAGGTGATAAGATGGTTATGGGGGTCCTGTGGTTGCTGGAATATGCTGCTAATATGGCTGGATCCAAGAAGCAAAGAGTAATCAGTTGTTGAGAAATCAATAGTTTGTGGTTAGAATAAGCTGGAGTACCTATAGGTTCTTACCAATTTAGGGTTAGGTTTAGCAACCACGTGATATAATAACAATAATTAGTAAAACTAATGGAGTGTGCGGAGGCCGGGCTGGTTTGACCACCTCAAAAGAATGTTGGTCTAAAAAGGATTCTTTAATGATTTGTTTTAATTCTTTTAAGATTCTACGCCTTAATGGAGGTACAGCCACGGAGATTTTATTCTGAGCAGAGGGATGAAATATTAATGGAATCAGTCATTTATCAACGATCATATATGGTACAGTCATCTATAACAGATCTGCTTTTGTGATGCTGGATCGTAATACTAAGACAGCAGAAATAATAAATATTACTGTGCCAATTATGTGAACTATAATTTATTATCAAGCTCTAATCGCAGAGTTAAAATGTTTTGAAAGCTACCAGAATTGAACAGCAAATGGTCTCCAGCAATCGCCTGATACTATCGGCCACAGTAGATGATATTAACTGTAAATGCCCATATAGCCCATAAAGCCGTACGATTAAGTACTCCGAACATCGTAGGATAATAGATAGTATAATATAATAGATCTAAATTATGAACAAAACTATAAAAACTGTGCTGAGATGATCGGAGTTGCTCTCTTCCACTCCAGAAATAAACTTCCTTGAATGAGTATAATAAAAATACTTAGGGGGGCCGAAAGTGCGATGCCAATATATAGTTTCGCTGCTTAGAGACTTCCATACTGTAATATATTACTATACACAAGATCATTATTATTTTATATTAATTTTATCATTTTCGTGGGTAACGACCTTACTATGTTTTTTATATGATTTTTAAATATATTATTTTTTAAGAGAAATAATTGGGCTCAGCCGGGAATCGAACCCGGGTCTCCCGCGCGGCATGCGCGCTACGCTAACCGCTGCGCCACCGAGCTCGGCTCCAAGCGGCGCCAATCCTTCCTCTTCACTGATACCTCTTCCCCGAACTCGCAAGTTATGTTTATGGGAGGTGGACAATTTTTGTCCGATTTGTGGTATCTCTTGACATCGTCAATTTAAATTATTTTATATTAATTTTATCATTTCCGTTGGTAACCACCTTATTATTAATTTTATATGATTTTTAAATATTTTATTTTTTAAGAGAAAAGATTGGACTTAGCCTGGAGTCAAATCTGAGCCTAAGCTTTTCTCTTAAAAATTAAAATATTTAAAAATCATATAAAATTATTAATATAATATAGGTACTCTCAGCGTAGAGTGGTTTTTGTTCTTATGGGAATGTATTGCATTTCATTGACCTGTTCATGAAAATGAAAACATATATATTCTTTCTTATTTATTTATTTTCCTTAGATTATACACCGACGGACAACACTAAAGAACAACTTGATTTTTACCATAAAGCTATTTCTATTGGGGTTTTGTAAGATCTTTTTAAGGTAAAGAGGATAAGTGGTTGTATATATGTATACAATTAGTAATAAATGTTTTTGAAAATTTGTATTTTCTTTTAATTTTGAAGAAAGAATGCAAAAATTAACAACGTATTTTAATACAGGTGTCGTTTGCTGATAATCGGTATAGGCCGCATACCCTCTAAACCTAACTACGAAACTTAAATTATAATTGTATTACTTACCCAAGTTTTCGACAGCTAAGTCAATTTTCCTAGCTAGCGTAGTTTAATTATTATATTTTGCCAAAATTATCAAAGAACAAAATAAATAAATAATAATACAGAGGTTTCCTATGGCCGAATAAATTATATGATTCAGTTTCATCTTCTTTATATTCATAAATAATTTTTCGAATATTATTTTTTAGCAGTATGTGGGTCACTAGTTCATTGGTAGTGCGTAATAAAATGCAAATCGTGTGAACCAGAAGTTAAAGAGTTCCCTTGATATCTTGATTTGCCCTCATGATTCGACTCATGAGAATTGCACTAATGGTTATTCTTCCACAATAACTCCATATGTACGATGAAAAAAATGGGTACTTATTTTTTTTATTAACTCAAAATGTGCTTTTATGTACTCTGGTTCATATGCTACATAGAAATTTCGGAAATATTTAGAACAATAATTTATTACCGCTCAGATGATAAAAATTAGTTGTAATTGTAGTCGTAGTCGAATTTCCACACATCAATAAGAAGCGTAAAACATATATAAAAATAATTAATAATTCTCTTTGAAATTAGAATATTTAAAATTAATATAAAATTATAATAAGCGGTTATCCACACAAAATAATTAAATAATGTAATTATATTTAATCAGGTCATAACGTTAAACGTAAATATTAAATGTGACCACATTTTTAATAAAAATAAATCTTAAACTTACTGATTGATACATCCAAATTAACAGCAATATTTCCAAAAATTCATACCTGAAAAAAAAAAAACTAAATAACTAACTGATATAAAAAAATAAAATACATTTTAAGTAGATATAAACGTTAAACATTACGTTGAATTAGTACTTTATATTATTGGATTGAAAAACCCAACATATCCAAAAAATTCCATTTTCGTTTTAACTTATAATTGTACCCCTTGGAGTCAAGGAATATAAGCAATTTAAGTTCTAATGGTGATTATGTGACGCAGAAAAAAAATTGAAGTTATAAACTTATAATAATGAAGTTTTAAATGAAGGAAATCTTTGACAGTAGCTTTCTTTCAACTTTTTGAGAAACTTTATTAATTGTACCTACATTATTTGAAAAGAAGATTAACGCTAATAATGACTTTAACTTTAAATATTTCACTTAATTCCAACGTTGTTATTTCTTTAAAATATTATTAGTAAAGGGATAGTTGAATGCCAATGACAGCATTCATCAATTAGAATTTCTTCGAGGATAAACTGGGATTGTTTTTAGTAAGTTTATGATAGTAACGTAAAAAACAAATAATAAACAGATAAAGTGGAATATTAGTTGTGGGAAAGAAACATAAAGGTAAAAGAACAGATGAGCAGATTTTAGAGATGTGATTTATATAAAAAATTTAAAGTATATATATATATATATATATATATATATATATTTTTTTTTTTTTTTTTTTACGTTACTTTCTTACTTTTATTTACAGTTTAAATTTAACTTTAAATAAAAATAAAATATTCAAAGGGGGGTGGCGCTGCAGTCTCCACATATATAAACATATTATTCATAGTATACACATATGTATCAACTGTATGTGACAAAATACAAAGAATTGCACTACTAAAAAATTTATAGAATTATTTTACTACATTTTGGTTAGATTCCGATCATTTGTCAGTTGATTTTCATATTTCGACCTTTTGAACCCGTATACCAGCTAAGGAATATGCTACAATTAGAGGGGAACTCACGTCCGAACTATGGAAGGGATAATGTAGGAGGGAACCGAACGAAGGATGGGAAAATTGGGATGAGTTTTCTTTTTGTTCCCCAGGTACATCTACCTAGTGGCCTTCTAGTTCTCATGGTGGTCCTGCAGATATCACTAAATTTACTATCGTCAAAGCTATATCGTTTGTATTTTATGATGGCCGTAAGGAGTAGATTGTCAGTATGTGTTAATTGTATTGCAGTATCCAGATTTCCTGGATAAAAACGAATACAGATTGATTCGCTTGAGAAAACATGAATAAAGTACACATACCATTGTTAATATACCGATGTGAGTTTAACCGATTATATTCAAGCATAGTATGAACAATTACGGGCATATATAAATGTATTAATGATTTTATATTACGTGCTACATAACATAATAATAATAAACGAGAAAATTGTTTTAGATTAATGCTAACCTTTAATATATTTTTAGGGTGGTACGAATGAAGGGAATGATATCATGCCTAGTCCGTTTGGGCGCAACTTCCGAAGTCCTAGTTTTTATTAGTTCGTTTTTATTGCGGTTCAATTCTTGATAGTAATAATATTAAAACGAAATGCATTTTGTTTTTTAAACTCGTAATAAATGTAACAGTATATTAAATTAAAATGTATTCAAATACAAAAAAAAATCTGCATTAGCCTTCTAGTAATATTTTTCGTTCTGGCTTTTTTTAATTTTAATTTTATTTCGTTTTCCTTCCTTTTAGGACTCATAGGAAATATGGAATATATCAATAAATATGATAAACTTGATAAACATTTAAAAAATGGAGATTATGTGATAAGGGTCGAAAGCATTTTTTTCCAATCTTCTGAGTCATGTCCCCCAGATTTTTTTTATTTTAATAAAATTCAAATTAATTTTTAAGTTTAAGATAACAAAGATAATTTCAACTAATGCAAAAATTTCAAAAGCATGAATTCTTACAATCACTACGACAGTAGGGAATTTCTAATTTCAAATAAACAGAACTTTATCAAAATAGAACTATTAAAAAAAATAATAGAAATCCATTGCATCTCCAAAAATATTTTTAAAAATCATCGGAACGATTAATTAATAGACATAGGTCATATTTTTCATATACTTATTTTGACAAATTTCTTTTTCATTATTTTGTTATATATTGAATGAATGACTGAATAATGCTTTCATTTAAATAAATACAAAATTTATAACAAAAAATAAATAAAATAATCTTCAAAGCGTAGGCAATGGCAGTAAGCTGTTTTGTTTTATATTTTACATCTATAAACCATACATAATTACATATTATTTTTTTTAATGTTTATTCTTGCATAAAAATATATATAATCGTGCACCCAAAGTAAAGCTGTGCGTGAGTTCACGTGCTCATGATCCAGCTTTATAGTTTGTCCTTGGTTGAAAACGCTTTATGTTGTACGTGCACCGTTATACAAGGCTGCTTTGTGGATATTTCTTAACACGGTAATGGCTTGTTTATTCTTTAAGAGTGGAGGGGAAATGCACAGTTCAGTTGAGGAAACTGGCGTTTAGTGTTCCGTTACGAAATCCATTTCAACTTTTCGTTTTTTTCTTATAGTGTTGCAAATTAAGTATACTGCATTACTCTGTGCAATCAAGTAAACAAGTATAATTGATAAAAATATTTCTTCCTTAAAAAATGTGAAATATATAGTCGTTTACTATTTCAAAGGTACTAACATTTTTTTTCGATAGTAATTTTTTTGTTTCTATTTTATTTAACCGCAGTTTATGGTACTGTAGCTTATCAGGTGGCGGCCTTAATTTTTGACAACTACTTAATCAATAAATCTGAAACTAACATGGAAGTTCTTTCTAGATTAGATTCTAGACCCATTAGTTAATTCTTGAAAGCATCTGAAAGGCTGGAATCTCAAGATATTTATGGAAGTAAATTATAAGTAAGTTAATAAGATGGGCTGAAAATGTTGGATGAGGTACATTATTGCCCTTCACAACTAAATTCGGGAAATTTTGGTTGATGCCGGCGTGTACCACCTAGTGCCCGCACTAGACTCGCCTCGGACACTTTAGTTAATCACAAAACTTTCCACGACGATGTGTAAAGAGGTATGATTGTTTTTTTTATTTTATTATTGTTGGATTGTCAATAATGCATAATTCCCTTGAATAAATCCCCTCCGATAGAGCAAAATTCATTAAGTTCAGCCTCCAATGGGAGTGGAGCATGAATTACAGTTGCGGCATGAACGTGTTGAGGACCATGAGACAATAAATAACTTTGGACCGTTGGGCAGAATAACAAATTAATGAGATTTTTGTCACTATATTATTCTTATTGCATTGTTTTAAAAAGTTCTATCTGTTCCACATCATATTATATGTTCGACATTAGTCGATTGAATTATAATTCAAAACAATCAATACGTTATTGCACAGTTATCCATTAACGTTCCACATAGTTGTACTTTGTTCTACAAGGACGACCACTATTGCGCTATTTAATTTATACCGCAGATCAATCGGGGTGCGGTCAGCATTCCGACATTGTTAACGCACGGACGGTTATCGCTAATAAATGGGTCGCTGGCAAAAAGATGTCGAGAACCGGACAAAAAGGAGTAATCTGATTCCCGTTACGAAATGAATAACAAGAGACAAACGGAATCGAACAGGTTTCGAAGCAAAAGAATTTCACACACACTTCTGCGCCTGTTCACTCAATCATTTTATTAGATGTATTTCAACAGAAGAATAGGAAAGTAACCTGTCATAAAAAGATTCGAACCATGAGTTTGGTGCTCCAGGGAATTCAAAATTGATTACTGGAGATCGTTTAGAATGCTTATTATCATAGAAAATTCAAAGATAATACTCAAATATCAAATTTGCTAGATGCCGAGTATTATGTGTCTAAATATACATAAATTCATTTCTTTCTCTATGTATAACCATGTACCTAATAAAGTATTTGATTTAAATTTATGTGAAGAAAGGATTCATATAAAAATTAATTTGAAATACTTTGAGCGATGGTATTTTTATTCTCACTGATAAAGGAAATCCCATGCTCTTTAATAAAAAAAAGAATTATTCAATTAACGTCATTTGGTCAGCAGTTTTAGATTTTTGTTCAATGAAGGGCAAAATTTTCCCAACTCTAAAAGATTTTTTGAAAGAGTATTAAAGATGGTTCTATTTACTTATACTTACTCAAATATTTGGGCGATTTGATTGGACGGATGCATTTTAACAGAACAAAACTTCAACTTTCCCTCGAAGGACTCCAAGCATGTAAATAGTGAAGACGGTTGATAGGATATAATAGATATAATAGATAGGAATACGGCATAATAAATAATAAATTTGTCAATTGTGAGCGTACTCGAGTTGAATACTACAAAATAGCTTTTCCTTTTTTCTATTATCACCGTTAAAAAAAAAAAATTATTAATTAGTAAGTGGACTGAGTACAATACTATTCTAAATACTACTATTAAGATACTAGGTATATATTATTTTAAAGACCCGGTTAAGAAGGAAGGTTATATGCCTGTGATAGCGCTCTTAAAGCAAATAGCGTCTTTCTCTTTATTACATTACTCTTATAAACCATTAAAGGAGCGGGACAGCACAATTTACAGCAGTATAAGAAAACTACAGCCATGTCTATGGTGTAATGTACTGAGCAATATACATAATTGTCGTTATATATTTGCCATCAGTCCTCTAAAGTCGAGAATTACTTAAAGAATGCAACATTATTCTCACATGCAAATACCTATCCTGGATTCCTGACCATAAAACATAACATTATTAATATCTGACGTTCAATAAAATCATTTTATTGAGCAGAGTTTGTCTTCCAAGTAATAGCCCTATTAGTATGTTCACAGGGAGGTTCATGTGGACTACCATATGTGCGATGGTGATCATAGCCTCAAATTACAAACGGTTGCAGTAACGGTCAAGTTGACTTATGTAACCGTTTTAAATATCCAAATAACGGTTCCCAGGCTGTTCCCGCAACAGCAATCAGGCAGGGTGTTCATTAGGTGGAATTACAGGTCTCTTCGGTGGTGTCTGTAAATTTTAACTTGTTCTAGGGAATTCCGCCATCCAAGGTAGGAATGACGTTAGAGGTTGCGAATAAAAGAGACAAGAGTGAGTTAGCGATTTTATGTTCCTGTCTCCATGCATGGGTTTTAGATAGCTTGGTGAGAGAATAATTAAGAGCTTGTTGGAATTTCCAAAAGGGGAGAAATTTTAATAAAATTAAATGATAAAAAATTAATGAAAGGTCCTGTGACTAAACGATGATGTCCTCATTGAGATTTCAGTGGCATCTAAAGACTAGCAAGATTAAGTAACAATAAAACAAACGACCCAGGGGAAAAACCTTCAATGGATGCTAAAAATGTTGTTTGGCAACATGTTGCATAATTACAGTAAAATAAAACCTAATACTGGGAAAACTTTTTAACAACAGGGATTCCAAAAGACTTTATATCTGCTAATAAAAAATCACTATAATTTCAATTTGGATTCATAGAAACTTATTTATTTATGTAGAAGGAAACTACTTTCGATAATTAATTTTAATTTCCTAATATTCATAAATCAGTTTTGTAGGTACCATATTTCTCAATTTTCGGAAGAAATATATAAATTAAAAATGCTCACCTTTAATTTATATTTTTTGCATCGATGACTAAATGAAAAATGTTGGCTAATGTGATATTATTATTATTTGTCTTGTGATTAGGATGGGTATTTAGGGTTTTTAATCACAAACATTAACTAGAAAAATGTTGTAATGAAACTTAAAATTTAGTGCCTCTCAAAATCTGAACTCGTGAAACTAAAAAAATTAAGCGTATTTCCTTATATAAGAAACTCTATCTCCTTCTGAATTATGATGTGCTCGAACGAGTAATTAAATATGTATGAAGTACGTAAGGAAAAAATCGAGGCTAAACGGTTACACGTTCTGTGACATGTCATACGGCGGTTCTTGTTCGATTAAACTGAAAACGCTGAGTCGATGTATCGAATTGATGCATTGACCGATTCACCGTTTCCTCAAGGCCAAGAACCCTGCTCTTGTACAAAAAAATGTTCCCATATCATATTGGCCATGTTCTGCGAAGAATGCGGTACTTCTATGCGGAAGTGGAAGACCATGTCTGTAAAAAGTGGTAATGGAATATCTGGGGATGAAGAATAGGTCACCCTTAAACACCTTAGTCAGCAAAGTAGCTATTCTAATTTTTTTCAATTATTAACTGATTCCAAATTAATATAGTGATGTTTTGAGCATTAAATTAATCATTTAATCATTGATTCAGCATTAACGGTCATTCCAGAGAAAAAAGATACATTTTATGTTTGGAGTAAGTGGAGAATGCTCGCCATTCCTGCTAGTTATATACCTATCATTATTATTTATTAATATCATTGCGTTTCCGCTAGTAGTTAGATGCAAAGTTAGTTAGAACACTTAAAAGCCACCCCCTTCCTGAGTGGACAAGAAAGGTACCTCTAATACGAATAATAGGTTCTAATACAAGTTCTCCATTAATACTTTCAAATGACAACGTTAAAATAAAATTTTAATCAGTGTTTTATTAATAGATAAAGTACCGTCTCAATTACCGACTCAATTGATAAACATTGTTTTCTCACCACGATTTTAGATCATTATATTGGATTGAATTCTTTATATACAGGAATTCAATATTTCATAATTGTAAAAAAGATAGAATGGAATACAAAATTCCAGTGATTGACAATCGATCCAACTCTTATTACATTTTGTGTTTATTGCATATTTACAATGATTTATAGTCTTGTTTTTTTAAATTCTTGTTAAATTTTATTACCTAATTTGCTATTTACCAAATATACAAAAATACAGAGTGGAAGCAAGACAGGAAGTTTAACAATAAGCTGATTTCAATTCTAACTACTAACTTATCTGGCTTACATATGAGTGATTTTAATTCGTAACTCAATCGACTATGTGACGCTATTGATTAATTTTATATAGCTTCGTTAATGAAAGGTATTAATTAATTGTAAGTTGATTATAAAGCGCATGTAATCACAACCATTAGTCACACACCGTTTGATTAATTCGGTGTTGAATTAGCCTACCGGTGATAATATTAACCACTCATTGATGGTATCACATCCCATAGTGGGGGAGTAATGTTGCGTATTAACTGCCCAACCAGCCTCATTATATGAGCTGGTAATTACGCTGACCGACTTGAGGCGGTGAAATGTGTGATTAAGATTGATATTGAAAACGGGTCATTATGAAGGTATCATTTTATTTTATTTTTTTATTTTTTTTTTTTTTTTAAGAAATTACTTATATATTATTTTTAAAATTTGAAGGGAAGTACCGTCATTTAAGTACTTGTATATTCCTTCAAATAAATTATTAAAAAATTTCTAAATTTGGTGTTGATTAACTGGTCGTAGGAGGGAGTCAGTAGTGTTGTTAGCCACAGTAGGGGATCCCAAAACAGGGCTCATTTTTTTTTTTTTTTTTTTTTTTTTTTAATTCAATGAATCATGAAGGACTTAATTTAAAATATGACTATATAGCAGCGTTGCAAATCACAATTAAATATTTACATTATATCCATTTTCAATTAAGATTATGTTACTAAATAAAGATCATTTTTATACAGACGCAGTAATTTAGTTCATAACTGAGTTTATGGCCTAAGGCCCTAAGAAAATTAACAACCAATCAATCAATTTCTCAATCGAAAAGTGGTGGATAGATTGACATTGTATTAAGCAATGTTGCTGTTTAGCCTAATAGTGTCGTTTTTTCATCTATTAGTTTTATGCAAAATGGTAAATTCTTCATTCTAAAAAAAAAAAAAATGTTTTTATCCATTCCTATTCCACAACAATTATTAGGACTGTGTTTTTTTTTTTTCCCCAGCAAAAATATGCTCCTTGTGCTGAATGCGGAATAAATTGATTTATATCTCTAAAATTTAGTACTTGGTTAAACAGCAAAAAATGGCCAATTTTAGCTACTATAAAAATGCATTTATTATTTCCAGCATATTTCTAGATAACTACTGTCGTACACGAAACTTTCTTACATGCTTTCTCTAATACGACAAACTGGGTTCAAACGTTCCATAATTATCTCTTAGATTATAAATTTAAAGTTTTAAGTGATAATAAGGATATTAATATTAAGAATAATTAGAATAAGAATAATAATAAGAAGATACAGACCAATCCCATTTGTTTAAAGTTTAAACAAATGGGATCGGTCTATATCTTCTCATTTCTTGATACAAAAATTAAATAAATAACCCATGCTATTAGCAATAAATAATCATTGGATTCAGTTCTAGTATATATTTTTTTTTTCTTAGCCGATTTTACAGAAACGTTTACATTCATCCACTTTGGTTTTCTGCTTTGAGAAATCAGGTAGTATTGTACATTTAGGCCCTGTGCACACGGACGACACTTTTCTGCGATCCGGACTATAAGCCTATAGGCTTGTGGTCAGGGGTACCTAGAGTATAATGGACCGACCGGATTATACCATTATACTCCAGGTACCCCTGACCACAAGCCTATAGGCTTATAGTCCGGATCGCAGAAAAGTGTCGTCCGTGTGCACCGGGCCTAAGTGATCGAGTGTACCCCAAGAGATGGGTAATTCTATCTTAAATCTATTCGAAGAATTCTTTTTAACTAATGTACAAACAGAAAAAAAAATTACTTAACCTGACAGGTATTGAGTGATTGTTTCTTAACTGATCATTGAAAATACTGCAGTATGGATGAAAATCGAGAAAACTTTTAAAACTTGAATAACGAATAAAATATAATTTTCTCTGAATATTTAACATTAATTTAACTATGGGCTCCATTTAAAGGATATATTGTTTTAACTTTTGCAATTTTTAAACCTAACTGTAGACTATAGTTTAACAACATTAAATTTTGATTTTACTGCTTGTGGACCTACAGGACCAAACGATTCACCAATAACAACCGAATTATACTTGTTGAAATAATATTACATGCAAACCTGAAGTCTCCCCATCCCTGTTTATAACAGTAACTATAAAAAGATAACAATAGTTCGCAGGATATGAGTTGGAACTCCTTGAGGTTTTTGATCAGGTGGAAGTGCCTCGGTCAATGCCTCCTCAAACCGCCGAACATCATTCCGGATTCTAACCACGCATTGATTGTGCCTCTTTGAATTGAAAAACAAAAACAAGCATCTAAGGCTAGTATAGAGATAAATAGTTATTTAATAAAACTAAATAGTTAATAATTATATAATAATAATTATTTATTATTATTAACATTGGAATAGTTAGGGTCCTCGTCTTATTATAATGAAGCGAGAACTCTATTTCAATGACAGCTATGTGTGTTAGCGGGACAACTCGCTACACTTTAAAAAGTACACCATGCCTCTGTTCGTTGTTCACTTTGTTCGTAAGTGTTTCTGGCGAACAAACTGGCTTTCTCTTAGACTTAATGTGTCAGGAAGGCAAGGCAGGTGTAACGTGACACACTGCTTGCTTGCATTTCAGTGTGAAATGTGAACATCCGGTTCGTTCATTTCTCCCTCGTTAATAGTGCTTCCTTTGGCACAATTACCATGTATTTTATTTCATATAGTATATTCTTAATTATAATTAATTTATTTGAATAATCTCGGAAATAAATAATTCAAATTGATGGCAACAAAACCATTATTATACAAAAATCAATCTTAGGTGATCAAAGAGTCATATGAGATACATCTTAAACGCTAATATTCAGATTTCTAGGTTTTATTTTCGTTTTATTGAGACTTTGATTAGGTTTTGTCTGTACCTTTATATCCAAATATAAATAATATAATTTTTGAATGATGAACAGCTTATAGTTTCCTTTTCTTATATATTTTTTTAAAGCCAATCCGATGGTACAGACCGTACGAAATGATCTATTTAAAACTTGCGGACAGATTTCTTGCATTTTTGCACAGGAACATGTGGAAGAGAGAGAGAGAAAAAAAAAACAGCATTAAGAAACCGATTAAAACTTAAAACAATAAAATTGAAAACTATTTTTGCAGCAATATTTCAGCCAATAACCGACTTATACCGTCACAGCTATAAAATAACCGTAAAACTAGTGAAAATGTAACACTTCTAACTAAACGAAACTTTCTTCCCAGGCCTTCATTTTGCTATATATATCCATGAAAAATGAAAAATGGGCAAAGTTTTCCGCAAGGTTATATTTTTCTCGACACTTTTCCGATCCTTACTCCCCCTAAACGGCAGAAAGTATAAGCCCACTGTCCATTTTATATAAGGCGCCTCTTCCGCCTTACGTAAAGTGGACCTAGGCAACTAGACCGGAACGATATAACAGAACCTTGGTAGCTCGAAGTGCATGAGCCCGTGTTCCTGTGCTAATGGTCCGCTGATCTTATCTCAGGTAAAGCATCAACTAATTTACAAACAAAGTCTGTCCTAAGTATAATAAACTTTTTTTTTATTTTTTATAAAAATCTACTTTAAAAAATATGAGATGGGGGGGGGTATGAATCTAATAATTTGTAAAGGAGAACGGTTTCTGGGTCAACAGTCAACTGAAAGAGAGTACGACCAACCAACCGCCAGGTTTTTCCGGGACGTTGAACATAATAATTCAGTGCTTTACATATTAAGCTGCCACGCTTTCATTTTATCTTTACAATAGGTTTATAAGGGTTGGTATTAGAATTATGAATGGAAGGGCTATTTCACTACCGCTATGGGGTACTATTACTTTACTTTATGTCTTAAATAGTAGGTATATTATTCTAATCTTTTTAAAATGATATCTATCTATCTTCCCGGCATCTTCCTGTACAACCGTCTTCTTGCCTATTTGCGATATGATTATGTCTGTGACATTGGGAAGAGTTCTTGACCTTTTGTTGAAACAGTTACATAACTGTTTTAGTACATGTTCTGGATTGTTTGGGAATCATCAACGTACTTATGGGATAAATATAGGAACCAACGGACTAGAGTCTTATTCTGGCTCCGAAGATCGATAAGGCTTATGGTGTCTTATAATTTTCTACTAATATAAGATACTTTAGACCCACTTTAGTGTAACAATATTAAGGCTAAGGAAAATTCCTTTAAAAAAACAACAACAAATTTTGAGATGATTTGTGATATGTGAATTTAAATCTTTTAAAAATTAGAATCAAAACTATAACGTGGACGTTTAGCGAATGGTAAAATACGAATTTCTTAGTAAATGATAAAATATTAATGTTCGCTTAGGAATTCATTAATCTCTATAGAGGAAATGTAGTTACTCCCGTTTAAACTACATTGTTAGTCACCGTATATTCTTCACAGTAATTTTATTTTAAAAAGATTTTAAGATGCTCTAATCACCTAAAGTCCTCCAAAAAATAAAAACATATCTCATTGTGAATAGGTTAATTCTAGCTCCTAAAGGATTGATTTCAGATGGTAAAAAAATAAATGCATTCTACTCTGATTTTTTCTGAATCAGCCATTGAATCAAGAATCAAAACAATTAAGTATAGGTATCTTTTAAAAATCAAATAATAAAAGACCAAAAAGGATTTTTAAAAAAGTCTTCCAGTATAGGATAAACTATCAATACTTAAAAAGATATGGAGATTAGTGAAGGCCATATGTAAAGAATCAACAGAAGATTCAAAGAATCACTGAATACAACACTGCAGCAAGAAAACATAGCAATACACCTGAAGATGAGGCAATGAGCCTCGAAACGTTGTGATGTTTTAACATGTTAAAAAATATATATATCAAAAAGGAAGACTGGATTTTTCACTGAAATATAAATTTAGAATAATAAAAGACCAAAAGGGATTTTTAAAAAAGTCTTCCAGTATAGGATAAACTATCAATCAAATACCCCTTTAATGGGATCCATTGACATAATTATTTATCCCAAATTCAATCTAGGTTAAAAATAGAATAGAAAATGCAAGTACTAACTAGAAAAAAAAAAAGTATTGGTATCTATGTTAGGACACAACGGGGCAGGCCATCATCCAATGCAGATAAGCCTCATTCTAACGGTTTCAACACTAAGTGTTCATCTTACTTGCCGAGAGATTATTCATGAAGAGGAGCGGTAGTCCCTGGCCAGGACCGGTCCAAGAAGACATCGATGGCCGGCAGTTTGGTATGCCTTCCCGAACTGGAGGGAGCTTCCGTTCCAAAAACAGGCGCCCGTTATCTTATCCTGGCAGGTGGTGGGCGAGTCTTTGGAGTAAATGGAGGTTACCGAAGTTCGCGAGACCAAGGCAATATTTATTATTATTTAAATTAAATATATTGTATTGTTAGGTACACAATATATTGTAATTTATAGACCAGCTAAAACTAGGTTTGGGGGCCCTTCTTAGTGGGACCAGCACTTGCAGGCAGTCCATTAGTTTGGTTTCTTTGAGACATTATGTCCCAAACGAAATAAAGAAAGTGAATTAAGATTGCCATCCTGCTTGGTTATTTGGTAACAGGCCCATTATCTTCGCGGCACATTAGTAGTAGGAAACTTGGTAGTAGGGTTATCACAAGGTAGAGTAAAAAACATATCATATCCTATTTGCAAAAGTTAAAGAGATTTAAATGACTGTTATAGAGCTATACTGAGGATCAGCTTCACGAAATCTTGGTTTATGATGACCAAAACAAAATGAAACTTAAATTCATAGTAGTAAATATTCTTTTAAATAAAGTAACATACATAGCTTTCATAAAATTAAAGGAAGCATAAATTTATTCATCCTAATGGTTTTCATAAAAAAACAGTACACCTTCAACCTATGGAGATCTTCGTGCGTAGCACTTTGTAATTACTTGTTACATTTTTCAAGAAGCTCATCTGACTGATGTCAGGCTCAACCACCAAGCACCATAATGTTTATGTGCGCCTGTTGTAACAAAAAAACTAACTGCCTACTTCCGGGCCACGACTCTGGCCCCGAAAACTTTGCCGAAACGACTATTATTATGCTAAAACTTTATTATAGGTTAAATGATTGTCAGGATTTTCAGTTAAAACTTTTTATAAAAGCCAACGTTTCGATCCAACTTGTGGATCTTCATCAGGGCTTGTGAGTCCAGAGTAATACAAAGACTCGGAGGACTCAGAAGCCCTGATGAAGATTCAAAAGTTGGATCGAAACGTTGGAATTTTAAAATAAAAAAATTTTAACGGAAAATCCTGACTATCATTTAACCTATCGTAAAGAATACCAGTTGACTATCTCTCACCTCTAAAACTTTATTTTATACAATGTACTTTGGCAGAATTATGTTTACGGAAATAATTAGGATCCATGACTTCTTAGATGTTTTTATTATAAACCGTGTAATTAAAACAAGTTGACTCGTTATAATCTAGTCTAATTAAGGAAATCAAGATCCTAAGAAGTGAGGATCTTACGTAAGTCGAACTAACTTATAATTTCCACGTATTTATCCTCAGTAGGTTGTGCGCCGTTGAAAAAATTGCTGTTTAACAAGTATAATAATTATGTAACAGCATCCGATCATTTTATCTTATAATTATTTCCTAAGAAATACCTTAGTTTAAGCGAGATAATGTATCAGTAAATATTGCGATACAAAAGTTTAATGAGATCCGGAAACAAAATTTTTTTATAGCTTTATTTCTATAATCGCGCCTGTCTTATGTAAAAGACAATCAGGGGAATTATAGGCGAAACAGCATAGCATGATATGGCATAGGGAAAAGTTGAAATATATTTAAATATTTAGTCTTTTTACGTACTGTAGAAGCAAAATCGAAAGGCATCTCACTGCTAGGTGAGAATAGCCTTAAGCAGGCAAGAATGCGTGCTTCTTCTAGACACTCAACCATTAAATTTATTTAGAAAAAATAATTTCCTAAAAAGTGTTCAAACTATTAATAATTAGAAAAATTCAAAGAATTTCTTCAGGGGGACCACAAGTAACGGACTTTTGTCTACGTCGTCGTGAGGAGTCATGCTTCACTTAACAAAGGAAAAGCATTTGTGTTGACACAAAGTATTGGAGTTAAGCATCATAGAATGTTATCATATTTACAATAATTATAAAAATATAGTAAATAATATAGAAATGACATATAGAAAATATATAACAGTGTATTTTAACATATGACATTGATATGGTATTATACAATTTATTAAAAAACTATCAATCATACGATTGAGAAATTATTTATGTCAGTTATATTTAAACTGTTTTATTTAATTTATTAAACTATTAATCGGATCATTAAATGCTAATGGATATAAATCAATGTACAAGTTTTGAGAATGGGGACATAGCCTCGATTCAATAACAGCGTTGTGATGTAGAAAAGAAACAGTTTTTGTGTCTTAAAGGAAGATATATTGCTAATTAATCATTAAATTATACGAAATACCAAGGAAATATAATAAACATTAATTCATGGAGTCTCTTATTTATTCAGTTTTCATTACGATCGATAAATCAAGTTCGACGGGACGGCCACAAGTAAATGAGTATATCCGATTGGATCGCCAAACCTGATTGATTCAGATGTGCCTCAGGGCGAGGAAGACACGGAGAGAGGCTTTTCAGAATATATAATTTGGCATCCGGCCCATTAACGTTTCCTGAGGAGGAGGATGACCTCACCAGAAGGTTCAGACAATGGCAGGACGGAAGGCCAAAGGTGAGAGAGAAACTCCAGTAACACTCTCGCTAAGAGTGAAGAAATGCTGAGGCGTTCCGTGTAGTTAAGCTTGGCCTTGGTGTTATGGTTTAGCTGCAAAGTTTACAAAAACTTGGAGATTGAATAGTGCGCTCTTCGTAAAAAAATGTCTTATGCATTTTGACAAGTAGCGACAATAATTTTTTTCAGTGAATTACTCAAATATATTTAAACTACAAAAAACCCTTAGTCAACAGATCTGTGATTTTTTTAAAAAATAAGTTAGCTTTGAAGGAAGATTTTAATTAAATTTCATTTTTCTGGGACACAAAACATCAACAATTTATTCGTGCCAAGTATTGCTATCAAATACATATATTGTTCTAAAATTTTTATTCTTGTTCTTTAAAATAGAAATTCAGCGCACGATATTATTTTTCAATTTAAATTTAGATTTTTATTTTACTTAATTTTTAAGTTTTATGAACCAGGAGGTATTCATTTATTATTGAAGATAGTTAAAGCTAATCCACAAATCTAAGCTTTTTTGGCCTAATTTGAGAATTAGGTCTTTTTTGAATACATTTTGGGTAAATTGAGTAACAGAGATGCTTCTGGGAAACTAAGTTTATTTAAAATTAAACTTAAACTGGGAAAATTAAGTTTCATTCGTAATCGCTATTTTTTACTTTCACTTACCTATATATGAAATATATAGTAAGTGGAAGTATTGCGATCGTGAAAATTTTCGACTTCCGGTTTTCAACGGAAATACACGTTTTGGGGTCCCCTGAGTCCAAATGACCAAGTCCCGCAAAATGGTCTGTGTGTGTGTGTGTGTGTGTGTGTGCGCGCGCGTGTGTGTGTGTGTGTGTGTGTGTGTGTGTGTGTGTGTGTGTGTGTGTGTGTGTGTGTGTGTGTGTGTGTGTGTGTGTGTGTGTGTGTGTGTGTGTGTGTGTGTGTGTGTGTGTGTGTGTGTGTGTGTGTGTGTGTGTGTGTGTGTGTGTGTGTGTGTGTGTGTGTGTGTGTGTGTGTGTGTGTGTGTGTGTGTGTGTGTGTGTGAACAGACTAGCTCAAAAACTATAAACCGTGCGAACCTGAAATTGGGTATTTAGAGTAGGTATATGCCCGCGATGTGACAGCAAAAATTTCATCAAAATTGCTCAAAGGGAGGGGGTACTTTATTTAAGAACTTTTTATGTTTTTTTCGATTTTCTCAAAAACGGCTCTAACGATTTTGATTAAACTGAGTATTTGATGTATTAATATGCCTGAGATATGACTGTAAAAATTTCATCAAAATTGATTAACCGGAGGGGGGGACTTTACTTAATAAATTTTGTATCACTTTCACGTGTTTTTTTTTATTTACTCAAAATCGGCTTTAACGATTGTGATCAAACTGGGTATTTGATGTATTTATATGCCCGAGATATGACTGTAAAAATTTTATCAAAATTGATGTATTGGAGGGGGGACTTTACTTAATAAATTTTGTATCACTTCCACGTGTTTTTTTTTATTTACTCAAAAACGACTTTAACGATTTTGATCAAAATGGGTATTTGATGAATGTATATGCCAAAGATGTGATAGCCGACATTTCATCTAAATTCATCAACCGGAGGGGGGACTTTACTTAATAAATTTTGTATCATTTTCTCGTGTTTTTTTATTTACTCAAAAACGGCTTTAACGATTTTGATCAAACTGGGTATTTGCTGTATGTATATGCCAATGATGTGATAGCCGTCATTTCATCAAAATTTGTCAAACGGAGGGGGCACTTTATTTTATAACTTTTTTTGCAATTTGTAACCTTTTTTCGATTATCTCAAAAACGGCTTTAACGGTTTTCATCAAATTCGTCTTGTTCAATGAAAATTAGGTGTTCTTTATTATCAGGTAAGCTTTATCATTATTAAAATGTTCTGAGGGGGCTTAAATGGGGTAGGGGCATTTTTTGTTTGTTTGTTTTGTTTACATGGAGAAATTAACTGTCTCTCATTACGCCTAAAAATAAAAAATGGCTAAATATGTAATATGATAAAAACCAAGTAAACATATAGAGTAGAAAAATATTAAGTCAACTCATAAAACACGATGAGCCCACGCATGCGTAGTACGCCTTTAATGGCAGATCATTGCTCATAATGAAAGCCGTTCTGTTAATATAACAGAAATTATTGGTTTCATGGTAACTAAATGAAATTTCCAACAAGTACATAGAAAATTATAAATATCAGTCGACTTGCAGTTTTATGCTTGCATTGCCGAATTATCTCAAGTAAAAACTTTTATTTAGTGTTTCTTATAGAGTAAATGAAAACAAAAATAGGAAATTAATGTGGAAAAATGTGTAACTGAGTGAGAAGTGGCATTAACACAACGCTTTAATTTCTAATATAAGTTGGTAAGTGAAAGTTGTGTGTTGCGCGCACGCACCAGATTTTTTTCCTATATAAGAAGCTACAAATAACAAATGGTGCAGTACTATATATCAAGAAGAAATTTTTAGAGAACCAGCTAAACCATGCGCAATTTAATCTATCAAAGACTAAAGATTACGAAACGTTTATTTTTATTATTTACAAGAGAAAAAAATACAACAGTAATGTTTGGTTTACGTCACCAACAATCTTCTATGATTAAGCATCTATTTATGCTTATAACCGCGAATTCATGACTTAACACCAAGAATTCCTAGTTGTTTTATTCTTTAATGATCCTTCATGAACAGGATGTGTTCCCCTAGTAAAAGATAGAAGTAACAATTTAAAATTAAATAGGATCTATTCATAAAATAGTTTCTTCAAAATCGGTATGGGAAACCGAGGTATTTAGGCGTATTTAGTAATTATTAAAATTTACTCTAGCGCGAAACTCTTCTGACCTTAGTCATCGAAGCCCTGGAAATTTTCGGAGTCAGGTGTATAATGCGGCGTTGCCGGACCTATCTTGGGGGTCTGTCTGCGGGCATCGCGCCAGCCGGAAGATCCAAACTAGAAATAGTTATACAGCAAAGGGAATATTGGTAACTGAGTCAATATTTTTATATTTATCAAGGATAAATATACAATTCATTATTTATCTCATTAAGAATGAGTAAATTATCTGTATTACACATATTAAAACAAAATAAACTGAAAAAGACCGATGTACCTTTAGAATAAAAGTACGAAATAAAGTGAATATGCCAGTGTGTCTTACATTAGTTGGAACATTTACTACAAAGAAATAAGCATTGTTATTTGTTGTAGATTTATAAATGAGTAAGATGAAAACATATTAGGGATTAAGTATAGGAAATTTTACTCAAAATAGAGACATAATTCTATCAAAGAGGGACCAATAAACACGGTCTCACTAAATTTTAAAAAATCGAATTGAATTCTTGAGTGATGTAAATATCATAAATAAATATAAATAGTCCGGCTCACCTCTCCCTAACACCTTCAACATCATCACCCAAACCTGTAATTAATTATAGTTAAAAGACAAATGTGATGGTTCATTATATGTAATTAAAGAAAGCAAAACAAAACTGTTGCATAGATTCTTGTAAAATTAGACGTCCTACAGGTTCAAAGTAATTCTCAACTGGAGAAACATCTAGAATTTCATTATTCCATTGGATTCCTGTTGCCAAATGACTGCAAACAAGATGCCAACTAATAATTACACGATCTATATTTACTTATTTGTAAAGAAAAATAAATCTCAGCAATAGCACAATAAATATAAATCATTTTAAACGTAAAACTATGTCACGAATATTTTTTACAATATACATAGGTCCTAAATAAAGACTAAACACTCTTTTAATAAATGTTTAATCATTTTCATTGTCTTTGTCGATGACTTGTCATTATCAGGTAACATTAATGTTATTTATATTTTTTATAATTATTTATGCTTATTTGTTTTTATTTTAAAATTTAATCTGTATAGATGAATGATGATGTATAGATTCTTTTCTTGTTTTTGCTTTTTTATAGTGTTGAAAATGCTTTTAAAAAATAAGGGAGACGTCAACTAATATTTACTTAAGCAATCACTTTGACTGAATAAGAGTAAAAAAAATAAGAATTTTTTTAGACCGTTTTTTAGCTTTATTTAGAACCTTAATCTTAGTTTTTTTTTCAAGATATATAAACATATGTAAAGAATAATACCCCATAAATTTTGAAAACTCGGAATTCGGATATAATTTTTTTTTTTCATTTAGATGGGCAATGACTTACAAACTTGGTTTAACATGTGGCAAAGGCCATACAGGAAATGGATTGTGAAGCTTAATCTAAAGCTTAATATTGTTATATAAGCATTGTTGATACACCTATACTAATTTTTTGTAATGGAGCATAAGCCTTTAAATTGGATGCAGGAATGCAGGTATAGATTTTTTGTATTATAAGAAGTTTGGTGAATGAGCTTTTATTTTTTTTTTTTTTTGTTCAGGTAGGTGGGTATATGATTCCCTCCCGGGTCCTAAGTATTATAAAAAAGTGACTAAGAATGTGACGAACGAAAAGATCACTTTCTCAGTATTAGGCATACCATACATAACGTATATCCTTATCACTGCCACCATAGTGGCATATAATTAAAAAAAAAAATCTCTTCTACACCAGTTAACAAAAAGCTTTATACCACAGCTACTGAAATATTGGATGTAAGTTGATGCAGAAAAAAATGCTTCATGATAATTATGGAGCCCACAATCCAATGAAAGTACCACAGATGTTTATGGTAGAATAAAAAATTTAAAGAAGCATTCCCCAGGGAACATCAACCTAAACTTGTTGATCGGTAAAATCTTCATGTTCCATTGTTGAATGAAACTTGAGGCCTATAATGTTTTTTGCTTTACATATTGTAATGTAAAATGGAAATTCCGAATTCTAAAAGGGACGTATTTTAAAAGTTTGATTCCGAACTTAAGTTTTAATTTTGCTTTGAAAGAAAGTACTGTTTTTGTTCAACGTTTGTGCTAGCCATGCTCATCTACCAGGTTTTTCTCTATAGGTATTTACAGAGGCTAAGTATATAACAGAGGGTGGTTGTGAACCAAAAGAGACGAACCGCGGAAGAATAGGAAAGTAACCTGTCACAAAATGATTCGAACCTTGAGTATGGTCCTCCAGGGAAAAAAGTTTATTACTGAAAGGTCGTCTAGAATGATTAATATCAGAGACAACTCAAAGATAATACTCAACTTTGCTAAATCAAATACATCAAGTTTGCTAGATACGGTCTATCGCAGTTTTAATTGTATAAATAAACATAAATTATTAGCACATGATTGAATTACAGCTATGGGCAATAGAAAATATTTAACCATTTTATAGACATCACTGCTATCTAATATATTAATCTAATCTAAGCTAAACCTATCACAGATGATACCAGACGCTCTGGAAGATAGAGGCTGTTAAACTCGATTCTTCTTCTTCCTCGATAATCGATTAGCGACCATGCAAATAGGATTTAACAGGCCCGAGAGAATATCGGCCTCTCCAAGATCCGCCTTTACAGGTTATTGCCTTCCCGAATCGCTGCCAAGTTTTTATCCTACTTTTTTTAAATATTATTTATTGTATAAAATTCCAGTAGCATGTATGCTAATATATCTATATATATATATATATATATATATATATATATATTAATTTCTAAAAAATCTAATTCAGTTTTAATAAATGTTAAAAATTATAATCTATAAACAATAGTCATCAGATACTCTTTATCATTCATTTTTTTCTATTAAATTAAATTTCATTCACATTTTAAATAACTAAGTCAGTTACTGGCGGAAGTTTTTTGTTATTCTGGGGTGAAAGCTGATCGAGTAAAATTCTTTCCATTGAAAGAACCGAATTTACGGAAATGTATTTAAGGTTTTGGAAATTCTCCATGGGTTTATTCCGTATGTCTGTCGAGGTTTCATAAGTTCTTTTTAAATGGTAAAAATTTTTTTTACTTTCACTTAACTATAAATTAAATATATGGTAAGGAAAAGTATTGCGATCGTGAAAAAATTTGACTTCCGGTTTTCAACGGAAATACACGTTTTGGGGTCCTCTGAGTCGAAATAACCAAGTCCTGCGAAATGGTCTGTGTGTGTGTCTATGAACAGACTAGCTCAAAAACTATAAGTCGTAAAAAACTGAAATTGGGTATTTGGTGTATGTATATGCCCGCGATGTGAGAGCAAAAATTTCATCAAAATTGGTCAAACGGAGGGGATACTTTATTTAAAGAATTTGGAGTGCCTTTCAAGTAACCCAGATAAAAGTCCAAATCGTTTGCCTAAGTTGTTTTATTGCATTATGTCTTAAATGAAGCACTTCCCAGATTCAGGTATTGATAGGTATGTTATTTAAGTACACTTGAGGGCACAGACTATGATAAAGATTGAAGAAAATACAGATTTCTTCCCAATCATTTCTACCTTCCAACTGGTCGACAAAATAATTAAACCATCTAATCTAATCGGCTCTGTACGACGAGAAGATACACTGTCTGGATATCATAAACTTAAAACACGAATCCTTTAGTCCAAGAACTTAATTTAACAACAAAATATAATGTATCACATTCCCATTATTTCAAGGAGTTTACCGAGAGAATTCTTAACATGAGGAAAGATTGGCTTTTTACAAAATGATACTTTGCAGATGGATAAAAAATTAATTTACGGACAACGCTTTGGAAATAAAGGAAATCTAAACAAATTTTAACTAGAGCCATATAAGAAGAAACCCAGTAAAAACTTCCTGAGAAGAAAAAATACGAGCACCAGTTGTTACGATAATAGACATCATGGTGCAATCAAAATAAAGCGGCAAGAGTTTAAAATCAAACAATGAGAGAACCATCAAAAGAAGTTAACCAGGTCGGTGGAGCTTGTCAGGAAGAATAATCTAAGGTTATTTTAATGCTCCTCCGTGGATGATGGGCACCTTCGCTTCACGGGGCGTTAGCGAGGTTCCGGAGTAACTGTACGCTCCGAGTGGAAATCAGATGAATTAATATTTTATCACCTGCTCTGCGAGGTTGTTTAGGAGTATTATAAATGTATTAGTAGGTATATATCAATTATAATTATTTCTAGAATTACATTAAAAATATGTATACAAGTTTTTACCTGAATGACAGTCCACAATAGGGTTGACTATTCAACATAATGATTTTTTTTGTCAGTATATTCACAATTATGGTTATAAAAAAATGAATTATTGTATCCCTAAACATAAAATTATCTTTGAATGGGTATTAAGAAAGAAGTCCAATAAATTTATTTTCTAGGCCTATTATTAGATAAATTCAATAACGCATTGTTAATTTCGGGGTAACATTTTAAAATAATCCTGAGTTTTAAGACTAAGTGGTGCTAGTACGAGTTATTGTTATTTAAGTACCTACGTTTTATTATAATTATTATTTTATCTTTATCTATGCATTAGTCTCCTGTAATTGTTATTATTACAAAATACAAAAATTTTGATTGATTTATAATTCTGATGTTTCTTATTAAAAGAAGATCCGCAAAAACATGCAACGGATATCAAAGGAAGACAAATGAAGAAATTTTAATCGGCACTCCTGAAAAATCAATTTTTTTTTAGGTAGACCAGTTCTGGGCCAGTAATGTGTTCCATATCTTTTTTTTTTATATATTGTTATTCAATGCTATTTTTTTTATAATGATTATAATTTCGTCATTTCTGAATGATGAAACATTTATATTTTTTTCATTTTGAAGATTGTATTTATATTATAGAGGAAGAAATGAGTAAACAATTCGAAGATATTAAATAACTCTAAGTATACCTGATTTACTATAAACAAGAATATCCCTCCAATAACTTTGGTAGATAAAGAAAAAAATACGTATAATAGTGTTTTGTTAATAATTATTGATACGTGGTTAATTTAAATTCTCATTCAAACTACGCCTAATTTAATATTCATACCTAATAACCATTGTTTTAAAACATAAAACGAGAAAAATACTGATTTTAATTTAATAATAGTAAATTATACCATTAAAAATGGTTGTTTTGAAAATTAACTGATATATAGTAGAAACGCTCAATCTAAAAGGATAAAAAAAAAAATGTAAACAATGAAAAGATAAGTAGATAGGTACTAGATTACATTTAACATTATTTTATAATTTGTTCCTTATTATATAATAATTATTAAATGGTTAATGTCAAATAATATTTTTTAAAAGGACCAATAATATTTAAAACTTATAATGCCGTGGAGTAGGCGAGAGAGAATCTGGAGACTTTAATGCCTGCAGTGGTGCAAGCGAAAAGATACTCAGATTCAGGAATCTGTTAATTATCTCTTTTTAAAAATGGTAATAACTAATTTGTATTAAGAAATCTTAGTTTATACAATATCTACAAAGTTTTTTGTTCTTTAAGTTGTAATGAATTGAATATATATTGATATTTTAAATACTTAATAAAAAAACAAACGATCCTTTAAAGTGTAACGGAACGCTTTGATTACTGATATTCAGGTCATGACAGTTATATTGATGTTTATAAGAGTGTATCGATATTATAATTTTGCATTTAATTATCTCATTAAGATTAAATAAAACTTAAAATAATAAGGTAATCATTTTTTAAAAGAAATAGTTAATTAGATATAGATAGATGGTATCTAAAATAAAAATGAATATTCTTTCAGTTTATCAGTGAAAAATTTAAGTCAGAGAGTTTAATGGACGGAGACTTTAATGCTACCATATAATTAAAGGATATGATTACGATGTATGGATTTATGTTTCAATTAATGAATTTTATATGTTAGCCACTTAACAGGCAGATATGGAACTTATAATATAATACTTCACAATTCAAATTGAAAAAAAAAATTAATTGAATTATTTAATTAATTAAAATTAATACATTGGATTTAAATTAATTAAAATTAATACATTGAATTTAAATTATTTTAAATTATGTGTATATATGTGTGTGTGTGTGTGTGTGTGTGTGTGTGTGTGTGTGTGTGTGTGTGTGTGTGTGTGTGTGTGTGTGTGTGTGCAAATGAGTTAATTCAACTCATGTGAATTAACTGGGTTAATTCAAAACAGGTATTCGTAAATAAGAAATTTTTAATGTATCGTTGCTATTATCAGTTAATTTATGGTAATATAAATAGAACCACATATAGTACCTATTTATGTAGAAACGCATCTTAACATTATTATTGGAACTGAATAGACATTTTTGTTGGTTTCAATGATAATCCTAACTTCGTAGGTTGGGTTCGCATTCTATGGTTGTAAAAACAAGAACATTAGTGGAAATAGGTACAATACATGGAGATGGAAATGATTTTTTTTTTTTTTTACTTTTTAGTTTCAGGTAAAATCGCTGAGAAGAATTTGCTGATTCGCTTATTCCTTAGAAAATTCCGTTACACCTTGGTGAGCCTGCACGAGTTTAGCGGTACCTACTGAAAACTTAGCTGGTCTTTTACACCCCACTCTCTGCCTAATGAGAATTTCTTGCAGACAGTATAATCGGTCTTGCACGAACGTTTTCAATAGTTCAAAGATATTGAACACACCTCCAACAAAGGAAAAGGGGCAATTTGTATCCTGACCTTAATGAACAAAAAAGGAAATTTTATTTTATTCCGACACGGCGCTATTATATAAGGTGACTGAAATATCAAACCGAGGAGGTTGAAGTAAGTAATTACGTACCAAGCTGATTAAGAATTAAGAAAGAGTCAGTACAAATGTACAGAGATCATTTTTTAGACAGTAGTGGTAAATATTATCATTGTAGTTATAAAATTCAAGTTTTTAATTTTGCTAGGTAGTACTGATTACTTTTTTTCATGAAGAGAGATTTCATCTTTTTCTTTTGTCTTCATAATTGACTTATTTTCGGTATATCTATTTTTTTTTTTTTTTTTTTTTTTTTAATATTTTGGATTACACTGCAATTTTCGAGCGGTAAAAATTGTGGGTGTTTTCAAAACGGATATTTAAATGTTAAACCAAAAAACAAAAAAAAAAACCTTCATATTACAACGTGATAATTGAACATAACCTTATGCACAGCTATGATAAATGTACCACACTTTTAATGGGTCAAGTGCGTTGAAATTCTTCCTGATGGTCGAATTAATCAAGAGGCGTGAGAATGGATTGACTAGCAATGAGAACACAGGGATCGTTCTCATCAGTTCAATACGATACAAAAACTGTTAAAATAGTGTTTAATAAATAGCAGATATTTCAGATTTCTTCGTCTGATGTTAATATGTAAAATTTAAATATAGATGTAAGCAGTATGTTCAAGAAGTTCAAGGTTCTATATCATGGAATGATCTTTAATGTTTCTATATGTGTCGGTTATTCTGTTATGATATGAGTTCTGTTATGAAAATAGATTTTTCTTTCTGATTTAGTTTCGAAGTTATTCTTTATTTTTAATGTAATTATTACTTAATCAACGGTTCTTTTTACAATACCTTTCTGACTCAGTTTCGAAACATGCTGCCTTTCTAGACCGATTGAGTCGTTAGGACGATTAAGCCTTCAGGAGGAGATAGGGTATGGTTTGTTGGGGGAAATGTTATTATAACTTGGCTTGAAGACGTACCTTATCGAAATGGTTACAATCCTTGAAGAAGTAGCATAAGTCCAGAGGAGATGGCTAAGAAGGCGGGGCACTGACACTGCACGATACCCGCGAGGGTGAAGACTGAGCGAGGGCTCCCCCACCATGGCCCACATTCCTCCACCACTCCTGACTCACATCGCCTCCCCCCGGGGCTACTTTCACGGCATCGCATACCACCGTTATGAAATGTTTGTTGTAAAAAAAAAAAAAAAAAAATTAAATTAAACAAATTATATAAAATGTTGCATGAACCAACGATCGAGGGAAATTTTTCGGCGAATTGTCAAAACTTTCGTGGGAATTGTGAATTTCGCAATTGGAATTCATCGCTGATTAAGTGATGAAATATGTTTCTGAAAATTCTGTATTCGTAAACAAAAGAAGCATAGGCACATAGAGTAATTGTACCAATAGCTGACAGTTTAAGAAAAAAAAACTTATATTATTGACACTGTTCACCAATATATTGATGTTAGGATAACCTTTGTTATGAATTTAGTTAGGCCAATCCCTCTAGAAAACTAGGAATTCAATATCCTATGGTCTGCATTTACGGTTTTTATTAAATTTGTTTTTTTAGAAACTTCTAAAATGAACCAATAGTTGACACATCAAAATGTAAAGGTTTGTAAAGTTGACATTTATGGTTTCAAAGTTGACACATCTATTAATACTTGATTTCGTATGATTTTTAATAAGTAATAAAGGTTAATATTTTTTTTATTTATAAACTGGTAAATTCACAATGGAAACAAAAAAAAATTTCCACAATTTAATTATTTTATACAAAAAAAGCTTAAATGAGACAATAAAAAACAAAAAACATATTTAAACGAAAAATGAGATCACTCAGTTATTTTCGTTGATAAGGTTACATTTTTTAATTTAATTTACACTTATTTATGATTGCGGAATGATGATGACTGCGGAAAAACGAAGTACTTCGACTAATGTTTCAAGACGAAGAACTGGTGACATACACCAAGTATGTCAATAAGATGGGCAGCACACGTCGAAAGGATGCCTGAAGGTAGACTGCCAAAACGCTGTTAAATGGCAAGCCAGGAGGACGAAGGCAAAGCGGGCGACCACGAAGCCGATGGATAGAAGTGCCTTAAAAACACTGGAAATGCTGGGAGTTAGAAGATGAAGCGGACAGGCAGAGCGGAGTGGCAAACCGTCCTAAAACTATTGCAAAGGAGGCCCAGGTTCTCAAACGGAGCGTAGAACCATGGAGTGAGTGAGACGTGGAAAATCTATAAAATGAAATACGTTTTGAAGTTTTAGCTATTGTTTCAGTATTGGGTATTTTAATTTTTGTTTCATCGTTTTGGCATTTAAACTATATATTATATTTATCATTTTGTTTATATTTTATTAATGTATTACTGATAAGTTAAAAAATTTATTCTGAAATTATTATTGAAATATCTATATATATAAGAGGCTTTGTCCTGATTGACAGAATCAACGCAGAGCAAAAACTACTAATGATAGGAACTTGAAGTCCGGAATTTGCATTTTAAACGCGATGTAGGTAACCACTAAGAAAGAAATTTCAAAAATGTAACCCCTAAGGGATTTAAATGGCGATATTGTCGTTTAACTCTAACGGACACCTATTTTTGCACTTCGAAAAAAAATATCTAATTTGGACTCATTTTAAAGATCTTGATACGACGAGTTTAACTCGAAAGCCCTACGGGGCGTCGAAAACCATATTTTAAAGCCGAAAAATGAAGCGTTCACAACGATTTAGCAACTTTTTGTTTCGGCGGTTTTAGTGAACTCTCTCCATCGCGCGTCTCCCTCTCTTCTACCGAGCCGGCAGCTTCTCCCTCCAACATTCCACCTACCGGAGGCTCCGATCCCTGTTATGTTGTTAATATATAACATATGTTGTCAATATATAACATATTATAGGTATTAAATCAATACCAAGATAATGATCACAGAATTGATTTTAAAGGCTCGCGGGCAAAGCCGCGACGGGGAATGCTAGTTTAATATAAAACGTAGACATATAAAATCATATGTTTCCTTAATTTTCTTAAATTCATTTTTTCTTTTCGCTATTCTTTTCTACAGCTAAGTGCACTGCCGAATAATAGCGTCGGCCACTTCTATGTAAAAGTTGAAAATACAAATCTTCTCCAATACGCCTGAAATTATGATGCTGCTTATCAGGTTTCTATTCATTCCTCCATAGAATCAGCTTAATAATAAAGAAAGCCCCAGACCGGCGCAAACAAACTTTTAGATCCGTTTCCCAAATCCCGCTATCCCGAACAGAGAATAACTAGTTGACAAAACTAGCCCCGGATTAGCATTCCAGTTGGGGTCAGTGGCCAGGGGAGGCCGAGGCATCCACCACGCCCACTCCTGCCACATCCTACCCAGTTTGTTTTATTACAGCTATATTAATTAACTAATTAATCACGGTGTCAAATCCTATGTTAGGTCCAGGAAGGGGTCTGGCATTCGGCCGATAATCCTATCGTAGCGAAAGGTCTTCTGGCTCATGATGCTATGCTTACTCTTGGGAAACTATAGTAAAACGAGAATTTTCCAATCATATTGTCAATATCTAATTTGAAAAAGTATAACAACGGAAACCAATATATATATGATGGCACCATTTCTGATACTACTGATAGCTCAACCTCTATACACCACACAATGATTAAATTCGAACTAACGAAAATATAGTTAGGTATCCTTAACTAAGTAAATAGAGCCTAATTTCTATTTCTTGGCCAAAAGTTTTATGAAGGATGTTGACACGACTGAGTCACTCCAAATCTAAGGTTTTCTCTTTGTTTAAATAATAAACTGAGATTACTTCTTTAGAGGCACTGCTCAACCCATAATCGATCAGAGGGATCATTTATTTACTTTTTTTTTTCTTATTTTATTCTAAATTTGGTTGGAAGATATTTATATTATATTTGATAATAAATTAGCAAAAGTATCTTCCTTTTTCATAAATATTTATTTACAGCATAACATGTTGACGTTTCGGGGCTGTTTCCCCATTCTCAAAACATAAATAATTTTTCAATCGTATGATTGATGGTCTTTTAATAAATATATCAATGTCATATGCTAAAATATACAGTTATAGGTACTTTTTATATATGTCAGCTCATACTTGTCCATTTCTAATTGACCTCTAAGTCCATTCTTATTTTTTTTTTTTTTTTTGTTACCCGTTTAGAAATAGAAAGTTAATCCTTTCCCTTGATTTGTGGGTCGGATTTTTATCAGTGATTATTTATGGATTTGGTGTGAATGGATTGCATTTTTTTATTTGTGAATTTGATGTTTGTACTTTTGTTGAATGTTGTAGGGGGATTGAGTACAATTTATTGTTGATAAACATATAATTGCATAACACTGTTGAGCGTAGCTAATTTGGAAGGATCAGTACAATATTGCAAAATTATAATTTAGTTGAAAAGCTTTCGTATGATAAAGAAATAATTTGTGGACACTCATGTACCTCTATCGCTATTGACAGTATTATTCAGAACCATGATTACAGAAAGTGAAATAAAAAAATAAATATAAATTAAAGAAAGAAATCCAAACTCTCCTCAAGCATGCATAAGGGAAGAATTTGAGATCTGGTGTCTCTTTTTCCATTTTGGTGGACGATCCCTTTTTGTATCGATCCTCGACAAGTACAATTTTTACAACGGCGTCAGTCGATATTGAAAACCTGTTTTAAAGAAGATGAGGTCCAGTCTCATAATTACCTAGATAATCCCATGGTGTGAAAGAAATGGGGAAAATATTTTAACCGAAATGGGAAAAATATTTTAACCGATATTGCTTTTCTGACAATACCTTGAATTGCCAGAAGGTGCGTGTATCTTTCTTATTGTAACCATCATTAGATGGTGTAACGCTGATAGATTTGAGTGATGCGTAAGAGTTTGAGCTTAAAGCCCAAGGCAGAAGTTAAATTTGTGAAATGAAGTTTAAATGAACCATCCTAACCATAATTTCATGTAATCCAAACTTTTTGTGCGCTATTGATTAATCTCAATTTATTATTAACAAGAATTCGATTTTTCATATATGAAAAAGCATTCACTTAATGGTTAATGTTTTGTTCCTTAAAAGGATACATGTACCTATTTTTATGTCTGTCAAGGATTGGTTCAGTATTGCTGTGTATTTAACAACCCTATTCAGTAGGGCAGCATTTCATTGTTATTCAATTATGAGTTATTCTCTCTATAATAATGAAACAGTTTATGATATAACGGGCAGAACGCTTGAGGATGAGTCCTGGACTGAACGCTCCACATGGCTCGAGCCAATGTCCTGTTACTGATTAGTGATGCAATCAACGACGAGCACCGAATGGAACTCAGTAGCCATTAAGAGTATTGCAGCAATGCATGAGCACCGCTAAGAGATCCTACCTCATCAATTCTAGTTCCGTTATTCGGGTATCATAATGAAACGGTAAACTATTAGATTTCAAGTCTTAATGAGACGTAAATTTCTACAGGGAAAGGTTTAACAACCTAAAACTAATTTCAGGCAGTAATTTTTGTAACAAAAACTTATATATTTCTTTTTCTTTTAAGGCTTTTATGATGAGTTCAATCTACACTATAATATATAAAATAGAGATATCGATTTTCGGCTCTAAGGGTCGATGGGGATTTTGAATAAAATGGTGTCGACAGAAAAGGTATTTCAGCGAGGAGTAATGAATCCCAATTTCGATTCGTAAACTTTTACATGGCCGTAAATAAAAGTCATTCAAAATATGTGAGATTGTTATTGATTTTGGGACAGTATTTTTTAACCGTACATGTAATAGTTTTGGAGAAAAAAATAAATAATCACTCAAAGATGACCAAGCACGATTACTAATGGATAAGTAAGTAATACGACCATTAAGTTTTAAGGCAGCTTTGAATGATAAAAGAGGATGAGAGAGGTAATTGTAAATAAAATATTAGAAATTACATTCAGCGTGAAGTAAATACAAAATAAAATAGTCGGGAAAACGCTAACGTGAAATAAAAACTAAACTCCATTTTTTTGGAGATAACTAGAGTTAAAGTTTGAGTTCTGTAGGCGTTCTGTAGGGTCACGTATACTTCTATCACTTGAACCACAACTTAGTTTATCTGGCTTCTTTGATATTTGCTGATAACAGAAGTTGATCTGTTTCCTTAGTTCGTGATACAGAACCTGTGCAATTATTCGACGAATATCCAAATATTTCATATTATAGTCACGTAAATGTGTCTATTGTAATTTATTAAAAGATTTGAGCGTTGTTTTAGTACATGTTAAAGTAATAAAGTCCTATGTTTAAACATAAAAAAAAAGGAAAGAGAAAAAAAAAATATATGTGGCTCGAAAATAAGTGTTTCCAGACTCGTTATAGGCTATTTATCATTAGTTATAGGTTCCACGATGTTTATAAACCGCAAGAGTCACAGGAAATTATCTCAAGTATTGTACGGTGTTTTAGAAGACCAGCAGGAGACTTTTATTTTTTATTTTATATAAAATAGTTACCCAATCTTCCGCTGACAGTGAAGGAAAAGTTTGATGACACGGTGAATTAAAAACTGAACATTTGAAGAAAAATTTTCTTTCGACAAAAATAATTTAAAATAATAACATTTACGCAATCCTGGATAGACCATCTCTCGTCTGCTGGAGGAATTTACAACTGACTGTATAGATATAAGAAGTCCTAACGAAAGCTATTAAAATAAATTAATGCATAAAAAGTAAGAAAGAAGCAAGTTGCTCAAATAAAATTTATGCCATGAGATATAAATACAACAGAAAAAAAATAAATTCTTAGATGATATAAATATATAAAAGAAAAGTTTTACACCACTTTTTCGTTCCTATAATGTAATGCTAATTTAAAAAAAAAAACGATATTACCTAAAATTCATAGAGCCCTGAATTCGTAGCAGAGATGGGCAAATTGTATCTGCAGATACAGATATCGGATACTGTAACTGTGGAAAGTACTCATGAGAGCAGATAGAGATAGTATCCGTATCCGTACGGACGGATTCCAAAGGATCCGAGTACTTCTCGTATCTGTCAGCTTCGGATACAGTGACTACTCGTATCTGTCAGCACGGATACCCGAGTATCTGTGAGTACTTCGGTATTTAGTTATTTTTTTCCGGATACTATTTCGGATATTTCTGCTTCTGGGGCTGGTATTGTTTATTATTATTCTAATTATAATCCATTATTATTCTAATATTCTATTAAAATTATAAAAAATTATTAGTATTAAGCCGTCAACATTGTATCGCTTCGAAATAAGTGTGCAATATCCAAAGCGTTAATTTTGACAAAAAGTAATAATTTAAAAAAAACGATAGGAATATAAAATTATTTTCTTTTTTTATCTTTTCGGATTTTTAAAATTGTAAACTACTGTGATGATAATAGTGGCTTATAATTGGAAAATACTACCGATTTTAAAATTCAATGCTGGTGGGGGGGGGGACATTTTATTAACTTTCCGTTTTCTTCGAGAAGAGTCTTTATGGTAACGGCAGATTTTGAAAATAGTAACATTTTTAAAATTTGGTTGGGGAGGGCGTTACTCCGATTTTTTTTATAACTTCTGATTAATTTGTTATGATTGTCTGTATATATCTATGTTTACGCGTTCGTAGATTTTGAAAAAGTATTAATGTTTTACGGATACTTCTACTTCTGAGGTTAGGAATATTTAATATGTTGTTATTAAACTTTTTTATTATTATTAGGCTGTCAACATTTTATGTTTTCGAAATAAGGATCCTATCGAAAATTTTAAAAATAATCATACTTTTAAAATTGTAATTATTTAAAATTAATAATATTCCCAAACGGAATTTTTTTTTTCTATTTCTTCACAATAAAGAAGCATAATTATGTTTAGGCTGGCTTAACTTTTGAAAATAGAAATAATTTTAAAATTACTATATTGTGGGGGGGTCCACCTTTAAGAGAAAATTGTAACTTCTAAAATTAATACGAATAGAATTTATATTTTTGTTAATATACACTAAATGAGGGCTCATACGGGTATGGATTTGGTGAATGGTATCAATTTTAAAATTCGATGCAGCGAGGGAGGATTTCTTCGGGATGAGTGTTTAAGATATTGGGGGAGCAGATTTCGAAAATATTTACAATATTAAAATTGGGTGCGGGGTTACTACGCAATTTTTTTTAACTTCTGATTATTTCGTTGTGAGGGTCTATATTAGTTGCACATAAATTTTATTATAGTACGTTTTATTATAATCAAAATATAAAGAAACACACAATAAGAGTAGATATGAATTGAAACATTCCTATCTAAAATGGAGACGCTATAAATCAAAAAGAATCAGGAACAGTTTATTTGAGATAATAAAATGCAATTCACAAACTATTTCAATTTTTTTTACAAATAAATTAAATTATATGGAAAAACATTTATACTATCTTACATTTTAATAATTTATTCAACTTTTAATCTTTTTAACTTAGGAAACTTTTTAACTTAAAAATGACTTAGGAATCTTTGTCATTGTCGCATAGGCTGGTAACAACAAGAAGTAACAAAATAATGGAAACTTCATCAAACTGATGGTGTGTTAGCATTGAAATGGGTACTTTACAAAGATAATCAGATAAAAGATAGTGAAATTAAAAATGAATATTTCAATGATAAAAAAACTCCTTTTTTCATTTCTGAGTAAAGAGTATTGCAGAGACTAGGGTAAAATTATAAGGGTAGAGGTAGGAGAGGTTAACTTGCCGACTTCAAAGGGTTTACTGCGGGGAAACCCAACCCTTTTGAAGTGAAAGGGTACACAACGATCAGGTGTAAAATTAAAATAAGGAATTGTAAAACTAGCAATATACAATAGATGGTACAGTATACAAATTGTTCATATCTGGACTCAATAATTAGATAAAACTGAGAGTACACACAAGCAGACCTGGGCATTATTTATATGATTCCGGTTTTTCATATTTCATAATAAAATAGTTGGTTTTTATTTTTTAATATTTTTAGAACAATATTTCTTTTTATGACAGAATGAAAATTTGTACATTAAATCTACTCAAAGAAGTACTTATAATTAATTAAACACTTTAAACGTAAATTCTAGAAAAATGACACTCATAACAAATTAATCAGAAGTTATAAAAAAAATCGTACCCCCTCCCCAACCAAATTTTAGAAATGTAACTATTTTCAAAATCTGCTTCCCCCGTTACCATAAAGACTCTTCTCGAAGAAAACGGAAAGTTAATAAAATGTCCCCCCCACCAGCATCGAATTTTAAAATCGGTAGTATTTTCCAATTATAAGCTACTATTATCATCACAGTAGTTTACAATTTTAAAAATCCGAAAAGATAAAAAAAGAAAATAATTTTCACAATGGAATATTCCTATCTTTTTTTTTAAATTATTACTTTTTGTCAAAATTAACGCTTTGGATATTCCACCCTTATTTCGAAGCGATAAAATGTTGACGGCTTAATACTAATAATTTTTTTATAATTTTAATAGAATATTAGAATAATAATGGAATTGTAAACAACCCAGCCCCAGAAGTAGAAATATCCGAAATAGTATCCGGAAAAAAATAACTAAATACCGAAGTACTCACAGATACTCGGGTATCTGTCCTGACAGATACGAGTAGTCACTGTATCCGAAGCTGACGGATACGAGAAGTACTCGGGTACATTTGAAAATTTTGGAGGGATTCGAGTACAGTATCCGAGTAAAAAAGTATCTGTAACTTGTATCTTGTATCCGAAACTAGTACTTTTTTACTCGGATAGTGCCCAACTCTGATTCGTAGAGGATAGGAATAGAGCTACAAGATGCCAGACTATCATCTGCCAGTCTGATTCTTACAGGTAGCAAAAGCTATAGTTGGCAGTATCATCCGTTATCCAAGTTTCTTGTTTAAATCTAGCGTTTCTGTCCTTATGCACATCATCAGCAGATTGCTCATCCATATGCTCATTGTCATCAGACTAATAAGCCAGTTTTAAATCTTCAAACAAATTTCAGATACTTTAATATAATTTTAATCTTGAGTTGAAGATAAAAACATCTCAGCACCATCACCAGCCCCAACACACAGCTCATCGAGATCTTTGTACCATGACTTCTTCATCTCAATTACGTTCATTAGGATAATTTTAGCAAGCCTGTGATTATTTCTACCGGTATTTTTTTTTAAAGAACTGTCTAGATTATCTGTTTATGGTTAGATTGTTTTTCATATCGTTGAAAACGTAACTTGAAACCTCGTTTAAAACCCTGGCACCTTAAAAAATTAAGTATTTGATTTACCCCTATGTTTCCCACATATTTCTTAAACCAACATTCAGAAAAGCCGATAACCACGGTGAAATCTTTTAAATGTACTTACTAGACATCGCGACTTTTCTCGTTGAATGAGAATTATATTTTATATTAAGGAAAATAAAAAAATTGCACATTAATGTATTAAGTAATTACTTAAGTATTGATTTTCAAGCAAGTTAACGAACTTGATATGGAATATCCAGAATTTTTTTCTTTTTTTCTTTTTTATTAATTTTCTTTTTAACGAATAAAAAAAAAATGTCTTTTGAGTCAAAAGTTTTGACAATTTAGTTAATATATTTTTTATTTTATTTTATTTGTTTATAATATATATGTGATCTTTATCAGAGAATATTTGATTTTTTTTTTTATAGATTTGTCGCCTGCTATTAAATATAAGGCTGAACCATTACAAAACTGTCGTTTTATCAACCAAATCATGGAGCTGTCCACTGTTATACAATGGCAACGATTGATGAGGGGAAAAATGAGTAAAAATGGAACGAATGTGTCCTTAAGTTGTATAAGAACTATATTTGTACGCTGTGGCGAAAATTGATAATATGGTTTATGATTTTCGTTCCGGTTAATTAGAACAGTACGTCCTTCCATAATATTAGATAAGCGATAGTAATTATCATTTATCTTTGCTTGTTAAATGCTTGTTTGACACCTTTGTAAATGTCGCTTTGGTTTAGTAAAAATCAATGACCCTTTTGGATCGATTGCTATACTTACTAAGATTTTGGGAAACTGCGACAAAGAATCAGTGAAGAGAATAGATTGACATAGCTGGTTTATTATTGAATCGGCATGATACTTTTCTAGACAAGGTTTCTATTCATATAAACTTAAAAAGGGGGGTGTAATGATCATATCAACATCTATAAGGGCATATGTTATTGATATGGGAAAATTTTAAACAGAGCACTGAATAATAAGATTGGTATATTCTTTGAAAGCTCTGCGGTTTAAGGCTCAGTAGATATGCGTTTGCTAAATGTAGGTATAGATCATTAAATATATGCAGTAGAATGGTTTGTCAATTGTCATACATTTTAAATATGATTGGAATCGCTTTTCTAAGTCATTTTTTTTTCTTTTTCGTTTATACAAAGGAACTTAAACTCAGTTATTAGGTGTTAATTTAAATAAAAAGGATATATCTAAATAAATAAAAAAATACAATCTAGCAGAGCGTGGTTTCGATCCACGGACCTCTGGGTTATGGGCCCAGCACGCTTCCACTGCGCCACTCTGCTCCCGTTACTAATTGCTTTCATATAATTTTATTAAACTCCTTAAATCGTTAAGCACTTCTATTCTCGAATCGAACTCTCTTTAATACTATTTTTAAAGAAATAATTATATTTATCTATATAAAAAAAGCAGTCTTGTTTAGGTAATTAATTATTTAACCATTTAAATTATGCATTTGTAAGTATTAAAGCCCAAGTGGAACAGTCGTGCGCTCTGACGGCTACTCGAGGAATTAGATGAAACAGCAGCCAACCAAGGGCAAGAAACAGGAACAGCGAAGAAAAAAAATATTATGTGTAATTAATGATATAATCGAAGACAAATTATGACATTTGAAGAATGGAGAGGGTACGTAAATTTGGAAAAAAAGTTTTAAATGTCGGATATTAGATACCCTTCATTTTATTCATTTCATACCATACCATCACGATGTCCTTTAATATTGTTAATGAGTCGTTATGAAAATCCATTTTTTTTAATTAGAAAGAAAAAGGGAACATTTTAGGTTTAGAAATACTGGGTTTCAATAATTTCTATTCGCAGAAAATTATAATTCACAAAGGTAAACAAACAATAAAAGTTCAAATTATTAACAATGTTACAAAAAATAACTACTAGTGACACAGAAGTAACCGCATGCTTCGATATTTAAAGCAAGGCTAAGACTCTTATATTTAGTCCGAAATCGAAAATTCTAAGAGGATGTGGAATATTGTATTTACTAGAACAGTTTGGTAGTTATTCCAACGAAAAGTCTAGAACTATTTTCAAGGTAAAAGACAAAATCATTTGATTTTGTTTCACGTAACAATATTAAGTAAACAACGAACTAGCCTCCCAGGAATGAGGAAAGATCCGGTGACTTCAATGCACAGGAAAGTATACGCTCCTCAAGTAGGTTTGACACATTTAAGAGCGCCGCAGTGCAAACTCCTTTAATAGATAGTACTGAAACAAAAGAGTTTCACTTATCACTACTCCGAGAAGATGAAAGGCATTCAGGAAAGGGGGACGGCTAACAGTATCCTTAGGTTTCATTATCATTTAAGCCTCACATAGGTAATAAGGACAGGAATGGTGTCATTTTTATTTCACGAACAACTAGTTGAAGAGGTTGCATATCATGTATAAAAAAAACAAAACACCAAAAAAACGAAGCTGTCATTCGTGTTGTTTAAGCTTGGCTGTGCCGTTTCCAACCGAAGCTTACATAACGACCTTAATCCTTCGACTTCTGAACATCACACCTTCTCGCTCATATTCCATCTCAAAATTGACTGGTTTATTTATTTATTTATTTAATTCAAATCAATATCTACTTACAATATTATTGTATACAATATAATGTATAGTTTCTTGAACATATCGCACCTTGAATGCAAGTCTACCAAACTCTAAAAATGTAATTTTTAGTGTTTCATTTAATCTTATAAATTTACCTTGTGGTAGTTATTTAGGTTTAGAATAGAAATTATTTCAGATTAAGAAAACACTTTTAGGTACTACTTGTATTAGTTTTCAAACAACATATTTCCAAATGGGTTACTTTACAATTTAAATTTTATAAAAATGATAAATCGACTATATTAAACATATTACCTATTAATTAAGAACAGTTGCAGTAGTTTCAAGATAAAAAAATAGAATGAAAAATCATTTTCTTTTTGTAAAGGTAGTCTTGCATTAATGGTGCGATGTTTTTGACAATTTAAAATCACCGTTTAAAAACGAACACAAAATCTTTATAGCATAAAATAAATGATAATTGAATCACTATAATATGTGGTTAATTTTAAAATTAACATACTAAATTTGATGGAAGTTGAGCATAAAACATTTCAGTAAGTAGTCATGCATTATCAATTTCCAAAAATATCAATAAACAATGAAAAGAGATATACATAAGTTTAAAATATGAACTATTTAGCAAAGTACAATATTTTAACTACTCTTTTTTTTTTTTTTTTTTTTTTTTTTTTTTTTTTTTTTTTTTTTTTTTTTCAACTTTTGCTTGTTTCTAAGATCTCATTTTTACCCTCATTTTGTTAATGTAGTTCAGTTCATTATATGTTTCTATTATGATAATTTTTTCAGCTGCTTCTTTGGCCTTCATCGTCTCTCCTTTATTTGTTTCATTATATCTTCTTGTTTGAAGACCATTTTTGATTGAAAAATATATGAAACCAGATAGGAATTAGTAAAATTATTATTAAAAATTCCGCTAAACTTCTCCACACACTCACAGTTAATATATGCATTACTTTCGCACAGTATGTAATCTTTTCTAATATAAGTAAGTAATCATTTCTAAAGAAAATAAATCACTTTAACCAAGTAATATTTTTTTTCATTAATCTGTTTACGTAGCACAACCACAAAACGATCCGCACACCATTAGCTCTATAATGTCCGACCTTTATTTTATTATTTACTTTATTTATTAATTTTATATATTGTTACTTTCACTTACCTATATATGAAATAGTACGCAAAAGTATTGCGATAGTGAAAAAAGAAGTCCAAATAACCTAGTCCCGCGAAATGGTCTGTGTTTCTGTGTGTGCTTGTGAGCAGACTAGCTCCAAAACTAAACCGTTGGAACCTGAAATTGGGTATTAGGTGTATGTACGTGTATATGCCCGCGAAGTGAAAGCAAATATTTCATCACAATTGGTCAAACTTTATTTGATAAACTTTGTCTCATTTTTACGGTTTTGTTTTTCTTTATTGTTTTATCCACAACTATAATATTGTGTAATAATATTCTGTTCTATTTTTTGTTATAAAAATAACACCTCTAATGTACGTGTTTTCACATGCATAAAAAGGAACACTTCAAATGACGTAAACTTTGATAAGTATATTTGTATAATACAACATCTGTTCATCTTAGATCGTAATTGACTAAATTTTATTTATAATAGTACTGAAGGACAATAAATTTCCTGGAATAAAAATTACACTTATGTTCTTACTCTTGTTAAATTAAACAAAAATTCAATCCTCTTTTTTTTCTTTTTTTTTTTCTTTCATAACCTATATTACATAGCTTATATTGCTACGAAAAAAGTATATTATGAAGACAGTACCTCCTGCTTTGTTACGATGAAATCACTCGCCCGATAAGAACCTTCGTGTGTAGGTTTCTGAGCATATGAGGAATACTCTAACGGTAGATCCTCGGCTCACTTCCTCATGAATTATAATGCCAAGGAGATTCTTAATGCGTGGGTACAACGATCCAGGAAGTTCCATGATTTCCATAAGCTTTTGGAAAGCAAGTGGCACGAGAGGTGTGGTCTACTGCATAGCACAACTAGGAGCATCATGCTCCCAAATAATTTACCAAATTATTTGTGTCGTGCCTGGATTTTATTTTTTAATAATAGATCAACATTATCTAAATCTTATCAAGGTGAAATATGATTAAGGCCAGTAATAAAACGATAGCCATCATATCCGCTCTACATGTTCCCAGATCTCATGGCGCTTTGAAGATTGGTAAGACTCGCCAAAATACAATACTCGCCACTGGTACAAGTAGACATATGCAATCATTTCAAGAAGGATTGATTTAGGCATCATTAAAAAATGTCAAACCTGCTCAATTCGCATGCGCAGTACGCCTTTACTAACATCCCAGTGTTAATAAGTAAAAGCGGACTGCGCATCCGAAAGAGTTGTCAAAGTGTTTTAAGTATATGTTGGAACAGACATATGGAAAATATTTGTTTCAATGGTATATAAAATAAGTTTTTATAACTAAATAGAGATTTATTAAATTAGAAGCTATCATGTTGTATTTTTCCATTGCAATTTTTTGCATTTTCCAAAATGAAAACATTCAGTTAACAATAAAAATGTTATTGATCATTTTATAACGTGTGTAGATATATACGTGATGCTCAAATTATTCGGAGCATTTTTTGGTGTGAAATTCACATGGCACTAAATAATCTTTAATAATTTTATTTTAGTTTAACTTCAGTTCTATACTAGATTTCTGAGTGGAACATCAGGTGGATTTAGTAGAGCAGTAATCGTCGGTCAATGGAAAGAATTAAAAAAAAAAAAAAATTAAGTTGTAGTTTACTACAAGCCGTAAATACACCTTTTATCGATTGCCCTTCACGATAAACTTTCAAAAAGCAAGTTTAGGATTTCTTAGGCCCCTTAAATAAAAAATAAAAATAAAAATAAAATTCATGAAGACCTTCAATTTTTATTAATAATTATAATTGTCTATATCTTATGGAGACGAATCAAAAGAAGTAAATAGCAAGTTTATGTGAAGTTGCTAAATGGCGTTAAGATATTTATGAGAACAGGTTGATTTCTAATCTAAAAGTGCCTTTACACTCTACGAACTTTACTTTCGAACACCACCCTCGAACAGCCTTCACGTCGACTGTTCGGGTGTTCTAGGTACTTCATCTGTTCGTCTGTGTTCGGGGGTAGCGCTAGTGTCACTTTTGATTTGGGTTTTTCCCAAGTGACAGGAGTTGTTTGTGATATTAGTGCACCGTTCTAATTCGTCTCCTATTTTTTTTTCAGATAATATAAAATATATTGATAATGGAGATTTTTTCTTCATCATAAGTTAGCGTTGGGTGCTTCAGCCATATTGGTTCGTTTAACGTCACGTGAAGTATAAATGGCTGTTCATGGAACGCCGGTACGGCAAGGTTCGAGGGAGAACCTGTTCGCGGGTGAGGTTCGTAGAGTGTAAAGGCACCTTTAGTAGGTTGGTAAGTGAAAGTTGTGTTATGCGCGCATCACATAAAAATTCCATTATACATAAAAATTGTTTAAGTGGCCTATATCCCCCCAGAATCAGTAAGTTTTATTACCCTTCCATCGACCAGAGAACATTCATTGGCTTCTTTATCATTTTATGATGAGATAAGGATGAACTGGTCTAGACCCTCGATGTGTTAGCATCATCCCCCTTCCGTGCCAACTACCTGAGTGGGTCCATCCCCACGTCCTACCTGTGCCACCGAAACCATCACACTACTCACCCTAGCTCTAAATTATAAAACTAATAAACTATTTTTATTATATCTACAATGTAAAAAATATAAAATTAATAAATATTTATAATCGAATGTAAATTCAATATCACAGAATAAATGAATACTTTATTTTCCTCTACACATTCCTAGGTTTTAAAAAAAGATGTACTAGCAGAGCGTGGTTTCGATCCACGGACCTCTGGGTTATGGGCCCAGCACGCTTCCACTGCGCCACTCTGCTCTTAACGGTGGCCCAATATTTCAAGTCTGAACCGGATGTTTATTAATATTTTATTTATTATGTATTATATCGTCGCTGTGAAATCAAACCGGCATATCTGCAAAATGTATATTTTTCGCCTGAGCACTTTAAAGTTTGCGCAAGCATTTAACGTCCGTTTGGTTCACCTCAGTGCCACCATATGCATGAATAAAATTTTAACGAATACTGCTTGTCAAAGAAGTAGGTAAGTAGGCGTATTGCACAATAGATCTGACTTCTGATAAAAAAATGGCTATTTCCACTGAAATGCATACCGGCCCAACGTCATAAAAAAAAGCAAAATGCCAGTTTGACATAAAAATGGACGGGAAAAAAAAGAAATTTTTTGACACCAACAACTCAAAAACTCAATTTTTGCACATATGCCGGTTTGATTTAACAGCGACGATATATTAAAAAGCAGTTTTAACGGCATGAAGTTATGTCAAAAATAATTTTAAAATTTTTCTAGAGGCTTAAAACTCCTCATTTATTTATTATATGAAATGCTAAATAAATATTAGAAATTATCACGCTGGTCTGTTTAAAAAATATGTAAAGTATATTTAAGTAAGAAAAGATTCATTATAAACTCAGAGATATCGCATTTAAGCATTTAATCACATTTAACGATCAGAAGTTGACATTTTTAGTTTTCTAAAACGAAATCTGATATCATGGAAACATTAATGAACGGGGGGGGGGTTATTTAATTAAGAGAGTGAGACCTTCTTCCATCAAAGTCTTTAATTAACTGTTTCAATGTAACCCATTATTCATTAAAAAAAAAAAGGATCAATTGCTTCGTAGAAGTGAGTTTTATGTATAAGTAAATATTACGCCTCCCGAAACTCTGATTTGTATGTAGACCATTATTGGAGACATTAAAAAAACTGTTGTACTCAATAAAAAATGTAAGAGAATAGTTGTAGTTATAAAGGTCCAAATTAAATAAGAGGGTGGAGTAGAGGCTGAACTAAACGGTGCAGAGGCCTGAGGCAATCTCCTAGAGGATGGAACAGGTTGGCCTATCAATCTAGTCCTGCGGTCCCATCACAATCCACTCATTTACTTTTTTATTAGCCACAATCGATTTGTAGTTCCAGAACTGGATCAGCCAATCAGATGATGTTTTAGCCCATCCCCACATACCAATCCTCACTACTTATCGATGGTCTATAATCTAGACATTTTTCTCTTTTTTTTTTGTTTTTTTGGAGGCTTGGCGCAATCAAAATAAATCATTCAAAAGTACATAATCAAGATACAGCGCACTATCAAACATTAAATATATAGCCTCCGAGATATCGACATGAATCTAAAGTATACATAAGGATGTTTCAGCTATCCAAAAATAAAACATTTTTTTAATAAGGACAGCTCAAGAACATGAACATCTTTTGTGAAACCCCTAAGCAAATAGGATTCTCGCGGACTAACATGTATTGGAACGGATTTACTGTATATGTACATTATGTCGCGGAAAGATCCTCTGGCGCAACTGAGGCCCGTAGCGGCGAAAATTTTGTGGCCCCCTTAACTTCTTGCTCGAAATTTCAAAACGTAGCTGTGTGTCATATGTTGAAAAATGTAGCTGTAAGCTCATAATAATATAATTTGATATTGAACTATTATTTATTTATTTATTTTTTTTATTAACATCCACCACGAGGGCTAATCGGGATGGGTCATCTACGGGTAACCAACCTCTTCTAATCCATGGCAAGCCGCTGAGTCTGTTCAGTGAGGCTGTCACTGAACAGAATCCAGCGGGCTTGGGCGGGATTCGAACCCGCACCGCCAGCGTGGGAGTCAGAGACGCTATCCCCTCGGCCACGCCGCGGCCCATTATTTATTTTTGTTATTATTTTATTTTGAAAATACACTCAAATAGTTTTAACTCTATTGAAATAAATCGCAATAAGAAAAATAAATAATACCTACATGTAGAAATAAAGAGATGTATACAGATTTATTAAAATACTGGGTCAAAATAAAATTTACGAAGTTTTATTAGGGACTCTTAACTCTTTGCCTATAATAATTCACCAGACCAAGTGCCATTTTTCAGGTACAATGATATGAGTTAAATTAAACGACAAAAGGAGGTAAAGGGGGGAGCTGAAACGATAAGACTAGTGCGGGAGTCTTTTTCGCTTCTTAGGAGAGCACTAAAGTGCCGTACTCGCTATTTGGTACTCCCAACTGTCCCTATCCCCATCAAAGCCTACGTCACCTTCTCTTGGTGCCCCTCAGGGTGAGTCTTACTCGCCGACGACGGAGGCGGAGGTTGGCAAAGTGGTCCAGATTCTAGGCCTCATTGCCGATCCTTTAAGCTTTAAATATAAATGTGGAACGAGATTCGCTACTCACTATATGGCCTGCCTTGGTATTCAAGACACAAAAACCACGAGTACTATCCCCATGGAGGCTGCGGAAGAAGGAGGAAAACTGAAAGAACTAATTAAAGCTGGGTCAGCTGATAGTACTTTGTCACCTGATGGCAACTAATCCTTTGATGGCTACTCAATCAAAAGGAGTAACAAGTAACTAAATCTTGACTGGAAGGCACTGATATAAAAGTGATAAGAATACGTGTGTAAACTCAGAAATCATATGTTCACACTCAAGATAGCAGAATCACTTTGAAATGAGAATGAGACAGCTGATTATATTTCTGTTGGTGTGATCGATTTATAACGAAAAGTAGGAATACAAAAAAAATAGGTGTAAGAAGAAAACAATCTGTCACTAACGAGGCGAGGCCGTGGCATTTGCCACCTTGGCGTTTGCTAGTTGCGCCAGAGAATAAATGGATTTACGGTTATCAGTATCGATAAATTTTATTTTTTTTTTAAATTACACGTGAAAATAATTTTGTTTTTGTAAATGAAGTTCCTGTTTAGGTCTAGCATGTATATTCTACACTTTATAAGTAAGAAAAATCATATACCAAAAGTCCTTCTATGGAACAACACAGACAAGCGAGTTGCACGATAAATACTGAGTTTGCGGTTAGTTCAGGCTGACTGCTAATATGTTTAAAAGAGAGTTTGTAGGATAGCACAATATCTACTTAATAAAATGTTACTTCAACATTGATAAAGAAAGCGTGGATCGTTCCGACATCCGGACATGCCCGAAGATTCTCAGCTTTTTAACATTGATAAAAATAACTGGTGTTAATTAATTCTTCTTTGCCAATAATCATGGGATCAAAGACAAGGAAAACAAATGACAAAGTTAATTTGTAGCGTCTTAAAGAAACAATATTTGACGTCTTCAAAAACACCCTTATGAAGCATCAATTTATTTTAATCTGCATAATTTAATGAGATATTCCATGATTAAATTCTTGTATCAAAAACATGCCTAGGAGATAAGAGTCTATATACCACATTTATCTACCAATACTGATCATTACATAAATTAACTTGTCTGTTTTAGATGACACTTGTGTTTTCTTTGTCACGGTCCTGGTTTACATCACAATAATTCGACTTCATATCAATACAAATTTAATTAAACATTTGGAATTTCATTGGGTTATTCGTTATAACTCAGCCAATATTTTATCATAAACTAGTTGGTGATTTACCGAAGTTTAAAAGTTTTATTTGGTTTTGAAGTTTGAAAAGTGTTTTTCTCAAATTCTAAGTATAGTGACTAAGATGGTTTTCCCCTGTTAAATTCTTTACATTTTCCGGAAGTACCCCAACTGATGTGGGATAGATTCGGACTAATGACTTTTTTAAAATTTAAATATTTCTAATGAAGGAGATGTACTAGAAATCAGAAAACTAAGATATTATAGAAGAGAAGTTGAGATAAGTCATCAAGTTGCCAATATAAAAAAAAAAAAAAAACATTTTAAAAGCTACCTTAATTTTTTTTATTGTCCGAACCAGCTGCACTCTGCCCTATATATTTATTTTATTATTTAACTATTAATAACAATGAGCCTTTATTATTAATAAACTGATAGATTCTGATACGACAGCTAAGGCACGGCTCGGTGATATATAATTTAATAATTCTTCATTAATACCTAATTGGTGATATTACTGTTTAAGTATTCGAGGTATTATAGTTGAAGCGGTGGCACGAAAGAATGCATCAGGAGTACCGCAAGGAATCCGAATACTTTATGTTGGTGTGGTTTCGAATTGACAATTAATCGAATGGACACCTAGGAATGGTCCGAGACCATTTAAAAAACAACGTAATACATAAAAAAACATTACATTTTCAACATTTTTAAATTTCAGATAAAGTTAACAGTTTACATTGTAGGCAGTTCCTGCTACAGTGTTATTGTATGTAATCTTGGTAGGATTTTATTATATTATCTTAAATTAAAAAAAAAAAATGCACTTATGGTTTTTAAATGCTATAGTTACTTGTCAGTTTATAATGATGTTCGACGATAAAAGTTGGGATTTTGTTTAAAAACTTTGCTAATTCAGTCTCTTTTATATCTTTTGCAAAAAAGCTTAGGTTCACAAATTCAATAGGTTTTATTTTTAGCGTTTATTGTTATTTTTTTAAATTATCTATTTCATTAATTTATTTTTCTCCATTCTAAACAATTCTTTGCTGCTAAACTTATGGTAAGACTTGGCAGTTAATAAAGATCATTATTCTTACTTTTGTCTTAAGCTATTTACATACAATATTTATCGGTGATTTTTCATCAAAGCCATTGAGCTATTAATTTGAGGATTTCTTTCAAAGCCGCATAACATAACAACAAAAAACTTGATGTTGAATTTCCACAACCCCTAGGATGTCATTTCATCAAATAATTATTCTTATTTCAGGAATATACAGGATATTTCTGCTACCTGTGTAATGCTTCCGTATGGCTATAATTTATAATTGTTTAACCATCATTAACGATAACTACAAATTTACAATGCATTTATTATTAGTCAACAGTGGCCTTTTGGTATATTGATACAACAACATTCATATTGTAGATGAATACTGAACTGTGTTCGATGATGTCAGATATCATCATCACCGGTGCCATCACAATACCTCATCAGATCCGGTAATCCTGAGATCAATATGACTGACTCATCAACCCTGCCGCATCATTAGCTTTCAAATCGGTGGATGATGCCATCGTGTGATGGATGGATTTAGGATTTTCTATTTCTCGTTTTAAAACCTAAAGAAATATTAGAAATTAACTTTTTTTGAAATCATCTCATGCTATGAACTCTTTATCAAAATAAAGTTAACACAATAACATGATAAATATTTACTATCAATATTTAATAATATATTCACTCAAGCTAGTAATATTCAGAAGCCGGAGGAATAATCACCGTTGACAATAGCCGCAACGAAATGTTGGTTCATAAAATATAGTAGTGTATTACGACCTATTTTTGTCGATTTTTATAACTATTCTATTTTTTCCTTTTAATTAAATTTTCGCTGTGGTTCATTTATTATTCATCATTCATAGTTCATGCGTCGTGCTCATTATTATAATTACCACTTTATATGCAAAAAAACAATGTTTTCTTTATTAAGATAATAATATTAAGAGTATTATCTTTATTAAGATAAAAAAAGTAGGTACTTACCACTTTGGTGTATCTTTAAAAGTCATTATGTAATGTTTGGTGGTTAATCGAATGATCGATTGTATCAAGTGGTGTAATCGTTACAATACTGCTGAGTTACTAAAATAAAATATCAGATATACAGAGTATTTAAAAAATATATATAAATATCAGAAATGATAAGCATTTGAAATTAAGACCGTAATATACTATCTTAAGGCATAATAATCAGTACACACTATTCAAACATTAGAGAAGGCGTGTTAAAAACACTGCACTTCACTAAATCACTCAAAAGTTGCCATTAAAGAATATTTGCATGTCTTCAGTCAGACGATGGCGTACAACTATATGCAAAGCGATTCTTATCTGCAGTCTTTTTCAGATCTGTGTTTTGTTTGTTCGCTGCAGTGCAAGCGCGATTGTCGCCTTTACTTTGCGTACTTGCTGGGCTTAGCTTGTATTATTTTTGTTTGCTTGCTGAATTACACAATCCAGTGTACAAAGTTCTGTTCGCTAAGGTTCCAGAGATCATCTCAGTTAAAAAGTTTAAATGAAATCTTAAAATTTCTTTATTTATATAACCCTGCATTGCAAAAAGCTTCTAATTAAACAAAATCTAAAGATACTAAGTTATTCCTATAATTAATGTCCTTGCAAGAAAATTATCCTAATTAAATTAAATTATCTCCCTATATTGTACCTTAATAATATCTCACGGAATTGAGTCATATACGTACATTGTTACATTAACAATATCAGACATCTTACTGTGACGGGAACAAGGATTGGGTTGCGTCGTAGGGCATTGCTCACTATCTGCGGTTTCGTGTCTTTCAAGTTCCCATGGGATTGCCTCGGGTGAATGAGGATAAATACAAATCCCTTTGGGTAATATTTATACACACTTACTACTATACAAACTACTAGTAAGTTATCAAATTTGTTTTTACAGAATTTAATAATGAAAATGAATATTCTTGCAATAATATTGATTAAGGAAAAACATTGCGGAAATAATAATTAGAATAATAATGATCTACGTTACTATTAATAGATGAAAGGAAAATATATTTATGGAAAAAAGTAGACTTTTTACATCAAATTTTTATTTTAATTATTTTTTATAGTTTGTTTTTATTGTTTTAATCTCCCGATAATCTTTGGCAATTGAAAGTATTCATAAGCGGTTAGGTGGAGCTGGGGAAAACTATACACAATCATCTTCAAAACTACATATGTACTTTCCACTTTTTGATGCCCCACCCGTTGACAGACCGGGAAATACTCATTCTACGTTCCACAGGCCACCCAGGGTTCAAAACCGTTGGAGTATTCCATTGCCGGAATACTAAGCGTAATACTATTGAGTGCTCATAGCTAGCGGGCATCGAACAATAGCTTCGTGGTCATCTACTGTTAGCTCCAAGAGTTTTTGTCACCATGATTGAACTTATACGCATCCATGTTATAATTTATTATTTAAACCAAAATACATGAGGCTCGATACAGTATGAAATAGGCCTATTATATTTTTTGTTAGTAGAAAAAAAAACGTAAAGGTACATTAACTCTCTACGACTAACAAAAAAGATATACTACCATCACTGTGGCAAAATACTAATTTCCCGCTGTGAGTTCCAGTAGCTTTTATACACGGTTGTTTGCCAATGTTCGGCGTTAGTATAAATTCAACTTTGTAGAGCTTGGTATTTTGATATGTAGAGTGAGGAAAGATTAGAAATCAGGGGAGCCAGGTTTATTTATATTTTCTTTTTATATGTAACATTTCATACAAATTATAAAATAAAATAAAAATTAAGAGGACTTTAGCATTAAGGATTTCAATTAAGATTAATAAGCGTAAGTAATCAGTTTTTAATTCATAGCTGTTATTATTATTCTAGCTTTTTTATTTATTAGGGAGTAGATATAATTGTAAATATTATATTTAATAAATTGTAGTTTTAAGAGTTTTTTTTAATGAATTTGTTATTGGAACACGTGACCCGCAATAATAGCAAATTCCTGCGTCTTTTTCTGTTGAAATTGGCCAAACTTGACTTAATTTGGGAAAGGTAGCGTTCGTCTTAGCGACGAAGAGACCGCACATTTCTGTTAATTACAGATAAACCACCAATCCTAGCTGGCCCAACTTCCGGGAGTTCTATATCCAGTAAGTACTAGTATAGATCCTGTGGGTAGAAGGTCGATCGATTTAGATAAGTCAATCATTCAATTTATTTTTCTGAAGTAACGACGCACAGTGGGAACGGTTTGTCCTATCCAGATGGAAGTTGTTTCATTCGATTAAAGATCGAAAATTACACTAGGATTGCAACTAAATTCAAAAATTATATTATTTATGTATAATTATAGAGGAAACTTAAGAGCGGATATTTTAAATAATTAAAAAAAAAATAATTGACCTTACTTTTAACTTAATTTAGCTACAGATAAACAAAGACATTGATGACCTTAGGGTTTTATGGCCTTTTAAATCTCAATAAACAAACAAGCAAATTTAGCTAATTTTACTTTGATTTAAATCAATATTAATTTAAATTTCCTTTAAGGTAGTATTTTTTTTTTTTTGTCAGCTAATGTCTTGCAACCTTTTATTGGGAAATATTGAGACCACTGTCTTTAATCGCCTTTCTAATCACTTCATACTGATATTTAGACAGTTTTGACTGGATAAAAACAGGTCGTCCAGAACCAGTGTCGAAAATTGTACTTCAACTATTTTTTTCTGGGAGGAGACTGAAGCAGCTGTCAAGTTTCATTGAATATTACACTAACCATATTATATTTAAAATTTAAAAAAATTAAATTATGATTGTGTAGGTATGTGGGGATGTGATACAATGATTTTTAAGTAAATTGGAGACAGTCAAGTTAAGGGTATTTTACTTCTCGGGAATTTTTTCGGGCGCCGCGAAATTTTTCACATAATTGACAATAACTACTCAACAGGCAAAAAAAGGCAAATGAAATGAGAGGAATATATTATCTGATACATTCCGGTCCTGGATCAATCCCTGCCCTCTTAAGCCTGGATAAGGCTTTATCTATAATCATGCTCCAAATTAGTTATTTTATGCGAAAGATTTTCGCTTATTTAATCGTTTATATTGGATGGATACTTTTATAATGTGGAACGTCTATATACGCCCATAAAGTAAAACAAATATCACTGAAATGTGCTGTAACTAGCTCAAAATATTTTTATTTAAAAAAAAAAATGACATTTTTACAACCACGACAAAACCTTAAATTTCTGCTTAAAAGAAATTTTTGATAAGAAAGGAACCAATCCTTTTTATTTGTTGATTATTCAAGAATGAAAAACAATAAAAATTACCTTCAGATATGAACATTGGATTTTGGTTTTTTTCCCTCGTTTGCCACACTGTGCGGCGCGCAAAGGAAAGTTTCATAAAAATTACAATAATTACCGAACCGGCAAATAAAGGCAAAAGATATCAGAGGAATATATTCTCTGATACATCCCGGTCCTAGATCAATCGTTGCTATCTTAAGCCAGGATAAGCCCCAAACTATAATTAGGCTTCAAATTAATTATTTTGTGTGAAAGATTTTCGATTATTTAATTGATTATATAGGATGACTACTGTTATAAAGTGGTACGTCTGCATATGCACATAAAGGCTGTAAAACAACTATCACTCAAATGTGCTGAGACTAGCTCAAAATATTTTTATTTAAAAAAATGACATTTATACAACCACGACAAAACCTTAAATTTATGCTTAATAGAAATTTTTGATAAGACAGGACAATAAACACATATACGACATAGACAGGATAAGACAATTTTTGATAATCGTTTTTGTGTGTTGACTATTCAAGAATGAAATACAATAAAAATTAACTTCAGATATGAACATTGGATTTTGGTTTTTTTTCCTAGTTTGCCCCACTGTGCGACGCCTGCAAGACGAACGCTACCTCATATGCAACTTTGTGTCAGTCTTGGAAACGAAGTGCTACTTAATGTTCGTCTTAAAAGCTAATTCTATCTGTAGGTGAATATTTATGGACTAATTGGACCTCGAGAGATGTGTCTATTTTGTCCTTGGCAGAAGAAAAGGATGTCAAAATGTTATTGTATTTGTGCGAAGTGCATTTGTGGAGAACATAGGATCAACTTATGTCCAGATTGTTAAACCAGGTTGTGAATTATATATTGTCAATAATAATTATTGATAATATATAATTCACAAATAATATATAGCTACAAATAATAGAAAAATTTACACTGGACTCAATAAATCTTCTCATTAATTATTAATGAGAAGATTTATTAAGTCCGGTGTAAATTTTTCTATTATGTGTAACTTGTTCCAGTTTAGTTGTTAGTGTAGTGTATTCCTATAGATATGCTTTCGTAGTTTATTTATTCCATTTACTGTTTCATTATTTCTTTGGCAATTTCGCTTTTGTGACATTTTCTTTGTGGTTTTTTGTATGTAATAATTATTCTTTCCAATAAATCATACATGAAAAATCAAAGTGTTTTGCGTATATTGAACCTTAACTTTTAGTAATTAAATTACACGATTCTTAGTTTCTTATCGAAAAAGGACATAAAAAGTGTAAATTTGAATAAGTTCTGTTTTAAATTATTATAAATACTGCATTTACAAGGTGATTAGGCTTCCCTGAAACAATTATAGGGTCACTTCGTCTCATCGACGAAGGGCTACCTAAATCAAACCTTCGATTAGCGCCTTTCCCGGGTTAATTTAATGCCAGCTTTCGACTTTTGCTCGTTGAAAAGGGATGAATATACTCACAAGGGATGCTTTCCAGCAGAGATCGGGACATAATAAAAGAAGCCAAATAGGCTATGCCCAGAATCCGCAGTTCCAAAATTCTACCTAATATTTTTAGTCATACTTCCATTTAGTTCTACTACATGGTAGGTTATCCTAAATTTGGCTGATCAAGATAAAGTTTCAATCTTCTAATCAAGGGTTTCCAAACATTTTTGGTCACATGCCCATTCCCCCCCCCCCCCCCACCAACGCATTGCTGAAACCATAACCTCCCGCGCCTCCATAATATAAAAATATAGAACATTAAAAAAAAAAAAACCTATAATAAATTACTTACTAAAATTTTAACTTTAATTAAGTAAATTATTTTATCATATTCAACTGTTCGCACCCCACTGGACCCTTATTCGCGCACGCCTCCACCCCCAGTTTGGAAACCCCCGGTCTACATATATTTAGGATGTAGGACATATGTAGTTAATAGGATTAGGCTGAAGAGGTCGTTGGCATCCATATCATCCTAGAGCTGAACTTTACCGTTAGTCGTTACAGCATGGATCAGTTATAACAACCCACTTGCCAATTGCTTCACTGACCAAAGCTAATTGCTATTTCTAATAATTGCATCTTTCAAGGAGCTTAACGGGTACCGAATGAAATATCCCAGAAATAATACCACAATTTGCACTTTTTCACATTCGCAATATTACGCTTAACTATTAAATTTATTCTAGTATAAGAGAGAATAAAATAAACTGGCAAAGAATGCATTGTTCTTCCAATAATGGCCCGGTTTGAGCCAATATTAATATCGATCTGATTCACCATATTACATTATTGTTCTAAGATCATACTAGTATAAAAATAAATAATAATTTCAGAACTGATAAGGTTACTTTAAAAATGGAAGTATTGGGCAGAGAAAAAACAACAACAAAATTTTTTTTTTCTTCCGCTAATATTTCAAATATTATTTTAATTGTTACATTTTATATTAAACTGTGTACTGCACTATACAGTTTGTAGGTTATGTAATTTTTTGGAATTATTTCAATCATGATGAATAATGTAAATATTAAATGCAAGTGATTTCAGACATTACTTGAAAAGAAGCTTAACAGCCCAAACCACGCGTTTTGTACGAGAAGTTGAAGAGGAACATAGGGCGAGCGGTCTCTGGAGAAGTTGTTCGCCAAATTTGAAAATCAAAATACAAATTCGGAAAGGAGCTGGAATTTTTTAAGTTGTAATCCATTATGAGTTTGTTTGGAAGGACGTTCTGTACATTCTAACAACTGTGACGAATGCGCTAAATTTCGGAGAAACAAATTGGCTTTGAGGAAGAATTTTTGTAGCAAAACGACAAAGCGAAACACTTTATACTATTCTTCACTTTCCAAAAAACTTCGCAAATTCTATCGCACCCGCACAGTACCCTTGATTTTCTATAGACTTTCTGTGATCCTTGAAGAAAAAGTTAATCTGATGAAGGTAGGAATCTGCCCTTGAGTTTTTATGGGGACCGTCTGGGGATAGGGAGCTTTGGTTAGGGGCTGTAAAAAATAGGGGAGGAATAATGAAAGGCAGTCAGCTTGAGTAGTGCTAGCCTACAGCCTTCTTTATCTATCTTAACTTAGAAAGGTATGCAAATAGTAAGAAAACTGAAAATAAATAGGAATATATTGAGGAAATAAGTCATGACTTACAAATGCTCAAAAAGTAAAAAAGTACCCCACACTAATTTTCCCCCATTTATTTGATTTTTCCCCACTTCAAATTTAATTGTTAGGTTAGCCATTTTCCCTATTCCTGCTCCTTCCCTCCAGTCATCACTAAACTGACCTATAAATTAGGTTTTCTGTAGTTTTTAAATTTTCTTATTAATTAATTACTTTCTTCTGTTCACCTTACTATTTATTACCATTGCAAAAGTTTTCTAGTTGCAGATTTATTTTAAATTTTATCAGATATTTTTGATAAATCAGTTATGAGAGGATCATTAAAATTTTTAATGACTTCTACTATCAGCAATCTTTAAATTTTTATACAAACTCGTACTTTGAGGGTGATTTGGGCAACTAGTAATTATTTTGAAACACTACTATTTTAGCACAATCGTAAAAATTACTGAACAAAAATAGATTATTATTTGCTTTAACAATTTAAGGAATGATAACTCCAGCAAAGATTGTTATAATTAATTTACTTAAAGTGGTAATTTACCATTAAATAGAAAAAAATTATCTTCATATTTTTAATCCTAAACCCATCTTACTTAACCAACTGTCACAAAAAAATCTCGTTTGTTTTTTAGACCTTTAGTAGATAGATAGATAGATAAATAAGTTTATTTACAAAAATATTTACAATCTACTTATCATTAAATCTCGTATATAGACAATGAACTAAGGAGTTCGTCTGTCGAGGTTATTTGTTATTCAATAATACAATCAATAACATACAACATTACTATACATAGATAAAGTTATACATAGTACACTTAATAATTAAATTCATTAACTAATTCGTTTCTGTAATCAATTGCTTTTTTTAGATATAAATATAATTTTCTATAATCAGGACCATTTAATAATTTCACCGTTTCATCTAGATTTAGTGTCTTATTTTCTAAGAAAATTAATCTAAATTGCGTCAGCACCAGGCAAATAGAAATAAAGTGCATCGTATCCTCAGCATCATTTAAATTGCATAATGAGCAATTATTTCTTTTATTGATCCAGGTTGGTAATTAAGATTAAGTAGCTCTCCCCTGGCTTTAAAAATAAGTCGGATATAATGTATATCCTCTGCCTCGAAATATGTTAATTCATAATTTAATTTTTTATTAAACGACCTAGCTTAGAACTTTAGTATTTTAGGGGCATAAGGACACACAACCCAAAATAAATAATAGTAATATATACAATTATCCAAAGATTGTAAATGGATGGGGTAAAGGGAAAGCTGAAGTGAAAAATCGAGTGTGGTGGTCTTTCTCGCTTCATGAGAAAGCACCAAACAAAACTGCTTATCCCCTGTCTGGTGCTCTCCCTTGTCCCTATCCCTATCAATGCCTACTGTCACCTTCTTGTGGTGTTCCCCGGGGAGTTTCTGACCTGCACGACTCAGGCGGGGTCACCAAAGTGGTCCAGATTCTGGGCCACCTTGTGAATCCTCTTAGGAAGTTTTAAATATATATGTGGAACGAATTTTTTTATTTTTTATTTAGCTGCCAAGATATCTTTAGCCAATTTCAAATTCCTAACATTAGACAACTTATCTGGCCAATAAAAAAACTTGTTAAATTATTTGTAACTAACACAAATCTCACGTGGGTTTCAGAAAGAAGCTTCAAAATGGGGACTGTTTTAGATTATTGGAGACTAATAATTGGTCATCGTAATAAAGAAATATATTACTAATGATATTTTTATTTTGGAAATCATAATTGCTCTTCCCTATTGCTGGTTGCAATGATTATTTGAGGTGTGGTCATACTAAATGGGAGATCTTCCTTTTTCTTTTGTAAGTTATATTTTTTTAAAAGCTTATAACTGGCAAAAATAAATAATTTTAAAATATAAGCTCTCTTTGCATATCACAAAGCTTCAAAGAGGGCTGAATAGCATTTCAGAAATTTATAATATCGACAAAATTATCAAATGGATCTTTGATATGTTTGCACTTTTTGTGAATTATAATTTAATAGCCAAAACCTTATTTACCAGAGATGAATTGATCAAATAAAAGAGGGAAAAAAAATATCATTTGAGTATTGTTTTACTTTTTGGCATTTGTAAATCGACTTATTTCCTTAATATCTTCATATATTTTTTTAGTTTTCTTATTATTTGCCACCTTTATAAGTTCTCCAAATCAAGTTAGAGAATTTGAATTTATTTTTTTTTAATCGAGCAGGTTTTAGCGAATTTCTTTTGGGTTTCTATCTAATGAGTTAGAAGGTTGATTATTAATATACATTTTTTACAAATTGTTTTTATAATTCAATGGGTACATTTATTTAAATAAATTTAGAAATAAAAAAGAAAACATGAGTTGATAAATTTTAACATACTACTCAATTCTTCCATTAGAAGAATTGTAATAGCAGTAATTGTTAGTAGCAGTAATTAGTTAAAAGACCCAAGAAAAGCACTAAAAATGCTAGAACAGATTCAGCTAATTAATCAAAACAATTGGTTATAAATTTTCAAAAACATCACTTCATCATTCCATACAAACTTTCTTCCCTTCATGTTTGACTGATCTTATAATTTTATACTTATTTGCTTATGTATTCTATACTTGCTTTTCTTTCTTTTTATTTTGTATCTCCCTTTTTCTATCAGAGGGCCTTAATTCAATCAAATTCTAATGGGTTAAAAACACGCTTCAATGGTTTAAAGATAATAATAAACGATATAAACCTATACTTTATAGCCTTCAAAGAGACTTATCTTTCACCTCCTGATGAATTTTTTTTTAAATCTAACGAAATGATGGTCCCAATCATAATTGCCGTTGAGTTCCAATTGCTGTTCACAATTTGGTATTTTCAAAACATATCGCAAACAACTCATATCTTCTGGTTATAGCAGTTATTATCCACATAGGTTTTACTTTCTCGTTTTGAACTCTTTATCATCTTCATGACCTACCAATAGACTTCCAAGAATGATTAGATAGATGTATATGAACAATTACATCATGCAATGTTGTTTATTGAAGATCTTACTGGCCATAACTCCTTATGGGGCTCATTATATACCACTTAACAACAAGGGGGGGGGTAGAACAATAGAAGATTTCATATATATATCTCAAATTTATTTGTATTCAAATCCAGAGAATCCAGGTTCCTCAAATCAAGCTTTCCCTATGTAACCTGAATCTTTATGGCACTATAGACTTGACCTTCCTCTCAGATCTTTATGGTAGTGATTTTCCTATTTTGATCAAATTCACAAATTTAAATCCAAGATCTCGCTTCCAAACAAGATGGGTATTTGACAGGGCTGATTCGTTTCTCTTTAGTTCCTTAGCCTCCCCACCTTCCACTATTCTAAGTGAACTGAGTGTTAAAGAAGGAAGCAAAGCTATCACTAATGTTATAAGAGAGACAGCTAAATTCTCAATACTATTGCCTAAAGGTGTCCCAAAAGGTCGCCAGTTCTATAGTTCAATGACACCTGCTAGAAAGCTTTTAAAGACCATTTTACAACTAATAAAATTTTCAAAAGTCTATGACAACTGGAAACTTCAAAAACAAAAAAACATCAAGCCATATGTAGGAGAACATTTAAGCAAGGAGAGCATAAAATTTGTTAAGTAATGAAAATCCCTCTTTACTCCGTTATACCATATTACCTAAAGTTCAACTCACCGATGATTCACTAGGAGTACTAAGCTTTACAGTTCTGGTTAACATAATTTCCTAACTGATTGTGAAGAAAGGGGACGTTGAGATGCCAATGAAAATACAGTTAATTACAATCTTCCATTCATGAGTGGAAACTTGAAAATATTTTCAATACCTTAAAAGGATCTTCACCACACCCAAATAATGTTCACTATAAGATGATTAAAACTTCAACGCGACACCTTAAACAGGCTCCTTGGCTATTATAATTACTTGCTGTCTGTTGGGAAATTACCAAATACTTGGCTACATTCCATCGCAATCCCAATACTCAAAAGTGGAACAATTGCTTAACATTTATTGCCCGATTTTTCTGATGAGCCGACTTTGTAAAATCAGAGTATGGATGTTCAAAAAAAGATTGATAAGATTGATAAAAGAACAGATTGGCTCACTCCAACCTTTCCAATCTGGATTTTGTATAGGACAATCCACAACAAGATCCATTTGGTTCGATTGGAGGCCAAAATCCAATAGGCTTTTGTCAACGGGCAACATGCTTTTCTTTGATATATTGATTGATATTTCTTGATTGCCAGTATTATTTGATATATTGAAGGCGTACAAATCATACAGTTATCCTCCAAAAACTAAAATCGGTGGGAATAAAAGGAAGAATGTAATGTTCCATAAAAGAATTTCTTACAAATCAAGAACATTATTAGGAAATCAAGAATATTACTTATCAAGACTATTACTAAGAAAGACCATTTTTAGGTGTTGATGACAGAAGAGTTTTCATGCCTTTAAACATAAAAATAAATAAATAAAAACAAGAGAAGAACATTAAATTTGTATAAAAAGGAAGGAATTTTAAGTATTAAAAAGAAAATTTTAAGTGAAAAGTAGCTGATATATTGATAGCTTCTTCACTAGGAGCAATTAAAATGATTTTAATATTTTCAGACCCTTTTTAGCTTCAACAAAACACCATCACTTTGTAATATTATTTTTTATCAAATGCAGACATTCAAAGTTGGAGTGTAGAATAAAGTGTTTTAAAATCCTTTAGGTACTGCATAATAAAACAGTTGAGTGTCTTTTTTATTTTAATTTCTTTTCATTTCATTTTTTCCATTCCTTTTGACTTACTTGGTTTTTATCTCCAAATATTTGGTGCTAAGGCCTGGGCCATTACAATTGCCTAAAAAAGGAAAATTATAGTCTCCTGCTAATCCATTTATTTTTGTGGGATACTCACCTAATGGCTACCGTCTTTGAAATCCGGAAACCAATATTATTCGAATTTCAAGAGATGTTACCTTTGATGAAAGTGACATAAAATTTAACTATGGGAAAGAAAAAGAATTCTCAAATAAAATCATTGCAGAGGAAGATGAAATATCCCAAAGAAATGAAGGAACTCCAGTTCAAAACATAGATGATAATAGTGATGAAGAGCTATTTTTTGGATTCGAAGAAGAAGAGGACAAAAGAAGACATGATTTAAGGCCAAAAAGAATTATAAAGAAACCAGCAAGATTTGAAGACTATGAACTTAAGCAAATGTGATCATGCCCAATATCATGGAAAATGATGTTTATGAAGCATTTTGCTATATGGGCAATGTAGACTATGTAGAAAATGGGGCAGTACATAATGTGTAATCTACATAATGTTTTATCAGTAAACGGGTTTTCTGCGAAGAAGAAATAGATGGAAAAATAAAGAGGAAAGCCATGCTTGTTGCACGTGGTTTTCAGCAGACCAAATTAGCTGAAGATGTCTACACTCCAGTATTCCTGCATGGAGATTTAGAACATCCTGTCTTCATGGAAATTCCTAAAGGACTGAACATAAAAGCAAAATCAGACTGTCATATTGTATGTAAGCCAAAAAAGGTATTGTATGGTTTAAAGGAATCAGCAAAGAGTTGGTATATGACCTTTAATAATTATTAAAATCAATTGGATTTATTAGATCTAAATTAGATCCGTGTTACTTATAAAAGAAGATAACTAATTCTATAGGTTGATGATATTTTAATTTTAATTAATAAAAAGGAATCTCAGATCGACTTGAAAAATAAATTAATTGTCAATTTTAAAATGAAGTTAATTTCTGAAAATAATTCTTTCAAATTTTTAGGTCTATATATCAAAATTCAAAGGAATTTTGTAAAACTAACTCAGAAGGGTCTTATTAATAAAATTCTCAATAGGTTTAATTTGCAAGATTGCAAGATTTCAAAAATTCCCATGCAACAAGGTTTAAAATTAGTAGAGTAGATGAGTGAGACATATCCCTTCCTTATAAAGAACTATTAGGCGCCCTTATGTATTTATTGTTAGGCTCGAGACCTAATCTTAGTTTCTCCGTTATGTATGTTAGTCAATTCCAGAATAAGTGCTCCAGAATACATTGGAAGCATTTGAAGGGGGTGCTGCGACATTTGAAATTTACTCAAGATTATGGTATTAAATTATTTAAAAATTCTAAGACTAATTACTCGGTTGAAGGCTTTGTTGACGCTGACTTTGCTAATAGCATGGATGATAGGAAAAGTGTATCGGCATATGTGGTCGAGATAAATAATAACAATATTAAACCCAATAATAACAATTTGGAAAAGTAAAAAAATTGTTTCATTGTCTAGTAGTGAACCAGAATATGCAGCTGTTAGCGTGTGCTTAACAGAAATCAAATTTTTGGTTCAATTGCAGGAATAACTGATTGGCAAAGTTCAACTTCCAGTAATACTTCATGAGGACAATCAATCTGCAATTAAAATAGCCATTACACTGGTATCTAAGAGAACTAAACACATTGATTAGATTAAGAAAAAAAATTGTAAAAATTGTATAAGTACCCAGTAATGAGCATCTTGCTGATATCTTTCCCAAGAGTTTAGAATTTTATAAGTTTGTTAAATTTAGAGGCAATCTTGTATATATTATTGATTCATTTTGATGTGACTTATGTTATTATTATTACTAATGTAATGATTTTTCTGTTCATTATTTAAAGCAATTTCAATCTTGTATTATAAATAACTTGAAATTGAAGGAGGGTGTCAGGAAATATTATTTGTGTGTATTTCATACCTCTTTGTACAGCGCTCATGCGTCCTCTGATGTAAATAGAAAAATATATTAGTCATGAGCAAGTGTGTGTCGGCAGTGTGCCGAATGGTTATTTATAAATATTAATCCTTTCTCTCATCAGAAAAACTGATATATATGTTTAACTTGAATAATGCTCTCACTATTAGTGACAGAAAATTTTAAGGAATATATAAATGTATATTTTGTGTCCATTTAAATAGAAATTCTACTGTTTTAATGCTGCAAAAGTTTTCATATATTGATATATATATATATATATATATATATATATATATATATATATATATATATATATATATATATATATATATATAAATGATAATTTCATAATTATGGCATAATTTAAATAAAATTATTAATTTACAAAGTCAATGAATTATTAAATAATATTGATATATTATTTAATAATTCATTGACTTTGTAAATAAATAATTTTATTTAAATTAAGCCATAATTATGAAATTATCATTTTTTTATGTAGCTTTTTTTTTTTTTTTTTTTTTAATAACCATTTTAAGTCCCTTTGTATTGATTCATCTATCTTCGACGTCATATCATCATCACATCAGAAGCATTTTCTGTCATTCTTCTAACAATTTAGATTTAAGATTTTTTACTGTCTTTATATTTTGATTTCTCAGCTGTTGATCCATATAAACCCCAGAGTGTTTGATTAGATGCAATTACATAGCATCCATTCTGCTTTGAGGAGAGCTTTATACTTAGTCTTTATCCTGCTAGAATTTGAATGTTGAGGTTTATCCAGGTTAATATTAATAGCTCATTCATTTCCTTTTAGTATACAATTACATTTATAATTTTTCATCAATCAATCAAATCAAATTCAGCACTATCTTTGCCAACATACGTCCAACAAGAACATTACCGCCTTCATCATTCACTGTACCACTAACATTTTTCAGTTTAAATTGATTTCCAGGTTTCTCCACACAATTGAACTATCATGTGATCATGTGATCCACAGACATTAGATTTGCTCTTGTCAGCAAATATAACATCACTCTAATACTTTAAACATGCTTTCTACCCACCCAGGCTATAAATCTATGGTGATTAAATATTCTCTGAGTTGTATTGTTAGTATTTTGTTTTGTTATAGTCATTAGAAAATTTCAATAGAATATCCAGATGATCAATAGCAATCTCAGTGATATCGAGAGTAACTCCAGCGTATAAAGTTACAACTCTTCAGGACTTCTAAAATTTAAAGTTTCAGACTTCAAAGTAAGAAGAGATTATAAATCAATCGTTCGAAACATTACATTTATACAGAAGATTGATTCTCGAGGAGATGGAAAAATAAATTGTGTTAAAATGGGCCAAGGAGAAAGCTTCAAAGATGGGTCAAGGATCGCTCAAAGGAGTTCTATGGGTAGGAACATTCAGATCTGTGGGGGGGGGGATGGACGAACAAGGAGTGATGAGGTCGACGATATAGGTGGGTTTTTTGTTCTAAAGGATTGAAGTAGGGAGGTACGAAGGAGATATTGTTGTCGGGATTAAGGAAAAATAAAACCTTGCTCAGAATATAATTGGGAAACGTGAGAATATCTGGTATATTGAGAATAAATCTGATAAGAGGGTTCATTAATTTGGATTTAGACATAGTTCGTTTTCCGTCACCCAGTGGTTAATACTATCAGTGTCCTCTTTAAATTTTTGAGCCGCTTCTATTCAGTTTAAATTACTGTTTGTGAACGGAAAGACAGGAAGGAGTGGAACCAACCTACCTGTGCTATTGGATATGGGTAACTTTTGAAGTTTGGAGAGCAGTGTAGTGTGGTCAACAGGATCTTGAAAACGGAATTTTGAAATATCAAACAGAACCAGAATTGTAATTTTCTGTAGGGCCATGGTGGAGCAAAGGTCTTGTGTTATTTTTATCAAGGTAGATTGCGTGGACTAACTGGAATGGAAACCAGATTGGAGAGGATTAAATAGTGCATTTTGTTTGAGGAAGGATGTGAGTTGCAAATGGACCAATCTTTCCAACCAATTCAGTAGATTTGAGAGGATGGCAATTGGATCAGATGGTGTTGAGGGATGTGGAACTTTATTGAGTGGACGGATAAGTATTTTTTTTCCAGGATGTAAGGAAAATGGAGTTTAGTAAAGAAAAGTTGTATGTATGCAGGATCGCAGGTCTTCGCGCAGGAAAGACGACTGGGAGACTGAGTTTTAACAATTTTACTGGAATTTGGTCAGAACCACAGCCGTTGGTTTGGGATTTAAGTACAAAAGTGATCAAAATATCGGGGAAGATGTAGGAAAATTAAAAGTTATTATTATTAAATGGAGTGTCTGAAAGCTGGTGGAAGGATTGAGGCTCATTCAGGAGTGGTGTTGCAAAAAAGGTGTTTAAGTCATCGCGCAAGACTGGATAATGAATGCTGATGAGGAGCTAGTTACTGAAAATTTTCTGAGGATTTTCCACTTGGATTTGGGGTCTGGGGCTTATAACAGGATGTTTTCAAAATATTGTGCCTTCGAATGGTGTTATGGGATTGGGTGAGGTTTCGGAGCATCTCTTTTCTTCATTAGTTCCCGAATTTCTGGGTTAATCCAAGGGAAGCGTCTGAAGGTTTTGAGGGGTGCAATTCGATTTAGAGAGATAAGAAGGTTTGATGAAAGGTATTTGACCAAATCATCAATTGATCGAGAGGAATAGATGGGTTCTACAGAATGAGATAGTAGATCTATAGAATATTGCACATTAAATAAAAATTAGTTCAGTTAAAGAGGTATTAGAGAAAAATGTCTAGTTACTATATAAAAAAAACTAAACACATTACTGACACAATGGACAAAATTCAAACAACCCAGTATTTCAGTGAGATATATAATGCTCTTACCTATTTAACCATTCAAGTTATTGATATAGAAATCCTGTTGATATATTTAGAATCGGAATTCTCCACTCTAAAATAATTAAACAAACAGACCTCATGATAATCCTTATTTCCACTGATTTAGAAACTGTTCGGCTGACAAGCCATATTGCATCTACAATTAGACAAAATATAATTCATTACATTGTAAAACTTTCAATATTGTCTAAGAACTTAAAAACAGTTTATCATTTATCAGTTCATATAAGCATAACCATTTTTTTATTTTATTTTATTTATTTATTGTTTCCCATGTAGATTTGCACCTGTGCTGTGGCGCATCAAGCAAATTTGGTCACTGCTGGTTTTGACTTTGACTTTCTTGAGGCATTATAATTTACTAAAGTAAGAGGTCTCTTGGCCACCATCGTTTCAGTCGACGTCGAGGCTCACCAGGTAACAAGGAGGAGGAAAGAGAATGGATAGTGGGTTAGTGTGATGTAGTGTTGAAGAGTGAAATGTTTGATATTTGTTGTGTATGAAAGATTTTACTGTCGGTATGTCCATGTCATTGCGCATTGTCTGATTCGAAATAAACCAAGGTGCATTTTTTCTGAGAATTTTGGATTCTGATGTTTGTATTTTGTTGATGTGGATGTCTTTCGCGGAACCCCAAAGTTCTGCTCCATATGTTCCAATAGGTCTTAAAATAGTAGTGTAAAATATTCGCTTGTTTCTTAAGGTGAGTGTTAATCTGTAGTCCAGGAGATGTGAAAGCTCCTTGTACCGTCTGTTGAGTTGAGGTATGTATGTTCCAAGTGAGTCGTTTGTCTAAGTACAGTCCAAGGTATCGTACGAAATTCTTTGAAGGAACTGGGTCATTGTTGTCACAGGTAGGCAAGTAGTTTTCGTAGAGAAAAACTTACATGACTTGGAGGAATTAATTTTGATTTTCCATTTTTCAAACCATTTTTCTATTTCGAATAGATGACTTTGAAGGGCGAAGGATGCAATAGTAGGATTTTGATGTGGTGAAAGGATAGCTGTGTCATCAGCGAAGCTAAAGATGGTGGTGCGAGGGTGTTCAGGGATATCTGATGTGTAGACAGAATAGAATATAGGACATAAAACACTACCTTGTGGTACACCCGCAAGTTGAGGAAAGAAGGGGGAAAAAGAAGAGTCAACAGAAATACCGGTTAAGAAAGAAAGATTGAAGAATCAGGAAGTAAGTAGAAGGAATGTGCGATTTGATTTTCCAAAGCAAGCCCTTGTGCCATACACTGTCAAAAGCTTTCTCAATGTCGAGGAAAACAGCAGAGCAGTATTTTTTTTTTTCGAAACCGACAGAGATTGCATCTACTTTTCGGTGACACTGTTGAATAGTTGAGTGATAAGACCGAAAGCCATATTGGTGATTCGGAATCACTTCACAACTTCCCAGGATTGGCTTTAATCTATTTAGAAAAGGTTTTTCAAATATTTTCCCCATGATTGGAAGAAGTGCAATAGGACGATAGGATGAAGGATTAGTGGTGGGTTTGGAAGGTTTAGGAATCATTTTGATAGTGGAAAGCTTCCAAAGAAGAGGAAAGTAGGTTGTGCGCAAGATTGCATTATAGATGTAAGTTAGAAAGATGGCAGCTTTTCGTGGTAAGAACCAAATTTTAAACAATGAACACGAAATGATTACTGGAAACTGTACTTTAATTAAGATTTACTTAAAAATTACTGTACTAACTTTAGAATAAAAAATGATACTTATATCCTTAATGCTTTAAGAAACAATCTCTCTACTTTTGTATCCATTAACATTCTTAATATTTTTCCTTTCATTAAATATATTGATTGATATTAAAGATTATTATTATTATGAATGAATTTGAAAACCTTTAACTTCTGATACCCTCAATATTGTATTCCACTTCCTTTCTTAATTTAATTTAACTTTCTTAACCCACCTGTACAATTCTCTTTCATGTAAGAAAATGATAGGGCTAAAATCACTGCTGGTGAAACTGCTGACGAATGAAAATTTGGTAATTTTTCATATCACACACAAGATTTTTAATGATGCGGTGAAATTAGTAGTTGAAGCATCTCAAAAAGTTGTCGGTCCGAAGAACCGAAATGTTTTCATAAGATACACCCTTTTATCTAGAGCTTCGATGTCAAAGTTTGCCAGCTAGTGCAGCTTCAACTTAACCACTCATAAATAGGACTAAGAGTCTTTTTTTTATAAGTTATTTAATTTATATGTTAAAAAATGCATTAAATGGAAAGTCTGAAGTTATCTGTTTATTTTCAAATTGCAATGTTCATCCTAGAATTGTATTAAATTACATTACTTTGAAAAAATCTTTTGATTTATTAATTACATAATTTTAATGTTCAAATGAATTTGAATCAGCATTACAAAACATTTATCTGTCCAATGTTAAAGAGCAATTTTCCGATGCAATTTTTGATGTTGTTGTAATTTTAGTAAATGTAATAAAAATTTGTTCTTTTTATTTATATACTCTTCTCTTATTAATTTCTCCTAGTCTAAGGTAAAAGGAAGTAATGGGCTAGTAAAATACTATTCCGCATGTCAGAAAACGCTTCCCTTATAAGTGCCGATATGACGCTTGAATGCAACAATTTTAATCTTTTGCACTACCACAAAATGAAAAATTCTTACTGTTTTAATTTTTGTTTTGTTTTTCTAACCAAAAAATTCGTTGATAAATGAATTTCATTATTCAGTTATAAATATTATGGTCTGAGAAAAAAGAGTTTATTTTGGAAAAAATCTAAATTATAATTATAATGCTGGGGAGTTCACTGCTTTTGTTCAATTAGCATTTTACTCATTAACCCCAGAAGAAAGTCTCCATGCTAGAATTAAAAAAAAAAAATATGGTTTAACCCACCCTAATGGACATTGGATACATAAAAAATACACTGTACATGTTTTTTTTATTTTCTTGAGTGTTAACAATGATAAATATTTACAGTTCATTTTTAGATTATTAAAACAACTAAGTACTGAACATAAGTAAAATAAGTACTGCAAAAGTCAATGAAAGAAAATAAATCAACTAAAGGTTTTTTACAAAATATAGATTGGAGGAAACATTGTCTTGTTATTTTACTTCTTATTAGTAACTTATTTTTGCTAGATATTCCATTTGCAAAAATCTGTAATTTTTCTTAGTTTAATGTTTAAAATTTGATTTATTAAAATCATAAATTGAACTGCATTGTATTAGACAGTAAGTAAATAAAAATAAATCACAATAAATTCTATATTTTAGAGAAATATGCACTTATCAATAAACAACACGCCTTTTCAGAAAACTCATTGCTGCACTCCAATTTTACACATTTTTCCTGATACAAATGAGTATCAAATCATTGCAGGGATATCACACAAAAATGATACACATAACAATTTGTTCATATTTACAATTAGATTTATTCATTTAGAATATTCATATATTTATATACATACAAGGAAAAAATCCCGAAATTATAAAATATATAAGTGGACAGTACACTTAAACATGTATTTACATAAAGTTGTTAATGTTAGATTTATAAAGAATGAAGCTTGACCAAGCACCAATAAAGGGATCGGTCGAGATTTTTTTCATCTTCATGAATTGAATTTTCTGGAATTCTTCTTTATTCCAGGGACATGGCGATAACTAGATGAATAATGTAGTTAACAGAAGGGCCAATAGATGGCAGGATACTGGAGATCTACTGGCAGAACCATAGCGCGACGATCTGTCCATCGCCCCTTCATACAGACTCCCCGGCTTCACTACACCTCCTGTAAGCCAAATTAAATAAAGTTGTTTGATATTATAAAAAAAAAAAAATGAGCTCTTGTTCTCACCAAACATTTTTTTTTTAAATCTTCCAAGCAAGGTAAATAATCAGTAAAGCCTATTATATCAGTTAGATTCTTAAGAAAAGACATATTTTAACATTTAATGGTTTGTTTGACATGTACATAGATAATTTAAAAAAGAAGACATGCACACAGTAACACACACACCATTTGGAGAATGAGGTGAGTTAATTATACAAGAGGCAATTTTCTCTTACCAGGTCTGCAAGTTTAAAATGTCGTTTTAATTCCAATAGAATGCGCTCTTAGCCTATTGAAGGATTTGCTTATCTCTAAACGCTATTTTGTTTGTTAGTCATTTGTTTACAAAAGTCAGTTGTTTTTAAGTCGTTTACGTGGACGTATCATACCTTTCTTTGGTGTTAAAAATGTCTAATTTTAAGCCAAATAAAGAGCATTTGCGGCATGTCATGATTTTCTTATTCAATCAAAAGAAAAAGGCATCTGAATGTCATCGAATTCTTGTTGAGACTTATGGCGATCTTGCTCCAACCGTCAAGACATGTGAACGTTGGTTTCAAAGTTTCAAACGTGGTGATTTTGATGTTACTGATAAAAAACGAAAAAATCGACCAAAAAAGTTTGAGGACGTCGAATTGCAATCTTTATTAGACGAAGACAATACCCAAACCCAACAAATGATGACAAATGATCAATTTGAGTCACGCATTGATCGAAAAACGCCCAGAATGGGCTCACAGGCACGCCAAAGTCATTCTTCAGCATGATAACGCTCCTGCACATTCAGCCAGATTGACTAAGGAAACGATTTCTTCGCTTTGTTGGGAACTCCTACCCCACCCGCCGTATTCACCTGACCTGGCGCCTTCTGATTATCATCTCTTCTCATCGATGGGACACTCATTGGCTGAGCAACACTTTAACAATTTGGAGGATGTAAGAAAATGGCTCGATGAATGGATTTCAAATAAAGATGAAGCATTCTTTTGGAATGGTATTCATAAATTGCCCGAGAGATGGACAAAATGTGTAGAAAGCGAGGGCCAGTACTTTGAATAAAATATATTATACTTTTTTTTTAAATTACTGTGTATATATTTTAAGAAATAAACGACATTTTAAACTTGCAGACCTGGTAGAAATTTCAATATTGATTTGGTTGAGGACTGGTATTTGTATGCATCCCTACCAGACATCATAGGACGGAGTTCTGTCTTATACACCATTATATTGAGGTTTCGTGGTATAGCTTGCTTGGTATTGAAATTATTTTCAAAGTGAGGAGTAGCTCAGAGTGTTTCGTCTCTGTATTATCGGTTTCATTTCATCTTCTATATTATTGTCCTCAGCTAAAATTCTGTCAGTTAAATTAAAAATTTTCAATTCTTGAAATTTGAAAGCTATTTCAAACTTTGAATAAATTTGAATTGCTTTAATTTTATTTACGAAGACTAGATCAAAAACAATACTAATCGTAAATCAGGTATTTGAGGTTTGTTTATGCCCGTGATGTGACAACAATGATTTCATCACAGCTTAGCATTCCTGTCAATGCTATCATGGGCGCTTTTGAAGTCCACAAGCAGATGGTGTATTTTGATATCCTACTTTTCTCTACAAATAATATATGGTTCCAGTCCCAATGGAAACCACACTAATAAGCTCCTAAAATTCTTACAGGCAAGGTTCAAAGAGCAGGAGTGATCGAAGAGCACATGAGATAAACAGTTAGACCTTATGAGATGATTCAGCAAATTACCATGTTTGAAAATAAAATAAACCAAAAAGAATGGAACATCAAAATGAAAATAAATAATTTCAATTTGATTAGTTAAAAATTTGGTGCGATGTGCGCAACACACAACTTTCACAAGCCAACTTACTTTGATTAGAAATTGACTGTTTTGTTAAATGCCATTTCTCAAAGTCACACACTTGTCCACATTCATTTACTTAATTTTGTTTTTATTTCTCTTTAAAGTACACTAAGTTCTTTTAATAATAAATAAAAGTTTTTACTTGGCATAATTCGGCAATGCAAGCATAATATTCCAAGTCGTCAAATTTTATAATTCTCTAAGTAGTTGTGGAAAACTTAGGCGAAACGAGAGACAGTTTATTTCTCCATATAAACAAAAACAAAGGTACTTCTTAGGAAAACAAAAAAGGCCCCTTCCCCATTTAAGTTCCCTCAGAACGTTTTAATAATGATAAAACTTGCCTGGTATTAAAGAAGACTTGATTTTCATTAAGCATGACGAATTTGATGAAAATCATTAAAGCCTTTTTTGAGAAAATCGATAACAACCTGGTAAGTTATTAAATAAAGTTCCCCCCCTATTTGACCAATTTTGATGAAATTTTCGCTGTCACATCGCGGGTATATACATATACCAAATACCTAATTTCAGATTCGTACGGTTTATAGTTTTTGAGCTAGTCTGTTTACACTCAGACCATTTCGCGGCACTTGGTTATTTGGACTCAGGGGACCCCAAAACGTGTATATCCGTTGAAAACCGGAAGTCGAAATTTTTCAAGATCGCAATACCTTCCCTTACTACAAATTTCATATATAGATAAGTGAAAGTAAAACTAGTCTTTTTCCTTTTCTTACTAATTTTTCTTTGGATGATTCCTATTTATTTTATTGAGTGTCTTTTATTTCACATCATGTCTGTTATTACACATCCAACTTTATTATTATATTGTTTTTATTGTTCATTACCAAGTTCTTTACAATTTTTTTATTGAACAATAAAAAAAAGGGTTATTTAACATCTTTTTTTTTTTCTTACTAACCCCAATAATAATATTAAGGGTCAAGCCTATTCTCTATAGGTATCACAAGCATGAATACAGCCATTATCGAGAACAGCATATAGTGGATAGATCTATTACTGCATATAATATATAGCTGTACTAGTTATTTATTTTATATCGCTAGCTATAGATAAAGCTAAGCTAAGCTAAATAAAAGAGAGAGGGAATGAAGCGGACACTAATCACCGTGTCGAGGGACAGTCCTGATTGCCATTCCGCGACATCTGTGACCTCTCCCGCGTCTGAAATAAATCTCGATTTTTTTTTCCCCACATGTCACTTGTCTGCCGAGGTCCGCTAATTACTGGGCGTCTCTCTCCGTATGTTGAAGGTGGGGGCGTCCTTCCAAGTGCCAATTCGTGTTGTTCTGGATTCGAGAAGTAATCCAGAAAAAAACGAACTTTTCTTCCAAACTCAGTACACATTCATTATTGAGTATAGCGGATGGTTTCTTTCCACATTACCTTAATTGGAGGATAAGTTAGGTCAAACACGAGTAACTACTACCAGCCGCATGCGCAATACGTTTTTTCAGTTCAGGGGTGCGCTTCGGACCGGAAAAACTTTATTCATTATCTGGCTGGTATTTTTCTTACAGTTTTAACTGTGTTGGAACAAACCTATTGTGGAATTTAAAATAATAGTAATAATATAAGGATAAATATATGAAACAGACGTTTGAGAAACCCGACATGCCCAAATAAATCGATTTTCGTATTAACTTATTTTTGGGATCCTAGCCGTGACATATAATACAAGGGAACTGCATTGAAAATTTTAACTTCTAATAAGGGATGTGTCAGAGAAAATAAATAATGGAATCTGCTAATGCAAAAATAAAAACTTTTTTCTGCTTTTCTATAAATTTTAATTTGTATCACAAATTAAAATTTACATTATTTAAAAATAATAAAAAATTTAAAATTTAATATTGAGGCTCTCTAATGACTGATTCAATTATTAACGTTGTAGAACAGAAGAGACTGTAATAATATCAAGTGCGTCGCTATCATTTTGGACCGAAAAATAAAGGAAAAACGTTTCAAGGAAAATTGTAAGCACATGGTCATGAGTATGTGCAAAAAGTCCTAAATGTTGTCCAACGAATAAAAAAAAAAAAAAAGCAAGGGTTGTTATTCCAAAAAATAAAGGAATTATTTGCGATGGTAACTTTATAGGAAAATAATTGTGCCAAATCAGGTTATTTATTTTAAAATGAATAAAATTGTGTTTAGTTTCTTAAAAATTAACTAATCAGCTACGGAAAATATGATAAAATAAAGAGGTATTGAAGATATACAATACATTTTCATTGCCTTTAGCATCTTGATATCCCTACGAAACCTTCAGACAAGAGCAGTCAGACCCGAAATGGGTCTATATCAACGAAAATAAACAATGGGGGTCCATAATATGTAAATGGGGGTCGACGCCATAAAATGAAATAATACAATTCGCAAGCAGCTTTAAACAGCTGGTAAAATTGACGTTTTAACCAACACCGAACATTTAAATGGCTTTCCACAGACTTTGAAACTAGGTTTACAGATGTTTAGACTGTAGAAAAACCACCTCTTTACGGTAACATTGGAGAAACAGATGTCATATTGCAAGAAAAACTGTAAAAAACAGGAACGAAGAACTTCATGCAGAGTTTAGAAAGGCATTTTTCTCTGTTACTGCAGTTTAGTTAAACGTGTCAAAGTGAATATCTCTGTGCGCTATCAAAAACGTATGTTCATAAATTTGTAAAAATATAATATTAAATGGGCGGGGGTCAACCCTGAATTGAAAAAAATCTAAGTGGTCTACGAGACAAAAAAGTTAGGGACCTATGGAGCAGAGTGTCTACACTGTAATAATGATCGAGTATAAGACTGAACAGATTCATTAAATTCAAGAAATGCAAGACTGATTTGAATAGTTGTGATTAAATGAAATTTGTGCTTACTGCTTGATTTTTATCCGTCACATCTCGATATTACAAATCCTGTCACAATAAATAAATTTAAAAGGTAATTTTTTTGTTACCGCCGTTGTGAATAGATGTGTGTTGACTGCTGTTTTGTTGCTATGTTAGATTATTTATCCAGAAATCGACTGTGAAAGTTGGAGTGCAGGTACAGGAAAGTGTACATTCTCAAATACATCATGTCGAAGCTGCCAGTAAGTTATAATTTACCAAACGAAAACTTTATGTTTTAATCTTATAACGTCATCTCAAGTTGTTTCTCTGTAATCAGGAACGAAACGTTAAAAGTGATCGACCATGCAATCAACCCTGATCTCAAGTCAATACAACTTATAAGCTTATAAGTCTTCCTCTCTAACCACTTTAATAACAAGCATATACAACAACCACTGAGAATTTAATAACAAATAACAATGAACAACGAAAAACAAATTTCCCAACCCCAATTTAGCTTACTCAGAGCTCTTTTGATTATATCCTGTTAGCTAGGGTAGAAGCAATATCCAATGATATGAAAAATATTAACTCCCAAATATGTAGCTTACATACTTTAGTTTAATGAAAACTAAAGCTTACAATCAGCTGTCATTACTTTAAATAATATGAGAAATAATAATAACATAATTTATTTTCTCAGAAATATAGAACTAATTTAGTTTAACGAATATGAAACCTCTATGGGGAATATTATTTTGAACAGACAGTAATAGATGACTAGCATTTTTTGTAAAGATTATTTTCTAAAAGTTGGATGAATAATTTAATTAATAAGCACACCATGGTGAAATTATAATTTTTATTTCTAAACAAATTGTAATAGTTCAATTGCTCTTTTGTTGTTATAAGTGTTAATTTATTTTTTATCCTTAACCTTAAACTACTCACGTCGGGTCATATTGAGCCGTACAAAGTTTCATTTCATTCTATTTACACCTTTTTGGCATTGAATGATCACCAAACTTTGACATATCCTTTGTTTTGGCTACAGTTACATCTCGGCAGTGTATGAAAAATAAGGGAGGTGTTTATTTTACCTAAATCGATATTTTGACCCGAGATGAGTAGTTGTGTAAGCCATTCTTTTGTCCGATGCGGTGACTAAATTTGTATAAAACCAATTAAATTTGTATAAAACCAATTAAATTTGTATAAAACCAATTAAATTTGTATAAATTTTTTTGAATTTAAATAAAAAAATAATAGTAACGTTAAGGAGTTCCTTTCTTTTAGTACTTCTCTTCAGACCTATAATTCAACATGTTATTCATATTTTAAAACTTTCATTTATTGTATACATAAATAAGTATATATTTTCAAGCCTTCTCCTGTTGTTTAAAACTAATATCTTACACCCTAATGTGGTTTAATTTTTTTTTTTGTTCTGGGTCATATTGACCCGAGGTGAGTAGATAAGTATCATTGATTCAGGTGAGTAGTTAAGGGTTAATAAATATTTTATAACATTTTGTTTGTTGTTTGGCACCCAGGTCTATAAATTTTCAGGTAAACATATTTTTAGGTTCTACTGATGCTCTCGAATCGACATGCACAAAGAATACTTGATTCTCATTAAACATGAAGAGTTTAAACAAAATATATACGTTAGTGAAAGTAAAATAAGCCAAAAAATAGAGCTTGTATGTATAAAAATTCAAGTTGAAACATAACACAAAGGGATGGCTGCTCTCGCCTGTTTCCCGTCAGCTTAGCTCGTGGGGAGAGGCTTAAGATCAAATCGTTACATTTTCTTACTCTTATTTGCTTTATCATATTATAATCTCTTCTTTCCTAAGCTTTGGAAAAACAAGGCATCACTGTTGTACAATAACTACTTATTACTTTGGTCCACGGACCACTGAAAACAAATATTAAATGATATGTAATTTATAAGATGTTATTAAAGAGGCATAAGGTAATTCTATGAACCTACAGAGCGCATATATTTAACTTATATCTATCTTAGTATTTTTAATAGGTCCAGAATATAACTATGTTTCATAAATTTCAATTCTTACTCATGAAATAAAAATAAGAGTTTCATCAACACTATTATCCCATAAAATCCCAAGAAGTTTTAGTTGCGTTTATCTCAAGAAGAAAGAAAGTTCACTAGTGCGCATAATAGCTCTCTACATTAGAGGAATCATTAGAACTGACTTAATTATTGTAACTGTTTAAATACACATGTGTTTAAAAGTTTTATTTTCAGCTTATATATGGTACTCTATCTATTCAAAGTTCTGATTCTCGCTTGATTCGTTCAACTAACTTCCCAGACTCCTCCGTTCGTGGGTGTGTGCAGTGAGTTTCCTTCGGGCGAGGATAGGAGGGTACGTGTGTGTGGCGTGCGTGTACGTGTGTGTGTGTGCCAGCGAGTTCGCTTAACAAATTCTGTTTGGAAACTCCCTCATCTAGAAATTGTTCCTCATACAAACTTTATCGAGTTGTGTTAGGATACACTGAAGAAACCCCAGATGTGGGTTAGAGCCCGCCTTGTATGCAAATATAATCTTAAATAAGGAATTGACTAAATAAAAAAGGAGTACATATTGCATTATTTATTTTAATAAAAAGGGTTAGTGTATTTTTATTTGATAAATATCTTAGCAACAGAAGTACAATAAAATAATAAACAGAATACAGCGGGATAGAACGGAATAGAATATTTTTCTTTGATGTGTGTTAAAATTTAATGAGCCCTATTTATTAATACCCAAATAATAATTAATCAATAAAATAGTTCAAATTAGACCTGCTCTGGCGGCTTCTTCCCTGTGGTCTTGCGCATGCGGTATCTCATTGTAGTCCAGGTGTATCCTCCCGTTGGGCCTCCCGTATTCCACAACTGCCACATTCGGTGCTGTGTAAAAATTATTTATTTTTAGCCATGATAATAATGAAATTATAAAACAAAGAATTAAATGATTTAAGAATTGAATAAATAAATAATTTAAGAATTAAAAGAGACGCTTCCTAAATGCAAAAAGGAGAGTTTTCATGTAGAAACCATAACCTCTTTGAGACAATGATTCAAATATGACACATATTTAAGCATCATTCACATGCCTTCATTTGGACAAAATTACCTCTTGTTGTGGCCTCTGTTGTGGTAGTAGGTCTGGTAGTGGTTGTCGTTGGCCGTGTTGTTGCGACAGTAGTTGTGGGTTTCGGTATTTCTGTAGAGTAAAAATAAAATGTTAATTAAACATTATATAGGGTTGAAATACATTGAAATGCGATAGTTCAGTTCTAAGATATATTTAAACAATCCCTATGAAAAAAATATAATTTTTATGTATAAGTTCCTTTGAAAATTTAAAAAAAAACTCGGATAATGGAATCCTGTATAATTCAGAGCAATGGGAGCAAGGAAAATAACCTTGATCGTTTTTGAAAGTTGGATTTCTAACTAACGCAAGATATAATTACACAGCCAGGAATCCCTTCTTTTTTTTTATAGACACTAAAAAAATAGATTAAGCCTGAAGCTTTGTACACTTCATAAAAACTACACATGTATTAAAAGAAACAGTTATATAAGCCAGAATCAAAACAAAGTAAAATATTAAGTAAAACCATAGCACCAAAAATACACGATAATAAGATTGTATCAGGAATGTGACCTTCTACAAGAAAATCAAAAAAAATTCATATATATTTCGAAAAAGGTCCACGTGAACGGTGAACTAAGAACGAATATGTATCGTATACAAAAATGAGTAAATTGAACACAGATCTTCGAATTCTTCTAAAAGAAGCAAAAAGAAATCCAACTGGTTTACAGAAACTGAAAATTAAAACCTACACAAATATCATTACTCGAATAAAAAGTGAAATCAATAATCGGAAACGAAAATATAAGGTTCAAGGCAAATCTACACTAAAATCTAAATTCCACTATTGCTGATTAAGAAAGAAGAGGAAAATTAGCAGTTATGGGAAAATACTGCAAATAAAGGAAAAAACACGCTAAAAATGATTGATTCAACCCCAAAGAGGATCAAATGAATGCCTTAATATTGAAAATATCGTTCTGATCACATCCTTAATTTTGAAAATGCTGACATTTGAAAGAATAAAACAAGGATATTTTTTTGTTCATTTACCCAAATGCACACTAAAGAAAGAAGACGAGCAACGACTCATACCTACGCAGGTGAATAAGGCCCCCAAACTAAATAAGCAAGGCATTAAAAAAAGCATGGATCATATTTCGATAAGGAAGTGAAAGTTATTTTGTTTGGAAGAATAAAGGACAATGCAAAATTCTTAATGCGTGAGGATTTATCAGCAGAAAGAGCATCTTTAAAAGGCTTTGAATATTATCGCAACGTGGATACCCGGTCTTTGTCGTGTAGCAGGGAACAATCCTATTGTCAAAGAAAGGCTCTCAACTCCTCCTGCCATATTCATCTTTATCTTACACCTCAGTATGATAAAAGCATTTTTTAAAATCGAGGCGCATGATAGGAGAAAAGGAAAATAATAGATAAAAGGTATAATCGCTTGTTTAGAAAAAAATAACTTCCATACAGCCTGCCAAGAAGGGAAGCCATGGCCTGTTCTAGAACCATCACTGGACACGAATACTGCCATGCACAACAGATAAATAGGGTCTTTTTCATTTTAGACAACCTGCTACTAAGTTATGATAACGGTTATTTAAATAATGACAAAGGTTACATCATTATTGAAAAACACATGATTTATTTACTATCTAACTTATTAACAAGAAATATTGCAAAAAAAAAGAAAAAGGTTCTTGCTCTGGACGTGCCTTCGTTACGACGCCTCCATACATACTCACACAAGTAGGAGTCAAACTTGCTTCTTCGAGTTTAACTGATTAACAGTTTAACGTTTAACTGATGACCAGAATGACTCAACTTGTTGAGTATGTACACCAGTTATGGGGTCTTCTGACTTCAAAACTGAATATAATTCTCACAGATTCATTTTTAAAATACAGAGATTAACTGTATACACCGACTCGCACTGCGATAATAACCTTTAGAGAATTTCAAATATGAAATCATATGATTTTATCTGGTATAGATAAATCACTGTTTAAATACATAGAATGACCGTTACCCTGACTTACTAACAGGTTACCTAAAATGAAAAAGACCCGATAAATATTAATAGACAAATAGAAGGAAAAAAAAACCTGTCCACCCTACAGCCATGGCAGCGTGGGTTAGTAATATCTTTCCTTCTTGTATTGGGTAGTTGAGGCAAATATAATAAATATTATAAGTAAATATTATAAATAAATAAATATTATATATCTTTATATTAAAAAAATATATGTTTATATATATTGTTACTGAAAAGTTTTAAAAGTGGTTTTTGGGGCTATGCAGTAATTATGGATAAGTTTGATTAAGTAACTATTTGTGCGCATTTAGTTCATGTGTCAGCTTCTTAAAAGTTTAAAAAAAAAACAGTTAAATGTGATAAGTTGCTGAATTTGCGGAATTATAAGGATCTTTCATTTCATATTAACATTCTGGCCTCAATTCCTCCTTCTGTCTAAGTTTATACCTTTTATTTGATTTTATTAAGTTATATTTTTTCAAATTGTACAAATTATATTGTATAAAAAAAAATCTGGTGCGATGTGCGCAACGCACAACATTCACTTACCAATCTACATAGAGTAGAAATCGACGTGTTTGTATTTTGATAAACACAACACCACTTAGCAGTCAAATGATAGGCAGATATAATTATGGTCCTGAATAACATATTTTTTTTATTCTTTCTCTGTTTTAAACAATTCCAAACAAAAAAAAAAAAAAAAAAAGGAGAAAATTTTAGGTCCATAATTTAAGGTGCAAAGCCATATAATAGCTTGGATTAAACGACGGATAAAGAAGGGAAGAACAAACAAAATAAATTACGCGTCTCATTATATCTCTCGAGGTGAAAATTTCGTTTTAAATGGGATATGAAATATAATTTTAATAACAACAGACGTCTTTGTACGCATTTCACCTGTTACAGTATAAAAAATTCCTAAATGATAAATGCAAACATAAAAGTAAACAGTCCAGTATAATTTTTTAGATTGCTCAAATATTTAATTTAGCTTCTATGTAACTTTAATATAAAAAAAAAAACCTCACTAAAATTTTCTCCGAGTTAATTGGGTACAAAAAAAAAATTGGTTTTATTGAACTTTTTTTAATGTGTGCTCTATTTTATAAATTATATTATATGTTGATGTGTAAATTATATATTGTGTTTAATAAGAGCTTTATATGTTATCATAAAAGGGCTATGTGTGTTGTATGATTTTTGAATTGTTTAAATTAGATAAGAAGATATAAATAATATGTTGAATTATTAGGCCCAACTTACGTAGGTATAATTGTAAATTATCGAGAAGACATATAGGTAGTGATTTTTATATCTTCAGTCGTAATCTGTGACGTGTTTTTTTTTTACCTATCAGAAGAGATGATCGTTGTAGATGTGGAGTCGAAGATTATGTTTTTTTTTTTTTTATTAGGGTTCTCCAACTAATTTTTTGTTTTTATATAAGTATGCTCCTATGCTTTAAGCGATTCATTTATCTCTATCGATTAATGTACTTAGTCGAGGATAATTGGAATTTATACAAAGAAAAAAAAATTAACAACAGGCTATGATGGAAGGTCTAGGTTTCAGTACTGGGTCAATAGTTGTTCCACATAACTGCGGCCACGGTCACTCTCTTGGTTTTCCATTTTAATTATTTATCTGGCAAGGCTAATCTTTCTAACCTATCTATTTTATTATGGTTTTTATGTTTTAGAAAAAATATAGCGTTATTTTGAAAACAGATGAATCTTTTTTACTTTTTTTTTTTTTTTTTATGTTGCATAAGGTATGATTGTTACTAGAAAATCTACAGGTTAGTAATTTATTATTACATAACTAATTTGGTAATTAGTTATGAAGTCGCGTAACAAGCAAGGTAATTAGCCATTTACTTTATTAAAATGTCATTTTTTTGATACCATTATAGTCTTAGAAGTGATAATTTTTGATAAGAACACAACTAAATAATGTGGATGATAGTTCTCCATAATGCGCAGAAAAAGACCAACATATAACTTTTTTTAATAATTTCATATATTTACCTACTTATTAATTCGAATTATAATTCGACTACTTGGCTTATAACTCGCATAGCTTTATACAAGCTTGGACGAGTAATGTAATTTAAAAAATATCCTGATCATTTAAAATATTTATCATTTAAAAAATATTTCATGCATGTTAGAATAGTTTGAGTCAGAACTAACATTAGAAAAACAAATTTATTTCAGTGGCAGGTTAGTGTAGACGCTTGTGGAAAGCCTAAGGAGAGGGTTTTCCTGGTCATTTTTTCTATATTCCGCCTCCCATTACAACTTTTCCCATTCGGGACACGTGTGCTACTTCCGAGTAGAGTCCATCCCCTGATGATAATGTCCTACTTCCTATCGCCTTTTTCATGAGTTATTGATGTTGCGCACTTTTATTTCATCTTTATTTTCAGCTTAGTTATGAAATTTCTTTCTTTCTCTAATGTGACATTCTAAAATTCAAACCATACATAAAAAGGGCAGTTAACTAAAATACTTTTTAAGTGTTTTATGTTGCAGTTTATACTTAAGAACTTAGTTATGTTAGGCAAACGCTTAACCCTAGAGTAAACATTTTCGTAACTTTTACGACCAGCCTGAATAAAACAAGGTATGGGATTATTATAACATGACTCATCGAGAATTGATACTCTACAAAACTATAGAATTTTTTTCGCATTCAAACCTGAAATATCTGTAAAATCCTTGTTACTCCATATTTATTCACAACTAATATCATCAATAAAGACCTTTCTATTTTCTATAAAAGTTGTAATGTCTTTTATTTTTAAATAATTTCAATCATCATTTCGCAGTTTATGAAAAATGTAAAATTAATAATGCTGGAACATGGAATTGAAATTGATTTTTAAATTAAATAAACAGTAGTATATAATTTGTGATTTGGGAACTGGTCCACCTTGTTATATTTAGGAATGATTTAATAAATGTAGTTTTCACTACAACTTTATTTAACAAACTGAACTAATATTTTACATATGATTATGCAACAATGAATTAATTAATATAATATATAACAGTTCCCCCCGGAAAGGAAGTTTGTTTATCCCAAAGTAAGGAGATTAGGTTGGATGGATAAACATTAATTAGTATAAAGTCTTCTGATTTGATCAATATGATATTTCTTAGTATTCCCTCCTCCATCTAACTTCACGATGAAGTGCACTCTACCTTGTTGAGTCAACACAGTCCCAGTTGCCCATTTGGTTTGACTATTATACACTCGAACTAGGACACGATCTCCTTTCTTAAAGGATCGTTGTTGGTTCTTCTCACCTGTCCTGTCCAATAGGTCTTGTTTCACCTTCCTCAAGCTGGAGAGCCTTGACCTCATCTCACGACCAAACATTAGGAAAAATGGGCTCTTTTTGGTTGTAGTGTGCGGAGTCTGTCGGTATTGCTTTAGTACTCTCACCAGTTTCTCATTTATGTCACCCTTTTCCCGTTCCATCGATCGCAACATTTGCTTCAGAGTCTGTACGTAACGTTCAGCTTGGCCATTACTTGAGGGATGATATGCCGCAGTAGTTTTGTGTTGAATGCCTTCGCTAGATAAAAAGCTCCTAAATTCATGAGAAGTAAACTGTGTTCCATTATCAGATACAAGTACTTCCGGGATTCCGAATTGCGCGAATAATTTCTTCAGAGTAGATATTGTCCAGAGAGTTGTAGCCGTCGACGTGTGGAATACTTCTAACCACTTAGAGTAAGCATCTACTACCACCAGGAATCGCTTTCCCATGAAGGGTCCTGCATAGTCTATGTGGAGTCTCTGCCAGGGTTCCATGGGCTCCTCCCATGGATGTAGCTTTTCTTTTGGAGGATTGTTCTGAAATAAGGCACATTGTTTGCACTCTCTGACTATCATCTCAATGTCTCTATCCATTCCTGACCAGTAGCAATAACTCCGTGCTAGTGCTTTCATCCTTGTCATTCCGACATGAGCTTCGTGTAATTCCTTCAGTATTCGGTGCTGTAATTTTTTTGGAATTACTACTCTGCATCCTTTAAAGATGCATCCATCCTCTAACGAATAGGCAATGTTGTCCTGTCCCAATTTATTCAAATCCTTCCCTGACTCCAATGCTTTCAACAATGGTGCCAATTCTTCATCTTCTTTTGTTGCTTCTCTAATATGTTTTTTATGTACTGGCAAATGTTCTATCTGGTGCAGATGAAAAATGGTACAGTCGTCTTGAGCCTCCCTATTGCACGGATGTCCAGTAGGAAATCTGGAACAAAAATCGGCATTATTGTTCTCACTAGTTTTCCTATACTCGATTGTATAGTTAAACCCTGATATAAACTGGGCGTAATTGAATAATCGCGTCGCAGCCATGGTTGGTAAAGATTTTTCAGGATGGAATATTTTCACTAAGGGTTTGTGATCCGTAATTAATAAGAATTTCCTGCCATAGCAGTACTCGTAAAATTTGTGTAGTCCCCAGAAAATTGCTGTTGCCTCTCTATCAATTTGGCTATATCTCATTTCAGTCTTCGTTAAAGACCTGGAAGCAAATGCAATTGGCTTCTCGGATCCGTCTGGCATCCTGTGGGAAATCACAGCCCCGAGACCTACAGGTGATGCATCTGTGGCTAACAGTAACGGAAGCTTTGGATCAAAATGTGTCGGGACTCTAGGACTAGCAATTTCTTCTTTTATATTATTGTAAACCTCTTCACATTCCTTTGACCACAGGAAAGGCGTACGTTTTTGGAGTAACCGATTTAAAGGTCTTAACTTTGTTGCTAATTTTGGTAAAAATCTATTATAATAATTTACTAATCCTAAAAATACTCTTAATTGGTCTATATTTTGAGGAGGTAAGGATTTTGTTATTGCTTCGATCTTTTCTTCAGTTTTATGAAGTCCATTTTTATCTATCCTATATCCAAGATATTTTATTGATGGTTTAAAAAACTGGCATTTGTCCTTGTTTAAGTGTAGATTGTTCTTTCTCAACACCTGCAAAACATTTCGGAGTCTAGCTAGTGTCTCGTCATAAGTCGTCCCTTGGATTAAAATATCGTCGAAGAAACAGCTAACTCCCTCTATTCCTTGTAGAATTTGGTCCATAAAACGTTGCCAACAGCTGGGTGCAATCTTCACCCCAAACATCAACCTTTTTACTTTGTATAATCCCCTGTGGGTACTAAGTGTTTGCATTTCTGCACTTTTCCCATCCATCAGCATGTTCAAATATGCCTTGTGAATATCTAATGTGCAGAAGAACTGACCTCCGTTCATACTTGATAATATGTCTTCTATCCTGGGGATTGGATAATTATCATTTAGAATATTCTTGTTCAGAGTTGTTTTAAAATCAGCGCAGATTCTGACAGTTCCGTCAGGCTTAATAACTGGGACTATGGGGGTACCCCGTTGTGATGTATTTACTTTCTCGATTATGTCCTCTGCTTCCAATCTATCAAGCTCTTTTTCAATTTTTTCTTTCAGTGCGTAGGGTACAGGTCGCGGTTTCAAGAATATTGGTTTGGCATCTTCTTTCAGAATGAACTTACAATATACGTCTGGAATAATTCCAATTTTACTGTCGAAAACATCCTTGAATTGTTCGAGTGTAGTTTCCAAGGAAGGTTCCGGCGATTCTGTGACTTTTGCAATGCTTGCCAAGTTTAATTTTATTTCTTTTAACCAATCTCGACCTAGTATAGGTGATACGTTCTGATCGATAACAATTAATTTTCCCTTAAACGATTTATCCTGATAGGTAACATTCACATGTGCTAAACCCGCTGGCTTAATTAATTCCCCAGTGTAAGTTTTTAACTTTAACCTCGTGTCAGCAAGTTTTATCTTAGGACAGATTTTCCTAAAATCTAACATTGAAATTGATGAAACTGAAGCTCCCGTATCTAACTCCATAGGATATTTTCTTCCTTCAATTCTAATAGGTAGCATAATTTTTTCTTCCGCACATATTTTGTGGTTGTTTATGACTGTAACAAGCTTATTGTCAAATTCATCCTCAGAATGTTCAGAACATGTTTCAAAATGTTTCGTAGCTGCCTGCTCTTTGTTCTTGTGCCTACTTATACATGCCCGAACAATATGTCCCAATTTCCCACAATGGTTGCAATATTTGTTTTTAAATTTGCAGTTATTGGCACGGTGTCCTTGATCAGCGCACCTGTAGCACTTTCCTTTAAGTGCTGCAAAAGCAGGATTATCTCCCTCAGTTAACCTTCTCGGCAGCTTCTGGACTTTATTTACCATTGGATCAGATGTCCTGTTTAGGTTACTTTCTTCTTTAGAGCTTTCAAGTACCTTGGCCTTTTCAATTAATTCTTCATATGACATATTTTCTGACTGAAGTAATGCAGCTCTAATACCCGCGTCAGAGAGCCCACTTATAAACTGAATACGTAAAAATAAATCAGCAACGGATCTGCCGCATTCGCAATTAAATTTACATTTAGTAGATATTCTTTTGAGACAAGCATTAAATTCGGAAATGCTTTCTCCTGAATGCTGGACACGTGAATTAAATTTGTATTGTTGCGCCCAGATGCTTGTACGAGGTTCAAGATAATCCTTCAAAATTTTTTGCACATCTGCATAACTGGTTGCAGATGGTAATTTTGGAAAACAAAATTCTCGCAGCTTCTCGTAAATTTCCGGAGTTAAACAATTTAAAAATAGTAGTACTTTCTGCTCGTCATTGTGAATATTGTTAAGGTATAGAAAGTTTTCAAATCTTTCAGAAAAATTTGTGAAAGTTTCTATTTCCTTATTATACTTTTCAAATTTTATTCCAAATGAATGATTAGTATAATTTTTTTTTTTTTCCTCACCTGGATCTAGCATATCCCTAATATTTTTCCTAATTGAATTTATTTTTACAATTACATTTTTATACAACTCCTCAATTTCGTATCTGTAATTTAATTGTTCATTAAAATCCTCTTCACTCACCTCCATCTCAAGCTTAGTTTGAATTTCATCAAATTTGTTCCTTATTTGTTCAATTTTTTTGGCATAGTAATTAATGTTTTCAACTGTACATATAAGTTCTTCATCCTCCAATTGTTTTTCTATCCGTGTCAGTTGTCCTTTACAGACAGATCTTTGTCTGATTTGTTTTTCCCTCGTCGCCATTGTTATATTTAGGAATGATTTAATAAATGTAGTTTTCACTACAACTTTATTTAACAAACTGAACTAATATTTTACATATGATTATGCAACAATGAATTAATTAATATAATATATAACACACCTAAACAGACAGAGGTTTTGATCTCGATATCTGTATTTATAAATAATAAATTTATCTTTCTATTGTATACAAAATTTTTTTGTGAGACTTTTTTCATGTCTTGCTCATTTTGAGGTCCTTACTTATAATTCTATTTAATTTAGACCGCTATTGAGAGTGAAGAGAATAGTTCAAAAACTAATATTCTGGATAGAGCAGTGAGTTGAAGCAGAAAAACATCAACACTTTTATTATGAACTGAAAATGTAATGTGTCATGTGATAATAGCGGTATCCTTTTCAATTATAACAATCTAGTGTTAGTGTTAAAATGGCCTATCTAATTCAAACAGGGTTTGAATGCGTCCGGCAATTTTTTTTTTAACTTTATACTATTATATGCACCTGTCGCACCCAAGCGATAATCAGAAAATGAGATATAAACTCCTGTTATGTTGGCATTTTTAGGCATGAGAGAAGACAGCGCCCAGCAGCGCATCATCCCGGTCATGTTTCAGTAGAGGAGGTCTTTCATCCGACCCCGTTTTAGTCTTCTCATAAAAGGGATGCCAGTCGTGGCCATGTCATTAATAAGTCTGTAGTTATATCCGTGCAATTTGATGTGAAAGCTAGAGCAGAGAGTTGGTAATGTTAATTCGGTATGTAGTGTTTTGTTGCTTACGTACAAAGGTGCGTTCTTTATTAGTCCATAAAGTTTAGGATTGAAAGGTATGTAGTTTTTCTAAGTGTGTCTTTTTTGCTGTACCATAAATTTGTGAGCCGTATTTCCATATAGGTTTCAGTAAGTATGTTTATGTTTTGAGTTTCTGCCTGATTTTCGATTTTAATGATTTGGAAAATAGTAAGTACAGAATTTTCAGTCGTTTGTTTAATGTCTGTCTTGCTTGTCGTAAAGTCATTTGCTATTTTTTTATAGCCCGAGCGTGTTTATTTTTAATTTTCTGTTCACTGTAAATACCTTTTAGATTTTAGATATTAAGCGACGTGCTTACATAAATTAGATATTATTTCATGTTAAAAAATAATTTAGATATTTAGGCAAAAGGCACTGAACGTCTAGTCTGTGTCATGAATCTTATACAGTGGGTTCATTAAGTATTTGTCTATTGAGTAACAATTTGAGGTCACGGGTTTGAGGTAGGGATTTCGAAGGAGGTATGAAATAAAGGCAATTTAAAAATCCAATACGCCTCAGCAGACTAAACTGGCACTGTTATAGCATAAATTGCTAAAGTATCTTATTAGTTCCCACGATATAGCACACCGTGAACAAGTTTAGGCTCCTAAAAATTAAGTCCGTCTAAAAACCTTGTTTTTTTTTTCGTAGTGGTAACAAAAATTAAAATTTTTGACTTTAAAATTGGTAAGAACCTCTCTTCATCCTTTTAACCCTATTATCGATACATCAGCTCTAGATAACTATGCGTCATCTCCTCCAGGCGGTGGCTGGCGTATCTTCCGAGGAACATTTACCGTAATATATTGCCGAGCTAAGACCCCGTCACACGCCATGTTTTATTTAGCAGCCCATTAAAGGGCTACATGACACCGAGCGGGGGACACGTAGAGCCCTAAAGGACCCGCTCTATAAGGACCGGGCGGCTCCTAAGGCCAGGATTACTAGCCACCTAGTTGGGGCCTCAGCCACTTAGACCACAAATCTCTCTCTTCATCCTGCCATCCACAGTCACTTCTGAGAGTCCTTCAACTTTAAGGGCTATAGACTGAGAATGACACCTATATGCGAATTTCGAAAATCAACAAAAAAAACTTTTCTGAGATTTTTCGGTGACAATAGGCTTGGTTCTATAGGAGAAGAGCCTTTATTTTTATTTAGATATGCATAACTTATGAAATTGTTCTTAAATTTGCTATCTATTAACGTAATAATCAAATATTCTGGCATGACAAGATATAAATAAAAATACACGAAAAAACCAAGAACAAACTAAACCAATCAACAAACAAATGATCGAAAATATAAGAAAATAAATTGAAAAGAAGTGAAAGAATATTTATAAATTATGACATTGTTCTTAAATTTGCTATCTATTAACGTAAGAAACAAATTTGCTCACATGACAAGATATAAAAAAAAATACACGAAAAAAAACTAAACTAATTAACGGACAAATAAGCGGAAATATTTGTATGTTTAAATGAAATATTTGTAAATATTTTATGTTATCAAAACATACAATACAAGAGAACTAAGACGTTTATAAAAAAAGGTAAGAAATACAACTAATAATACTTCGTTCATTCGATTTCATTTACAATAAAAATAAAATTATATTTCGCAAATAGAATTGCATCTACTTAAGTTTTTTTTAAATGTGCTTATCGGCCGAGACTTGGAAAATATTTCAACAATTCGTGAACATTGAAACAATTCTAAACAATTTCAATTTATATATATTTTTTCATTCCAAATAATAGAACTACCTGGAGAAAGTGTTAAAAACGACACGGCATAAAATGGATCATAGATTTCTAGGATACGCAGACGTATATATATATATATATTTTTTTCCGTCTGCTTTATGCCACGAGGGCTAATCGGGACGGGTTATCTACGGGTAACCAACCTCTTCTAATCCATGGCAAGCCGCTGAGTCTATTCAGTGAGGTCGTCACCGAACAGAATCGAGCGGGATTCGAACCCGCACCGCCAGCGTTGGAGTCGGCCTAGACGTAAATTTGTCATGAGGATATTTAGAGGCTTATTAAGACTACGCTAAGAGAATTAGAACAGTTTGGCTAACTAGTAGGCATATAAACATAAAACTGAATATATAGTTGAAACCCGAAAAGTCATTCGTAATAGCAGGAAAAGTTGCAAGCGGCTCTGGCTCTAAGAGAGTTGTAGTGCCATCGAGGTAGGAAGGAAGGGACGCGAAAAGACCAGCTCACAAAAATATCTGCGTTTAAAGAAAATGTTTCCCAAGACTAGATAGAGTTATTTACCTAGGCTGCATAATATACTCAGTAAATAACCAACAAAGGAGCAAGCGAATAGCCAGCGCAAATAGAACTTTATATTTCTTTTCCAAGGGTGCTAAAATTTCGTAAATCCCTAGAAATCTTAAATTAAAAGTATATATAATGCAATTATAAAACCAGTTCTGTTCTATGTTTGTGAGAACTGGACCTTAACTAGCGCCCTACAAAAAAGTATAGAAATATTCAAGAAAAGTCTTCCGAGCGATAAAATAAGTGATGAGTGATCTGGGTACCAATGGATGAAAGAGAGAACGCAAACAGTTCTGACGGCAAATGGTCGGTCCATATCTTATCATTTAAAGACAAGAAGATGAGCAGGACATGTTATTCGAAGAAATCCATCAGGAAACTTCTACACTGAATGCCTAATCAGTAGACAAGAGACCTCGTAGTAAGCTAAAAGCCAGATCTGGCAAGATGGGATCAACAAATATGTATTCATGTGGAGAAGGATGGTTCATGCGGCAAGGTCTTAAAAACCATCAGGAAAAAAAATAAAATAATAGAACTTCTATTCGATTAAAAATCAAAAGATTACAACGCCTAAAAACACTTCACAGTTGATTTATAAAATTTGATCGGAAATACTAACAATGAGAGACATGACGCAGCACACGAGGAGGAGGTTGTAAAGACGCTGGAAGGATCCTCGCACTTAAATAATAAAAACTATGAATAAAATATATAGTAAGGGAAAGTATTGCGATTGTGAAATTTCGACTTCCGGTTATCAATGGAACATGTATACAGTATTAATGGAACCTGAAAGAGTAAGCCTTATAGAACTAATAATAACAATGACTCAAAATCAAATCTCTCTTGATTTTTATTCTATATTTTCCGATAATCCCAAATTACTATATGACAGTTTTTTTATTTATTTTGTTTTTATTTTTAATGGCCATTGCCAACTTTTTCTTTTTTCCCCATAAACAAATGTTCTCTTTGAATACCTAAAAATAAAAATAAAATAAATAAATAAAAATACTAAAGTGACTTCTTATTTTTCTCTATAACTACCGCAATGTACTTTAAAAGCAAAAATTATATTTTCATCATACTGCATCAAAAACATGTGTTTTTAATACTCGGTTTGAGTCCGTAAAGTAGTAATTTTCGGGCCTAGGCCTGAAAAATATTTTTGGTGCGCTAACCTTACCAGCTATATAAATATAACTATATATTAATAAACATGTGTTTGAAGGAGGTTACTTGTAGCTATAATTCATTCTAATATAAGTCGTATGTTTGAAGTACAAAATAACATGGATATCCCAGAAGATGTTTTAGAAGAAGCCCGAGAAGCTTTAAACGAACTACGTCCAGCTAAATCCCGCGCTTTATATGAAAGCGAACACAACAGATTTCGACCTTTTTAGAGATGAGCCAGAACTTGAAAATAATTCCTTTAATCAAAAGTTATTGGTATTCCAAAAGGCAATGCTAAACAAAGGTTTTAATATAATGAATAATCAGAATTGTACAATAAATATTAAGGTAAATGTATAAGTATTTTTCTTCTACTATAGGTTAAACAGGTTAAACAGATTATAGGTTAAACAGATGTTTTTTTTTAAATAACAGGCGTCAATTTAATTTCATATATTATATCTAAGTTATTAATGAATTATTAAAATGTTTTAATGTACTCAAGCATGAGCAGTAAGATAAAAATTATTGTTCCTAACACATACCAAAAGTGTGTTTTCGGTGCTTGGTCTAATTTCCTTTGGTTAAATTCGACCGCTCACCGAAAACAACCACTTTTGGTACTACTGGTAACCACGTTTGGTTGGTCAGGATTCCGATTATTGTTTGACATAGCAAATATTTAGAAGCTCGAATAGTCATCAGGCGTAAATTTTTTTTAGTAAAGCTGTCCGTAATGCACCTTACGTTACATTTAAAACTGTTATAGTTTAGTATTATATATTTAATGAATCGGAGATAGTCAACATTGGCCTAAAAATGACTCACCTTTCCTTAAGATTCAATAAACTTTGAGTTTTAAAACGTTATGGGGTTATACACTTTTGGATGGCATTGAGGTGTTGCGGGACAGTATAACTTACAGCCGTTAACAAAGGCTTAATAACTAACCCGCATTTCAACTAAACAACCATCCCTTGTATAAGTTCCTTACACAGGAGTGCATCAGACCTACTCAGAACTTATCTAAACCTCGTTCCTCGTTATGCTCTCTTTACCTCCCTCATGGTCAAGCCTTTATTGCACAGCAGCTGAATGGCTTAGTAGAAGGCTTCGTTACCACCCCTAATATATATATGTATATATATGTTCATAGAGTAACGTTGTGTGGTGACATGTAGTTCGAATACACCCCTCAATAAAATGTGATCAATATGAAACAGACCGTGTAACTCAAGCGAAAACATTATCTAAAGACTTCTATATCCCTTCCTCAAGCTCAATGTATTCACTTTCTTGACATAAAACTGTCCATACAGTCCGAACGGATACTTATCAAAAACAATATTTTAGAAATACTAGTCTACCCTTTCTCAAATGGGGAATTTCTCACCGCTTTAGACTCCAAAAAAAAAATCTTTACCTGGTCCGGATCAGATATGCATTGGTATGATAAAAATGAATATCCCAAGGTCAAGTATATGCTTCTAAAGATATTAAAATATCTTTTTTACAAGCATTTTTCAGGAGATCAACTATTATTACAAAGCAATAGGTTTGTGAAATCCAAAATTGTTCTAGCAGCATGGCAAAGTGAAACCTTTAGGAAAGGTAGAAGCACAAGGAACAACCTGGTTTGCTTAGAATCTGATATATTAGATGACTTCTAAAAAAATAAAAAGTATTAGAGGTATTTCTTGACGTGGAAAATGCTCGATTTTCTCAATAATTCTCTTCTAAATATAACGTAGAAGGTACGAATTAATCGGCAGTGTCTTTTCCCAGAATGATGGTGTGCCGCAGGGTTGCCTTTTAAGAGCAACACACTTTTGTGTACATAGTAATCAGGTTTTGAATTTAGAGTGTCGCAATTTATTAATTTATTTTTGTTACACGGGTGACCTAGCAATTTAAGCTAAAGTGAAACAAGTAAGACGATTGCATGAAAACATATAAAACAATCTGAATAACTTCAGTGACTGATCACTGATCATTTAAAATCACAATTAATAAGACCGTCGCATTGCTATTTTGCAAAAGACAATCAAACGCACTGTCCATATCCAACCATCCCTTACTCCCTTACCCTAAGTACCTTCGTATGATATTTGATAAAAACTTAGTTGGCTTTAACATATAAAACAAAATCGATTTGCCTCCGATATCTGAATCTTTTGAAAATGTAAAGTAATATAAGTTGGGTCGCTGATGGAACTAGCAGGTTGACTCATAACTACTCAAACTCATACGATCAAAACTGAACTACGCGACATGCCTACAACTCAGCCTCCAGTAATTTTTTAAAAATGCTAGAGCCTATAAATAATACTGGGCCTCAGAACAGCTATTTGTCCTTTCCTCTCGATGTTAAGACGATAGCAACTAGACCTCATTTAGTCTGCCAAATAATGAATAATTATTGAAAAATATGAGAGTTCCTTATTAGAGCAATGAGGAAATAAAAAATCTGCTATGAAAGAGAAATAAGACCTGAAGATTAATCATACTCTGAAACTTAAGAATCAAACCACTGTTAAAAGACAGTGGTTTTAAAATAAACATTATTTAAGGGAGTTGATGTTATTTGACCTAATTAAAACAAAGATAAGAAAAACTATATGTAACAATAATTATGCAGTTTTTTATATTTAATATAAGAATCTTTTAATGTTGGAATCTATAAATTGGAAGGTTAAGTACGGCTGGATCTACTTTCTTATTCTGTGAGGGCGAACAAAGGGCGGTAACTATAAAAGTGCTACCTGATCCCTCGCCGAAGGTTATTTTGTATTCCAGCGAGGATGGTGTTAGTCCTTACGGTTCGTTGGCCAACAAATGCCTATTCTACCACATGTTTGCCTTCTGGCCCAAAGGTGCTTTATGATTTTTTTTTAAGTCAGTGAGTGTATATATATAAAGCAATTTATTTTAAGCAAATTCGTAATTATAAAGGAAAAATAATTTTTTTTTTTCACTTCAGTTTTTTCAGGTCAGTCGCATCATAAAAGGCATGTCAGTCGTGGCCATGTCATTAATTAGTCTGTTGTTATCTCCGTGCAATTTGTTTGTCACTTTATGCCACTAAGGCTAATGGGAGTAAAAAATCCTTGGCTATGCCATCCCTGTGATAGGACGTAAAATGGAGGTTTCGAGTGTGTACGATGTCAGGTACCATCGTACACACTGGAAACATCCATTTTAAGTCCTATCACAGGGACGGCATAGCCAAGGATTTTTTACTCCCATTAAAAAGTCCTAGGGCCACCTAAAAAAATCCTAGGTTGCCATGCTAACCACTACACCACAGGTGACCCAATACGTGCAATTTTATACGGAATCCAAAATAGAGGATTCTTATTTGTTCGTCGATTGTTGGTAGTTGTAAGTCGGTATGTAGTGTTTAGTTACTAACTTACAAAGGTGCGTTCGTTAATAATCGTAAAATTATGGATTGAAAGATTTGTAGTTTTTGTGTGTCTTTTTTGCTTGACCATATATTTGTGAGCTGTATGTCCATATGGGTTTCAGTGTGTGTAGGTATTACGTTTCTGTCTGAAATTTCAAAGTTGATGATTTTGAAAATAGTGAGTATAATATTTTTAGTCGTTTTTAATGTCTGTCTTTTCATTTTCACATGAGGGCCCTAAGTCATCCTTCTGTCCAATATTAGTCCAAGGTATCGTACTTTGCCTGTTTGCGGAATTTGGTGGTCGCCGATATGAACTGGACGACACATATCTGGTCGGAGTGTGAATGTTATGTATTGTGATTTGTCATGGTTTGATTTAATTTTCCAAAGTGAGTAATATTTTTTAAGTAATTTTTTAAATTTGATGAAGCTAGTCTAGGATCATGTTTTTTTTTTTTTTTTGTAAATTGTTGTATCGTCTGCGTAGGATGCAGTTAATGTTTCAGAGTGTGTAGTAATGTCATGTATGTATATAATGTATAGTTAGGGAGCGAGTATTGACCCCTGCGGAACTCCTGTTAAGATTCGTCGGACTGAAGAAATCTCTGAGCTCTGACGGTAGAAAAAAATCTGTCGGATAGGTAGGATTAGAGTACGAGATAGTCTGTGTGGGGGAGTACGGTTTGAGATTGAAGAGAAGCCCCTGGTACCAGGCTTTATCAAATGCTTAGGCGACATCCACAAATACACAACAATGCAGAACTTAAAGGATTTAGAATAGTGAATCATTGCTCACCTACTGTATCCTCATCACTTTTTGCCATCGGATTATCAATCTTTTTCGCCACCTCCAAAAATCATTAAGCAGCAGGAAGAAGAATTCAGACTATTAAGTTAAAACATATTAATTCAAAACTAATGAATTTATTTTTAGAAAAATCATAGAAAATTTCGTTTCACGATAGCAAACTTATATATTTAGATTGAACGTGTTCCACTAAGTTTTTTCCTACCCATTGCTTCACGCAATGATGTGCCCATGCATGGGATGACATATATATTTGAATAATTTAAATACACTTCCACTAATCTGCACATGAAAATATTTTCATATTGTCATTTTAAGTTTTGACTTTTTTAATCATAGTCATGCTATATACCTCATAGCAAGAATGATAAAGGGAAAATCTTCTTTTACATAATAATAGAAATCAACAAAAATATATATATATTTTTTAAAGTTATTAACAAAAGGTCTTGAAAAGAGAGAAATTGCTGGGGCTAGCTAGTAAGGTGGAATTCTCGCTGACTCGACCTCAGAAAAGACCATAATGGTTTTGTTGAGAATTCTTTCTGATTCTCCTAATAGCCGTTAAATATTCTAGAGGTGGTTTTTCATAAAATTCTTCTTCTATAAGACCGTTAAATCAAAGAGAAATGTATTCATCAAACCTTACTTAGTTATAGTTAATTAGATTAATTTATTTAAATAATTGAATGGATCCCCTTTTTATTTGCTGTATATTATGATTAAACATTTTTTCATTCAATAGCTACATATGAATGCAGTTACGGAATTCAATGAACCGTAATATGATCCTAATTACTAATTTGTTTCAAAGGACGTATAAATTAAGCCTTGTAAATTAAGGTTGCTCTAATTCTACGTAATATCCATTTTGTATTTAATCTGCCGAATTCGTCAATAATCCCATTATCATTCTAATTTCAGTATTAAATAAACAAAAACATATTAAACATAAATAATTAAAACTGTTTAATGAAGCAAAAGCTAAGGGCTTAGATCTAATTGATGATTCTAATTTTTACTAGCTTTAAGTTTAGAAAATAAACGTTAACGAAGTGGTTCGTTTTTCCGTCCTCTCCATTTGCCAATGTTCACGGTCTGATTGCATTAGGATCACAATCTCATTTAAACCATTCAGTTATTTCAGAGGACCTATTCGCCACTAGAAATGTATTTTTTGAGGAAGTGTAGTTATTTTTAGTGATTTGTTGATTATTTGATACAGAAAATTGCAACAATTACACCGAGTTAAAGACTACATTGCTGGAATACTCCCTTACCATACATCATCTACACACATGACATTCCTACAAACTGCGAAACATTAATTGCAACGTGCGCAACAAAACACAATGACCCTAGACTGGCCTCATTAAACTTACAAAACCACGGTATACATTTGAAATGGTATTACTTACTTTGGAAAATTAAATTGAACCATGACAAATCACAACACACATAACATTCACAATCCGACGAGATACATGCCCACCAGTTTATATCGGCGAACACCAAATACCTCAAACAAACAAACTACGGTATCTTGGACTAATATTTGACAGAAGGATGACTTGAGGCCCTATGAATGAAAAGACAGATATTAAACAATCGACTGAAAATACTATACTCACTATTTTTCATATTATCAAAATTAAAAATCAGACAGAAACTCAATAAGTAGACATACTTACTGAAACCCATTTGGACATAAGCTCACAAATTTAGGGTTCAGCAAAAAAGACCCACTTTTAAAAACCTAAAAACCTTCCATTTCCATTCCAAAATTTTATGACTAGCAACGAACGCACCGTTGTATGAAGTACAAAGGTGTACTTTGTAGTAACAGAACGCTTTGTAAGCACCTTTGTAGGAACAGAATTCTACATACCGACTTACAACTACCAACTATCAGTGAACAAATTAGAACCCTCTAGTTTGGATTCCCTATCAAATTGCACGAACATAGCAACAGACTTATAAATGACATGGTCCCGACTGACATACCTTTTATGAGGCGACTGAAAAGGAGTTGGATGAGAGACCTCCTCTCCTGAAACAAGATTGGGATAATGTGCTGCTGGGAACTATCTTCCCTCATGCCTGAAATGCTAACATAAGAGTAGTTTATCTTTCGTTTGCTGAGTGTCTCTTAGTTGCGACAGGTCCGAATAAAAGTATGATGCAAAAAACAAAAGTTTCCAGCCCGAATTCAAAATCCTGTTTGAATTAGATAGGTCATTTTAAAATTACGTTTTCCAACAATTCTATGACTAATAAGGACGTCAATTGGAAAAAGTGTCCGACTTACATTCCTGTTGAAGATATTTTTTTCATATCTCGCCTTTTCGACAGTATGGTTATTATCCCGGGCTTAGGCAACCGTTATACACATATAAAATAATTCAAATATAACAGCACAGGAGAAACATGAGTAAAATATTGTTAGTAATTTTTTAAAGATTTATTTAATATAGCTAGGAAAATATGCTAACACTAAAACCTTTTTTGATGAAGACGGTGTCTTTTATTTATTTTTTGTTGATCATTGTTACCAATATCCTTAAATGAGAACCAAATATTATTAAAACAAACAGTTTGTGACAAATATCTACTTAATTGTTAGTATTTTCATTTTCTTATATTAGTTAGTTAATCAGTCGGACTTTTGTATAAGTCCGATACCATTGTATATAAGTTTACTCATTATATTCATTCGAATTATCCGGGGCAAACCAAAGTTTTCAGACACTTGTAGGTGATATGTCCTACACTTTACTGTAACTTTATGATCATATAATAAGAAAGTGTTGTTGCTACAATAAAAATTTCCAGACTAAACATCAACTGTCCACCTCTTTCTCGACAAGGCCCAAAGAATAACGAAGGAGAAACGCTGGGACCACAAATTGAGGCAGTCATGGACGAAGAGCCATTAGTGCACGAAGGCGGGTGAACAGTCATTAGTCCTCCGCTAATGAGTCCTCAACCTCTTGGTCATCTCCTCCGCAACCTGCCGCCGTAATGGCCAAGAGTCCTCTTCGTTATTTCATCTCGTCCGGGTCAGGAGGGGTCGAGCAAACGACCAAAAAAAAAAAAAAAAAAAATCGCCATGTGTGAAACAGAAATTAATTTGCACTTGATCTCATTTAAACTACTTTAACCGATAAGTAAAAAATAAAGTTTTAAGTTCCATTTAAATTTATTCCAAAGGTCAAATTAGCACTTAAGGAATTCTTAATCTGATCTAATTAAAAAATATCAGGATCTAATCTCAAAAAATATTGAGCTTCCACAAGAGAACTTACACAAAGATTTAAAGACTCCATACCTACAATCTACTAAAACATTATATAAACGATTTCATGACAAACATAACGCACACTTAAATCCATTAATTCAAGGACTAACAACACTAGACTTACCGGACACACGACGACGTTTACGAATAAGCTGGAATAGGGATCTTTAAACAAACAAAATTTAAAGTTTTAAGGAAAGGCATCATTGGATGACCTTTACCTTTATACCTTCATGACTATTTTCCTATTTTTTTTTTTTTATTTTGACTTTTTTAATTATTTTTTTTTCATGTAGACATCACATTCACTGGTTGTAATAATTATTTTACAGTTGTGAATTTATTAAATAAAGTATATATATATATATATATATATATATATATATATATATATATATATATATAACTAAATATACTAATTAGGTTAATAGGTGTTGGAAAAATTGGTCTTTGATTTAAGCAAATGGAAGGAGGTGGTAGATGGTTTGTAGTTGAAAATTAATTATATCTCACAAAAATGTTTAATCAGGAACTAAGCGCAAAGAATACTTACACGTTTTTATTTTCATTTTTCCGCAGGTATGAGCCAATTTTATAATTAAGGAGCATGGTTTATGCCGAATTTAATGCTCTTGTGTCTTTAACGTTTTCTATATAGCGTATAGGCTTTCGTGTTAAAGGTGTTGGTACATGTAGTCCACAAAATGGAAAAAAGACCCGTCTTTGACGTGTTAATTTGGCTAAATCACGAAATCGATTTTTGCTTCAAATATGACCTTCTATTTGGAAAGCGATCCTGTGTGAGCTATATTTTGTGATTTACGAATAAAAAAAAGGAAATAAAATAAAATGAAAGCCCAAAATATTTTAGGATTTCAGCTCACTAAGCGCTACGAATACTTCAGAGGATTAATTACTTCCTATCGAGAGTAGTGGATCAGTATTCAAATTAACGAGCTCGTTTTACAAAGATTTTGATATTCTAAAGTTTTTTTAATGAAACGTTATTCATTTGGAAAAGCCCATTTCAACCTCCAGGCCTTTTACCACATATAAAGGGAATACATTTTCTGCGTTGCATTGTTTTTGAGTTATTAGCATAGAAAAAGTGCTCCCAGATTATCAGGGAATACGTCTGGCCGAATATTTACTCCTAGATGAAAAATGAAAAAAAAAAAATGTGAAGGCCATAATTTCATCTGCTAATGTAAAAATAAGAAAGAAAAAAAGTGTTTTCTAAAAAGATATCATCATCCCTTAATGGATTTTAATTGGTAGCGACAATTTTCCAGAATAAGGTTCAGTGATGTGAAATCAACGAAAGCTACCAAAACAACATTGCAAATTAACAATTTCCAATTTACCGCGGTGAAATAGCAATTGCCCTCCGAGCATGGTAATTAGGAGAATTCGTTTTACAACTCTTAGCGGATGAGTTTCATTTCGAAAATCTCTCTCTCTATGACATATAATCCTGCATTAGCTGTTTCGAAATATTTATAGAAGCCCGTTTCTGAACAATAACTAGAACAATTAATCACTTATAAGATATTAAGTTCTTGAGACTGTATTTTTCAACAGGTTATCAGAAGGGGACCAAATTAGTCTCAACAATAAAGTTTTTTATTTAAAAGACGTTTCGGCTCTTTTGAGCCATCTTCAGTTCTAAAACATTTAACAATACAATTAATAAATAATAAATATTTGTAATACAGTCATTTAGTCATCTGTATTTAATATATACAGACCAGCAAAACAGGTAGACAAAAAGGTAGCAAACAGGTAGACAATTCATTTGAAGTCACACAGGGCAGATACAACTCTCAATCAATGTTCCCTAACCCCAAGACACCCAAAACACTCAGGGTGAACAAAGTCCAATTCATTATAGTACACCCTCCAGCAAAGGCCTATTATTTAGAAAAACACAAAACTATATGATGTACATCAGCTGTATACTTCCAAAATAAAAATTAAAATTAAAGACCCATGCAATCCATATAAACTTAAGTATTAATTTTTCTTAATATTTCCCCATATTGCATATTGAGACCTTTAGTGTCTGTTTTAAAATTGACAGACTTGTCAATATTTTCTGCAATATACATTGCTTCTAATAGCTTCCTCTTTTTGTTATTGCTTTCTTTATGTAAAATGTGGGCCCCCTCAAAGTAAAATTCGTGCTTGCTTATATGGTGGTGCTGAACTAGTGCTGACTTTTTCCTGTTCTCTTCACTTTTTTTACAATCATTTTTATGCTGATAGAGCCTATCCTTTAGATATTGCCTAGTTTCACCAATATAAGTAGCCGGGCACCTCAAACAATCAATCTTGTAAACCAGACCTGACTGTAGATTTGTATCTATTTTATCTTTCAGATTGGTGTACAAGTTTTGTATTTTGTTTGTTGGTTTGAAAGCCAGGCTAATGTCATCCACATCATAATCTTTGAATGACCTCCTAATTGTCTCCGACAGCCCCTTTACATATGTGCATTTAAGGAATTTCTTTATTACTGGTTTTTTACCTTGAACCACATCATTATTAAACTGTGTATTTCCAAAAATTCTATTGTGGTTAATTGCCCAATATTTCTTAATTAATGATTTTGGATAAAAATTTTCCAGAAATAAATCAAAGATTTTTGTTTTTACCTTTTGCATATATTGTGCATCCGTCAATCTCATTGCCCTGGACATGGTATTGTTTAGTAGATTTATCTTAATATGTCGTGGATGATGAGATAGAAAATTTAAAATCCTGTTACTTGTGGTTTCTTTTTTCGTCCACTGTGTAAGAATTTTCTTTCCTGTCCTGATTACGTTCATGTCCAAAAATCTTATCATTCCTTCTCTTTCTAATTCCACTGTAAATTTTAGTTTATCATGAAAATTATTGAGGGCTTCTAAGAAACGAGCTGCATCCTTCTTATCCACAATACTAAAAAGGTCGTCAATGTATTTCAATAAAATCCTTGGTCTTATCCCTGTACTTTTTATAGCCTCATCTATTACTTCGTTCATTACAATGCCTGAAATTGCAACAGACAATACCCCACCCATTGGACAACCTCCCAATTGTCTGTATAATTCATTATTAAATTTGAAAAAACTGTTTTCACTTATAAGTTTAAGTCCTTCCAAAAAAATATTTTTATTTTTTATTTTAGTATATGGCTCAACCTTATGCCACTTTTGCTCAATTATTTTATAAGCTACTTTTAGTGGAATATGAGTAAATAGACTGATGGCATCCCAACTAATCATTGTTTCATCTTCTTTAATTTCTAAATCTTTTATTTTTTCTTTAGCCTCTATGGAGTTTCTAACATCATAGCTGTTATCCATGACAAGGTTATCTAAGGAAGGTTTTATAAATTTGGAAAGATTGTAGAGCGGACTTTTTATGGAATTGACTATGGGCCTGAGCTTTTTATCTTGTTTATGGAGTTTAATCAATCCAAAAATTCTTGGGTGTACACAATGCTGATCAATAATTTGTTTTTTATCTTCCTCTGTTATGTATTTATGTTTCAAAAGCTTATCTACATACTGTGACAGTTTTTTCATAAGTTCTGGCAAAGGATCCTTCCTAATTTTTCTGTATGTATTGTCATCTTGTAAGATCTCTGTCATTTTTGTCTGATATTCATCTTTATATAGAATAGCCACTTTTTTGGTTTTGTCAGACTTAATTATTACCACATCCTTGTTATTCTTTTTAAATTTTAAAACTTCTTTCAAGTCATATTTCCAAACTTTATCAATAAAATTATTAAATTTGTTTTTTTTATATTGATCCAGAAAATTACCTATCTTTCTGATAATATTGTTTCTCAGGGAAGTGATGTGATTTTCACAGGTATCCATAGTACCTAGAATGTATTCAATATCTGCAACAAGGTTTATTATGTCCTTCCTTAAATCCCTAGGAAACAAATTAACACTATCCCCCAAACTCAAAAAGTTAATCACATTTTTTGGAATTTCCACCTCGGTCATATTTTCTACTAAATTTTTATTATGCAATTCATTATACATGTTAATGATATCCTTTTCAGATGTATCCTCATTAATTCTCTTTTCTCTAAGTAAATTACAACTATTCACATAAGTCTTATTAAATTCAAACATATTTTTATCCTTATCAAAATATGGCTTTTTTATGTTACATTTTATAATCTTTTTAGACTTTACTTTCAGTTTAGCAAAATAGTCTTGCTTGCCTAATTTCATATATTTATTTATTATTTTGTCCAACTTGTCATATTGTATTTGGTGACTATCTTTAATGTTATCCTGTGTTATTCTTAATTTTTTCATGATACTATTTTTCAACCAGAAACCCTGCTTTATATCCAATTTTAAAAGCTCTCTACCTATATTATTTAAATAATTAAATAACCAGTAATAAAGAAATTCCTTAAATGCACATATGTAAAGGGGCTGTCGGAGACAATTAGGAGGTCATTCAAAGATTATGATGTGGATGACATTAGCCTGGCTTTCAAACCAACAAACAAAATACAAAACTTGTACACCAATCTGAAAGATAAAATAGATACAAATCTACAGTCAGGTCTGGTTTACAAGATTGATTGTTTGAGGTGCCCGGCTACTTATATTGGTGAAACTAGGCAATATCTAAAGGATAGGCTCTATCAGCATAAAAATGATTGTAAAAAAAGTGAAGAGAACAGGAAAAAGTCAGCACTAGTTCAGCACCACCATATAAGCAAGCACGAATTTTACTTTGAGGGGGCCCACATTTTACATAAAGAAAGCAATAACAAAAAGAGGAAGCTATTAGAAGCAATGTATATTGCAGAAAATATTGACAAGTCTGTCAATTTTAAAACAGACACTAAAGGTCTCAATATGCAATATGGGGAAATATTAAGAAAAATTAATACTTAAGTTTATATGGATTGCATGGGTCTTTAATTTTAATTTTTATTTTGGAAGTATACAGCTGATGTACATCATATAGTTTTGTGTTTTTCTAAATAATAGGCCTTTGCTGGAGGGTGTACTATAATGAATTGGACTTTGTTCACCCTGAGTGTTTTGGGTGTCTTGGGGTTAGGGAACATTGATTGAGAGTTGTATCTGCCCTGTGTGACTTCAAATGAATTGTCTACCTGTTTGCTACCTTTTTGTCTACCTGTTTTGCTGGTCTGTATATATTAAATACAGATGACTAAATGACTGTATTACAAATATTTATTATTTATTAATTGTATTGTTAAATGTTTTAGAACTGAAGATGGCTCAAAAGAGCCGAAACGTCTTTTAAATAAAAAACTTTATTGTTGAGACTAATTTGGTCCCCTTCTGATAACCTGTTAGAACAATTAAGCTATTGAACGTTTTATAATTTGACACCGAATGCTGAGTAATTTTATTTGGTCCATAAAATTTTCATTACATAAAATTAATACCATCAAGCAACTATGTTTTATGAAAAATTATCTCAAAATCGTAACAAATAAACTTTGGCTTAAGCACGACGTTTTGCAAATCGATTGACGTTTATAGTTTATGGGTGGCGGGATAGTCATCCACCTACCCTCCCCCTTAGCTGGGAAACCCCGTATAGAATAAACTGGGAGGAAGGAAAGGACAAAAAAAATATTTTTTTTGTTACGTCTACGTTTCTAGAGATAAAAGAAAAACTCAACACTTTGAGCGGAGCGGTTTAAAAAGTTAAAAAAACGGTTAAAATAATAAAAATCTATTAATTTGTTCATAAGGTGGTTGCTTTTCATTTTTATATTCAATATCTATATATGATACGTGTAAGTACGTATGAATTTGTACATGCATGATTGTACACATCGGGCCATGATTAACTTGTGTTAATTAGGTAGCTCTATTGCATATATTTTTTTATTAAAATGCTACAAACTTAAAATTTATTAAGGATAAATAAAAAAAATTCTAATGATTTGTTCATTAGCAAGTAAATTTACATAATAAAAGCTTAAACATTAAATAAACTAAGAGAGGAAAACTGAATATTCCATATTCCATAAGATGTAGTCCCAATATCGAAGGGCCCAACCAAAATGAATTATAATCTAATATGTAAATACTTGGAAACAATAGTATAGAAATTTATATACCTGTATGGGGACCGTGCTTTAGTTTTCTACGGGCAATAATAGTGGTGGTTCGAATTCGCTATGAGCGATTTTAAATTTAATAACGTAATAAATTAGCATATCCTCACCCTGGTTAAAACAGATTAGGTTTTATGTGTAAAATAAACTCTTGTTGGGAGGGGGGAGAGATAGAACTTATAAAGATAAATGTAGATGTACGAGTCAATATTGGAACTGAGCTATAGAAAAAACTCTTTCGTTGAATATAGAGCGCGTAACCTATCAGAAATTACGCTCTGGCCTTGATATTGTGAGCCACAGACGAACTTGTGTAAGCGTAACTAAATTTTGCTCTTGAAGTTGTTTGCTTGGCTCTTGGATTGAATGCCATCGTTGATGAAGTTGTTACTGTCCCGGAATCCTGTGGTTGGTCTTTAATGATCCACATTAAATCTTAGGAGTACTATTTGAGAAACAGCTCAGAGGAATGTTTAATATTTGTGTAATTAGAAACAAGATCACTGAGCTAGTTTTTATCCTTGGAGACATTTAGAGTCTATTCTTCTAAAAAAAAAAAAAAAATAATAACAAAGAGAGAGAGACTCAAAAAGACAAGCCATGGTCTAACAAGTAACGTAGTAGAAATAAAAAATATCGACTAAAATTTAATGAATAACTTTATATAAATCAAAAACCATGCCACAAAATTTTTAGCAGCATCATCCAAGGACACGCGATATTTAATCTTCAAACAAATACACAATGGTAAAGACAGAAAGTTTGGTTTGCCGAAGGAAGCAAACCATATGAAACTTAGAATTGATTTTAAGGTTATGGAAACTTTACGATAGGGAACCTCAGAAAAGTGGAAAACATGAATAAATTACTGGCGTGTAAATGTTCAGATTTATAGTCTGTGTCTTGACTGTGAAGCTCAAGTCATATGATTTGTATGTTATAATTTTTGTAACCTACTCCAATATTTATGATATTATAATTAGTGTGGCATTTATATTTGTTGAATAAACATTAGTTAACCCACAGAAGTGTTACAATATTATTAACTTGAGTAGAAAATTAATATACGTTTGTTTTCTTAAAATGGCTTAGATATCAGAATTTTGAAAATAAGGATTCGATTTATTGCTTTTATTTAGTTACTAAAAAGAAGAGTGGTAAGTGAAAATTTTAAGATATGTACATTACCAAAATATTTTACTTTGTTACTTTACAGACCTAATGTACATTTATACATTATATACATTACAAATTACTGTATTTTTTTGGCCATCGATATTGATTTACATGGTAATCTTAATGAATCTTTCGAACGTACTGTTTCATAAAAAAAATGTTGGTAACGGGGTTCCAGCCGGGGGATGGAATATTGGAAGATGAAGACAAAGCAAAACCCATTTCACAGTTGATGGAAGTATTGGATCCATTATTCACCCCGAATGTGCCGGCCATGTTTGCCTTCTCGGTATGGTTCGTTTGTGCTCCCTAATTTCTTGATTTACCAGAAATTGCTGATTGATCGACAGCTCTTTGCCTTTTTTTTTTTTTTTTAAAAGAATTCTTTTGAAAAATAAAAGGGAGATACATCAGAAATTTTGACCAAAACGGAAGTGCAAAAAGACAGATTAGCCTTCGATCCTGGTTTGGCTATGGAGCTCAGGGTAGCTCAGCACGTAAGGTGTAGTTCGCGAGTTAAAATCCGGTTGTGGCACTTATGTTATTTTGTTGAAAAATCTTCATCAAACCAAGTAATCGGGAGGCTTTTTGGAGGCATATCGATCTCTCTAAAGAGGACGTTCTTCAATAAATGATTAAGTAAAATGGGGGAGGTGGCGGTTATGCTTGATGTAGCTTGGATCACCTTCTTGAACCAAAGTTGGTAAAGAAGGGAAAAGCCTTTAAAAGTACCTAAAACCAACGGTGAAGGTATAGGGGAAACAATTTCAAAAGCTAACAATGAATTTTTTATAACGCTCGTTTTTAACTCTAACGTATTTTTTAAAAAATGCACCTTTAAGATATTTTAAAAAAGGAAAAATTAAGGAATGATTAGCTGGGATAGTCTAATAAATTGAAGAGCATATTAGTATGAAAAGACAACATTTAGTATTCTACCATCGTTTCTTTCAGACGCGATAGAGTACAAATCCTAAGGTGTGAATCAACCTCCGATAACATCACCTAGGGCTGTTAAAATTTTTGGTGGAATCTCCTTGTCATTTAACTTGTTCACGCCGGCGTGCACCACCGGCGGCCCACACTAGACTGCCGCATCGGATACCTTAGTCATCACAAAACATTCCACAATGATGTATAACGAGGTAGGATTGTATTGTTTATTTTATTATTGTTGGATTGTCAGTATTGCAAAATTCCCTTGAATAACTCTCGTTCGAAAGAGCGAAAATCATAAGCCCAGCCGCCAATGGGCGAGGAGCATGAATTATAATCCGGCGTAAACGTGTTAATTTTAGCCGTGAAAACCCGCGATGAGTTTTCTTTATTTGTGAGGTAGACGGTGCGTGAGAAAAATTTCTTTTTTGAGTCTGGAGATCTTCAATAGTCTCAGTTCTTTATATTTCTATTCTTCATTCGGAGCGATGTTGTCCTAAAAGTTTCAAACGGAACAGAACTCCAAGATAAACATCTTGGAATAAGGCTTTTCTGATGGTCAGGATGGGTCGCATATGTATTGCGCGGTTGTAATTAAGTTAGCGTTGAGAAGTATATACTGAATAGGAATAGCAAATGTGAAGTTTATAAATCTAAAGTTTATATTAATGTATTAATAGGGTTTAGAGAGGGAAAAAAAAAGAAAGGAAATGAAACTTCGCAGGTTACATTCCGAGTTGGGCTTTTGCCAAAACCTGTAAAGATGCTTCCTCGGTTAGGTACTTAAAATGTCCGACATAGTCGCGCACCCCCCCCCCCACCCGCAATTAAAACTTCCACTGAGGTGGACCGGGTTAATGCGGATGATAAAAAAAAGAAGTCAAACAATGCTCTCTAATTGGTGGTGGCTACAAATCGGCTTTATTCAATCATTAAGGCGGAAAGCAGAGATGATCAATAATCCTAGTACCTGCTGAGAGCAGCTTTTTTATGTTGTCGACAAATTGACAAACCATTGACGGAAATATTGTCAAATGAAGCGAGAAAAAAAAAGGGCGTTCAGTAGTTGTTGGGGCAGGTGATTTACCATAGCTGTCGGTTATGTAAATAATCAGCTATTCCCTTCCTATCCCACAAAAGTTTTACATGGTTCTGACTGGCATTTTTGGCGTAAATCAGATTTCACGAGTTTTCGATGCCTGTTAGGCAACATTTTTTTTTTTTTTTTTTTTATTATTAAAAACAATTTGTAACTTGAGCCAGCGGAAAGTATTTATTACTAAGCAGACAATCTATATCTACATATTTCAAATAAAATTAAAGGTGAATATTTGTTTCTTAAACAATTTTGATAAATTAAACAGATTCCATGAATAGTGAGAGCTAAGGCCAGATTCGATTAATTTTAATAGTTTCGATTGAATTTAATCGATTAATTATTTTTAGTTTAAAATTATCAGAACCTCAAATCTTTAAATTCAATTCTCTTATAATTAAGATTAGAGCAGTTGAATTTAGGTCAAAATTAACGTAACGAATTTTAAAAATACTGAGTCGTTAGAAAGATATTTTAATGTTTTTTTCGTTTACTAGTAAATTAAATCTAATAGTGCTTCAAGCTAAGCAATGTTTTTAATTATTTTTTTGCATAGGATGAAGTGTTTTCAGGTATTGTTAAAAACCATTTCTTTTTATTTATTAACCCAAACAAGGAAACATGTGTAGTATACGTGAGGTTACTCTTCAGCTATATTCAAAACATACTAGTGTAGGAAAGTCGAAATGTAATCCGACGAGCATCTAAACACCTATAAATGAAAAGGCAAAAGCTCAAGTGCCTTTCAGAATGCGACTAAGGAGATGGTTAGATACCTCTACAGTTTAATACTGTCTACCTACATGACGAAAATGCCAGGGTCCAATTTTTGCCGTGGGCTTACTGCGAAAAGAACGATATTAGTAGCTTTGAAGAGAAAATGTATTTATTTCAGTTTTATTTAGCATTGAGCTCTATTCTCAACCTGAATGACTGCATTTAAAAATAAAATAAATAAGAGTTTTAATATGTCGAAGAGTAAAATTGAATCTCACAAGTGTTGAATTGAAAGGGGATTACAACCGCATGGTGGTTAGTTCCTATTGTTTTCACTAGGTGCGCTTATTTTAATCATCCCTTTACTAACTCCACACACACACAAAAAGCGGTTTAAAAAAAAAAAAAAGACTCATTCTATTAAACCGTTTTAGATTGAGTTGGATTAAGTAGGAAATATTAGAGAAAGCTTTGAGTTTGAATAAATGAGGAAATTCCTTAGCCAATGCTATTTGCCTAAGCTCACCAGGACCACGGCTCGATTTAAATTAAAAGGCCACCGGCTTGCCCACATTTTTGCCTTGATTGCTTTAACAATTTTTTTTTCTTAACGTTTTTATATACCGAATCCTATTGAGATTTATTAAGAGCGAGCAATGTACAATTAGATTTCGATTAGGTACAACTAGCTGACCCTTGCGAAGCATTCTAACCTACTTAAATCCTAATCAGTTAAAGTACCTACACATCGTATATTTTGTATCGTATCGAGAGTATTTAGTGCGTCATGGGCACAGGTGAGGGTTGAAGTAAAGAATAGATGTGTATAAATTGTAGATTATTTATTTTTTGAAACATAAGTTAAAGGTATACGTGTTTACACGTAATTACCTTAATTAACTCTTTGAACACTATGTTTGAAGTTACGTTACGGTCATCTGTGCGTGTTGGTTAGTGGGTTTGTATTACACAGACATAGAGGTCACCCTGGAAAACGTCACATACTTAAATACACATATCGGTTTCGCGGAAAGCGAGTGCGATGATTCTATTGACTGAAGTCGCATTTTTTTGCTTGTGACTCGCAAACGACGCCGAAAATCGGAAAAGTGTATATAACCAAAAATCTCGACAAACTGAAAAAAAATGACACCTTCGAAAAAGCCCTGCGAACATTTTCGCTGAGAATTGCAGTTTTTCGCTTACAACTCGCAAACGAAGGGGTTAATCGAAGAAATGTATATGGCCGATAATGTTCTCCTTGAAAACCTAAAAAGATTGACACCATTTAGAAACCTCTAGAACCAAAACCACGGTTTTGCGCTTATAACTTGCAATCGAAGGCGAAATGTGTGATTTGTGTAGTTTTCCGATGTAGCGGTTAAGAAAAGCTTTAAAATGATGGCTCATTCATGAAATTTGATGAAGTAATACGGAAGTTATGGCGTACCGACAAAAAAAAGAAGCTTTGAGAAATAATATATGATATGATGAAATTGTCGTAACCATGGTAAAGTTACGAATGTGCAACTAAAAACCTATGCACATTAGGCATGATGATGAAGAAATGATTATTAAGAATTATACATTAATTCAAAATGATATCTGTTGTGGCCAATATGTAAAAATTACACAGTACATACAGTACAGTATAAGCTCCGTTAAAAGTATAAGTTACTATTCCTTGTTATAATTACAAGTTACATCCTTCTTTCCTCTTTAAAATTTATGACTATGTATTTTAATGATTATGATTTAAATGACTATTGTTTTTAAATTGAATGACTATCTAAACAAATGATGTGACAGGTTGATTGGAAAATATTAAATAAGTGAAACAGGTGTTTTTCAAAAATAAAAAATTGGAATTTATTGATAAAGATTCCCTAATAGAAAATAGTTCAAGCTTAACTTATTAATGTTGCGAGTAGCTGTGTTATTATGAAAATGACTCGACCTTCGTGAATCAATATCGAACCATAATATTAATAGAAAAATATTACAAAAAATAAATTGAAAATGTATAGAGAATCTATTAAGACAACGCTGAGTTAGTGGGTGAAAAATACAAACGAAATTATTAAGTGAGGATGTTTTATAACAATTAATCTAGAAATAAGCAACAACTGCATCAATATTGGGCCTTACAAAGAATGCAAACAATACTGTCGAATATTATGATTGTCAAATATTACTATAATATTATGTCTGATAAAATTATCTCAGTTTCATCAGTTAGAATCTGAATTAATTTAGAATCGCTAATTGAATAACTCTGTAAAAGAAGCGAATCTAGAAGGTTCCCATAAATATTTAAATTATTAGTTACAATGAACTTTGCTATAAAACAACATTGATATTTTTTTCTATATATAAACATATTCGATCTTTCCAAATGTTTATGATTGTTATTGCCTCTTTTGGATCTATTTTCTTTCACAAACATGGTTAAATTAATTTTCCATTTGCTCTCCAATGCAATAGGTGTTAACTACGTGTTTTCGATCTCATTGCCTGGTTATCTATGGGTTAACTAAATTTGTTTAAGTTTTAGAGTTTCGGAGTTAACGAAAATGCTAACAGGGTGGTCAATACAATCTATATTTGTTTATTTACTTTTACTTTGCTGACTTAAATATATTATTATTAAGGGTCACACTCCAACACTCTCGGCGTTACGGCATCATTATCGTTATGCAATGGAAATCAACAAGGTATTCAATTTCTGGGGTAGATTACAATAATGGACTTACGGTAGAGTTTCACAGTCCCGTCCGCCTCTCCCAGAACGTTCTTAGAGACGCAGGTGTAGATACCGAAGTCTTCTATAGACACCGACCTGATTGTCAAGTTCATCTTGAACTTGACGCTTGACGATGGTTCTTCTTCTGTCCCAGGTTCGAACTTACTTCCTGCAACATGATAATTACTTGTCAGTTAAAGATAATATATTGTAAGAATGTATTAATAAATTATATTAAAATAAAATTCATATTATTGAGATTTGTTGTTCTTTATTACTGGTAAGTTTTTTGTATTGAAACAGATTTGACTAATTAGTATTAAAGAAATTAGCACAGAACTCAGATGTTGGTTTATTTATTTACTATAGTTAGGGGCTTTGGCGTAGGCCTTTCAAAGGCATCATGGACAATGGGACAACCCAAGAAACAGGACATAGTAAATTTGAATTTTAAATAACAACGATCCTACAGAAGGAGAATGCACCGATGCATATGCCAACGGACGCCAAAAGCTCCTAATTATAGAAAATAAATAAATTAATATCTGAGATCGTTTTATAGTAATTTCCTTATTATTAATTGTATTAAGAACGGTATAACTAAACTAAACTACCTAGATTTGACTATTTTATGAAAGGTTGAAACTGGCCATGTGGTGTAATATCGATTCAAAATCAATTTTGAGGATTTTAAAGTTTAAATAATATTTAAATATTTCAATGAAAATTGTAAAAGTTTTATTGAAATACAGGTTATAACGGGGGGAATGTTTGGCCCTAAGGTGATCCGATGATTAGGAGCTATTCGCCCTTTGAACTCAAGGCAACCAAATGATCAAACGCAATTGAACGTTTCTCCGCTTGGTTAGCCCGTGCTCTTTGATGATTATAGATTGATAAATGATCAAGGGTGAACTTGCCCATTAACGAAATTATCCGATGTTAATAAATGCACTTGGTCTCGGATCTAACACTCTTAAATTTTAATACCCGGTCCTTTGCCCTTTATCCTGGGTATTAATACAACATTTGAATATTATTCAAATTTTGCCAAAGGCATAAGAGACATACCTCTTTTCGTCCACTAATAATCCCAGAGTTGCAGCTGAACTTTTGGTTATTGGACGTTTTCAGAAATTTCGACTTTGTCCCGTAGAAAAAAAAAATTCTTTAAAAGAAATATATTTTCTGTATCCAACAAAATATCACTGACATATACAAAGAGTTACTACATTGTATATTTAAAAATCTGGTGCGATGCGCGTAACACACAACTTTCACTAACTAACCTACTTAAACTAGAAATCGGCGTGTTTTGTAAAGTTGTTAACGGCACTTAGCAACTTCATCGAATATAGTTTTTTTTTACACTTTTTACTTCTTTTTTGATTTGATATTGAGACTAGACATTGCTGTCGTAACTAATTACAAACGTCGAAGCGTGCATTAAAAAAGCGTGAAAGTGTACAAAAAATAAATATATATAGTTATACATATATTATTTTCATACAGCACCTACCTATATGTCAGTGCTTGCTATACTGAAAAGTTTCAGGGATCAACTGTTGCATATTCAATGTGGACATGGAATATGCGACAGGAAATTCTCTTTAGCCAGAATTCAAAAGCTGCTGAACATGCTGACTCTCAATGAAATCAATATTGTAAATCGTGAACTCTTTTCAAATTTACATATTGCGAAACAAGATTAACCAGGAGCATATAAAAACAAAATACAAGAAAACAAAATAAGGGTAAATGTTTGGAAGAGACATATTCTGTGAATAGGGAGAATTACACCAAACATCAAACTATATTACCTCTTAGGCTAAAACGTTTTTCGTATTTTTCGATTTTATATCATTGATATTATTTTCAGTTATATTTTAGGCAGTAAAGATTTTTATCGTCACACCATGACGGATATGTTAAATACCAATGCAACATCTTTTGGATATATCATAACTTCAAGGAGGCAGATGGAAGCAGAAATAAATTCATTCATTGTCAGTAATAATTCGAGTAAAGACTCCTTTAAGACCTTTATATTTACAACGTAAAGGAACTAAAAATGGCGTTAGGCGACAGGTAAGTGACTTAAAAACTATAAGACGTTTTTCATTACCGTTGTTTCCAGCGTTAAGTAAGGAAAGAGGAAATAGAAAAAAAAAACTTTTCCCTTTAAAAAAGAAAAAGAAGGATAAAGGTGAAATAAGAGGTTTAAAACGGCTGTGAAGACAATGAAACCGGAAGGTAGGTTGTTTAGGTGAAGGCATGGGAGGTTCAATGTGGTTTTTCTCAGCGGCCTTTGAAGGGTCGGAAAAGCTTCCACAATCAGAAATTGTTTGTCGCGGGAAGGGTTTTCCGGCCACTGGCATTGTTATCCTCCCCTATGCTCGCCGCTCCGCCTTCTTTTCCCTTTCATAAGCCCTAATTAGATTTGCACCCAGGTGCAAGAGCTTTTGACGGTCCGAGCACACGAGCACGCGATTGTTTTGCCGGGGACAAACGGCTTTTGCTAATTGCGGCGCTCTTTGCACTACCGATTCTCATTCCCAAAGCAAACGTTTGCTCAAGCCCCGGCAAACAAACATCTTATATGCCGCCACTCATGTTCGCCCCCTTTCTCCTAGCTTGTCGGATGACGTATTTATTACAAAGAGTACTCATAAACTACGGCATATAGTATTCAGAATAATTAGTGTAAAACATTTTTTCCCTATTATTCTCTTGGAAAATAGGAACTGTCGTCAGTACTTCATACAGTGGTGTACCAAGAATGTGTTTGGTTCCAATTAATCAAGGGACTCGCTGAGGATTCATTTGATTTTTTTCTATAAACATTTGTTGAAGATTATAGTATGTAATAGATTTGTTCAAGGCCTTGAATAGAACTCTATGCTTCCGAAATATGGAATTTAAGACTGATCGACGATATATCGTCAATAGGAATCGATAAAAGAAACAAGAAATTAAAATTTTTGTTATGGAAAAACATTTATTTTTTTTTTTTTGTCTTTTATTTGAAAATGAAATCCTTTAATATTTAATATTTAACCATAAAGGTTCTTTATAGGAAGATTTTTTCTTGCATTAATTAAACATGACAATTTTAATGTAAATGGATTTTGAGAAATCGTAAAGAGAAAAAAAGATGTTGGGATGTCACACCATGAGTATATTCCTAATTTCAGTTTCGTACGATAAATCTTTTCTGAGCTATTCTATTCACATGTACACACACACAGGAGATAATACAAACTCAAAATTGAGACAAAATATATTAAATAAGTGCCCCCTCCGTTTGACCAATTTTGATGAAATTTTCACTCTCACATCGTGGGAGTGTACATACACCAAATACCCAATGTCAGGATCGTACGGTTTATAGTTTTTGAGTTAGTTTGTTGGCACACACACAGACGATTTTGTGGGACTTGGTTATTTGGACTCAGAGAACCCCAAACCACCACAAACCAGAAAACCGGAAATCGAAATTTTTCTATATATTTCATATATATCGTCGTCACTATGCCAAATTAACGAATTTGCAACTAAAAACCTATGCATATTCGCTAATTTAGCATGGTGACGACGATGTGTAAGTGAAAGTAAAAAAAGTTACAAGAAAGCATAGAGATTCCAAATAAAAAGACCGCAAATCCTTCTTTCAAACACCAGCCAATATTCAAATAACCATTCAATCAAAAATAAATAAAAGGTCTCGTTAGAGTTAAATTCCCCAGGACATAAAGAAAAAATAATTTAAGGGGGAATGAACTTGATTTGTTTTAGAAAATGGGCGGTTTGATAAGCCTAGACTATTATCAGACGAAACTGCACCTAATGCAAACCCCACCGTATTTACTATATATTGTATAATTGTATTTATTCTATATTATTGTAGATTGACGGTAAAGCACATGATGGAAGACTGATGTTCAGAGGAGATATGGGGTATTATTTAATATTTATGAACGCCTTGGGCTCTCGTGATTCTGAGACTGTCTCTGGAATTGTCAGCATAAAATTAATAATTTTACATAAAAATAAATACAAATTAGAAAATGGGCGTTTTGGACCATATATTGAAAAAGTATTGTTAAAAGTAGGTTCCTATGAATTTATTAATTAATAAAGTGAATAAAATAATATGAATCGTTCAAATGCTAATTTTAAAAAATTCAAATCGCTAATCATTATTCAGTTGAATAAGAGACATCGTTAACTGTAATGTATCCCACATCTTACTTTTTCATTACATGATTTTAAAATCATGAAACGTTTCGAAAAAAAACTGTTAACTTCTCGATATAAGTTATATCGATAAAACTTATATTTAAGATACTTATTCGATATAAGTTACATCGAAAAGTTAACAGATATTGAGCCGGATATAGCCCTTTGGTAACTAGACAGTGGACAAGTATACTGGAGTCTCTTCAATATTAGATGACTTTGTCGTACGAAAAGTATAGTCTTTAAAAAGTTATGAACGGTAAGAAGTTTTTCTTTCTGTTTTCTTTAAGATATTCAACTAAGACTCATATTCCAAGAGTTCAATATTCAGAGTTTAAATATTCCAAAATTTAAACTGTGACACTCATTTGTCGCAACCCAGGACAATTTTTTGAGAATTTTTATGATAAAAAGTATTTATATTCTTTCTAACGAATTTAACTTAAGTTAGATTTATTCATTTTGGTACGTTATAACCGTTATGACTGTTGAATTTTCATAAGTTTTTTTCCACATTATTTTTTAACACTTATTTAAATATTTAGAAAATTCAGTTTTGTTTTCCAATTTGAATAGTTTGTGCCGATTCTCCGAGTGTGGTTTTTATATTTGTATTGCTCTGAATCTATTTAAATACATTAAAAGGAAATGTCAAATTTTGAGAAAAAATGCATACACGATTAGTAATGAAAGAACCGTCCTTCATTCAACACTTCTCAAACTGAAAAACTTGGTAATGGAAAAACCTTATTTTCAGCTGTTTTTGTTTGAATTTACCAAGCATACTAATGTTTTGCATGGGGAAAGTAAAAAATGTATATAAAAATAATAGTAGTCTCTTACGAAATTTAAAAACGTAAGAGTGAAAAAAAAAGAAGTGGAAAGTAAACAAAGTAGAAATATTCGAAATAAATTTTTCTCCAGCTACATTATTTTTGAAAATTTAAAAAGGCTTCCATTCTCGCTCGGTACCTCCCTGTTTCCGAGAAAACTGTTTTGGAAGGGACCGAAGTAGCATGAGAGCTTCAATATATTTCTGATGATTGAATATTTAAATATGCCGTTGTTTGTCCTTGTCGATTCGTGACATAACGTAGACCAAATTTGAATGTATTAAAACGAAACGTGAAATTGAGAGATCAACAACAGCTTCAAGTTTTTGTGAGTTAGTAGCAACTGGGGTGGAAATAAAATGGGGTTTTGAATATTAGTTATTGGGCTTTATTATTATGGGGTTATATTATTTATTATCGGGGTTATGTTATTATGGGAATATTGAATATTGGGGCTTAGCTGCGAACGAATGTCAAAAATATTAATATGTGCTGTGCTGAGACGAAAAATTGCGTTTCGGCTGACGTTTTAGATTTGGATGGATCGCGTTCGTATCTTCGGGGTATATTTTAATTTATATCTAATTCGTCTTGAGACTTTAGTCCAAACCGGGATTCTATAGATCCTTTACAGAGGAGATTTAGCTGATTTGATAACTCTTGATAACCGAGGCGGTTCATTGGATACTTAGCGACAGCTTCATTTTCCCCATGAATATTTTTGGTTTGTATAAAACCATAGTGAACTAAGTGCCGAATTTTATAAATTTTATTAAATTTTATAATTTTATAAATTTTCCTCTTTCTATTGATATATAGTGTATTGAGCTGGTTGGAGAGATATTTTTGCCCATGGCATTTTTCTATGACTGTTTTACAACTTGGAAAAAATATAAGTTTTTATGTTTAACCATTTTTTTTCCCATGATAGAAAATTATCTCTCTGACATATATGGCATCGTCTGATTTTGTATGAAATGGAGAATTAATGAATTAATTTTGAAATCTCCAGTTCAATTAATAACCATTCTACAGAGGAAAATATTAACACGTAGAAGTTGTTTTTGAGCTCAAGTCGTCATTGGAACTTGGAACAAAAACCTCAAAAGTTCAAATGACCATAATTTTGAAACTCTTTGATGGAATTGGGAAAAAGTTGGCATTTTATCTTACTTACGTATGCATTTAATATCTACAAATTTTTATCAAAATCTGATAATGGGGGTGAAAATTTGAACTTCGCCTGGATGATTTAACGTGGAATGGCCCATCTATAAATAAATAACTATGGTAAACCATTCATATTACCTTTTTGGTAATGATTGCGCAATATATATCCCATTTCATAGCTAAATAAAACTACAGTTTAGTTGTGATAGTTTTGAAATGATACAGAGCGTTATGAATCCCAAACCGATATATACAAAATATAGGATGACATCCCATAAATGTTTTCCTGACCAATACTGACTCTTATCTACCTTCAGCATACAAGAGGGAGAGTTCTAACCCTATTCAGCATTTGGATTGCTAAAGTTGGCCAACTACCGAGATAGGGGTGCTCTCCCTATTGTCAGGTAAAAATAGTTTCAAGCCCAACAAAGGACACCAAGTGGTTTTTCAGGAAGGGTGACTATCGGGCGAATATCTGAAGGTCGCCCATCAGAGGGTATGGGGTACCTCTTATCGTTGTTGTTTGAGGGTCGATGAGTAGCCATGGTAGGATGACCAAAAAAGAAAACGAAAAGAAAAAAAAGAATACTTTTTTTTTTTTTTAAATTCTTTTTCTTATCATGATCACATTAAAATTCTCAATGTTTTTGGCCAATCTTTTCTCTTTAAATAAAACATATTTAATATATATATATATATATATATATATATATATATATATATATATATACCATTCTTGAAGGAGACGACATAAATTTAAAAAGAAATTAATTTTCTAAATATGTATTAACTTATTGAAAAAAGATACTATGATTATTCAATTGACAAAAATTAAAAATAACTATTATTAAAGATACATATTGTTTACTTTAAAGCGTTAAATTAATTATTGAGTTGATCCTTGTTTGTTAATAAATATTTATCATGGGTTGAGACAGGGGAAAGATGGTGGTGCTTCGTAAGAAGCGTGTTCAGTCTTCGTGATTCGTGATTCATTGTCTGCCGTCCCTAATCTTACCCATCCTTCATCACTGTACTTTACGCACCCTTTCTCACATTTAGCGTCTTTTCCTGAGCCCTTCTGCTAATATATATGTTTTTATTTTTGCATTGCGTTTATTTGTCCTTGATGCCCTATTCAGCTGAAGTAGATAGAATAAGCAAATTATATGGGGCATATTCAGGATTAATTATTTTGAGCGGAAGTATTTGCCATTCAGATGTCGAAGGTTGGATCCCAGCGAGGTCAATCCTTAAGTTTATTGAGTCTTTATTCTATAAGTTTAGTTGCATCAACTGTAATGGAGCAATCACAAGGACAATTTCCATATAAATCTCATTTATTATTACATTGACGACGTTTTGGCCATACCGCCATTTTCCAGTCTCAATCTGACGAATAATTTAATTTATCAAGCATTATAAAATTGCTTATGCATTAACCTTATTAAAAACCCTTTTTAACCATTTATTGGTGTCGTCATCTATCAGTTGATGCAACTAAACCTATAAAATAATTACAATATCCCAGTAGGTTAAGGAACCAATTATACGTATAATGGAAGTCATAAAGAAGAATTGATTGAGGATGTCAATGTTAGAAACATATAGGATTTCGTCCACAAACAACCGCAACAAATTCTTATCTGTTCCGAAATATTGAGTTGAAATGTTTACATACCTATTTACACTACATTAAATTACAGCACTTTCTAAATGTTTTGTAAATAAGAAAAAAAAAACCCTCAAAACCAGCCATAGCCACTCCTCCAACTATTTCAAAGAACAAAAATTATTTAAACATTGTAGAAGAAGATTCTAAGGTTGAGTTACTGGAAGTTAAAAGATTAAAATGTTAATTTTTTTAAAAATTCATCAGACAGTGTGCTCTAGTAATATTTTATAATATTTTTCATAACTTTTAAATTCTTATTTATTTTTTCGGTTGTTCAGAACCTGAACTAGACTTCTTTACCTTCATATATTGAGTTATTGGTTTCCCGTTTTCCTGAATTAGATTTTCGGATGTAAGTATGTACTGATTCTTTTTTCATTGGTATTTTTGAAATATAATTACTTACAAATTTCTTAATTACAATGCTTCATTGTTTAAATAAAAGTATTGCAACGTTAAATCGTTAAATAAAAAAACAAGAAACATATGATTTGAAATCCCAGACCGTTTGTTGGGATCCAAATAAAGCGGTTGGAGCGAACTGTTTGGATTTAGATTGTTCAAGCTCTATCTACGGCGTCCCACCAGCTTCCACGAGATTCTACAACGTTCTAGACCCTTCTTACAACTAAATATATATAAGCAGCGATTGACTGAGCAATCTGAGTCTTAGTCTGTGTCTTGACTGTGAAGTTCAAAACATCCGATTTGTGTGCTATAAAGTTATAATTTTTGTAACCTCATCGGATATTTGAGTTGTATTTATTCGTTTGGCATTGATAATTGTATGTTTTTGTTGAATAATTATTTTTTAACCCACATAAGGTGTGTAATATTAGGTTTTTTAATTATTTTTTTTTTTTTTTACTAAAAACCAAATTTGTGTATTATTGCGGGAAATGTCCGGACAATATCAATATCATTGATTAGTCCGGATAATCCAGGCTCTAATATTTAATACTTTATTGAGCTTTTTCATTCATAATTTGTATCCCATTTTATTTAAATCATATATTTTATTTAATAATTTATTTATTCTCTTTTGTTCCTCATAGTAATCTTTCTATGTACAATAGATGACAGATTAACCAAGTGGTCGAAGTGCCCTTGTTCTTTTAAATATAAATAAATACTCCTGTGGCTTAAAAAATATCTATCAGACTTCGTCCAGTTACTTGCCATGAATCGTCGTCAGTCCTCAAGCTGGGAGGGTAAAGAAAGTGGAAAATTTCTGATTGACTGAAAGATCATTCTGATTGACTATTTTCTCTATCCAATGATACCCGATATCGACAAGACCTTGATCTTCCAAAGGGCCCATCTAACCGATCTCATTATTCTCTCCACTGCCTCCGAAATAAGAGACAGAGGAGTGGTGCCAACCTGCAGACAGGATGACCTACATCCTCACCTCCGCTAAATCCCCTCACCCTGCATTATTCATCGCCTCCTTTCCCGCAAGGTCCTCTTCTTTCAGCTGGCTATTGCTCTCCCAACCACCTCAGATAAATATCCCTTCTAATAATTTAAGCTTCACACCTTACTATCTAGTCGATAACTTTCATCGGTAGGGAATCGAAACAGCATTTTATACAGTCCATTTTTATTCAGTATCCGAGTCGTATAAGGATGATTCTCAAACTACGGGCAATTTTTACATTATATTTTCGAACTTTTTTAGTGTGGTTAAAAATAAAATAAAAATAAAATGCACATGTATTTGGACCCATCCACAGCAAATATAGCATAATATCAGTTCATAATCATTGCTTGAAATTCAGATAATTCAATCCATAATTTCATTGCCTTGGCAACGAATCAGTTACGTACGTCAATGACTAATTGTAATAGTGACCTATTTGCATTTATTGTTTAGTTTATTCCACATTTAATGCAGAATCGGATGATACCATAAGAATTGTCATAATAATTTTTCATTACGGGAAAAAAATTCTGAAACATAAAATCATATTAATATATTTTAAAAGGCATCGAAAAATAATTTAAGCAAAAATCTGTCCCCAATTTACCTAATCAATATATGGGTGATTCTCAGAATGTCGGCAATTTTCATAAAAAGATTTACGGCACAATTTATGTCATTACCGAGCTAATTTTCGGGCGTGGGAATGACACGAGTTTTCAATTTGGTAATGACATTTCCACGAATTTTATTTTGCCAAAACCGCTGTGTAACTAATTGAGATTATTTCTTTTGCCAACTGACTTAGACAAACGATAGTCAAACAAATATGACATAAAGAATGAATTAACTTGAAAAGAAAGCGTGTTAATACATGCCATGGTAATGACAACAATAAACGTACGTGACTTTTTTACGTGGCACATGCGCAGAGGCCGGCTCCCAACTGAAGTCGGTTAATCCACAGGTGGTTTTCCTTAAACTCCATGGTGATCACTATACTCAAAAGAAAATTCCCCATTGTTCCTCCTTTTTCAAGGCTTTATCTCTGCCGTTTTGTTTTGTGAGTGGTAACGACGTCAAAGTGAAAGGAAAAAGTTTCGAAACTACTTAAACATACTTACAGTTAACTAAAATTAACAAAAAATATAATTCAGAATGCTCCAGTTATTCTTAATGAGTGGAAATAAATTTCACTATCATTAAACGTAGATATCAAAAGAAAAAAAAATACATATTTACTACAAAATCGAGAGTGGAGCAGTGCGTGGTAATGACATTTTAGTAGGTTAAGTAATTATAAAATCATATTACTCATTAATATTTTCATTTTTAATATCTTATAATGAAGAAATATACCTTCACCGTATAGCAATGGAAAAAAAAAATCAGGTTAGGCTTAACCATTTAAGTAAAAGTTGTAATGGACTAAAACTTGCCCCTAAAATAATACACCGTTTTAGCCGCCCCAAGCTTCGTTTATTTTAATACACATCATAAACAAGTGACCAAGTGGAGCTGATTAACCCTAGGTGGGAGGGGCTCTTGGAGCCCATTAATATTTGCCTACCCTGTTTTGCACCTAAATTAAAAAAAAAATAGTTGTCAGAAAAGCATTCAAGATTAATGTCCGCCAATAACAATTAATAATTCTACTTTGCCATCTAAAACCTATGTACGTTACCTAGGCCTATACACGGACAAAAGACTCACTTGGAACATACATACGAAACTAAAAAGACAAGAATTGACCAGACGTTATAAACAACTGTCACACCTCCTAGAGTACAGATCATCACTTAACTTATGAAAGAAAGACTAATATACAACACGATACTAAAACCTATTTGGACCTACGGAGCAGACCTCTGTGGTTCCGCTAAACAAGTACACATAAACAAAATTCAAACCACACAGTCAAAAATTCTTTGGAAAATTCCTTGGTATATTTCTAAGAACACAATACACAACGACAGGGTCATTATAACAGTAAAATCATACATTAATGACAGATTCCCTACATTCCACTGTTAAACACATTACCATCCAAACCCACTTGTTTCTTCTCTTTCTTCCTCCCAGCTACCCGTCCAATGAAGATTGATTAGACAATGGCCGAGGGATTTTCTCGAGCACAGCAATTAAATAAAGCTAATCGACGAAAAACTTAGCATTCCACAAATTTGCTAGATGCGCCCCAGCGCAGGTGCAAATGCCGTAAAATATAAATACAATAAAACAAAAGAATTATGTAAACATGTAACGATAAATAAATAAATAAATAACGCTTGTGGGCTCACGAAGATAATTTGAAATAATTAAACTATAATTTTATAAAGGTATGATAATAAATTTCAAAAAATTGAAGTGGTCGGGAAAAAATAGTGCCAAGCTACATTTTTAACATGATTAATATGAGTTTTGTATTTTAATCAAGCCGTTTATAGAAGAAAATTTTCAAGACAAAATGTTCTTGACAGATGAAGTTGCCTTCACAACAAGGAAGTCTAAAATAGGTCTTCTATCGTTTTTGAATTCCTAATGAGGAGTTTTTTACTACCTCGGTAACCAAAATAATAATTACGATAGGTTGATTGATCGTCAGGATTTTCTGTTAAACATTTTTAATTTTGAAAAGCCAACGTTTCGATCTATACATACGGATCTTTAACAGGGCTTCTGAGTCCGGGGTCATACATAGAAGCCCTAATTAAGATCAACATGGGATGGACACTTAGCTTTTTAAAATAAAAATTGTTGAACTGAAATCCTAAAACTTTAACCTATCATAAAGAATAACAGTTGAGTATTTCTCACCTACAAAATAATAATTTCTACTTCGTGATATGTCGGTCTCGGAGGAGAAAGCCCTTTTGCCGGTGTTTTCTTAATTATTTAGTAATCCATAATCGGGCCTAAACTAGCTCCATAGATGTAGTTTCCGTATTAAATAAAAAAAGTGAATTTGTTTATTACTAATCGATACTATTACATCTAATTATAAAATGATCAGTGTTTAAATTAAAAACAAGACTAAACGGTGTAAGAGAAACTTGATACTCTCAAATAGCAGTGAACATCCCACTAGTGATCACGATTTCCATTGTACATCGGATAATTGGGGCAGGGTTTGCGGCTAGTCGCGTAATCCTGGAGATAGTTTAAGAGCTCGGGAAGACCCCAGACCGCAGGATCCGCTGGGCAGGCCGCACCGCAGCAGATTGTAAGCTGATAATTTATCGTTTAATGGTGTTGTTCCCTCCAAAGGTTCAACACTTAATTTAAGCGCTCTCTCAAGTGGCTTCTTCTGAATAATCCTCAAGCAAGCACTCGAGTCTGTAGGGCTCAGGTCTTCGTGAAATTAAAACGATTATGATTAAAATATTCACCAAGATATATATATATATATATATATATATATACTATAAAAAGGGTATTTATTCAATAAATATCCTGTAAAGTTAAATTACTTTATAGTTGTCTATAAGTGATTTATTCAAATCATCCGTATATTTTATTAATGCGATTAAATATTAAACCTACTACCAAATAAACTTAATCATAACTCACTTCGCATAGTGGGAAAATTTTGCGATTTAGCGGCCAAAAATCTATGACCAAAACTCCTGACCAAATGACGAATGAATGGAATAATTCTGTTCACTTGGGATTTTCTTTATCAGTGAGAATAAAAAAAATAAAAATACCATCATATTTTATTTATTATCATTATTTATTTATTATCATTAATTATTATCATACTTTATTAGGAACAGGATTATACATTGAAAATGAAATGAGACAGTATTATTATCTATTGAGCTTTCTGCTTATATACATGTCTTTTTCAGGTATTTACTCCTTTCAATAGATTTTTAAATAATTATTGTATGAATACCGAAAAATCCAAATATCCTTTTACAACTTTTAATGAAAAAATCTGGTGCGTGCGCGCAACACACAACTTTCACTTACCAACTTACTTAGATTAGTAATTGACGTGTTTTGCTAAATATCATTTCCCAAAGTCACACATTTTTCAACATTCATATCTTATTTTTGTTAATCGTTAAAGCCGTTTTTGAGTAAATAAAAAAACCCCGTGAAAATGATACAAAATTTATTAAGTAAAGTCCCCCCTCCCGTAGATAAATTTTGATGAAATTTTTACAGTCATATCTCGGGCATATAAGTACATCAAATACCAAGTTTGATCAAAATAGTTAAAACCGTTTTTGAGTAAATAAATAAAACACGTGAAAATGATACAAAATTTATTAAGTAAAGTCCCCCCTCCAGTAGATCAATTTTGATGATTTTTTTACAGTCATATCTCGGGCATATAAATACATCAAATACCAAGTTTGATCAAAATCGTTAAAACCGTTTTTGAGTAAATAAAAAAAACACGTGAAAATGATACAAAATTTATTAAGTAAAGTCCCCCCTCCGATTGATCAATTGTGATGAAATGTTGGTTATCACATCTCTAGCATATAAATACATCAAATACCAAGTTTGATCAAAATCGTTAAAACCGTTTTTGAGTAAATAAAAAAAACATGTGAAAATGATACAAAATTTATTAAGTAAAGTCCCCCCTCCGGTTGATCAATTTTGATGAAATTTTTACAGTCATATTTCAGGCATATAATTAGATGAAATACTCAGTTTAATCAAAATCGTTAGAGCCGTTTTTGAGAAAATCGAAAAAAACTTAAAAAGTTATTAAATAAAGTACCCCCTCCCTTTGAGAAAATTTGATGAAATTTTTGCTGTCACATCACGGGCTTATACATACACTAAATACCCAATTTCAGGTTCGCACGGTTTATAGTTTTTGAGCTAGTCTGTTCACACACACACACACAGACACACAGACACACAGACACACACACACACACACACAGACCATTTCGTGGGACTTGGTTATTTTGACTCAGGGGATCCCAAAACGTGTATTTCCGTTGAAAACCGGAAGTCGAAAATTTTCACGATCGCAATACTTCCACTTACTATATATTTCATATATAGGTAAGTGAAAGTAAAAATATATTAAATAATTTAACTAAAAGTATATTTTATGACTTAGTTCAATTCGAGGTCGATAATATATTGATAGTTCAAATATAGGGATTTAAATTTTATAATCGATAGATCGCCGATCGATCGCATTTGATCGATCGAATTCTATTATGGTATTTTAGCACTCTTTACCCTCTACCATTGTGAAAAAAATCGGAACCAACTATTGCCAATAAAAGAATTCATATCAATTTAAATACTTTTTTTTCATTAATTACATAGTTAACGTGGATGAAATCAAAAAACATTTTTATCCAATAATTTTACAGCCATTCTTCTTATTTATAAAATATGTTTGGTGCAGTAATATAAGAAGTAAAGCTCAATAAAAAAAAAATTAAATTTTTTTTAAGCAAAATCTATGCTCATCTCTCTGATAATATTATTTTTTTCTATTAAGCTTTACCTTTTATATTATTGCACCAAAAATATTTTATAAATAAGAAGAATGGCTGTAAAATTATTGGATAAAAATGCGTTTTGATTTCATCCACGTTAACTATGTAATTTATCCAAAGAAAGTATTTAAAATATTATATATTCTTTTATTGGCAATAGTTTGTTCTGATTTTTTTCACAGTGGTAGAGGGTGAAAGGTGCTAAAATACCTTTAATAGAATTTGATCGATCAAATGCGATCGTTTAGCGATATATCGATTTCAAGATTTAAAGCCCTATATTTCTACTTTAAATGTATTTTCAGCCTCGAATTGGACTAAGTTCTAAAATATACTTCTACTTTAATTATTTGATAATATTTTTTTCATTAAAAGTTGTAAAAGGATATTTGGATTTTTCGGTATTCATACAATAATTATTGCATGAATATTAATAATTTATAAATATATTAAAAATCTATTGAAAGGAGTAAATACCTGAAAAAGACATGTATATAAGCAGATAGGTCAATAGATAATAATACTGACTCATTTCAATCTCTATGTAGGACTATGTACCTACTAAACTATTTTATTTAAGTTAAAGTGAAGAAAGGATTCAGATTAAAATTCATTCGAAGTACCCAGAGTGATGATACTTATATATTTTTTTATACTTACTATTTAAAGAAATGCCAAGCTCATTAATGAAAAAAGAATTATTTGATTATCTCCATTCAATCAGGAGTTGTAGATTTTTGGCCGCTAAATTACAAAATTTTCCCACTGTGCGTCGGCAAGAAGATGGTTACAACTCAAAAAACAGTTTTTTTTTTTTAGATAATCACATGTTAAGGTACTTAATTCTCTGTCTGACAATATACGTACAAATAGCGAATAGGGAAAATATTCTTTGATCACATATAGTCTATCATTAGGGCAGTTAATACCACTGGTACAAACAGTAACTAAAAAGTAGCCCTATAACTGCTTTAAGATCATCCCCCACCCCCATTAAATTTGTGAAACTTGGAAAAGAATTGCTAACAAACAGAACTATTAATGCTATTGTGACTATATTCTGGCAGTCTAGGTTTTGTCAATCTGATTCCAAAGGTATGCATTGATATATTTTGAGTTGTAAATTCCATCTTGCCGACGTGTGATGTTATATCTCATTCTTTTCGGTAAAGGTTAGAATAACGGTAACAAAGTATTAATTATCATACTTTTCTATAGTTCTCGCTCCTTTTGACGAATTCAAAATTCGTCCAACGTTAATTATGGATGTCTTCTGAATGCGCTAGAAGAGTAGTGTACACTTGCAGGATCGTCAAAATTTTAACTGTAGCAAAAAGTAAACAACACACCATTTCGGAAATCAGTGGTGTTGACCCATGTTCGTATTTGAATCTGATTTATTGGCTAATAGCGAAAAAAAAATGTAGGAATGCGTTTTAAAATTTCTACAAAAGTATTCACTAGTTCTGAAAATATGTTCAATTGTGTTTCAATTATATTTGGAACTCATTATTTCATTACAATGTGTGACATATCGATTATAATAATTCTGTATTTTAAATTACGAAATGTTGATATTATTGTTAATTCAATCATACGTTATTATTCGATTGTTATGAAACTTGTTAGATGCGAAATAAACATGATTTATAAGGTTAAAGGTATTTATTTCTGTATCTAATATTGGCGCTGCTGGATAAATGGGCAACAGAAGACAGCAGAAGAAGGTCAGTAATGCAACCAGTCCGTACAGTAATGAAGATTCCTTGCGCGAGAATCAACATTCAGACACTGAAGACAACTCGGGAAGGTTATCATTAGCTGGCCGGAACCGTGGGTCTTTTAGACATTTACAGTTTGGGCCTTTCCTCCCTGAAGAAGAGGACTGGCAGTACTACAGGCAACGATTTGAAGTCGAACTTCGCATTCACAGCGTACTTGACGATAATGAGAGACGGGACATTCTTCTCTCTAAAGTGGGACCACAGGCGTTCAGAGTAGTAGTGGACCACTTCAGGCCTGAGCCGGTGAGTTCTTATACTTACATTGATATTATATCTGTTTTAGAAAATTATTACGGGAAAACATCGAGTCCAATTGGCGAAAGAATTACATTTACTCGCAGATTCCGTGAAGAGGGCGAGACAGTTACACAATACGTTAATATATTAAAAAGACTAGCTTCTGGGTGTCAGTTTGGTAGCTCGCTCAGCGAATCCGTGATCAGGTTATAGTAGGAATTAATAACCCGAACTGGCAAAGGGAATTACTTCGTCAGTTTCCGGGAGTTGATAGCAGTTTGGAAAACGTTATTGCACTGGGCTCCAATCTTGAACGGGCGGATGAAACCCAAACGCACCTCAACAATAGTCAACAAGTACCAATTAATACTTTCAAAATTGAGAAAAATGATTTTTCTAAGAATCGGACAAAGGGCTACTACAATCGTTCGGGGGAAAAAAGAAAAACATTACTTCGGAGCCGCGATTGTTTTCGATGTGGATCGAGACTTGATGAACGGCACGAAAAGTGTCCTGCTTTGGGAAAAAAATGTAGCCTATGCCAGGTATATAATCATTTTGCGAGCGTATGTTTAAAATACAACAAAGCAAAAATAACATGGGAAAGACAACGGCGCCGGGCAAACCAAGTAGGTGAAATAAGTGACTGTGCATCTTCTCGCAGCTGCAGTTCTAAGAGTGGATCAATCAACAACATTTCTGGCCCATCGAGGGCAATGATTAAACTAAAAATTAACGGGATCAAACTAGACATGTTATACGATCCAGGCGCGTCCTTATCCGTAATAAGTGAAACTATATGGCTTAAAATAGGCTCACCGTCCCTGATGCCTGCTCATAACTTGGTCGCTTATACAGGGGTTAACATTGATACACTCGGCCAAACAAGGGTGAAAGTCACAGCTTTTGGACAAACTAAGGTATTGCCGGTGACAGTGGTTAAAAACAACGATTTTCCACTATTTGGACTTGATTGGGTCTTGCAATTCAAACTCCCCTTACCTCCTGGGGCTAAGTTATGCACGGTCAAAGGGGAAGTATGCTCGATAGGGAAAATAGTCAGCGACTTACAAAGAAATTACAAGTCTGTTTTTATGCCTGGCCTTGGCACTTTGAAAAACCATGAAGCAATAATCCACATGGATCCAAACGCTGTTCCGAAGTGCTTTAAGGCCCGTCCAGTTCCTTTTGCTTTAAAATCAGCCGTGGAAAATGAACTTTCAAGGTTAACTTCAGAAGGTGTCATTGAGCCCGTTGATTCTAACCTTGAACCAGTAGAATGGGCCTCGCCAATCGTCGTCAGCTTGAAAGCCAACGGAAAAATACGCCTTTGCGCCGATTTTAAGGTGACAATAAATAAACACATTTATGTAGACAAATACCCGCTACCTAGATTTGAAGAACTCGTGGACAAGCTTCGTGGCGGTGCTTATTACACCACATTAGATCTGCGCGATGCTTACCTTCAAATGCCAGTACAGGAAAGTTCCCGCAAATATTTAATAATAGCCACACATAAAGGATACTTCCGCTACAAAAGACTTCCTTTTGGCATTGCATTTGCTCCAGCATTATTCCAGCGGACAATGGATCAGGTGCTAGATGGATTATCAGGCACAGCTTGCTATCTAGACGATGTCATTGTCACGGGTGCGACAAAACAAGAACATCTTGATCGACTAAACCAAGTCCTTACTCGTTTCGCCAAAGCTGGAATCCGGTTGCATTCGACTAAATGCAATTGGTTCCAAAATTCTGTCGTCTACCTTGGCCATCGGATAGACAAATTCGGTATTCATCCAACAGACTCACACATTGAGGCGATTAAAGATATGCCCTCTCCGAAAAATCCGAAACAATTGAGGTCGTTCTTGGGTTCAATAAACTATTATCAACGGTTTATCCCACAACTGCAGGATAGGTGTGCACCTTTACACAGGCTTTTGAAGAAGGGGACTAAATGGAATTGGAACGAGGAAGATGAAAATCTATTAAATAGTCTTAAGAATACACTTATGCCTTCGGATACATTAGTCCACTTTAATCCCGACTACCCGATTGTTGTCAGCTCTGACGCAAGTGATTACGGTATTGGGGCTACTCTTGCTCATATTATGCCCGACGGATTTGAACGGCCAGTGGCTTTCGCGTCAAGAAGTCTTAAACCAGCAGAAAGAAAGTACTCCGCCTTGGACAAAGAGGCACTAGCTATAGTGTTTGCTGTCTCTAAATTTCATCATTATTTGTTTGGACATAAGTTCGTTTTGAGGACTGACCACAAGCCCCTAGTACGAATATTCGGCGAGAATGATGAGTTGCCTAAGATAACTTCTGATCGCATCACAAGGTGGGCTCTCATACTTTGTTCATACGAATACCAAATTCAATATGTAAAAGGGAAAAACAATGCTTCTGCAGATTTACTTTCCCGATTACCGTTACAGCAAGAACCTGATACAACTTCAGCTGATTACGGGCGTAGACTTAGACATACCAGGATAGAGAACCTCCTACTCACCAAGGAGAAACTGAAGACGGAAACTGGTAAAGATAAAACACTCCTAAAAGTTATAGCATTTATTGAACAGGGCTGGCCTGACTTACCACCATCAAACAATGACTACAAAGTATACTACAACAAACGTGACGAGCTTTCTTATGAATCCCATGTTGTCCTCTGGAGAGGAAGAATCGTCATACCAACTACCCTAAGAGAACACTGTTTAAAGTTACTCCATGAAGGCCATCCAGGAATCGTAGCTATGAAGTCGTTTGGACGTCTTCATGTCTGGTGGCCAGGTATAGACTTGGACATAGAGAGGAAAGTGCGCAGTTGCAAGGCATGCCAGGAAAATAGATCATGTGACCCGAACATACCCCTCATCTCATGGTCAGTGCCATCCCAACCGTGGAGCCGACTTCACCTGGACTACGCCGGGCCATACGAAGGACACTACTGGTTTGTACTAGTCGATTCAACATCGAAATGGTTAGAAGTCGTGCCAGTTTCACAAATGACTTCAAGGAAAACGATCCACATCCTCAAAGACATCTTTGCGCGGTTTGGCTTACCAAAGATGCTAGTGACCGACAATGGCACTCAATTTACCAGTGGCTCTTTCAAAGACTTTTGCGATTCAAACAACATAAGACATTTCACTACCGCTCCTTATCATCCACGGAGTAATGGGTTAGCCGAACGGGTCGTCCAAACATTTAAGAAGCGATATGGCGCTTCCAAAAGGGACGGCGATGACATGAATGCCAGGCTTCATCGGTTTTTGCTCACATACCGAGCTACACCTCACTCAACGACTGGTCGACCTCCGTGTCAGGTCTTATTAGGGCGGCAAATCAGGACCAAACTAAGTTTATTAAAACCTGATCTAGCGGGAGATCTGGATTTAACATTGGCGAAGCGCAAAAGCCTCTTTGATAAAGGAAAGAAATGGAAGCAGTTTGAAGAGGGAGACGCCGTCTGGGTGTTAAACCCATCTGGTAAAGGATACGTAGAAGGTAGAATACAGAAGAAAGAAGGCAACACACTTTACTGGGTTATTGTTAATGGGAAGAGGCAGAGAAAGCATCCAGACCAACTCAGGAAGAGATTCGAAGCTCAAGAAGATGGGGAGGAGATGTGACATATCGATTATAATAATTCTGTATTTTAAATTACGAAATGTTGATATTATTGTTAATTCAATCATACGTTATTATTCGATTGTTATGAAACTTGTTAGATGCGAAATAAACATGATTTATAAGGTTAAAGGTATTTATTTCTGTATCTAATACAATGGTAGTATTGCTTACTGAGTACATTAATTGGACAGTATTGTTCAAGAAAAAAACAATTGATCTTTGAAGCCATCCCCAACATTTTCATAAAATTAGATGCGTATAGGATAAGAACGTGTATGAAGTAAAAATTCTAAAAGAAAAATTAAATCGATTGAGTTGAATTGCTCTTAGCCGACTCCTCAGGGATGTAAATAAAAAGCATTTGGATTTAAAAATTGACGACTGGGAGGAACTGGATTTGTAGCAAAGCAAGAGGTATCTCTCTTTCTCTCTGTCACCCTCTCTTTGAATCGGTCGCGTACACAAAAGGCATAAAGTCATTTTAATAAGATTAAGGAAAAGTTTGAACAAGGGAAAGTACAATGATCTAACAAAAGTCGATGACATTTCATGGATGGGACACTCGAACAGTAGCCTGGAAGTTGGTAATTAAAACTGCATTGTCTGCTCGAAAGAAGTTGGTTATTAAATAATAAAGTTCTGGGTTGTGAAGTAGTTTTAATTATGAAAGTTGAAGCGGGCTTAGCAGCCAGCAGTGTTGTTGGGATTGCGGGTGAAAAGTTGGATCAGCGAAATATTAGTTTGACAAGATAGCAGCTAATTTTAAAATGATATAATTTATTAGATAGAAGAATTAGATGCAAATCATTTTTACTTTAAAGTAAATTGCATTTTTTACTTAAAGTATTGCGATCGTGAAAAATTTCGACTTCCGGTTTTCAACGGAAATACACGTTTTGGGGTCCCCTGAGTCCAAATAACCAAGTCCCGCAAAATGGTCTGTGTGTGTGTGTGTGTCTGTGTGTGTGTGTGTGTGTGTGTGTGAACAGACTAGCTCAAAAACTATAAACCGTGCGAACATGAAATTGGGTATTTAGTGTATGTATATGCCCGCGATGTGACAGCAAAAATTTCATCAAAATTGCTCAAAGGGAGGGGGTACTTTATTTAATAACTTTTTAAGTCTTTTTCGATTTTCTCAAAAACGGCTCTAACGATTTTGATTAAACTGAGTATTTGATCTATTTATATGCCACAGATATGGCTGTAAAAATTTCATCAAAATTTATCAACCCGAGGGGGACTTTACTTAATAAATTTTGTATCATTTTCACGTGTTTCTTTTATTTACTCAAAAACAGTTTTAACGATTTTGATCAAACTGGGTATTTGATCTATTTACATGCCCGAGATATGACTGTAAAAATTTCATCAAAATTGATCAACCGGAGGGGGGACTTTACTTAATAAATGTTGTATCATTTTCACGTGTTTTTTTTATTTACTCAAAAACGGTTTTAACGATTTTGATCAAACTGGGTATTTGATGTATGTATATGCCAAAGATCTGATAGCCAACATTTCATCAAAATTGATCAAACGGAGGGGGCACTTTATTTCATAATTTTTTTCCAATTTTTACCCTTTAGGCTTAACGGTTTTTTTTTTTAAATTCGTCATGTTTAATGAAAATTAGGTGTTCTTTAATATCAGGTAAGCTTTATCGTTATTAAAATATTCTGAGTGGACGTTTTTTTGGGGGTAGGGGCCTATTTGTTTGTTTTTTTGTTTCCTATAAAGTCCCTTCGTTTTTGTTTATATGGAGATATTAGCTGTCTCTCGTTACGCCTAAAAAGAAGAAATGGCATAATATGAGATATAATAAAAATAAAGAAAACATAAAGAGGAGAAAAAAAGAAAAATATTCAGTCTACTCATAAAACTCGTTGAGCCCACGCATGCGGAGTAAGCCTTTAGTGACAGACCATTGTTCATAATTAAAGCCGTTCTGTTCATTTGAGAAGTGGCAATTAACAAAACGCAATAATTTCTAATCTAAGTAAGTTGGTAAGTGAAAGTTGTGTGTTGCGCGCACGCACCAGATTTTTTATTACTCCTCTCATTTAATTTTAATTTTATATTTTTAGTAAAAAAAAAAATCCTCTATTACCTGTCGATTTTTATTGACATTACTTTCTCACTCTGCTAATTCTGAAGCTACCTATACACTCTGCGAACTTTACCCTCGAACAAGCTGTCCTGTTCGCCTATTCTAAGTAAGACACGAACTCAAACTTCATCTGTTCGCCGGTGTGTTCGGTGATAGCGCTAGAGTCGCATTTGAGTTAGTTAAGATAAGGTACTAGACCTTCTTATAGCATTTTTCTGAAGTTGCTTTTATCCATAAGTCACAGCAAAAGTCAGAATAACCACGAGTTGTAAGTCAGTCAGCCGTCTTTGAAATGATAATTGTTGTATTAATGTGCATAGGTGAGGTCAGACATCATTGTTAGCTTGACTTCACGCTTCAGTGTGATTAGCTATTCGGCAAGGTTCAGGGGACTATCTGTTCGATGGTGAGGTTCGTACAGTGTAATGGCATCTAAATGTTGTTTCTGGTTATTGAGTTATGACATTCGAATGAGTCTGTGGAATTGTACAGGAAACTAAACTTAACCTGGTCCGTCTGTCCCAAGGTGAATTCAAGTTAAAAAAGAAAAAAAAAATACAACAATGCTGTATCAGTATTTTGTTTGAATTTGAAGAGGTAATCCACAATGAGTTGATTCCGAGAACATGTCTTGTCAATTATTATTTAAATCGATGCAGGGTCGTTTTGTAAAATTACTAGACTTAATAATAAAGCAAGATTTTGAAACCTTTCTGGACCTACGGCATCGATCTGTGGGGAACAGCTAAATCCTCTAACATCAAACGCATACAATTCTTCCAGTCCAAAATCCTCCGAACAATAGTCAATGCTCCTTTCTATGTATCCGAAAAAACGTTACACCATGACCTTAATAGCCCGTTCGTTCAAGAACTGATCCCGAAGAAATTCACCAAATTTCACAGTAACCTTACCCGTCATCCTAATCCTACTGCTCAATCCCTATCTAGCTCCACTCATCCTAACAACCCTCCTAGAAGTTGGCACGTGACCTTTTGTAAATATGAATCTACCCAAGTTCTGGCAATGGCCAGATTCTTCGCTCAAGTCAGGTGTGCGTGTGGCTATTGCGCCCTCGCTCAGCCTCCACTGGCTTTAATAGCAGTGATGCGGCTGAGAGAGAAGCGCGGGAACCTCTTGATACTTGCTTTTCCCTCCTCCGAGGTGGGAAATGTCTCCCTCCGGTTGTAAATAGTGTATGAATGTGATTAATATGATTTTTTTTCTTTACTTGAGCTGATTATTTTATTTTATTTTATTTTTCATATATTTATATTTTTCGTAAATTAAGTAGGAATGTGCTCAATTAGTAATATCACCAATGTCTGGAAATGAGACAGAATTTAATAATATCAATAAACAGTTTTTATTATTAAAAAATAAAATAAAGTAAGAGAAGTAAAAATCCATATCAAAATCATAATCATGAATAAATCAATGGACCTAAATTACCTATAAAATAAAGTCAATTAAATTGAATAAAAATGTAACATTCAGGGGGAAATTTTGGCCTGATTACCAGTATAAAAAAATCACTTATTTATTAATTATTTATATTTACACATAAATAATTAACTATCAAGAGTATACGTATTTATTCCCTATTTCTTTTTTTTTAATTATTTATTATTATACAAATAATTTGCTAGCCTATGGAAACTGAGATAAATAAATAAAAAAGGATTTTTGTGACAACAATCTATACATATATTTTAATTAACATTTGGTAGATTTTTTTTGCTCAATCATCACCTCACAGATAAAGAACGTTGAAAATATAATCTGTTATTTTTTCAATTGGTGATTGTTTTTATCTTCGTGTTTTATATTGAATCAAGTTATAGAATATATATAAAAATATAGGGGAGACACAAACCCTTGCGAGAAGGAGGTGGATATAAGGCATAAAAGAAAAAACAAAACAAACAAGGATAACAAATAAAAGTGGAATAGGTGAAGAGAGATTTTAGAACAGGATTACTATTGGCGGAGAAACCATGTACGAAAAAAAAAAAAGATAAAAGAGGAATAAAATTGAAATGTAAGAAAAAAAAAAGAGATAATGCAGATACCAAGGAATAGCAGTCATAAGAAAAATACTTTGAAGAATAATAGTTCTTGTAAATTGAACCTGTGATTTTTCATACTTTATAAATGACTAATATCAAACGCATTTTTTAAATTTAAACAAAATATTGAACTAACATTAGGAAATACTACTTAGCAGTAATTTGTAAGTATGTAAATTGTTGAGGTCAATCTCTCTCAAACTAGTTGTTAGCAAGAAAACACTGTCTTAATCAATATCAAATTGGATGTAAAGTGTCGATAAGAAGGAGTGATGAACTTTTCCCACAATTGACAAAAGCAAATAAGCCAAATTTTGTATTTAAATAGAAAGAGGAAAATCAGTACCAAATTTGTATCATTCAGTCCCATATCAATTGATAAATTTTCGGTGTCTTTTTATTTAATAATTAATCGAGAGAATTATTGAGCATAATATTAAAATGAGGGTGGGTATAGGATCAATCAGCAGTCGTACGTCAAATCCAATGCCCATATCAGTTAGAACGTTGGCTATCTAAATATGTGTTACCGTCATTTGAATCCAGTTAAATTCACTTTTTAATTTAAATGTCCATATTTAAACGTTTTCAGATTTAGAAGCTTTTATCCATTAAATTTTTAAGGACACAATTTAAAAAATAAATATAATGTGACAATCATATGTAATTAATAAATAGATCAATTTTCAAGGCATCTCTGACTGTTGTACTTGTCTAATTTACTTGATTAAAAACTTTAAAAAAGATTTTTATTTACTCGTTATTTAGTTATTATTTAAGAAAGTTAGTTAAAGCACATTAAAAAAGGAAAAAAAAAACGGTAAATAAATGAAGTTACATTAGGAGGGATAGGACCACACTATGCAAAAATCATTATGAAAATTTAATAAAGGGTTTGTACAACTTGAATAAAAATATAGATAAAAAATTAAAAATATAGATAAAATGGGAATGCATGAGAGTTATGTGTACAGTTCGAGGGAGGAGAAAAATAAGACTAGTCTGAAGGGAGCCAATGGATGAAAGTAATGTGTTTCTTTTTGAACAAACTATAAAATCTAGTGCGACGTGGCACAACACACAACTTTTACTTACCAACCTACTTAGATTAAAAATCTATGTGTTTTTTATATAGTGTTTGGTTATTCGCAGAAAGATATTAATCAATTTGAAAATATTTGGCTACTTTTCAAAATAATGTAAATCAGTTCTGTAAAATGTGGAAAATATAATATATGGTTATATAACCAGTTATGCTTCATATGTATTTATGCTTAAAGAAAATGTTAAACTTTTTAGATTCTTGATAATGGACAATAAATCCGAAAACCTTGCACATAATAAAATAAATAAAGAAAACAAGTTTTAAAGAAAATAAGTTGGTTATTTTAACCTGAGTTAGAAAAACAAATGAAACAAATTAAAAACAGTATTTAAAATATTATAGGTAGTTGTGCAGTCCGAATTATGTGCACAGGATTATTAGTCAGTGGCACGATATTAGGTGGTTATACAATTTGAAAGAGGCATATTCTAAAAGGAAGGAGTACAGTTAATTTATTTTAAATACTATTATGGTCTATTGATGTCCAAATGAAGTTTTCTGTTCTTTTATTTCATTTTTTTATCGGCAATGAAATAGCAGAAACTATTAAAAATGATAAAGGCCCTAATGAGGTATTGAGGAGCATAATGCTAACGGGAAAATCGTTTGATTATTTTTGATTAATCGTCACCTTTGAATTATTCAATATTTTAAGAAAAAATGCTTAGATTTTTTTTTTAAAAGACCGTGGTGAACCTTAACCTTCCGCTGGGCGCTAGCCGTATTTTGGACGGCGTACAACTTTTGTTCTATTTCACTTTCTTCACAAGTGACTCTTAATGATGATTTTATTTACTATAATTATAAGATTGTTCATTTATAGGTAAAAAAGTATAAATTACCAAAAAAACATATGAATTTATTTATTATAAGATTAGAAATTTACAAACAATATTTAATTATGATTTACAATTAACTAAATAAATATTTGTATCCAAACGCGGTCATATCTTAATATTTAACAAAAAAAATTGAAAATAATCTAATTAAAAAAAATATGTTTGAATTCAAATGAGATGTGACATCAATTGGAAACAACATGATATGTTTTGTATTATCCCTATTACTAATGCAATTTTCTAGTATCAAAATACTATATTACTACTGCGAGCAAATATAACATATTTTTATTATACTATAGATTATATATTTTACATAATATATATTGTATCACAGAATGTATTACGAACTGCCTTCGCTAATACCTTCAATGGCATTCAAGCAATTTTCACATATAAATTTGGAATGTTTGCCGCACACAAACGCTGAACACTTTTCACATGTTTTCCTAGTGTCTGATTTTCTTGATTTACACGAACATCTTGGCGAATTCCTAGTTACATTTTTTTGAAAATTTCTATTACACCAGTGGGCCCTAGACGTACTACGGACGGCAGCAGACATATTGCACTTCAATGCTCGCTAATCACCGTACCTTTAACGATTGAGATCCACTTTTACCCTTTTATTGTAGGGGATGAATAGGAGGTAGAATAACTTGAACTCATAAAGTCATTGAAAATTCCCATTTCCTAATAATAGCCAAAACACCTATCTGCCGTCCAACTGACGGCACGCAGTGGTCCAAAAAAGCTGAAAATGGGAAAAAACCTAATATCTATTATATTAACTTTGTTAGCGGCATGGAACCTCCCGTGTATTGATTTTTTGAGGTGCCGAATCTAATGAAACCAAAATTAGTGCAATGGGACCACCAGATCAAGTACAAATTTGAGATCAAAAAGTCAAAAATATAAAAAATTCGTGTTTGGTATAGTCTTATATGTTTTTTGAGGTGCCGAATCTAATGAAATCAATATAAACAAAATCAGAGCATCAGATCAAGTTAAAATTTGATGTGGAAAATAAAAATGAAAAAAATTGTGTAGATATTTTTTTTATTTAAAATTTTTAGGTACAATAATACAAATAGGATATAATTATTTAATCTTGTTTAAGTAAATTGTATGCTTCCTCGGTTAGCTCTTTTTTCTTTTTATACTCTTATGCTGGTCTTAAATCCGTAATGTATAGGTTTCTTGTTACAAATAATTGGTGGAAAACATCTGCATTTGTTGGGACTTGGGATTTTTTCCTGGAATGATGTTTCCTGTACTGCTTATAATTTTTGTTCCTACTCTCCATGAGTCTCTTCTGACAGCGAACCGATAAAAAGAGCTGCGTACTCAATCATGTCTGCTCCATGGAAAAGAATTTTGTGGACGGTCGATGGGAGATAGTACCAGGGGTACCGAGTCACTGCCATTTCCGCTGCATACTTGCGAAATGCTGCAGAATCAATCGGGTACAGAGAGCAAATTTACATCTAGTACTGTTTTTAATCTCACAATTAATTCTTCATTTATCCCTGGAATTTGCGCGGTTAGTGAAGGATTTTCAAAAAACTTGCAACAATTACAGTATCAAAGTGAAATAAATGTACCACCTCAATTTTCAGGGGTGAGAGCTCTAGTGCAAAGGGCCACGATACACAATAAAGAAACTGTGCAACTTCAAACAACCTATTTGTAGTTGTAGTTTATTTAAAATACTTTTTTTTTTTTTAGTATTTTAGAATTAAAATTAAAATAATTTTATTTTATTTTAGTATGTTAGAAATAAAATGAAAATAACGTGTGATTTATTTTATTTTAATTGTAAGTCAGTCCCCCTCCCTTATAGACTTATAGGAGGATTTTTCTGAACTAATAGTTCCTCCCCAAGGTCGTCCGCCTTTGCCACTCGCACCGTAACGAAAGGTTTAAATTCTTATAAATCCCAAAGTTGGCCGAAGTTGGCGCTGCAAATTTTACCACAGTTCCTCTACTACCTACAGTTAAATATTAAACCATTGCGACCGTAACGCAACGTAACGCAAGCGTTTTATAAACAACAAAGTCAAAAATCATACTTATTTCAGCAACGATTTCGAAAATTAATTTATTCTCTTACTATTGTTATTATTTAAAAATGTTTAGTCCATAACAGTGCACATACAGATGACACACTCCTGATGTATTGGGGAATAGTTTATTGTAAATCTTATACAGAGTAGAAATTTTTTTTTTATGTTGGTAGAAAAGTATGATTTTTTCAATCATTAAAAAGTCCAAATTTACTGGTACACACACATTTTAATTTTGAACTAGTTAAAAAAATATATTCTTTCCATTGTTCTACAACTATTCATGTATTCGAAAACCAAGAAAAACTTAGGTTTGGGCTACTTTCATTTATGAGGTTTTTTCCCAGGTTGGACCACTGTGCGGCCGCTGGAGGGTTAAGAAAAAACCTTGGGAAAAAATTCCAAACAAGTCTAGCATCTGTCGTTTGAGTGGGTCTATTATCTATTCATCGCGCCAACAGGACAAGGCAGGCTCCTGTATTTTAGCCACGTGCCAAACTGAGACAGCTTGCTCTAAGACCTCTTCGCCACAATTTAATTTCACGCTTTAAGGAACATTTCAACCTTTGAGCGATCCCACTCCTCACCCCCCCCCCCCGCATAGGAATCGGTATTGTTAACCAGGCTACAAAATGTAGTTATATTTTTATATAGTTCGAATTCCATCATAAACAGAAATATATATATATATATATATATATATATATATATATATAAAGTGTAATGGTTTTCTATTTAAAACATTCTTAGAAAAACTTAGAATTCGATGAACTGGTTTCCAAAACGTAGGTTTTGAGGAGGTATAAATTTTTTTTTTGGGTTATGGTGAAAATTTATTTCGAACATTGTAACAGCTTGATTTGAATCTTAAATAAAATAAAAAATAAAGAAGAAATAAAATTGAGCTCTTGGTATTATTGGCAATGAAGAGAGGAGAGAAAATTATATTTATTTAGAAAGTAGATTGAAACTGCTTTGCTAGAAGTTAATATATCTTAGTCATGTTTTTCATAGGGATATATATATAAACTTTAAAACGTCTTGAAACATTAAAATAAACAATTATGAACACTATACCAACTGATACAACGAACAACCTGATACAGAACTACTTAAAATAACTTGAGGGAATACGAAGTAAATAGATAATAAAATAAATTATTTGGTGAATCAATAGTCATCTAATTGGCCGGTTGTAGTTGTATTAGTTAGGCATGAATTATTAATATTCCAATCAGTATATAGCACAGAGTTGTGTATATGTAATTATCGTTTTATTATGACAAAATGCATAAATGATTTAGTGATAGCATCTATATAAGACTACTAACGATCTTATAGCAATGTATTCAATGCATTATTGTAGATGATGTTTTTCAATAATTTTATTAACTGGTCAACCACTTTGTTAAGATATGAAAACATGGTGGTTATGATAGGAGGGACATGTAGCTCGAAACAAGCCATCAGGCAACCTTTACACAACAAAAAAAAAAAAAAAAAAATCTGGTGCGTGCGCGCAACACACAGCTTTCACTTATCAACTTACTTAGATTAGAAATTAATGGGTTTTGTTAATTGCCACTTCTCAAATGAACAGAACGTCTTTAATTATGAACAATAGTCTGTCATTAAAGGCGTACTCAGCATGCGTGGGCTCAACGTGTTTTATGAGTTGTCGGAATATTTTTCTTTTTTTCTCTTCTATATGTTTACTTGATTTTTTTCATATTTCCTATCTAGCCATATCTTATTTTTAGGCGTAACGAGAGACAGTTAATTTCTCTGTATAATAAAAAACAAAGGTACTTTATGGGAAACAAACAAACAAAAAAGGCCCCTCCCCGTTTAAGCCCCCTCGGAACATTTTAATAATGATAAAGCGTACCTGATATTAAAGAACACCTAATTTTCATTAAACATGACGAATTTGATAAAACTCGTTAAAGCCGTTTTTGAGATCATCGAAAAGAAGGTAAAAATTGGAAAAAAAATATGAAATAAAGTGCCCCCTCCGTTTGACAGCCTTTGATGAAATGTTGGCTATCACATCTTTGGCATACACATACATCAAATACCCAGTTTTATCAAAATCGTTAAAGCCGTTTTTGAGTAAATAATTAAAACACGTGAAATTGGTACAAAATTTATTAAGTAAAGTCCCCCCTCCAGTTGATCAATTTTGATGAAATTTTACAGTCATATCTCGAGCATATTAATACATCAAATACTCAGTTTAATCAAAATCGTTAGAGCCGTTTTTGAGAAAATCTAAAAAAACATAAAAATTTATTAAATAAAGTACCCTCTCCCTTTGAGCAATTTGGATGAAATTTTTGCTGTCACATCGCGGGCATATACATACACTAAATACCCAATTTCAGGTTCGCACGGTTTATAGTTTTTGAGCTAGTCTGTTCACACACACACACACACACACACACACACAGACCATTTCGCGGGACTTGGTTATTTGGACTCAGGGGACCCCAAAACGTGTATTTCCGTTGAAAACCGGAAGTCGAAATTTTTCACGATCGCAATACTTCCACTTACTATATATTTCATATATAGGTAAGTGAAAGTAAAAAAAATTATTCAAACAGATTACTTATTTTTTTTACTTATTTTTATTCTATTCACCCGAGACACCAAATCATTAAAGCGGCTAAAAACGTAATAAAAGTATTCTATAGTATTAACAGAAAATATTTATCTAAATGATCTACCTATAAACCATAATAAATACCAATTTAATAGAAAAATTTTTTCCTTAAAAATTAATTGAAATCTATGGTATACCCAGGTTATAACAATAAAAGACAATACAGTTAGTTTAATCAACAATAATGCAGATCAGGTGATGGCCTAAAAACGGTATATTAATTCTGTAACTAATACGCCCTTTAAGAATATGATAATAATGAAATAATAAAGAAATAATAATAAAATTCCTATACCCTCACAAAAACTTTGTCAGTTTTAAATTTGTACATACCTAATTTATCAGCAAAAATAAAAAAATATCTTCAAAAAAATTCAATTATAACATTTTTAAAGTAACCTATATAGCAGTAGCGGATCCAGAAATGTTCTGAGGGGGGGTACACTTTTTTAATTTTTAAATATTTGCGTCATAAAGGACCTAACTAATTTAAAATACTAGTGCACATTTAAGTAGTAAATTTATATTTAATGTTTAAAACAATCCATTGTTCATTTAATGAGTTTAAAAATTATTAAAGATAGCTTTTTATACAGAAATAGTAATAACTGATTGGCCTCCTCACCTCCCCCGCGCCCCTCCCCTGGATCCGCCACTGCTATAAAGCCACAAAACCATAAAAGACAGTTTACATTAATAAAAAGATAATATTACAATTATGAAAAAACAAATGTTATATACCTACGACATATCTTGTTCAAAGTTTGATAAATCTTATTTGGGCCGTACAGGACGTATCTTAAAAAACATATTGAATCAATATAAATATTGTTCGAAACCTAATTCAAAAATTAATTCAGCCCTTTTTCAGCATTACAAAATTACGAAACATCAATTTGATTTCCATAACACTGAAATAATTTGTTAACAAAAAAACAAAAAAACAAAAAAAACAATAGAAATATTAGAAATTATTTACATAAAACATCTGATGGTTATATTTCTCATTATCTTAATTTTTTAGTTTTGTCCCCACATTTTTTTTTTTTACAAAGTAATGAATTAATGAGGGATGGGAGTGGTATATGATAAAAGTGTTATGAAATCATTTTCTTCACAACATTCATGTTATGCTTCTTCAGCTGATGAAAGAGTTTTCGGATATTACAGTCGTTGTAAAGTGGCAAAGTTAATCAGAATTAAATTCCAACACCTGAAGCAAAGATGACAGGGGAGCACGGAACCTTTAACGACGTTTGATGACTGCATAGCATGTCTTGGGTAATGATTATGCTTACGGCACTCTTCTGCTTTAAATTCGATCGAAAGCACATTATGATGGAAGAGTAGGTAGTTAGGTACGTAGATTACATCTCGAAAGCAGATTAATTATTTTAAAATGAAAAATAATTACAATAATGATGAAAAATAACAATGATACGCAGTTAATTACTAGTAAATAAGCACTTCACGAAGACATGATGTACACAATATGAAATATTGTGATATTTGTAAAGAGTAAAGAGTTCTCTTACCCAGGGCACAGTAACAGTTTTGTTTAGGTTTTATTGGTAGATATAAATGAGAAAAAGTATCCATTGCTCTTATCATAAATTAGAACTTCACGAGCGAAAATTAAATAATCTCGCATTCATTTCATCTATGTATAAGTAATTAAATTAAAATTTAATTTATAATGCAATTTCCATAACAGAATCAATAATTATAACAATATGTAAAATCATTACTTGCATCTTCAAAATAGATTATTAGAAGAAGCACCAACGGTATAGATATACCAAGAAATATATTTGAGTTCTTCGATGAATGTACTTCAGGGCTCTGAAGAAATATAATCAAGATGCAGGAAAATATATTTAAAACACTTTTAAAGAGGGTTAAATATTTTAATGGAAGCAACAATCCAGGGTACTTTATTCAGATATGTTATGAGGAGGCGCAATTTTTTTTAAATTCCGTAAATCATGAATGACCTAATTTAAAATATTAGAACCTACCAACGTTGTAAATCACAATTAAACGTTTAAATGCAATTCATTTTCCATTTGACAAAAAAATAAATAAATACAAAATATATTTTCTTTTTATATAAACAGTTGTAGTATATTGGTTTTCCCAACTGTGGATCTGAAGGTAACTTCCGATGGCATTATTCCGTAATTTAAACTTGTATTTAAATAAATTTTGTTATATGCAGACTTACCTTTGTTGAGGATTTCCCTCCTCGGCGAGGTCCAGTAGGAGACAGGCTTGGGGAAGGCTTCCGACATACATTCCAACGTGATGTCTTCACCTTGCATAACTCCCACGACTTGTTTCTGGACCTGGATCGTCGGAGGAACTGCAAAAATAAAAAATATAAAAAATGCAATAATACTGTGAATATAATGCAGGCCAAATACTTCAATCAATCTCTACAGCTAAAATTGTTCTGTTTCAGCCCTCACCTCTCGCAACGTCCTCCCAGCTGATCCGAAATCTACTTCGCAATGTTCTTTTCTTCACCTGTGTCTTATAAGTAAATCTTGCGGTTCTTTATAGTTCATTCTATGGATAATGTAGAATTCTTGTTTTGCTAAACCTTTCTCTCTAGGGTGTTTCCTGTAATCTTTCGCAGGTATGCAATTCCAAGCCCTGGATCTACCACCCATTATACTTTTAATGTGAGGGTCCATACTGTGATGAGTAGCAAATAATGGTCTGAAATGTTTACTTATAGATAGAAAGCTTCGTCTTCTTGGTCAGTTCGGGATTAAGTAGAACATGCTTCCAGTCTTTCCGATGATTTCGTTAATATAGGAACTTAAACATTTTAAGTTTTGTATCTGATTAGACTTGAATATTCTTATAATCGATCGTATTATGTTTTCCTTTTAAGTCCTATCACCAACATTCCAAACATCCTCAAATAAAAATAAAAATTGGATCTCTTATATTTTTTTGTTTATTATTATGCCTGTCATTATTTTCAGTATAGTTCTGAAGATTTTTTAGTAGCAGTTTAATTGAGATGTTTTTTATTTTATTTTAATTTTTATTTTAGGTAGCTATTCACCAAAAATCTTTGTATATTAGTACACTTTGCAAGTGTACTAATATACATAATTTATTCTTAATTATTCCATTATTTGTATATATTTTGTTCAATTGGTTGTTTATCTTACGTCGGCAATAGTCTATTGTGTCAATACAATTACGTAATGCATGCAAGTAACATACAATTTCCCGATCACAGGTCACCAGTTAAGTCATACACATGAATCGCCTCTCTGATGTCTGTGTTTATCCTTATGATTAGTGCTACTCTCTATAACAACCATCTTTCATAAGTTGTTAACATCCATTACTCGTATTTATCCGGTGAGTAAGATCAAATGAAACATAGGTACACATTTTTTCTTTCTTTGATATTTATTTACTGTACTCAAATCGTAATATCATCAACAAAATCAAATATCACCAACAGTGATGATTCCTAATATTTTTCATATTTTATATTCCAAACTTTTGATATAATATTTTTACCATTTATATTGGCTAAGCTTTCATTTAACGGCTCTATTGTAATTTATATAATTAGTTGAATGCTATAGAAAAGAAGCTTTTGATCCTTAATTTTGTAGGCGTTATTGATTAATTTGAATAATGTAGGATATAACATAGAAATTCGCGATTAGAATTTAAGTGATAGGGGCAGTTAATCTTACAAGAATAGTCTTTCGTAGATCCCTCAAAGCATATGCAGCCAAAACACCTCGGAAGGTTGCCTCCATCTTTATCGCAAGCCATTCTCAAGACAAAGACGAGAGGAACCTTATGAGCCGTTTTAGGAGGTTGGCTGTTCTCAGCAGAGACAGATGGGCCACTTCTCTCCCCGGAATGCTATATTGCTCCCAAAAGATAAACTTGATTATGTCGAAATATTTTCTTTTGTTCCATTGTAGGATTGTAAAGCTTTCTACCTTTCAGGTCTTGCCATTTCTGGCAAGAGGCGTTTCAAAAATGCAAAATGTAGAGAAAGATAAAGGAAATATAAGTTTTTGATAGTTTTTAACTTATTGGAAGACTTGATCTACATTATTCCAATTTTTGTAAAATAGTGAAAATTTACAGCGAGGTAGCCCTAGAGTGAAGTGTAATTGACAAATTAACTATTGACGAGATTTTAAAAAATGTATGCATTGGTTTTTAATATTGTTAATTAAAATTAGTGAGTACATCTGAAGATGGGGCAATTAGACCCCGAAACGTTGTGAAAGTTGTAATGAATTGACAAATATATATATATATATATATATATATATATATATATATATATATATATATATATATATATATATATATATATATAATGTATGTATATCAAACGTATATATAAATATTCTCTATTTAACAAAAAAAGGAAATATAAGAGTATGAAAAAAAAAAAAAAAAAAAAAAAAAAAAAAAAAAAAAAAAAAAAAAAAAAAAAACCAATAGAAATATTAAAAATTATTTACATAAAACATCTGATGGTTATATTTCTCATTATCTTAATTTTTTAGTTTTGTCCCTATATTTTTTTTTTACAAAGTAATGAATTAATGAGGGATGGGAGTGGTATATGATAAAAGTGTTATGAAATCATTATCTTCACAACATTCATGTTATGCTTCTTCAGCCGATGAAAGAGTTTTCGGATATTACAGTCGTTGTAAAGTGGCAAAGTTAATCAGAATTAAATCCCAACACCTGAAGCAAAGATGACCGGGGAGCACGGAACCTTTAACACATTATGATGGAAGAGTAGGTAGATAGGTAGGTAGATTACATCTCGAAAGCAGATTAATTATTTCAAAATGAAAAATAATTACAATAATGATGAAAAATAACAATGATACGCTGTTAATTACTAGTAAATAAGCACTTCACGAATACATGATGTACACAATATGAAATATTGTGAGATTTGTAAAGAGTAAAGAGTTCTCTTACCCAAGGCACAGTAACAGTTTTGTTTAGGTTTTATTGGTAGATGGTAGAAAAAAAAAAAAAAAAAAAAAAAAAAACCTGAAATATGCTTTTCCCATTGGAAAAAGTTTCATTACATATAATTTTGTAAGATGAAAGCATGTTTCGTACACTTAGTGAAGAGGAATAACGTTCCTCAATAAATATATATTACAGGGATCGATATCGATAGGGTCACATTATACAAAAAATGATTTCTAAAAATTATATTTTTGAGGATTTTAGACCTAAACAAGCGAAGCTAAATCAATATGAAGCAGATCTTAACCCCCTGAGCCAGCCTTCTCTATCTAATCCCATCTTATCTTGTGCTACTACTTCCCAGGTTCTTTGCAGCTCTCCAGCTATTTTGTCAATTATTTCTACCCATCAACTTCTTGTAGAGTATTAAAGGCATTTATTGTTTTGTCGAGAGTCCCTGATGAATTGCTTCTTGCAAACATGTCCCACTCATCTTGACCTCCTTGGGAGAATTTTCTCTCGAATATTTCAATACTTTTTACGAGAGTGCTCTTTAGTGACCATCTCACATACTGAAGCATGAATCATCAATATATACACTTAATTACTTACAATTATTTAAGCTTTCTCGAATTTTTTCGGGACTACAGTAAGATTGAGAGAGAAAACTTTGTCAGACCTTATTTTTCGCTTCTTTTACCAAATGTTGGTCATTTTCACTCCAATTTTTTATACACACTTCTAATGATTTAGCTGTAGTATTAATGCAGATAAAGTTTTATTTTGGTATGGTTCTATAGATAAATGACTTACAGAGATATTTAGAAAACAAAACAGGTTATTTATTATTGTTCCATTATTATATTTTTCTATATATTTATATTTATATTATTAGTAGGAAGAAAAATGTATTACAATCTCTAAGTATATGGTGAATCTCATATCTTTCTTGATAACGGGTTTAAAAAAAAAACCAGGTACAACCTTATAACTAACGTTTCGAAATTTCTTCCACCTTCAGGGTTTTATTTAAATATAGATTTTAACATTCTTTTTTTTTAATCGATAACGTGTTTATTTTTGTTAATGAGTTTATAATTTAAATATAATTTGCCTCTAGCCTTTGCCTCTAACACGGCACCAAAAATTTAATAAAATATCTTTTTTTTTCTATTACCTATTTCTAACATATTATGGCCTTCAAATACTACAATGCTTTCACTGTTAAACATAATAAGGACTATAAGGAATATAATAAGGTTAAACTATATATTAAATCAAGACATCCTATCACATGCTCTTCTACACTGACTTGTTTTTTTTATAAACATGTTATAAAGGAACATGTGTGGTGGAGATTCACCACATTTTTATTCATTTTACTACATATTTTTTTCATAAACTTGCACTTTTACTCGTTGGCATCAGACATTTTTAAATAAATTAAATGCAGGAGACAGATACGACCTTCCATCATAACGTTTTTTTTTTTTTATGATGTAAAAACAAGTGTTTTTCTATACATATAAATCTTGTCCTGCCATTATTTGTTAGCGTTTCATTCACTTCGCGATGTAGATAAAAATAAAATTTAATATTTGCATCTCTATTTGATTGGGAGGATAATAATACCAAAAGATTTCATAATATTGTATATCAGTTTTTAATATTATTATTATATTTACTTCAATTAATTAATCTAGGGAATTGGTTTTAAGTTATTATGTGTACTTTATAAATATTTTTTTAATATTGTATTTTATAACAATAAAATTGTAAATAAAACATAAATACTCACATTCTACAGATAGCCTTATTCTCTTGCTGACGGTTGGAGGGACACCATTGGAGGCTATGCAGAGGTAGGCGCCCATATGCTGTCGCGTCACCTTGCTGATGTTGAAAGATGGTCCTTCCACCGTCTGAGCTGTAACATTAATTAATTAATGTTTATAAATAAAATACAATATTTAGTACGATAAAAAAAACGAGCTCTACTATTTAATGCAATGATTTTCGGATCAGAAAACTAAAGAGTATAGTTGGCAAGGGAAAAATTTGAAATGTGTAAGAAAAAATATTTATGAGGGAAAATGTATTTGTAACTTTCTTTCATTTATACAGAATAATTTGGCGGGTTGTAAGAAACATTATAGGTAGCCTTGTAATTATAGGAATATAATTTCCTCTGTTATTACGCAAGTAACCAACGCGAATTTAAATGGTTAATTTTTCCATCCATTTAGCTGATTTGTATTATTCGTCAGTTGTGTGTGCTGAATAGATTTCTTGTTAACAATGCAATATAATTGTTTATTGGAATAAAAATGTTTTAGAGAGAAGATGATAAGTTATTTTAACGGTACATTTAACTAAGTGGACTGCAATATTCTAAACTTATAGGTCCTTACAGAAATTGTTATTTATTTATCTATTTATTTATTTTATTTTTAAATGGACTGCAGGGTGGCTGGCGATGCCTGAATAAAGGGATTCACGAAAGGTGGAGGATTGGGTTGAGCAGAGCGTTAATATTTGATTGATTAGATCTGAATCAGCGAAGGGGGGCGCCCTGTCTCATCAGCCTCAGCTCATCAATCCAACCCCCCCCCCCCATTCCTTCCCCCGTGTGAAAACAATTACGCATCAGGTATATTCACTTGACCTACTTTATTGCAGAAAATAAATTTAAATTTAGTACTGATGAAATCGGGCTAGATATACTTCGAAATTTGTATATTTACGAAAACTAGCATGTGTTTTTGTCAATAGAATAATGTTTTTTTCTCTTCTTTAATATTTATTTTTACCATGAACTGTTCAGATATGTTTAATGCCGAAAATAAATGATTGTTAAATAATAACTGATAACCTTTATGTTCCTAAAAAAAAAACTCACAAACGAAAGCAGAATATTAAGATTTTCCGTTTGAATAATACATTCACTGAAGCCAAGTAATTTATTCCTTTGATAATGTTTATATATGAAGGGACTGGAAGTTTAAGTGTAATTGTGTGTGTAATAACAGATGCTTTATTTAATTTATGAAACAAATTTCAAAGGGAATATTTCCAAATTAATATTCTTTGAATAATATTTTTACTTAAAACGTTTTATAAAATAATACTTAAATTACATATATTTAATTATTAACAAAAAACTTTATATGAAAATATTATTGAACAAAAGATCAGCTATAACCATATTTTATTTATATGATAATTAATAAAATAAGTGAATTTTTTTTTCTCTTCCATCTTTTATAAATAAAAAAAAAAAAGAGACTCAAAAAGACTATAGAGACTTATTCTTATTTCGTTTTTTTTGAGGGTGGGGGAGGTTGGAATTCAGACAATTATATTTTAATAACGTCTTAAATGCAGGCAAACCTATAACCATCCTGGAAAGCTCCAAGTCATTCCATTTCCAGTGTTGTGAAATGCAGTAGGTACTCACGGAGATTCTAGGCGCTTCTCTCATAACCATGTCATAGGATTAAAAGTGAGATCTGCACTTGAATGAAGTATCAGGTTTAATGGCCGAAAATTCAAGATACAGACAATACAAGATACCCCCTTAGTATAAAAACGAGCATCTTTTTCATGGATAGGAGAGAAAGGGCTAAAAATACTATATAACTTTATAGATCGTATGTTGGCTAATTTTTGTGTTTTAGTGTGGCAGACATTGTGAACTTAGCTTTATAAAATATATTGATTATTGTTAAATCCAGAAACCACTTCACCTCAATACCTACATAGAATCTTGTTAGGCTTGATTACTTTGCCTAATTTGTAATTAATTCTTCTCGATTCCCAGTAAATTTTCGCGATGAAAAAAACATTTTCAATTGCCTACTCAAATTCGCGAACCCGGATCCGCCCCCTGAAATTCCAGAAGCCTGGGGAACTCTGATTTCGCCCCAGCATCCGACCGGCTTGCATACATAAATACTTATCCAACGAGACGGTTAGGCCCGACGATATGTAAATCGGGGACCGCTAGCAATAATAACAGCCTGGCGCCGTTGGGAGTATGATCTGGGTCAGTGAGGAATCGTTCGGAATTATCATTTCCTACCGCAGTAGCAGTCAATCTCAACGTCCCATATAAGCCGCCTGTCTTTCTTCCGATCATTTCAATATTTTCTACCTTCTTCTCCTTTTCCTTTAAGGTTTATCTCTTCCATTCCCGTATTTCTTCCATTCCTCATTATTACGGGGTTTTTTCATCCTTTTTTTTTTCTTTATTCGGGACCTGAGAAGTAATTTCCACAGGGATAAAGTGCCCGCCGTGGCGTAACTTTCATCCGAGACCGGTCACAATAAGAAATTTCAACATTCAGAAGAATATTTCAACTGTTATTTTCACCTACGTAGATTTTTTGATATTTATAAAAGTGGGAACGATATAGAATAGAATTTAATGTGTATTTATTTGTTAAATAAGTCATTATAAAGCCACAAAATCCAAGTGAAAATGTTCAAAAGTGAGATTAAGTATCGAAAACACTAACTTAGGTATCATACATTTTTATTTAGAAAACATTTCAACGCCAAACAAACAATAAGAGCTCAAATTAATAACAACGTTACAGAAAGTAACCACTAGTGACACGAAAGTAATAAGATGCTTTTATTCCAGAGCAAGAATATATAATTGACTAGCAGACCCGGCCACGCGTTGCTGTGGCTCAGTAGTTATATCCTAATATTTTTAAACAAATACAGTAATACCAATATTCATTGATAAAGATGAAAACCTTTCAGCTAATCAAAATCCAACGTGATTGAGAATAGAGCATTACACCATTTAAAAGTATTTGGTAAAGAATATAGGAAAGTTAAAGTTTTTATTTTTTACATCTCATATTTCAATGTAGTTTGATTAAAAAGGAGCTGATTGTGTTTACGACTCACAGAGCTGCCAACAGTATCGCCCTTTTTTTATGGATCGGTATAAACTAACTCGAAAAGACTATATTTTTCCACTAATTTTAAAAAGTATGACTGAAGTAAGTTTTGATAACCTCAGCCATTGATCTATTGATTATTGGCCTAACACTACTTGGTATTGTTAGTTTAACAACGGGTTTAATTTTGCTCAGGGTCATGCCAATCTTGGTTAACGCGTCATATATGTCCTTTTGATAGGCGTTTTTCTCAATTTCTTTGAGACCTCGATTTCCCAACCCTTCGGCTAATAAGTGTTCGGTAGGAGGGTAGTGTGTTGAAGCTTTTAATTTAGCAATATATTTGAGTGATAATAAATCTCTTCTTAAAGAGGTTTTTACATAATACAATTAAGAATTTTCATTTATTCAAGTACTAATTTGTTCAAAATGTTTTGGGTTAACCTGTTTTTTTTTTTTTAACACTAACCAAAGATTTGATGGTTTCCACACACGTGAGCAGGCGATACCCATTTCCCACGTGAGTTATGCCATTGCCCAAGGGAAAAACACGTATTTCAAAGTCCAAGTGGACATTGTTTGCCCTTGGGATTTGTTTATGGTCATGGCAAAAGCCAAACGAATAGGATATTGAAGCCTTTTAAATTTTATTGAAAATTCTGTCGGTTCCAGGGGAATAGGTGGCAACAGAGCGATATCTCCTGTAAACCTTCCAGGCAACATTTTTCCTTCAATAACATTTCCTGTGATCCTTTTAATGACCTAACGTGTACCGTTGCACAATTGAGGTGGATTTAAGTTACGAAGAAGAATGATCGGTGAGCCAATCTTCAACTGGAGATTGTTTGGGTGTATGTCCAGGGAATAAAAAAATTCAGATGGGAAATTTACGGCTTCGTTTACATCTAGAACATTGTCAATTGATTTTGGAAGTTTATTTCTACGAAATTAACATTTTAGCTACCAAAATAGCACGACTACCCAGCCAATTATAGTCCAAATAATTGTTCAAAATATCAGGAAAGACACTTTATATTTCGTAGACAGTTCATTTTTCGTCTCTACAACAGTTCAGAAATTTTCTGGTAATTTGATAAATTTTGAATTTCGATGCAGCTCTATTTCACCGTTTCCTATATAGAGCAATTGTTTAAAAAATATATCTGCCGATGGATTATTTTGCAGTAGTACTCTCATATTTATGGCGGATAAATCTGAAACTTGAGGTTACCCAAATAACAATTATTCCTGTTCAGTAGAGGTGTAATAATCATTAAATGTAAAATTTAAAAATGCCGCGATTTGTAAGCCTTTCTTAATCAACAATCATTTAAAGATAAGTAAAAAATTGTATTCTGATGAAATTAACAACGAAATATCATTCCCAATAATAGCCTACTTTAAATTAAAGAAAGGATTATAATCTTCGCTAACATTTCTTAAATTTTACATTTAAAGATAATTACAACTCTGCTGAACAGGAAGTAACAGCCTCTATTCGATTGGGATTAAATTTTCTCAACTTTAAATGATTGTTGATAAAGGAGAAATTACAAATCTTCACTGACATTTTTAAATTTTACATTTTAGATCTCGGGATAAAAATGATAAAAAGGTTTGGTAAAATAAAAAAACACTGTATTTAAATAATAATAACAAAACGAATAATGAAAATAAAGAAACTTCTCTTAAATAAATTAACTGAAAATATGATATTAAAGTCTTAATTATGCAGTTCTTTAGCAAATCACAAAGTATCCCACAACCCCTAATCAAAACACACTCTTTTTGTGAGGAAGTTTTTACGACTGATTACCCGCAGTGTAGCCAGCTTACTAATTTTCACTAATTTTTGGCAACACTGACTCCCCAAGTGAGGTTTCTTTTAGGTTACACCTATGACAGTAGGTGCTGTTAAATTTATAGAGTATTATTTCAAATAATAGCCTAATTTAAATCATTAAAATGTATTTACTTTACTAAAAGCCTTTGAGCGCTTAGCTAGTAATTTAATTAAAACACAAATAAAAAAGGAAAAGGAAGAAAAATTTCCTACACTTTTGAGAATTTATTGTAACCTTTTCTTGATTTATTTATTCTTTAATGAAAATTAACAATAAATACAAATTTGTATTACTATTTGTCTGTGGAAAATATTAATATAGGAACAAATAACTGCACTCACATAACGCAATACAAAATTATAATAATGATAACCTGTATTACAATAGCATGCTTATAAAGAAAAACATAATGAAATCGACATATGACGCCATGTTAATAAATCGAAACACGACCTACTGTATTTGCAATAATTCGCTATATAAGAATTATTTTGATCACTAACCAAGTTAAAAACTATCCGGTCCGTTAAGTTGGCCTAAACTATATACATTGAGCCAAATTTCATTAAAATCGGTTGAGTAGTTTCTGAGAAATAGAGAGACAAACATCGGGACACGAGATTTTTATATATATAAGGATATAATTGATGTTCAGAGCAGGACTTAGCCCCTAGTTCACTGATTATAGTGAACATTTCAGAAAGGAAAATTTCGTTGTAACGTGTACGTTACTATGGATAACTATTACATAAGTAACTGTTTCTACCAAAATTCTAGAACTCTTTTCAATTTGGGAGACAAAATCTTTTATGCTCTTTATTTAATATATTTTAAAAGAAAATAGTTTAAAATAAATGCGTTACAGCTAAGAAAATTGAGATACGCAATTTTTTACAAACTAGGATAAAAAAAAATACGTATGTATATAATTCTATATTTTCCAGAAAAACAATAAAAAGACACTACTAAAGTCAAGAACACCGGGATAAAATAGTAATCATAATCAGCGGATACCAAAAATTTACAAATAAAAAATAAAATAAATAAGTTCCATTCAATGTGTTTTTTTTTTTAATATTTACAACTTGAAATGATCAAATATTTTTAAATACGGATATTTGATTCTTTTTTATTATTTAATGTGATAAAACTGGTGATATGCAAAAATAATGACATATGCTATGGCTTGATTTACGTAATCCAAAGAAAAAAAACCGTAATGAAAAATATAATAAGTATTAGTTTGCTATTTAATGGACAATATTATGAAAGTCGTACAGTTACCACTGTGCTTATACTCAGTTTCTTGGTGCAGATAAAATATAGGAATACAATTAAAACGAATTTACCATAGGCAACTTGTATTTTTTTCAAATATAAATAGGTATTCATTTTTTTAATTTTATATAAACTATTTAAAATATACAGTATCTTAGGTATTAAAAGCCACGGGAGGGTTCTGAAGGCAGACCAGGCATTTGTCATCCGTAAGGAAAGTAAAATTGGAATATGTAGCGACTAAGAATTCTACATCAGCAATGTTCAGTATAAATAAAGTAAGTTTGAGTACCTATAAAACAAGCTAGAGTAAAATGAAGAAAATAAACAAACGAATTTTATATGTTTTAAATAGCTCTAAAGATAAAAAATCCCAACTTTTTGGTTGTCCCAAGCAATGAGGGAAAGAGACTATGTTCGAAACGGGGAGAAAAAAATCCTGAGATTATATTTTAATTAAGAATTACAGCTTTATAGAAATTCATTTATATTGTTTCCAAAATGGTTCCTTTGTTTCGAAACAGGATCGATGTATATTAAAATAGAATAAAAAATAAAATACAATTAAATACAGTTTGATATTAATATAAATGTGCATCTGAACGTGAATTCCTTACAGGTCGGGCTTTATATTCACTTTGTAAATTAGGAAGGTGTGTGATATTAAAACTATAAAACTCGATTTGTGTTTAAATACTTATTTAGATAATGCAGAAATATACGTCGATTCGAAACTTAAACTATGATTTTTTTCAAAGTTTCTTACCTAAATCAACTATATACCTATAGGTTTGAACCCTTGACATCGTGCATAGTACTTTAGTGTGTAACATTTAATTAAAATCTAGATTAATATTTTTATTACTTTTTTCTTTAAATTGGGATTCTTTCATCTATTCTTTAACAAACTCTTATAAAAAAAAATAAGTCATAATAACTTTAGAAACATAATGTGAACGTTAAAAATGAAGACAAAAAATGTAGCGATATAGATTGCAATTAAAAGTGTAGTTAATTAGAGAGATATCCCTGCGGCGGTAGGGCCTCTTTGCTCCACAGAAACAGAAATAAGCTCTGTTCAAGGACTGTTACTTGTTGAGTTTATTTCTTTTGAGTTTGTAGAGTTTTAATTACAGGTTGCAAATTGAGTTTACACAGCACAGCAGAGGAGTTTACTTTATTCTGTCCCCCTTCTCATCTAACTCCCCCCTCGTCCTCTCATACTTTCTCCAGTGGGGCGTTTCTTTCCATGACCAATACAATCGGATATATATATATATATATATATATATATCGCGTTAACCAAGATTGGCATGACCCTGAGCAAAATTAAACCTGTTGTTAAACTAACAATACCAAGTTGAAGTAGTGTTAGGCCAATAATCAATAGATCAATGGCTGAGGTTATCAAAACTTACTTCAGTCATCCTTTTTAAAATTAGTGGAAAAATATAGCCATTTCGAGTTAGTTTATACCGATCCATAAAAAAAGGGCGTGAGTCGTCGTGACGTGTGAGTCGTAAACACAATCAGCTCCTTTTTAATCAAACTACATTGAAATATGAGATGTAAAAAATAAAAACTTTAACTTTCCTATATTCTTTACCAAAACTTTTAAATGGTGTAATGCTCAATTCTCAATCACGTTGGATTTTGATTAGCTGAAAGGTTTTCATCTTTATCAATGAATATTGGTATTACTGTATTTGTTTAAAAATATTAGGATATAACTACTGAGCCACAGCAACGCGTGGCCGGGTCTGCTAGTATATATATATTTATGTGTGTGTGTGTGTGTGTGTGTGTGTGTGTTATAATAGGGTTGTAGTTATAATGAGGTTCAGTTAATAATAAAATTCAATATGAAATGATAATAAAACTTATCACATCAGGATAATAAGTGTTTTATCCATCACAATCTAAATTCTAAAATAAAATAGAACCGGTACATAAAGTAATCTGATTAGAAATAATCTTAAACTTATTTAAATATTATCAAACTAAAAAAAAAAAAATCTCTAAGTTTTTTAATAATTAATTGTAACTTAATTAAAGCGATTGAAGCACTACTGAAAGCGAGGTGGATTTTTTCAGCTAATGTATCTTTTTAAAATTCTGTTTGAGCTGGTGGGCTTGGAATAAGAAATAGTTAGAAAAGAATTACTTCAATATTCATTAAGCGAACATATAAAAGTTGTTCGATTTCTGATAACCTATTTATGGCTTGTTACAGCACCTCTCCAAGTCTTTTTAACTCTCATAGTTAATTATTAATTATTAACGTTGAGGGATTCTTCTTGATTTCACAATTCTGTTTTCCATAGATAGAAGGATCATACAATACGGCCAACCAAATCATATTGTAAGCGGCATATATACATATAAATATATTCAAAAATGGCCAATGTTGACAACTGCAAAGTTCCTGAAAGCCATAGATCGTCGGTCTTGAAAACCCGCAATAGGGGCTGCATGTTTAAAGGATGACTGGGGATAAAGCAGAATAGCATGGGTAGCAATAAATCTTTATGGGGGTTTTCCTAAGGCCTAAAGCCGGGTCACCTAGAGACACCCTTCTCCATATTTACTGCCACATAAGGGGCGACATATGATGTATTCACATAAAATATAATATACCACCTAAGAAAATAACTTGTGGAATGCTTACGAAATGACAAAAAATAAATAAATAAAGATAAAGAACTAATAAATACAATGAATTAATGAATACGGACAGTATTTATGCGATACGTACGTCTAACGAAATTAACAGTGCCATATCGCTTGATCTGCGTTTATCGGATTTAGTTATCAACATTTTCGAATCCAGTAGGGAAGTAGCCTTTATTATTTATCCTTCCCGTGCAATTATGCATTCCGGCTGCATTGGAACATTGAATCTGGTTAGCTCTTCCTGTTTCCTTTATTAATTCAGTGAATACCCATCGTTACTTCCGGTTTTAAATACAACTGTGATTGCATAAATTAAACAGTTTCCCTGGGTTCTAATCGGCACAATTTTTTGTTCGCGTACCAGAATAACAAATATTTACTAGTTATAAATTAAACGAGGTACTCAAATCTAAAATTAAGATTGCATAATACCAATGTAATAAGTAATGTAATAAGTTCCGATATGGAATGATTTGAATTGATAATATCGTCGAACGATGAGCTAAGCGATATACAATCACAGAGTAATAATTCAAGAATGAGAAAGGCCAACAAGGCACTGCTGACGGAAACTGGCAAGTCCAAATCTCCTGATTGAGTGGGATATTTTGCTCGAAGCAATCCATTAGGAAGCCAGCCTACACTTTGATAAAAGCCATGGATTTAAAGAAATAGACCTCGTGGTGAGCCGAAAAGCAGATTGATAGATAAAATCAAAGGTTCCTACAGAGCTCTAAACACTAATATGGAATAAACCCAAGATAGGCGGTGGAGAAGAAGAAAAGTTCGGGCAGGGCTAAAGATCTTCAAGGAAAGCCAGAAAATAAACGTCAGCACGTACAAGAATAATATAAGGATGTAATGGTGATGCACATAAAGTTTTTTCGGTCCTTGAATGCAACAGTTTGTTTATCCGTCCTATTCTGTACTAGTTTGACTTCTTTCTCCTGCGGAAAACCGAAGCGCTGAACCGTAGTAAGAAAGTATCAATTGGAAAACTAATCTCGCATAAAACAGCGGGAACCTATTAATTTAAACTAATCAAATCATGATGGGAAGCAGGAAAATCTACAATACATATTTTAGGTAAAAAGGTCTGATAAATGGAAAAAATGGCCGAAGAGTGGAAAGAATCTATTATTATTCCAATTCACAAAAAGTGATTTAAGACATATTGCAATAACCATCTGACTCATTCCTGTTTGTTAAAAAATATTGAAATTAATCCTGACTCCGTCAAATATCGCCAATCAATCATCGCCGGTCAAATATTCGAGAAAAAAAAATAATATAACGGTACCGTACATCAGCTTTTTATGGATTCTAAAAATAACATTTGACTCGATTAACCGTCAGAAGTTGTATAATATTCTTGTCGGAAAGGTAATACAAGAAGAAAAAAAGTTATCTCAATAGGCGGGCGCAAGCGACGGTGCTGCTTCTGCGACGGCGCTGCAGGAACTAGAGAAACGGGGATAAAAGCGGGGCCATTACCTGGGATTCATAGGTTTTTTTGGCGTTTTTAATTTATTTTTCCATAATTAAAACCCGATTGAGCAAACAATCATTTGAAAAATATCTAATAGGTATTGCTCGGTCCCTCATTGTTCAATTAGAAAATCAAAAGACGTGTCAATCCCTTTTATTTCCAAAAAATAAAAAGCTTCTTAAAGAGTGGATTGTAAAATTAAGAATAGATAAGCCTGTTTCGAAACATATGACGATATGTAGTCTTTATTTTAAAGAAAGAGACTATATTTATCCAGGTAAATATTAGTATTTGACATTTTATTATTCCAAAATGCTAGTTTTATGCAAATAACATTGAGACCATAGTGTCATAGATTTGTTTTTCTTTTTTAATTTTCCCCATTTTTCTATTACATCCGTTGTGCTTAATTGTTCCATGTTTTCAATGCGAAGCCTGACAGTTTTGACAAATAAATAAATAATATGACAAAGAATCTAAGCTGTCATAACAATGATTGTGTGAATAGGTAATTAATGTTATTACTAACCGAAAAACGTCGAGTAAAGTTACAATGATGTGTTTGCATTTACCAGAACTACCAGCTTTACACGTACAATGATAAGAAAATTGCTTATTATTATTAATAAATTTGATTTCCACTTTTATTTGATGGGGCAGTCCTTTACGATTGCTAGTTTAAAGGCACGAGACTTGTAAAATAACTGTTTTTTTATTTTTAGATGTTATTCCACATGTAAATATGTGATTTGCATCAAGAATAGCCAGCCCTTCAATTAATGGTCTTTTAAAATTACCAATTATCTCTATCACATCAACTAAGTCTAACACCGTTCTTTCCGACATTTTGCAAAACTACTAGCGCACTCTATATTCGATTGCGCCCGCCTATAACAATGTATTCGACCGAAATATTATGTATATCGTTCGATCGTGTTCAAAACAATTGGGCTCCCTTTCACTTGTTCTATTCACTTAAGTGCTAGAATTTGCCGTTAGAGAGGAGATACGTTCCGAAAAGTGTTTGAATCTGGATGGAACGTATTACATAATATTAGACATGTCAATAAGGTGTGTAGCTGCCTGAATGAAAAATTCAGAGTGGTCTGAAATAATGGCTACCGTAAATATAAAAAATATAAAATAAAGTTTTGATAATAATAAACTGATTGTTTACCCCTGGAAGAATAATTCAAAGCTTAGATAAGAAATTTAAAATCAAATTAAGCCTGATTTGCCCTCTTTACGAAACTATTAACATGGCACTGGATTGATAGGACTGACGGGGAAAACTAATGAAAGCTGGCGGATCCGTGAAAGACTTTGATGAAGTGTCGGGGAAAAGGCAGGAGACAATTTTCCGCCCCTGCGCACAGTCATCTCTAAATACATAATCTACCAAGCGCTACAAAAATTTAAAAACAAGGTTCCATTACTCTTCTCGACATTTTCTGACGTGGAATCTTGTCTCTATGCTGATTTTGACCCGCGAATAAATTTATAGCATAATATATCATATGTCCTGAGTAAGAAGGAAAGAATTGCCAGACTATCAGAAATATGTTTTTATTTCATGCCTGAGATGGAAAAATAAATTAAAATTTTAAAGGTAATACAGTTAGTAAAGAGTAATAATCTTTTTATTACTATTAATTGTATTCTAGGAGTTAAATGGTTTGCATTGAAGGACTATGATATATTTCCATAAACATTATATATCTTATATCTCATTATATATTTCAGAATTTCTACATTGAGCTGGAGAGTTTTGAGAAGTTATGTTGATTTCGAAAATTAAGGAGGTCAAATGAAAGGCATTCGACCATCTCACCATTAGAATGTGAGGAATAGATGGGTACTTTGGATTAATTGAAGAGGATTAATTGTTTCTGATGTCAGAGAATCTATATTTTAGCGTCCCAGCTGAAGGGCTTTTTACAGTTTGGCGACCGTCAGAAACCTTATGACGAGCTCTACTCAGAAAGCACGGGGGGGGGGGGGAGGGAAGTGGACAATTGTAGTGGAACCGATAGCAATTCACTATATCGGAGATTATAGGCTTAACATACCAGTATTAATCCCCACAACTTACTTATTTTACAATTTAGTATTTATTATGGCTATAAGCGTAACAATAGTGATATTTATAGTTTTTATGTGACATAACTACTCATTGTAGTATTGGAGAACGAGGAATATGAATGAATGGTTTTATTTTTCAATTACTACATTATTTACTATGGTTATCTACAAAAAACCTCCACGATGAACTAATTGTCCGTCTCTTGGAGTCCGTCTAGCATAGAATATTTAATGCAATTTATATTAAAAAAGAGATAAATACAAAAATAAAACAAACAAATATTATGAAGTATTGAATGAAAATATATGCAAATACGGCTCAATACATAACAATAAAAACAACAATAGCTCAGAATTCATAGTTACATAGTATTTACAAATATATACAAAAGAAAGATTACATAAATACCAAACCTTAAAGGGTAAATACCAAACCTTCTTTGGTATTTACCCTTCAATGAGATACATACATTTTAAATTAAATTTTGCCAATCAAAAGTTCAATTCTGTAATAAGTAGCTTTCTGTAACTATAAGCCTCTCTAATATAGCTATATAACCTAACCCAGTCTTCGCCATTAAGGTGCTCTATAACTGAACTTTCGTCAAGAACCGATTTTTCTAACTATTTTCTACTGAATTCACTGAGTTTAGTGCATTTTCCTAAGAAATGAACTACGGTTTCATTTTTATTTAGATTGCACATACTGCATTCTTAAGTTCTTTTCTGGTCCCACGGCATAACTTTTAAGTTCAGAAGTTCCACCCTCGCCTTAAAAATTTACTTAATAAATTGTGATTTATGTTTGCCACCAATATAGCAATTTTTGAGGTGTCCAGTTTTTTATAAATTAGGAGGAATTTAGAGTTATTTCGGGATTTATTACAGTTATTAGTAAATTTGAATATTTCAACGCTTATACAGTTTTCTAAATTTGATGGCAATTCATCAGTATAAAGTTCTTGCTATTGAAATGGAAAATTTATCGTTCCATGCTTTTGACCAAGATACGTTTTTTGAAATTATAATTTTTGACAATAGCATAGGCAATCCTTGTTGAGGATATTTAAAAAATTTTAAGTGTTTAAAATGCAATCTATGCGTGAAAAAATATAAAGGTTAGGCACAGTTAGGTGTATTCAGGGGGAATTCCAAAAGGTTTTTTTTTTTTTTTTTTATTATTATTTTTTTTTTTAATAAAAAAAAAGCAGCTAAAGTAAGGAACGGGGAATACGGTAAGCATGTGAAACAAGTAAAACTTTTTCACAACACAACTGTCCACTCTTCTCCAAGTACAAAGACAGAAACAACTATGTATTCTTTTTATTATTAATTTATTTTTCTATTTTATTTTCCTATTTTCTTTCCAATCAAGTTCAATGCATAATATCTGTTTAAAAAAAAATCACAAATCATAAGGATGTGATAAATGAACCCCGCCTTCCAGTTTATCGGAGGATCACGGACAAATTTCGAAAGGGTTGCAGGAAGGGGGGCGAGCGGTCCTGCGAGGTCATCAACAAGGCTCATCCCCTAAATCCCGGGGGATGGCTCAGTGATTGTCCGTCAGCTTTAGATAGCGGCACGAGTAACTGCTTCTACTTATTGTCTTCATTTGTAGTCTCCATTCAACTCCGTTCGAGCTTAGTTCTCAATGATCTGCCCAATTTGTACAAACTGATACCGATAAATAAACATTGTAAATTTATTTCTTAAAATAGAGGAGAGGAGAATCGTATTTGTTATCTAAATTTGACAAAACGTTAAAACTTAATTGATAACAAACATATACGGATTACGATTTACGACAAGCATAGTAACAGACAGAGAAATCTTTAAAAAGAGAATTTTAATACATGACTTAAATACATTAATCTTAATTCACAACGATTTTAAATATAAATTAATGTCAAATAGACCTGGTCATTTTTCTAATTCAGCTACTCTAAGGTACAAATAAAAAAAAAAAAAGCAAAAAAAAAAAACTAACCAAAGGCTTGAGAAAGTCCCTTTTACCAATAACCTTATTACAGTAAGAAAAAATGTTTTCATCTACCTACCTTGCGATGTTTCGCCTAGAATTTTATTATCTTGAAAGGTTTTTAAGCAATTGTTTTTATTCAATAAAAACGCGATTGCCTTAAGGAAATACTATAACGGTACTTTCCTCCTTTTCCTCATAAAGTTTCTCCAATAAACCCTGAGCCGCCCTCTATATTAAAATATTAGAGAACTATAAAGTATTGAGTAATCTCTGCTCTTTTTGTAGTATTATTATATTTGTTAGATTAGGTTTTTCTTGTTTAGTTTTTTATTAATTTTTAATTTTATTGTGGTTAATAAACCTTTGGATATTGTTTGTTACAATCGAACGATAAAAAATATCTTACTTTATACTTTCTACATTACTAAATAAAACTAATGAAATTATATTATAAATACTTTTTTGGCCGTTGATGGTGAAGGACAGATTATTCTCCCGCTTCCAGGTGATGTTGGGCGCAGGTGAGCCGGAGGCCGCGCACCAGAAGGTCGCGCTACTATTCTCCCGGACCGTCATGTCGGTGCTTGTCCCTGTGTCCAGGATGTCTGGGGGAACTGGAAAAAGGAACACATGTTCTCTATGTTTTATATATATATACATTTATAATAATAATAACGAGCGAGATATAGATAGATATTAGATAAAATGAAAAAAAAAAAGGTATCACACATCTATATTTTCACCAGGATATATGTAAAGATAAATAAGTTAAAACCAATAAGCTACATATAATTATTTCTGATAGCTTAGCACTCTATATTGCATTCATAATATAATTATTACCTTAATATATTATACTGTAACGTTAAATGATTAAATAAAAACATTTGGTTTAGAATCCCAGACATTTTGTTGGAACGAAATGGCGGTTGGAGCGAACTGTCGTGGCGCGTGTTTGTGTCTGCTGAGTTCGAGCCCCATCTACGACGTTCTACGAGATTCTAGCCCCTTCACCTTACGAATATATATATACATATATATATATATATATATATATATATATATATATATATATATATAGCGATTGACTGGACAGTTAGTCTTTATGTCTTGATTGTGGAGCTCAAGCCATATAATTACTCGTAATATTTGTTGTAACATGCTCTAATATTTGTGTTATAATTCGTGTGACATTGAAAATTGTTACTCTTCTTTGAATAAATATTGTTCTACCCACAGAAGTGTTACAATATTAACAGAATGAATTCGCATCTATTTTTGATTTCTCACAACCAAAGATAGGTAGGGAGGCAGGCTTTGAATTTGTAGTTGAGGTAAAGTATGTATACACTCTTCTACAAAAAATAAATAGCCGGTGCACGGATTTTTTAAAATTTATATTATTTATGTATTTTTTGTAGACGAGTGATAAAAGAAAATAAATTGGCACTGAGGGTGGCAGGATGGCGGAGTGGGCAAACGCGTTTGAAAAATACGCGCTGCCCACAGCAATATATGATTGAAAACCCGAAGATATCAACTTCAAAATCCGGAGACATAGGATTTTTAAAAATACTCGGGATCAATCCATATCCCCTGTCCCGGAAATCCTCGTATAACCTAAAAAGCGAGGAAAGAGAGGAATAAAAAAAAAAAAAAATCTGGTGCGTGCGCGCAACACACAACTTTCACTTACCAACTTATTTAGATTAGAAATTGACGTGTTTTGTTAATTGCCACTTCACAAAGTCACAAATCTTTCCACATTCATTTCTTATTTTTACCTTTTATGAGTAATTTAAAACACACGTGAAAATGATACAAAATTTATTAAGTAAAGTACCCCCTCCATTTGATCAATATTGATGAAATTTTTACAGTCACATCTCGGGCATATTATTACATCAAATACTCAGTTTGATCAAAATCGTGAAAACCGTTTTTGAGTAAATAAAAAAAACACGTGAAAATGAGACAACATTTATTCAGTAAAGTGCCCCCTCCAATTGATCAATTTTGATGAAATTTTTACAGTCATATCTCGGGCATATTATTACATCAAATACTCAGTTTGATCAAAATCGTGAAAACCGTTTTTGAGTAAATAAAAAAAACACGTGAAAATGAGACAACATTTATTCAGTAAAGTGCCCCCTCCAATTGATCAATTTTGATGAAATTTTTACAGTCATATCTCGGGCATATGATTACATCAAATACTCAGTTTGATCAAAATCGTGAAAACCGTTTTTGAGTAAATAAAAAAAACACGTGAAAATGAGACAACATTTATTCAGTAAAGTGCCCCCTCCAATTGATCAATTTTGATGAAATTTTTACAGTCATATCTCGGGCATATGATTACATCAAATACTCAGTTTGATCAAAATCGTGAAAACCGTTTTTGAGTAAATAAAAAAAACACGTGAAAATGAGACAACATTTATTCAGTAAAGTGCCCCCTCCAATTGATCAATTTTGATGAAATTTTTACAGTCATATCTCGGGCATATTATTACATCAAATACTCAGTTTAATCAAAATCGTGAAAACCGTTTTTGAGTAAATAAAAAAAACACGTGAAAATGAGACAACATTTATTCAGTAAAGTGCCCCCTCCAATTGATCAATTTTGATGAAATTTTTACAGTCATATCTCGGGCATATTATTACATCAAATACTCAGTTTGATCAAAATCGTGAAAACCGTTTTTGAGTAAATAAAAAAAACACGTGAAAATGAGACAACATTTATTCAGTAAAGTGCCCCCTCCAATTGATCAATTTTGATGAAATTTTTACAGTCATATCTCGGGCATATGATTACATCAAATACTCAGTTTGATCAAAATCGTGAAAACCGTTTTTGAGTAAATAAAAAAAACACGTGAAAATGAGACAACATTTATTCAGTAAAGTGCCCCCTCCAATTGATCAATTTTGATGAAATTTTTACAGTCATATCTCGGGCATATTATTACATCAAATACTCAGTTTAATCAAAATCGTGAAAACCGTTTTTGAGTAAATAAAAAAAACACGTGAAAATGAGACAACATTTATTCAGTAAAGTGCCCCCTCCAATTGATCAATTTTGATGAAATTTTTACAGTCATATCTCGGGCATATTATTACATCAAATACTCAGTTTGATCAAAATCGTGAAAACCGTTTTTGAGTAAATAAAAAAAACACGTGAAAATGAGACAACATTTATTCAGTAAAGTGCCCCCTCCAATTGATCAATTTTGATGAAATTTTTACAGTCATATCTCGGGCATATTATTACATCAAATACTCAGTTTGATCAAAATCGTGAAAACCGTTTTTGAGTAAATAAAAAAAACACGTGAAAATGAGACAACATTTATTCAGTAAAGTGCCCCCTCCAATTGATCAATTTTGATGAAATTTTTACAGTCATATCTCGGGCATATTATTACATCAAATACTCAGTTTGATCAAAATCGTGAAAACCGTTTTTGAGTAAATAAAAAAAACACGTGAAAATGAGACAACATTTATTCAGTAAAGTGCCCCCTCCAATTGATCAATTTTGATGAAATTTTTACAGTCATATCTCGGGCATATTATTACATCAAATACTCAGTTTGATCAAAATCGTGAAAACCGTTTTTGAGTAAATAAAAAAAACACGTGAAAATGAGACAACATTTATTCAGTAAAGTGCCCCCTCCAATTGATCAATTTTGATGAAATTTTTACAGTCATATCTCGGGCATATGATTACATCAAATACTCAGTTTGATCAAAATCGTGAAAACCGTTTTTGAGTAAATAAAAAAAACACGTGAAAATGAGACAACATTTATTCAGTAAAGTGCCCCCTCCAATTGATCAATTTTGATGAAATTTTTACAGTCATATCTCGGGCATATTATTACATCAAATACTCAGTTTAATCAAAATCGTGAAAACCGTTTTTGAGTAAATAAAAAAAACACGTGAAAATGAGACAACATTTATTCAGTAAAGTGCCCCCTCCAATTGATCAATTTTGATGAAATTTTTACAGTCATATCTCGGGCATATGATTACATCAAATACTCAGTTTGATCAAAATCGTGAAAACCGTTTTTGAGTAAATAAAAAAAACACGTGAAAATGAGACAACATTTATTCAGTAAAGTGCCCCCTCCAATTGATCAATTTTGATGAAATTTTTACAGTCATATCTCGGGCATATGATTACATCAAATACTCAGTTTAATCAAAATCGTGAAAACCGTTTTTGAGTAAATAAAAAAAACACGTGAAAATGAGACAACATTTATTCAGTAAAGTGCCCCCTCCAATTGATCAATTTTGATGAAATTTTTACAGTCATATCTCGGGCATATTATTACATCAAATACTCAGTTTAATCAAAATCGTGAAAACCGTTTTTGAGTAAATAAAAAAAACACGTGAAAATGAGACAACATTTATTCAGTAAAGTGCCCCCTCCAATTGATCAATTTTGATGAAATTTTTACAGTCATATCTCGGGCATATGATTACATCAAATACTCAGTTTGATCAAAATCGTGAAAACCGTTTTTGAGTAAATAAAAAAAACACGTGAAAATGAGACAACATTTATTCAGTAAAGTGCCCCCTCCAATTGATCAATTTTGATGAAATTTTTACAGTCATATCTCGGGCATATGATTACATCAAATACTCAGTTTGATCAAAATCGTGAAAACCGTTTTTGAGTAAATAAAAAAAACACGTGAAAATGAGACAACATTTATTCAGTAAAGTGCCCCCTCCAATTGATCAATTTTGATGAAATTTTTACAGTCATATCTCGGGCATATGATTACATCAAATACTCAGTTTGATCAAAATCGTGAAAACCGTTTTTGAGTAAATAAAAAAAACACGTGAAAATGAGACAACATTTATTCAGTAAAGTGCCCCCTCCAATTGATCAATTTTGATGAAATTTTTACAGTCATATCTCGGGCATATTATTACATCAAATACTCAGTTTAATCAAAATCGTGAAAACCGTTTTTGAGTAAATAAAAAAAACACGTGAAAATGAGACAACATTTATTCAGTAAAGTGCCCCCTCCAATTGATCAATTTTGATGAAATTTTTACAGTCATATCTCGGGCATATGATTACATCAAATACTCAGTTTGATCAAAATCGTGAAAACCGTTTTTGAGTAAATAAAAAAAACACGTGAAAATGAGACAACATTTATTCAGTAAAGTGCCCCCTCCAATTGATCAATTTTGATGAAATTTTTACAGTCATATCTCGGGCATATTATTACATCAAATACTCAGTTTAATCAAAATCGTGAAAACCGTTTTTGAGTAAATAAAAAAAACACGTGAAAATGAGACAACATTTATTCAGTAAAGTGCCCCCTCCAATTGATCAATTTTGATGAAATTTTTACAGTCATATCTCGGGCATATTATTACATCAAATACTCAGTTTGATCAAAATCGTGAAAACCGTTTTTGAGTAAATAAAAAAAACACGTGAAAATGAGACAACATTTATTCAGTAAAGTGCCCCCTCCAATTGATCAATTTTGATGAAATTTTTACAGTCATATCTCGGGCATATTATTACATCAAATACTCAGTTTGATCAAAATCGTGAAAACCGTTTTTGAGTAAATAAAAAAAACACGTGAAAATGAGACAACATTTATTCAGTAAAGTGCCCCCTCCAATTGATCAATTTTGATGAAATTTTTACAGTCATATCTCGGGCATATTATTACATCAAATACTCAGTTTGATCAAAATCGTGAAAACCGTTTTTGAGTAAATAAAAAAAACACGTGAAAATGAGACAACATTTATTCAGTAAAGTGCCCCCTCCAATTGATCAATTTTGATGAAATTTTTACAGTCATATCTCGGGCATATTTTTACATCAAATACTCAGTTTGATCAAAATCGTGAAAACCGTTTTTGAGTAAATAAAAAAAACACGTGAAAATGAGACAACATTTATTCAGTAAAGTGCCCCCTCCAATTGATCAATTTTGATGAAATTTTTACAGTCATATCTCGGGCATATGATTACATCAAATACTCAGTTTGATCAAAATCGTGAAAACCGTTTTTGAGTAAATAAAAAAAACACGTGAAAATGAGACAACATTTATTCAGTAAAGTGCCCCCTCCAATTGATCAATTTTGATGAAATTTTTACAGTCATATCTCGGGCATATTATTACATCAAATACTCAGTTTAATCAAAATCGTGAAAACCGTTTTTGAGTAAATAAAAAAAACACGTGAAAATGAGACAACATTTATTCAGTAAAGTGCCCCCTCCAATTGATCAATTTTGATGAAATTTTTACAGTCGTATCTCGGGCATATAAATAGATCAAACACTCAGTTTAATCAAAATCGTTAGAGCCGTTTTTGAGAAAATCTAAAAATACTTAAAAAGTTATTAAATAAAGTACCCCCTCCATTTGAGCAATTTTGATGAAATTTTTGCTGTCACATCGCGGGCATATACATACACTAAATACCCAATTTCAGGTTCGCACGGTTTATAGTTTTTGAGCTAATCTGTTCACACACACACACACAGACACACACACACACACACACACAGACCATTTCGCGGGACTTGGTTAATTGGACTCAGGGGACCCCAAAACGTGTATTTCCGTTGAAAACCGGAAGTCGAAATTTTTCACGATCGCAATACTTCCACTTACTATATATTTCATATATAGGTAAGTGAAAGTAAAAAAAAAAAATCTGGTGCGTGCTCGCAACACACAACTTTCACTTACCAACTTACTTAGGTAGAAATTAATGCGTTTTTTTAATTGCCACCTCTCAAATGAATGGAACGGCTTTAATTATGACATGCGTGGGCTCAACGAGTTTTATGAGTTGACTGAATATTTTTCTTTTTTTCTCCTCTTTATGTTTTCTTTATTTTTGTCATATCTCATACTTAGCCATTTCTTATTTTTAGGCGTAACGAGAGACAGTTAATTTCTCCATTTAAACAAAAACAAAGGTACTTTATAAGAAAGAAACAAACAAAAAAAAAAAGCCCCCTCAGAACATTTTAATAATGATAAAGCTTACCTGATATTAAAGAAAACCTAATTTTCATTAAACATGACGAATTTGATAAAAATAGTTAAAGCCGTATTTGAGTTAACCGAAAAAAAGATAAAAATTGGAAAAAAAGTCATGAAATAAAGTGCCCCTCAGTTGGACCAATTTTGATGAAATGTTGGCTTTTACATATTTGGTATGTACATACATCAAATACCCAGTTTGATCAAAATCGTTAAAGCCATTTTTGAGTAAATAAAAAAAACACGTGAAAATGATACAAAATTTATTAAGTAAAGTACCCCCTCCGGTTAATCAATTTTGATGAAATTTTTACAGTCATATTTCGGGCATATAAATAGATCAAATACTCAGTTTAATCAAAATCGTTAGAGCCGTTTTAGAGAAAATCGAAAAAAACGTAAAAAGTTATTAAATAAAGTACCCCCTCCCTTTGAGCAATTTTGATGAAATTTTTGCTGTCACATCGCGGGCATATACCTACACCAAATACCCAATTTCAGGTTCCCATGGTTTATAGTTTTTGAGCTAGTCTGTTCACACACACACACACACACACACACACAGACACACACACACACACACAGACCATTTCGCGGGACTTGGTTATTTCGACTCAGGGGGTCCCAAAACGTGTATTTCCGTTGAAAACCGGAAGTCGAAATTTTTCACGATCGCAATACTTCCACTTACTATATATTTCATATATAGGTAAGTGAAAGTAAAAATCTGGTGCGTGCTCGCAACACACAACTTTCACTTACCAACTTACTTAGATTAGAAATTATTGTTTTGTTAATTGCCACTTTCAAAGTTACACATTTTTCCACATTCATTTCTTATTTTTGTTTTCATTTGCTCAAAAAAAAAAAAAAACTAATTTCTTTTATTATTAAATAAAAGTTTTTACTTGTGATAATTCGGCAATGCAAGCATAATACTCCAAGTCTCTGATTTTATAATTCTCTATGTACTTGTTGAATATTTCATTTAGTTCCGATGAAACAAATAATTTTCTTAAATGAACAGAGCATCTTTAATTATAACGCATTGGTTTGTCATTAAAGGCGTACGGCGCATGCGTCAGCCTAAGGTGTTTTATGTGTTGACGGAATTTTTCTCTTTTTTTCTCCTGTATATGTTTACTTGATTTTCTTCATATGTCATATTTAGCCATTTCTTATTTTTGGGCGCGATGAGAGACAGTTAATTTCTCAATATAAACTAAAACAAAGGTACTTTATAGGAAAACAAAAAAGGCCCCTTCCCCATTTAAGCCCCCTCAGAAAATTTTAATACTGATAAAACTTACCTGATATTATTGAACACCTAATTTTCATTAAACATGACGAATTTGATCAAAATCATTAAAGCCGTTTTTGAGATAATCGAAACAAAGGTAAAAATTGGAAAAAAAGTTATGAAATAAAGTGCCCCCTCCGTTTAACCAATTTTGATGAAATGTTGGCTGTCACATCTTTGGCATATACAAACGTCAAATACCCAGTTTGATCAAAATCTTTAAAGCCGTTATTGAGTAAATAAAAAAAAACACATAAAAATGATACAAAATTTATTAAGTAAAGTCCCACTTCCGGTTGATCAATTTTGATGAAATTTTTACAGTCATATCTAGGGCATATTAATACGTCAAATACTTAGTTTAATCAAAATCGTTAGAGCCGTTTTTGAGAAAATCGAAAAAAACCTAAAAAGTTATTAAATAAAGTACCCCCTCCCCTTCATCAATTTTGATGAAATTTTTGCTGTCACATCGCGGGCATATACATACACTAAATACCGAATTTCAGGTTCGCACGGTTAATAGTTTTTGAGCTAGTCTGTTCACACACACACACACACACACACACAGACACACACACACACACACAGACCATTTTGCGGGACTTGGTTATTTCGACTCAGGGGACCCCAAAACGTGTATTTCCGTTGAAAACCGGAAGTCGAAATTTTTCACGATCGCAATACTTCCACTTACTATATATTTCATATATAGGTAAGTGAAAGTAAAAAAAAAAAAAAAAAATCAGGCACTGATATCAAACCTATACTTCTAGTATTTTTTTTTTTAATTTATTTTAATCTGTTTATAGTAATTTAAATGAGGAAATAATTATAAGAAAAAAATCTTCAGACAAATTGTTTTATATATATACAAAGTCAAATGAATAATTTAATAAACAAGAAAAATTTAATAAAAACACTAAGCTGAATAACGTATGAGTATTTAAATAAACCTGATTTTTTCCTTCTTTTTTTTTTTCAAAGTGATGAGAAAATAAAATGACCATTTTCTTAGAATTGGAGATCCAGTTAATTTCTGATTCCAATAAAGTTTTATTATATAAGGCTTTATTAAAAATGTATACATTTTATAATGAATTTCGAAACAAAATTCGAAGTATTCCATTGCAAACATTTTTGCGAATTATTAATTAACTAATGAAAAAAAAATTAAGAAATAAAATCGAGGTAGGTACTAATTAAGTTATACAGAAATATCTTACTTCTATAGGAAAAGTCAGGTCATCAAACTAAGAGGTAAAAAAACAAAATTGTATTTTTTTAATTTTTAATTAACTTGTCAATTACAAAAGTCTCGCCTTTTCTTTTTAAATTATGCTCTTAAAGAAATAATTAAAAGCTCTTCTAACAAGCAAAGAGTTTCTAGAAAAGATATCCGTTATAAATAAATAAATAATAATTTTTGATGGTATAGATTTTTATAAAGAACTAAATAAGCATCAACAAACTCAAGATGCCGACAATATCGGTTCCTTCCGTTTCAATTTCCAAATGGCTCTTTTAACTTCTTCACTATTCAATTATTTTCTTCACAGTGCAATAGTGCAGTATTCCGATATGGGATAGAGCATTATTTTCCGTATCTGAAATATCTGAAGGGTTCCATTGTATAAATAATTTATTTATACTTTATAAGCAAGGGAAAGCTGTTTAAATGCCACATTTAATTAAATTAAAACGAGATATATAAATGAAGGTTTCGAATTCAACGTTTTTATTGGGTGAAAATACTATTCAAACTCACATAACATTCCTTTTGATTAAGATATACTCTAAGATTTGCCAACGTTAACAGCGTTTTATTTGAACCAACACAACGTTCGATGAGTCAGTGCGTTGTACATTTGATGGGGTCAACATCCGGATTTCAAGTCGCTCGTTAGCGAATGGACGGGAAAATAAGATCAATAATTCCTCAAGGACTATACAATCCACGACTGCCTCTTCAATCCAAGACTGCCTATACAATCCACACCGTTTCCCAATCCCACGCAATCCTAATTCCCTGCACTTACATAGGGCTGCGAAATGATCCCAAGTTCCGCTTTGCTGATGGGAATTAAGAACCCGTCTGATCCTTTAAATAGGCTGGTGCAGTAATTCTGAGGTCGGGGTTGGCCTTGAGGTCAATAACATCTGAAAGTAAATACTTAAATGGTCAACACTCCTAATGCGGACTCGGATGATATTTAGTTCTAGATATATACCTAATAGTTCTGATCCTCGATCCAGAATCTCGGAAAGCGAGATTTTTGGAACTTCACCTTGACAAAAATTGGTGAGGAAAATTCAATTTGACCGAAAAGAAAAAACTTACTACGAATTGCTGACAAGTCCTGTATATTTTCGTGAACTAAAAAAGTCGCCATTAAGGAAATACTTTGTAAATTGGTTTATATTAATTTGTAAAGTAAACAGTATAATTATTATTATAAAATATAAATATTTATATTTATTTGAACCAACAAAACGTACGACGAGTCAGTGCGGTGTATATTTGTGGGGCAATATCCGGATTTCTGACAAGTCCTGTATATTTTCGTAAACTAAAATAGTCGCCATTAAGGAAATACTTTATAAAATAATATAAACCAGGTCAGGGATGAGGGCGATGGGAGATCCAAAAAAATCCGGGTAGTTAATGTGCTCCTGGGCGCAGAAACTGCTCCTCAGGAACACCAGGTTGTAATTGGTTGTTAGGGGAAACACACACATAAGTCCGCTCGTCCAACCCTCTCAAAAATTCAGTAATTTAAAGCACTGTAAGAATAGTAAACGCTTATATGTACTTATTATAAAATAATCTGAAGTTTCCCATAGTAATGTCATAGTATGACATACTAATAAATGTCATTTGCAATGAAAACAATAAATAAGAGTCAAACTCGTGTAATATCTGAAAAGATAGGGAAGGTAGTTATTGAAAGATGAAGCGTCCATAATAGACCAAAACGTTGTTCCAAGGAGTAACTATCCACCAACCAACAAGAAGGTAACTACTAAACATTGTACTTTGAGTGATTTTCCGGGCCTGACCATGAAAGATATGAATTCCTACATAAAATTCAAGTGTAAGAACTTCGAATATTATTGATAGTACTACTTAATTACAACTACTACTCTTTGACTGATATAAGTAAAGTTTACATGTAAATTCCGCTTAAGTCACTAGAACTAATAAGTTGGATCCTTAGCGGATATCTAATCGCCTGGATAGCAGAAGAACTTGAGCTCATCCCCTAAGGCTGAGAACAAGACAGAAGCACAATCTCCCTGTTTTGTGACCATTACCACTCCCAGAGGACACTGTTTTGCCCAGAGCTGAGGATTACAAGAAGTTTCCCTCCGCGAGCAGGCCCTTGGTAATTACCGAGAGTCAACACTCCTCCTCATCCCGGGGTAATGAGCTGGAAGTCTGAGATAAAGAAACTAATTACCTGAAGCCGGGCTAACAAGTATTATCATCATCTTGCCGAATAAGGATGACTAGCAAGATTATTTAAGCTGATATTGTAGATCTTACAAGGGTCGTGTTTTTCTGCCTCAGGAGCGAAATTAGATGTGGCATACGCTGATGAAACAAGTAAAGCTGTAAATCGATTATATTCAACTATGCCATGTTCGTTTGGTACTATAATTCTAACTCTGAAAGTTTCGTTGCCGTCTTGTGTTCTTGTGCCTCGAAGAAATGTGTGAAAAGATATTAATAAAACAGAAACGGGTCCAGGTGGATAAGAGCGGTTTCTGAAATTTTCTGATGAGAGGGGCACACTTTATTTCAATATGTCAAATCTTTAGGGGTTTGTATACATAGTCAAAGTTACCTTTCACTGGAGGAGTTAATTACGAATGCATTAGTTTTTGGACTGGCTTAATCGGCCATATAAATTGTGGAATATCGAGGTCTGTATGGTCGGTTCTATTCGTGATATAATAAGAAGCTAAAGGATTTTGGATTGTATGGATTGGATAGGAGAGGAATTTGACGGTAAGGAGGCTTTTAGCGTTAGTCTAGCATAATGCGTCAAGAAGTACCTGTAACTCTTCAATCTACAGTGTTACTTAGTTGTTTTATTTTTTTTTCCCCTTTCATAAGTGGGAAGGTCTATGTAAAGGTTCGTAGAAGGTAAATATGTATTTTATACTATTTCAAAACGTATTCGAAGATCCGAAAAAGACCATGTTGTCTTCTATATACCCAAAACTCTTCAAAGTATTTATTTTTTTTTTTTTTACAGTCTAACAAAAAGTTTGCAATGACTATAAATAAAGCTCAAGGGCAATCACTGAGCTGGTATCAACTTGGTATCCCTATGTTTTTCTCATGGTCAGCTTTACGTTGCATGCTCTAGAGTAGATTCATCTAAATACCTAATTATATATGCCCAAGAGGGTAAAACTAGAAATAAATTATATCCTAAAGTTTTAGAATAATAATCTACTACTGCTATTTGTGTTGTATTTTTTTTTTTTATAAAATTGTTCACGTTTATTAGAAAGATGAAATTCCCCGAGTGAAACCGGGATATACAGCTAGTAATAAAATAATAAGTAAAAAAATATTTACTTAAATTGGGATAAAATCCTAACTTATATTCTTATATCTCCCAACCCCTTATCTGAATGGGAGGGAAGTTCCTCATGCGAGGTTTAGAGATTGAAAAATAAATTTGGATATGATTTTATATATATATATATATATATATATATATATATATATATATACATATATATTTATATATATATATATATATATATATAATGTTTAATGTTATATTTTTTTACTTTATCGTTTTAACTGTTTAACTATTTATTTTTTTAGCTGTTAATATATTTGTTTTAATATTTTATTTTTTTTTTACTTTTAAACTAGGTATGGTTTTTTTTTACTGTTTAATAATGGTTTCTTTTTAAAAGTTAGAAACCTTTATAAAAGAAATTTTCAAAAGTACGAAGGAACATAGTTGTTACGAATATTTGGGAATACAGTGATGCATAACTTTAAACTAATTCAGCAAAGTCGAAAACAGCTATTATTTAAGCATCAAGAGCCAAAGGACCGGATCAATAGATGATTGCATGGTTAATACATCACTCTGAGCTTCCTTCCAAACACCAAAGAGTAAACAAATCAACACATCACTGATGTATTCAGCCTACACACCCTTACTCTCAACTCATTTATAAGAGTCAAAATGCCAGTAGCGATGGTTAATGTTTCTCCATTTAAATCTTTCAAATTTGTTTCAAACAAAATTTTTATCCTCAATAATAATTCTTTTAAAAGAATTATAATTGTTTTATTATTTATAATATGCTTAGGATGGGACGTAAAATGGAGGTCCCGAGCCTGTGCGATGTCAGGTACTCGTTAAAAATCCTATCGCCATTAAGTATACCTGGTTAGGCAAAATTTAGTACTCCAACTGTATTACCCTCCGATTAACCATAGCAGCATAAAGTGATGTTAAATTATTGTGCAAACAATTTTAAACATAATATAAAAACACAAGAATTTGAAGCACACATTTAATTTCCGCAATAGTTTGTTTTGACCAATCAAGATACTATTTTGGCTGAGGATCATTAAAGGAATTATAAATGCATACTTATAATTGCTTATTTTATTTACTAGGTCAAAGTTGTGAGAAAGATGTAGGACTTAGAATAAAAATAAAACGAAAAATTTAAAATCGCCTATTAAATTTGCCACATCAATAGTGTTTGTAGTCACACAACAGATACTGCAATGTTCTAAAATTTATTCTCCCTCTCACTCTCTCTTTCTCTCCATCTTGATTGGACAAAACAAACTATTGCGGAAATTAAATGTGCACTTCAAATCCTTTCGTTTTTATATTATTTTTATAATTTTTTTGTACAATAATTTAACGTTACTTTATGCTGCTGTGGTTAATCGGAGGATTCTACAGTTGGAGTACTAAATTTTGCCAAACCAGGTATACTTAATGGCGATAGGATTTTATAACGAGTACCTGACACCGCACAGGCTCGGGACCTCCATTTTACTCTCTCTCTCTCTCTCTCTCTCTCTCTCTCTCTCTCTCTCTCTCTCTCTCTCTCTCTCTCTCTCTCTCTCTCTCTCTCTAAATATCTATTTCTCTTTCTACCCTTATAAAATCGAATATAAGCGACAATAGACAAACTTTATTTTAATAAGCAATGTTACAATATATAAAATAATCCGATATTTTTATAGATTAGCAGGGCCTATTGAAATTTCGTCTATTTTTGCGAGAATGGTGGAAGGGGATGAATGAAGAGAAGGGATTAATTTTATTTGTTTCTCTTTTTTTTCTGAAGTCACGTTTTCTGTGTCAGTTAAGAAATTCCTAGGTTTTATTATTTTAAAAAAATTATTTTCATGTTTAATATTATAAAATAAGTTATAATAAATATGAATGAGCCCTGGTGGAATGTTGGAAGTAAATGTAAATAGATAATTATTTTTATAATGCTTCTATATAAGCCTCTTCTTACAGTTATTCTAGTTTTATATAAATAAATCCATTTATCATAACTTGTTTAATTAGTACAGCTGCAAATTTCAGTAAATATAAATTGAAATAAAATGACCAAGAAGTCATTGTTTGCAGTGAGAGAAGAAAGAAAGGATTGAAGTTTGGAAATAATATGAAAACAAGGAACAGATGAACAAAATCAGTTTAGACATTTCTCTTTCAGAGAAGGGAAAGTTAAAAAGCTACAACACTAGAAGTGAATGAACTTAAGGAGAAGTTTTGTACAGTTGCCTAAATGTTATAATGTTTTAGGTCGTTATATAAATTCGGGCTATCATAGTATGGCTGCTAACTCAAAACTCATTCCCAAGTAAATTGGACTGGTCGACTTGGAGGAGAAAAGTTTGATCGTAAAGTAATCCCTGAGTTAAGATATTCATGCAGTTTTAAACTTTCAATAACTCCTTCCTTAAAGTGGTTTTAATCCGGGGATATTTTCTTATCCATTTAGTGCCTAATGACCTATACAGTCAACCTTGATCCCAGCTATTAAAGAGTATCAAACTTGTCTTCGCTTCTGATATACTTTTTTATCGATATTTAGGGATTGTATCGTAATTACTTAAGCTTCATTCTCCCAATCTCCTGTAGAATATACTAAAACCACACCCATAGCTTTGAGGGGCAGACGCAACATAAGTGAAGACGAAATGTGTTGGGCACTTGTCAAATAATAAGCGTTTTAATGTAAAGACGTAGGAAAGGGCAAAGAGTATTTTCTAACGCGTTTTCCCACTCGGCCATTGCGCCACCCGATATATTTTGAGTCGTAACCATCTTCTTGTTGACGTACAACATGTATATTTGTACTTGAATGTACATGTGTAGTGAATGCCCAAAAGTAGTCCCCAACTACACAACGTGCAGCGAATCAATTCACTATCGAATATACAGAATAATGAGATTTCAATTTAGGTCATAGATTTAAGAGAGATCTAAAATAATCTCTTAAGCCAACCAAAATATGCATTTCTGCCATTATATGTTATGGTTGGTTGGGATTCCTGATGAAACGAGACCGCCTTCCCAAACAACATTTTCCAGTTACGTAGACTTTGATAGAGTTACTCCGGTCTGCCATATTTCAAGCTCCAACTCCAACTCGATAACCCAACCAAGACTTTTCTCAGTGTTTGATTCAGTTTAAAACTTGGTAGGGGAAAGTTGACATTTATTTTCATATCACTAAAAAAATTGATTTGAAACTTTTTTTTTTAATTTGAAATAATCTGGTGTATAACTATCTAACTTCTTTGAAACGACATGACATTAAGGCTTATTGTTGTACAAGTTTTATAATAGATATTTTATCAGTAATAATTTTAGATTTGTTCATGTTAGGCTAGGAGATGTAGGCTAAAAATGAATGAATGCCAAGAGACTACTTGTCTCATTTACATTCGAACATGACTCTTAACCTTAAGTATATTTTAACAATAATAATACCGAACATTGGATACAATACGCTATTTGGGTCTATACATGGACAAACGATTGTATATTTGAACTATATTACTTGGCTGGATAGGACGAATGTTAACTGTCCACTTTGCAATATTGCGGAACAAGAGGATCTGTTTCACTTCTTGGCCGAATGTTCTGCTCTCAGTGAGATCCGTTCCGAGTTTCTGGGTGCTAGCCCTCTGCGAAATACATTCCTGATTTCACTTTTGAATGCCTCTTCAAAAACAGTGTGCCTGAAGATGGTGAATTTTGTTCGTCGTGCGTGGATTAATCTCCTTAATCCAATGTAGGCAGATCCTTATCATTTACAGTTTCCTTAAAATTTGTCTTAATGACTTACATTTATTTTATTTTTTTACTTTCACTTAACTATATATGAAATATATAGTAAGTGGAAGTATTGCGATCGTGAAAAATTTCGACTTCCGGTTTTCAACGGAAATACACGTTTTGGGGTCCCCTGAGTCCAATTAACCAAGTCCCGCGAAATGGTCTCTGTGTGTGTGTGTGTGTCTGTGTGTGTGTGTGTGTGTGTGTGTGTGTGTGTGTGTGTGTGTGAGTGTGTATGTGAACAGACTAGCTCAAAAACTATAAACCGTGCGAACCTGAAATTGGGTATTTAGTATATGTATATGCCCGCGATGTGACAGCAAAAATGTCATCAAAATTGCTCAAAGGGAGGGGTTACTTTATTTAATAACTTTTTAAGTTTTTTTTGATTTTCTCAAAAACGGCTCTAACGATTTTGATTAAACTGAGTATTTGATCTATTTTTATGCCCGAGATATGACTGTAAAAATTTCATCAAAATTGATCAACCGGAGGGGGTACTTTACTTAATAAATTTTGTATCATTTTCACGTGTTTTTTTTTATTTACTCAAAAACGGTTTTAAAGATTTTGATCAAACTGGGTATTTGATGTATGTATATGCCAAAGAAGTGATAGCCAGCATTTAATCAAAATTGGTCAAACGGAGGGGGCACTTTATTTCATAACTTTTTTTTGCAATTTTTACCTTTTTTCCGATTATCTCAAAAACGGCTTTAACTATTTTCTATTGGTAAATTGGTATGTTTAATCAAAATTAGGTGTTCTTTAATCACAGGTAAGCTTTATCGTTGTTATAATGTTCTGAGGGGGCTTAAATGGGGTAGGGGCCTTTTTTGTTTGTTTGTTTTTGTTTCCTATGAAGTATCTTTGTTTTTATTTATATGGAGTAATTAACTGTCTCTCATTACGTCTAAAAATGAGAGATAAGAAATAAATATGAGATATGATAAAAACCAAGTAAACATATAGAGGAGAACAAAATAAAAATATTCAGTCAACTCATAAAACACGTTGTTAACTAAATGAAATTTTAAACAAGTACATAGAGAATTATAAAATCAGTCGACTTGGAGTATTATGCCGAATTATCTCAAGTAAAAACTTTTATTTAATAATAAAAGAAATTAGTGTTTGTTATAGAGCAAATGGAAACAAAAATAAGAAATGAACGTGGAAAAATGTGTAACTGAGAGAGGAGTGGCATTAACACAACGCAATAATTTCTAATCTTTAACAAAGTTGGTAAGTGAAAGTTGTGTGTTGCTCGTACGCACCAGATTTTTTTCTCTTGTTTTATTTCAACACAGTATTTTTAAGAATTAAATTTATTTATTTTTTAAATAGGAATTATTGTATATTTTCTTTTGTATTAGTAAATATTAGTACGTTTTTTTGTTTGGTTATTTCACGCTTACTGTACAAGTAATGAATTGTATAAAATTAACCGGCAGACAGTTCGCTATGCCGTAATTTATTTTTATTTTTATAGTTATTTAAACAATTTGGTGTATATTGTATTATATTTTTCGCCCAATAAATATTATTACTATTACTATAGATGGACAAACGATTGCCATGGATAAATCATATCTGACGGAAAAGAGAATAACTTAATCAGGAATTCTTTCTAGACTACTTGACAAGCGTTCGTTATTGATGACGTTGTTTTGTTTAAAACAACCATGGATGTAGCTCTGATTGAGTTTAATATTTGACTATTAGTCAAGCCCCTTTCAGAAAACAATCTTAACTAACAATTATGTGAATTATGGGGAAAAAGCTAAAAAGTCAAATATGCAATCCTTATTACAGTCATTCCAATCAAAACTTTAATGAACAGCCAAAGATCACTCACATGGCATTTATGAAAGACTCACTCTCAATTCAACTCACTAAATAAAGCTTAATTCATCTCCAAAAATTCTTAAAATCCTCTAAGATTTATGTCTTTTTTTTTTTTATTTAGTTTTCTTTATTTTTTATTCCTCTGTTTTACCTTCCCCACATTACTATGGTAGATAGCAAATTAAACATAACTAAAAACTACCGATATATTTTCTAATCACTATTATAGATAGCAAATTAACAAAAATCCTCAGGATTAATTAAAAAATAAACACTAATAATTTTCATAAAAAAAAAAAAAAAAGCGAGGTAACTTAATAAACCCACTTACTATGTTCGAACCTACCCATGAAAGGGTACTTATCTATTCTGCTATGACAGTATTGGATCGATGCTCCACCTACAATTTGGTTACTTTTAATTAAATAATCAATGGGACAGAACATGGCAGTTGAGCAAGATCACCATGTTGCACATCAGCTGACCCGGAAACGGTACTTCCTTATTAAAACGTTTATTTGCGTATGTCTCAATAACGTATGTCACAAAGGGAGCGTTGATATAATTGATCCACTGAGTAAAACCAGGTTTAAGGGCCGTATTTATGAACGTTCCTAAGGAAGCAGTTAAGGTAACCTCAACTGGTTCCTATGTTAAGCTAACCTTTAAGCTTAAGTGTTCCTTTAGATAATTTTCATTTTATGAACCTTCCTTTATACTTCCTTTCCTTAACTAAATATGCATTTATTAAGGTGCAAATTTAAGGCCACCTTAACTAAACAACCAATCAGAGAACATTGATAAGAGTACTCTGCCGCTAGGTGTAACCTCCCTAAACTGACATCAGTGTTTACTTCACTCTTGTTTACTGTGTTGTTTAGAGTGTTTTAAGTAGTTAATGTGGCAATTACAGCTCTAGAACTATAAGAACATGATAATTGGAGTAGAAATCACTCAAAGATGAATAGTGTGCAAACATTGTTTGTGTAAAAGAACAAACAAATGTATACAATGTTTCATCTAACCGATTACAAAACAACTTAATGGATTCTTTAGGATAAAAATCAAAAATATCTTTATTATAAGATGAAGATGCAAATGAGAGTGAAAAAGTGTGATAAAACAATGTTAGGCAGTGTTAGTTCTCAAACTTTATTTCTCTTGAAGTTAGCTTGGAGGATGAGAGACTGCAATATTCTTCTAATTGAGATGTTTGTGATATACTATTGTATGTTCATTATATATTTCTTAATATTCTTCAAAATATTCTTGGATGGTTTAGTTCCAACCTTCTTCATGAGGAGTTGTAAATGTTAGATATGTGTAAATTAGTAACCAACTTATTTTAAAAAAGATGTGTGTTGGAAATGTGAAATATTAAAGCTTCAATTTCCTTAATAAGTAAGCTGAAATTTATTTTCAACAACTTCATATTCTTATATGAATTATTAAAAACTGATTGTTTACTTTAGAATGCAATTATTTTGTATTAGCATATTAATTATTGAAAAATGTTAGTGGATGTACATGTGTTTTGACATTTTATAAAGAATTGGTTTATTAGTGTGTATTATGATTCTGTTATTTATTTTTCATCTTTATATAATAATAAATAAAAGTTGTCTACCAATTTATTTCTGTTCTTTTTACATTTCTCTTACCACTCTTCCAAAAACTTGTTATACCTAACTTATCTAATTTCAACAAATTCCATGAAAGCCTTTTATGTAAAATAGGCATAGATAAATAAATAAACTTTAAAAATGTTAAATTGGTACTATTAAAATTACATTTAATTTTCTCAAATTGGATTCAGTCTATATTGATTTTGTTTTGTCAATGAGTAATTGAGTGAAAATATCTTTACTATCAATAATAAAGATTGTATTTCTCATTACAGTACTACTTGCAGAAGAAAAAAATGAATTCACTTAATATTCTTTCAGATGTTTATATCACCAACTAATCAAATATTTACAATTACAGCTCTAATCCTGGCTACTATAACATAATTAATGTTAGAAGTGTAGAAATGGAAAAGATTCAAAAGCATCTGCATCAAAATGTTTGTGATTAAAGTTGTACACTTAAGTAATACTATCAATACCTATACTAAATAAGTATTTATTAATTGAAAATAATACATCTTTTGTTTTGATTTTGCTTATATAGAAAAAAATTATCCGTCTCTCATTGTGCCTAGTAATAAAAATGGCTACATATGAAAACATTTGATAAATATATGGAGAAAAAAAGAAAAATATTACACCAAGATTAAAATTTTTATTCATCTTAAAAAGTGCAATAATATTTCACCACCTTTGTTGTTCATACCTCATATAAATAAAGTAAAAATTCCAAAAAGTCGTTGTTCTTAATAAACGGTTCTTTTTAATAAGTATTTAAGTCCTGATATTTGTTTTCTGTTTTTATTTCTATTATTAAATAGTTAAGGAGAGGCTAAAGGTAGCTGATCACCTACCTTAGCACTAAGGAAGGAAAACAGATCAAATTTATAGGAACACCTTAAGATCTAAGGCGTCCTTAAGATAAGAAAGGTAAAGGAACGTTTATAAAATGAAAATTGTGTTAAGGTTAGCTAAAGGTGGCATTTTAAGGAAGCCTTTAAGTAAGGCGTTCCTTAGGATCGTTCATAAATACGGCCCTAAATGTTGGACCTTGAGCTTAGTATATCAGATCCTTCACTGTAAAATAAAAAGGCATTAATTATAAACTGCTTTCAGAAAAAATCCTTCCCTACCTCCAGATATGCCCATTTAAGAACACAACTGGATGAAAACCACATAGATGTGCTGAGAGAGCACATTTTCAAACAGCGTTTGCTAGGAACTGAAGAAACTTTGCCGACTACATTGGACTAAGCCAGAAGTTGTGCGGTTTCCTTCTCCGGCACTTATGGCGGTAGATGTCTTAGTTCAGTGCAGGCTCTTGAGAAGATTGACCCCTTTCATTGGGAGTGTTGCTTTAGTTTCTTACGGTTACTGTTTCCAGTTGGTTGTTCCTTGGATATTTGTCCTTCCTTGAATCTTCGTGAGGTACGTACAATGTTCCACAGACCTTTGAATTTAGTTAAACTTTTACCTGTTAATTGAATGTCAAAGACCATAAGGAAGCCATACATTTGTATTATATTTATCTTTGCTTTAAGGAAAGAAAAAAAAAAAACCCTTCAAGATTTGGCCGAATCAGATAGATTAGATACACGAAAATAAATTAAACAACCGACTACAGAAAGAACTTTGATCATGCAGGTATGCCCGAAACAACAGTGTTACTGATAGAAAAATAAAAAGAAACAAGAGAACATAATGTTTGGCTAAAATAAAGGAGCTCCTTAATGGAGAGAATAGTTAAGGTTCCAGTAAAAAAAAAAAAAATAAAAAAAAAAAACAAAAAATAAAAAATAAAAGAACAATAATTGTTTTCTCAACAATTAGCCATTTACTTGAAATAAATCAAAACTTAATGCTTATTTGGGAACGAATTATAATTTTTTTTTCAATTATATTGTTATAGAAGTACCTAAAAATACGACTTAAGACAATGGAGAAAAATGAAGATGGGGTCATTAAACCTAATATAATATGATTAGTTTCAGATCAAGCTCAGACATTGGCATTTAACAATGTATCCTTGGGAAAAAATATAAGGGATTGTGCATGAGAACAGTCCCTGATTTTATATATGGAAATTTATTTATAGAAACGAAGCCACCGGGGGACTATTTATTTCTGACGATTCATCCCCAAGAAGCTTCTGATCGAGCACTTTTTAGTCTATGAAGAGTAGGCTGGTGCTATTCTGTTGACCCTTTACGGATTGCTTAATAATTCTATATTATGTTTTCTTTTTTGGCTATGTAAGAGCATACAAATTTGGGTTATTCTGGAGGTGTAACCCAATCTGTTCTATCGATGGTTAAGAGTTATATGTTTTGTGGGAAACATTACGTAAAACAGAGCGTCAGTAAAATTTGGAAAATGGAAGTATTCAAGTAAAATGGAAACTTCAACCCGCTGCTGCAAGAATTTAGAATACGAAAGCAAGCAACCACGGAACGCCGGCCGGCAAGAGTAGTGACAAGCTGAAATTTTATTTTTTCGGTTTATGTACTTAGCATAAATGAAATATAGTAGGTGAATTTAAGGAAAGTGACATAATTAAATTGGCAATACTCTATCTTTTTAAAGTTTAATATTTCTGAATAAATATCTATTTAAAGTTTAAGTTTAATATTTTATTAAATATTAATATTTTAGTTTAATATTTTAAAAGTTTAATATTTGTGAATAAATATCTATTTAAAGTTTAATATCTGTGAATAAATATCTTAACACTGAAAATTTGAATCTCTTGTCTATTAAATTTTAATTTTGAGAATATTATCTTTTTAACTATTTTTACTATTACTTATTACTACCCAGTTATTTTAAGTTTGAATAAGATTGATTACAGTTAAATTAAATGAATTTAATAACTTACCAACGACATTCAAGAATCCCATCTGACTCTTCATCGGGTCTGTGTTGATCTGGCACATGTACCACCCCCTGTCGGCCTGCCTGATCTCTTTGATGTGGAGGTACCAAGTCCTGTGGTCCGAATGGCTAACCCCGATTCTGTGGTTCTTGGTGATTACGTGGCTATGAATGGTGAGGATCGTCTGTGTATCCACCCGCAACCAAGCGACCTGGGATCAGACAGAATTTAGATTAGAGCATGATTAAATGTAAAAGTGCATAAGAGTATTAATAATTTGTTTTCCTAATTAAAAAAAAAATATTTAGCACAGTAAGGCTCCTATTTTCCGGGGAATCACATTTTCAGCCTGCGGTTGATCATGGTTTGCGCATACCCTCCTAGGGTCACGCTAATTTTCTATAATAAAAAAAATGATACCGTTTAACCGCTGGACAAGTAATGGCACCTCTAAAAGCAGATGAGCATTTCTGTTAATAACCTCTTCTAAATAGCTTACGATCTTCGACATACACTTGGCATAGGGATACTTAAGAACGATAGTTCGTGGACCCATCTTCAAGGACGCACTCACAAGAGGCAGTCGGTGCGTTCCGAGCCGCCCGGGTAGAGAGTCTTTATATATTCATAAGGCGATGACTGCGGTGGGGCTTTGACACGACCCCTAATGGCCGAACACATTACCTCCGCAACAGGTGCCTCCCTTCCCCTCCTTCTCCAACCAACCCTACCCCATCATGCACTACATCGAGTAGTACTTCATACAGATCTCTTGCAACAATTCTCAACTTGTTGTCGGAAGTAAAGATAATCTGCAATTTGCCATGTGAAACGCTGCGAATTGCAAATCTTGGGGCTTTTATGACTAACAAGAGATATAATCGTTCTTTATATTAAGCTATCGGTTGATGTTTGCAGCCTTCGTATACTGTGCTTGGCGATATGGCGACCAATCCCCCCCCCCCCCCCCCTGCAAATTCCAAACACCCGATTAATGGAATAAATCTTAAAACATTTCCAATATAATAAAATTTATGTAGATTTTAGTATTCTTATAAATATAAATAAGTGAGACATAGGCCCGCAACAAAATCTCTGAGACCGAGCCTGCAGTGACTCATATCATAATTTAGCATTTGGTTTCATAATATTTTATTTTTTATTAATCATAATGATAATTAACTACCACTATAAACATCCTGGAAAAAACCAATTATAACACAATTATTTTTTCCTCATTTTATACGTAAATTACATTTTTAATCTTCTTAGGAAACCCATTTCACAATCATTTGTATCACTACAGCTATATAGCTATCAGGTATCAGCCGAAACGCGTGATTTCGCATCAATTACTGGGATTACCCATAGGCATAGACATCAAATCAACGACGGTTGCCTTACTTCTTACTTCTTATTTTTATTTATGGAAATTAGCAATTTTTTTTTTAATATTTATTGCTGTCTTTCATTGCTCCTCTTCTTATATGACCATAGTTTTAAATATACTAATTATTGAAGCTCAATTAAGAGATATACTGAAAAAAGTTTAAGAACAGAGGATATAAACGGAGTTGAGCATTGAGAAATGGCCGAGTCCTCAGCCGTTGTAAATAATAAAACCTACCCTCTGAGCCAGTACGACCGCCTGAATTATGGATGCAATCTGGTCTCAGATTCTACTTAGGTTTCCGAACCACTGCTATCCTGGATGAAACTTTAAAAATAAGCCCATTGTGGTACCTGCTGAAATCTTAAGAGTGTTTAAAAACTTATTAATATGCATTTATAATTGGTATGCTTTAACTAATATTTTTCCTATATTACTATCCATAAAATGACTTTAACGATGCTATATCTAAAACCAATGTTCTATGATGAGGAGACTCTCAATCGTCCTAAAGTCTTGATTTAAAAATGCGTGGTGAGATGAACATTTCACATCGTACAGCACTATGGGCGTCTTTGGGGGAACACGATAAACAACTTGGATATTGAACGCGAGATAAAACTTTGTCGAAAATAAAATGTTACTTCCGTTGGACATTATTGGAAACATTAGACAATTAAGGAATTAATAATCTCCTTTTACCTGAAAATTGTATTTTTATCAATTTTCACTCGGCCCTTGAAACTCAAAAGAATCGTTTTCAAAAAGGGTGGTCATTGAAAAAAAATATCCACTAATCGATATTGAAATCCTCACTCAATTCAAATAAAATATTAATAGACTTCACCACATAATAGAAAAAAACAGAAAGCTACAAATGAATTACGAAATACAAAAAAAACTATCTGGAGGTATGGAGTTGGAGCTCCACAGACAAGCGAATATCTTTCTAATCCTTTACTTACAATCCAAAATCTTTTATTTCGTCGTAAATAAAATCATCCATTAAGACCTCTAACCCACCTGTTTCCAATCTTTTTAACCTTTGTAATCCTTTCAGTTGTCTGAAAAAAAGATGGCTTCGGGCTTTCTATTTTATATTAACACGTTAATCGCCATGTCAGTCATATGGGTCTGACGCTAAGAAGTTCTACATGAGCCATGTCAGTCATATATGTCTGACGTACGCGATTTGGTAGAAGGCCACGTCAACAACAGATGTCCGACGCAAATGTTTAACTAAATTATCTAATAAAGTTACAATGGTCCATGGGAAAATTTGTCTGGTATTATCGTGGCGATTAACGTGTTAATATTAGCGACTACTGACGCAACTACGATTCTTCTCCTTATACGAGCTTCTTGCTCAAAATTAAAAAAAAAAAAATAGCTGCATGTGTTTTATATTGCAGCACTTATGTGGGTCTATATAAGTTTTAGTAAACGAAAATAATAATTAGAAATGTCATACAAACAATAAAAATACAATAATTAACAAGGTTACAAAAAGTAACCATATTCACAGCCAGACTGATTCTCCAGTCCGTCGCTACTTGTATTCAGTCTGAATCAGAACGTTCCAGAGAAGTAGTAGGTACAAGTAGAAGTTACTCGAACTGTCACGAACATCCAATCGAACAGTTTGCTCGAAAAAAAGCTAGATCTCTTTCAATCTTATGTTTATCTTTTGTTTTTGTCTAGTTCGTCATAGAAAAAAACAAAAAACAAAATAAGAACAGAGTAAGTATATTATATAATGGTATAAAAAGAAGCATATTTCTGCCCAATGTGCACTATGATTGTTGTCAACTATTGCCAACAATGCGCGCAACACGTGATAATGAGACAACATTTATAAAGTAAAGTGCCCCCTCAGTTTAACAAATTTTGATGAAATTTCGGCTGTCGCATCGCGATTATATACCTACATTAAATACCAAGTTTGATCAAAATCGTTAAAGCCGCTTTTGAGTAAATAAAAAAAAACACGTGAAAATGGGACAACATTTATTAAGTAAAGTGCCCCCTCTAATTAATCAATTTTGACTGTCGCATCGCGGGCATATAAATACACCAAATACCGAGTTTAATCAAAATCGTTAGAGCCGTTTTTGAGAAAATCGAGAAAAACGTAAAAAATAGACAAAATTCTTTAAATAAAGTACCCCCAGTTTGACCAATTTTGATGAAATTTTTGCTCTCAAATCACGGGCATATACATCTACTAAATACCCAATTTCAGTTTTGTATGGCCTATAGTTTTTGAGCTAGTCTGTTCACACACACACACACACACACACACACACACACACACACACACACACACACACACACACACACACACACACACACACACACACACACACACACACACACACACACACACACACACACACACACACACACACACACACTCACACACAGAGACACTTTCGCGGGAATTGGTTATTTGGACTCAAGGGACCCCAAAACGTGTATTTCCGTTGAAAACCAAAATTTTTCACGATTGCAATACTTTCCTTGCTATATATTTCATATATAGGTAAGTGAAAGTAAAAATTCAGTAAAAATTAATGATATCCCCCCTCGTTATATTAAAAATCTCCCGCAAACTATCAACAGCGACCTCTCTTAAGATCCTAGTCGAGATGCCGAGTTCTCCAACTGTCCAGCTAACCATATGCTGTCCAGCCCGACGGAAGAACGGATAAGGTCACGGGATATTGAGCACGATATTGAAGGCTCCGCGGAGGATGGCTCCATTTGTTCCTTCCCCAGCTCTCAAAGAAAGCCCTATTTTCTTATTCGCTTCACCGAGCGTGTCATTCGATAATGCGAATAGTAAAAGGGGATACTATATCATATCACACAATTGAAAAAATAAATTGGAAATAGGAAGAAGAGCCACCTGAGACATTATTATGACATTGTATTTAATATCAGCACAATCAAGCATTATATATATACATATATAATTAAAAGAAAGAGTTTAATAGACAGTTCAAAAAACTTTTTTTTGAATAGTATTAAATTCTTTCCCAAAATAAAATTATTACATTTTGTCTGTATCACTCTATGACGATGATAATAGTGATGATTGAGTCCATAAAGGTGCATATACATTTATTGTAATGCAGACGAATATTGGCCAAAGTATTTCGATTGGCCGCCACAGTAACGTTAGTAGGGTAAACCCCACCTTTAACTTAAAGAAAACATAGACGTACATGTCCTAATTTTATTTCAAGATATACATGAATCTGTTTGAAGGGTCCTCTAAGTCATCTATGAAGTAAGACTTAACAAACTAACCATAGGGAGGATTTAAAATTTAAATCCACAGGATGTCAATAACTAGTTTTTGCGCTTATAACAATAAATATTGCCATATGGTAAAATTATTGAACTTTTGACCCAAAAACTCTCTTAAGTCTTTATAAGGATAGATAAAGAGGAGCTGTAGGAAGTTTCAATTTGATCCCTTCATAAAAAGTATTTTTTTTTAACTTCACCACAGAAATGTAGTCTTAAAGGTGTCAATAACTGTATGGTTTACCCTATATGTGGTTTGCTCTTCTCGATCACGTTTTGATATGTAACGCCAAGAGCGTCCGCATTTTTCAAATAAAGATTATTGATATATAAAAATTTAAATATTCGTTTATATATTACTTCATAAATATAGTTAATGAACCAAAAGTTATTTAATTTTCAGTTTTCATTTCTCATATTTTCGAGGGGGGGGGGGGGCAATGCTCTAAAGACTATAAGCTAAAACTAACACCATTCAAAACTCACAGTGATAACAAAAGAACAATAATAATATTTAAAAAAAAGCACTTCTATGTTACAGATGTTATCCACGAAAATTGGAAGGAAACTGTTAATACAGGCAAGTGATGAGGGAGGAAGGGTTAACAGGGTCGATTTCATGGCTCCGAATTGGTTGCATGTGTATCTAACTCATTTCAGACATATTATATATTTCATTAATAATACTAATCTAAGAATATCACAATAAAAGTCCTCCAAATCTAGTAAAAGTCATTAGCAAATGTTAGGATTTCATCATAGGAAAATTTTCATTTTAAACATCAAAGGGCTAAAGGAAATACAGCTGGTACATTCTTGTGGAATCGGAAGGACAAAATATAAAAGAATTAGGCTGATAGAAATATGCTGAAGAATGTGTGGAAAGAATAAGTTTTAGAATATCAAAGCAGTTATCAAAGAATCAATGCTAAGGCGGAAGAGGTTGAATTATCAGGAACACGGGGATTGAAAGGATATGAAGCAGAGATACAGTCTTAGAGGACCAGGAAAAGTTTAAAAATCATAAGATATATTTAGACAGTTAATATCACTGTAATATTGTGTGGTAAACCATCCCCCATTAGTAATCCGGATCAAAAATCTATATCAAAGGCTATCAATTTTAGATACTGAAACACCTTTCAAGTTATTGCTTCATGCAATACGCTCAAGTAACCAGTGTCAGTTGCGGAAACTGTTTTTTTTTTCTGTTTTAAGTCTCTCCCTCTTAAGTATCGTGCTCGGAGCTGCTCCAAGAAGATTTTGATATTGCAATTAAGAAATATATCATACAAACTTTCTTACGAACTATTTACACCCTTTCCGTTCTAGACTTGCTTTAAGTCAGAAATCAAATAAAACTTGAAAAATAGGCTTTATTCTATTCTTAGCGTTGACATATTCTTCCTTGGGTGAATATCTACCTATCTACATGTGTTTGATGTATTTGGAAATTCTTGTCTTTTTCATGGAATTTTTCTGTATAATTATATATGGAATTACTTTCTATTATGATTTATTGAGCGACTAAGAACGAGTTCTGCTTTGATCGAAGAACAGCTTACGATGTAGAAAGTTAAAGCCTATAGCTGTTTGCAAGTTCCGACTCCTCTGACAACGCTATTGAAGGTTAAGGTACAATTACGTTAACTTCCCCAATGATGGACGGGCAACTACATTACCTAGGTATATACTAGTTGAGCCAAACCAAATGTAGATATTTGGTTTAGGCTAGCGGTACAAAGGGTTTAGTATTCGACCAACAACAGTTAAGATCTGATGTTTACTCAACGCTCCCCAAACTTAGGCGAAAGCTATTCAACCAGTCGGTAAATGTTTCATTATAATTCATGGTTTGCTTCCAGTTTTCCGTAGTATACAATACACAGAGTTTTAGGAGAGTAAATCCGTATTTCTTTTCTATTTTAGGTTATTTGTTAGACTATTTTATTACCGAAGTCTAAAAGAAACAGTGTTTCTTTAGTAAATTATTAATAAAAATATAAAACAACCATTGATAATTTTTTTCTGAAGCGGTAGCTGTAAAACTTACACAATCAATTTCAAACAAATCAGTAAGCATATTAGGATTAAAAGATATTGAACTCAATAAAATGATTTTTTTTTTAAATATTGAAAAAGAATGGAACAATATTTTATTTTAAATTTTTTTTTTTCTAATTCATAAAAGTGTGATCTACATCGATGGGGAATTTCGGTTAGCGTTTTAAGATCCCTGGAAGTCAACTGCTTAAAAACGGGTTCTGCAGAAGCAGTCTAAAACTTGCTGCTGAGCCTGTAATTTGTTGATAGTTTGTTAGGCCAAGTTGGAATAATAAGGCATAGTTGGTTCTTAAGCGAAGAAATTCAACTAGTGATGTACGGTAGTTGTAATTGTACAATATATCAGTCAATTTAATTAAAAACCAAAACAATATAGTCTAAATTGTTTTTCAAAAAAAAACGTCAATCAGGAAATTGTCAGTAAAAATTTTAATTTAAAAATAATTAGATTATCGTAATCGATATTTCCTTATCTCGGAGCAGTTTTTCCTATCTCTGACGAATATTTTTTTCCCTTTGTTATACATTCAAATTATAAATTACAGAATAAATTTCATTTAAAATAAATGAAAAACACTGCTTAATAAATTAGATGTTTCTGTGGAATTTTAAAGCATACAAACTCTCGTAAAATATGTTTTGAAAGTTTCCCTTCAAGTTATTGACAAAGAGTATATTTTCTCTTCTCACTATTGCGAGGAAGGTGGAGAGACTTTTATCGTGATGAAGTCTCCTTTCATTTCTTCTGAGTAATCATTTCTGTGAATGGTTCACTTCAATTGTAAACTTGGATCCCAACTACTTACTCTTTTCTTTTAAAATTTTGATTTATAGTTATGTTTCAAATTTATGAAGTTGACACAGAAAGTGTGGTAACAGATCCGTGGTGGTACTAAACTTCTATTTTGGAGGTACTGAAAGATCTGTCGGAAAAATCTTATAAGGTATTTGATTTGCTACACTTTAATTATAAGTAAATTTCTGTATGCTATAAATTTCTGAATCTATACAATAGATTTTAAAAGATATAAAAATTGCTACATTAATTTTGCTATTGATTTTTGTTTATTTTAGTAAAATATACTACGAATTAAATTACAATTTGATATAGGTATATCCCCGCTCAAAAAATTGTATTGGAAAATTCTCCTAGCAGTTTCCCAGTCAGTTATTCAATTCAATTATATATTTATACTACCTAAGTAAATATTGTCAGTAAATGTGTCTGATAAATTTTTAAATATTAAAATATACAATGCTATAAGTCTATTGCGTAACACAGAATTATTTATTATATATTCCTTTTAGATTTTTGTCTAATTAACAAGATCCACGGTATATATATATACATATATAATTAGATTTCAAGGGTTTAAGGCTAATTAAACATTAAGGCTAATTATTAAGGAAATATAAAAATATAGCATACACATTATAATATGATGTATAAACGGACATAGATATCTTTATTACTTTTATTGTACTTATTAAATAAGTATGAATTGGATTAGTAAATAAGTACATATCGTCGCTGTAAAATCAAACCGGCATATCTGCAAAATGTATATTTTTCACCTGAGCACTTTAAAGTTTCCGCATGTGATATTTTGCATTCGATATCCGTTTGGTTCACCTCAGTGCCACTTTATGCATGAATAAAATTTAGAATACTGCTTAATGAAGTAGTAGGTGAGTAGGCGTATTGCGCAATAGATTCGTCTTCTGATAAAAAGATGGCTATTTTCACTTAAAGGCATACCGGCCCAAAGCCATCTGACGGATTTTTATTCAACTATACGATACGCCGGTTTGACAAAAATAGACGGAAAGAAAAGAAATTTTTTGACATAAAAAACTCAATGTTTGCACATATGCCGGTTTGATTTAACAGCGACGATATACAAATAATAAAATAATTATATTTTATTAAACTCTGCATCTAACAAAATGGTTTAATAGCTTTGTAATTATTAATGGTAATGATAGTTTGTAGTGGTAAAATGTTATGTTGTGTTGAACTTTTACAATTTGATTGCCTTCGTTAAATGAGGTATAAATTTTGATGCCGTTTGTTTGTTTTTTTTTAACGTTACTTTATGCTATTAAGGCTAATCGGACGATGCTACAGCGGGAGTCCTTAATTTTGCCTATTCAGGTATAATTAGGATAGGAATTTTTAACGAGCACCTGACATTGTACAGGCTCGGGACCTCCATTTTACGTCCTATCCGAGGGACGGCATAGACAAGAATTTTTTAACCCCCAATAAAAAATCCTAGGGCCACCTCGGGACGCGAACCCGCGTTTGATTTTGATGCCGTTTATAAATATATTTATTCAACACATTCGGTGCGGACCCAGTAGATCTTTTGGGTTCCTGTCTACTCACCGGACAGGCCGAGTAGATCTACTGGCCATGCTGCGTAGTTTATGTCTTCAGTAGAAACGCTCGTGAAGGGGGATTTTTGACAATTCTTCGGCAAATCCGGTATATTTTGCTTCAGTTACGTAAATGTCAAAAATCCCCCTTCACGAGCGTGTCTAGTGAAGCCATAAACTACGCAGCACGGTACGGTGAGTAGACAGGATCTACTGGGTCCGCACCGAATGTGTTAATTATTCTTCATTTATAAGAGCTTCACTCATAGCATAACGTGTTTTTTTTCTTCTAATTTCAGGGTATGGACTGTATTTTCTGGAGGGTCCATGTCTTGCATTTGGTAACCTTATGTGAAGAATGCATTTTCTAAGGTTATTCTTTTATTTACCAAAGGTATTTATTTATTGGTATGGCTATTGTACATAAAATGATAATTAAACCGTAGTAATCATATTAATTGAAGATACAATGTTTCGGTATTGAAGATAAATTACCGATTTGCTCGGTGATCAGATATTATAATAAACAAAGAATAAATAAATAAAGATTAAAAAGCATTTTTATACAGCCAATAAAAAATCTTTCTTTTACAATTAAAAAACTTAAGGATTTCATCTTATAAGCGGATCAAGGAAGGGACGGGGAGGAGGTTAGAAAAATATTACCACAAATAAGCGCTTTCATGCAACAATATTAGTTTATATCCTACATTTGAAAATTAATAGTATCGAAACATGTAAATGTGATTTTTACACGTTTTATTACTCATATTTGAGTCCTTCGTTAGATCATCAGGACATGTGATATGGAATTTATAGAACAGAAGTTAGAAGCATTCAAAGGACGGAATTTTTCGACCCGCCTCTGTCGTAGCTAAAAAATCAATAGTGAACATGAGGAAAAGATAGATAAACATCTTGAAGAACGAAGGAAATTTAATACAGATCTGAACATGCTTGAGGAAACATTTATAAACAATAATCTGAAAGAACGATATCTCTCTCTAAACGATTTGGAAAATAAAAGAAATTCCTCTCAGTTATTTCCTCCTTCCTGTATCACTTCTCATCTTCATTTATATTGTACTTTGTGTATCGTCCTAGTGGAAGCAAAACAATTGATCCCCATTCCTTTATTCTTTCTCCTCCCTCTGTCAGACCAATTTCATTAAAAGAAACTCGACGTTTATAGTCTTTGTTTGTGTGTGGTATGTAAACAATTTATACATTTACATGTAAATTTCTTTTAAAAAATTAATAAAGAGATAAAGATTTCTGCTAAAATACTTGAAGAAAACTCATAGCAATTATCAATAAATATAAAGTATATGTAGCACATTACTATTTTACCTTCTATTTCCGGTTTAAACGAGTATACTTCATATTTCCTCTTCAATCTAGTTTTCCGAAAAGTAAAACACCCATCTTTCAAGTCGCTCCAACATGTTTATGTATTTATAACTTTTAAAGGCCACTCAATATTCAAATTAAATAAATAAACGCATCGAAGCACCATAGGCATCATAAGTACCAAATTATGGGGGGGGGGGGGGTATGAGATCATATTTTTATAGATAGGTAAAAATTGGAGAGGTTAAAAACTGGCCTTTTATCTAAACCTATAATGTTTTTCTTATTTTTTTCGTTTTTAAAATTAATAAACCCTATGAAGATGATATATGCATAAGTCATTTTAAGCAAAACAGCTCGCATTTAACTACGACCTAATTATGTGGTGTAGACAGACGGTCGTGCTTCGCATGGGCGTCACGGCCGGGGGGGGGGGGGGGACGCGTACCCCCTTTCAGATCATATTAATTCAGATCAGGGGAGGAACTTCGAGAGCACATAATTCCAAGAAGTCTGCAAGAGACTTGGGATTCGAAAAACGAGGACTACGTATCTCCATCCATAGTCTGACGGAATGGTATGACGGATGAACCGAACCATCATAAAGTACCTCCCCAAGGTAACCTCTGACCATCAACGAGATTGGGACCGTCAGAACCCATACTTCCTCATGGCCTACCGCTCTGCAGTTAATGAATCCTCTGGACCAGAGTTGGGCATATTTAAATAAAAATGTAATCATGATTATGACTAATAATCAAAAATGTGAATAATGATTGTAATCATCATTCACAAATCATTCTTTAGTGCGTAATCATTAATCATGAATTGTATTAATCACTAGTCGCGGAGTATTCATGAATATAATGTATTCAACAATCATGAATGACCATTATTCATTATTAAATGTTAGTCAGTAATCATGATTAAGAAGAGTTCATTATTCATTATTACTAATTACTCATTAATCATGAATAATGGGAATTCACTACTCATGATTACAGATCATTCATTAATCATGAATAATATAAATTCATTAATCATGATTACAAAAAAATCACAATTCTGAGTACTAATAGTCATGAATGATGATTGAAAATTTGTTTGCTCTTTCTATACTTAAAAATAGACCTTTACTAATACCCATTGGAATAAGGGTCTAATTCTTTACTTGTGACTTCTAATGTTGTTCAGTTGACTACACCCACTCTTAGGACTTGTCCTTGCTCATTAGGAAATCTTATAATTCAGAAATGTATCCTCGTATTTTAAATTTAAATGAATAATGATTATGAATATATCATATTCATGATTGATGATTGGTGAATATTTGTTATTCATGATTTATGAATATTAGGCATTCATGATTGATGAATATTATAATAATCCTGGCTCATGAATATATTTTATTCATGAATAATGACTAATTGAATTTATCAGTATTCGTTAATCATGAATAATTGAATACCAATTATTCATTATTCATTTCAAATGAATACCATATACACTCAATAATCATCAAAAACACTCCGCACTGATTATGAATAATGCTTATTCATTATTCATCTGTTGTATGATTACAATTATTCATATTCATTAATCATTATTCAGATTACAATTTGCCCAACTCTGCTCTGGACAGACACCTACGAGAGTTCTCTTCTGTAGAGAGATGAGGTTACCTTGTGACCTCATTTTTGGCAGCAAACCCAGGGTGGATGTCTGGGCAAGACTATGTTTCCGGACTCCAGAAGAGAATAGAATACACGCATGAGCTGGTTCGTAAGAACCTTCGCCTCGCCAGCGACCGGATGAAGAGACACTACGATAGTTGAGTCGATCAGGGCGGGTACAAAGAAGGAGACCTTGTTTGGCTTTCTAATTCTAGAAGAAAGCGAGGATTTTGCCAAAGTTGCAGATGAAACTATAATTGTTATAAGAAGAAGCCCAAAGTTGCTATAAAGTTACAATTTTGTGACCTGCTCGAATATTGATACCTGCTATGGGTACAAATGACATATAATAATGTATGAAATTATAACTAGTTTTAAAAAAACTTGTATATTAATGTTCATAGTAAAAACTGCTATTTTGAATACGTACTTATTTGCCGTAAGCTGTAGAGCTTGTAAATAATTCTGCGTTTATTTATTATTATTTTATTTTATTTTTTTTAGCACGATTAGAGTTAAGAATAGATATTATGAGTTGGTAATCTTGGAAATAATGACAATATATGATGAATAGAATTATACAATATTCGATGAATATTGATATTGAAAGATTGAGAAGATGTTCAGAATTCAAAAATATACAAATAAATAGAGTTGGCTAGATAGCAAAACGTGACTTGGACCTTTGTAGATCCCGGCCCGAACTGTCAAGAGGAGGATAAAGAAATGGCACTAGAAGTCAACAGCAGCTGCCCGCACCGCGCCCCTTCTCCTTTCTCTCCTTCAAAACATTTATACCACCAATTGAGTCCATTCCGATTACGTTATTTTTAAAAATAAATAATAAAAGTATAAATTGAAGTGGTCGGGGCAAAATAGTGCCAAGCAACATTTTTAACAAAGAGCCTCATATTTAGGAGGCATTTCCATCATAGACATATAGTCCGACGTAATATATAGCAGGCTGAGATTGAGCAAATATATTAATACACCCTCCACCCCCCAGTTAATAGCCGATTTATTAACTGTCGAAAACAACAATAAACTCAGAGATATCTACCTATTTACAGTTTCATCTCTAAAGCTGATCATAGGTGTTCAATAATTATGGAAAATGTGTTCAATTCTTCAGACATGTACAGTAAGATTATTGATATTGATTTTTTTTTTTATTTCTTTATTATTGTGTTTGCATACCGTTGAAGTTTTCATTTTTAAGCTTTGTTAGACAATTTTGTTTACTATACGAAACCCAATTCATATATTAAGTATTGTGTATATATTGTATTGTGCATATATTAAGTATTGTATATATTTTCAATTAGAGGATTATTTTTATTTTTTTTTTTTTTTATGTAATCAGAAGAATTGTTTAGCTGTTTCATTCATGGATTTTATTTTTATTTATTTATTGTATCATTTGTTCTTTTACTTTTAATGCATTATTAATTTTATCATATAAGAGGCATTATGCGAAAAAAGAAGAAAAAAAGAAAAAAAACTTGTAATCCGAGTAAATACATTTTTGTATATATATTCTCTAAAGGCCAAACACCCTGTAATGTAATCTAATTTACAAAATACAGTATATTTTCATTCATTCATTCATTCAATATATAGCAGGCTGCAGCTACAGTTTATTTTTGTTAAAAGTGTTGCTTGGCACTATTTTGCCGCGACCCCTTCAATTATAACCAGCATAAAAACTAAAAAAATAAAAAAAAACGGGATTATTACTACAGCAAATTAAGTGTTTATATAATACTGTTGGATAATTGTATGAAAATTAATATTAGAATCCCCATAATGCTCCTAGAGCTATTAACTCTGACGTGCCAAAGAGTATGAAATTCTATATATTTTTGTTATATTGATTATCTGTTTTTCTTAGTAAAATAATAATAATTAAAATAGCATACCTGATGAGTAATTGTTGTCGCAGCTAATTCTTTCGAGCCAGGAATGCGCCCTTAGTACATTAATTCACCTTTATTTATATTCGTATCTGTTTTTCACATTAAGGCAAATTAAGTGTATGCCTGATTAAGGCATACTTTGAACCGTTTTTGAGAAAATCGAAAAGAAATGTAAAAATTATATACAATCTATTACATAAAGTGCCCCCGAAGTTTACCAATTTTGATGAAATTTTCGCTTTCACATGTCGTACGTATACCTACATCAAACACCTAATTACAGGTTCGTACGGTTTATAGTTTTTGAGTCACGTGAAATGCAAGACATATGATTTAACAGATCTCTAGACTTATTGTTAGAATCGTTGGAACCAACTGCTCTAGTATATGGTCTTGACTGTTTTCGACGATTGAACCTTTTAGACTGTTCTAATTCAGACTAACTACAAGGAGCAATGGACTGGAGAGCTAGTCTTGCTCTTACGTTCGATCAAATGCTTACTTTCGTGTTACTGTGTCGTTACAAGTTGATACTTTTCGTAATCTTAATTATTTGAGTTTTTATTGTTTTTCTGAAATTATGAAGTGTTAAAGTGTTACAATATATTAGCTCCGGAATGAATTTTACTCAGATGAAATTTTAAAAAAATACCAAAGGAAAATGAAAATAACATAATAATAAAATAAAATCTAAAAAAAAAAACAAAAAAAAAAAAAAAACGTATACCTACATTAAAGACCTAATTACAGGTTCGTGCGGTTTATAGTTTTTGAGCTAGTCTCTTCACAAACAAACATACACACACACACACACACACACACACACACACACACACACACACACACACACACACACACACACACACAAAGACCAATTAGCATAAGGTTATTTGGACTCAAAGGAACCGAAAAGTCGAAATTTTTCACGGTCCCAATACTTTCCTTTAATATATATTTTATCACCATAGTACCAGTTAAATAGGTGGCTTCATAACAATTTCTATATGGCTGTATTTAATTCTGTATTAATATTTTTAAAATTAACTCTACCAAAAAATCATACTGTACGAGATATAGCATTGTTGAAAGGAATGAAATAACAAAAATTACTCCTTTTTAAAGAAAAGATAACACAATTGCTTCGATTACGGAATGTCAACTTTATTATTACAAGTATTATTTTTATTTGCATTCCAGTGCTACTACTTTCATATGCAGAATAGCGCTACAATAGCGTTATTTTAATTTCGAGAGGGATAAACTCCTTTTAAAATACATTACATACTACTTACTGCTTCCAAGAATGTCAAAAAGACAAAGGACAATCTCTACTTCCAGGAAACCATAATACATTTAGAACGCGAGGGAGGGAGTGGAAGATGTTGGCATAAAAAAGGCCCCGCTAACAGAACTTCCATTATCATAAACAGATTACTCCGCTCGCTGGGGCCGAGCAAATATTCAAGAGGGTGTCTTCCCATGCCGTGATACTTTATATCTCCAGATCGGTTGAGGGGAATGGAGGAGGAAAGGGGGTGGGGAACGACCGTCGATATCAAAACGGATATCTTCGGTGTCCCAGATACCTGCCTGCCTGGATATCCTGATGCTAAAGAATAAAGTTTCAAGTGATAGCCGCAGCTGTTAATGATTTATTTAACCTGTCAATAGAAACATCCACATCCACAACATGCATGTATGATGAAGTATAGTGACCTAAAAATCATTTGTATAATCTTGGCGAGCAATGTACACTTTGCAATTATAAATGAATCTATTGCATTAATGAATTAAAATGTTAAGAAATATAGAAGGCTTCTGTAACATTAATCTGGGCTTAAAATTATTTTTATTTCCGTTATAAAACAACACAAAAACCCACAAAACAGTAACTGTAGTGACCAAAAGTAACCTTCAGCTTCGATGTTTATTGTCATACTAATACCCTATTCCATAGCTTCTTGAATTTAGACCATAATGGAATATCCCAGAAAGGCATTGGTCATTCGAAACATCTGGTCTCGTACAAGTACGTGAATATAACGGTTCTAACAAATCTCTGGAACTCTTTTCCAATGAAACAGAATTAAGCATATGATTTGTTTCACGTTACAATACAGAAACATCATTCAGAACATTCGCCATCCAATCCCAGTTCAGCGAAATCACACTTAGCTCAATCCTCCCACTCACGTCTCTTTCAATCCCTCGGACGTTTATCGGTCGGTCACCGCTTATTATAAAATAGGTGATCGTTCGTAATCAAGGCAACGATTTTGAATTATATTCATTTTCAATGATATTGTAACACTTCTGTGAATTAACAATATTTATTCAACGAATATATAACAATAGTCAATGCCACACGAATTATAAAAATACAAATATTAAAGCAGGTTACAAAAATTAACACTTTGTAACACAAATAATATGGCTAGAGCTTCACAATCAAGACAATGACTAGGACTAACTGGGTTAGTCACTCGCTCGTTTTATGTATATAGTCGTAAAAGGAATCTTCTGGAACCTTCCAGGCCTGTGTGGACCGAGCTCGAACAATCCAACCCCAAACACGTGCTCTGACGGTTCGCTCGTATCGCTAGTTCGTTCCAATAAAAGGTTTGGGATTTTAAACCATATGTTTTTTTTTTTAATTAACGATTTAACGTTATAATATTCATTTTAAACGCTGGAACCTTATCACCTCAATGGTTAGAATAGGTTGGTTACACCTCTAGAGTAACCCCCCCGCAAACCACACATGGCCAGGAAGGGGTACCGAACAAAAAAAAAAAAAAAACTTATCACCTCAATTAAATTTATTTGATACAGTTTAAGCACTGCAGACCTGAAAACCAAATATGGTGTGACTTTTATGAGTTCTGGCACCCGGCGGTCTTTTAAATATTCGCACTGAACCCAAGCCTTCACTCTAGAATTTGGGCAATTCTTTATAGCCGAAAAGTCTAAGAGGATAAAAAAAAAAATAGGCAGAGTAAGAGATTCTCTATATTGAAAATTCTCTTGGCTAACATATTAAACAATTTATTTTTAGTCCATGTTTAATGAAATGACAACTTCCAATATTGTTTTTATTTTTTTATTTATTTTTCATTTCCAACGTTTCGGGGCACCCGCCCCATCTTCAGGAAAAAACAACTAGAAACATTTATCTATATATAAATCACAGTAATTTAAATAAATTCTTTTCAAAAAAATCACAATATAGATGGGGCGGGTGCCCCGAAACGTTGGAAATGAAAAATAAATAAAAAAATAAAAACAATATTGGAAGTTGTCATTTCATTAAACATGGACTAAAAATATAATTAAAAACTTCCGGAAAATCAAAAAATAAATAAACAATTTATGTATATGAAGAAGCAATCTATTATTTTTGAACTAATTTAACGTGAAACAAAAGTCATATGATTTTGTCGGTTACATTGAAAAGAGTTCTAGACTTATCGTTGGAACAGTTACATAACTGTTTTAGTCATGTCCTAGGTGTTTCGAGAATATTCTACTAAGACCTTTCAGAATGTTCGATTTCAGATTGTCCAGAATGTTCGATGTTCGATTCGACTAAATATAAAAAGAAATGGACAAGAATCTTAGTATTGGTATGTACGTCGAAATTTGTGATAGCTTGCGAGTCACTGTGTTGCCACAAGTAGTGAATTTTTGTAACTTTTTATAAATTTGAGCTTTTATTGTTTTTCGGATATTGTGAATTGTAATTTTGCGTAAATAAAAATTGTAATGATTAAAACATTATCTTTTGCGCTTGAAAAAAATAAAAACTGAGTAGGGGTTTGATAGACGGCATTAGTTCAGTTACTTATTACCGTATGATTTCTTTTCAGATGCCCCATTAATTCTATTGATGCAACAGTTTGTTCTATTTTAAAATTTATGATAACAATAAAGACTTTATAAATCCGAAAGGTTCAATGCCGATACCGAAATTCGATCCCTATATTATCTATTTTGACCTTAAGGTCATAAGAAGATTTGGCAAACTGATGGCAGAAATAAAATAAGCTCGAGGGGTTTGTGTACTATATCCTATGCCAGTTTCTTTCCCTGAGCTTAAATTAGTTGGGCGAGAGGAAGGGGACAGTAGAGGACCAGAAATTAACAGTGGGGATTAGGCACTTCAACTCCCCAGCAAACCATCCTCTTCGGGCCTAAACAGACCCCAGCAAGACATAATTGCCAAAGGTTTCCCTCCCTCTTCAAACAACCCTCGGCTTGCCCTGACATCAAATATGGGTTTAGCTTTCCTCCAGTTTGTTCTGGAGTTATAACTGAATATTATTGTATACATATAGCTCCAGATTATTTCAAATCATATTGGTCCGCCACGTGTGTTTATCATGGAAAGTATTCCCTTAAACAAACAAGCTGATATTAAAATCTCCAATTGTAACCGTATTGGTTATTCTACCGCATAATTCCTTCACATTTTTTTTTTTTTTTTTATAGCCTTCATTGATGTTAACAACCGTAAACCATAATACATCGAGTACATTTGAAAAAAACGATACAAAAATTATAAGAATAAGCTTTTAGACAAATTACCCCTCGGTAGGTCTCTAATAAAAATTCTACATTAAAAAAGGTCTTGAGGCCATATTCGATAAAAAATAAAAAAAAATTATTTTTTTTTAGAATGCACTGATATAGGATTTTAAAATATCCTCATTGAAAAAAAAAATCTATAAATAATATGTTAGTTGTAAAAGTATTAGGTATGCTTAAGTCCTTGCATAATGGTAATCATTCAATGCGAATGATACCTACGGGATATTGAGGATCACACTAATTTTACAGTTTTAGCAATCAAAACCGTTGGGACCGATTTAGGACAGTTTATTAAAATTTGTATTTGTACAAATTACTGCAATTGATATTCGCTTTTTACCATAGAAAATGTTACTTAAATTTCAGGCAGATATTATAGCTGCCTAGGTCATACGATTAAATGTGAAAATCGGTACTTTTTGGGAAAAATACCTATAATAGTGAATGCAAAATAAGCCTATTTCCAAAATGAAAAGATTTTATGTGTTTTCTATATATGTTAAATCTTCTATAAGTTGGTAACATAAATGGATAAAGACTAAACCTTTTTAGGTGATATAACTTTTATAAGAAATAAATTTGAAAATTTGTAAAGGTAAATACAAGAACTAAGACTAAGAGAAAATATAACAATCATACAACAGTGTGTTTAAAGTTACTATTTTACAACCTTCAAGATGGGTGAGATGAGCCGAAACGTTGACAATTTAGAATAAATATGGAAAATATAAAAAAGTTAATGTTCTTCAAGATAAAAAAATATATAAAGTTGTTATTAACATTTATAAGTTTAGTTATTGCTCTAAGGAGTAGTAAAACAAATCATATTCAAAAATCTGCCGTGGTAGCGACGATATATAAACTTAAAATTTGTGATTGCAACTTACAGGAACACATAGACCATTTCGTGAAACTTGGATGTTTGTGATAAAAACATGTATTTCAGTTTAAAACCCGGACAATAATTACAAATACAGTCAACTTACATATAACAGTCCCTTAATAAATATACCATACATAGGGGAATGAAAGTATTAAAGATCAATTGGAAGATCCGGTATGGTACGTATTCTTTTTACTTATTTTCCTAAAAAGGCAAATGACATTTTGTAGACATTCGACATTTCCTATCTCCCTTACAAATGCCAGAAACCTCCACGAACCGACAAAACATATTCCCCGCTTTATAAATCACTCCCTTTGACCTTTGTAATATTTTTAAACCTCCCCCGTGGAAAAGCGTATTCTTATTTTCCTCACCCTTTATCCTCGCCCTATTCACAAAATGGGAAGAGCGATTTTTTGGCAAATTTCCCTCAGACCCATCAGCCCTTATTCTATAAACATAACGTTACGGATCGCAGCGGATGGAACCTTCCTCCGCGTCAGCGGCCAATAATTTGGGTATCAAAATATATAAATATTGTGATACCAGTATATGTAATATAGCTGAGCGTAGGATATATAATATAAATATAAGTTTATATTTATACTATATTACATTAGTTTCTCTCACAAAATAATATGTTCTATGTTTGTTTGTTAAACGTCTATTTTTATGCTACTACGGCTAATCGGACGATGCTAGAGTGGGAATCCTAAATTTTGCCTATCCAGGTATAATTAGGAGAGGGATCTTTAACGGGTTACTGACATCGTACAGGCTCGGGACCTACATTTTACGTCCTATCCAAGGGACGGCATAGCTAAGGATTTTTTACTCCCTTTAAAAAATCCTAGGGCCACCACGGGGCGCGAACCCGCGACCTTTAGGAGGTATTGTAGGTTGCCATGCTAACCACTACACTTCAGGTGACCCCATGTATTCTACGTAATACGACTTATTTAAATTAAAAAATATATGTTTCGGCTCCCTTAAGCATTTTAAGTATGATATCTTATTCAAATAAATTAAACACTAATTCTTTTTTTTTTACAATTTTTTTTTCTGCTTTAATGTTTTAAAGATTGCCAGAATATTGAACAGGATGCGTAGAGAATATTAACACATACAATATACATTATTAACGGCTTGATTAATACCAATGTTAATATATGAAAATATATTATTTCTTATTTATAATATTTTGTCATTAGAAAATGAAGAAATCAATAATCATTTCTAAATAAAAAAAACAAAAAAAACCAAGCTCCATAACATTAAGCATTAAATCAACACTTTTTAAGTTAAAATTTCAGTAACATTCCAACAATAAAATTATACATACTCTCCACGTATAATACATTCATCCATATTTCATATTATACATTATTTATCATTATTTTTTGTTCCTCCTCTTCTTCGCCTTTTAGGCTATACGGGGTTTCTTGGCTGAGGGAAGAGGGTGGGGGATTGATACCGAGTATTATTAACTGTCTCCTGGCTCCGGGTTTGCTATCTTATTCGCGTATTTCCATTCGGCGTCCCGCCACTCAAAAAAAAAGTTCTTAAGAACTATAGGCTTCATTTGCAAATATGAAAAAATGTTTAGCAAAATCAGACTTAGCTGAAACCTCCCACTCATTTATTCTAAAAACTCATTTATTCCCTCAGAAGTTTACTCCCCTGGCTCCGGGTTTTGCACTTTTTATCTTCGGGTTCCCAATCATATGTTGCCTTAGGCAACAAGCGTTTTTTAACAGGAAAACTAAATGCTATGCTGTCATTGATTTTTTTAATTTTTCTTCAAGGATTGAGAACACATTATTAAAGAAAAATAATCCTTGGATGTGATTCGACTCATAAATCACAATTCGATACATAAATATTATAAAATAGACATCAAATAGGTAAGAGAAAGCGAGAAATACCGAATATTGTACAAGCGGTGTTGTTTAATTATTTCGGCTTTAGATAAGATTATAATAGGCCATGTGTATAGGGTTGGGGTGTAGGTGGGGGGGGGGGTGAGGTTGTATACAGCACCCTCGGAACATTAATCAAAGCTATGTCGGGCTGCAAATGAAATCAGGATGAGTTCTTAATGGCCCCGCCCGTTCCGGATTAGTCTCGGGGGTCGGAATAATTTTTGTTCAGGGGGACAAAATCAAATATTCCGGTGCCTCTCTCTGTTCCAATGATAATTAATAAATAAAAATAGTTATTATTCCGATTGAATTTTGATTCTGCAGCACATTGGAAAGCAATTGAATATATTTCATTTTAATCAGAAATACATTTTTTTTTTTTTTTTTTGACTTTAATTATTAATCCGCACCTGTCAGCAAGGTGCTGACAATCAGCGAATGAGATGGTGGTAATAGGTTATAATGACATGTCAGGCATGAGGAGGGAAAGCACCCAGCAGCACCCCTTTCCTGGCTTGAGTCAATTACCTCGGTTGTCTAAGAGAGCAGATCTCTCATCCAGCGCCTTTTTAGTCTTCTCGTACCCGTGCTTATGTCAGCCATATTACTGATTAAAGAATTTGGATGTCCGTTTAAATTAGCAAAAAACCGTTTGTATAGTGTCATTATGTGCTGCTCGACTGTTAGTACATGGAGGTCTGTATGTAAAGTTTTGTTAGTTACGTACCAGGGTGCTTTTGTAATGAGTCGTAACAATTTTGATTGGAACGTTTGAAGTTTTTGTAAGTGAGTCTTTTTAGCAATACCGAAAATCTGTGAGGAATATGTCCATATGGGTTTGAGTAAGTAAGAGTACGTATTTAGTTTTTGTTTCAGTTTCAGTTTTGATGATTTAGAAAGTAGTGGGTAGAGAAGCTTGAGTCTTTTGGTAAGAGTCCTTTTTTTCATTTTAACATGTGGGCCCCATGTCATCCTTCTGTCGAAAGTGAGCCCCAAATAGTGTACTGTGTCCGTCTGTGGAATTTGGTTATTGTCAATATAAACTGGGGGGCAGGTATGTTTTCTAAGCGTGAATGTAATGTGTTTTGATTTGTCATGATTGAGTCTAATTTTCCATAGTTGAAACCAATCGTGTAACTTGTGTAAGTGTTGTTGTAATGTCAAGGAAGCCTGTGTTGAGTCCTGATGTTTCGTGATGATTGCTGTATCATCAGCGTAAGTTGCAGTCAATGTCTCGTTGGTAATAGGTATGTCGTGCGTGTATATGATGTAGAGTAAAGGTGCTAGTATTGAGCCTTGGGGTACTCCCGCCAAGATTGGATAAATTGAAGAAATTTCCGAACCCTGCCGGACAGAGAAAAATCTATCGAAGAGGAAAGATTGTAGGATAAGATAATAAGTGTACGGTAAGATGGTCTTGAGTTTAAAGAGAAGACCCTGGTGCCAGACTTTGTCAAACGCTTGAGCAACGTCCAAAAATACTCCAGTTGCATATAGTTTTTGTTCTAGAGCTCCTGAAATGTAGTCAGTAACTCTGTGTAGTTGATGCGTCGTCGAATGGTAAGTGCGGAAGCCGAATTGGTGATCAGGTAACACTTTTTGGTCTGTTAGTATGTCAACTAATCTTTTGTGTAGTAATTTTTCAAATAATTTGGAGCATATTGGGAGGAGGCTAATTGGTCTGTAGGATGAGGGATTATAAATGTCTTTACCTGGTTTATGGATCATTCTTATGAGTGAATATTTCCATTGTATTGGGAATTTGGACGTTCTTAATATACAGTTGTAAATTGTCGTGAGTAATACAAGAGCTTTTCTAGGCATTTGTTGGAGTGCCTCAGCTGTAATTAAGTCATAACCAGGGGCTTTCCTTTTTGGTAACTGTTTGATTTGTAAAGCGACTTGAGAAGGAGTGAACGGAGGCGGTGGGAGTGTCAACTGTAGTGGAATGTCTAAAGTGTTAAGTACCATGGTGTCATGTTCTGTATTTATGAAGTCAGTAAATGGTGTAAATACAGACGAAAGGTGTAGGGCGAAGATTTCGGATTTTTCCTTATCCGACACGGCCCAGGTGCCATCCTCTTTTCGAAGTGGTGCAGACACCTCTCGATGCCTTAACAACTTTTTGGTATGCTTCCATAAGCTTCCATCGTCCGTCGAGAGGCCAGTAATGTACGAGTCATAGTTTGTTCTGTTGATTTTTTGGATTTCTCTTTTGAGTTGATTGTTAAGTCGGTTGTATGTCTGTTTGTCTGAGGGACGTCTGTCAGTCTGCCATACCTTACGCGCTCTTCTCTTTGCCCTGATCAAGTCTCTTATGTACTGAGGATATTTCGGTAAGTGTTCGTTTCCTGCTTGCTCAGGTTTAGGTATTGATGAAGACCATGCAGCAACTTGAATGTTTGTTGTGAAATATTCCACTGCCTCTTCAATTTCGGCTTCGTCTTTTATAGAAAGTGGGACGGACAGCGATTTATCTAAATGCTGCCTGTAAGCATCCCAGTCTATAGAACCATTGATAAGTTTTGGTTTTCTTTCAACGGTGACTGCCTCATCCAGAACAATAAGATGTACTGCGGAGTGATCAGAGCAAAGATCAGAACTCGTATGTATAGTGTGAGGTACAGTCCGCAGTCCTTTTGTAATAAAAAAATCTAGAAGGTCCGGAGATTTACGTAATGATGTTGGCCAGTATGTCGGTGTGTCAGGATTTATCGTGTCTAATGAAAGCTGATGGATAGCAGCCCTCAGGTTCCTACCTCTTGGGGTGCTTAATCGTGATCCCCAATATTGGTGCTTAGCGTTGAAATCACCTCCTGCTATAAAGCACCGCCCCAGGCTTTGGAAGAAATTGCAAAACATCGAAGATGTCAGCACATATCTTGGCGGACAATACACCGAGGCTAGTGTCATTGTGTAGTGTTTCATGTACAATGTAATGCCTGTAGATTGAATGTCAGGTGAAATAGGTAGGTGTATATAGTTGTGTGATAAGGATGATCTGATAAGTATAGCAGTTCCGCCATGTGCAGTATTGTCAGGGTGGTCTGTTCTGTGTATTACATAGCCAGAAATTCCAAATTTAGTTCGTGGGTTAAGGTGAGTTTCTGTAATGAGGGCTACGTCTATACGTTTTCTGTGAAGGTATAAGTCTAGTTCAGTTTTGTGTTGTGTAAGTCCGTTGGCGTTCCACAGAAGGATGGACAATGAGCCCGCAGTCAGCTGATTAGGGGCCATTTGGAGGATACGTGGCTTGGGTCACCTGTGCGAGCTGTTGTAGGATGTTAAAAAGGGGTTGGATGAGGGAGTTCAGACCGTTTAGTAATTGAAACAAACCAGGAGGGGCTGTTGGGTAATTGTCAGCTGAAGGTGGCTGCTGGATAAATTCTCGTCCCATGCCTGAACATGAAGGATGCTTATGAGACGACGAGGAATCGCTGTGTGGTCTCATGTGCTGTAAGGGTGCTTCCTGCTTACGAATCGGAAGACCCCTCTGTGCTGGATTCTTCTGCACTGGTTTCTGCGCATGCATGAGTGGGCGAAGAGATGGGAAATCTTCGGAACTTTGGAGCGGAGGTGGAGGTGGGTGTGGTGGAGGGTCTCGCTGAGTGCGGAGGTTCCTTGCGATTCTTCGGGTCCTGAGGTCCTTTAGAACTTGACATCCTCGGTAGTTTGCAGGATGTTCACCTTGGCAATTGGCACATGTTGCAGCTGTTTCCCTGGATTTTGTACATGATGAGCTTTCATGCCCGCATCTTACACAACGAGGTGTTCTATCGCAATACGTCTTTGTATGCCCGTATTGCTGGCGAACGTTATACACGCGAATTGCAAGAACGTTATACAACTATGTTTTTACTTTTTTTAGACGTGCTCTTAAAAATTTAGTTTTAATTCATACGTTCAATAATGGGGTTATTAAAAGTAATATCCAATGGGGTTTCCACACCTCTAGCATACATATTTCTCTGGAATTAAAAATTAAAAATTCATCAAAACTAAGAACTATCTGAAATGAAAAAAAAAATAATTACAAAAAAATATAATGGAAAATATTGATGAATTTATTTTTATCGGCGGCTTCCGGTGTGCTGAAAATTGTGTAGATAAATATTTTAATCCTTCTTGTAAATAACAAAAGCATTTTAGCTGCGACCACCTGCGACTGTTGTGGTGGCAGATGTTTTTATTTTATATTCGCTATTTACAAACACCAAGATTGTAAGCATTATTCATTCCAGTTGTTATTTGGGACAGGACAAGCTCAGTTTAGATTTCCAGGTAATCATTATACTATCATGTGTTTTAAAGATTGTGTAATAATATTAAATGAAAATGAAAAAATTTGTGATTTCATATATCGAATTAGTTGAAATACTAATTTCAAACAATCGGGAAACTTCAAAGTGTGTTAAGATTATTATTAACAAATATCCAGTGATGTCTGATGATTTGATAGAGCGAATTGAGCTTAAACTACGTCAAACTTTCTTGCCTAGTTTTACTAAAAAATGGCAATCGGCTTGCTGTAATAACGAAAGATTTTTTAAACAGAATAACATCTGGCTAAAAGGAACGTTTTCAGTCGAACTGGAGTCACGAGTGACGCCGATGGACATCGCACCAGGACCTTCATCCCATGCTGGGCTCAAAGAAAAACCTTTCGACCAGTGCTGTGATAGGACAAAACGTATGAAAATACAAAACATGCATGAAACTTTTTCAGAAGAGTTGATTTGTTCGGCGGCTAGAAAAAATCAGAATTGTTTAAAACCTGAAAGATTTACACCAGACAAAGCTTTAAGTTTAATGTTAGATGCATCTTTATCTAAAAATCAGTACCAAGTTATTAGAAAAGCCACTTTGGAGCTCGGGTATGACATTTTTCCATCGTACCGCAAAATATTAGAAGCAAAGAAAGAATGTTATCCTTCGGATATTCAATTTCATAGATTCAAGTGTGAATCTACAGAAATTGTTAGATCACACCACTACGAGAATTTTTGAAACAAAAAGCGAAGAAAAATTGTCATCAATGGCTCCAGAATCAACATTGTGTTCTAAATGGGGATGTGACGGATCATCGGGGCATAGTGAATCTAAGCAAACGTTTAAGGAAGATGATATTTCGGACGCGAATATATTTTTGACATCGTTAGTTCCTCTTCATTTACATGAAAAAGGAAACATGTCACAAGTGCATTGGAAGATCACCAGAACATCTTCAACCAGATACTGCAGACCTGTTAGATTCCAATTCTTGAAGGAGACAGCTGAAGTGACGAGAAATGAAATTTCACGAATGGACACGGAAATACAAAACCTCACGGAAACTGTGATCAATTTAAGAGGAAAAACATTTAATGTAGATCATAAACTTATGTATACAATGATTGATGGAAAAATTGCTCAAACAGTATCTCAAACACCATCAATGGCATTTTGTTGCATTTGCCAAGCGAAACCGTCCGAGATGAACAACTTAAACACTATTAGATCTAAACCTGAAAATGTCAGTCTGACACCGGATTCCAAACGATATAGACGTGTGTACGTGTGCTCCTTGGGATTACCGGCTGTTTACGGGACAAGCGATAAGTAGAAATAGTTATTAAGAGTGTTATTTTACTTATTATTTATATATCTATATATTTTATAAAATACTAAGGTAAATTTTAATTTTATTTGACTTCCTATATTAATTTGAACTGTTAAAATTATTTAATAGCCAGGAGGGAACGAAAAAACGAAATGACATCGGAGAGCGGGGGCTCTCGGCCCCCTATCTCTGATTGTAATTTTCATGACCAACTAAACATCAACCACAGTAAAATTGAATTAAATACTACAAAATTAGATAGTTTTGACATGGTAATGAGGGAAACGACGAATTTCATTAAGTCAACCAATAACAATAAAAGATCACTAATTAGTAATTCATCCCAAGCGTATAAAAAAATAATAATTAAAGGAAAAAATGAAATTATAAGTGAAAGAGAAAAAAAAAGAAATGAATATAGACAAAATCTTGTTAATAATCGATACGGCCCCGAAGATAGCGGTCCCTTCCAGGTATTTATTGAAAGTAACGATAAAAATTTAGGAAATGCCCACCCTATGTTATTCGGAAAATGGCTTTTCCAGGATAAGAAATTTCATAACAATTCGATTTTAGAAATCCGAATAACTGGACGAAACAGAATAAAAATTACATGTTCTACAAAAGAAACAGCTAACTATCTAGTCGAATGCGAAATCTTAAAAAAGGAAAATTTATTCGTATATATCCCAGACTTCTTTATTAAAAAAACAGGGGTTATCCGGGACGTTGACTTAAATTTAACCGACGAAGAAATATTGGAAAATATGCAATCCATAATAACACCTATAAAAGTAGAAAGAATGAAAAAATATGAAAATTTAAACGACACTGTAAAAATCACCCCACTCTCCACTTGCGTGATAACTTTTCGTGGACAAAAAATACCAGACTCAATCACAATATACGGGAGCTTTTGTCGGGTTAAACCATATATCCCACAAATCAGACAATGCACTAATTGCCTCCGCTTTAATCACTCAGCAGCCCAATGTAGAGGGAAACAAAGATGCCTTAGATGCGGAAATGAACATTTAGCAAAGGACTGTCCAAACTCTAACCAAGACCCAGTGTGTGTTCATTGTAAGAAAAACCATCTCGCAAATAGTAAAGAATGTGAAACATATAAAAAACTAAAAGAAGAAAATATAAAAAAATTCACTGACCAATCTTACGCATCCGTCGTATGTACGAATCGGTTTGATATACTTCAAGCAATAAAAGAAGATCAAAACAATGAAGCTCCCGCGCCTTCAACCCTAAACCCTAACCGTCGAAAAGTATACAGGAAAACACTAGTTAGGACTCCATTTACCAATCCTTCATTACGGAATCAAGTATCTCGAGAAGTTTTACCTAAGCAGGCAGAACCAGCCGAGATAAGCAATCCATGGAAAACGTCAGAGGCAGAAAAATACATCACAATATTAAGTAAAATTTCACAAGAAATACAAGAAAAACAAATGTCAAAAAAAGAAATTATAGACAAAATCGGACATACCTTGTATAATATAGTTCAAGAAAACATGGATATTGTAGAAAACCTAAGCATGGACTATCAAAACAATTTTGAGGTAGAATAATATACAAAAGTGAAGAAAATAATTTTGTGAAAGGATAGAATAAAAATAGGAGGAAAACAACAATTAAAATTTAACGCAAAGATGATAGACGACTCAGTACGTATTATACAATGGAATATTCGCTCATTTACAGCAAACAGACATTGCTTAGAATTTATCCTAAGACGTGACGGGATAGATATTGCCCTATTATCAGAAACGTGGCTAAGGAAAAATCATAAATTTAAAATCCCTGAATACGATATGATCCAACAAAATCGAGCAGATGGATATGGTGGAAGTGCAATTCTAATACATCGAAGTATGAAATTTACACCGATACCTATAATGAACCACTTTGAGGATCGTATACAGATTTGTGCAATAAGTGCCCATTTAACTTCCGGGGTTATATCTATTGCTTCAATATACATAAAACCCGATCAAAATCTTACTTCTAGAGAATGGAATCGTATTATCAGCCAATTACCTCACCCCTTAATAGTTGGAGGTGACCTAAATGCCCACCATCAGGCCTGGGGATGTAGCTACCGAGACAGAGCTGGTACTGAACTCATAGAGGTTATTGACCAAGAAAGGCTCTGCTTCTTAAACAATGGAAAACCAACCCTTATTACAAGACCGGGCAGAAATCCATCGGCCCCCGATATAACTCTAGCTTCGGCGAGCATAACACCTTCGATATATTGGTCGGTATTACCTGAAGTCCTAGGTTCAGATCATTATGCAATTTCAATAAAAATAGATTTGGCGAATGCAGAAAAAATTCAGAAAACAACAGATAAATGGTTAATTAAGAAAGCAAACTGGAACTTATACACACAAATAGTGGAAGAACAAGTGAATATCACAAAACCAATAAATTATAAAGATTTGTTAAAGATTATCAACGAAGCTGCAGCCTTTAGTATACCCAGGAATACCAGTGGCAAAAAGAATCGAAATAAACCTGGTCGTACTCCCAAATGTTGGTGGGACGAAAGCTGCATGATAAAATGGAAACAAAAACAAATTACATTTCAAAGGTATAAAAAGGATTTGAATGCAACAAATTATATAGCCGTCAAAAAAGCCATCTCAGAATGCAGGAGACATTTCCATGAAAAAAAACGAGAAAGTTGGTACAAATTTTGCAGCTCTTTAAACCACGAAACGCCGATTGGCCAAGTTTGGAACGGGATCAGGAAGCTCAAAGGATTACCTATCAAACAATCCACAATAGACAAAACCGTTATAGAGGATTTTATGAGCTCTATTGCCCCACCGTCGGTACCGGAAAGCATAAAAACTGAAGAGATTCCAGATGAAGAAAACCCTGAAATAGATGAGCCTTTCACAATCACAGAACTAGAATCAGCTATATCCATGAATACTAATACAGTGCCAGGGTATGACGGAATTCACTATCCTATGATCAGTCGACTCCCAGCCAACGCTAAGAGATCACTCTTGGAAATCTACAACGACATTTGGATAAATGGAACCAACATACCCCAATGGAAGATCCAAATTGTTATACCGATTCGGAAACCAGGGAAACCATTGGATAAATCCACGTCTTATCGACCTATCGCCTTATCTTCTTGTCTCCTCAAAACATTTGAGCGAATGGTTAAAAAGAGGCTAGAATGGTTTTTAGAAGAGCGTAAAAAAATCCCAGATTTTCAACACGGATTTAGGAAAGGACATAGCACTTACGATAACATCGCCACAGCGCTTACCGATATCCAAAAAAACTTGGCCAAAAATGAAACTACGATAGCAGTATTTGTCGACCTAGCCAACGCGTACAATAATGTGAATATTAAAATCCTAAAAGAAGTGATGGTTAGAGAAAACATTCCTAGCAAAATAACAAAGACAGTGGTGAACCTCATAGAAAAAAGAATAATTTATTGTCAAATAGGAGGAGAAATTCAAGGACCTAGAGAAATTGTTACAGGTTTGCCACAGGGAGCTGTTTTGAGCCCATTATTATTCTCAATCTACACAACATCGCTGAAAACATTAGAATCTGACCGAATAAAAATTGCACAATTCGCGGATGATATTACGGTGTACGGAGCAAATAACGACTATGAGATGGCTAAGGAAGCAATGAACGTGTTTATGGAAAAATTTGCCAAATGGAATGTTGAATTAGGACTACCTGTGGCTGAAGATAAATGTGCTGCAATGATAATGAGCAGAAAAAGAAACACCCCCCAACCGCAACATTTAAACTTAGGACCCTTCCAGATTAAAACATGCACAACATTTAAATTTTTAGGAGTCACAATAGACCGTAAATTATTGTGGAAACCCTATATACAATATATTGAGGAAAAAACAGAAAAATCAATGAATGTTCTTCGGTGTGTATCAAGAATAAAATATGGAGCTCATCCCGATATTTGTTTATTGATATATAGAGCCCTAATCCTATCACGTATAGATTATGGGAGTATGTTTTATGACAATGCAGCAAGCTCACATCTAAAAAGAATAGATCAGATTCAATTCAGAGCCTTAAGGTGTTGCTTAGGTGCAATGAATTCCACCCCAACCAACGCCCTTTTGATTGAAGCCAATATAATGCCATTAGCAATAAGAAGAGAAAGATTAGCAGTCAAATTTTTATCCACTAGGTTCAGTAATATAGAACACCCAGTTACCAGATCCCTTCTACAGTTGGCTCCTTACCTCTATAGTTACAACCCCTACACTCGAAAGAAAGCACCACTATTAATCCGAATGTTGATGCGATTAAGAGAGTTGGCATTGGGAAATTTGATTATCCCAGAAAATAAAACCATTTATTGGGACGTAGCCTTACGAAAATTGAATGTAATAACTACTTATGACGAACTAGACGGTCACCCCGAATACGTTAGAGACTGCTATGAAACAGGACGAACTCCTATTGCTTGCACAATATATACAGACGGCTCTAAATCCGAGAATAATGTTGGGGCAGCAATAATAGAGGTTAACACCAATTATCAACTAAAAATAAAATTACCATCCATAGCCACAATCTTTACAGCTGAAGCTTTAGCTATTCGCGAAGCCCTAAAATACATAGATAGCAATAATTATGAAAAATCAATAATTCTATCGGATTCATTAAGCGTTCTAACAGCATTAAAAAGCTCCGAAACGACCACTGGACCTATTATAACAGACATTAAACTACTCATGTTTAAATTAACACGAATAAGCAGAGCAGTTCACTTTATATGGGTTAAAGGACATAGCGAAAATCATTATAATAATAAGGTGGACCGCATAGCCAAAGAAGCATCACTCACCGGAGAGCTCAACAATTCTATCACCACTGCAGACATTATCGCCCATTGCCGGAACACCCAAAATAAAAAATGGCAAAGACAATATGATAATTCTAAACACAGTAAGGGACTCTTCTATTGCAGTTTACAACCTAAGATTCAAACGAAAGCATGGTTTCGGAAAATAAACAGACCTAGGAGATTTTTCACGATCCTGTGTAGGCTTAGACTCAACCACAACCGCCTTCCCTACCACCTACATAAAATAGGCATAATAAACTCCAATACTTGCAACTGCGACAATACCACGGTGGCTGATCCAGATCATATAATACTTGCTTGCAAATTATACGAGAGAGGAAGAGAAGAGCTCATGGAAACCCTGATTAGCAACAAGGTACCGCTTCCCACGAAAGTGAGCCTACTGGTTTCAAACATTAAGAAGTTAGAGGTGCTAGACAGTATAGTTCAGTTTATCCTAGACCATCAAATTGAAATATAGGTAAATAATAATAATAATACTGAAAATGAAAATTTAAAAAATCCATTAATTTTTTTTTTTAATTTAAAAAGATATGAAAATTATCTTTCTTAGATAATTAATAACATTTTTTGGTGTTGGGGTGGGGGCTGGGGCTGGGGGCCGCCGCCTGGGGTCGGGGCGGGCCGGTCCCGCTGGGCGGGGGACGCGACATGGCTGGCTGGGCTAGTTTTGCCCCGAACCTCGTTGGGATGTGGACTTTTCCATATAGGATTCTTGTAAATGGTTTTTATCCACATCTCACTTATGAGCTTCGTATGCTATCGTCAACATAAAGAAAAGTACGTGGATAAGCAAGCCTTGGCGTCTTCCCTGGTCGGCGGGTGCGGCTCGTCTCCTCTTGGGGGTGCGCCTCTGTCCACGGCTCCCATACCCAACCCAATTTTATTGTGGCGGATGTGGATAAACACAAAGCCAAAAAAAAAAAAAAAAAAAAAAAAAAAAAAAAAAAAAACCTGAAAATGTCCATCTTCTTAATCTGGGAATGCCACCTTTGCATGCTCGAATTAAATTTATGAAGTGCATTCTCCATATTGCGTACAACAGTTCATTTCAACAATGGAGAACAAATGCTGACACGAAAAAACAAAAAGAAGAAACATAAAAGAAGATTCAAGATGAATTTTTTCGAACAATTGGTTTAAAATTGGATGTAGTTAAACAGGGAATGGGTACAACTAATGACGGAAATACCTCACGAAGATTTTTTGCTAACCCAAAACTAACTTCTGATATTACTGGGGTGAACGAAGAGCTGATAAATCGGTTTTCAGTCATTCTGCAAGCAATAAATTCTGGTTTTCATATCGATCCTGAGAAGTTTGGAAGGTATTGTTGGAGGGCTGCAGAGCTTTACATACAACTGTATGGGTGGTATTACATGCCGAATACTGTTCATAAAGTTTTAATACCTGGTGAAAAGATTATAACAGCTGCTTTGTTGCCCATTGGAATGTTGACAGAAGAAGCGCAAGAGGCACGTAATAAGGACTATCGTGTATTCAGACAAAAACACTCTAGGAAATGTTCACGTACTCTAACTAATGAAGACGTTATGCACATGCTGTTGGCGACATCTGATCCTTACTTAAGCAGTGTTCGAACACTACCAAAAAAATCTGATTACGACTTAAACGAAGAAGTAAAATCTTTGTATTGTGAAAATATGTAAACGTTTCTTTATAATAATTTTTATCTCTTTTTTATTCATAATAACATAAGTAATGTTGCTGTTTTTAAAAATATATTATAGATAGACAAAACGTGTTTATTATTTTCTGAATATCGTTGAAGTTAATAAATTAATTATCTTCAATCCTACCAAATATAAATTTCCTTAATCATTATTTCATTAACTGTGTACTACATTAATTGTGTCAAAATCCGAAATATGATTTATAAAAATTGAGTGATTTTTCATTGAACTTTTTTTTTTGTCTTACTCTATCCAGAAATAAAATATTGGTTTGTAAGAGCAAATAAACTTGGTAAAATTCTCAACTTTCTAAGCGGATTCAATAAAATCAATTTTTTTCCGAATTTCCGTTATGTTGAATCACTTTTTCTTAAGAAATTGCGGTTTTGAAACGTATTAATGTTCATTTCTTTGTTTTATTCTATCAATTCTATTACCATAAAACAATTTTAACAAATTGCCAACATACATTATAAGTATTTCATAGCATTTTTTTAAAGGAGATTTGAGGCATATAGATTTTTGCCGCTTATGTGGCTTTTGAACCACTGTGCGCCGGTTAATCCGAATAGCCGGTTAAGCGGGGCTCCAACCTATACATTTTATAGGAAATTTAATCGTGGTTATGACAATATCAACTTTATTATTTTGCGGCTTACAGATCAGGTTTGACAAGATTTTTTCCGAAAATAGCCGATTTTGAACCACTGTGCGGTGGGGTCAATCCCAGCTGTGCCGATCTTTACTCTTTAGCGATCCAATCCGCCAGGAACCAGGGGGCTGGATATAATATGTACTCATGAATAATGTATTTAAATTTCCAACAAAAACGAAATTTGGCATAATCTACATCATATGAAAATCCCCGCAACTCGATGTTAATGTGTGTGTTTTATTAATACAACTTTACCTAGAATTCGTTTTAAGTATAAAAAAATATCAACAAGTCATGGCAGATTTAATAAAAAAAATATATTCACTCACAGGATCTTTGGATGGAAACCATAATATGTATTGTAACGTTAAATCGTTAAATAGAAACATATGGTTTAAAATCCCAGACCTTTTGTTGGCACGAAATTGCGGTCGGAACAAACCGTCAGAGCACGTGTTTGGGACTAAATTGTTAGAGCCCAATCCACGCAGGCGTGGAACCTTCCATACCAGTCCTTTTACGACTGTATATACTGGACCAGTTAGTCTTAGTCTTTGTCTTGACTGTGAAGCTCAAGCCATATGATTTGTGTTCTTCTTCTTATGTCCTATGGCTGCCATAGTAGGAGCAAAGGGCCGAAGTAAAAACTCGCCATCCGACTCTATCCCCGCTTAGGGCCTTGACCTCTCTCCATGTTTTTCCAGCTCTAATGACCTCTTTCTCTACTGTTCTTCGCCAGGTCAGCTTGGGTCTCCCCCGACTTCTTGATCCTTGGGGATTCCAATCAAGAGCCGTCTTCTCAATGGCTCCATCTCTTTTACGAAGGGTATGTCCAATCCACTTCCACTTTCTCGTGGCAATCTGCTCCCCCAATGGCTCCTGTCTAGACAATTGAGCCAGCCTCTCATTTGAGATTTTATCGTCCCAGCTGATCGAGAGAATTCTCTTAAGGCAGCGATTCGCAAAAACTTGGAGCTGAGCTGGCTCAGAACCTTTTTGGAGATTTTCCAAGTTTCACAGCCATAGAGGAGGACGGACTTAACGTTGGAGTTGTACAGTTTTAGCTTAGTATTGCGGGATATATTCTTGTTACACCATACAGGATATAGCTGGACAAAGGCTACATTTGCTTTGCGGATCCGGTAAACTATTTCTTGGTCAGTGCCTCCATCTCTCCCCACAGTGCTTCCCAGGTAAGTGAAAGCATCAATCCGTTCAATGACCTCATCATTTAGCTGTAGGGTCTCCTCATTTTCCACATTTAACCGAATTTCTTTGGTCTTGGAAGCGTTTACCTTTAACCCCGCAACTTTGCAAACGGTTTCTAGTTTCCTCAACTTTGCCTGCATGTCAGAAAACCGTTGTGCTAGAAGGAAAACGTCATCGGCAAAGTCAAGATCCACGAGCCTTTCATGTAATGTCCATTGGATCCCTCTTTTCCTTCTACCTAAGACCTGCCTCATTAGCCGGTCTAAGACTATGATAAATAGGGTAGGGGAGAGGGTGCAGCCCTGTCGGACCCCGCGGAGAACATTGAAACTGTCCGACACAGCGCCATTATGAAGGACGCAACACCTGTACCCATCGTACATGCTCCTGATTATATTAATTATTTTGGAGGGGATATCATACTTCGCTAGGGTTTCCCAAATGAAGTCCTGCTTGACGGAAGCAAAGGCTTTCTCAAAGTCAACAAATGTCATATAGAGAGGACTCCGCCATTCATTACTTTGCTCCATGACAATCCTGAGCGTGTTAATTAGATCAACACAACTCCGGCCTCATCTAAATGATTTGTGTTACAAAGTGATAATTTTTGTAACCTGCTCGGATATTTGAGTTTTATTAATTCGTGTGGCATTGACTATTGTTATATTTTCGTTGAATAACTACTGTTAATCCACAGATGTGTTACAGTATATTTTTTCTTTTTAACAGAAAATCAATAATTCTAATTATCCTTCGAATTTGCTTTCAATGTTCCGAGTTATGTATGGGTTATTTTCAATTTTCAAATCCTCATTGTCATTATGTGTTTTAAAAACACATATTTAAAAAACTTTTTTTTTAATCCGTTGTACTGAAGGATGGAAAGAGGGCTTGTAAATTTATTGAAAACGTTTTCTAACAAGAAAAACTCTTTAGTATAAGAGGCGTAATATTGAAGAACAGATTTGTAGAAAGACTGATGTTGGGCGAAGAGTTTCCACTTTTTCTACGTCCACATTCTACTCAGTTTCGTCCTTTTCATATTCAGTCCTATTTCTTCAACGCCTTTGTGATTTATTGTCTCATTTCTGATGTCCCTCCCCCCCCCTTTCCCTCGGGGCAATTTCTACTTCGGATAGGGAAAATGAGTTATTCGGAAAAAATTCCATTAGAAGAACTAAAGTATTGTTGGTCCTCTCCTGAACATTGGAAATTTCTTTAGAAGCATTCTCAAAATCATTGCAATTTCTTTCAGGCATTTTAAAATTTAGATGTAAATGAAAATAGCAATATAATGCCCACTGAACTTATTAATTTATATATTTTTATTAACTACTGTCATAAATGATTATTGATTTTTTTAAATTCAAATTGAATTTTAAATTTGGAATTCTGCCTCTTTTAGTACTATGTGAACAAATTAAATCCTGCAAATTAGTCTCTTCATACTTCATCAAATTTACAGGATAGAAACAACATCCAAGTTTTCTTATGTATCCGCGAGGTGTATATAATATAGAATCTGAAAGAGAAAAACGAAAAGAAAAAAACAGAAAAATGTTTCTTAGCTGAACTTATTTTTTCAGATCTTTATAAAATAATCTCAATGAATTATGAATATATTTTCAAAAGTAATAAAGCCAAGAGAGATTATATGAGTGAGAATATACTTCATTGGCTGAACAGACTCATTATCAGTGAACAATATTGAAAAAGTTTTATGAACACTTTGCAGTCAGTTATCAGGAGCTAATACTGATCTGCACTTAACCTTCTTCCGGACGCGCCTCCTAACATAACGTAAGCAGGCGCGTGACGGTAATTTACCGCATCACTAATTTTACGCCTTTTTGCCTCAAATCTTTGCCAAAAATATTCAAATTTTCATTTTTTTAAATACATTGACCTATAAAGTAATGTAATTGAAAGAAGAAAAGGCTTTAATAAAATTCAAACTCCGGTTTTTACATGTCTTATAAATATTAATGAAACATGCAAACTACAAATATTATTTGCAATAAAACTGTATATTTATGACATTGAAGATCAAAAGTAAGCAACAAAAAATTTAAAAGTTTAAAATTACTGTAAAATAAAAATTTAACTTGCTATCATAACACATTTAAACTTCATCATAAAAAGTAACATAGAAAGAAATTATCAATTAGACATATTTTTAGGAAGAGAAAATTTAGCATCACAAAAACTAGGAACAAAAAATCACAAACTTCGAAAGGAAATAAAACTTACTAATACTAAAATAAATTAGGAACAAAAATTTATAAAACAAACAAAATACAAAAGTACGAAAATTAGGATCACATAAATTATGAACAAAAAATTAAAAACTTCGAAAGAAAATAAATACCTATTGAACTTACAAAGGAATTATCAGTCTTCAAATCAGTCAAAATTATAAAAAAGCATTTATCATATCAAATAAAGATATTTACATTAAAATTATTTATTATTTTACATTTCGCTCCGATGTTTAGAGATAAAAAAAGATACGTAAATGGGCTCGCGATGGTAATCTACCGACACCCGGCACTTTCGGAGTTAAAACGCTAAAAGAGAAAAGACACTTCTTACCATAGAACATGTTGATTCTTGTCTCTGCGGCGAGTGATAAGATTTAGAATTAGAGAATACATGCCCCTCCCGCCCACCTGTGACTTGCATGATAAAACCTGCACGAGATTTTCAAAATGTGAGGGTAATCTACCGCGCGCGCGCCCGGAAGAAGGTTAACTTTAGTAAACAAAATTATTATCTTGGTTATGTAGGTATGTAAAATAAATTCGTCAGAAACGTTTAAATTATAAAAATACACGGTATCTTAGGGTAGCACCGTTTTCATTTAAGCAAGAAGCCTACAATTTGGGAAAATTTCAACACATTTGGATGGGTTTTATTATAAGCTTACCAATGGTAAACGTAATGAAATATGATCACTACCTTTTCACCGAAAAATTCCTTTGGAAATTCCCCTTTTATGTTATTTATGCGGTGAATCAAATTGTTACCGAAATAATAGTTAGCTAACCACATAACAATATCCGGGACCTAGGGACAGCTAACAACAGCCATATCAGAAAGGGGGCCCTGGATTGATGGGGCCAATGGGGGCCTCGGTAATCCCGCCAGGTCCCGATGCATAATGCGCCCCTTCCAGATGCCTCCCGGGGGCGATTTAAATCAGTCCGTCCCATCGCTTAATTAGTGCGCCCAGTTGCGAGCCGGCATTAGTGCAACCATTGCTAATTGTCATGCTTGGCCGAATATATATCTATGAGATGTATATAAACATATAAAGGGCAGCGGTTCACTCTATCGTTCCGCTAGTTTGAGCCCGGCATGGAGGATAGTTTATTGGTTCCTATTTATGATATTTGAATTATGTGTGAGAGAGTTACAAGTTGAAAGTTGAGCGCGTTGCTATATCTTGCGTTTTGTGAAAACATGGGTAATCAATCTCGAAAATAGTTTCTCCTACTGGAATGGTAAGATTATATTTCGAAATATTTGGATAATTTTTACCTTAATTCACAATTTCGGGTGGGATGCACATTCCATATAGACATGCGCTTATTCGAGTATTACTCGAGTCAGGGCGTAGATCCTGAAACCGTAGAGTTTGAGGATAGCTCTTTGAAGGCTATGTTTAATGAAATAAATAAGACAAACGATTCGATCACCAATTTTCAAAGAATTAACAATCACTAGTTGCAAAATAGATCTTTTGGCTCTCGATAACCATCTCTAATTGGTAAGCGGTTAATATAGTACGTCACAATGTGGTAACAATTGTACTTAGTATTCCAATCTTTCCAAAATATTGCAAATAGGGATCGACCGATTAGATTCATTTTATTACATATTTAGAAAATATGTTAAGAAAGTGGTAGAGTAAAATTCCCGCCTATTACGCCGACGGAAATTCCTTTACGATTCTCGTCTTGGAAAATTCCCACGAGAAATATTTTAAATTTAAATATAATATCTCATATCATATTGAGGCAAAATATATATTCCCGGAATCAAATACGTTTGCTCAATGATTTTCTGCGGCGTTTAGGATCTTGATATGCACAGTGCTGGAGTAAACTCAATTTCCACCACATCGCTAAGATGGAAATGGAAAGTACATCAAGGAAATTCCGAAGAGATACAGCGGATCTGACAGGGGGCGCATTGAAATGCAGCCGGCCTCCACCTACGCCGGGACCCTATCCAATTTCCCTGTCCAAGAAGTTGATGCACTGTCTTTTATTGTGTCCCAGGGGTGGAGGCGAAGGGTGAGTGCGATTTGTTCTCCTGCCAAATCTCTTATCATCAATCCACCTCTCCTCCTTATAAAACGTTAGATCTCTTAGCAGGAGGAGTCACTGTTCTATGATCTTCTTACACGGTATCCGCTTAGTTTAAATAAATTAATAGTTTCAATAAAAAAACTATAGCGGTAGGGGCTAAACCTATGTTTCCAATAAAAATGGAAAACAAGAAAAACTGTACTTTTACACAGCGTATGAAGTGTTGAGACTCGTTACTTCATATATAAATAGGGACTGCTTGCTATGTAAAAATAAATATAATAATAATAATAATAAACTCTTTATTGATTGTCCCGGGAACTAGTCCCTCAGGAACAAATTATACAGATACATATAATAGGCTTCAGTGCCTTAGAGTACTAATAAAAAACAAAACAAATAGAGCAAATTAAAATGAAAAAATAATAAAATAAAAAAAAAAAAGCTGAGAAAAAATTATAAACATTGGGGAAATCTTCTTGTGATAAAAAAAAGAAAAAAAAATTAAAACTAAGTAAATCCTTATTGACTTGAAATGAAAAATAACTTATATACACTTATTTACACATACACTAAATGGATCATGTATTTTAAAGATAAATAAATAATAAAGGCCTATACCAATTTACAGTTAAACTGTTTACAATTGTTCGGGAAACTGGGTGGAGAGGAAGTGATTGAACAGGCGGGATTTAAAGGTAGGGAGAGTCTTGGAATGACGAATAAAAGGGGGAATTGAGTTCCATAGGGATGAGGACCGGGTAATGAGGCTTCAATGAGGCTTCTCTTTCAAAGGCTGACGTTCGGTGGGCCGGAGTGTATAGATCTGAAGACCTGGAACGGATATTGCGGGAATGGACAGAGGATTTGAAATGGAGAAGTTCGGTGATGTATGAAGGACGGCGGGATCGGATTACTTGGAAAAGGAATGAGGCCAGGAAATATTTGCGGCGGTAGGATGGGTATAACCACTTTAACCTTTCGTATAAAGGCGAAACGGAGACCCTCTTGGGACCCCAAAGATAAAACGTACGAAACAATTGAATAAACGTTTTAGTTTTGCTTCGAGATCCCCAGAGACACCCCCATACACCGCAAAACAATAGTCAAAGTGGGGAAATACCAGGGAAGTGACCAGGAGCCTACATGTTTCAGGTGGTAAAAGGCTTCGGAGGTGATTTAATTGCTTTAAGGTAGAAAAGGTACGGCGGGAAATATTGGAGATGTGGTTTTTCCAGGAAAGGGTTTGGTCAAAGGTCACTCCGAGGTTATTGACAATTGAATAAAATTTAATGGCATTATTATTTAGGAGCAGGGTAGGGATGTTAGGGACGGTTTTAAGGAGGTAATTGGAGCCTATTAAAATTGCTTTCGTTTTTTCTGCGTTCAGCTTCAACTTGTTAGACTCTGCCCAGAGACTGATTCGATTTAAATCATCCTGAAGCTTTGTTGTTGCAGAGGATAGCTCGGAAGGCGGGAAGGATAGGTATATCTGGAAATCGTCTGCATAGATGTGATATTGGGAGTGATGGATCAGAAGAGGAAGGTCGTTGATATAAATGGCGAACAGAGTGGGGGATAGAGAGGAACCCTGAATATACTGTAATTATCCCACATATATTATTTCACAAAGCGTAAAAATCGGTTTTTCATCAATTATAAGGTACTACCGTGCTCAAATGCCACGAATGTGGTATCGTTGGATTCAGAATTTCACGGAGCTTTTGCGAATTGCATTCTCAGTGTTCATTTCTTGGTCCAAAATAAAATATCGACCTAAACGTACTGACTCAACGGATCGTAACGAATAAAATTGGGTTTTATAGATTGCGATACGAGCATTAAGACCCAGTTTAGTTCTTTAGAACTAAACTGGAGTTTGCGTTTTAAAGCCCTAAAACCTATCATTTCTGAGATAACGCCTGGGTTAGGCTCCTCCGCCGCACGTGGTCAACTACTTATTGTATTACGTTACAGCAAATGCTAGGACCTGTCGTGTTTAGGTTCTAAAAATGTTGTTTCGTCTGATTTAGACTGAAATGTAGCGTTGGAAAATTGCACTCTCACATTTAGCAATTACAGTATACTCCCACTTTACCGGTTCCCGTTTAACCGACTCTTCGGATAAACCGATGGACGCTGTAAAAGATTAAAATTCTTTTTAAAATCCTTAAAAACATTTATAATTTTGTCATATTCTCAATAAAAAATTTTCTTAAAATTTGTATTATGTTGCGGTTCGATAGATCTTAAATAAATTAAAATGTAGGCAAAAAGTCTTTTGTTTTATACTTTCACTTACCTACATATGAAATATATAGTAAGGGGAAGTATTGCGATCGTGGAAAATTTCCATTTCCGGATTTCAACGGAAATACACGTTTTGGGGTCCCCTGAGTTCAAATAACCAAGTCCCGCGAAATGGACTGTGTAAGTGTGTGTGTGTGTGTGCGTGCGCGTCTGCGTGCGTGTGCGTGTGCGTGTGTGTGTGTGTGTGTGTGTGAACAGACTAGCTCAAAAACTATAAACCGGGTGAACCTGAAATTAGGTATTTATTATATGTATATGCCCGCGATGTGACAGCAAAAATTTCATTAAAATTGCCCAGAGGGGTACTTTATTTAATAACTTTTTACATTTTTTTGGTTTTCTCAAAAACGGCTCCAACAATTTTAATTAAACTGAGTATTTGATGTATTGATATGCCCGAGATATGACTAAAAATTTCATCAAAATTGATCAACCGGAGGGGGGACTTTACTTAATAAATTTTGTATCATTTTCACCTGTTATTTTTATTTACTCAAAAACGGCTTCAACGATTTTAATCAAACCGGGTATTTGATGTATATATATGCCAGGGATGTGATAGCCAACATTTCATCAAAATTGATCAACCGGAGGGGGGACTTTACTTAATAAATTTTGTATCATTTTCACCTATTATTTTTATTTACTCAAAAACGGCTTCAACGATTTTAATCAAACTGGGTATTTGATGTATATATATGCCAGAGATGTGATAGCCAACATTTCATCAAAATTGATCAACCGGAGGGGGGACTTTACTTAATAAATTTTGTATCATTTTCACGTGTTTTTTTTATTTACTCAAAAACGGCTTCAACGATTTTAATCAAACTGGGTATTTGATGTATATAAATGCCAAAGATGTGATAGCCAACATTTTAGAGGAGAAAAAAAGAAAAATATTCAGTCAACTCATAAAACACGTTGAGCCCATGCATGCGTAGTACGCCTTTAATGACAGATCATTGTTCATAATCAAAGCCGTTCTGTTCATTTCATGGAAATTATTTGTTTCATGGTAACTAAATGAAATTTTCATACATAGAGAATTATAAAATCAAACGACTTGGAGTATCATGCTTGCATTGCCGAATTATCACAAGTATAAACTTTTATTTATTAATAAAATAAATTAGTGTTTTTCATAGAGCAAATGAAAACAAAAATAAGAAATGAATGTGGAAAAATGTGTAACTTTGAGAAGTGGCATTAAAAAAACGCATTAATTTCTATTCTAAGTAAGTTCGTTAGTGAAAGTTGTGTGTTGCGCGCACGCACCAATATTTTTTATTTTTACCGAACTCCAGTAAAACAAATCTCTTCGAAGTAAAATTGATCTTGAAACAAAATCCGTATCCTCCATTCATTTAATTAAAAAAGAAAGAGCTTCCTATATTTTGACAAGAAATTTCGTCAGTTGACATTAAGGTGCGTATAAACGAAAAAAAATAAAAGATTTGTGAAAACTGAATAGATTGATAGTGTAAATTTTCTTAAATTGTTAAATAAAATTGGCCCAAAAAAGGTTTCTTTAATTAATAACTATATAGCCTTTGTACAATAGGTTGTGTGTTGCATTTGGGTTTTATCGAAATATAGAAGTTATAATAATATATTTTGCTGGTTTTTTATACACTTTTTCCGGATTGACCGGCTCATTCACTTAAACGGCAATGTATCCGTTCCGACGAGGAGGGATAAGCAGGAGTCTACTTTAGTCATTCGCGGATCTGAGGGTAGGGGGGTGCTATGGTGGCTGGAGCCCCTCCATTTGGAAAATTTTTCGTCCTTTAAAGATAGAAATTGATTTTCCTTAAAGTAAGGAAGCAAGTTAAAGAACAAAAATGCGCAGAACAGGTAGAATTTCAGTTGTGAGAAGGTGAAAAAGCTGATCGGCAGATCCAAATGAAGGGCTGTGGGGCTGCAGCCTCCCCCCATTAGGATGCAGCCCCCCCTTTACAATCGGCTGGATCCGCCCATGACTTTAATCCAAAATATATATAAAATAAATAAAATCTATTTATGGTGATTCATAGTAACATAGTGATTCATTAGAACTTTGGTTTAATCAACTTATCTTTTTTATAACGGGAATTTCAGAAAACTAAAGTATCGAAATAAGAAAAATGAATTTCAATGGTTTCTACGCGGGCTTAATGACACATACACGTTCCACGTTTTTGGGCCAGGCGTCTTACACCTCTAAAACTTTGGTTTTGGTGAGTTAGGCCCCTCAGCTTCACGAGGCTACTTATTGTTATGTTGCCTCTCCATGGATAGAAACCTATTTGATGTCGTTCTTACCACTTAGAAGACTATCTTCCTCTCCATTGTCAGAAAAATAAGCGTAAAAAGCATCTTATGAACTGTTTTTGAAAAAACAAAATCAGTAGGGAAGTTAAAATCAGAATGTAGAAAGATTAATTTCCAAGACTATGCAACATTCTTAGTGATTTCATATATTCCAGGAAGATTACAGGAAACTTTTGTAGAGAAAAACGTCAGAAAAAGAAGTTCTTCCTTAACTATTAAACAGAAAAATAATTTATTCTTCCTTGCTGTAGAAAAAAAGTTTCACCTTAAGGCCCGAATGGTTGGGGGAGAGGGGGGGGGAGTACGAACAGGCAAAAAAAAAAAGTTCATTTCATAGTTATGTTAAACCTAGAAGTAAAATGTGATACAAATCTTCGTGCGAAGTGCTTCGCACGGGTCCACCTAGTAACTTATAATTCAGATGCAACAATTACTGGCAAAAAAACTCAAGACTTTTTTGTCAGCCATCCATTAAACTTTTAACAGTTAGCTGATTATATTATATCATTTAAAAAAATTATTCCTCCAGCATTTATAATAATAATAAAAAGACATAATGCATTACATTATTAGGAACTTAACATAATCTAGATAACAAACTGGATTGTCAGTCCAAATGAAAATTTTGTAATCTTTTAAATGGGAAAATCAAAATATTTTTTATCTCCTTTGATAATTTATAAAAATAAAATATATAATCTATATTTATCATCAATAATTCATTTTAGTATATTTTTTCTCTATATATGAATCCGCGCCATTCAAAACGTTGAAAATCATAAAAATTGATGGCCTTTTTAACTCGATGATATAATGGCATGTCAGGCGTGGAGAAAGATGGCACCCACTATAACCTCTTCCCTGACTAGTTATAATTATTGATATGCTACAGATGGACATCTCTCATCTAACCCCTTTATAGTTTAATATCAAACGCCAGTATAGTAAATATAATTTTCCCCATTAAAAATTAATTAATGTTCATTTAAATTTCTTTTATAAAAAAAAATTAGAAATAATTAGAATTTTTCATTAATAGATTTGCCCATATTACTTTCCTTGCTTTCGGATCATGAGATATGTTGAGACTATGGTAGTTTCCAACGGTGGTAGTTTTGATTCCAGATTGCTCTGGTTATCCTTCGGATGACATTTCATTCCAATCTTTCAATAATTTTTTATTGGGAGCTATTTAGTGTCTAGATCTCAGACAATATCAGTCGAATAACCGAACTGGTTTTAAAAATACACTCTACAGCCCTAATTTAAGATGTCTTTGGATCATTCGGAATTCAAGTACCGAATATATGAAACTTAAATTACCCAATAGCAATCATGAAGAATTTTTCATAACCAGCTATAAGAATAACAATGAAAAGTAGGAAATACTTAGCATATTTCAAAGACATTAATTGACAGTATTAAGATTTCAAAATTAGAATATAATACCAAAATTTAAAAAGTAAAATTATAAATGAAACATAGCTTTAAAAAAAAAAAAAAAATAAGGAATACTGGCGGCCAAAAAAAAATTGTATTGGGAATTCTTAAAATGAGAAACGATATAAAGATCATATAAACTGCTTTCTCTTACAATGTTTTCTAACTGAAATATAAACTGGCAAAAAGATGTGCACAGAGAAAAATTCCTCCCACTCCGCTATGAAGCGGTCCAAATAGGTCAAGGCGAATACCCTCTGTTTTCAAAGAATGGAACAATTGTATCAACTTGCTAACAGTTTTTATCCCAGAGGGTCCGGGGCCCTTTGAGGGATACCACTGCGTAATTGGGGTCCAGCCTCCCTCGGATACATAAAAGAGAGATGGATTCTGTTTTAAATTAAAAAAAAAAAAAAATAGAAAGGGAAACTGGTTTCCCATTCCCAACATCGTTACTAGATTAACATTTTTAATCTTGCAAACTAGTCATCTTAGTTTAAAAGTTATAAGGTTTTATATTTTCAATATACAAAAAATTACTAAACTACTAAGTAATTATTATTACAATTAATATTTATGTGTTTGTCTTGTTTTCAAAAACACCGTGAGAAAACTTAGCGCTGTTTTATTATTGTGTCATTAGTCATCGTACAGTTCATATTCATATCATATATACAAAAATTATAAATATATATATATATATATATAGGGGGCCGGGATGGCGGAGTGGACAAGGGCGCTTGCAATAGGTAATCAAAGTTAAGCAACGTCCATCGTGGTTAGTATTTGGATGGGTGACCGCTCCATTCGGGTTACCGCCCACCAATAAAAGCCACGCAGTCCAAGTCTACCCCCACCCCCGGGTATGTGAGGCCCGTCAGTCTACTGGAGGCGACTCACACCGACCGGGCGTAGGAATGATGAACCTTCCCCGTGTATCTCATCAAGAATTGTGGTGTGGTTTTCCAGGATGTCAGTAACCGCCCAGAGGTTCAGGGACGGTATGCTTCAGGGAAAGGAATAAAGGTCCTCGGGGCCTGCTGACTCTGGGCTACCATAATCCTTGGACCTAGACCAGTTTGTCACTGTCCTTGAACCCGAGAGAGCTGACGCCATCGGTGGGAAGGACACTGCCAAATTGGCCCCAATGGGATTGGTTATGGAGCTATGTGCAGTCTGCCGCTGTACCATGGTGACCATGGCTTTCAGCAACGTGAGGTTTGGGCTACCCCCTCCAGGCTGTCTGGACTCCCGCAAGCAAAACAAATGTCTGTAAGAAGTCCACACTGCGCGGCCAAAGGTCTCATTAGGCCTAATGCGCCAACAGAAAAAAAAAAAAAAAAAAAAAAAAAAAAAATATATATATATATATATATATATATATATATATATATATATATATCAACTGTTACTTCAAAATTAAAATATCTACCTTTTTGAAGGGATCACTTTTGACCCTGGCCATGTCTTACCATCCTGATACAGGTCCTTTAGAACTGATCTGCGCAATTCCTCTCTTGACGTTCCTCTTTTTTCTTGTTCCTTGGGGATTCCACTGAAGGACTTCTTTTCCGGTGGAATGATTGTGTTTTGTTGTTCTCAAACCAGATTTGGTTTTCTCAAAGACTTTCCTGTCCATTTCTTCTTCCTTTTCCTTATTTCGAGTTGGATAGCAAGCTGCTCAGTTGTTCCCAGGAGATCGCCGATGTAAATTCGAAATCATTGCATAATGAAGATCTGAAAGGGTCGTCGGGTAATGCTTTTGGTCACCTTCCATATTTCACTACTATACAGCAGGAATGACAACGTAATAAACAGCCTTCTTTTGTTATTCTGTACATTTCCTGGTACTTCTATATTGGGTTTAGCTGAAAGAATACCCCCTTAGCTAGTTTGATTCAGCTTTATCATCTTCCAAAGATGATTCAAGGATACTTCAAAATACTTTATTAAATACGTACAATGCTCGATAAACCAATTAAGTGTGTTGACAGACTTTCTTGGTTATATTTTATGGTTTGCAAAAATAAAAATATTCCCAGATTTAGCTTATAATATGAATGTATTAAAAAGAAACAGTTTAGGTATTTAATGACGGAGTTCTCCAGAGTCTAAAAATATAGCAGTAAATCGTAATATGCTTTAGAATAGTACATTCCTAAGCGCTCAGAACTATTAAATTAATTTTTGTTAAATAGGCAGAATATTCACCGTTGAAAATATATATATTTATATAGAATTAAGTAACCTCTAAGTGTAACCTCGAAGTTTTAAACAATAAAATATATAATTATACAATCAGACGCGATTGAGTATTATGCTTCTATTCAAGCATCATCATAAATAAAAGCTTAATTTTTTTTTTTAGTTTTCAAATATGATTCCATAATAGTTTCGGAATAAAATGTTAGATGGTTTTAGAGTAACAGTAATCGTTTTCGGTTTCCGCTTAAGAGAAAAACATTTCCGCATATTCAAAGGCATAAGAGACATTTACTATGAGCCTTAATTACAGCTTCTATCGATTCACCTTTACGAGACCTATTACAAAAAGCAACTCGCAGTAAAAAACAAGCAAGCATTAAAAAAAAAAAAAAAAACACGACTATCGATGAGATTAGGATTTTTTTAGACCTCTTAAAAAAAATAAATAAACAATTATGGATCGACAAGTTCTAGAACCTTTTGTTTTGCAATGCAAATTGTAATACTCTATAACTTATGGAATCAAAGAAAAACAAGTAAATAAATGTGAAAAAAAGTGTGAAGTTGCTAAATGGCGTTTACATATTTATCAAAATACGTCGATTTCTAATCTAGGTAGGTTGGTAAGCGAACCTTATGTGTTTCTCGCATCGCACCAGATTTTTATTTTGTGTTTTTATTTTTTCCAATTACCAAATTTACTTTGTGCATTATTGCGTCGAATTTACGGGTAATATCAATATCCGGACTTGGTTGGCATTTATTGATCCGGAAAATCGAAACTCTACAGTACTTAAATTTGAGGAGATATGAAATGGTGAATAAAGCCTGCAAATAAAAGCCTTGGACTCCTACTGCTCGTATTAATCCTGAAGCAGTTATTTCAGTCTAAATGTCCCATATTTACTCTATACAAGCAATAGTACCATTAAACGTATTCCATACAGTCGGTCTTAAAATAAAAACATAAAGTTTTTTTTTTCTTTTTCAGTTTTTCGTCTTAAATATTACTTCATTTTTGAGAAATGTGAGGCAGGGAATGTAATGCATTTAAGTGCCTCTCCTTTAAATGTTTCGAGCTCTAATTCTTTTCCTTATTTCTTAAAATTATCCATTGTAGCTCATAAATTTAAATTCATGCCACTGCGAGCACACCATCTCCCGAAACTCAATAATAATTTCGCAGATGAGTGGCTCACAAATCAGATCTTGGCCTCGGTAAACGACATTTTGAGGGGGTCCCTTCGCATAGTTAGGATAATGCAGCGCAGCCGCTATCTAAATTGCCCGCAGCCCTCAGGATCTGATAGCTCCCTGGGAGAGGTCCGCATCTTATCTCCCTTTAGTGGATATTCAATGTGCCCTGATCTTCTTAATTATACCAATAGCCACACTAAACCCTAACGAATCCACGTATATTGCAGACGAAGATCGAGGATAGAAGTGATTTTAATCTAAATATCCATTAGAAATGAGTTAAGTATACGAAATCGGTGCATAGCAGAAATAAGATTAGTTTCATAATGAGTTTTTAATTTTTTTCACTCAATAATGAATGTTGCTTATTTCTTATCACATCCAACAAAAATAATAAGTGTTTGATTCTCCGAAATCATCTCGATGATATTTCCTCTTGAGCAAAAAGATGGAGAGTACAAAAGAATGAATTGAGGAGTGTAATCACAGTTTTCACCATCAATTACATGTACTCAGAACAATTTTAATGGTTTTCAAATAATAACTCCTTAGGAAGTATGGTATTTGGGACTTCATCTGGATTGAAATGGAAGACCCACATCACACAAATAAGAAATCTACAAAAATAATGATATGGACAGTTACTGAGATTACTTGAAAGACACTCTAAATTATTCCCAACCAACACACTCTCAATATACACCGTGCTTATTAGACCAATATGGATATACGAGATAGAGTTATGTGGCAAAGCCATACAATATCGAATCACTTCAAACAACGTATTGAGGATATTAGATGCACTGTAGTATGTGACTAATTAATAATTACACAAGAGCCGCAAAATCCAAATACAATCAGCCACCAATACAACCACACAATACTACTAAAACTTTCCCCAAAGTCTAACTTTCGACATGAATCAATTAGCACAACACTTGAATCCACCACAAACCCACCATCCCGACTTATTACAATAGCTCCCCTGAATAGATCACACTCTTAACATGTTCGTTTCCCTTAACTAACCCGCTTTTTGCTCTCTATATTATTTTGGATCCCCCAATGATGTAGATACGTTTCCGCTCACAATACGAGCCAATCGGAACCCAATTGTTAACAATCTTACTTCCTCCACAATTATAGATAGTTCGCTTATCATGTCCGTCCAGAGGATAAGCTAAGGACCTTTACATAAATTAATTGTATTAAATAAAATAATTATAACAAACATACACAACTGTCTTATCTCGTACTCACTGAATTTTTAAGATTATTGACTGTACTGTTTACACTTATGAAACCTTTCGTGTATCTGTCATCTTATTCTTATATTTTTGTAAAATGTATTTTTTTTCTTCATTCATATCCGTATCCGGTATTATCATTTCTCCGATAATCAGAAAATGTAAACATAACTTGGGCAGTTTAAGCTTGGAGGAAGATATAGTTATCTATATCTAGATATCTATATCTAGGTAGTCCATCAACACCTCATTCAGGAGTTGAAAAGATCCTCACCTTGATTCAGGAGTGAAGGTCACTCATCCAGCTTCATTTGAGATTCCTCCTACTTTGCTTTAGCGTTCATTTTTATTTCATCAAACCACCTAAGAATACACAGTATTGATTTCTCGTAGGACACGCTAAAACTGCAAATGTATTTATTACTCTAGATTTTAATCTGTATGAAAACACATCATATTTATAGATAGCATAATCATTTGAATAATAGTTACATATAATATTAATGGAGTATTGTCACACAAGATCTGGAAGAGAAGCCTATAGAATCCTATCAATGGGCCTAAATGAAATCCTTTTGTATAAAACAGGGAGTGGGGAGAGGCTGAGAGGGGAATGGTGTAAGTAATCCGTTATCACCTTAAGCAGATAAGGTGCTAAGGATATTCCCCTGATATGGGCCATTACGGGCTGGGGTAGAGGGAGGGGGGGGGTGAGGCACATAGTGAGTTTGGGCAGGGGGGGGGTCTATAGTGGGCTCTGACGCATTTGCAGATCGGCTTATCTATACATATTGTGTGTGTGTGTGTGCGTCCCGCCTTCCCTACCCGGCCCCTCGCTTTTATGGGCTTACATTCCTCGGCTCATCTCCTAGACGTATTTATCTTGCGTGGGTAGGGAAAGGTAGTTGATGGATACGGGGGACTTATACATATATTTCACATACTGCATCAAAATTTTATTCAAAAGCGCACTTTAAATTGTGAAAGAGAGTAAAAACAATTTCTCCCTAGCATATTAAAATATTATCATTATTTATTCCCGATGTTATCAACTTTGGTATTTTTTATTTAATCAGAATAATGATTAATAAATATGAATAATTGTAATCATAAAACAAATGAATAATGAATAACCATTATTCATAATCATTGCGGAGTATTTTTAATGATTATTGAGTGTTAAGGGTATTAATTTGAAATGAATAATGAATAACTGGTATTTAGTTATTCATGATTGACGAATACTGATGAATTCAGTTAGTCATTATTCTTGAATAAAATATATTCATGAATACCTAATATTCATCTATCATGAATAACAAATATTCAACAATCATCAATCATGAATATGAAATATTCATAATCATTATTCGTTTAAATTTAAAAGAAGAGGATGCATTTTTGAATTAAAAGTTGTCCTAATTAGCAAGGACAAGTCCTGAAAGTGGATGAAGTAAAGAATTAGACGCTAATTCCAATGGGTGTTAGTAAAGGTCTATTGACAAGAATGGAAAGAGCAAACAAATTTTTAATCATCATTCATGATTAGTAAGACTAATAATTGTGATTTTTTTGTAATCATGATTAATGAATTTATATTATTCATGATTAATGAATGATCTGTAGTGAATTCGTATGTATCTGTAGTTAATGAGTGGTGAATTCCCATTAGTCAGGATTAATGAGTAATCACGAATAACAAATTCTTCTTAATCATGATTACTGAGTAATAAATATTTAACTAACATTTAATAATGAATAATGGTCATTCATTCATAATGGTCATTAATGTATTCAGTCATTCATGATTGTTGAATACATTATATTCGTGAATGCACCACGACCAATGATTAATACAATTCATGATTAATGATTCCGCGATAAAGAATGATTTTTGAATGATGATTAAAATCATTATCAAATTTTTAATCATCATTCATGATTAGTAAGACTCAGAATTAAATTGTAATCATGATTAATGAATTTATATTATTCATGATTAATGAATGATCTGTAGTGAATTCGTAGTGATCTGTAATGAATTCCCATTAGTCACGATTAATGAGTAATCATGAATAACAAGTTCTTCTTAATCATGATTACTGAGTAATAAATATTTAACTAACATTTAATAATCAATAATGGTCATTCATGATTGTTGAATACATTATATTCATGAATACACCACGACCAGTGATTAATACAATTCATGATTAATGATTCCGCGATAAAAAATGATTTTTGAATGATGAATGATTAAAATCATTATCACATTTTTGATTATTAGTCATAATCATGACTACATTTTTATTTAAATATGCCCAACTCTGGTTCTGAACGCTACTATACGATAGCTACAGACTGTAGCACACCACTTCTTGGTACCCAGGGGAAACTATTATGAAAGATAGGGAGATGTAAAATTTCTTTTTAATAATATTATTTCGATTTAATTAGTACATAGAGAAAATTTACTTTTTGGTTTTTTTCCCTTTATAATCTCACGCCTCTGGTCCCTCTGGCTGTACAATTAACTCTAATCCGAAGTGCAGCGTTGTTTTTTAGCCTAGAAAACCTTTGTTTTGTTTTTAAAGGTTTTTCCTCTCCTACTTACTGCCTTTAAAAATATGCCTTTGGTTGTCTCAACTCGGTTTTTATCCTTTTTTTTTTATTAATCTAAGTTTTTGGAAAAAAAGTATTTAAATGACTTGGATAGTTTCAATAAGGCAACCACAAAATGTTTGTTTCTATAGTTTCTATACTCTAGTGCCGAATGTTTTCGAAGAAACTTTCCACACCCTTCTCCTTTAAGCCGTTTAAAATATTTTTATAAGATGATATGTTTCATTTCTTTTTTAAGTTTATTTTTAAGGTCTCCGCACCTTTAAATCCCCTTACATATAGGTTATCTGAAGATTTCAACTTTTTATTTGAATTTTACCAGCGCGCCTATTCTTACGATAAAGCATACTTGTTTTAAACGTTTGGCCATCTTGTTTGATACTGAATGAACCGGTTCGGTGTCGGAGAAGATATGTTTTTAGAGTATGAACATTTTTGACAGATTAAAGCAAGACACAGATACAAACCATGAGAGAGAAATTCAGTATTTGAAATTGATGCAGAAACCTTATTCGCCTGCAAGGCACAGCTGAGAATACATTAATAGCAATTAGGTTTAGGATTCATATGTGCAATGAGTTTTCTTCCGAATCTGAAAGCGAATTAAAATTATTTGAATTTGTCAAATTTTCTATTGCAGGATTCAATCAATTATCGGACATTGAATCTCTCTCAATCCAATTCCAGCTTCCATCTGAAAATCAGGCCTGGGCCAGGAGAAATCCTTTCAAAAGATCCTCGATCCCCCGCTTTCGGTAATACCTCTTTCACTAATCAACTATATTATTAGTTATCTCTCCCTTAGCAAAATCGGTATCAATATTAAATTTGTGCTCAATAAAAAGCGAAATCCCATTACTCTAATGAAACAAAAAAAGAAAGCAATATTAATAATTAAGTATTAGGCATCTAATCTACATCTATTTTGAGTTTGTGTATATAAGATTCAGAATATCTACAGGAAATACATGCATTAGATAATAAATGTGGATATATATGTAATAATAATATAAACGAAAATATTGTGACGTAAAACAAAACAGATGATTATTTCTCTTACATTGAAAAAACATTCTGGACTATTCAGCTATTTGTTCGTTTAACTAGTCATTACAATCGTGTGTTAGTACGTTAAAATACGTTCGAATGATATAGATCTTTCTGGACTGTTCCATTTCGAACTGTAAATAAGAAGCGATGGACTAGGGCCTTATTTTAACCTTACTAATCGAAGATGATTACTTTTCAGTCACTGTTCCGTCATTTGTAGTTATTGTTTCTAACGTTGTTACTAATTTGAGTTCCGTTTGTTTTGTTTTTCTTTGTTTAAAAAAAAAATAAAAAAAATAAGTTAATAAACTTATTTAAATTCTACATTGTTCTTAAAACATTAATAACTGGAAAATTTTCTATCATAAGGAAAAAGCAAATAGGAGACAAGGAATATCACATATTATGTATATCAAGAGTCTAAAAGAAATAGGTAACATATCACAAAGAAAAACTCAATTTTTTTCAGCCACTAGCTATGATTTTGAGCAAGATTTAGACTTATTTCAAAAATATATAGTTGGATTTAATACAAAATCGGAAGCAGGTTTGGGAATAGTTTACTGTTGGCCAAGAATCAAGTATCATCAAATGTCAGAAAGAGCCGATAAATGTGTTTATTTATAATTTGTTTAAACACTTCTATTTACTCAATTGTAAAGTTTTTTTATCATGCAGCTATTCTACGAAATTACTCACTTTGTAAGTTCCTAGATCCTCAACTATGCAGGTGAAAACAGCTTCGCGTCCCACAGCTACCGTGAGGTTTGTGATTGGCTCACCAAACTTGGGCATTTCTGAAAAATCACCATACAAATATTTTATAAAAAAATTATTTTTATTAAAAAAAAAATTACCTTTTTAATAACATAGAAGTACATTGATATCCCATGTGAACAGTAATAAGTCTTTGATAATTTCCGGATAAATCATTATATACAGAAGGATGATCTCAATCCACCAAGTAATGTAAATCTAAGAGTAAATTATATCTTTGGAATCACTAAAATAATTAACATTACAAAAACGGTTCATAGAGAGAATGCAGCGAAGATGCTGAGGAGGGGGAATCTCAATGCACCGCCTCCGCAACTGTCTCAATAAAGCCCAACCCGGGGCAACAATTGAATTCCTCCACCGAGTTGTCTCAGAATTTAATTTGATTTCCCGTTGAGTTCACTATAGCCGTGATTTTAAATTGAATTCTTCTTCAAAGATTATTAATCTAGGTCATTCGTTTCAATGTTATGATAAAAGAAAACTAAACATGATCTAATAAAAACAAGGAAAATTATCTGAAACAAAAACCATGGATTCTATGACGAATTTAACAACATTGTTTTGCTGGATATGTTTGGATTTATTGTTTCGCTAACCTAGGCGTCGTCAAAACAAAGACGATCAGAAAAACAAGGTCACATAAGCGCAGATAAAATGAAATATTTCTCTCATAAACAGTCTAAATGAAAGGGCTGGTATTACTTTAAATGTGAGGTTGAAGGGAAACCGCTAAGAAACCGCTACCCGAAAGGGGAACCGCCTACTCTAGCGACGGAAGATATCTCCCGTAATCCGTTACGCCTGATATTTTTCATCGTGGTTCCCTGCATATGGCGCCAAGCGATTGTAATTGATGATCATATGCTTTCCCTTGAGATATTGATTGAAAACCCTGTTGATCACATCATTTGTTTGTTTTATTTAACATCCCTTTATGCTACTAAGGCTAATCGGACGATGCTAAATTTTGCCAATGCCAATGCCGGGCTCGGGACCGGCCTATATCCATCTACGGCATAGCCAAGGATTTTTCACCATTAAAAATCCCAGGGCCACCGCAGGACGCGAAGATCACATCGTTGATACGCTTCTTTATCACTTAAGGTCCCTCCCAGTTCTTCTCCGACTTTGGGCAGTACCCTCGCTTTCTTCGTTTGTAGTGCCAAACGAGATCTCCTTCTTCATCCTTTCACTGGCGATGCGAAGGTTCTTACGAACTAGCGCATGCGTGAATTCTATTCTATTTTGAAGGCCGGATACATTGGCTTGTCCAGATACATTCATACCGGGTTCGCTGCAAAAATGAGGTCACTAGGTAACATCATCGCTTGACCGAAGGGTACTTGTGAAGGGGTCTGTCCAGAGGATTCGTAGTATCTGACAGTCCCAACCTTGCTGATGGTTGGAGGTTACCTTTGAAAGGTATTTTATGAAGGTTCATTTAAGTCATTTTTTTTCATCTTGTTGACAGTTATTTTAAACCTAAAATAATAAATAATTCAAGATCAAATACATGTTTTTTATCATATTTTATTGCGTTGTTGAAGCTTTTATACTCGATAGATATGTATTTTGATCTTATGCGATTTGGAATGAACACTTTTTTTTTTTCTAGACGGCCCATGTAGTTTCTTTTCATAGAAGAAGTTACTCACATTTTCATGCAAAGCTTCGTGTATGGAAGGGTTTTACGCAGACGATGCACTTACATAAACATCTGATGGTGGAGGTATCCATGTTACTTCCCCCTAAGGAGGTATTAAGGGGGTGAAAAGTGTTCAATAAAGACAGGCTTTGAGAACTAGGCCTGTCATGCTTTACGACGGAACCTCTCAGGCCGCGGCAGCCGTTAAAGCGAGGGGGCCTTTACTGCCGAAAATAATTTATCGTTGGCCAGTCGGACTGCTTTAGTGAATTCGTTCAATGGCTGGTCGTTAGGGGCGAATATTTTATAGGCCATCCTTGTGCCTGTTATAAATTCGGGTACTTAGAATTGTTTTTATTGTCGCCCTTTGTTTTACCATAGCTACCCCTCCCCACCCCAAGCCAATGGTTATAAATTGCCTTTGCATCTCTGCTATATATATTTAAGTATGGATCAATATAGGTATAATTTTGGAATTGTTTTTGACAAAATTGTCAAATATATAGAGGCTCTAGTTTCTAAGGATTGTTCTAGTTTATTCTCCCGCCCCCCCCATCATATAATTATAGATCCTAATATAGAAGAATTGAAAAAATTAAACTTGAAAAAAAAAGTGATATTGACCCCCTATGTGTCAAAGAATTATGAAATCGTAATAATTGATTAACATAATAAATAAAAACACATCAAAAATTTCGAAAAATAAAATAAATTTGTATGCGAATGCAACCCTAATATATTTTAAAAAATCGATATTACTTTTAACAAATACCACTCCTATAACATGAAAATTGACTCAATGATATAAAATTCAAAAATCCAAGTGTGAACTTGATGACTTACTCCGATGATGTCAAGAAATATGGAGATGGCAATATTTAATAAATGCGTCTCTATAATAATTACTAAATTTCTATTTCATTGTGTTGTATCAATTTTTTGGAATTTCAAAAATAAAAAATAAATAAAAGTACTTAATGGACGAGCTAGGGTATAGAATATCATACTACCCTATTACATGTTAAAAACATTAAATATTAAAACATTTAATTGAAATTTATTTATTTTTTTACATCAAATTACGAGACGTATATCATTTGTGCTGAATGATATGCAGAGAATCTAAAATTCTTCAAAATTGAAAAATTAATCGAGGTTAGTTTATATTATTTTATGGGCACACAACGTCTGAGGTATTTTGGGCCCGAAAAATAAACCGATCTTTTGAGAAATCCGAAAAAAAGGTCGAATCCCTTTTTTTTTTTTTTTTTTTTTTTTTTTTTTTATATTTGCATGCAGAGAGAGACGTGCAATTTAAAATAATCATACTTCTGATTCTAAGTACTAATAAGGTTAAGGGAATCTCTGTGAAAAATTAGTTTTTTTTTTTTTTTTCGTATTTCCATAAATTTTAATTTGCTGGATGATTTAATTAAACTATAAGTAGATAGAACTATAATTATTAAGTTCTAGTATAAATTTCAACATTGTATTAAGTAATTGTAAATACTCTCGATTGAGAGTTACGATACGAGCAATAAGTATAAATCCTGTTTTTGTTTTTCTGCTTGAATAGATGTTGTTCAGAAGAACGAGTAATTTGATAGGTGATGTTAGGAAAAAGTTCCATGAAGATGTTTTGCGAAAAATGCAGAATTCATTGAAGGGACCAGTTTTCTGAGGAAGAGAAAGAGAGATGTTGGAATCGATGTTAAGCGATCTACTATTCAAAGAGTAGATCAAGCTCCTCAGAAATAGCACCCAATCCTTAATACGCCGCGCCAAATCCGACTACTTCCAGCAATCCTTATCCAGTGCCCCCGACTCCAAAACAAAATGGGCAATTCTCCGTAAACTATCCTTAGGTAAACCCACGCAAAACCAATCAATTCCTATCTCAGCCGATGCACTCAACTCCCACTTTGTTTCCAACACCTCCCATCCTCTCCAAACACCATCACCGATTCTTATTCCTTCCTCATTTAACCCCAACAACTTTTATTTCACCCATATTACCCCTGACGACTTGCTCAAATCCATCCGTAAGTCTCAAACAAATGATTTTGGACCAGATAACATCCCAGTTAAATTGATTAAAGTCTCATTACCTTATATTCTCCCCATCCTTTATCATATCTACAACTTTTCCCTGCAAACTGCCTCTTTTCCCAGTACCTGGAAAACCGCTCTTGTACGCCCATTGAAAAAAACCTCCAATCCAGAAACCCTTAATGATTTCCGTCCCATCTCTCTGTTATCCAACTTATCCAAACCCTTGGAACGTTTAGTTCAATCCCAGTTATCCAGTTACCTAGAGCAAAACAACCTTCTGAACCATCTTCAATCTGGTTTCAGACCTAACCATTCCACGCAATCCGCCCTCATTAAAATTTCCCAAGATCTCCACACTGCAATAGACCAAAAGAAACTCACCATCCTTATTCTCCTCGACTTCAGCAAAGCCTTTGACTCAGCGGACCACAACATCCTTTTAAACAAACTCAAAAACTTTCACATGTCTTATAATACCCTCCTATGGTTCCAATCTTTCCTCACCAGTCGCTCCCAATTTGTGGCAGTCCCTGACAAACCCCCGTCAAAGCCTCTGCCATTGTCTAAAGGTGTACCTCAGGGTTCCTCTTTATCCCCCACCCTATTTTCTATCTATATTAATGACCTCCCATCCTCCATCCACCACTGTCAATACCATATGTATGCCGATGACGTCCAGATTTACCTCTCCTTTGACCCCGCTGATTCCCCAGGTGCCATCCAAAAACTCCAGGAAGATATCGACGGAATTTGCGCTTGGGCAAACCTCAACAACCTCACCTTAAACGCCGAGAAGACGAAAGCCATCCTGATTGGATCTCCCTCTCTCCTCAAATCAACCCCTCTTGCTCCAAACCTAGTGCTGAACAACACCTCTATCTCATTCCACAATTCCGTTAAAAACCTAGGCGTTACCTTTGATCAATCCCTCTCATGGAAACCCCACATCTCACAAATTTCCCGTCGTACTGTCTCTACCCTAAAACAGCTCAACCGTCTACAATATCTTCTTCCATTCAAAACCCGCCAACTCCTAGTCTCCTCTCTCATCTTTCCCCACTTTGACTACGGCTGTATGGTGTACGGCGGACTGTCCGGGGAACTCGAAGCCAAACTTAAACGCCTAATGAATTGCACAATACGTTTTGTCTTTGGGATCCCAAGAGATACGCATATAACCCAGTATTACGCCGAGTTAAAGTGGCTCTACCCCTCCTACCGTCGTCGGTACATACTGGCGTCCTTCTTATACCAGGCCATCAGAGCTCAACAACCCTCCTACATCCTACAGAATCTGCAATTCAAATCTTCCATTCAATCCCGCCCAACCAGGTCCCGTACCTCCGATCTCTACCCTCCTCCTCATCGAACTGAAACTTATGAAAAATCCTTCATAATGCAAGCCGTATCCCTCTGGAACACTATCCCCTCTAATATCCGACACGCTTCATCTGCATCCACTTTCAAATCCCTCCTCTTCGATTTCCTATTCAACTCCCAAACCAACTACTGATCACTGAAGGGACATAATAGAGCTTTGGAAGCAACTCTTTTTAGAATGATTTCTATTAGAAAATATCTTATCGTTGTACTCAGGCCGTTTTATTATATTCCGTTGTCTTAAAGATTATTTTCATGAAGGAATGCACTTTTGTTTCTGTCTTATTTTATTTATTTTTTGTTTCTGTCTTATCTTATTTATTTTTTGTTTCTGTCTTATTTTATTTATTTTTTCTTTCTGTAAATATTATTTGTAAACTATATTTGTAAATATTTAATATCATTCACATATGGCCACACTGGCTAGATCTCTATGTTATGGATGTAAAATTTATTCTAAAGGGACATCAGTCCCAGGATAATAAAATTATTTTTCATTTCATTTCATTTTCAAAGAGTGAATGGAAAAGCGCTCGCCGTACGAGAGGATCGAGGATTCTGGATCAGAGCACTCGAAAGAAAAATATGACGAAGAAATACAGCTTTCGGGGAATATGAAAATTCCCTTTTTATTCGAAATATCAGTTTGAGATATGAGATTGCCATTGAATCGAGAGGGTTAACATTATTAGGCATATTTCATTAATCTTATCCCAATCTAATCAGATATCAACAGTAAAAAGGCATTTCATGTTATGGATTGGAATCTTTAAATCTAAGGATAACAATAGTCTTTTCATGGAAATATAGTTAGATATTTAAAACTTCCTAAGCAACGATTTCTCAACAGTTTTTTTTTTTTTTTTTTTTTAAATACTGATGTGTTCACAAACGGCTAGAAAATTAGGTTTGAGTGGTAATAAATGCAAGGTCCCACGACACCCAATGCTCCCATCTGATACTTGGTCGACCGACCCTTTATCTGTATTGCTCACCGTTTACATCCTCTAGTGTGGCTTACCATCACGTGCCATGGAGGGGCAACTTGAGTACTTACGGTAGGTACTCAAGTTGCCCCAATCGCTTATATGAACTTAATGTGATGGGCATTCCCATTCAGCCTGCGGACTCATCATTTTCCTTCTTCTCCAGACGTGGAGACTGGTTTCGTCAATGCATGTGTTTCTGTTCCATATGTTAAAATGGAGTACATTGGAAAGACACATTCTGTATAAACTAGAATATAGTTTTTCTTTGCTTTAATTTGAAACTTGCAAAATTTTGATTTTCACTAAGTATGTAAGTAAGTTACTAATCTGGCCTTACCTTATAAATAAAGAAGAATTGTAGTATAAGTTTGAGATCGATATAAGGTCTGCGCAATATTATCAGAGACCTCTTATCGTGATTTTCGGTTTTGGTATACCCTCTTCTTAGCTGATATCTAATATTTGCAGGTTAATCATCTAAAGTGTTTTTGACAAATGGTGTAGCGCTACTCCCATTGAAAGATTTTAAGTTCTGACAGCAATAAACTGAATATAATGCATTGCAATAAAATCCCTACTACCCCAGTAATATCATTATTGAAAAAATAACTTTGTATTCTGATCCATAGTGGCCTGTCAGTTTGTCTGTTAAGTTTTGAGGTAAAAGCTACGCAGAAAATCTAATTGCTTATGTGATTATTCCATTCATGCTAAGGAAACATTTTTTACAGCCTGCTTAATGAGATGCACTACTGTTTTTGAATCTCATATATCTCACTGGCTTAGTCTTTGACATGGAATACATAGAATACTTTAAGTATCGATGAACTTCAGGGAATTTACTGCAAGTTTTAGAAGTATTCTGCAGGGTCCTCGAAGTCCTTTTATCAGGCAGTTTTTGATGGTGAAGATTTAATTTTCCAAATTTCGAGGTTTCGGAAATGCCTCGTAGATTCTAAAAGATTGTATAGTTAATTTGTCAATGCTAAGTTTGTTATTAGAGGATAATTAGGAACGAAAACTTAAAATGATAAAATAAATGGCAATAATAAATTAAAATTTGTGTTAGTTAGTGCATTGCTGTTTATTGTATTTCCATAAACCAATAATGGAATTTAAGAGGAAATCATTCCAATAATCACTGTTCTGTGAAGATTATTAATATTTAATACACGATCGTACGATAGGTTGAATTCCCTGAAAATAACAATTAACTGTCAAATTAGCTTACTGGTATCCTCATTATAAACATTATTTTTGTTTTATTATCTATTTTTCAATTTACAATTCAGAAGAATCGTTATAATTATTCTCTCTAATGTAATAAAAAAAAATCAATATGGGGAATTTTTTCGATTTACTAAAAACTTGTTTATATTTAAATTTGGGAATTAATCGAGATGCAAACTTGTTACAAATATATTTACTAAACACAATTTTAATTATAACTTAATTTTTATCCCGCTTTTCTAATAATAAAGCTAAACCTAGCTCCAAAAAGTTACAATTAATAGCCGCCGTTTCCTAGCTGTTAAAGCAGAGAGTTCTATAGTAATTAGAAGTTGAGAACTTGCTTCTAAGCCTTGAGAGTTAGAAATTAATTAACGTCTACAAAGATTTTCTTTTTTCGCTATTATCTGCAGAGAGCAGACAAAGGGAATAATTGAAGAGCGTGTGATAATTTGTGTCATTTTACTAGTTGAAGTATTTTCAAGTAGGTACTAAACTTTCCGCGGTACAAACGTATCCTAATTTTTAATCGATTGCTGCTTAGTCGATAAGTTTGAAAAAAAAATTCCTCAAGGTGATATATATTTGGATTATTCCTCTAAATCTTAAGAATTTGTATAATTTTAATGTAAATAGGATTATTTTCCTATGGATACTTGATTGTAGGCAGTTGCTATTTCTAAGCCGGTTGAAACTATTCACAGCTTATACGTTGTTTTAATGAAAAAATGAAAAGATGAATAATTAAACTTAATTTTAACATTTGACTAAATTTTTCAAAATGTATTTAAAAAGACTGACAAGCTTGGTTCGAAAACCTTCTTGTCCCGTTAGATTACAATCCATGTCTTATCTAGGCGTGATTCGACGGTATTTCCTCAGTGGAGCACTATTCGGAGTCGTCATCCAAAGCCAATTCTATTCTTCTAATGTGTCCTCCCGGAGGATCTTCTTCCATTTGCTAGGGTATTCCATATTCGTTCCCATAGGTTCACTGGAACATCCGCCAAGCCATTTCTTTTAAAAGTCTTCTTTTAGGAAGAGTTCCAGAGGAATAGTTCCTGGCAAGACCTGCACCACCTGATGAGATACACCCTGAATGACCATGTTATTCGAAACAGGGTCATACGTTGGACAGGACCAAGACCCAGGTTACTGCAACGGTTTGCGCCGCACATTGCTCCATAACCCATCGCATCAAACCCAATTCGGCAGGGTTCCTTTAAACTATGGCGTCAGCTATATTGGTTTCAAATACAGTGAGAAATTAGTGTAGATTCACGGATTGAGGCTGATAATGATCAGTTCTAGCGACCGCTTAGATTATTTAAAACAACATAACGATCGATAGTATTACTCCCGCAGTTAAGGGGGTAGTTACATTATTTTGGCATAGGCTTATAATTACAATCCCTTTCTATTCCAAATTGTTCAACTTTTTTGTTCACCGTCGGAAAGTTTTAATTTTATTAAAAATTTAAATTTATCTTTCTCATTATTAATTTTATATTGTCTTCTTTTTTTATTAAAAATAAAATAATCTCTTAGACGAAACTGATTAAAATTGAAGAAGTGAGAACTATGCTGTTAACAACTATTCCGTTAGATGCACTATTAAAGGAACGAGTCCTATAAACTAACTTTAGTGGTTTCTCTCACCCGGGTCGGGGAAGAATGAATTCGGTTCGGAAAAGACAATAAACTGGCGGAGTTTTATTGCTACATTTTATGGGTCACTCCACAGTAGGCTCGTACAAATTGATTCCTTCCGCCCGCAAGGTACTTGACTGCTTTAGTTTTCTCGTGTCAACTAATTGTGTTTATTGTTATTCTGCAACTCATTCACTAGACCTCCAGGATAAGGTCGGGAATTAATTCAGGATTTCTTTTAAGCATCTAGGTATACATGTGAGAAATCTCTTAATAGACGGTCACTACAACCAAGATCCCAGTGGATGTCTTATGTCAACACCTAGGAAAAACCTGCTCACAAAATTGATACACTTATAGATAGTATAATTTAACAAGCAACAAAGTAACTCAAACTCAGTTTCTGTAAATCTAACTGCCTGTAGCTTTCAGTGTGATTTCTTATAAAAAAATAAATTTTCATCCTATTTTTTTTTTTCTAAGAGATGTAGATTATTTTATTATCCTTTAGAGATATGCAGTAGTTTATAATGGTTTCATCCTTTTATATCTGTTTTTTTGAGTGATTTAGTTCATTTCTGTTTTATTTACTCACAAACTGATACAAAAAAATTAATTATTGTTTTACTCCTAAGTGTTGAAGAATAAATATTAGACTCCAACCACACATAGAAAATCGTTTTTTTTTTTTTTTTTTTTTTTTCATATCATTTTAAGACCTAAAAACAGATCTAAACTACCATAAAAGTTCCTTAAATTGCATAATATGCTTTAGTAATGCACCAAAATTGTATTACATTTATAAGAGTAATGTGATATAGTTTTTATGTTTTAATTATTAATTAAAAAACGATGATTATATTTCTCAAAACGTTTAGATACATTTCAGATGACTAGGACGAGCCAGTTACTGTATATATTATTTATATAACTCATATAAATCTTATTTGGAATGCCTAACATCGATTTAAATTATTTCCGGCTTGTGAATATTTTTTGGACAGTACAGGCTGATTTTTTTAGGCTAAAAGTAGCTTCGAAAAAAAAAATCTACTGAGATCAAAAGACAGTAATAAACTTAATAAGATAAACTAGAAGAATCTTTGAAAAAAAAAAAAAAAAAAAATACATCCAATACCCTTTCCTTCGATTCTCTTCTTTCTTCTTCTACTTTTTCAAGTCGGGGAAGGCCAATCTTGTGATGGCCTGGGCCCACCTGATGCCTCCATCACCCTTCGGTAATTCGGTCTCGAGGCCCTTATAGCCGGGGCGAACAAGAGATGTTCTCTCATTTATACTTAAAAGAAAAAAAGAAGAAGAAAAAAATCGAAGCTTATTTGAACGTTCATTCCAAGTTGAAGAGATTGAGAGCCATTTTTAATGCTTATAGGTAATTTATATTATTCTAATTATAATTAGTCTTTCTTAAGGCAAACATTCCAAATTCTAATGGTGAGGATCGTTTATAAAATGATAAATAATATACTTACTTGTTTGATACAGGATTGTTCAAAAATTATATTCTAGTTTGGAAATTATTAAAACATTAAATATCTGTCAAGATGTTAATTTGAACCAGACCTGCCAATTAGCATCAGTAAATTAGCTGGAAATCATCGCAAACAATTTCATGTTACTGTACCCTACGTTCTTCAATTACATATATTATTAGAATTCTTTCTTCGTGGTCACTACAGTGGTTGATTGATTAGCAATTAATATTCTATTAAAAAAACCGAGTGTTGGAGCACACCAGTTCGTATTATCAATTTATGTTAAGTTGTGAACCTCAGAAGTATATAATTAATACTTAATAATTCTTTTAAAAATAGGCCAAGACAATTCTGGGTCGGTAAAATTTGCGTCATTTATTTCCCAAACTCATGAAAGAACTTTCAATGAATCTTTCCGTTCATAAACTTTTATTGAATGTTCTTTCAACATTAGCCAAGTTTCATTGTCTTAGAAAACTTTTCTTCTTAAAGCTTGAACAAAGGGAAGTCCCCCCCTCCCACTCTCGACTATTACGTAGGGATACTTTTCGGCTGAATTCCCAAATGAGCATGGTCCTGAGCTGAGAAAGTTCTTGATGTTTTAAAAATATTTTAGCAAAGGATTATGTAATATTGCGAATATTCAATGTGTCTTTCACAGCCTTTATTTAAGTATTTCACATTAAAGAATTAATTAAAAGATCTTACGAAACAAAAAATCTCTATATTGTAGTCTCTAAAATACAAGTAAATAAACCAACCTGCCAACATTTACACGATTCAGGTAACATCAGAACGAATAAAAAACCTAAATCGAATAGACGCGAAGAAATGGGACTTATCTCGTCAACATTACAAAAATGTTAGTAACTAAAAATCAGAACACCACTTCATGGCGTCCAAACCTGTACCAATTCAATGTTCAGAAGAATAGCTTAGGAAGGAAATAATAAAGAATATAAAATTATAATAAAATGCAAAAAACAGATATAGAACATAATAAAAAAACAATCAACCAAAAGATAAAAAATAAATAAAACTACATAGAGAAAAAAAAAAGTGATGATGGTACACAACGCAGGTAGGTTTATCCAAGAACAACAGATCAAGCGGATGTAATATCAGGCAACCTAGTTATACAACGGTTAAACCGATGACTAGTATTTTGTTTAATCTTAATCATGTTAAAAAAAAAAAAGAAGAAGAAAAAAAATCAATAAGTTAAAAATAGTAATAATAATAAGTTAAATAAAAAATGAAATAAATAAGTTTAAAAAATGGTTAATTATTAACGTTTAATTACGTAAATAAAAACTAAATAGCTTATAATAATTAATCCTGTATCTATTGTAAACCAATGATAATATATACTGAAAAGAAAATTACCCTAAATATAAAGTAAGCTTAACACAGATAGGGCGTAATGACCTAGATGATGATCGCCCGCGAAAAGTTGAAAAAAATCTAATCATTAATGTCAGATGTAATAAATAACTTCAAGGTTTAATTAATAATAGAGTAATAATTATTTGCCGATGATTAAATTTTTCGTTTTGATTTATTTTTTCAAGTTTCTAATATATGTCCAATCGATTTTCTGTTATATTGCCTGAATGTTAATATAAAAAGAATTCCTGTTAAAAAACATTTAAAAATCTTCATAAATTTCTTTAAAAACAAATAACTATATACTCAATTATTCGCGAATTATGAGTGATTATTTACCAATTTATACAGTAAAAATAATTTGATTTATCATTTGACAGACTGTTTTTTTATGTTACTATTCGTATCGCTTAGTTCCTGCGAGGAGATTTAAGCTACATATTAACTACATAAATCATCCACCTTCTCCTATTTGTTTATATTTGACGTGAATTTTTCTAATTACATATCTGCCTTAATATTTAGTCCTTTAGTCCTTGTTAATATTTTTATTTATAGTACGGGGGAAATTTACATAAAAAAACATGTTCAATTGAAAAAGGCCTGGTAACAATTTTTATTTAATAACTTTTTCCAACCAAATTCTTTTGGGTAATGTTTGAGTAGCCAAAATTCTCGAAAAGTCAAGAATCTAGAAAATAGCTTTTAGCACAAAACTGAAAAAGTGACAAATGTTGGTTTTTCTCCTTCTCTGCTAGTTTTTCTCACTTCTAGGATCAGAAGTATTAAACAAGGTATATTGCTATCGTTTGGCCCAAATACATGAATAATGTTTTGTTTTTGTATTTTTACAAATACACTATAAAAAAATCTATATACATTTTAAGAGAAAACTAAGTTCTATTATTCTTATACCCCTCGAAAAACACATAGGTACAGGGTGATTATTACAATAGCACTTTTTTTTTCTATAATATATCTTATATATAATCATTAGTTTTTTATCGTTACAGCTGTAGTTTTGATGCCGCCTTATTATGCTATAAATGGATAGCCATCGTAAAAAAAAGAGCATTTGATTTTTATCATGACACTAACTCTAGACTAATGTAAAGCCAACAAGCAAATATTGCCCTCACCGAGATCTAATTCTCCAACAACACCCTTCTACAGCGGAGAGCGAATAAAGGCCTGACATCCATAATAAAGGAAGGTAGAGGACTTGGGTAAATATAAAAAGGGACGGGACTCCTGAAATTTTCATGTTCACAGAGAGATTTGGCCCCCTTCAGCTCCGGTAATAGCCCTTACAGTCCCAGCAGCTATTCCGTCTGGACCTATCCGCTCTTTACATAATGCTTATGGTGTCGTCACTTCTGCGCTGTATTACTCTCATAGTAGGCAGGGCTCTTCGGGGTGAGTATTGGGGTGTTGGATTACATTTCTAAATTGAATGAAATTTATTAGAGTTGACAAGCGATCTATTCGGTCTACATAGCAGAGAGTACAGATCTAGTCGGGGTAACAGAGTTGTTGGTTGAAAGCTGAAAATTCAGTTGTTTTTTATTTTTATTTTTATATTAACTAATTTATTTTATAAAATGAAACTTAATTTCCACTGAAGATACATCACAATAGGTAGAATATTGTTTATTTATTTATAACAAAATGGGATTTTCAACCACTTGGGTCATTTTAGCCCCCATACAACATTTTCAAAAGAAAAGAAATGAGTACAATTATAAATACAATAGTAACATAAAAATTATGGCTGACAATAAAAAAAGTGATAACGCTACAAGAATTTAAGTGTTGCTTGGGAAGAGAATAATGGATAGTATTATACATGAATTATAGTGAAAAACAAAAGGAAAATGAAAGATAATAAAGAAAAAAAGACATTAAAATTTGACATAAAGATTAATTTTTCGTTCAGTTGTTTTTTTTTCAGTTGTAAAAACAAGAACAATTTTTCGGCCATCCGAAAATGGTCCGGTAATCGAGCCCAGGTCCTCTTCGTCTCCGTCGCAGAGTTCTTACCATTGAGCCAACCTTGGTGCCGATCCCGGCTGTGACAATGTTTCTATCTTAAAAGATCCCACCCACCAGATCTAAAAAGAATTCCGTGAATGTCCAGGTCCATTATTTACTTTTGGATAGTAAAATATTATCTACTTCCTAAAGAATCGCTACCATTTTATTAATAAAATTATTAAATTTTCATGATAAATACGGTGAAAAAATACCACCTAAAAATAAAAATACATAAACAAAAATACTACAATGCCTCAGTTCTAAGGTTTAGGTTTATGTATGTGAGGGGTTTACAAACATGTATGAAATTACAAGTATTTAATATAGTCCTTAAGTATTTATATTTTAAATAGAATTTGGTACCTCTAGCCCTTGTTGTACACGGCACATAAAATGTAATTAAATAAATCAATAAATAAAAATACATTCTGGTGTACAATCAACGAGCGAATTTGAAAAAAAAAAAAAAATTGATTTTGAGATATTTGGCACGTAGACAAAGTTTTATGAGTTTTACAACCAATCAAATTATCACGATTTATTCCTTCCTAATTAAAGGAATAGTTTTTACTTTCACTTACGTACATATGAAATATATACTAAGTGGAAGTATTGCGATCGTGAAAAATTTCGACTTCCTGTTTTCATTGGATGTACACGTTTTGGGGTCCCCTGAGTCCAAATGACCAAGTCCCGCGAAATGGTCTGTGTGTGTGTGTGTGTGTGTGTGTGTGAACAGACTAGCTCAGGGGGGACTTTACTTAGTAAATTTTGTATCATTTTTACGTGTTTCTTTTATTTACTCAAAAAAGGTTTTAACGATTTTGATCTTTTTTTTTTTTTTTTTTTTTTTTTTAATCTTTATTTATTCCAGCTCGGCTTCTTAAAGCCATAAATGGGTTTATATAACAATTATATACAAAGTTTAACAGTTGAATATGTTAGGGAATGGTCTCACGCAGGAGACACCCTTAACTGAGCAAATTTATAACATTGTACATCAATAAGAAATAGAAGTAAAACTCGGACATTAAACACACTATAACTATGAAATAAATGTGTATCAGATAGAAAGAAAAAAATAAAATAAAAAATAAAATGAAATAAATAATTATAATAATAAAGTAAATATGCACATGCTATAAAAGAATGTCTTGGTTTTAGCCTACGTGACATTGTTGGTTTCCCAAGGTTGAAGGCAACAGCTTTCTTAACAGACGGCAGCTGGGAGTGAAACATTCTGAATCGATTTTTTATAAAATCATCTATATGTTCTACCTGAAGTTCTCGGTGGAGTTGTTCATTTCTGATAAACCATGGGGCATCTACTGCTATTCTTAATATCTTGTTTTGGAATGTTTGCAGCTTTTTTCGTTTTGAACATGATGCAGCACCCCATACTTCGCAACCATACATCAATAGTGGACGTAAGATAGTTTTGTACAAGAGTATTGTCACTTGTGGCTTCAGTTTTGATTTTCTATTTATAATAGGTTACAGCATTGCTAGCCTTGCATACGCTTGCGTAAGCTTGTTGTTGATGTGGTGGTTCCATATGAGTCTTCGGTCCAGTAGTACGCCTAAATATTTTACTGCTTCACCTGCGGGATTCCATGGAATCTTATTCCCGTCGATATTTAATTCAGGAGGGTCGTTAGGTCGTCTAAGGGTGAATAAGATCTTAGCCACGCATTTTTGAGCATTTATATTAATTTTCCATTTCGTGAAATAGTTTTCTAAAGTTGAAATGCTTTTCTGTAATTCATTCCGGGCTCTGATGATGTCTTCCTGTTGAGAGAAAATAGCGGTATCATCGGCAAACATGGCTATGGAAGCTGAGGTGGATTGGACTATGTCGTGGACGTAGAAAGTAAACAGCAGGGGGGAGAGAACTGATCCTTGTGGAGTACCGGCCTCAATATGTCTTATGGATGAATTGATATTATTTATTTTAACTGTAAATGTCCGATCTTGAAGAAATGAAGCTATGATATTAAAAAGATATTTTGGCGCATCCACTTTTTTCAGTTTATATAAAAGACCAGTATGCCAGACCTTGTCGAAGGCTTGCTGAAAATCCTATAATGCAACCAGTGTGTGTTTTTTCATTTCGAACCCGTTGATCACTGACTCGGAAAGCCTTAATAATTGGTGAGAAGTTGAATGAGAGGATTGAAATCCAAACTGAAAGTCTGGAATGATGTTATTGGATTCAAGGAAAGATGACAGCCGCCTTTTTATCACCGTTTCAAGCACTTTCCCAAGAATTGGTAAGAGACTAATGGGTCTGTAGCTGTTGATTAATTTGGCGTTTTTACCTGGTTTATGGATGACAACTAGGTCGGCTTTTTTCCAAAATTCCGGAAAATATCCAGTACGCAGGCAACTGTTATAAATTGAGGTTAAATGAATTTTAGCTTTCCTAGGCAATTTTTTAATAGCAATAGATGGAATCAGATCATGCCCTGGACATTTTTTTATTTTTAGCCTATTAATTATCTCCTCGATTTCTTTAGGTCTTGTATATTCCAATGGGAGTTGTACAGTAGATTTTGGAGTCGTCAAATATTCTTCAACATCGACATTCGACTGACTGCTCCCACACGAAGGATTAGAGAATGTCGATTCGAAGTAGTCAGCAAATGCCTCTGCTTTGTCTTCGTCACTAGTGATGACGACATCTTTCTCAGTTAGGCTAGGGACTGGGTCAATTTTTTTTAAAAGTCGCCTAGTAGCCTTCCATACAGATTGGTCCCTTGGATCTAAGTCTTCTACATACTTCTGATAATTTTTAATCGCCAATTCGTCCAGCTCTCTTTTTACTGCATGTTTGAGATAGTTCCATTTCTTTTTGTAAACTGGGTCGCTGTTGCGTATCCACTGTCTCCTGGCAAAGTTTTTCTCTTTAATTTTCAGTAAAATTGCTTTTGAGCAACTATTTGAAAATATTTTCTTTCTTAAGTTAAATGGTCTTATAGTTGCTTCAAGTAAACTAGTTGAGATGGTTTCATTAAAATTTTTTATACAATTATCTATTTCTAGAGCGTTGGGATAATCTTTTTTTAAAACAATCTTCTCATCAACTGTTGCTTTGTAAGTTTCCCAGTCAATCACTCCATTAATTAGGGTTTTCCGCCGGGGCATTTCATGAATTTCAGTTGAAAACTTGATTAATACTGGGACGTGGTCCGAGTTCAGATTATCTGGGATGATATAGGAAGTCTAATATCTTTCGCTAAAATAATATCTAATATATCGGGTGAACATCCTGGTATATAAAAAGTAGGTTCGGGAGGTGCGTGAATTTGTATATTGTGCCTTGTACAGATTTCTAACAAAGTATTTCCTGAAGAATTTGATTTACGGCAACCCCAATATATATTTTTACAGTTTATGTCTCCTAAAACTAATGTGTGGTCTTCTGGTGGTAAGAGATTTAAAATTTCTTCTTCTTGAAGTTTTGTGTTTGGTGGCCTATAAGCCGCTGTGATGATTATAGGGCGGGAAGAGTTTAAACGGATTGATATACCTTCGATGTTAGAAATATTTGGAATAATATTTTCGGTGAAACTAATATTATTCTTAATTATCAAGGCAACACCTCCTGATGCAGTTGAACTATCTCTATCATTACGTAAGATTCTATAACCTCGAATTTTGAATTTAACGTTTTGTGATAGATGTGTCTCTGTTATGCAGGCTATATCAATAGAATTCGATTCCAGGAAAATTTGAAATTCATTTCTTTGGGAGGATATGCCATACGCATTCCAATTTAATAGTTTTAATTTCCTTAGTTCACAAACCATGATGTATTATAAGATATTAAAAAAAGTTTGTTATAAACGTATATCAAATAAAAATAGTTGAATACTATGTAGCTAGTTACGAATGGATTAATAACAGTAGATAGGTTATTGTTTACTTTAAGGCCCAGTTGTGAAGAACGATGTAACTAGTGAGATTAAATGTGACATAATTTGTGGTAAATACGGTTTAATTGCTTCTAAAATTATTTTTGTAATAGTTGATAAGATGTCATTGTTTGATTCAACTGGGTCTGTTTGATGTTGAGTTGATTGAGCTGGACTAGCGGCAGAGGCAAATGTGTGATTCGGCGAGAATTTCCTAGCTGCTGTTTTTTTAGTTTCTGTCGTCGTATTGCAATTCTCATTTTTACCAGGTGAGTTTATTTTATTTTTTATTGCATGATAGTGAGGACAGCCTTTGTAACTGGTCGCATGAGGTTGTTTACAGTTTACGCAGTACGGCTTGTCTGTGAATTTTAAAGGGCATTTAGAAAAAGGTGGTTTTCCTTGCATTTAACACATCTAGGCTCCAAATGATAATAATTTTTAGTGTGCCCATACCTTTGACAGTTGGTACACATTGGGATATTATTGTTTTTATGTTTAAAAATAATTATTAACTACATCTCCTTCTTTCATTAAATAAAAATGATAATAAATAAAAATGAATTAAAGTAGTCAAAAATGAAAAAAAATAACAACTATCGCTTCACTCTTCACAATACTATACAACCGCACTCTGATTTTGATCAAACTGACTATTTGAAGTATGTATATGCCAAAGATGTGATAGCAGCATTTCATCAAAATTGGTCAAACGGAGGGGGCACTTTATTTCATAACTTTTTTTTACAATTTTTACCTTTTTTTCTATTATCTCAAAAACGGCTTTAACGATTATCATCAAATTCGTCATGTTTAATGAAAAGTAGGTCTTCTTTAATATCAGGTAAGCTTATTTATTAAAATGTTCTGAGGGGGCTTAAATGGGAAAGGGGCCTTTTTTGTTTTCCTGTAAAGTCCCCCTTTTTTTTTTGTTTATATGGTGAAATTAACTGTCTCTCATTACGCCTAAAGAAGAAATGGCTAAATATGAGATATGATAAAAATCAAATAAACATATAGAGGAGAAAAAAGAAAAATATTCAGTCAACTCATAAAACACGTAGAGCCCACGCATGCGTAGTACGCCTTTAATGACAGATCATTGTTCATAATTAAAGACGTTTTGTTCATTTAATGGAAATTATTGGTTTCATGGTAACTAAATGAAATTTTCAACAACTACATAGAGAATTATAAAATCAGTCGACTTGGAGTATTATGCTTGCATTGCCGAATTATCTCAAGTAAAAACTTTTATTTAATAATAAAAGAAATTAGTGTTTGTTATAGAGCAAATGAAAACAATAATAAGAAATGAATGTGGAAAAATGTGTAACTGAGTGAGAAGTGCCATTATTACAACGCATTAATTTCTAATCTAATTGTAAGTTAGTAAGTGAAAGTTGTGTGTTGCGCGCACGCACCAGATTTTTTTATAAATGGGATTGGTAATATGCCAGTCTATTTATAACCCTGATATTATAACGACTCTTACCAATACATTCCTTTCCAAAAATGATATAAAATTATAACTAAAATTACAATTACACTACATGTTAGAAACTAATTGGATCCCATAAAAACTGATCCTGATATCCTGTTTTTTATATTTAATTTAAGTGCCTTATTTATAAAATCTGCGCGTATGATAAAAATAAGAGACTTTCTAAATATATAAGTTTTTTTTTTATTAATGACTACAATTTTTTATTAATACTCTTTGAAGTACAGTTTCAAAGAGAAAAAGGCGTTTTTAAAATTGAAAACAATGAATAATCCGAAACAATGAATGGAGGTAATATTATATAATGAAAAAATAAAATTAGTAAATGTTTAGTAGTTATAAAACATCTATTAATACCTTTCCTGATAAAAGAATTGAAGCTACTTAGCAATTGTAGCCTGACGGAAATATGAATATATTATATTCTAATCTGGACTACAATAAGGGAGTTAAATTGGACATGAATTAGGAAATAATGATAAAAAAAAAAAGTAAAAAGGAGGAAGGGTTGGAGACAAACAAGACTGCGGTCCTGTAAATGAATTAAGCGCTATTAAAAATTACAAAGGCGAGCTTGGCTCCCGTCCAAAGGGCTTTGTCAATGAGGGATGTTGTTTGGGGAAAGAAAGAGCTGAAAAATGGGCCAATGGATTGAGTTTCCAGAAATATTGCTCGTCTGTCTCCTTGTTTTTCTCAATCTTTTATCCTTCACGCCCTAGTAAGGAAACATAATGTATGGCAAGTGTAGCTACACTTTTTTTTATACTGTACATCAATAAATAACTTATGCTTATATCAAATAAATTCGGATGCATTTATTACATTTATTAAGTTTTATATACTTAAAAACATATTTTACTGTCAAATATTGATAAGTTTTTAAGACCAATTATTTGAGCCTTGACTAGTAATAAGCACTTTATGATCCTGCCCCATCGTTTAGTCGCCTTTGTTAATAATAAATCGTTTAGTGTCCTTTGTTAATTTGGAAAACAAAGTATCAACAATGTCTCCAAGCTTAGGAGCGGTTTGTTGAACCAATGTCACTCCCAAAAAGATAATAGTTATACAAGTAGCCATTTTTTGTTGGTAGATGTATTGAGGAACAGTTATATTCTCCAAATTAAAAATAAATATCCATATCAGATCGTTTCTATTATGATATAAGAATAATTGTTCATACTGATTAAACATTATGATTTTAATCGCAAACGTGAGAGCCTTTGTGGAACCTTAAGAAGGAAAAAGTCGGGATAATTTGCCCCCCAAATAAAATGCTGTAAACTCAATCTTGATGAAATCTTTGCTGTCAAATCACAGGTATATATCTATCTCAAATCCCCAATTCCAGTGCTTACGATTTATCTTTTTTGAGCTAGTTAGATCACACATGCGCAAAAAACAGGCCATGCCGCGTGACTTGTTAATTTGGACTCCAAAACTGTATTTTCGGGGGAATACCGGTAATCGAAATTTTCCCGATTGCAGTAGTTTTCCCTACTTTCCCAATTATATACCATACATTGCTAAGTAAAATTAAAAACAAATTATATAGTCCTAAACTTTTTTCTATTAAGAAACCAACGTGGTTTTTATTAATGTTAATAAAATTTTGACTAAACATTCATTGAACCTATCAAGTTAATCACAAAATGAGAGAGACATTTTCTTTCTGGTGGTTTCATCCGCTGTGCGAGGTTAAATTCAGAAATGTCTTTACAGCTGAAAACACTAAACTAGTATTTGTAGTAGCCATAGGTGTTATTTTTTATTTATTTCCTGAAATTAAAACAAAAACTTATAAGAGAGTATATATTGTTGATTTTGAACTTAAACCCAAGGATCAAAGCGTTCCATTGCCGATTTGCGTCCAAAGCATCTGAAACACAACACATACCCTCGACCCAAATAATTCTATACAAGGACCGTTATATAGTTAAATGGAGAGGGGGGGGGGGGGGTTAAACAGCACTGAATATTCAGAAGAGAACTGGGCAAGGAACTGGGTTTGGCTCAATTCTCTCCCTTAGACCCTTAATGGCCAAACCTACTCCACTTAACGATCTCCACCGCAATATCAAAGATATTTCTTATTGCAGAGGTCTTGTAGCGATTGCCCGGGCCGGATTAGGAAATGCCGTTATGGCAGGGCTACTTGAGCATTGAATGATGAAATATTAACGTAAGGTATGAAATAATACATGCAAAGTCATAGATATAACACACATCTTATTTTCAAGAATAAATAATTAATATGAATATTATCGTACTTACTGGTTATCATAAACAATAATTCTTAAATAACGGTATTCACATAACAATCAGTCACCAGGTGTTCACTACGGAGTGCTAGTATAAAGGATAAGTGTGGCTCAGGTATCCTCAAGCTCTTCCTACACCGGGGACGATATATGCAGCATAATAGAAAAGAAAGCTACCATAAAAAAATTCAAACCCGGGTCCATGAGCATAGCAGTCTATTGCCTTACTCACTGAGCAGCCCGCTGTAAAGTATTAAGTATTTTTATTAGATATAAACTTGCTTAACTTGAATGGTTACTTATGTTATAGTGGTCAACAAATCCTTCTATACTCTTGAGGCATGTTCGCAGCCCTCCATGTGATCTTAGGATTTTTTAAGGGAGTAAAATATTCCTAGGCTGTGCCTTCTTTCAGAGAGGTCATAAAATAGCGATTCCGGGTCGTTGTGATATCGGTGAAAGACCCCTACCCTGATTATACCTTGATGATCAAAATTTAAGACTCTCACTTTAGAGAAATCCGATTAGCCGTAGTAGCATAAAGTGAATTTAAATAAAGATATAAATAAATTTAGGAATTAATTACTTAAACTATTTTCGCTATACATTAATAAATATAAGAATGTTGCTTACTGTCCCAGAATAAAAATTACTTTTTCTTCTTTCTTCTTTCTTCTTCTTCTTCTTCTTAAATGTATGTAGGCTTGTTGAATAAACTGTCCAAAAATTGAGGAAAGTCGGGGAGAGCGGGGTTGGTTGGCGTAGGGGGTAGGTTGGCCATTGGCTTATAGTTTCCGTCAGACCTGTTGTGAAGGCCCCACCATTATACCATGTGACCCGCTCGACCTCGGGACTCTTGTCCTGAGTTTTCAATCCGATGCTAACAGTGTAAAGAAGAATGTGCTTCATTGATTGATTTTACAAGATGTAAGTAAATTTTTATATTTTCAGTAAATTTGGTTTAAAGGTTTAACTCCGATTCTGTTCACATAGCCCCAAACTCCTTTGAAAACCCTAACCTTTCGACTAACCAGTTTCTTGTTTGATTGTTCTTCCCTGTCCTGGCAGCCATCTTTCATATGATCTCTCCTGTGGGGTTAGTTGGCTCTCTTCAACTGGGGTTTGTTTGCGCAGTAGCAATTCGCAAAAGCAAGGTAAACATAAACAAAGGTGAAACTACCAATTGTCTTTAGTTCCAGCAAGGAGGATGAGAGCAATTTTTCTAATGCAGAAAGTGACGATAGTCTAAACTTCTATCTTCTTCTATTGTCATTCTATTTTCCCTTAAAAGCTGTTAAAAACCGATTCAAAATTATTATACCATTATAGTGCAGCTTTTAATAACAATAATATGTGTCAGGGAGTACTTGAATGAGATGGCTATACAAACCCACCTTCTAGGCCAACCTGCCCCACATAGGGGGTTAATTGGCATACTCTGGATTGACGAATTCTTCAATTTTCTATGATCTTAGTAATTAATATTATGTGGTGAAAAAAATACTTGAAGTACTCTAATACTTGGAGTTTACAGTGGTATCAGCCATATTGGGATTATATTAATAGGAACGACTCAACAATCAAAAAAGTTAAAACTGTTGCCAACCAACCCCGCTCTCCCCTACTTTTAAATGCGTGCCTTTTCTTAGAAATTAAGTTTATGGAATGATAGTTTTTTTTATTTATGATTTCAATAATTTGAAATCATAAACATAAAGGAATATGCAAAAGTAGATTTTACTTCTACGATTGTTGGCTGCGACCCATTGTAGTATTGTAGAATATATTCAACGCAAGATGCAAACGCTGTATCCCGGTTAGCTTGCGTCAGCGGTGGAATTATTTCCCAGAAAAGAATGGATGAGGCAAGCGTAAAATACCAATTATTAGCAAAGTGGAATGAGGTCTTGCAAAGGAACCCTTCAAAATAATTGAGGGCGAAAAGAGCAGTTCAATTCAGGAATTATTAGGAGATGGTGGAGTTATGGAGTGATGGAGATTAAAAAGTTGTTAAGTCCTTACAAAATCTTCCATTTCTAGGAAATTAAAAAAAATCCCAAGTTTTTCTAATGACCTTATTGGGTAGAAGGAAGTTCAATAGTTAATAAATTAATTTTTAATTTTTCATACACTAGTTTCATATGAGTTCAGAACTCGATATTTGGGCATATACTATCTATTTACTCAAAATAAATTATACAAAAGAAGGATTGAAGAATGATAACTTAGCATACTAAGACTACCAACTAATCCTTCAAAACTGTTTTCGAAGCTTATTGATCGCGGCAATAACTCAGCTTTGACCGCTCCTCAGCTGCAGATTACACCTTCTTACGATATTACAGTAGAAGGAGTAAGTTGATGTTATTAGGTCCCAGCCGCTGGAACGGGTTAAGATAATCCTCCAGCATCAGTTAACCGAATGGACCCTAATTCCAGGCTAACCCCAGGACTGGAATCAATGCCTGTCCATTTGTCGGCTACCTGGAGGGACTTACTGGAACGGTTCAAGTTGTAACTGCCTCCACCTCCGGCAATCTGGTTCACCATGTCTTAGGTTTCGTCTTATCGACCCTCTTCTCTGGATTGATCTCTAAACTAGTTTAATATACTTGTCGGTGATTCAGAGTTTTTAATTTTTAATTTTTACAGGACATTAGATAGAGTTACATTGGTTATAACACGTTCAATTTGTTATAATGTTGTCTTTCTAATGTTTAGAAATTTTTTTGGCCCAGTAATGTAAAGGATGGCCTTTGCAGTTGGTCAAACAAGTGTAAAGCGATAAATGAGATTATTTGAGTCTTTCAGTTGACAAAATGACTAACTCTGATTTCAACATTTTTCAAGTGAGCAATTTTAATAATATTTCTGTTTGAAAACACGTACAATTTTATTTTTTAATAGCATGGAATACATACTAAAAAATCGTGGCTTACTAAAATATACAAACAATGTCAAAACGTTCGATTTCCAGAGAGAAATATAATTTAAAATTCTCTACTATGCAAATATTGATATTTGATATGCTAGACATTTAGTCAGCTGTAAGGCTCATTTATTTATTAGCTATACCTAAAGGAAAAATTTTTAAAACTTTTTTCAGTTTTTTTTTTCTATGATACCAGAACGATCAATCACACAGACAATAGCACTTTAAATAAAAAAGATAATATTTCGCTTTAAATGATTTCTTAAACGATCCGATCCTTTATTTTAATTGCTTGTTTAACGTCCTTTATGCTACTAAGGCTAATCGGACGATACTATAGTTGGATTCCTAAATATTGCCTATCCAGGTATAATTAGGTTATGGTATAATTTCCATTATGCGTCCTATCCGAGGGACGGCATTGTCATGGATTTTTCACCCCTTTAAAAAATCCTAGGGACACCGTGGTACGCGAACCCGCGACTTTAATTGTTTCAGGTTGCTATCCAACTACTACACCATAGCTACATATCATGCTTACCTTATTAATAAATGATACGATCCTTACCTCATGGTATGATAGCATGTTATATTTTATAATGTTTTTTAATGCTACGAGCTTAACTTCTTGTAATTTTTAAAGATACATTCACAGACAAAATAAACCACGACATATTGAAAATAAAGCAAGGAACAGACTAAGCCATAGCGGATATATTCAAAGAGGGACTAACAGCGTGAGGGCCTTATCGATGGGCCGCCTTTGCACTGATATATTCGGCCAACAAAGGCTGCGCCCAGGGCGAGCCTATTCCTCAAGGCAGATCTGTCACCTTAAGCTGGCGAATCAGGCTTTTATAGGCCCACTGATTTTCTATCCCAAAATCCGCTTCGGATTTTCTCTTCAACTCCAGGTATTAATTTTATAACAAGGGAAGAAGTGTTGATATAACTATCATTTTCTGAGGAACGGCATTTGACTTTATTGGGTGTCTTTAAAAGCTAACATAAACCTAAAACCCCGAGTGGAAAAAAAAAAAAAAAAAAAAAAAAAAAATCAATGCCTTTTTAACACGGATAAATTTCCGGAATCATCCAATATCCTTTTGAACAGAATTTGGTCTATTGGTCAGCTTCGCACTACTGAATTCAAAAACTGAATGAAGTAATATTTTTATGGATTCCTAGCCACTGCCAAATCATGAGCCTAGCCACAAACATCAAAATATCGTAGATCACCGATTTACTAAAAAATATTCACAATCATTTAACAAATCTGTTTAAGTAGTCAAACAAAAATAGATGTTAATTTAAAGATATATACTAATATATAATACTATTCAAAAATGAAACAATATATAACTTGATTAAGTAGAATTCATAACTTTGTTAAGCAGAGACCTCATTATTTGATTTTTTAAGATACCATTTTTAAGGATATTTCTCTGAAATAAAATCTCTGTTAAAACTGTTTGTAAAGGAAGGTATAATCCCCCTTGTCGGGGGTGAAGACTTTAAAACTTATCCTTTAGAATGAAGAAGTGGTATTTATTTTTTAAATATTTATAGTAGTTACTCTTTATAATAGTTATTCTTTTCATTTCGAACCTTCGGATAACCGGAAACTACTTCTTGGAGCGCCGCAAGCCCATATGAAGCGAACCCCCTCCCCTCCACTTTGGCTAAGTTGGCCGAGCGGGACGGACCACAGTAGTTCCCGGAATGCCTAATGAAGTGGAGCCAAATTATTAAGAGAGTTAGTCGGGCGGGTTCGAGACCCGCACAATGCGGGGCCGATACGGATCCAGTAATTGGGCTGGCTAGTTACTGATTCCTTCGCTAATGACGTATTCACCCGAGATGTCCTACAACCCTTAACCAACTCGCTCGTCCCTTCAACTGGATGACCTTCCAGGAAACCTTTACAAAATTAGGTTTAAATGGTTTTCATTAAAAAATAATTTAATCAAAGTCAATAATAATGTCAATTCCTTCTGTAACACTAATAATCTGGAGTGTAAAAACCATGAGTATTGTTAATATGTGTTACAATGAAGCATGGGGTACAAAATTATATGTTATTTGCGCCCCTTTAACTTTTTTAAATATTAAATGTAGGTGCCTAATACTTTTGGCTAAAAGCGTGTGTTTTAGGAAAAAGTAAGTGTTAGGGAGTCGAAAGGTTCACAAACTTGCAACTTTGATCAACCTTTCCCTAGTGCAACAACACTGGTTAAATTTAAAGAGCTTTAAATATATAAGCTTTAAATTAAAATATAAGCTTTAATATAATATGAAAATATTTTAAAATTTAATATAAAGACTCAAACTAAGGAATTCCAAAATATAATTCCGAATGCTTTTTTTAAATCATTAATTGATAAAAGTTATTAGTAAAAAAAAAAAAAAAATGAGAATTTTTTTTTACAATTTAAATAAATATAAATTAAACTCTGTGGTTACAAAAGGAGAAAAAAAAATTAACTTGTGCAAATTACATAAAAAATAAAAACCATTCTGGTATGTCTTTAATGTATATTCAAGATCTTTTCAGTATTCAATATTCAAGTTTTACTGAGCTCATTTAAATTCATTCATTGCGCAATTAAAAGAAAACAAAAATGTCTAAATACCCTGGGTAATGAAGAGTCAGGCGAAGTTGATGAAATCATTGATTGATTTTGTGAATATGAGTCGATCTTGTTGAAAATTCGACGGTGAGTAGGCGTCCATCCCGTAGAAGATCGTAATAATATAAATTCGTGTCCGTCTTACTGGTGAACCAACCTGGAGAAGAAAAAACGGCCTCCAAACTGCCGATAACCGACCGCACGATCGGGAATTTTAATCGCAATACAGTAAACCCTCGATATAGCGAACTGATAAGGGGTTTGATATTCACAGTTCGCTATAACGAGATTCGTTATAACCGAGGATTCTTTTTTTTTTTCAATTTTTTTTTTAGCCAAAAATAAACATTAAAACGCATGTATGTAATTTATTTTTAGATAAACTACATATTAATTAAACAATGAGATTCATTAATTTACCTACCAAGTTCAGTTGAGAGTTCTTTAGAGGGTCTGAGATTGGTATTTAGGATCATATTTGTTGAAAGCAATTTATCAATTTTTTTCCAAATATTCATGAGCCGCAGAGCGCAGTCGTTTATTTGATGCCGAAGTTAATCCTTGGGCTGCGGTTGAATCTATTTTATCTTTGTTTTTTATAATGGTTGACCATGTTGAATTTGGAATCCCATATTTTTTTTGCGATGGTTTTCTTCCTTAGAATTCCCGATTCAATATCCTGGAGAATTTTCAATTTTTTCTCAATTGATAAGGATTTACGTGTGTGACGTTTTTACCAACGAACTCATTTTGTATTAAAAAAAACTGTATAAACGACTACAGAGCACTGATTCGAATAATACAGAGGTCGAAACAGAACTGAGCTACATAGTTTTGAGAAAAAAGTCAATGGAATCAGAGAGAAAGCAAAAGGAAATCGGATTAGTTAAGAGTTAAAAAACACCTCAATTCTAGAAACTGGAGCTACTTCGTCTTCCCGCGCTCAATCTACCTAATACAGTAAAAAAAAAATTATAAACATTCTAGTAGTTCGCTATAACAGAATAATAATAATAATAATAAAGTGTTTTTTATTGAAAAGAAATATATGACATGACATAATGAAAAATTGAAAACACCATAAGAATGGACATTGTCCGTCTGCTGTGGAGTTGTCTTGAATACTATAATAGTAAACTTATCTCAATAGAAAAAAATGAACAATCAACAAATATGCAATGAACAATAAACAAATATATGGTTTTAACCATAATTACATTTTACATAATTAGATGAAATGAAAATGAAATAAAATTAAATTAAATTACTAGAATATTTACATTAAATAATAATAATGAACAAAAACTGAAATGATCTCCTGCATAATTGAAAACATTTGCAATTTAAAGGATAATTAGTAATTAAATTCTGTTATTAATAGTTTCCTGTATTTTTGCGCTTTAAGTATGTAATTAACGAGAGCTCGCCAGTTTAAGCCATTTAAATATTGCAAAAATAAATTATAATCTATTTGCTTTAAACCAAAAATATGTACTCTAATTTCTGCTAATATAGGGCATACCGCAAAAAAGTGAAAAGTATCTTCTACTACATTCTGATTGCAAAGTGAACAAATGAGTTGCTGTTCTGCTCGATTTATTGAATAATTTAAATAAATGGATTCAGTTCTGACTCTTATTATTGTTTGTATCATCTTAATATTGTATTTATCCTGTATATAATGATTGTCCCCCAAGTCGTAGTTCAGTTCCTTGTATATCAAATGAAATTTAGCGGCTCTTGCTTTGCTTTTCGTATCAAGTCCAAATTTATTTTTTGTGTTTTTAATGATTATTTCTAGCTTTGATTGAATGCTGCTAGCCTTTACCAACCAGTCAGTATTATCCAAATTGTTAATTCGGCTGAGTTCCATTAATACTGGATACCACCATAATTTGTTGTTAATTACGTGGTTAGCAAGTGCTTTTGTCAGTCTTCCTTCGCATGTATTAAATACTTTGTTTATACAGCAAATAAACAGTTTAAGTGTTTGTAAATATTGAGGATCCCTACCTGTTTCTAAATAAATCATATAATCCGGACAATTATCAGGAAGGCAAAATAACTTTTTAATAAAAAATTTGTTTATTCTTTCAACCTGTTCTATTTTATTATAACCTCATATTTGTGCACCGTAAATTAGTATCGATCTAATAGCCGAATGAAACACCGCATATTTGGTTGATAAAGGAATTGATAGATTTTTTATTAGATTATAACAGGTCAGGTTTATTCCGAAATTACAGCCTGTAGTTTTTTCTTGGAAGTGTCGTGTTAATGAAGGTTGTGGTGTCAGACCTAATCCTAGGTATTTGTAGTATTTTACAACTTCTATCTCTCTTCCTTCAAAATACCATTTTTCCTGTTTTGACAATTTTCCACCTTTATTGAATACCATAATTTTTTATTTGTTTAGGTTTACCTTTAAATTCCATGTTTTGCAATATTCGCTTAATTTATTTATCATTCGTTGTAGTGTGCCTGGTTCAGTTGCTATAATGGCAATTTCATCGGCATATTTTAGACATGGAATTTTTAAATTATCTAACTTAACTCCTCCATCTAGATAATCAGCTAAGTCATTGATAAAGTAAGAAAACAAAACTGGTGACAGTAAGCAACCTTGGTTAAGTCCTATCTTGACATCTACACTTCCAGTAATTCCTCCTGGCGTCCATATAAATGATTTTGTTTCCTTATACAGCCCTTTTAAAATATTTAACATTTTCGATGACATTCCGAGAGTACTCATTTTGTAGAGTAACGCATTTCTCTCTGGGGAAGTAAAAGCATCTTTAAAATCTACGAAGAAACAGAACAATTTTTTTCTCTTTTCTTAATTTTCAATTTCATAATACCTATTAAAGTAAAAAGATGATCAATTGTAGAATAACCTTTTCTGAAACCTGCCTGGTACTCATTCAAAATTTTATTTTCCTCTGCCCATCGTTGAATTCTTAGAAGTTATACTCCTGTAAAGATTTTTAGAATTGCATCTTGAAAACTTATTCCCCTGTAATTTTCTGGATTATTACTATCTCCTTTTTGTTCTAGTGGGTATATAATTGCTTTTGTAAAACTATTTGGTATATCTGTTGTTTCTAATATGTAATTAAAAGTCTTCAACATTTCTTCTAAATAGTTATCAGGACAGTTTTTATAAAACTCACCTGGTATCCTGTTAATTCCTGGTGCTTTGCCATTTTTAATTTTTGAAATTACAATTTTTAATTCATACATCTGAAAGGGTGCATCAAGTGTTTCTACTGTTATTGAGGGCGGGGCATATAAAATACTGAGGGGATACATCTCTGGATTAAATTTATTTTTGAAGTATAACAGAATATAATAATTCTCAGGCATCAAATTTAGTTCGTAGTTCGCACTAACCGAGGGATTTCGCTATAACGAGGGGTTCAGCAGAAATATAATGTTAATTTTGGGGGGACAGTATTTTGGTTCGCTATATCGAGGTGTTCGTTATATCCGAGTTCGTAATAATGAGGGTTTACTGTATATACGATATTTGAGATGAAGAATAATAATTTTCGTTATATAACAGATTCACAGAGTACCTGTGTACCCGCTGACAAGTTGCCTACTGCCACTTAATCCTATAAATTTAGTACACAAAAGGTAAACACCAGTGTACGGTGTAGTATACTATATCACGGTACAATAACAAACATTTGAAATGATTTTCATTAATTTAAAATACAATTTAATTTAATTTTGTTATTTGATTCAATTATTTTTGAGTTTCGAATTAACGATAAAAAAAAAGAAGATGAATTAAAACTATTACAATAAAAATAAAGTATTTTTGTTACAATAACTAAAACTTCTTCGTTACGAATTTTTTAATAACAAATGAGTGGCCGCATGGCAACCTACAATACTGAAGGTCGCCGGTTTGCGTCCCACGGTGAGCCTAGGATTTCTTCTTCCTATTTTATGCAGTCTCTCGGAAAGGACATATAACGGAGGTCCCGAGCCTACACGAAGTCAGGTACTCTTTAATGATTCCGATCCTAATTATACCTGAATAGGTAAAATTTAGGATTCCTAATTAAGCATCGTCCGATTAGCCTTAGTGGCATAAAATGATGTCAATTAAACAAACATTTCATCATCATTCATTCTTAGTTGTAATTAAAATAATCTAATTTAGTTCTTTAATATAATTTAGTTATTCTTACTCTATGAGAAGGTCATAAGACCTGTGGTCACATACGGTTCCGAGACCTGGGTAGTACCCAAGGCCTCAGAGAGAAAACTGCTTGCGTGGGAGAGAAGGGTTCTCCGCAGGATATATGGACCGGTAAGCGAACATGGAGAATGGAGGATTCGCTCTAACAAGGAGCTTTACCAGCTATATGATAAACCGGATCTGGCCTCAATAATAAGAGGAAGTCAAATCAGATGGTTGGGGAATGTGGCACGTATGCCTCGAGATTCGATTCCCAGACGCCTACTGGAGGATCGCCCTGGTGGTAGTCGCGGTAGAGGAAAACCACGCCTTAGGTGGCTGGACCAGGTGGAGGATATTTTGAAGAGGATGGGCATAAGAAGATGGAGGCCCGAGAGAGAAGAGAGTGGGGAAAGATCCAAAGAGAAGCCAGCCAGGGTCCTTGTAGGACTGTAGCGCTAATAAATAAATTAAAATAGAATAAATAATTTTAAAAAACTAGATAAAATATGGACTATAATCAAGAGCAACTACGAGAAATAAACGAAACAATAAATAGGAAGCAACAATAAGATAAATTAATTACACTAAGGTCCGGTAATAATGAATGCGGAATTATGAAATTGATAATTGAGGTAATAAAAGCGAAACTAATTAAAAGAAAAGAAGAAAAGGGCCCGCTCCCTTATCACGAGCGTAAGGGCTTAGCTAAATTAAAAAAGGGCAAGTGCCTAGTGTCTCCAAGCCCCACGGCCTCGCTAATTGTCACTTCCTATTCCTGTCTATTTGTTAATGGTACCATTAGCACTTCACATAGGGTTACCAACCACTCCAGGTAATGAATGACAGTTGTAGTGTCACAAATAACCGTATACTATACAATATATAAACAGTGGATACTATAAGAGTTATACATTATTTATTAAGATAAATTTAAAGATCAATAATAAATTCTTCAAACCAAACGCTGAGTGTTATTTTCATTTAATGCATTAGGATAGACACAAAATGATGACAGTTTATAATATGTCTAATCTCATTACCATTTTTTCTCACTCTTGTTAATTCAAAGTACAGTGGTTTCCGCTTAATCCGTTGAAATCGGGTCAGGAGAAAATTCAACGGATTAACCGAAAAAACGGGCTAATCGAAAAATGAGAAATAGTGGATACATTTTTAAATGATCATTCTCTTATTTTTTCAAACATATTTAATTCGTCATAAGTAGATGCCGGGCTAAATACAAATATTAGATTTATACTGCAGTTCAGAAAGTGTTAAAACCGGGATTTCTGCACTTTTTGTTTTCATCTTCGATAATTTATCATACTGAGCTATAAGTTTTCCCTCCCGCGTTACCGACCTATCCTATGTATTACAGCAGGATATGACGAAAAGTGACACAATAAAAAAAGTTCACTGTTAGGGAACTTATTGATATTAAGCGAAAAATAAACAAGACCTATTCCCTCGAAATTTAATAAAATTCCAGGAATGCCGCGTTCAAAAATTAAAAAAACCGAATGGGATTGCTACCTTATTGATTCATAAAATGAGATAAAATTTATAAATAGGATTGTTTCTTCAATAGTAATCCTAGATCGAAAAAAGCTGGATTCCAGAAAGTAAGATAAAACAGTCCCGTCATCGGTTGTGGAGACCCACAATGCTATATAATTAATATGATATGTATGATGACTTGATGTTCATTATTATAATAAGGCCTATACAGATGATATGTGTTGTTTTAATAAGTGTGATTATATTTTATTATAATAATTATTGTAATTATGTCTGTGATGGGGTCTAGATGTATCATAGGATATGTACGTTTATATAGATAATAATATAGGGCCAATTTTGTACTTTAAGCCCTCCTTGTCGACCCTAATACTAGGAAAGCCCCACTCCAATATCAATCTAGATGCAGAATTGATGCCCTATCAAACCGCCAACTCCTTTACCTATCTGTTAATATATATTATATTAGTTTTACTTTTATGAGAACCATTATGTGTATATATTGTGTATAACATCAAATATAAAATATTAACTCTTCCACTCTGCAAACTTTGTCGTTTTTTGTTATGTTCTAATATTAATTATGAATTTAAGATCCCCGGACATTTACAAACAACTATTATTAAAATAAAACTAGAACATAACAAGCTACACTTTCCTCGTCGCATTTCACGGAGAAAAAATAATTTCCTTACAAAAACGGATTAACCGGAAAGCAAAAACGGATTATCCGATAAAAAATATATGGTAAAGGATCATTTGGTTCCGTCATGTAATTTTTCAAAGAAAAATTACATGATTTCAACGGAAAAAAACGTATTATGACATATTAGGCGGCCATCACTGTACATGTTAATTCCAATGTTGTTATTGGTATATTTTAAATCACTTTGCCCAGCATAGTAATTCCAGTTATAAGATATATCTCATTAGTTGAAATACTATACTTACACTTTCCTTGGACTAGTTTAATATTCTATTGAACTAGTTCAAGGAATATGTAAGTTAAGTCAGAGTGAAAGACATAAATGACCTATCTGAGAAACCTTTTCCATTTGAATCAAAATGGGGAAGACCGAATCGATAGAGAGCACCTTTGTCAAGCTTCTTAAGATGCTCAAAGGAGTTCCGAGTTTCAATCTAACAAATAAAATGAGAATATTTCTAGAGCTAAAATTAAATCTGTCCTCTTTTATAATGTTTAAAGAAACATTCGAAATGAGAAAAAAAGAAAAATCAAATTGGTATTTTAAACATAGTTCTTCTCTTGGTTTAGTAACCGTGAAAACGAAGGTATCCAATTACAATGGAGTATTCGAATTTTTTTGCGATGAGGAACTTTTAATGCTTACTAAAAAGATATTATCCAACTATTCTAAGCCGAAATTGAGATAAAAATTAAATTTATATGCATATTCTTAATTAATACAGTTGCCTGCTTATTCGATTCTTGAAGAATAATTGGGAGTCGAAAATAATTAGTTGAATTAAAAAAAATATATATATTAACTTTTCTTTATGCATAAACATTTTATCTATTTTAATCACTTAATGAAAAGACTCACAAACTATTCCCGGACGACTAAATTGGTATGGAAATTTATAGTCTTCAACTTTAGGGTAAATGCGACAACCTCCGCAATGTTATAAATAGGAACGGTATAATCACTCTGTGGTAGAGTACCATAAATAGAGGAAGCTAAGATTAGTACGAGAACTCCGGCTGTTAAGGTGATAAAACCCATTTAGTTAAATTAATATTAACTTATACTACTCTTGTTAATTTCAGGTACCCTTCCCTCCTCTCCGTTCATCAGCTAAATCACAATAAGTTGGACAAACGAAAGATGTTCCATTAGTCATTGTTACTTTACCATCACTATAGATATTTGTGTATCATTGATTAAACATAATGTAACGTTAAACCGATAAGCAAATAAAAAAAAAAACATATGGCGTAACCTCCCGGAACGCTTGTTGGAACAAAATGAGCGGTTGGAACGAACTGTTTGTGTCTAGATCTTTCCGTGATGGCGTATAACTGCCCATATTGTTCTTGAATATTCCAGGCCTGACTATTTGCGATTATATATAAAGAGCCGTGACTGAACGAGTTAGTCGAGGTCGAAGTTGCTCAAGTGTTGCTCAAGTCATATGATTGTGTGTGATAATCATCAAATATACATACATGTGAAAATCATTTTTGTAACCGCTCAAGTGTTTGAGTTGAAATAATTCGTTGGCATTGTGATAACTGTATATTTCTGTTAAATAAATATTTGTTACCCACATAAGTGTTACAATAATTTATTTCCCTGAAGCAGGATGTTTCTTTGTGTGGTGTAAATTCTATCCTAGGAACTCTCAAAATCCAACTTATACTTTTCATATTGTAACACTAACACGTGTTTAAAATAATTTTTATTTACCAAAAAATATAATTCCCAACGTCAGACACAAGATAAAAGCTAAAATTATTAACAACGTTATAAAAAGTAACTACTAGTGACAATGAAAACAAGTGACCCAAAAGTAACAAGCCATTGCTTCTAATATTTAGTCCGTCAACATTCCAGAATAAAACAGTTCATCCTCGTTTCACCCAGAACATGTGATTACATACTTATACAGTTATTTAACTGTCCTAACAAAAGTGTGGACTATTTATAATGTAACAGACGAAATCACTTGGTTTTTTTTTTTTTTTTACATTAAAATAAATTTAGTATCGTTTTTTATTTTTATTTTGGGAGGGGAGTTTATACTCGGGGGACAGAACTTCTATAAAATGTAAACTTGCTTTATAGAGGATTATTAATTAGTTACTATGCTCTTTATTATGATTAATTATGGTGGATGGCATAATCTTAGTCAAATCACCTCATTGGTAAACGCTAGGTATAGCCAAGAAACAGTATTTCACTAAATCCTCCGTAAACCTTTTTCACATATCCGATTGGCATGCATCTATCTATTGCAACTTTGGGCATATTAATAAACAAATATCCTAATATTAAAGAATGAAAAACATTTTTATGAATTAAACTGTGTTAGAAAATATTGTTATTATTTCAGCTAAACGTAATCAGTATCTGGCTTCAAAACATTCTCCAAGAAAAATTTTTTTGAGGAAGTTTCCTTTAAAATGTACATTTTTGAAAAACATAAACAATGAATTTTAATGGAAATTTTTTTTCTTTCTTTAAAAATACCATATGAAATAAGGTTTATGAAATATTATTTTAGTTCTACCAATAGGTAGCTTCTCTACGCTAGTATTCAAGTCAGTATGATCAGTTTTGCTTCTTATGTTTGAGTACAGTTGTAAATTTCAATAACTTATATTTTAAAAAAAAAAGCCCTGTTTTTTTACTTTTTTCAGCTTCGTTTGATTCAAATGCCGTTAAGGGCCCATGATGCGGGAAGGCAGAACCTACTTCAATATTTCCAATAGCAACTTCGTAGAATTCAGAGTGCTTTCTTCTTGTTCGTTCTACAATCATTAATTTTTTCTTCTCGATATTTATCTCGAGACCGATTCTTCTTCTTTTCCCTCTTAAAGCTATATTAAGCCTTCTCAATTCCCTGCCTTTTTGTTCCTATCGATAAAACATCTGCGTACTCCATTATTCTTAATGATTCTTTAGGTGTTGAGATGTAAACATTTCGCACGTCGGCAAGATGAACTACGTTACCAGAACAAGAACTAAGTTACAACTAAAATATAATATTTTGAGTTACGCAATAGGGTCGGAATCAGAATAAATCAAAATCACAAAGAAACAAAATAACTCGCGTTTTAGAGATATCAACAAAAACGATTATTTTTATTAGGATATTATTTAAACTAACATCTTAAATTGTCAGTTTAAAATAACTCAGAATTTTTAGTCATTTTATGTATAGTTACATTGATTGAAATATACAAATGTATTCTTTAAAGATACTACTAGGAATATTACATAAACAGCTTCTACGAAAAACTCCCAACTTGTTACACTCCAACATTGTTTCTGAATTAGATAGTCGAGAGGACATCTTCATTTCCGATTCCTTGGTCCGCTAATCCTTTATAAGGAATCATGGAGGTTTAAAAAAAAAAATAAGCTTCGGATGGGTATAGAATTGCTTGTGAAATGGTATAGGCAGCAGGTTTGGGCCGATTCAGTGGGAACTAAAACAAATAAACAAGGGAACAAAATATTTTAATTATGAAAAAATAAGGAACATTAAGGGTCCCCCGTGGTTTAGTGGCTAGAATAGCAGCTAACAATATTAAAGCTTGCAGATTGCAGATTTTTTAAAGGGCGTAAAAATCCTTGAATATGCGGATGGGAAGTGAAATAGAGGTCCCTAGCCTGTGCCTAATATCGCTTGTAAAGAATTCTATCCTCATTATACGTAGATATTCCAAATTTAGTAGCATAAAGGGACGTTAAACAAACTAACACTTATTGAAACTCAAATTCGAAATACCATGCAATCGCAAAAGAACGAAAAAAAAATATTATTATAACATATTAAAATAAAGGAACTGTCTGACTAAAACACATGGATAGTCTTGGATTAAACACCATCTTCGTAAGGAAGTTCATTTTCTTGTTCGATTCTTGTATATACGAAATTCTTTGTAACATAAAAAAAGATTGGACCGAAATCAGGCTATCTAAGTAAAAATGAATTACTCAAATATCACTAAAGAACTATTGTATACATACAGCATGGAACGAAAAAGAGTATGATTTGCTTAGCAATGTTCATTCTTGTGAAAATTAGCGAGTTCTTGCACATGCAGCCGTATATAGGAATTCCAGAGCGAGAATAGACGCTGTAAAGGGGTTGCTGCAAAGTTTTTGAAACAAAATTAGGAAATGAAGTATAAAAGGATTTACAGATAGGTAAGGAATGTTGTAAATGAACCGAGAAGGAAATAAGTCTCAGCTGAGGGGGCCTAAAGTGCCAACTTAACAAAACTTTTAACAATGCCAAACCTCTTTGCAATACTTTGTCGAGTTTAGCATTATTTTATTCCGCATTGCATCCTATTATAATAGGGGAAAAATATTGTAATTGAATTAATACAATCCTCATATACATAAAAATCTCGAGTCCCGATGTTTGTCGGAGGTAAACTCAGAAACTACCCAACAGATTTTAATGAAATTTGGCTCAACGTTTATAGTTTTGTCCAACTTAAAAGATAGGGTAGTTTTTATCTTGATTATTGATCAAAATATTTCTTTTATAGCGAATTATTGCAAATATAGTAGGTCGTGTTTCGATTTATTAGCATGGCGTCATATGTTGATTTCATAATCTTTTTGTTGTTTGTCGGGGGTAAAATCAGAAATTACTTTTTTCCAAGGTTTTAGAAAAAGACAGGTTAAACAAAACCATTGTGCACCTATTAGCACTACAGTAAATAGAAATTATGAATTCTAATAATAAAAAAATGTACATCATTGTTGTAAACAGTTATAAATTAACGTTATCTATCTCATTTACAAAATTAAATTTATATATTTAGATAAGTAGCATGTAAAACATTCAGCATAGTTTCAGGTTGCTGGTTTTTCATAACCTGTTTCTGGTAGAACTTCAACACGTAGACGATATCTCATTTCACCATGTGTTATTTTCTGAATTTAATTAATATGTATTAGGAAAAAAGATTAATTTGGTACATTTTAGCTTACTGTCTATTGTGTTAGTACTAAACCATATTCCAATTTAGTTCTTTATAATTTTAAAGTTCAATTAAAGTTCTATTAAAAATCCCGTTGATTTTTAGGTTCGCTGAAACGTTATCTTTATCATTGGATTTTGATTTTTGAAAACGGGACGTTATCTATAGAATCTAACTGGAATTTTGACTTATTCTTTTGGCACAATTTCTAGCTAAAACGTTTCTCTACAGGCCTGGTCTATCTTCAGCTTCTAACTCCTAACGATTTTTCAATACGTAATTTTTTAATAATAGTCTTAAGATGAATTACTGTAAATTACGAATATAAATATTATTTTTTGATGAGATGAGAAAGAAACTTTTTAACTTTACCTTTCAGATCATCAAAAATTTTCATAATGGTCGCCTGCTTTGCAGTGGCTAGCATAGCAGCCTACAATATCTAAGGTCGCGATTTCGCATCCCGCGGTAACCCTAGTGTATTTTAAAATAAGTAAAACATTTTTGGCTTTGCCCTCCCTCGAATAGGTAAAATGCAGGTGCTGAGCCTAGACGATGTCAGATACTCGTTAGAAAAAGATCCCAATCCTAATAATACCTAAATAGGCCAAATTTAGGAATCCCTTTGTGGCATCGCCCGAGTTGCCTTAGTAAAGTGACATGAAATAGAAACCAACAAACAATCATCTGGATTATAATATGTAACTACGTAATAATGTTGGATGTTGTGATCATTTACGTATTTACAGGAAAACAACATTACTCCAATTTTCATAAAGACATAACATGTTGCGACAACATATTTGAAGTGGCATCAGCTGTTCAACTAATATTTATGTTCCGATGAAACGTCAAAAAAAAAAAAAAAAAATCTGGTGCGTGCGCGCAACACACAACTTTCACTTACCAACTTACTTAGATTAGAAATTAATGCGTTTTGTTAATTACCACTTCTCACTCAGTTACACATTTTTCCACATTCATTTCTTATTTGTGTTTTCCTTTGCTCTATAACAAACACTAATTTCTTTTATTATTAAATAAAAGTTTTTACTTGAGAAAATTCGGCAATGCAAGCATAATACTCCAAGTCGACTGATTTTATATTTCTCTATGCACTTGTTGAATATTTCATTTATTTCCCATGAAACAAATCATTTCTATTAAATGAACAGAAAGGCATTAATTATGAACAATGGTCTGTCATTAAAAGCGTCATGCGTGGGCTCAACGTGTTTTATGAGTTGACTGAATATTTTTCTTTTTTTCTCCTCATTATGTTTACTTGGTTTTTATCATATCTCATATTTGGCCATTTTTTTATTTTTAGGCGTAATGAGAGACAGTTTATTTCTCCATATAAACAAAAACAAATATACTTCATAGGAAACAAAAACAAACAAACAAAAAAGGCCCCTACCCCATTTAAGCCCCCCCAGAACATTTTAATAATGATAAAGCTTACCTGATATTAAATAACACCTAATTTTCATTAAACATGACGAATTTGATGAAAATCGTTAAAGCCGTTTCTGAGAAAATCGGAAAAAAGGTAAAAATAGTTGAGAAATAAAGTGCCCCCTCCGTTTGAGCAGTTTTGATGAAATGCGGGCTATCACATCTTTAACATATACATACATCAAATACCCAGTTTGATCAAAATCGTTAAAGCCGTTTTTAAGTAAATAAAAAAAACACGTGAAAATGATACGAAATTTTTTAAGTAAAGTCCACCCTCCGGTTATTCAATTTTGATTAAATTGTTACAGTCACATCTAGGGCATATACATACATCAAATACCCAGTTTGATCAAAATCGTTAAAGCAGTTTTTGAGTAAATACAAAAAAACACGTGAAAATGATACGAAATTTATTAAGTAAAGTCCCCCCTCCGGTTAATCAATTTTGATGAAATTTTTACAGTCATATCTCGGGCATATAAATAGATCAAATACTCAGTTTAATCAAAATCGTTAGAGCCGTTTTTGAGAAAATCGAAAAAAACGTAAAAAGTTATAAAATAAACTACCCCCTCCCTTTGAGCAATTTTGATGAAATTTTTGCTGTCACATCGCGGGCATATACATACACCAAATACCAAATTTCAGATTCGCACGGTTTATAGTTTTTGAGCTAGTCTGTTTACACACACAGACACACACACACACACACACAGACACACACACACACACACACACACACAGACCATTTCGCGGGACTTGGTCATTTGGACTCAGGGGACCCCAAAACGTGTATTTCCGTTGAAAACCGGAAGTCGAAATTTTTCACGATCGCAATACTTCCACTTACTATATATTTCATATATAGGTAAGTGAAAGTAAAAAAAAAAAGATAAAACTATTTAAGGCTATGAGAGATTCCCTTTTAAAAAATAACCCGAACTGAAGACTGAATTTTATATTAGGAAAACACTCCTACTTAATATACTAGACGTGCATTCATATTTGTTAATGCCTGCCTGGAAAACCCTGCATATTTTCTCGTATTTGAATATAGAGCGGCGTAGCCAATGAAGACAAATGAATAAGGTACTTTACTACTCAATTAAAGTAATTAATTGGATGAATAATTAAGAAATGGAACCTGAAGGTTGAGAGTGTTATTCATCAGATGACTATTTCAATACACAAGAGTGGAATATTTTTTTTACAGTATTTCAATTCAGTAATCGCTACTTATTTAACAAAATTAAATAAGGAAATTTAGTTAGGAAATAGCGATGACGCAATCCTATCACTAAAGTCCACATCTGTAGAAGCAGACGATCATCAAACTTCTCACCGCCCTGCAATAGATTACTGATATGTATGTTTCATTACTACAGGGGATTAAACCACAGAAACTTAGTATTGATTAATATAAACTATTAGGGGCTACATTATAACTTGGTGAGGAGACTGCCAATAATATGAGAATTTAGTTGTGATATCTATAGTTGCTTGCCTCCTGCGAGGACATATTTTGGATATGAATAAAAGTAAAAATGCTGATGGCATATTTTAGCTATTTAAGAAAGTATTTTAACTTATTAAATGAATTGAATTTTACAAAATATCGTGAAGCAGGCTTTTGAGGCACTGGAAAAATCAGCGGGATGTTTTGATAAAGAAGGAACCTCTAGAAACATGTTAATGTTTAAGGAATTGAAATACCATAGTCTGTAATCCACCTAGCCTCTCAAGTCAAAGGCCAACATATTCAAGAAGCAAGAGGCTTCTTTTCGCGCACCACACATACTTTGCACTAAGAAAACACATAAGGATCATTTTATTTTCTAAGGCCTCTAAAACTAGGATCTATAAGACGCTTACTAGACATGAACTCACGTTCAGTCCTTGAGATTCATTCATAAGTCAATTCATCATCTCTATAGGAACGGTAAAATGAGTGGGTCAATATTTTGCCATCCTTCATTGATAGATTACTTATTGATTAATTTTCAGCACAGTGCCATTTTTATAAATGTATTAAATTATCCATAATGAAAGGAGAATAGCTCATGAATTAACAGGATTCACGATTTTAAAAACAAGAGGCTTAAAATCCGAAAAATGATTGACAAATGTTATAGTCTTAAAAAATATTCTAATATTTTTAGAATGTCGGAGAAAGCTGTCCGAGTCTTTGAAAATTATTTTAATTTAATTTTTGGTATTTCATGTAGGCCCAATGGAATATATATTACATGCATAATATATTTTAAGAACAAGATATATAATAATTATTTAAGGTTAAGCTACACTGTTCAATTACAAAGTTTAGTACTAATATTGCAATAATGGTCGGATTTCCATGATTTTTTTTTTCTTTTTTGCATGATTTTAAGAATCCTTCCATGATGCAAAGAACAAAAACCATCATACAAAAAAAAAAAAAAAAAATAGTCTGGGGTGTCGGTCGAATGATCTATAACTAATATAAATTTCTTAATTACAGCTTACGTTTAGGTCTAACACTGCGGGTTTTCTTCAGGACTAAATGGGCATGTACAGGCTATCTTGTTATTTAGATATTACTCTATCTTAATTAGTAAATAAATGAGTTTACTGATTAAGAGAGAGACTATTAGTATTATTGATACAGAAATATTCAGCTTTAAAAGTCCCTTATTAATTATGTATTTATTGAATTACAATAAAATCAGCCAACATTTCGCTTATTCAGTCATCTTCTTTCGTACATATAGATGTCTATAATTGATTATGTATCATTCATTCGAAGCTTTAGTAAAGGCGGGACATGTCAAATTCTTATTGGATCTGAAAAAAAAAAAATAATATCAGCTTTCACTTGACAAAAATATCAATAACTTAAACTGTGATGCATATCACATCAGCAACCATAATTTTCTATTTCTTATGACTAAATTTTCAGATGTATAATGCGTTATCAGTAATGTACATCCAATCCTGTAAAAGACCTGATGATTCCTGAATAAACGGATTATGCTGTTTTCAATTTGGACTAAATCGTGGTAATCGGGGCGTTATTAACCAAATTAAAGCCTTTTGGTTGTTTTTTTTTTTTAGTAGCTTTTTTATTCATTTTTTTGCAAATATGTACGTTAGGCGGTACGAAGTTCGCCAAGTCAGATAGTCCATATTACATAAAGTATTAAAGTACCTAACGGACATGTGTAAACCTAACGCAATTTGTGTCACAATAGGACTCGCGAGTGACGTGAAATAATAATCCACAGAAACAAAACATTTTTTTATCGCGTTCCTCGTCTACTTCTATCATCTCATCTTAAAAGACACTATTTTGTCGACATGAGAAACTGCTCTAATATTTTACATAATTTTAGGCCCTCTTTGAGAAGGGGGACAACAATTTTAAACCCAATTGGCCCACAAAAGGGAGACTCCTTACTTTGTATGAGAGGGTTGTTTGTGAACCTTCGGATCTAGAACAAATTAAATTCCTCCCTAACGGCTGGGTGCCATTATTCCCAACCCCCTCCTCTTTTCTTCTGTTTACAGGAGTCTAGCTAGAGAATTAGCTACTCATCATGAAATATAAATACTTTTTTGTTGTTTTTATTAACGAATAATTTCTTCAGTAGTATTTAATAATCTTTTATAATGATGATTTCACTCATAGATGCTAATTAAAATTAAGATATTACTGATATAGAAAAAAATCTTGTGTATTTATGTTATGCAAAAAGAGCAGTATATATTTTGTCGGCCACAAAAGTATAGCATATCAGTCCTAATTTATATAATACTTTTGAGATTTTTTTCGGCGTGTTTATACTTATTCTGCTAGTTGAGGCAATACGAATCTAACTAATCGAAAATTTTAGAATTTACCCTGCCGTTTTTGAGTTATAAATAGTGTAACAACGTGACTTTATATATTTAGACGCAAATGTGGGATTAAATAATTTTACTAACAAAAAATTAGTAAACAAAAATGATTAATGACCCATGTTCAAGGCAAGACCCAGAAAGGCCTAGATCATTATAAAACATGTGATTATGTACTAATAAATGAATGTAACGGTTCCAAAAATGTCTAGGTGCCCTATTTATGAACGTTCCTAAGGAAGCAAATAATGTAACCTTAACTGGTTCCTATGTTAAGGTAACCTTTAAGCTTAGGTGTTCCTTATTTGATAATTCTCATTTTATGAACCTTCATACCTTCCTTCTATGATTCAAAAGCATCTGCATCAAAATGTTTGTGATTAAAGTTGTACTCTTAAGTAATACTATCAATATACTACATAAGTATGCATTAATTGAAAATAATACATCTTTTGTTTTGATTTTACTTATATGAAGAAATTATCTGTCTCTCATTGTGCCTAGTAATAAGAATGGCTAAAAATGAAAATTTTTGTAACTATATAAAGGAGAAAAAAAGAAACATAATTCACCAAGATTAAAATTTTTAATTTCCTTAAAAAGTGTAATAATATATCACCGCCTTTATTGTTTATACCTCATATAAATAAAGTACAAATTCCAAAAAGTCGTTTTGTTCTTTATAAACGGTTCTTTTTTAATAAGCATTTAAGTCCTGATATTTTTTTTCTTTATTTATTTCTATTATTAAATAGTTAAAGGTAGCTAGATTAAATAGGAGAAGTTAAAGGTAGCTAATCACCTACCTTAGCACTAAGGAAGGAAAACAGATCAAATTTCTAGGAACACCTTAGGATCTAAGGCTTCCTCAAGATAGGAAAGCGTGAAGGAACGTTTACGAAATGAAAATTGTCTTTAGTAAGGCGTTCGTTAGGAACTTTCATAACCATGGCCCTAGAACTCTTTGAGTATAACAGAAATAATCAACTGTAATTTTCTTTCACGTTTTTTCATTTATCTTCACTAGATATCTTTTATTTCATATAATTTTTTATCAGAGATTCATTAATAAAATTCAGCGAGTAACCTAAATGCAAGGCCTTGAAAAACATTAATTTTTTAAGAAATCAGCGATTCCACAAGCGAACATGTTAGGAATCGGAAGATTAAACTATGTTTTTCATTAATTTTTAATATCGATACACAAATCCGATTGGCCGATTTGCATTATTTGTCATAAAAAGTATAATTATTGAATAGTGCTATTTTATTGTAGTATAACAAAAAAGTAACAATAAATCAACAATAGAAACGGAAATATAATATTGATGATGATGTTAATGACTACTTAAATAATAAAAAAATCAACTTTTCTCTACAATGCCTGGATAATATTTCAATATAATGATAATATAACTACCGGTTTACCTCGTTAAAGCCGGTCCCTAGGGTTTTATCTTCCCCCCCATTTTTTTATAGTAAGTATTCATGACGAACTAGGAGCACTAGATCCTTTGAAAGGAGCAATTTCAGGTCCTGAATAATTCACAGCTATCCGGGGTTATGGAAACCAAAATATAATAGTCTTCTGCGAGGGCTTTAGCAAATCCTTGTGAATATAACTGCAAAATGATTCGTCTAAATTATAGATGAGCTCTTTGTCATTCTAAGGTTAAGTAGCTAATATGTACAAATTTTAGTAATAGGTATACATGTTATGTTTAATAACTAATAAAGTTCTGCACCATTGGAAAAGACCTGATTTGCGTTTTTTTTTTTCTTTTTCTGGATTAAACGGAACCTAGAACATGTTTAAATATTTGTATATTCAGACCCTATAAAGATATAAACAAAATATGTCGAGTTTTATTAGAGATCATGAGATTAATATATGTATATATATATTTATATTTATATATATATATATATAGGTTCACAATACAATATGGGAAAAGTGTTAATACGAGTATATGGCAATTATACTCAAGGGTCGTATAAATGAATCCTGGGGTCATTTTTTTGTTTTAATCTGTCTTCATCCGGAATGATTTGCTTTTAATGCCAGTGCTTTATCTTTTTGTTATTGATTTTTTATTTATTATATATTTTCTTCTCTACCTCTTTATACACAGAAAAAATCACACACACACACATAAATGTATATGGGGGTAGATCTATCACAGAGTATATATAGCATTGCTGTATTGTAATAACTCCTATGATATACTCTACAGATACTTTTCATTTTGGGGAACATAAAAACAGTAATTCCTATCAAAGTAATTGAAGATACAGTGGGCTGCAGTTCCGAAAACCGAAATCCTATTATTAGCTTAAAAATTTTACCATAACCCATTAGGCAAGAAACGACGATGCCTAAAAAGTATTTTGGTGACTGGAACCGCAAGGGGAAAAAAACTAATAGTGTGTGATTTCACTGATGGTTACCCCCACTGCATGAAGTGACCATTTGGCTTCTGCACCAGATGATCCACTATAAAAGTTCAAACAAAATAATTATGTGTTTGTGTTAATTCGCATAAAGTCAACTCTAATTGATTGGTACTCGATTACGCTCTAAATGATAATACATGAAAGCCTTCTATCATATGTTTGAATTTTTAAGATGGCATCGGGAGAATAAACCCATTTGTTCAACATATTGGCTATATAAGCGCAGTTTAATAGGGGCCAAATGAATTGTAACTTCAGGTAATTTATTTGGATTAAATCTATATTTCAATAGTTAATAACTAATGTATAAATATAAAATAACATAATTGTAGAAAAGCATTTAAAATATCACAAACTATAGAGCCACTCTGAGGATTCCAATTATTGGAATTCTAGCCATATATTTTATGATGTACAGCAATAAAAACAAAATTTAAAAAATCTAAATTCATGAATAATAAAGTGTAGCAAGATAAGTGTCAAATAAATAATTATTCAATAGACCGGAACGTGAGATATGGGATTCCGTTATACATTTAATTATTTGATCAAGTCATTAATGGAGGGTCATGGTGGATAATGCCCCTTGATAGGTTAGGCCGGTATATATCGCCCGATATCCAATACAATTTGGACTAGCTACGTCCATTTCCAATCAACTCGACATGCTAACATCACATATCACTAAAGCATAATAGACATACGAGATATGCATATTACATATAGATTCTAAATACATGCATGTAATCGAATAACTACTAAAATTAATTATACAATGATTATTTTTAGATAATTTTTTTTTTAATGAAAAAAGTATTGAGAAAGGTTACTTATTCTAAATAAAGAAAAATCTAAAGCTATAGCATTTATGAAATTCAAATTTCTAATCATTTATTCTTTAATGTACTTACTCAGTGTTATTAGATATAGCAGTTTGTCCCAACTAAACTCTGGTACTCACGATTTAAAAAACGATTTAGCATAAGATAGGCCTGTAATATATTATTGACTCAACGATACAGGAATATTTAATAAAATAATCATAAAACTTACAAGAAAATTAAATATTTTAATGTAAATCTATATATATTAATACTTCATTTGTAATGTTAATGTAAGAGACGTGTGTGTAAATTTTGTGATTATTTAATGTAATCTTTAATTTTTTAAATATTATTTAAAGTTGTAACTATCTACACCTCTCTACATTTCTATGAAATATTTATGTACATAATTACATGCCTTTTTTTATCACTTATTAAGTAAATCCGAATGTCCTGTTATTACTGATTATATACTAACTGAAATAATTATTTGATTAGCTGTGTATGAATAGCTGTGTATATATGTATCATAAAATGTGATGTTTCGCCAATAACCTGTTGACTTTATCGCTATAAGAATGGTCTCAATGGATTAAGATTAATGTAAGCCATAAAGAAGAATACGTCTTGGCTCACTTGTAGCAAAATTTATTCGCACCTTTCCCGTCTCCCTTTTCATCCCTCAAGGGTAAAAGTGCCCTCTTTTACTTTAGGTGGACACTGAGTATAACGAATCTTATAACTAGTACGAAGTAAAAACCTAAGTGTAGTAAGGGCACAAATTTTGATGAATATTTTGTCTATTTTTCCAGACTAAGGGTATTGTGATAGCATGATCATCGAGATATCATCTAAAAAAAGGTTGTCCGGTTGATACGAATGAAAATATCAGGATCGAGATGCTTTCAGGGAGAGCTCTTCAAAGAATTTATCACGCGGTCAGAATCCAAAGAAGGGAAATGCTGTGATGGCGACCGTTTTCAAATTATCAATAGAAATGGATAGATACTTAGAGGAATAGATACCAACCCATTGGCGACCACCTTCCACTAAAGCGCACAACATGTGGTATAAGCAAGATGGAGGATGGAGGATAAGATTATTCTCAAGAACTTTCCTGGCTCTATCGGGTTTCCTGGAATAATTTGAAATGGATGTAGTGAGGCGGGTATCAACGAGCACAAGTTTCTTTCCATGTGTTCCCCTGCCGCTCTGCCTCTTCGGAGAATAGGTGAACGCGATTTCTCAGTATGTAAGGATAAGGATCTAGGAAGGCTGTTCGCTAACAAAGAACCATGATATACTTGCAGAAATCAAACTTGGGAAAGCGGCTGGAAATAGGTACAAAAAAAGACATTAAGATTATAAATAAATTAAGATTAAAGATTTCGAAAAGAAGAGCTCGGTATTTATTTATTAAACACCCTTCCCTGCCTTTCGGCAACACGGGTTTCGGCAACATTAACATATAACGCTCATGCGTATGGTAATGTTGCGCAATTCTTCTTCCACTTCTTTATTCTTTTCTTTCTCTTACTCTTATTTATTTTTTTATTCTATTCTTCTATCGCATTTCCTCAATCCGGTGGCCTTCTAGGAGTAGGATTCCTTCTACCTAGATTAAAAACTTCTGGACCCAGTGCTGTTTTCCGCCCGTACACAAACTCCTTGTAGTGCGGGTAGTTATTTTGAGAGACTAATTGAGGAAAATCAGCCTCCGAAAGGACATAGAGTCCAGTTTTCCTCAACAATCTGGCCCTTTGTGTCTCAAAGGCAGCGCAGTCTATTACGATATGCTCAGCAAATTCTAAGACCCCGCAGCTAGGGCACAGGGGATCGATATCCTTCCCAAAGCCATAAAGCTTAGCTCAAGAAGAAGAGCGCGGTAGTTAATCTATCATTATAGGCTCAGTCGTGAGACATAGGCGATGTCCAGAGAAAACGAAAAGCTGCTCAACATATAGGAGAAAATTCGAAGGAGAAATCATGGCTTGTTTTTCAGAACGAACAGGTGAAAATAAGAAAGCTCTTTTATTCCCCAGATTTGGATATAAGAAGGGTCTTTAACTTTTAAGGCGTTAAAAGAATACTTCAAGAGTATGTGCCTTGTTGTACAGTCAACCTGGTGGAGCTAAGAGAGCAGACAAATCACGACTTGGGGGCAATGGACCTTGGCTTAAATTCGAAACAAGTGGAGGACTATTGTTAACTAGACCAACATCTCTCAAGAACTTAGCTTTGAAGAATAAAATAATAAATAAAGGGTTTTTAAATGAAAATACTGGCCAAATCTGTTTTTTTCGGGGGCTTTTCAACGGGCGAGGACACTCTTGATAATGAACCAAGTCCTGGGCGCTCAGAAAGGGGAGTACATAGAAATCCGTTAACTAGTACTAGCAACCATGAAACATTTTCGGGTCTTCTTCAAATACCAAACAGGTACTAAAAAAAAATATTACTTCAGAATTGTAAAAACTTCTGTGACATGCCCTGTATTTGAAGGCTGACCTGAAAGGAACGCTTAGATTTTGACTATTTGAACAAGAGAATTAGTTCCTTAAATTATACACAATTCATTAGTTGTGCTCGGTACACATCCTTGATCTTACAAAAAAGTAATAGCTTCATCATCCGCCTTAAGCAAATTCTAATTAAGATATGAGAACGAAATTGAAATTGTTTTATAGTTCACTAATGATTCAAATTTAATTATTTTAACATTTAATGTTGTAAATAATAAATTTATTTTTAAAAAATCATCTACGCCCTAAGATACTCAGATTATACTTAAAATACATCTACTCGACTAATCCAGTGGCATTTTTTTTATAAAAAATTATCTCGCTATTTTACCTCGTGCAATCTAATATCTCTATATAATCATTTTATATAAAATATAATGTGCCAGCGCGCCGTCATAAAAGAGTGCGATTGCTGCTAATTTATGGTCAATTAATCTATTAACATAATGAAGCACTTTATAAAACAACAGCTTTCCCAATTAGTGGTCTAATTTAATCTTATTTTATCTTAATGAACTAACTCCCCAGAATGAGGATCAGAATTTCAAACTTACCCACTTCGAGGAATTAAAACACTTATTTCTAATTCGGTCAATGCTCCCCGGATTTCCTCACCAGGTAACGAATTAATTAGTTTGAATAGGTAACTTTAGGAGCGATGATTGCAAAGTTTCAGTAAGTTAACGCAAATCTTTATGAAGAAATATTGTACTCAAGTTTTGATTCAAAATATTTATATTATACAAGTTTTAATTCCAGAATATGTTTTCACAGTATCATATGTGTACATAGACTCACATATATCGCTTACTTCTTTATAGAACGCCATAAATCAAAAATTTGCTATTTTTAGTTATGGATATTTTCTAAATGAGTTGTGTATCCATGCAAGATTGTAAATTCTTTTTATTTTTTTACGAGAACATCCTTAACTCAAAAGGGGCAGTTTGCAATCAAACCGTATTATATTTTTTTTCTTCTTCAAACAGAGAAATAAAGCCCGTTCTTCTCAAGAACGATCTACTATAAATAAAAAAGTCAAATCCTCTTCTGAACACTTGATTAAATTCACTCTCATGAAAAATATTTTTTTTTTTTTTGGCTATGCCATTGTTTAAAGGAATGATTGATATATAAAATGACTTTTTAGTTGACGAATACTAATGCAAGAGCACTGAAGAGAGTATGGCAGCTTGTATTTTTTCTGTCAATAAAAAAATGAACTTATTTTCGATTTAAAGTACTTTCAAGAGAAAAATCTCGTAAATTGTTTTTATACACGCCATGAGAAATAAAATATTGGATAGTCTAATCATGAAAAAAACCAACTTACTAGAGTCGATATAATCCCGACGCCTTTTTTTTTATCCCCAATCCCATTAATTATAAGATCCCCGAAGGAAACATAATTAATAACCAGGAAGATGAGAAATATCTTCAGATTGACCAGGCATCCATCATGCCCTGAATAGTCGCCTCTGGAAGCATTTGTCACGGAAGGGTGGTGGAGGGAAGTTGGTTGAAGAAGGTCGCTAAGATATTGCTGGCTGACCGGACCTTCTTATTTGGAAAGGCCCGGGAATTAGCTGCCTGCCCACTCAACCACCGTTTTCTTTTCGGATCCCCCTTCTTACTTCAAATCCTGAGGTCAAATGACCACGGTTATGTCACCCACCTAATGTTGGAAACGCCACAAAAATAATCTACGAAACTTGCCAACCAATACTTCCGTTTAAAAATATATTTTTTAATTTTTTATTTGATAGTGGTGAAAAAACAAATAACAATAAAAAAATAAAAGTTTAATAAAGGATAAGATATATCGATTGCTAAGAATTATGATGTAACACTTATGCAAGTAAAAATAAAAAAAAGGACTGGGGCACCTATGATTTACTGGCTAGCATAGCAGCCTATAATACTAGAGGTCCAGGGTTCTCATCCAACGGTGGTCGTATTATATTAAAAAGAAATAGAAAATCCTTCGATCAACCTCCTTAAAATGGAGGTCCCGAGCCTGTACGATGTCAGGTATTCGTTAAAGATCCCTATCCTAATTGTATATGGATAGGCAAAATTTAGGTCTCCCAGTGAAAACCTTCCGATTAGCCTTAGTGGCATAAGGTGACGTTAATTAATCAGAAGACCAAAAGAGTATTGTCGTCATTAGAATGCAAAAAAGTAGTTGGTGGTAGTGCGAATCTTTATGGCTGAAACCTTCCCTTTCCAAAATAAAATATCAATTTTTCGATAATTGATTGTTTTGATATTTAACTGAAAAATAAATTTTATAAAGGAAGAAGTATAAGTCAATGCCGTCTTTCTGACAATTTTTTTTTTAATCTACATAACCTATGGGTGATAAGTCCAGGATTCATATGTTTTATGTTTATATATATGAAATATAGCACTTTAACACAAATTATGAGTTTGAGGGAACATTTTTGGTAGGATAGTTTTGGACTGAGACAGAAATTGAAATTAATTTGTTTTTTCTTAGTATTTATTTTGCCCAATTCAATTTTGAATACCTGTGGTATAGTGGTGTGCAAGGCAACCTACAATACTAAAGCTCGCAGATTCGCGCCCAGCGGTGGCCCTAGGATTGTTTAATGGGAGTAAAATATCCTTAGCCATGCCGTCCTCGGATAGGACGAGCCTGTACGATGTCAGGTACTGGTTAATGATCCCTGTCCTAATTATGCCTGGATAGGCCAAATTTAGGACCCCCATTGTAGCATCGTCCGATTAGCCTTAGTGGCAAAAAGTGACGTTAAAAAAACAAACAAATTCAATTTTGAAATTTAGTAATTATCACTTATATTATAAAAAAAACGTTTCTTGATTTACATTTACCTTTCTTTAATACAGAATAGGTTTTTCACATCGATGTAAACACGTCTTATAAGATGTTAAACTTCAATATTTTTTAGAACATAGAAATATTCCTTTCAAGATAAACTTTACACCCTATAGAGGAGTAGGGGCGTCTGTTTTCAGAACGGAATACCAACCAATTCTCAAACTTTGCAGAAAAAAATCAATAATAATCAAAAATCAATTCCTATTGATAAACTAAATTTCTGACATGACATTAGCTTTCCTTTTTGCAAAATAAGTTAACTTTTTTCAGCAATATTTTAAGATTTTTAAATCTAGAATTTAAGCTTTCCCATTTTTAAAGTAGACGCCTTAGTTATAAAATTTACTCTGTGCAACTGTTTTGTACAATATATAACTATCCCCATCCAAATGGCTTTATAATTAACTTTAATAGCAATTTCAGAACCATCGAAGCGTTGGGAAAAGAGATAAACGGATAGCGGTGACATTTTAAATAAATGAGGACAGTATATCAAGGAATCGAACCCCCACTTCTGTTGGGAGTCATTTAGATATCATTCCATTATCTCTTTTCGTTTAGGAAGGCCTGGAGAGGGGGGGGGGGGGCATAAATTAATGGTATTTTTGAATTTATGGATGCCGAACGCTACTAAATACTAAGAGGGGATCGAAAATCTTATCCATACCCTTAATGGTATCAATACCATGCCATGAAAATCTATATTTGGCTTGGGCCTTGTGGAAGAATAGCATATTAAACGGTTTTCCCATATTGTTGCGCTTTCTTGTGGAACCATCCATCGATTGTACCTTTTCACTTTTTTATTTATGAAATCGTCTATTTGACGAATTTTCTATAAATTACTCTTACTAGAAAAAAAAAAGAAAAAGATTTCTACCACCAAAACCATACAATATTTTTCGGGCAAAACAGACTCAGCAGTTCAGTCAATTCTTTAATAAACTTCACACCACATAAATTTGATTTGTTCGACCTCCAATATTCTTTGTTTGTTGACTTTTTAGGCTTCCAATACTCAAAGATAATTTGTCTTACAACATTGTACTAAGAATTCAGTTATCCTGAACAGTTTTTGAGCAATCCATTTTTATATAATGAATTATTTTGTACTTATGCCCAGAATCACCTGTTATAGTTTGGTCATAAAGAACTGAATAAGCATATCTTTGGTTTTGCCTACATTAATTTAGGAATAATTCGGGTGAGCTTACACGTAGTTATTTACTTTATTATTAGTTAAAAGAGGCATTACATAAAATGCAGTAGTTAGTCAATCACTCCAGAGCACAAATTAAATACTCATAACATACTGTATAACCAACGAAGTACAAAGACACATAATATGTAAGACTTAGGACGTGTTTTCTTTTTACCATTAAATTAATAAAAATTTGATGATGGGAACAAAAATATCCCACAACAACAAAAAATGTTCAAGTGAAAGACGGATCTCTTGAATAACGAGGTGGGAGGATATATTTAAGTATAAGTTTGATTGCCACCCTCTATACAAGCTTAGATTTATTATTAATTGATCCTTAAAAATAATCTTAGATTTATTGTTCTCCCTCGACTTTTCGGCTTTGACCTGAGGAAGGTAACTGCATGAGTAAGCAGTCAAGAGGATCATGATTCTAAAAACCTATGCATATTTGTTACTTTACTACTAATAGCTATCTCTACCTATTTACTCTATTACATGGTGACGACGATATCAGGGAAAAGAAGGGGGGGGGGTTCATTTAGCTGAAATCTGTTCTTTTTTCTCATGCCCTGATGAGGGTTGAGTTTTAATAAGGTTATTGGATTGCAGCTTCTAAGTTACAAACTATGCATAGCCCAATCCTTTGAGGTGTGAGAACTGTCAAAATGAAATTATCATTTGCATATTTAGTAAGGCTTAACTGCTTATAAATTTAGATAAAGGTCAAGCCCTTCACTCAGTACTCTCCCCCTACCCACGAAGTCTCTGAGTGCAAATTTAAAGATGTATTAATTGCATGTATGATAAGAGACCTAAACTGTTTATAAATGGAGAGAATAATTATTATTGCAATTAAAACTATTTCATCATTGGTTGTCCTTTCTATATTAATATATTTCAAAATATGTGATCAGTAAATTTAAATATTATAGCCCTTTGGGAACCCAAAATTTCGGAAAGGCACCTCTTGGACAACAATGGGTATAATGTAAAAAATAGATAAATCGGGCCCATTTGAATTTTTTTATTACATTCCTTTAATCAAAATTAGAAGTAAAATTTCAAAAGTTTTTATAAATTTATTTTTTAAGATATTAATAAACTTCACATTACTATGAATTTTCAAAATTTCGGATGCCTGGAGTGTTGTTATATTTGTTATATTTAAAGTTTTCAAGGTTGCAAAAAATACAGTGGAATGGAAATCAAACTATCTTTGATTTTTTTTAACAATAATTGTTTTTCGTTTGTTTAACGTCCCTTGCTACTAAGGGTAATCAGACGATGTGGGAGACTACAGTAGGAATCCTAAATTTGGCCTATCCAGGTGTTATTAGGATAGGGAGCTTTAACGAATAACTGACATCGCGCAGGCTCGGGAACCCCATTTTACTTCCTATCTGAGGGACGGCATAGCCAAGGATTTTTTACTCTTAAAAAAATAATTTATAACTGTATAAAAAAAAGTTAAATAAAACCAAAAATTTTATATTACTATACTGGAAAAAAAAATAATATTACTCTCGTAGCCTATCTCCGGGAACAATTGGGTTAATGAAAGGGAAAGGTTACTAGCTAAATTATTTAAGAGAAAATATAATATGGCTTGGGGAAAACGGGCATGCTTTCCAAGATTTTTTTTTTAATTATCCCATTTTTTCTTAAATATAATTCTGGTGAACATGTTATGATTGTATTCCATATATTTTTAAATACATACAGAATATGTATCATATTTTCCAACAATATGTTCATTGATACAAAGAAAGATGATGATATCACTGGGAACATCAGCTCCTTATAGTATACCTATAACGCTTGTATATATTTATTACTAACTAAAATTAAATGTAGATTAGCACAAAAAAAAAAAATATTGAGAAAATACAATTTATATAGTAAGGATAGATTATAGGTTTAAAAAATGTGTCCAACGTCATCTGAATCACAAAGTATAAAAAAAAAAAAAAAAAAAAACGTCCTTGGTTGTCTTGAAATTTTCGCCTAGGTCAGACAATAGTCCTGAAAAACCTATTCCGTTGAATCTTTGACTTAACCTGGATGAATGAGTATGCAACTTAATATCAAATCAATCAAATATACTTTCTTTTGTATATTCAAAGCTTAAAGTAGAAATTTCAACGCTAGTGCATTTATTTTTAGCTTTAATGGCTACTTGAAATTTTACTCACCTTTAAGGGAATAAAGAAAAAATCACTTATCCCCAAATGTAAGCAACTACTGAACTGAAACTAAAGTAGACGGAACCACAAGAACTGCCACTTTGGTTTGCCCAAACGTGCGACAGTGGAAAATGTGTCAAATGGCCGGGTATACTCATACAATTCCCCGTTTAATCAGGGAATCAGGTAAACGTCGTTTAAATGATACCGTGTTTATCATTGCTTTATTTATTTTTTTTTTTTTCTATGTACAATTTATGTCTGGAGAACTCCTTGCTCCAAGATATAAAATCTTAATAGCAATAAGGAGTAATAAAGTTTTTAACCACAGAACTACTTTTATCTGTACTAGGTACAATACGTTATCAGTCCCGTGGTTAGAGAGTGCACTGTCAACTTAACTGGTATTCTGTTAAAATATAAATCAAACAACACAAACAAAAAATAAAAAGAACTTAGTGGTAACGAAAAACGAATAATATTAGCGCTTTAAGCAACTCACTATGGTCCAATGATTTAGTTAACATAAATAATGTTAGGTTATAGTTAACCTGTGTTTAAACGGCCATTCTTGACCGTTTAACTTTAAACGCTTATTAGCCCTTATCACCAAATTTAATCAAGCGATTCCACATGGTGTACTAGGCATGAACTACATTCTGTGTTTAATCAACTGTTTAAGTAGCCTGTTATACCTCGTTTAAACGACTATTGTACACTCGGCCATCAGCCCCCTAGCTGCATGTTCGACTCGCTTTTATGCAGTAAGTGTAATTGCAGATTGTTGAATAAAATTAGTTATTGAGAGTTTAAATAAATATTTATATCAACAGAAAAAGTAAATATAAATATTTGATCATTGAAAACAGATTTGACTATGTTTAATTATAAATATAATAAAATATGGCTGTTAATTATTCTACGAGAGAGGAGCGGGATGAGGGAATGCACCTGACAGGGACTGATAATGCTCACCTGAGTAATGACCCCAGCCATCAGCTAATGATAAAATACTCCCCTAATAATTCAAACTCTACCGCCCCCGCTTTTCGAGAAGAGAGGAGAGAGAAAAAAAAACACCCCCAACTGATTATTAGTTTTCGAAAAATAATTTATATAGCTCTCGCTCAGGTTATAACGGGTAGGGGGAAGACAAATACCCGGGTTCCCGATTTGCCAATTTATCCTGCAGCTCGAAGATTCCCCTCGACATTTATTCATGCTCCTCGAGGCTAAACAATTTATTAAACTTTATTGACCCCCTCCCTTTTAGCGGAGGAAACTTTATGAAGATATAGCTCTGCGGCTCTTATCTTCTCTGTACTTATTAGGATACATTTGCTCCTTTATCTTCGGTTAGAATATTTTTTCTTCCTTATATGCCCTTTCTTCTTTTTTCTGGTATTTTTCCAGAGTGGTCCTTTGTATCTGTTATGTGGTCCCCGTTCCGACAGTTACGTAAGTACTAGTGAAACGAGTGGGTGTTTTATATCTTCTACATTTCAGTGTTAGATACATACGAATCCTAGGAGAGAGTGTTTAAGTTTGATAAATTGTTACTCTCTGCACCGAATTCGACAAATGAAGACTAAGTTTGGCTAAAACGTAATGTTTTTTTTTTTTTTAAATACGCGCTGAACATTAATATAAGCTTCTGAATCCAAAGATTGGATAAAGGAAACGGTCAGTAAAACGAGTATACGAGAAGTAGAAGCTCAAGAAGTTTTCCGCGAACCCGAAACCCCGTAATTTGTTAATGGAAACCAGGAGAATGAGGTATTTGGTTGGGTTCAATAAACTCTTTGACTGTTCCATTTAGTTAATATTTAGTATATTCCACAAATAAGTTTTAAAATTAATAAAGTTCATTTTTAAAGAAAGAAAAAAACAGATATTAAAATATTAACAACACCATCTTTAGTTTTTCGCTGTAGACCTATGCACACAGGGGTATTTGGCCCTAAAAGTTGGCCATAACCCATTTTTTGAAATTTGAAATTTCCGGTAAATAATGCCTCGAAGTCCAAGTAGAGGACCTGTTGGATCATGTAAGATGATTTTTATCTCTTCCAGGCCCTTAATCCGGCGGCTATTTTAATTCAAATCTGACCTTATCCTTTAACTCGTCTGTGCTCATAAGTATTGGTCTACAAAATATATTAATTTTCTTTGTTCTTACTAAAGTATCGGCATTATCATATGATGGATAGTTCGAGGCCAGGTTTGTACTTGTTATCCAGATAGTTATAATTTTTTTGTATTCAATACTAGTATCAATATCTTTTTGTTTTTTGGTAGGTATATTTTAGAGCTAAAAATTAAATTTGAAGGTTAAAAAGTTATACTTCTGGGCATTTCTGGGCAACGAAATATTTTTTATGATAATGTATAATTATCGTAGATTGTGTTTCTTGAAAAAAATTCTGCGAATAGCTGCGATTGGGAGACTTATAATTTTTTATTACTAAAATGTCACTTTCATTAAATAATAAAAAAATTCAATTTTGTTATATTTTCATTTATTTTTATTTTAGGATCTTCTGGAAGAATAACTGTAACCTGAATGGAATTATTTGACATATTTTTAAAGTCAAAACATTAGCTTTTAAAAAATAAAATCATTTTATTTTCTCATTAGGAAATATTGTAATAACCTAGAGCATGTGAAAGAGCTAAAACAAAATTATCCATTTTGAGGCATGATTTCCAAGTGAGATATAATGCTTCTTCAGGGAAAAGAAATGTTTTTGAAACAGCAACAAGAAATGGCTAAGTGGGACGATATCAATCAAAAGCTCAAGATCTGGTGGACACTCTGAAAAATCATTTGTTCCTTTAAAATTTACAACGAATACGGAGAAACTTTATCAATGGTATGCTATGACACCATCTGTTCACAAAATGTTAAGAGATGGTTTTGAAGTGATAAAAAGCCCTCAGCTTCATATTGGTCTTTTATCTGAGGAAGCAGCAGAAACCCAAAATAACATTTCCGGGTTTATAGAGAAAATAAGACCAGAAAATTCTGGATGTAATTAATAGATTAATATTGACATCAGATCCAGTTATCACAGGTATGAGAAGTTCAAGAAAAAAGGTATCAGGTTTTGTAAGGAAACTTTAGAAATATTGTCTCCCCCAACCAACTTAACCGATAGTGGTGATTCCGAAAGTTCATTAAGTGACGAGGAAAGTGAATAATGAATAATTAAATTTAATATGCATTTTTAAGAAAGGTTGGGGCGTTTCTTCCTGGGATATAAGTTGTGTTTCGAAGAGATATTAAACAATTCTTTATGAATTAGGAAAACACATGATTTTTTCTTTATCACCATAACTTTTTATATTCACCTATTTTACACTATTTTCATTTTTAAAAAATAATAGTAATAGATAAATGATCATAAATCTTTAATTAGTTACTCGCTATAATATAAATATTAATTGCTTAATATTTCATGGGTGCAATGCATAAAGAGAAAATAATATGAACATAAATTGTAAACCCATGGATGCCTATTTCACAGTCGGTGGAGTTATGTAAAAATTTGTTTTATGAAAATTTTTTCCTTAGAGTATTTTTTTAACTGCTAAAAATACATGTTTAATGTCTATTACAAATATAGAAGCCATTTTGAGGACTTTTGAATTAATAAAATAGAAGGAAATAGTTTTGGCCAGCTTTTCGGTCAAATACCCCTGTGTGCTACGCCTAGAATTGGAATAAAAACATTATAACCTTAGCCTTTTTTCAAATGTTTCTTTGAGAAATATTTTATTGCTATACTCACTGTGTTTGTAACAAAAAATATTTATTATTGTTTTTGATTTAAATTTCATTACTTGATAAATGTTTTATTAATTATCATAAGAATTTTATTTTCATGATTATTCAATTTTATTTTTGTTATTGTCTATTTAAAATGCATGTATTAGACGGTTCTGTTATAATTATCATGAGAGGTATACATTTGAGAACATGTTTATTTATTTTTTCGCACTAACTTCGGTAACCATGCCAAGGACTGGTGTAATATAAAAAAGTAGAAGTGTAAGATTAATTTTATTTATTATTGTTTTTAACCTCTGTAACCAAATTAAAAAAAACAAAAAAAAAAAAACAGAAAAACCTGGGTTTCAAAAAAAAAATTGTTATCCGAAACTTGTGTTTTAAAAAATTTGTAAAAATAGAAAAACCTGAATAGATTACTAGTCAGTTAGTCTTAACATTAATACTCTAGAATTGACAATTTAACTTGAGGAGCATACAAAATAAAAGGGCAACTAGGGTTCCATTAATTAAAAATATTAACATATTAAAATTCCTTCAGACGTCGTTCATTAAAAAATCAGTGAGCAACTATAGCCCTTGGACAAGCTGGCTAAAGCGTTTTTTAAAAAATCGTTTAGAATTATAATGTAGTGATATTAAAAAAAGACAGAAAAAAATCCTTTGACTAAGTTAATATTTGTCCTATTCCTGTCCATTATTTTTTCATTTTGTAAAAAAAAAAAAAAAAAATATTTGTCTAACCTTCCGACAGTTATCAACGCCATATCAACATAAAAATTAGATAAAGAAAATATTTAAATTAACAGCAACGATGTGTAAAACTTTCGAGTCGTTCCATCCGCTATTTTTCGAATTTTGAAAGAATAAACATACGATCATTGCATTTATCTAAGTAAGATTTATTTATTCTTCAAATTTGCACAATGCTATAAGCATATAGCAAAACTGCAGTTTTATAAGTTAAGTTAATTTTGTTGAAATGTATGTCATAGGAGATTCTCTGGACCAATTTATTTTTGTCCTAACTGGACTGTGTAATAAGTACCTTTTAGGAAAATTTGGAAGTGGTGAGTAAATTTTTGATTGAAGAGACAAAGTTGGTCTAATTGTAGTTAATGTATTATTTTATTCTTGAGATGCTCACGTTTTAATTGATAATAACGGAATGCAACAGATTTACAGTTTATTACGATTCCTTTTGATAGTAAAACTTAAATTGTTCAAGTTGAGAAAATCATAAAAGACTGGAGATTTCATAAACTTCACCCCTCGGCGGTGGTAGAGGGGAGAGAGCAGCGGAAGGAGGTGGTAATATCCCTGAATAGATTACAGCAACTATCTGGGACAGCCAAGAGTGCTAGGAATTTATTTCGAGAAATAATGGGAGGACAAGTTGTGAAAAATGTGCAACCATTTAAAATATTACCATAGCCTAAGCAGACTGGCAGCCCGGCACTAAGTCCATTATCACCCCACCGCAACCCTCCCGGGGTCGTAGGATAAAAAATATGGCAGCTGACTGAGAATATAATAAATAGCCGAAGAATTACCATACCGTCATAAATATTATAGTTCTTCCACCACGAAATAATAAAATATACCGATATAGTTTCGTAGGTATCGTAAAGTTACTCTTTATAAGAGAGCCAGCAATCAAAAAAGCTCTTAAATAACTGCATTATTCAGTTTTATATTAATTTTATTGATTTGATGTGAAATGAACTTTAAATAGCTTTATTATTAAAATGTTAATGGGTTTTTGACTTAAAACAATAATTGTATTTGCTATTAGTGAAATAAAAAAAAATAAAAATCATGTTATGAAATTAACACAATACATTATTTTAGACAGGCCCCAAAAGAAATATACGTAGAAGTAAAAGCCATATTTAACACTTTATACAACCACTATGAATCTGATATTACTTGGTTAAGGAGGCAAGGCGATGATGCGACCATGACCATTTTTAACACCCAGATTTTCGCCATTAACTATTTATCTTATTTTTTCTTATTTCACGTAACCATTTTATTGGGACTAGATGTGCCCCTGGAATCGACAGAACAAAAAAATTCCCCGTAACAGCCAAGCTAGAAGAACTCAGACCTTTATCGTAGTAGTTCTAAGCTACTCAGACGCCTCACTCCCAAAAATATAAATCATTCTATGTGGAAGTGTGATTTTTGGTATGTGTATTTCTCTGGAGAAGATGATTTGCATTTCCCGCCTAATTCCATTCCCGTGGACCTCATTTTTATTTTCAATTCAAATTTTTTTTTTTTTTTAATAAAACAATATGATTTCTCCAGAGAAATTTATGCCTCCCCTTATCTATCCTGGACAAAAATATATGTGGGGAGCGAAAACTGTTAACAGTACAACGCATGGAGTTCTTATATTAAGTACTTTGCAAGGAAGTCCCTTTTCATCTTCACTTATGTTTGAAGAAGGGTTATCTGATCAAGTTCACACCTCTATTTTTTTTTTTTTATTAAGTATTTATATACTGACTAGTAGCCACTTTATTGAATTTTATATTCGGCATTATTCCACTGCCTTCTCCCCTGGCCGATAAAAACCTCCTACAATCGAAAAGTCGAGGAAGGGAAAAGGGAAAAAAACCTATTAGATGTGGGTGCAATGTATAAATAAACTATATAACCCATTATATCTCTATAAATATTCCCAAATATCTATTGTTTTCATCCGAATAAAACTTCTCTACTAGGAATAATCACTCAAGACAAAACGAAGATAAACAGATCGACAGAACACCATTATTAATAGGGGCTGTTAGGAATTACGGAGTTGAGCTTAAGGGCTCTACCTAACAACAAAAATCCCTTCGCATCCTTAAGGTATCCTTCGCTTAATCCATCATGCTCGTTATGTTTCACTAATAAAATCATCCATAAAGAAATATCTTATGTTGTTCTCCGTACTGTCGATTAAGCCCCGTTCAAAAAACTCTTTGGTTTTATAATAAACACCTTGCATCTTTTTCCATTCCTGATATTCTTCAAGGAGTCTGAAAACAAGATGGTCTCGAGACCCACTAATATAGAGATATTATTATTAAGTGCTTTCAATGAGGTATTTAGTACCACTATTCACCTTTTGCAATTAACTGTGCTCTTCATATTTATTAGTTGTATGTTTAGTTTTTATCGCATTTATAAATTGCCTTAAATAATACTTTAAAAATGTTAAAATATTCAGTATATAAGTATTGTTCATTATGAAACTAAGCGCAGTCTATTAATTAAAGTAGCGGCCAGGCTCGCTAATGGCCACAGTATTTCAAAGTTAAGCTCAGACCCAGCATTAACCATTCGGATAAGAGGAAGGCCTACGAACAATGGTAATCCGATAGACCTAATTTAACGACGCCTCCAAAATCTCTAGGCGAAATAAATCCTACCGCATTATCCTGGAGAGGACGAGGACCGCTTGACAAATCGGAGGAATCTCGTGGAGAATGTTGGAGGGGAAAAGGCCAGTTATTACGGGTCTTTCCAATTAACTTGGTGAATGGAATCCGGATCTGATAAATGGAGATATCCTGGGAGGTAGAAGCTTGACATTTTATAAACATTGATATCCTTGATACAGTAAGGCCGTGGCGGCCGAGCAGGGTGTCCGTTTTAATATTATTGAGTTTAGCAAAGCAAGATTCAATAATATTAAAACAAATAACAATAATAACAATTATTATTATTGTTAGTAATTATCGACTCATTTTTCCTCTGTAAATAATGATTGATTACTTATGTCTCTGGAATAACTCTCCCTAAGCCAAATAAATGGCCAGAAAGAGGTATAGGAATGTATATACACTCTTCTCATACAGTGTAAAAAAAATATGCTTAAAGTAATTGAAGAAAATAAAACACTGTTTACACACAGATATTCAATTTACATCACGCTATTTAATATTTAATCTGACAAGTTTAAAGTTATTAACATAGAGTGATTGGGCTCACACATTTCTTATGTTGAAACTCTTCTGGCTCATATTCAAGTTTTGTGTCACCGATGTTCAAACGCCCAAACCAATGTTGCGCAAACTTATTCATAAAGCCCTCCCCCTCCACCACCCACACTTTCAGACACACAGCAGCCGCCCCAGTAAAACATAAGTTCACATTAAAAGAGTTCTGGAGACTGATGGAACAAATATTTTTTCAACGGGTCTCTTTCTGGTGACCATTGCTTGTCAAGAATCAAAGACTGGTCCAGAAGAGAACAGAAATATGAAAAACTCTATTTAAGAACTGAATAATCTTTATTTTTTTCACGCTCTGAATTAACATAAGATTGGGACCCCGTAGATAGTAAGTTCAAAACCCAGAGCAAGGCGATATTTAATAAAACTCGGTATTAACCCCCACCCACTCCCTTGGCCCGGGGAAAACCCGTAAAGCTTTAAAAGGCGATGAAGGGGAGGAACAAGAAAAATAAAATAATTTTTTATTAACTTTTAACATCTGATTAATAATTTTCATAATTAATTACAGCTTGGCTGATTAAATTTTCCCCTTATGGACTTTATGCTGGTAACATTTAATTAGTTCAATCTAGAATTAACTTGAAATGTTAATTAAAAAGAATAAAATTTTATTCTAAAAAATTACTATTCCAAGCATGCACAGGCCGTTTGAATGAGCATCTACTGCAAGACCTTTCGAGAAATCTCTAATCGAGAACTGGTTTTATAACTGTTTTACAAGATAGTATTTTTTATTAGCAGCTATTGACAGAAGAATAAACCCATCGAAGAGCGAGAAAAATAATTCCCCCACTTTCAAAGAGCCGAAGCTTTATGACCTATAAAAGCTGAATTAAAGAGAACTCTTTAAAGCTGCTTATACCAAGTATAAAATTAAGTCGGGCAGCTTCTTACTGAAAGTCCTAAACGTGGGATCCACGAACTCTACCTCGCAGTCAGGTCTGCCAAGGGGAGGATATATAAAGTTTAGCCCCTTCTGGGTGGAGCATTACTTTGTTCCAGTTTGTGGACCCCATCCATTCATTCAACTGACCCCTACTTGTCACCTTACCCTTTTAGTCTGCATCCTATTTCTTATCTTAAGCTTATTCATGCATCCTCGTTAGTTGCAACTACAAATCCTTGTTCTCTAAAATTAAATAAATAAATACGATAATGGATAACGATAAACGAAATCTTTATGATGTGATATTAGTAACAATAGTGTTGATTTTGAAATTTTCAACAAGAGTTAGTTATGAGTTAAATTCGTGAAGTCATATTTTTCCGTGACGTATTTTTGATAAAATTGTGTTTGGGACATTCTTTTTTACATTTATAGAAATATTTATATTGCTTCAGGGTGCTCCCCCCCCCCCCACCCACCCTGAGAGGAGCGTACTCTAATGAAGTATAACTATTTCCATAATAATGTATATATATAACTATTTCTATTTCTATATAAAATGCCTGTATTTAGTCATTTTTAATTCCAAAAATTGAAAATGAATTGTATTTAAACATTTAATAGTAATTTTCAACGTCACTATGTAAGAATACTTTTTTTGATTTCTAGATCCGCTACTGTATTGCATATACTTTGCAACAACTCCATCTCTCAAAAAACATGATTTTTCAGGAGATTAATTTTAAAATTCTGAAGCATATTTAGTAAACTGTGTTCAGATAGATATTAAGCCTCCGATAATGTAATTTGCAATGTAAAATGCAACATATCGTTTTAGATAATAATTTACTTTTTTTCTTCGTTTGTATAAGAAATGAACATAAAATGTTTAAATTTCATATTTATTGGCCCCTTTTGATTTTTTATGTTCTTGTTAAATATTTCGTTGTTTTGGATGAGTTGAAGATATACTCAGGGATATAAGTACTACTCTTTCAGCGCAAATCGAAAACAAGTCATAACTGAAAATAGTCGAGATTTCAGATATGACGTTGGTGAAAGGAAAGAGAGATATGTTGAATGATTCTACACACTTTTGATTTATCTGCATTAAAATGGTCTCTTCTAACATGTTAGAAGCTCCCAGTAGCATCGTGAATACCTCAAAGTAATTAGTAACTGGTTAAAAAGGTGTTACGGACGTATTTACTTTAGTCTAATCAGACACTGTAAAAGAAACATTCGGTGACGATATTACAAAATAAGTATTAGATTTACGATGGTGGAAGATATTTGTGAGAATTACATATTTTATTGTAGCCATTTCGACCCAAATGTAAGGTCATCATCAGGGCTGAATGAGAAAAACCAGAAAACAACCAATTAGAGATATTATTTAGTCAAATATTAAAAACGTTAAAACATAAAACAAAATTAAATATATTAGATAAAAATAAACATAATTTTTTTTGTAGAATTTAAAAATTATAGTTAGTAAAGTAAGACTAAAATAAAATAAAAGTAAGTAAAACATTTATCATGGTGCTACTTATTTTGACCGCACCCCCAAACATTTTCTCTTCATTATTTAGATTTAATTATTTTAAACAATTGAATTGCCTCTTTAAAATAATGATTGATTCAATAAATTTATTTTGAATAGTTGGTACGCTGAATTGAAATGGCTCTACCGAGTTTTTCGACGACAATACTTCCTAGGTGTTTATCTTTTCCGAACCTTCAGAACCAAGAAACCGCCGTATATCCTCAGTTTGTTCACACCCTGCTCTTCCATACATTCTCTAAATACCAGATCCCAAACCCCTAACTTTTATATCCCTCTCTACCGAACTGTGTCCTTTACAAAATCCTTTATCATCCGTGCTGCCACTTTCTGGAATTCATTACCTGTCTCCATCCGAAAAACTTCCTTTAAAACCCAACTATTTCATCATCTCCTGAATCTCCAATATCATGTAAATATGTAAAATAGTGAAATAGGTTAAATGATGGTCAGGATTTTCAGTTTACAATGATTTTATTGTGGTAAGCCAACGTTTCGATCCAACTTGTGGATCTCCATCAGGGCTAAAAGAAAACAAATATACGAGTATCTATGCCAGAGGGTGACATGGTGGATACATGAAACGTTGGCTTACCACAATAAAATCATTGTAGACTGAAACTCCTGACCATCATTTAACCTATCGTAATTGAAGGGACAGTTGACTATCTCTCATCTCTAAAATAGTGAAAGCAATATTTAGGATTTATCTTTTAAGCTCAAAAGCTGATCAAAGTTTTGTATTCAACATCCAAATATTTATTTTTTATTTCAATATTCTGTCTCAGTTATTTTTATTGTATTGCTTTTCTCTTTTTGTGTCTGCTTTATATTATAATTCTTTATTTTTTTTATTATATTTTTTCCAACTAGCCAGACTAAGGCCTAATTATTATGGTCATGCCTCTTATTCTTAGAGGAATAGATGTCCCATAATAAAAATTACTTTTCTTCTTCTTCTCTCTTTATTGTATTTGGTAGTATTCACGGATTTATTATAAGAGTAGTATTCATTGATTTGTTTATTATATCACATACGTGCTGATAATCCCTGATTAACTGTTAATAATTGAGTGCTTGTAGGTGCAAGGGTTACAAGGAGATTAAAAAAGAGAGCGAGAGGGAGGACACAAAGTGAGAGAGAGAGAAAGAGAGAGAGAGAGAGAGAGAGAGAGAGAGAGAGAGAGAGAGAGAGGGAGAGAGAGTGAGAGAGAGAGAGAGAGAGAGAGAGATCTATTAATAAGGAAAGTTTAATCAGGTAGGACCCACACCCTAACGAGGACTTCCATTTTCTCCTACGGTCCCTTTTAATGGAATAAATCTAATGTTACATTAATTTCATGGTGGTCCGTCTATCCGCTACATAGGAGGCGATTTAGGAAAGGGGTTACTTTCTTTCCAATAGTATGAACAAAAGTTTAAATTACGAAAAGTCAGTCAAATTTTTATATCGAAACAAAAAACATCAAAAATTAAAAATAATATATTCAGTAATATATTACTGAAACTAATTTATTTATTGCAGTCTTCATTATTTATCTGCAATAATACCCCCTCCATCAACTGATAATAAATTGGTAGAGCTTATAGAAGCGACATTTATCAACGCTATGATCGCCTAAGGAAATTTATTTCATCTCAGATGAAATCTTTACGAATCGCCAGAGATCATTTATTTATGTCTTCTTTAATTCGCGAGCGTGGGAGGAAAGGAATCGAGTCCCAAACTTAAGGTTTTTTTTTTCTTTTTTTTTAAATTAGTTCAAAAAAGCAGAAATGACATTTATCACGATACAGTTCGAGAGTGGTGAAAAATGTTGTATATTATTACATCGAAACTTTTTAGTAATCCTGAAACTTGAGCTAGCAATACATTTGTTGTTGGCGAATTCTAAAAATAAAAATACTTAAATTATGGCTTCGATTTAAATAGGTTGTGGATAAATCCAACTAAACGCAAACTCCATTTTATCGGAAAAGAAAACAAGATGACATAGAGTTAGAGTTAAGATCATGAATAAAATAACATGAATAAGTATCGTTCGTGTGACGGATTCAGACGGACCATTCAACCACATAGCAAAAATCTGGTGCGACACACACCTTTCACTTATTAACTTACTTAGATTAAAAATTCACGTGTTTTGAAAAAATATGTAAAAGCCATTTCTAAAATTCACACATTTTTCCACATTCATGTACTTATTTTTGTTTGCATTTGCTCTCTAAGGTATACTATTTTTTATATAGTTAAATAACAATTTTTATGTATTTGTGATAATTCGGCAATGCAAGCATAATACTTCATCAGGTCTGATTTTATAATTCTCTAATGAGTAGCTGAAAACTTAGGTATGTTTCAAAACACGTCGACTACTCTTTATCATGAATAGAAAGTGTTTTATAAACAATAGTCAGTAATTAAAGGCATGGGCTCAGCGTATTATATGAATTTTCGGAATATTTTTTTCTCCTGTATAGGTATGATTTTTTTCATATTTCATACTAAATCATTTCTAATTCTTAGGCATAATGAGGGGCAGTTACTTTCTCAATACAAACAAAAAGAAAGGTACTTTAGTGGATAACAAAAAGCCCTCTTCCCAATTTAAGCCCCCTCAGAACTTTTTAATGATGAAACTTACCTGATATTAAAGAATAATTGATTCTCATTAATCAAGACGAGTTTGATCAAAATCGTTACAGCCGTTTTTGAGCAAATAAAAAAAAAATAAAAAACACGTGAAAATGAGACAAAATTAATAAAATAAAGTGCCCCCTCCAATTGATCAATTCTGATGAAATTTTGGCTGTTACATCGCTGGCATACACACATCAAATACCCAGTTTCATCAAAATCGTTAAAGCCGTTTTTGAGAAAATCGAAAAAAAATGTATTAAATAAAGTACCCCCCCCCCCCTTTTGATGAATTTCGAAGAAATTTTTGCGGTCACATCGTGGGCATATACATACACTAAATACCCAATTTCAGGTTCGTACGGTTTATAGGTTTTGAGCTAGTCTGTTCACACACACACAGAGGCCATTTCGCGGGACTTGGTTATTTGGACTCATGGGACCCCAAAACGTGTATTTCCGTTGAAAACCAGAAGTCGACATTGTTCACGATCGCAATGCGTACCCTTACTATATGTTTCATTAATAGGTAGGTGAAAGTAAAAACACACTCAAAGTGCTCTTTACAAAAGTTACAAAGCCCTCTACAAAAGAAAAATAAAATCAGTTAAAAAGGGATTTCTCTGAAGAACCCAGATCAGTGGAATCTCTGTATAACTGAGATGGACGGGAACTGTTTATTGACAGTCCAAGCCACAGTTTATTAATGGTATGATCTATCTCTAGACATATCAGTGCCTGCTAAATTAATGTGTGGAGGACCTTATATGGATCTCCCAATCTAAAACCTGATATCCATAGTCAACGCTCCATATCGGTCTCTAACAAAACATTTCATATCCCTAATTTGTGAGGCAAATTACACCTGAACCTCACTTTACCTAGGTGTGGTGTGTTCATACAAATATAACATTTTGTTTCGGTAATAGTTTTGTGCTTTGTTAATTTATTTTAAACTTGCGATTGAAATTCATACGTATTATTAGGGATCTACCTCCCATTTACACTACATTGCTAGTCGCGGTCTTTACAGAAATTTTCTCTGTAGAACCTTATGTCCTATAACTTAAATCCTGCCTCAAACATAAATAGTCTTACATATAACATCACATATAAATATTTTTATATTCTTATGTTGTCCTGTGTTTGAACCTGGCTGTGGCAGCGTACTTTTTCTGTTCCTCTACGGATCGTCATTGGAGTCAGGATACCTCCCTACCCATACCCAGCCTCTCTAAAGTGTATACGCTTAATTTAATAAATTTAAGTTGGCGGAAAGCCGGTGTTTTGGTGCGATCTCGGTTCAAGCACCTATTTTTTACTACCGCTGACCAAGAAATGGTACCAACTTGCTCATAACGTTTAAAGTTTATTAACATAAGGCATCAACTTGCTTACCCTTAAGCCTTAAAGGGGTTACAGTGGTACAGTTTTCTTTTTGGGTGTTTATTTATCAAATACGTTACTCATTGCTGTAATGGTATGTTGAATGATAGCCAATGAAATAGTTAAGAATAAAGAAGGCTAAGAAGAATGACTAATCATTTCTTACTTTTAAGGGACTTTTAATATAATTACCACACTTTCCCTTGTATATTATACCTTTACCGGAATAGAGTTAATGCCACCTCCATCGAAGACAGTATCCAAAGGTATTAGCCTATCGCTGACTCCTCCAACGACCTGAGCTCGCGATCTGGCAGCCTGCCCAGCCCAGTCTACTGTTGGGAGCCGTTTAGATAAGGGAACTCCGAGAAGAAGATAGCCCAACAGCTTCCAGAATTCCAACAAAAGGTCACTAAAGGTTCATCAACACCTGCTCAGTATAGAACTTGTTCAGCCCTTTAGGTAGCCCCAGTAGGGCTATTAACGCTTTATAAATTAAACTTGGGTCTATAATTATTGAGGTAGGTTAAAAATTGGATGCAGATAAAACAGAATCAAATTCTGAATACAACGAGGTTCTTAATTATAAAAATCATTCTAGTGAAGGGATTAAAATATAGTGTTATGCTTATGCTTATGCACGTCTTATATAGTGTTATGCTTCCTTCTTATTTTTTTTATGTTTGGTAATAAAAAGTAGTATATCAATTCCTAACATTTTCAAAAACTTAAAATCAATTTGGCTATAAGCACCAACCTACCTGAATTGTTATTTCTATAATATATGTAATTATACACCCTTATACTTTACAGAAGTATTCCAAGCAGGATGTATGCGAGACTGTCACGATTTTTTTTTTTTTTTTTGTTATTTCTTTTTTATCCAAGCTGTGATTGATGATTAATTTTAGGCTAAACCACTTAACCTATTTTAACTTCAAATATGTCATTCGGAATAGTATACCCATTTATGGCAAAGATAAAGATGATAAACCAGTTTTTGCCGACTAAGCGCTGTAAATTACGTTTTAATTAGCCTTTTATTTAAAATATATAATCTCTTCAGGAATGAGCTAATTTTAAAACCAAAGAAAACATTTTCAACAGAATTCGTTCCTTTAGTCTTTTATAAGTGACATTTTCCAATTGAAGTAGCTATATTCCAGTTGCAGGAGGTGGAACATAATCTTTATTAACGTGCTAACATTCCATTCTCAAACTGTGTTGTTCGTATTTCGTTCCATGTACAAGATTTTCTTATTAGTATTTCTTCGCCTTAATATTCCTGGTACTTAATAACTCGAAATTATTCATCCGCCTCCTCTCTTGACCAAGATTAAACCCCGTATGGAAGAAAAAGTGCGTCAGGTAGGGTAACAAATAGAAAACTTAATTGTGATAGTGAAAACATTATAATTTTTATGAATTTTTATCTAGGATGCGTTGTCGACCTAGGGGCGGGAGAGTGCAGAACTCTTGTCTTACAGTTATGATATCAATACTAGAGCATTACTAAAGTAACTGAATAAGGTTGCATAAATGAAGTGTCGCAAGATCCGAAAACTAAGACGAGAAATTATTAAATAGACAGGACTGCGGGAATACGGGTTCGGCAAACTGATACACTGCAACCTGTTCCAAGCAAAATGACGACGGTTGGTTAATAATACAGAAAGGAAGAGGGCACACCAGGTGTGTTCCAGTCCACCAAACACCGTACTCGATGTTACTGAATTGCTTTTCCTAGTCCACTAGCAGGAATAAGGTACAGAAATGTGGGAGAAAATTGATAAAATTAACCTATTCAGTTTTGATAATTATAACGAAATATGATCATTGTGCAACATATCTGAAACATAAATTATAAAGAACTATACTGTAGTATTTATATGGACATATGTTTAAATTATTATTATTGTTATCTCTCATTGGTTATGTGAACAAATAAAAGTTTTTAATTTGTTTACAAAGATCAATATTTATTGATACTTTATTGGCGACGAGGATGTCAAAGACCACACGACGTGAAGTGGAAGAGGAGCGCCGTCGGAAGGAGGTAAGCGCAATAGAGGAGAAGGTCAGTAAGTTCTCTTTTCATCCCTTCGATAGTACACAAGTAAGGTGGGCAAATTACCTCAGTCATTTCGAGAGGGTTTGCAGGTTAAAGGGTTTCGAAGGTGAAGCGTTGTCTGACGTGAGGAAAGACCTTCTTCTGGCATTCGTAGGAACCTCTGCTTTGGCGGCAATTCAAAACTATTTCTTTCCTAAAGATGTAGACTCGGTAGATTATGAGGAAGTTTTGAAGGGGTTTAGGGATATTTTTATGCCTACAAAAACACTTTTCGCGAGTCGTATAGAGTTCGAGCAAGCAAACAGGATGGCTGGAGAAACTTTTATTGTTTATGCCAATCGATTAAAGGAACTTTGTATGAACTGTAAATACGGTACGAGTGTAGATGAGCGGTTACGTGACCGGTTCATTGCGGGAGTCGGACATAGGAAACTCGAAACGGAAGTTCGTCAGCGTTGGCCTGATGGGATCCATGTCGTTGGTAATGTACAAAAAGTAGTTTCCTTTCAGACTGTTCTGGAGCTAGGGCTAATCCTAGAGAAAGCGGAGGCAGAAGTTGAGATTGGTGAGCCCAGTAGTGTGGCAATAGAGAAGATTGGGCAGCGGGTCAAGCCGAAGGGTAAATGTAAAAGCTGTGGTTTCAATCAGCATATAGGCCGGACTTGTCCAGCAATTAACTCGGTTTGCAGAAAGTGTTCGGTACGAGGTCATTATGCCCGTTGTTGTAAGTCAAAATTACCTCGCCAGGTCAGAACTGTCGAGGATGATGACAGCGGTAGCGAAGTAGAGCAGCCGGTAGCCATCCAATCAGTTAGTAGTAAGGCTCCTAGGGCCACGATAGATGTTAAAATAAACGGTCATTACTGCAGAATGGAATACGATTCAGGAGCTAGAGTATCGACTCTCAATAAGGATTGGTGGAAAAAATTGGGATTCCCCGAATTGAGGCCTTATAGAGGTTTGCTTTCGGGATATGGAAAAAAAAAGTTGAAGACGGTGGGGACTACCGAGGTCGAGGTTGAAGTAGGATCAGAAGTCAGATGCTTGCCTGTTGTGGTGATGGAGGATGATGATGTACCATTGTTCGGTCTACCTTGGTCAATTGCTTTTAACATGAGATTACCAGAGCCTGTTACTATTCGAAAGCTTAAACAAAAAGATGAGCTAAAGACAGGAGCTAAAGAAGTTAGGTCGGAAGATATTGAGAAGTTATGTAGTGAATATTCTGCTATCTTTAAAAATGAGCTAGGCCGGTTGCGAGGGGTCAAAGCTAAAATTATTTTGAAAGAAGGGAGCAGTCCGGTGGCATACAAGGCTCGTAGAGTTCCATTTCCTCTGAGGAAGCCCGTGGAGCAGGAATTAAAACGTCTCGAAAACCACGGAATTATAGAAAGAGTAGATCCGGCCGTGAGTCCTATTAGGTGGGCCACACCAACGGTCAACATTGATAAAGGCAATGGGGCTGTGAGGATCTGTGGAGACTTTGCGGTAACATTGAACCCGGTTCTGTTAGATGAGCATTGTATTTTACCGACTTTTGATGATTTAGTATCGAAACATGCATCGGCAACTCAATTCACGGTTATTGACTTGAGGGATGCATATCTTCAGATGGAAGTAGACGAAGGAGACAGAGATTATCTGACTATAGCCACTCATATTGGTTATTTTAGGTACCGGAGGCTATGCTTTGGTTTAAAAACAGCACCAGCTAAATTCCAAACATACATGGAGAAATTATTAGACGGAATACCTGATGTGTCAGTTCTCTTGGATGATATACTGGTAGGTGGTCGAAGTCCGGAAGTTCATCTACGGCGCTTAAAAGAGGTATTTCGACGACTTCAAACGGCAGGAGTCAGGGTTAAATTAGAGAAATGCCAATTTCAAAAAGAATCCGTCAAGTATTTAGGGTATCGAATAGATAAGAATGGAGTCCATCCGCTTGAAGATAAGGTTAGGGCTATAAAAAATTGTCCGACTCCTCGTAACGTAAAGGAACTAAGAGTGTTTCTTGGTATGGTAAACTTCCATGAGAAGTTTATTCCACACCTACATGGTCATTGCGCTGATTTGCACAGACTGACGGGAACGAAAGTCAAGTGGCAGTGGACAGATCGTGAGCAGAAGGCATTTGATAAAGTCAAAAATTTATTATCGACTGACCAAACTATTTTGCCGTATGACATTAGTAAGCCGGTGATAGTACGTTGTGATGCATCTGAGACGGGGCTAGGAGCGGTACTTCTCCACAAAATGTCAGACGGTAGCGAAAGACCAGTGGCGTACGCGTCAAGAACCCTATCTTCAGCAGAAGCACACTATGCGTCGATAGACAAGGAAGCGTTAGCTATTGTTTATGGGGTGAAAAAATTCCACCAGTTTTTATTTGGGCGAAAATTCACATTATCAACTGACCATCAGCCGTTGACAAGAATTTTCGGGCCAGATCGGGACTTACCCAAAGTTCAGAACAACAGGTTAGTTCGATGGGCGATTTTTCTTTTGGCTTACGATTTCGATGTGGAATATTGTAAGGGGTCGTCGAATATTGTGGCTGATGCGCTTTCAAGACTGCCTATTAGTACTCAAGACACAATTTCGATTGATATGATGAAAGAAGATAGGTTCGTCAGATCTATTCAATCTGATAAAATTGCGACTTTGGTGAAGATGGATGACATTGCCAGAGAGACATCAGCGGATAGAATCCTAAAAAAAGTTAGGAACTTTGTTTTGCACGGATGGCCAAGGGTTGTGCAGGAAGAATTTAAGTCGTATTGGAGAAAGAGAGATGAGCTTTCTGTGGAAGAAGGTATTATTATGTGGTTAAATCGTTTTGTGTCACCGGAAACGTTAAGGGGAAGAGTTTTAAAAATATTACATTCAGGTCATCCGGGCATAGAAGGAATGAAGTCGTTGGCGAGGTACTATACCTGGTGGCCTGGTATAGATGAGGAGGTGGAAAAATATGTTAAGAAATGTCATCCATGCCAAGAAGGTCGTGATGACGAACCTGAAGTTCCCCTTTATCCCTGGAATGTACCCGACGCACCCTGGGAGAGAGTACACTTAGATCTGGCCGGACCGTTTGATGGACAACAGTGGCTAGTTGGTGTCGACGCATATTCAAAGTGGCCAGAGATAGAAATGCTACAGAAAACGACATCCGAAATAGTCATCAGACGGTTGAGATCGTGGTTTTCCAGATATGGGATTCCGAAGAATATCGTCACGGATAATGGACCGCAATTCAGGTCCCAAGAGTTTGAATTTTTTTGTCTAAATAACGGGATTAGGCACATTAAAATTACCCCCTACCATCCTAAGTCAAATGGGCAAGTAGAAAGATTGATAAAAACCTTTAAGAGCCGGTACAAAGCTTGCAAAAAAGAGTCGTCCGACCGAGTGCTAGCTCTTCAAAGATTTCTTTTAAGTTATCGTAATACGCCTCAAAAGACTACACGACGTGCTCCAGCTGAGTTATTTCTGGGACGTCGGATCCCAACTCTTCTGGATCGTGTGAAGCCGGACTTCAAGTCAACCCTTGAAGGGAGGATCTGGAAAGGAAAAGAATATCACGATAGGAAGGTGAAACCACGTCAATTCGAGAGTGGTGACGATGTCTGGATCTGGAAGGAAGGGGGAAAAGGAGGTTGGGAACCCGGAACGGTTATGAAGAGGACTGGTGAGCTATCTTACGTGGTCCTGGCAGGTGGACAGGAGAAACGGAAGCATGCTGATCAGCTGCGGATAAGGGAAGGAGCCATCGAAGAATACCCGGGAACTATAACTCCTTAAGGGGAGAGAAATGTAGTATTTATATGGACATATGTTTAAATTATTATTATTGTTATCTCTCATTGGTTATGTGAACAAATAAAAGTTTTTAATTTGTTTACAAAGATCAATATTTATTGATACTTTATATACCTTGTGGATTTATAAAAAAAAAAATTATTATCATTGGGTACAGCAAAGGAATATTTCAATGGTAAAGATTGAGATAAACTGCAAGTTATTGTTCGTTTTTTTTTTTTTTTAAATAATTTGCGCCTGCGCTGTAGCGCACCTAGCAAATTTGTGGATAGTGTGAAATTTATCTTCGTTTTGCTTGATTTAAATTACTTGCTCGAGCATATTGCTCGAGCCATTGTCTTTTTAATCTTCGTTGGACGGGTAACTGGGAAGAAAGAGAAGAAACAAGTGGGTTTGGATGGTTGTGAGTTGAACTGTGAAAGGTAGAGTATTTGTCGTGAGTGTATGATTTTACTGTTGGAATGTCCATGTCTGTGTGTATTGTGTTGTTAGAAATGTACCATGAAGCGTTTACGATTTTCCGAAGAATTTTTGATTGTACGGTTTGAATTTTGTTTATGTGTACTTGTTTTGCGGAACCCCAAAGTTCTACTCCGTAGGTCCAAATAGGTTTTAATATCGTGTTGTAAATAAGTCTTTTGTTTCGTAAGTTAAGTGTTGACCTGTAGTCCAGGAGGTGTGACAGTTGTTTATATCGTCTGGTCAGTTCTTGTCTTTTTAGTTTTGTATGTATGTTCCAAGTGAGTCTTTTGTCCAAGTACAGTCCAAGGTAACGTACATAGTTTTTAGATGGCACAGAAGTGTCATTAATTTTTATTGGAGGACATGTTCCCTTCCTCAGTGATAAACTTATATGGTTCGACTTAGTTGCATTTATTTTTGTTTTCCACTTTTGGAACTAATTTTCTAAGTCGAATAGATGGTTCTGGACGGCAATTGATGCTATTGTGGGAAGAAAGGATAGCTGTGTCGTCAGCGAAGGTAAAGATCGTGGTGCAAGGGTGCTCAGGAATGTCAGAGGTGTAAATGGAATAGAGGAGGGGGCTTAAAACGCTTCCTTGAGGAACGCCAGTAAGCTGAGGATAGAAGGAAGAAGTAGAAGAATCTACGGAAATACAAAAATATCTATGGTGCAAGAAAGATTGAAGGATGAGGAAGTAGGTAGAAGGTAGGTGCGGTTTTAATTTCCATAACAGACCCTTGTGCCAGACACTATCGAATGCTTTTTCGATATCAAGAAAGACCGCTGAGCAATATTCCTTTTTCTCAAAAGCTATCGATATTGCTTCAACAATCCTATGGCACTGTTGCACAGTAGAGTGATAGGACCGAAAACCAAACTGGTGATTCGGTATCACTTCTTTAGTTTCCAGTAAGGGCTTGATTCTGTTCAAGAATAGTTTTTCAAATATTTTTCCCATTATTGGTAGGAGTGCGATAGGACGGTAGGATGAAGGGTTAGTTGTGGATTTAGAAGGTTTAGGTATCATTTTGACAGTGGAAAGTTTCCAAAGAAGAGAATAAAAAGTTGTGCGTAAGATAGAATTATGGATGTGTGTAAGAAACATAATAGCTTTTCGAGGTTAGTTTTTTTAACCAAGTTAAGTTAGTTTTTTAGGTTCGTTTTTTTAACGTCACTTTGTGCCACTAAGGTTAAATCGGACGATGCTACAGTGGGAGTCTTAAATTTTATTTTTCCACGTATAATTAGGATAGGGATATTTAACGAGTACCTGAAATCGTACAGGCTCGGGACCTCCATTTGACATCCTATCCGAAGACACCTTAGCCAAGGATTTTTTACTCCCTTTAAAAAATTCTAGGGCCAATCCGGGACGCGAACCTGCGATCTTCAGAATTGTAGGTTGCTATTCTAACCATTATACAACAGGTGTAAGTTTAATCTAATTGCAAGTTATTATAAACCAGCATGGCAATGAAGTGAGGAATTTAATTTTCAGTAATTACGGAAGTTTATAGAGTTATTTATATTATCAATTAATGGGAACCTCGTGGTGTGTTTTATGTTTAAGATTATATTTTATGCTTCAATTTACTAGTTTTGTTTATTTTTTTATTACTGGTTAAAGATAAATTTTCGTTTTTATTAAATGTGTATTTGTGCCCGATCTCTTGGAATGGCGAAGTCATATTATTTATATGGTAATGTGTATTTGTTATTGAATGATGTAAAATTGCAATTCGGCTTTAATCTTGTACGTTATCATACTTGGTCATGGCCAACCATCAATAATAATTTTTATGAGTTTAATTAGTATTTTATTTCGTATATTGAGTATATAATTAATGAAAATTCATTCATATGATTGCTTAGGGATCCTCTGTACTTGCCCTTTAACATGAACTAAAAAAAAACAACGGAATTTTGGTCAGTACATCAAATTTCGCCCAATTACTAATGTACAGGGCAAAACCGCCAGTTTTTTATTGTATGCTAACAGGCACGGTTCCGGGGAAATAAAATCGGGCGGAAGGATTGAAAAAAAATAAAAAGGAATTGCGAAAAAACATCACACTTATTTATATACTAAAAAAACGGGGATTTGATTGAATCCACATTTCTAAACACTATTTTTTTTTTAGTATTTTTTCAACATTAAATTCGTGTGTTCTAGAATAGAATAGTGAATTTATTCTACTAAAGTTTTATATTCGGATTTTTCCGAGTGGTGAATCCATCCTCAATATAACCCTCCCCCACTCAATTTACCCATGGGGCTGCATCTGCATGCTAAAGGAAGTGATGATACTCGAAGCGTTGATAGTTTAAAATACCTTCGTATGGCAAACATATTAAAAATTCAAAAGTATGAAAAGCCTTACTCATTTATATTATGTTTCTTATTTAACACATCGCTTCAGGAATAGTTTTCATTTCACTAAATTATTCTCTTTTAATGAAAAAAAATTTCAATTCATTTTCAGTCATCTGATGAACTGATGAACGAACTCACATTCATGGTCGTCAAAGCCATTTTTGCGCATTGTTAAATTGAAGGTTGTAGTGTGAGAAACATCAATTTGATTTGAAATGAGATTGAAAATCTTAAACTTGACAGGAATTTCTGGAAGCAAGGAATAAAACAAAATAATAATAACTCAAGAATCCTTGTATTCCCTAAATAAGTTTACGAGTTCAAATTTTTTTAATTTATTCCGAAAGCATGAGGTGGCAGTCACTTTAAGAATTTTTAGGTATCTACGTACTTATAACATAAACTCATAAAGAATAATAAATTAAGTATATTTCTTAAAAATATCTCTTAGCTTAACTAATAATTAATTGCGGCTAGAATATTCAATAGAAGCGCCGAAGACTTTCCCTGAATCCTGTAAGCCTTGAACTAAGCCAACAAATATCCATAGAGCTCAGTGTGACGTGGTATGAAGCGAATTAATTAAGTCCAAGAGATGATTCCATTTTGCACACGTCAGTGTCAACAGGTTAGCCGCCATATATAATAACTTCCTCAGCCTGATAAGTCCTATATCACTAAACTACCAGATCAATATATAGGATTATTGTATAATGATAATATTAGTAACAGACTATTGGATTATTATTATCATTATTATGTTACAGAAATTAAATCGAAATTATTTCTCAAAATTAAAAACAGTTGAAAGAACGCTTTATACAAAATGTTTTTGCAATACTATGAACCTCCTAAATCATGAAAAATAGACATCCGGGTTTATATATAGCTGTCCAGGAAAACATATTTTCTGCTTATTTAATCAACCCTCATTTAATTTGTTTTGGTTTCTTCGATCTTCGTTTTTTCCCCCAATATTTAGACAAGTTTAGAGGTGAGAGATAGTCAATTGTAATTCATTACGATAGGTTGATTGATTGTCAGGATTTTCATTTAACACTTTTTTATTTTGAAAAGCCAACGTTTCGATCCCACTTGTGGATCTTCATCAGGGCTTCTGAGTACAGAGTAATACAAAGACTGAGGTTAAAATATTTTAAAATATAGGTTGAAAATTATTTTTATAAAATAAAATCATTAACTTATAAAATAATTAAAATCATTTTTTTTTTACCCTCAATCTTTGTAATAATCTGGACTCAGAAGCCCTGATGAAGATCCACAAGTTGGATCGAAACGTTGGATTTTAAAAATAAATTTTCGACTGAAAATCCTGACAATTCATTAGATACGAACCTTATATAGATTGTTCAGAGAGAAGACATATAATAAAATAAATTTTAATGATAGTAATGCTCTATCAGATCATGGCAGAAGATAATAATGAAGGTAAAACGAGAAATAAAACCAAATTTATCTTTTTTACTTTCACTTACCTATATATGAAATATATAGTAAGTGGAAGTATTGCGATCGTGAAAAATTTCGACTTCCGGTTTTCAACGGAAATACACGTTTTGGGACCCCCTGAGTCGAAATAACCAAGTCCCGCGAAATGGTCTGTGTGTGTGTGTGTGTGAACAGACTAGCTCAAAAACTATAAACCGTGGGAACCTGAAATTGGGTATTTAGTGTAGGTATATGCCCGCGATGTGACAGCAAAAATTTCGTCGAAATTGCTCAAAGGGAGGGGGTACTTTATTTAATAACTTTTTACGTTTTTTTCGATTTTCTCAAAAACGGCTCTAACGATTTTGATTAAACTGAGTATTTGATCTATTTATATACCCGAGATATGACTGTAAAAATTTCTTCAAAATTGATCAACCGGAGGGGGGACTTTACTTAATAACTTTTGTATCATTTTCACGTGTTTTTTTTATTTACTCAAAAACGGCTTTAACGATTTTGATCAAACTGGGTATATGATGTATGTATGTGCCCGAGATACGACTGTAAAAATTTCATCAAAATTGATCAACAGGAGGGGGGACTTTACTTAATAAATTTTGTATCATTTTCACGTGTTTTATTTATTTACTCAAAAACGGCTTTAACGATTTTGATCAAACTAGGTATTTGATGAATGAATATGCCAGAGATGTGAAAGCCAACATTTCATCAAAATTGGTCCAACTGAGGGGGCACTTTATTTTATGACTTTGTTTCCAATTTTTAACTTTTTTTCGATTATCTCAAAAACGGCTTTAACGATTTTTATCAAATTCGTCATGTTTAATGAAAATTAGAGTTTCTTTAATATCAGGTAAGCTTTATCATTATTAAAATGTTCTGAGGGGGCTTTTTTTTTACGGGGGGGGGCCTTTTTCGTTTGTTTCTTTCTTTCTTATAAAGTACCTGTGTTTTTGTTTACATGGAGAAATAAACTGTCTCTCGTTACGCCTAAAAATAAGAAATGGCTAAATATGAGATATGATAAAAATAAAGAAAACATAAAGAGGAGAAAAAAAGAAAAATATTCAGTCAACTCATAAAACTCGTTGAGCCCACGCATGCGGAGGACGCCTTTAATGACAGGCCATTGTTCATAATTAAAGCCGTTCTGTTCATTGAGAAGTTGTAATTAACAAAACGCATTAATTTCTAATCTAAGTAAGTTGGTAAGTGAAAGTTGTGTGTTGCGAGCACCCACCAGATTTTTTTTATTTATTATTATGGATTATTGCTATGCCCTTTAGTTAGCAAATCTATGAAGCAAGGCCTCAGTAATATTCAATGCAGTATCTCTCCAACTATCATTCGCCCTCCCTCCCTGAAGGTTGATAACTATATTCCTTCGACCTAACTCAATAAAGACCTAGCACGGAAGGTGTACCCAACACTGGGAAGTGGGGGCAATTTGTTCTGCGAAGGGGGGAAACTCACGCGATAGCATTTCACGCGGGGACGTTGCCACAACAGGTGATCTCATCCAGCACCTTTTCCACCTAAATCTCTGTTACACCACCAGCCCATAAGTTATCATTGCTTGCTAGGATATATCTCTCCATTATCATTAGTACATATTTTTGTCTATTTACTTCATGTATAATGCACTAACTATTTTCAGAAATAACATTTTTAAAATGATGAGTATGATTTATATTGCATAAATTTTTGATTATACCAATGTCTTTCATATGTTCACTCATTAACGAACAATATTTTCAGGCACCTTCTAACACAGCATAATCATTCATTTTATTTTTCAACGCTTTGGCCATTAGAATGAATGAAATTACATACTCAATAAAATTTGCAATAAAAGTTACAAATTTAAAATAAAATCAAATAATTTATTTATATAAGAATGTAGACGTAATTTTTTTTTGAAATGGGAATAGATGGAAGGATATACCATATAATAATAGAATATCAAGACGTGATATTGAACATCCAAATGAAGATGAATTCACTGAAGCCATCTCAGAAAAACCATAAATCACTTGACGACAACGGCGAAACTTTAAAGGCTTAGTAAAAGTGGGAAAAAACTCTCTATATTATTCTCAGCGATGGTAAATGGAAGAAGGATAAACTAAATTTAGAGAGGAAATTGGTGAAATTAAGATTTTGATAGATTTTCTTAATGAAATGACTGTATCACGAAATACAAATATGTATTATTAACTGAGATAACAAAATAGTTATATTGCCCGCAGCAATAAAACTTGGTGACAGTAGAGGTGACCCGGGCAAAGTGAATATCTTATGAGAGAAATATTTCTTAAAAATACTTGAAACCATATGAATACTTAATACATATATTAGAGTAAGAGACATATTATGAACTTATTGTAAAAATATCAGTTATGTTAAGCCAATCCTACATATTAAAAAATATTTTATTTTTATTTTTTGTCAATTATCCACTTTGCCAGGGTAGTCCCGGACTACCCGGGCAAAGTGAATATAGACTCCAGCTTAGGAATAAAGCCTGGAAAATGAAAACAAATTTTAAGAAGACATTGTTTAATTACAGATACACATTTCTATGCTATACATGTGTCATTTTCATGATTATGATTCATGGTAAATGTTACAGAAAAAGGATCCGACACCAGAGGAGTGCAAGGATGCACCCAATCCTTGAACTGTCCACACTGTATCTAATCGTCAAATGGAGGCTCCCCGTAGGATCTTAGATAGATAAAACTAATGCATGTACCAGGGCAATAGCTGCTATCCACATTGCCCGTCGCGCGCCATTTTAACTAAACAATAAATTAGACTACGACCATATAATCTAAAAATCGGCAGTTCCTGCCAAAACTATCTGCTTATACTACAGTTTAAACTAAACCATGCAATAGATGTTACACTTGTATTGGTTATACAATAAAGATATGAAAACTTACCTCACAAATTTTAAGAACCATTTTCGTTTTCGTTTTAAATTTTCGTTTTAAACAAATTATCTCACAACTAAAATGAAACACAACCAATATCTCACCGTCCTGTGAAGCGGCTTCTACCCCTAGTTCTCGCATTAGCCACCCAAAGCGCTAGCGTTGTTACTGTGTCTATGAAAGGGCTTATTCGCTTTGCCCGGGCCTCCCCTAATAGCGAAAATATTATCTTTAAAATAATAAATACATCCAGCCAGTCCAAGTTTAAGTATTCTGCCAGTGTCTGCAATAGTAGAACGAATGAAAAAAATAGAATTTATTTTCTGAATAAAAAACACCGTATAGAAGACAATTCCCGGTAGAGTTCAATTTTTCTTTTTTTTTCCCGATTGGTGCTTTGAAATAATCGGCTTAGCAATCTTTTATTGCATTAAGTACTAACAGTTCTCCATGATTTTTTTTTAAATATTCGTTTTACTTACTAAGGGCTTCATGTCGTATTGTTTCCTGTATTTTATCGAGAGTTCTAGTCAGCCTAACAGAAATATAAAATTTTTCACCTTAGTGATTTTGTGCCATTATTTTCTTTCACAGGTGTGCAGGTGAAGAAAAGGCATAATCGGAAGTAATTTCGCAGATCGTTGGGTATAGAGATAGATGAATGTTTTCCTAAAACTGGTCATTTATTGATATGCTCCTCAAACATTCGCCGACCAGCCACCTAAATTTCTCTAACTACGATTCTTTCTATTTCTGGATCCGATCCTTCGAAAGCCATGCACAACAACAATAAGCAAAGGAGAGCAACAGGTCGGCTGTCAGTTTTCCAGATCTAATTCTAGCGGGCTAAGGCAATCAGGTCCCAGGTGATTGGTTTTGGACTCCAGTTCCAGGCTGGTATTCAACGTTGCCAATTATCGAAACGTAACGCTGACTCTGTGGCCATCGGATTTACCTTTAATGCCATTCATCTTTGTAATCAACTTTTTTTTGGTCCCTTTTTTTTATGCCTATAGACCATGTTTTTTCCCAATTATTCCAAGCGAGAACTGCTACTGCAAATAAGAATAAATTATTTCTTTAAATTACTTCACTTCCACAACTTTACTGGTAAGAAAAAATAATATTCAAAATTAAATCAGCGAAACAACCTGCTTATAGTTTGCTTAAATCATTCGCCGCGTGATACGACCTTCCTACAAACGTATTTATAGTTTGCGGGAGCATAGAGAGCCTGGAGAGGGTTTACAATCCCACTGGCGTCAGCTCTTTCGGTTTTTAAGATAAATTGGTCTAGGTCCATGGCTTATGGCTGCTAAGTCAGCAGGCTCCGAGGACCTATATTTCTATCCCTGACGTAGACCGTTCATGAACCGAATCTCAGGAAAGGGTTATCACTATTACTGTCGGTCCTTGTGAGTTGCCTCCTGTAGGCTGAGGAGCCCCGCGGTGGTGACGAGGGCTGTGTAGCTGTCATCAGTTGTAGTCACCCATTCACGTTACTACCACGCTCGACATTGCTTAACATTGATTATATTTTGCACACCATTCGGCTATACCATCTCTATCGATCTACTGCTACTTTTTTGTAAAGACAAAGAGTAACAATTTTTGGGTAGTGCAATTTGATTTGACCGACATTAAATCAACGCAATAAATTTTTTAATTGGCTCAAAAATGGTGTAGTAATGATATAGAACAAAATCGATCATTCACCATTTAAGATTTATCATGTTGATGTATGTAATTTTTATTAGCATAATGGTTGTGGATGTTGGCAGTCATTGTCATGAGATAAGAATTAATTTAGTTATTATGAAAGCCGATTCCTAAAATTTCCGACATAAATGTAAAACAGCCGTTTCCAGTTTGATCTTTCAGAAAACAATCTTTCAGAAATTAGTGGTTACTTACTTGATTATTTCATAAATGTTTCATCAGGTTAAAATCGAAGCTTACCTGAAAAAAATTAAATAAAAATATTAGGTACTATCTGATATATATTAGTAGGTATATTTTTAATAAAAAAAAATATGGAATATAGTTATAAGAATGTAATTTAATGAAGGTAAAGATTATAGCAATAGTCACTCATTTTGTTTATATTTTTGAACTATGTAATTGCTAAATATTACAACTTTGAAACTTATAATTTTAACTGGTTTAAGTCAACATGTTAAATAACAACTGCAGTATTATCTAATACCTAAATATTACCTTTATTCCCTCCACTTCCTCGCTTGTAAGGCCATACGGGATGTCAAATAAAATAATAAATAATCCAGTGATTCTGTGACAAGCGCTTTAGATGATGAGAATAAATCGCTTTTCATCGATAGCACATTTAAAAATAATTTATTCTAAGTCAAAATTTTATGATTAAAATGAACTACTAAGAAATATTTTATTAATTTTTTTTTTATTTGTTAATAAAATAAGACTACCGTACTAGATAGTACCAAGCAAACTTCGAGGTTTGTTTGTTGAAAATTGATTGTTGTTAATTTTATGGAAATACATTTCATATTTTTCCTAGTACATGTTTCGGGGTGAGCGATTGACCCGTGTAGCCAATTAATGGTGGCGGATTCTGATTAGCATTCCAGGATAACATAGAACATTATAAAATTAGGAATGAAAGTGAGAACCCGTATGCTGAAAACTATAATAAAACTTTGAACAGAGGCTGGTATAAATATACCCCAATGATCAGTGATAATGATGACAACGAAGAATCTCCTAAAATTATCACTAATGATTTGGTGAATACAATTGAAGCGTGGAAATGCATAAGGGTCGTAGTGCCAAAAAAATAAAAAGTTTTTTTTGTTTGTAAAATTGTTAAATTTGCAAAAGCCATTCTTCAGAAATAGGTATAATTAATGTTTTTGTTGTTATAAAGTAGTTCATTGAACGCATAAAAGATGGCATGGGTGTAAGCGCCGAATATAGTTCACCCTACTGGTTTAATTGATACGATTTCGGAAGAAAAAAAATATTCTAAGGCACTTATACCCTTTTGCATTTCCATGCTTCAACTATTGAAGTGATTTAGATGTCTATCACCAAGATATTTATGGACTAATCAAATTTCACCCAACTAGAAAGCTCATTCATTGGTGAAGCTACAATAAGTTAATGGATAAAGTTTTGAGAATCGATAATATAAACGAAGCTTTTATGCATCTTGATAAGACCTTTGACCATCATGAAAGAATGTGATCCTGATGGAGAGTGTATTTCTCAGGTGCCTAAAGCGATAAAAAAAGACTAGTATGTTGCCTATTATTTTTTTTTTTAACTTTCACTTACCTATATATGAAATATATAGTAAGGGAAAGTATTGCATCGTGAAAAATTTCGACTTCCGGTTTTCAACGGAAATACACGTTTTGGGGTCTCCTGAGTCCAAATAACCAAGTCCCGCGAAATGGTCTGTATGTGTGTGTGAGAAGACTAGCTCAAAAACTGTAAACCGTGTGAACCTGAAATTGGGTATTTAGTGTATGCCCGCGATGTGACAGTAAAAATTTCATCAAAATTGGTCAAACAAATGGAGTACATTATTTATTAACTTTTTTTTTTTTTTTTTATTTTCTCAAAAACGGCTCAAACGATTTTGATAAAACTCAGTATTTCATGTATTAATATGTCTGAGATATGACTGCAAAAATTTCATCGAAATTGATCAACCGGAGGGGGCACTTTACTTAATAAATTTTGTATCATTTTCACGTATTTTTTTTATTTACTCAAAAGCGGCTTTAACTATTTTGATAAAACTGGGTATTTGATGTATGTATATGCCAAAGATATGACAGCCAACATTTTACCAAAATTGATCAAACGGATGGGGCACTTTATTTCATAATTTTTTTTCCAATTTTTACCTTTTTTCGATGATCTCAAAAACGGCTTTAATGATTTTTATCAAATTCGTCGAGTTTAATGAAAATTAGGTGTTCTTTATATATAATAGTTATGTAAATTTAGAAATGTAAAACGTATAATTAAATTAAATTATAATATACCGTTTGGTTATATTTTTTTTTATTGTGAGGTAATGAGTTACCCCACGTATACCTAGACGTATGTAAAGTTCATGTATCCATTTGAGGGTTAAGAAAATTATTTGTTCTTTAATACCAGATAAGCTTTTTCATTATTAAAATGTTTTGAGGGGGCTTATATGGAGAATTATTTTTTGTTTTCCTATAAAGTACCTTTGTTTTTGTTTATTAGGAAAAATTAACTGTCTCTCGTTAAGCCTAATAACAAGAAATCGCTAAACATTAAATATGAAAAAAATCAAGTAAACATGTAGAGGAGAAAAAAAGAAAAATATTCCTGTAACACGTTGAGCCCACGCATGCGGAGTACGCCTTTAATGACAGACCACTGTTTATAATTAAAGCCGTTCCATTTAATGGAAATTATTTGTTTCATGGTAACTAACTGAAGTTTTCAGTTCAACTAGTATCAAGTAGTATATCGACCGAATCATCACAAGTAAAAACTTTAATTAATGATAAAAAAATAGTTTTTTTTAAAGAGCAAATAAAACCAAAATAAGAAATGAATGCGGAAAATCGTGTGACTTTGAGATGTGGCAATTAACAAAACACATTACTTTCTAATGTAAGTAAATTGGTAAGTTAAAGTTGTGTGTTGCGCGCACGCACCAGATTTTTTTTTTTTCAGTTTGTGAGGTTCCTGTATTTTCCATTTCAAATTTTGTACACATTTCAAGAAACAATAATGTATGAAATTCGAGGACTTTCTTTAGAATATAAAGAATTCTTGAGTAATATAAAATATGTTCTTCTTCACTCCTAGGACGATCGAAAAGAACACTTGGGTAATAGTTTTCTATAATATTCTTTTAATAATATGAGAGATATTTTATAATATTTTTTTGTAATATGACTAGTATCAGAAAATAAAAGTTCTTGTACCGACAACCATAACACCCCACACGAGCATTATCAATACTTGAACACGACAAACACAGTTAAAAACGATTATCGTCTTGGAATCACTATTATGACGAAGTGCGCTCCAGACTTCCAAGAGGACACCGTAAATCTTAACAACGACGACCTAGTTCTAAGTTAAATTGAAGTCGGTGCCGAAGAGCGAAGCTGAGAGATGTGTTGGCCCAGATAGACACCTCGGCAGGGGAAGTAGTTTCTTTATCTGTATTAGAAAGGAAAATGTCAAAAAGAATAGCGGTGGCGATTTTCTTAGGAAGAAGCTTTTAATAGATGAGACCCTGGTCGAGATTGCCTGTGATAAAAACGAACAACCCCCCTCTTTGCTTTTTTTTTTTTAAATTACGACCCCTCACTGAAACCCCTTTTAGATGAAAAGATATTTCTTTTTAATGGAATATGCTATAAAAATATGCACAGATAACGATTCACATTTTTTTTTATGTGAGTGTGTGTGTAGATTAAAAATAGTTGTACTCTGCAATTTAATAGATAGAATAAATTTAAGCAATTAATTTTTAATAAGTAACTGGCGTTGATAATTTTTGATCGATAAATTAAATAAATAGTTTTTACACTTATGGTACATATGTAAGCTGGTGCTGGTAAACCGATTTGGAAAATGAAAAAGCATAATTCGAACTATGACCTTATAAGAGAATCCTATCACTTTAGTCTCTTTGCCTAGACCACAAAGCCAAAAGCTGAAATACTTGCTTCAAAACTGGGGGAAAACATCTCAACCAGAATCTGATCTTAACGACACACTTTTAAATGATTCATCTACCCGACCAGTGACGAAAACACAAGAAGCATGCCGAATGTTCGCACGCACACTGATGTAAAATTCTAGGCACCTCAGATTTTTTTTAAAGTAGTAAACTTCTCAGGCCCTGCCGCAAACTCAACCATTACCTCAAAATTCTGGAAACCAACCCCATCATCCTCACCAGCCTGTTCCTCAACCTACAACCAATTATCAACACCGAATACCCTATGTCCCACCTCCATCAAATTCCCATGACATCACAAGCATCCTCACTTCCTTCCTCACCGAGTTTAGATCCCTCATTACACCTCTTATTTCCTTACTCACAAATCTCGTTTCCAACCTCATTCCCACTCAGAGAAATCCTTAAATGTCAGCCTCAAAATCATTTTACATTCTCCTTTGGAACGCCAATGGTGTTCGAAATCACATTAACGAACTAATAGCCTTTCTACATGACAAAAATAGTGACGTAGCATTGATAAGCGAAACAAGACTGACCAACAAACGACAGACCAACATACCCTCATATACAATTTACCGGACAGACCACCCGGATGGAACAGCCCATGGTGGCACTGCTGTTATTATCCATCGGTCTCTCTCCCATCACTTATACATTCCTATAACTTCCTTCAATCCACGGCTGTAACAATTCAAACGCCTCTTTTTCCAATAACACTTGTTGCGGCATGCTCCCCTCCAAAACTACCCGTTTCCGAAACCCAGTTCAATTCTTTCCTTGATTCCTTAGGCCACCATTTCCTTTTAGGTGCAGAGCTGTCACTCCCTCTGAGGTCAAATTCCATATAAAGAAGTTACCTCCTCGAAAATCCCCAGGATACGATCTCATTACTTCCCAAATCCTTCGACAACTTCCAACAAAAGCCATAATATTCCTAACATATATTTACAATTGTATCCTCCGAACGACTCACTTTCCTCTACTTTGGAAACATTCCTTAATAATCCTCTTTCCTAAGCCCGGCAAACCACCCGACTACCCCGCTTCCTACAGACCGATTAGTCTACTTCCCATCCTCTCAAAATTTTTCGAAAAAATCCTATTAAAACGTATCCTGTCTTCCATCGATTTGCACAATATTCCTAACCACCAATTTGGATTCCGTCCTAGACATTCTACAACCCAACAAAGCCTCAGAGTAGTTGACTACCTATCCTCAGCTCTTGAAAACAAGCATTATTGTTCGGGCACCTTTCTGGACATAGCGCAAACTTTTGACCGGGTATGGCACGCTGGACTACTCTTCAAGCTCAAGAGCATCTTTCCCCAATCCTTATTCCTGATTGTACAGTCCTTCCTCTCAAATCGCTCCTTCCGAGTTCGTAGTGGCTCAGAATTTTCCAACATTTATCCTATTTAGGCAGGAGTCCCCAAAGGCAGTGTCTTGGGTCCTGTTCTCAATTATATTATATTCACTGCCTATATTCCTACCACCCCCGACACATTCTTAGCCACATTTGCAGATGACACAGCCATTCTTTCATCCCATCCCGATCCCGTAGAAGCCTCATCCAATCTCTAAAGACATCTCTCCCTTATCGAGCAATGGTGCAACTGCTGACGGATAAAAGTCAATGAATCAAAATGCAAACACGTGACCTTCACTCTCCGCCGCAGCTCCTGTCCACCGGTCCAACTTAACAATATCCCTTTACCCAAAGCTGACACAGTGCGGTACCTGGGTTTCATCCTGGACAAAAGACTCAACTGGAACCTACATACCAGACTTAAAAGACAAGAACTTAACAGAAGATTCAGTCAACTATATTGTTTACTAAGTAGGACTCTCAACCAACAACAAACTATTGATTTACAAAACCGTGCTGAAACCCATCTGGACTTATGGACTTGAACTGTGGGGGACAGCAAAAATTTCGAACATCAAACGTATCCAATCCTTTCAGTCTAAAGTCCTTCGTACCATAGTTAATGCTCCCTACTACGTTTCAAACAAAACCCTACATCATGACCTTAACATACCATTTGTCCTCGACGTCATTCCAACCAAATTCTCAAAGTTCCAACAGAACCTTAGCCACCATCCCAATCCCCTAGCGCAATCCCTCTCCAACTCCAACCACCCCTATAATCCTCCTCGACGGTTGAAACGGCAGTGGCCTCGAGACCTTTTGTAAATAGATTTATGGAGTCCTGGCAATGGCCAGCTTCTCCACTCAAGCCCTGAGCGAATGGAGCGGAGGTGCTCCCGCCCTGTCTCCACCGGCTCTTAATACCGGTGATGCGGCAGGGCGAGAAGCGCTGGGATCTCATAGAGACCTGCCTTGCCTCCCACATGTGGGTGGTAGGGCTCGACTCGGAGATCCCTTGGCTGAATATAAATATTGAACATAAGTGTGAATGTGTTTTTTTGTATTTTCTTTTTCTTTTTTAAGTTTATTATTTACTTTTTATTTTCTCCTTTTGTATTTCCATATTTGGTTATTCTTTAGTTATTTTGTATGAATGTATTCTTATATCACTAATACCAAATGCCCTAGAGTGTGGCAGATTGTATTATTTCTTTTCAATAAAATAATTTATTATTTAAAAAAAAAAGTAGTAAACAATACAATTTATCAATAAAAAAAAAATACTTCCACTTAAAAAATAAATAAAAAACCTATGTCGGTCTCGACATTTAGTTCACAATCCCATCAAAAGGTGTCAAATAAAAATGGCCCTTGGTAGGACAAAATTTTAGTTTTTGCCCAAAAAAATATAGTTTGGAAAGCAATAATTTACCTAACTAACCTAACGGACATTGTTTCAATGATATATAATTAACAAACGTTTACAATGAGAAAGGCTATTAAAATATTTTTAATATTATCGAATTATAGGGACAGCTGAGAGAGTAAAATAAAAAAAATGAAGAGCACTCATGCAAAACCGGATGGGTTTCCCCTCTGTTCAAACTGTGGCAGGGGTAAACGCACGCATTTTCATTTTATGTTCACTTCCTTTTAAATTGTATTCATCTCCCTTTCCCTCCCACTCTCTCTTTTTTTTTTAACGAAAATATTTGGTATTGGTCCAAATGGTTTTTAAACGTATTCGTTCAATGTAACGTCCGAGTTTCATCAAATAAATGGACATTTGACAAGTTTGCAATCAGAAGTGGAGGGAGTCCCTGAAAAATTATTATTCAAAAATTTTTGGGAGAAGTTAATATTTCATTTCACTGTTGGTCAAAATTAAGATGTCCACTTCTGATTTTCATCATCATATTATAAACTATTGAAAGTATTTCATATTTAGATTTTGTTAAAATTATATCCCTTTTCTGGATCCTTATTTCACTGGTATCTTTCCGTAGGCAAATTATGATTTAATTTTCTTTTCCTGTCCATCTGGAGTAAAATGTACAAATTGGACCAATATGAACTTATAATATATACTTAATAACGTAATATACTTAGCAATCACCTCATTCGTTAGTTTGAATAAGAACTTACGCAAAACAAATATATCTTTCCGAATAGTAAAGAACAAGGCATAAAGGGTAAAGATGTAGCACAATGGTATGTAGATGAGCTGAACCTTTTTTTTGGTACTTGAATTATGCTAGAGAAACCCTGTTTCTGGAACCTCGGAGTAAATTACAGTCAATTTTAACATGCATCTATTCAATTTTTAATAGCTATTTCATAATATATATTTTTATAACAGCTTTAATGATGTTAAACGATGCGTGAAAATGCAACTTATAAATGTTTTTAATGTTTTCCAAACTTTTTAGGGTCCTCTTTGAGGTAGTTCATGCTAAGCCCCATAAAACGTAGGTACTACATCTAATCTATTTTTTTCTGATTTACGTTCAAAGTTTTCAGTTAGTTTTAAGTTAGCTTCAAAAGGGGATATATCCTTGTTTCTCTATAAGCATAAAATTTTCATTAGTTGATTTCCTAGTTTTTTGACATTCCTTTTGATGGTTTATCCATTTTTTCCTTTGCTGATTCGGCTATATTCAATATTTATTTTTTTTATTTGGGATTCGGAAAAGCTAAACACAATTTTTTGAAACTACTTCTGTTTAGTTTAAAAAGTTCTGATCCAACAATAATTGTCTGATAAAAAATGAGTGTTTTCTGAATACTATAGAGAGTTCATATTCCGGAGCAGGGGACATTTAATAAGTTGACATTAATCCACCAGAAAGAAAAAAATATAGCCTATAAGGGAGGAAAAAAGAATTATGTGACCAATATCATGACTTAATTTTGCAGAAAAATAAATGATGTCGCCGATTTCGGCACAATTCAGATATCTTGCTTTTCATAAAAAATCAACTGCAGGCCTACCCGCAGCCATTCACTTGTAACCTCGATTCCTCCTCTATTCCAAGTAATCTTCCAAGTCTTCTGAAAAGTAGATGGCAACGTGACTATCTATCTTAAAAATCTTATCGGAGTTTACCAATTGGTAGTTTTTCCAGGTGATTATTTATGCCAGTATTTGTCGGTATGGTCACTTTCACTTGTATAACCTTTCAGTTAACTACAACAGTAAATTTTGACCTACTCTATTAAAAAGTAAATTTCTGTCTATCGCTTGGCATTCGCCTTGCTACGAATGTGATAATTACGTAATATCCTCGATAACTAAACTTTTAATCAAACAACATAAAGAAGGGATGTTCATTTTCGCTCCACAGGATAAATTAGTCTCACCGCTACCTAATTTCGCAAAAGGAAAAGTCAACAGTTTAAGATTGTATCGTAAATTCCCGGTGCCGGATCGAACTGTTTGATTAGGCTTGTTGTGCAGGAGCTATACAGAAGCCCGCAACATGGCAAGATGATTGGATCGTGTTAACAGAACGGTCGGAAAATAACTGAGGGTACCTCTCGGTGCCGTATCAGCCAATGCTGTAGCAAGGGGCACATTGTAGCGAGGCCCTCTGTCCTCTGTGGTCCTTGTTCGGTCCACTTTATCGTAACGGTCATTCGATTGTACCCCGCATTAACAATCCCTTTGAGCTACAATACAATCACTATGAAATAAAGTCGGCTATTATTCGACAAAGCAATAGCTATGTGCCACTATGCTTATGTAACTACAAGATCTGACGAATTTTGAAGTGTGAAGGACTCTCCAGAATAGCATATTTATTTTTCGAAGGATTAATAAGGATTTTTACTAATTTTTATGCTGATTTTCCTACTTCTCCCATCTTGGTTTAGCACAGTGGTATTTAATGGCGTAAAACCGCAGAAGTCAGAAACACCGAGTTACCTTTTTATTTGATCATCATGTTAATTTCATACTTTATTACTGTTATAACATTACAATAATTTCCCACTAAAGATCTGATATGTTTAAAGATAGCTATTCTATTCCCTTATGATCAGATAATTCTTCTTATTATCAGATATTTCAAACCAAACCTATGGATTTTTAAAATTCTTTCATCTCACATTGACTACTTTTCGAGGGCTTACTTTAATTTGAAGTGTTTTTCTGTAGCAGTTCGGTCGGCTAGCTCGGTGCCAATGTTTCCCTAATGACGCGGTGTTCATAAAATTTTATACGACATACCGTACTTTTTGCCCTTCTTATGTACGAAGACTATTCAATGAAAAAAATAGGCTAGACATTCCCATATTTATGTTGTAACGTTAAATCATTAAATAAAAAAAAAACATGCGGTTTAAAATCCTAAACCTTTTTTTTGGAACAACTAGCAATTGGAGCGGACCCTCAGAGCATGTATTTGGGACTAGACTGTTGGAGTTCAAGGCCTGGATGATTCCACGGGGATCTCGAACCTTCCAGAAGCTTCCTTTTACGACTATATATTAGGAGCTAGTGACTGGCCATTTAGTCTTAGTCTGTGAAGTTCAAACCATATGAATTGTGTGCTATAAAGTTATAATTTTTGTAACCTGCTCGAATATTTACGTGGTTTTAATTCATTTGGCATTGATAATTGTATATTTTTGTTAAATAAATATTAGTTAACCCACAGAAGTGTGTTATATATAACACTAAGTATATAGTAAAATATTATATATTTTATTAAGAATACAAAAATTTTACATTTGGTTAAAAACCAATTTTCTTGGTTAACAATGCGCATTCATAAACTCCGTACTACTTTGCCTCGATAATAAACCCATCCAATTTCACACTAGTTTAAAAATCTAGGTGTTATCTATGTACGGCACCTCTACTGGAACAACCGTATATCCCAGATTACTAGAAAACCCATATCTGCTCTGAAACAACTCTTCGCGACTCTATTCCTTGAGATACCCTGCACATCCTATACTAGTACCCTCTGTTGTTTCCCTAACTCCGATTATGGTTGCTTGGTATACGGAGACCGCTAAGATGAGGTTGAAAAGACTTGTGAATTATTTCATACGATTTGTCTACGGATGCCCAATTAGTTTTCACGTTACCAGCTGTTATACTGACTTTAAGATGATTCATCCTACTTACCGGCGTCAGTACCTTCTCGGTGTTTTCTTGTTCCAAATCCTTAGATAGAAAAAGTCTCATTACATTCAAGTGTTCCTTACCCCACGTTCTGATATCCACAGTTTAAATACAAGATCCCAACCTAATGATTTATATATCCCGTCTTACAAATCCTAATCCGAGTAAATCCTTTTTCTACCGTGCTACTCACATCTGTAATGCCCTACCTAGCCCTATCGTCAATCCCCAAACCTACTTTCCTTCAAGCAAAAAATATTCCTTCTCCTACTCCATAAACCATTCACCACACTAATGTGTTTTAAATTTTAATTAAAACAATGAAATCTGTTATTTTTTTAAAAATATTATAATTGTATTATACCTTTATTAGCTACATCATTCAGACTAATTTACCTTAACACTGTAACTTCAATGTCACTGAATAAAATTATTTTTCATTCGTTCATTGGCACGAACCCTCCGCCACGGATTAACATTTCCCAAATATGTACATAAAATGTTCCAGCATCATATCTATAAATGGAAATTTTACTTCCAAAATTATATCGTTCACATCAAACGAGTAATAAGTAATATTATTACTGTGGAGAAGGTAACTGTAAAACTATATTTCCCTTTAGTATGGGGATAGACATATATATATTTACATGATATATGTATGAAGTCTTTCTGTAAATGAAGTTTTATTTTCTGGAAGCGCTGCTCATCAAAATTCACCAGAAATAACAGCCCCCCTTTTTTTATCTCCACTAAAGCCAGCTCATGTATTTTATCTAAATTAAAAAAAAAAAAAATGCTACAGGAGTTAGGCTTAGGATAATTTTTCAATTCCTGATAGGATCTCATTTTTATGAATTGACGAAATAATTACTTCTGATATTTATTTTATTCAATTCTCATTAAAAAAATAACTAAGTCATTACAAATATTTTAATTTTTTTTAATTTTCAATTATTATCAGAGCTGAAAAAAAAGAATAACAGATATTAAAAAAAAGAACTTCAAAGCTGCACTAAATTCAATAATGAAATGTGAAATAAAAACTACTAACAGAAGAACTATCAAGTAGTAATTGAAAACCTTAGGACTGGGACCAAGCCCATCTGTCTTCTTTTACAGAAAACCTTGGTAAAATATTGCGTTGAATTACTAGACAATATATCTATTTAGAGTTTGATGTAATTATTTCCGTCAGCTAAGGTAAATTAAATTATATTATAGTTAATTGAATTATATTATATTCTAGCTCAATAAGGAAGTCTTAACAAGGAAAATGCGTAAATGATATTATTAGTTTGACAGTTAATAATTGTAATATCCTTAGACATGTACAGATGTTATTGGGACAATCCTGTTTTTGAATATTAATCTCAAATCCATATTGCAAAATAATACTCGTACTTTCCTCATCCACTTCAATAATTCAGTTTAGATCTCGCATTAATTATCTGCAAGTGAGTACGGTTTAGCATAGATTATTTCAAACATTGCTTTCATAGTGACTGTATCGGTGAAAATGGTTAGATTTGAGGGTACCAGCATAAGCGCACTAATATTTGTTTTCTTAGTTTAATTACAATCGTAAATAAAAAAAAAGTGATAATTGCAAAATTCATTTCCCAGTATTATTTAAGGTTGAAATCCGATATTAGAAGGGTATGTACTCCCTAATCCTGAATTGTAGGCAAGCTAAACAAAGCCTGCAGTCTCAGTTACAAAGACGACAACTTAGCACTTAGCCTGTCTCAGCCAACTAACTACATTGTGTAAAGTAGAACATACAACAACTCGACTTGGAGATTCAAAACTGATAGTATCGAATTAAAAACGATTCCCAATCTCTAGTATGGTGGAAAAAAAGTAATCAACAAATGTATTATTTAAAGCCAAGAGTTGGTATGGTTTTTAATACACTCATTTCAATCACTATGAGTAGTGAAGGGTCATCGATGTATTGCTATGTATTGTGGATGCTGCCATGATAGGAAAAGTAAATTGAATTAATAATTTTATATCAAAATATGTAAAGTACTGTATATGGGCAACCCAGTGGCCAGTTTTACCTGAAGGCGGCTAGGTCTTGGAAATACCGCCTTGTAAGTTATTGTGGCCATAAACCTTCTGTTAGAGATTCAAAATAAGCAAAGCTTAGGACCAACAATGCTGCCGACAAACATCCAGGGAAATACCTAAGAAGATTGTTAGAGAAATCTGTGGCCATAAACCGTGGTTTTGCCCCGGAAAGGAGGCCGCTGGGAAACACGTTGAATATGGAAAGGAAGGGAAATTTTAGGCCGCCAGCCAATCAGAAGAAGTCTAGAACCAACCAATCAGGAGAAGTCTGCAGCCAGCCAATCAGAGAAGTCTGAAGAGAGTGGGGGAAAGAAGACTTATACGGAGAGGAGAGAAATTTGAGGGAGTTCGGAGGGAGTTCGGAGGTGGACAGAGGTCGGGTAGTGTGCCAAGAGGGTAAGAGTGGATCGAGAAGGGCAGACGACCAGATGGATAGTGAGACAAACCGAGATGGGATGCTGTGCTGAGTCTGAGAGAGCGTCAGAGATGGTAGGGACTGATCCAGCAGATAGGCCAGAGACATCAACAGAGAGTGCCCACCAGATAAGGTTAATACATATACAGTACTAGTTGTAATATTGTGTGGTCAGTATTAAACATGTTAAATTGCCAGTCAGCATCCATTAACTAATTTGTGTCAGTAAAATGATATATTAAAGGGGGTATAAATAATTTACATTATTGGTCAATAAAATTAGATAATAATAATAATTAGATAATATATAAGATATAGTTCAATTTAGATTTGTTTCTTTATTATCATTTACCCTACGCCACAGGTTTATTAAATAAAATAGAATTGGTACTTAATAGAATTGGACTCGCTTAACAAAAAATAATGTAAATAGAAGGGAATTCAGTTAGTACTTATACAACTTTTAGTAAAAAAAAAAAAAAAAAAAAAATAATGATAAATAATGTAACGTTAAATCGATAAGCAAATATTTATTTATTTACTCCCTTCCATGCCTCACAGGCAATACGGGTATAGCAGTAGTGGGGAGTTACGCATGACTGCGCAACAACCCACTACTGCTAGTGAACCATTTATTTTGATTTTCGACTTCTACAGCTGCCCCTAGGAGCCGGAAGGTCTGTTCTATTTCTATGGCTTTCTTCTTGGCCCAGGTCCTCTTCTCCGGGCTCCTATGTTGAAGTGGGCCGGACCCAACGCCGTTTTCCATCCTGAGATTACTGTAGGACTGTAGGAAAATATTTCCTGAGGGTGCTCCCTTTCTGGGAGGTTGCCCACCGTCGGCTCCAGTCCTCAATCGTATCCTCCCGGATTATCTGCTTCCATATGTTTGGGTTTGCAACAATCCTCGTCCTTAGAGCGTCCGAAAGTCCTGCTGAGCCTTCATGTCTGTAAGCATATTTAGTCACTTCTTCTCGCAGGAGGAGGTCGAGAGGAACTACCCCCGCTAGAACCTGCACTGCTTCATGCGAAGTTGACCTATAAGCTCTGGTGGCGCGAAGTAGAGCCGTCCTCTGAATTGATGCCAGCCTCTTCCTCTGTCTCTGGTTGAGGTCCGATACCAAAACTGGGAGGCATACTGGAGAATACCCTCAACCATCCCTTTATAGATAGTAAAGGTAGCCGGGAACCTAAGGCCCCAGAAAGCACCTCCTATGCGACTAAGATTATTTATGGTTTGGGCCACCCTATCAGCCAAGTATTCCAAGTGAGGCGTCACATTCAAGCCTACGCCTAACCTAACGCCTAGGTAGGTTACCACCTCCCTTGGACGTATCCTCTGGCCTTCCATGTCCATGGTTATTGGGTGAGCCCTATCTTTCTTGCCCTTAAGCAGTATCGCCTTGGTTTTGGCAGCGGCCATCTTCATTTTCTTACCCTCACACCATCTGGCGACTAGGCTGGCACATCTTTCAGCTTCTCTCTTGACTCCGGCTCTGCTATCGGACGCCACAACAGGAGCAAGGTCATCTACATAGGCGGTGGCAGAGATCCGCTGAGCCTCTAATACTCCCAGCAACTCATCAAATACAAGTTTCCATAGGGCCGGACCGAGTACGGATCCTTGGGGACATCCTCGCTCTATGGAAGCTTCCACCTGATAGTAGTTTCCTCTAATCCTTACTATTCTGTCCTGTAAGTAACTTTTTACAAGAGAATATAAGTTGCTGGGAGCATCGAATCTTTGCAGCTGTTGGAGCACGCTGGGCCACCAGACGCTGTCGAAAGCGGAGGAGATATCGAATAGCAGTAGCATCACATAGCGCTCCGCCCGCTCCTCAACGTCTGTGCGCACTCTCAGTAAAGCATCAGCGGTACCTCTGCCCCTTGTCGAACCGTATTGCTGTGGGTGGCTTGCCCTATTAAGCACAGGGCGTAAACTATTCATCATGAGGGTCTCCAGGACCTTGCTCATCACAGGGAGGAGAGATATGGGCCGGTAGGAGTTAGGAAGTTCCTTATCTCTATTTCCTCCCTTGTAGAGCAGTCTCAGATCGGCGATCTTCCATCTTTTTGGAAAGTATCCCGTATCTAGGCATTTGTTAAAGATCTCTAACAAAGCATTTTCAATGGAGGGGAGACTATTCCTTAAAATCGCCGCATCAATAGCATCAAGGCCTGGAGAACGGTTAGGTTTCTGCCCATCCACGGAAATATGAAGATCATGAATGTCCCATGGTGGGCACAAGTCCGTTCCTGGCGGGTATACCGTCGTTCGTCTCACAAAACTGTCGTTTTCATTGTCCTGGGTTGGATCATCCCTGGGGTAAATAGCTGAAAGGAACATATTGGCCGTTTCTGCAAGGGTAGTGGCATGTGCATCTTGATACTTTAAGGCTGCAATAGTTTGCAGAGGAGTCAATTTGCCCATTGCCACCCTATAAGGAATACCCCAGGGATTCTTCGAAGACTCTACAACAATAAAGTTGTCCCAGGACCTCCGCTTTTGTGAGCGAACCTCGTTTCGGTATACCCTGGCCTTAGACTTGTACTCACCTCGGAGAGCAGCGCGCCTCTCGTCACACCTGCACCTCTGATATGACCGCCGAGCCTTGTAGAGGTCTCTCTTTAAAGCAGTTAAGCCCGGCGTCTACCATGGGACTGGTCTTGTTCTTGCCTTACGATGTTTCAGGGAGTTTTCGGCCGCGCCACGGATTATGTTAGTAAACCTCGCCACTTTGTAGTCTAGAATCTCAAATCCGTCCATATCAGCCTCTTACCATTCTTCATCAGCTATGCGATCCTCCAAATAGGACAAAAACACTCCAGTCATTTATCCGGGTGACAAAACCATTGTCAAAGCCGTGGGAACATCCTGGCTCATCTACCAGGCCAATTTGTATTGAAGAATGGTCGGAACTCGTATCAGACCTGAGGGTCCAATCAGAAATGTACCTTGCAAGAACCGGCGTAGCGATCGTAACATGGATCCAACTCTGCCCCAAGACCCCAGAGAACGTAGGGGTGGCAGAGGGTTCGTTTATAATGACCAAATGATTTCTTGCTATGAAATCGCCCATTTTTGCGCCTCGCCTATCAGTTCTATTGGACCCCCAGACTACGGGTTAAGAAGGAAGAGGCTGAAAATGCTCTTCAGGAGATGGTGAGAGACGGAGTGGTGGAGCCATCGAATAGTCCATGGGCTTCTCCGGTAGTGCTCGTAAAGAAAAAGGATGGAACGACCCGCTCTGCGTCAATTACCGGAAGCTTAACGATGTGACGAAGAAGGACAGCTACCCATTGTCGAGGATCGATGACGCCCTTGTCGCTTTAGCAGGATCCAGACTGTTTTCAACTCTGGACCTAAAAAGTGGATATTGGCAAGTAGAGATGGACCCTGCTGACAAGGAAAAGACTGCGTTTACCACTGGGTCAGGACTATGGCAGTTCACGGTTTTACCGATCGGCCTCTGCAACGCTCCTGCGACCTTTGAACGCCTGATGGAGAACATTCTGAGAGGTTTGTCCTGGAAGATATGCCTCGTGTACCTCGATGATGTCATAGTGGTTGGCCGGACGTTTGAGGAACACCTGTCAAATCTTAAGGAGGTCTTCAAGAGGCTTAATGCGGCCAATTTGACGTTGAACGCAAAGAAGTGTCATCTTTTTCAAACGAAGGTAGCCTATTTAGGACACAACGTCAGTGGAGAAGGAGTTGCGGTGGACCCTGCAAAAATTCAGGTAGTCCAGCAATGGCCTACCCCTGTCAATAAGCAGCAAATTCGAAGTTTCCTGGGCCTTTGTTCCTACTACCGCCGGTATGTAAGGAAGTTTGGAGACGTTGCGAAGCCTCTGAGTCGATTGACTGAAGAGGGTAAAGCTTTCAGCTGGAACAACGAGTGTCAAGAAGCGTTTGACGCCCTGAAGGAACGGTTGACCTCGGCTCCAATCTTGGGCTACCCAGTTCCAGGAGGCAAATTCATCCTAGATACAGACGCCAGCGAAGAAGGCATTGGCGGGGTTTTATCACAACTGCAGGAGGGCCAGGAACGGGTTATCGGATACTTCAGCAAGACGCTATCAAAACCTGAGCGTAATTATTGCGTAACCAGGCGGGAACTCCTGGCTGTTGTTAAGTCCGTTGACCATTTCTACAAATACTTGTATGGTACGAGGTTTTTGTTGAGGACTGACCATGCAAGCTTGAAGTGGCTGCTAAATTTCAGGAATCCTGAGGGCCAAGTTGCCAGATGGCTACAAAAACTCCAGGAATACGACTTTGAAATTGAACACAGACCAGGTGTAAGACATCGCAATGCAGATGCCCTGTCTAGAAGACCATGCCCGCCTAATTGTTCCCATTGTAGCCGAATCGAACAAAAGGAGTCCAACCTTTGCGCCGTTGGAGTAGTTAGTGAAGAATGGACACCTGACACAATCCGGGATAGGCAAGAAAATGATCCTGAGTTGAAAATGATACGGGGCTGGAAACTAGCCAATCGCCGCCCAACTTGGCAAGAGGTAGCACCATTCTCACCTATTTTGAAGGCGTACTGGGCACAGTGGAACTCCCTTGTAATAGAAGACGGCTTGCTCAAGAGGGTTGTGGATAATGTAGACGGCAGCCTATCCAGCAAGCAGCTTCTGATACCGAGGACCTGCGTGCCGGAGGTACTTCGTCTGCTACATGACGTCAGGAGGACACCTTGGTGTGACGAAAACACTCTAGAAAGTGCGCGAAAGGTTCTACTGGGTGAAGTGCTCTGAGGATGTCAGGGATTGGTGCCGTAAATGTAACACCTGCTCTGCAAGCAACGGATCAGCTCGCAAACGCCGTGCTCGGATGCAGCAGTATATTGCGGGGAGCCCCTTCGAAGGGTAGCCATGGACATATTAGGACCATTCCCAGAAAGTGAAGCTGGAAATAAGTACGTTTTTGTAATCGTGGACTGTTTTTCCAAGTGGGTGGAAGCCTATGCTGTCCCCAACCAAGAGGCTGCTACCCTGGCCGACGTTTTGGTGAAGGAGTTCATCACCCGTTTCGGAGTACCAATTGAACTTCATTCAGATCAGGGGAGGAACTTCGAGAGCACGTTATTCCAGGAAGTCTGCAAGAGGCTTGGGATTCGAAAGACCAGGACTACGGCCCTCCATCCACAGTCTGACGGAATGGTAGAACGGATGAACCGAACCCTTATAAAGTACCTTTCCAAGGTAACCTCTGACCATCAACGAGATTGGGACCGTCAGATCCCATACTTCCTCATGGCCTACCGCTCTGCAGTTAATGAATCCTCTGGACAGACACCTACGAGAGTTCTCTTCGGTCGAGAGATGAGGTTACCTTGTGACCTCATTTTTGGCAGCAAACCTGGGGTGAATGTATCTGGGCAAGACTATGTCTCCGGACTCCAGAAGAGAATAGATTATACGCACGAGCTAATTCGCAAGAATCTTCGTTTCGCCAGCGACCGGATGAAGAGACACTACGATAGTAAAGCCGATCAGGGCGGGTACCAAGAAGGAGACCTCGTTTGGCTCTATAACCCAAGAAGAAAGCGAGGATTCTGCCCAAAGTTGCAGAAGAACTGGGAGGGACCCTGCGTGATAAAGAAGCGCATCAACGATGTGATCTACAGGGTCTCCAAGTATCCCAAAGGAAGGCCTATAATCGTCCATTATAATCGCTTGGCGCCATATGCAAGGAACCACGAAGAAGAACAGGTGCAGCGGATTACGGAAGAGACCTTTCGTTCGACCTAAGGAGCAGACACGCATGGAAAAGAAGACATCCAGGAGGAATGTCTCTAAGGAGGGGGCAGTGTAACGTTAAATCGATAAGCAAATAAAAAAAACATATGGCGTAACCTCCCGGACCGCTTGTTGGAACAAAATAAGCGGTTGGAACGAACTGTTTTTGTCTAGATCATTCCCTAATGGCGGAGAACTGCCGACATTGTTCTAGAATATTCCAGGCCCTACTATTTACGATATATATAAGGGGCAGAGACTGAACGAGTTAGTCTGTGTTGCTGAAGTCATATGATTGTGTGTGATAAAGTTATCATTTTTGTAACCTGCTCAATTGTTTAAGTTGTAATAATTCGTTGGCATTGTGATAACTGTATATTTCAGTTAAATAAATATTTGTTACCCACATAAGTGTTACAATAACATTAGCTTTAGTCTAAATTACGTTTTAATAAAATAAAAAAAGATGATATGCGTTTAAAAAATGAATAAAACAATGTTAGTACTTAGATAGAAGAAACCAAAATAGATGTTTATTTCTGTTATACGTAACAAATCAATGACATGGACAAAAGTACGAAAGAAGGCCTTGAACGTTCGAGACCCGAATCTAGAGTGTTCGTTGATATATAAATGAGCAAGCGATGAGTGAGTTAGTTTGTAACTGGACAGCGGAGAATACTGTTACCTTCTGTCACTGTGAAATTTAACGGCTCCGTTCAATACACTGTTTTTGTGTTCTTATTTTTTAATTGAAATTTTTGTAATTTCACATAAAAAATAACTCGAACTCGTATTGGAGTCGCAGTGCAATGATACGGTCTTCTTATGATGATTGTATATTTTTGAAGTGATAATTTATCTTCCGACATTTTCTTTTATTTATGAATTCATTCAGATTGTTAACAACTCTGTCCCATCTTCAGATCATTTTTAATAAAATTTTACAAAATGCAATCAGTATCAAGATTTGTCAGTATCAAATTAAAAAAGAAAAAGTATCCATTTCAAGCATAAGCTCAATGTTTTGTTTGTTTAACGTCACCCTATGCCACTAAGGCTAATCGGACGATGCAACAGTGGGAGTCCTAAATTTTTCCTGTCAAGTTATAATTTAGGATTTTTAACGAGCACCTGACATCGTACCTCTATTTTATGTCCTATCCGAGGGACGGGATAGCCAATGATTTTTTACTCTCCTAAATAAATCCTAGAGCCATTGCCTGTCGCAAACCGGCGACCTTTAGTATTGTAGGTTGTTATGAGAAACCAATACACCACAGGTGACTCCCTATGAAGAATGTGATATAAAAAGTAAATATACAAACACCCACAATAAACCACAAACTTCAAACACTCTTCCAGGTAACTACGCAGACGACAAAGCTATCATTACGAGACATGTAAATACAACACAGGCATTACTTGACTTACAACATCTCTTACTGCAATTGCATGATTGGAGTAAACTTTGGAAGACTCAAATATATTTTAATAAGTCCCAACACATCACATTTACTTTAAAATAAGAAACATCTTCACTTGTCTACTTAAACAATATACCGATCTCACAAACAGACAGAGTACAATACCTTGGACATGGAGTCCACATGGGGAATGACATGGAGACAAGAGAATGACATGGGGTCCACATGCTAAGAAAAAACCCGCCTCATTAAATATAAGACTAAAACTATTGAGAGGCTCTTAAACATTCCAAATTTAAAGCCAGACAGAAATTAAATGTTTATACATACCTATTAAAACCTCTCTGGACTTACGGAATATTCGTACAAATATAAGGCATTGCAAAACAAACACACTTAAATAGACTCCAAACCTTTCATTGCAAGATACTACGACTAATTACCCAAGCACCACTATAAACAAATAAGAAGACTTTACATCCAGATTTACACGTTTCAACAGTCAATGAACCCAAACAATTTCTTGATAAGTTTAACGAACATTCCCACAAATTAATAAAAGAAACGTCCACAACTCATATATATGCCAGAGAACACCAGAATAAGGAAGGGCGCACATTGAACTGTGCCACGCAGGCGACGCAGAGCAGAAAAGGGCAAATAGACACAGAACAGGGCAGGGTGACACACAAAAAAAAAAACTGCGTCGCAAAGTTTTCCACGGACATTGGACCGCGCACTTCCTTTCTATTTCACGTTTCACAAAAACTGCTCTGCTCTGCTCTGCGTCGCGAGTGTCTCAATGTGCGCTCGGCGTAAAAAGGGTCTGTTTGAGAGACCTACTTACGGAGCGAATCAAGAACGTAAGTAAATTAAAGCCGCGGAAGGGGAGCCGCTGGTTACTGCTTTTCCTCATGCCAATCAAAACACTTTGTTTTGTTCTATTTTATAAATATGCCAGCACATCTGCTGTTTGTTAGGGTTTGTAATTAACTGGTGTGGATTAAATATTAATAGGGAAAAAATATATGCACATACCTACTAATAAGAATACCCGATTGCTCAATAATGGTATTGTAATGGATTTGTTTTTTCATTTCATAACCAAAATGACAATTTTGTAAATATGGAATTCAAAATTATAAAAATTTTCGAAAACATTATAAATTTTTGTCGTAAAAGTATTTTTAGAAGTAGTATTAAAATCACCTAAAGATGGATCAAGAAACGTTTTGATAATAGAGAAACTAAAGAAAAAAACTTTTAAACACTTAAATAAGCTTATTCATCCATCTAAGAGTAAATATAAAAAATATAACTTAAATCTAATATAATGTAATATGAAATATCATAAAATTTGGAATGTGCTTACTATTTCTAGTGAAAACATTAATAATTTCATGTTATTAGTTACAATTGCTGTGTGCGTTCTGACAGTTGGAAGTAAGAAAGTTCTACTAAGAAGTTAGCACCTGATTATGACAGAACATTAATAGACGTCAGGAAGTTAAGTCCTATTGACAAATACCGAACCATTCAAGTTTGAACCAGAAACATAAACTCAACAAACCGAACGATATAAGGATTATTACTACAATGAAATAAAAGGATGTTATAATTTATTTCACCAGAGATGCAGATTTATTTTAGTGAATTTTATTAAAGTGAAACAATTACTTGTAATTCCCTTTTAAGAAGATTTATTTTATGACAATCAATCACTGTTATATTATTTTAGTTCTCACCATATTATAAAAAAAAAAAAATATTGAACCGTCCGAATTTAATTCCCAAATATCTCAAAGAAATTACGAAAAAGTATGTCGGAAGCCTTTACGATCATCGCCAGAGGTTCTCAAGTGGGTGGCGCAACCCACAAGGGGGCGCGATGGAGGGTTTGGTAAGGAAGGAAATCTTAGAAATTAAAAAAAAAAAAAAATTATTTTGAATAGAAAAATTTTATTATTGAAATAATAATAGTACCGACAGATCTAAATCTGAACAAGCAACAATATTGTAATAAATCTGAACCTTCTCTTAAGACAGAACACAAGGCTCAGTTTTCAAAAACAATGTAATGTGGTACATTGGGTGTTCTTTTTTGTAAAAAAAAATTGTTTTATTAATAATTAGAAATGAAAGGTAACCAGACCAAATAACCTCGGGGATCATTAGGATAACAACATAAAGTAAAAACCGGTTGAATCGGTCGAAAAGTGGAGAATACTAGGGAAATTGTGATAGCCTGTATAAAATATAGAAGGGTGGTAATGGAAAAGAATAATAATTATTATTATTAATTAAATTTTATAAGCTGGAGCTTATTCAGATATTGTAATTGTGGAATTACATGAAAAATTTCACGGTTACAGATCCCAGCTCCAGGGGCGTTCAGTCTCCTTGTTGGATTCTGTGGCAGTGTGTCTGCCTAATAATGTTTGTAGCAGAGGATTGGGGTGTCCAGGAAGTAGTTTATGGAAAGTTTTGTAATGTTTCTTAATTATAACAGTTGCCAATGGTATCTTTAGGTCTTTGTATAATGATTAAGAAAATTTAGAAAATCTTTGAAGAAATTCTGGCAGTGTGTCCTGATTAGCATACGTCCTTATTGGTCAAAGTAACATATTATATATTATAATTTTTTTAGCAAGTGATAGTTTTTATGATCATTCGTCTTAATAGTGAGAATCGGTGATTTAATTTTTTCTGTAATGTTGTGACATTGCATTTGCAGGTCAGTCGTCTGTCCATTTTTAGTCCCATGTAATTTGTCTTTATTTGCTTTTTTAACCAATGTAATAAAGATTCTGCGGGGGACAGTTTAATCATTTTAGCGTGAATGTAACCTGATTTGATTTTTTTTATGTTAATTTTTATGCGCCTTTTGTTTGCAAGTTTTAGGCGTTAGGCGAGAACAGTGGCGTCTGCGTAAGTAGTGAGTTGTGTGTCCGGTATATGGTATGACATATTCATCAGGCGACACCTTATACTCAAAAGAATGTCATGAAAAAAAATAAAATAATGTAATCTAGCCAGGTAATATTCTGCAATGCCTTTCCTTAGAATGACAATTTGTAAATCAAATATGTCTATATCTAGTTTCATAAAACTAAAATGTAATTATCAGAGTACAACTAACTTAGTTGGTGCGTAGAATCGCTTGCTGGACCGTGAACCACTAATCTTGATAAATGCTCTACCACTTCTCAGGGTTAAAGGTTTAGTACGCCTTTCTCAAAATATTTGCGGTCTGGGAGGCAACTTTTTAGTGCTATCAATCGAGGATAAGAATGGAGTACTGCCGAATTAATACTATATATATATATATATATATATATATATATATATATATATATATATATATATATATATATATATATATAGTTAAATGTGTCCAAAAGATCTACAGCTTTTTAAAAAGCAACTTTATTATGAATGATTACACAATAGAGAAAATTAGGCTAACAGTGATACTGTCTAAGACGAGACGAGAGAGAGTATTAAGAACAACAGGAGGGGAGAGAGGAGAGGAGAGGACTTATATATAATTTGATATCTATTTCCTAGAATTGTTTACTAGTGCACGTGTGTAACACCTGCCGGCTGCAGCTGCATATTGTTCTTAGAATTGTTTACCAAAACAGACTCTGTGTCGCCTTTAACTCCACCTTCCTTAAGTTTTGAACTCCGGGCAAAACAAAAAATAAAATTTTTGGTATACTAGTAAACAATGTACATAATAATTATAAAATAAAAATAATACATAAACTTTTTAAAATAAATCAGATACATGAAATTGAAAGATTAGTTAAAGCTAGTTTTGTACAATCTACTTAATATTATTTTATGATCATCTACAGGAATGGGTGCTGGGATATTTACAAGTTCTGTAGGTGGGGTTGAATTGGTTTGTTTACTACATTTTTGTTTGTAAATAATGAATACAATAGTTATTATAGAAATCATAAAGATACATACAGTATAAAAATAAATATTATTGTCATTTATAAATGTGAGAGTTTCTAGTGGTGGTACAGTATAATTATGGGTAGCTATAATTTTCTTGTTCAAGAGTACAGTGTTATAAAATGGTTGTATAACAGAATTAAAATTATGAATATAAATTTTATTAAATTGTGAGAAACAGTCCTTTTTATTAATACTAATTAAACTAATAGTAGGTAGAAATATAGTGTTATTCTTACAATCTATTATTTTACTAATATTTACAGTCATATATTGTGTTATAAATTCTACATACTTAATTTTGGTTTGATTAATTTGTTTAAATTTACAATCGTCTAACTTTCCTTCGTGGAGAATAGAGTGTATACATTTGGATTTTACTATGTTGAGATTTATGCAATAATAATTGTCAATGAATATACAATGTCCAGTATACAAATTTTGTCCTTGTTGTAAATATAGATCATTCTTTAAATCAATTTCGAATATCGTATGGTTGATCATTTTTGGTACTGGTAGGACGTAGTATCCTTTATAAGAATTATCATGAATGGGTAATTTTATAAACGTATGAATTATATTGTTTTGTGTCGAGCAAAAGATTTTAGTATTTGTCCATGGGACTTCTGAATTATTAGATATTAACTTTATTGTCGTGGGTAAGTTTCGCAATACGTCAGTCATTAAACTAGTATGAACTATCCCTAGTTTGCAAAATTCTAATGATAATGTTAAACCTTTTATTTTATTTAATAAAAACATAATGTGTACATAGAAATCATGTGCATTGTCATTTTGTTCTAGAGTATTAAAATTTTGTTGGTTTGTCATAAAATTCTTATTAATAGTCTGTATATCTTTCTTATAGTCTTCTATGAGTTGTTTGTTGATATTGACGGAGGTTTCGATATTATGCTCTATTTTAAAATTGTTCTTTTCTATATTTGAAATAATTTTATCGTAATATGCCTTGTCATCAGCATTCATGTTTCCCGTAATCCAGCTAATAATATTGCCAAGGCCGTTTATAATTCCTCTTTTACTACGGTTGTTAAACTCTTTAAAATGCATTAAGTTAAGTTGTTCTATCGCGTCATTTGTTAAGTCACAAAGGATATGATACATTTTATGATCTTTGAAGTTAGCCAAATGAATTTGTATATTTTTAATTTCTATCTCTAATAAGCTTAAATTGTAAAAATGATAAGTTTCATGAAATTGGTTAATAACTCTAATGTTGTCAACTGAATAGTGTAACAGGCCAGGTGAGTTAGTCAGATCTACTACTCTGATCGTCAGTGTCTTCTGAAGAATAGTCAGTAATATTAACGCGTAAGGAGTCATCATCTGAAACAAAATGTTTTTTTCGTTTACGTTTGTTGGGTCTCCTAATATTATCGACATGCGTAGTTAACTGTCTAGCTCCTTGAACTAGAACATTTACTTTTCTAAATTTATCTCTACTTTTAATTTTTGACTGGGTGTTTTTAATAAATTCCTGGTTGGTTAGTTCAGGTGGGTCTTCACGATTTTTATTTAGTTTGTCCGTGCGTTTTTCCTTTTCTTCAGTTACTTTTCGATGTGTTAGCTCATGCAAGAGTTGTAAGTCACTATGGTATTTTTGTACATATAATTCAGTAATGTTAAGATCTGTCTTTTTATTGTTTTCTGATATGAGTCCGAATGTTATTTCATTAGGTGTTAATTTTAAATTGTGATTTAGTGTATTGTTGTAAGCGGTTGTAGCTAGTTTTAGTTTTTGTACGTGCGAATATGTTTTTTGTTTGTGTGAAATTACTCTAAGCAACTCCGTTAAAGTTGAATGTACTCTATTTAATAGTCCTAAAGAATTTGAATGATTTGTTGATGTGTAGTGTAAGGTTATATTGTTGTATTTGCAAAATTGTTGAACAAGATTATTTTTCATTTCAGTACCTTGGTCCAGTGTGATTTGTATTGGTGTTGGATAATATGATAAATATGTTTGTAAGCAATCACAAATGTTAATTGCATTATGTGCTGGAATAACTTGTGTAAACAGTCTTTTAGAAAATGTGTCAACGGCTGTAAATATGAGTTTGTTGTCGTATTTTAATATATCGATCATCAATTCCTGAAAGGGTTTTTCTGGAGTAGGAGTTAGTTGGTATTTTGTTTTAAGTGGTTTTCTGTCATATTTTGTCTTTTTACAAATTTCACATTTATTAATGTATTCCGTAATTTTGTCTTTCATGTTTGGAAAGTAAACTTGTCTTTTTAATTTTTCATATGTTTCTAATATTCCACGATGTTGTGTCTTACCTAAATGGTAGTTTTCGATTGTTTCTATCTGTTCGTTTAGTTGTTCAATGTCTCGAATGAAATTAAAATAACGTTTAATTTTAACTGTAGGGAATTCGTCCTCAATTATGTGTTGGATTTCCTGAAAGTATTCGTTGTAAATTTTGTTAAGAGTTTGCATAGTGCTGGAACAGTAAATTCCGTATGTTTTGTTAGGTTCTAGTATCTGGTAAAGTAATGTTTGTAAGTCATCTTTTTGTGTAAAAATGAGTTCATATCGTTTTTTGTTTCCGAATGGTTTTGTAAAGTTTAATTCGTCTCTGTTTCCTCTTTTTATAATAGTTTTAATTATTTTCGTTTTGGTTTCATCCGATTCGCGGTTTATTCCGTTTTCGCTTTTTATTTCTATTTCCATTTTGTCTAAATTTGATCCGGCGGATCGTCGAGGTCTTGGCCTTGTTCTAAAAAATGTTCAAACTTAGTTTCCAATGTAACTAATTTGTCCGTAAGTTTTTGAATTGTTTCGTCCTTGTCTTGATCGACTGAATGGACGCGATTAGATACGGTACGCATGGATACTGTTTGCGAGTCTCCCAACTTTTCTGGTGGGGGTTGAGTAGTATTTTGTCTCAATTGACCTGACGATGGTTTGTTAAAGAAACGGTGTTGGTCCTGGGGATCCCATTGTCGATTATGTATCGGTTTATAGTTATAATGATTTTGACTATTATAATTTGGATTATTATAATTTGGATTATTATAATTTTGATGCCTATAATTTTGATTATTATTAAAATTTTGTTGATGCGAATTAATTCTCTGTTCGTATTGTCTGTTCGGTGTAAATTTATTAAATTTAAAATTCGGGTCGTAATGTTTTCCTTTATAATGTGATGGTTGTTGATGTCTTTCTTTTCTTTGAGTATGTCCGTATAGTCGATGTACTATATGTGATGCGGAATTGCGTAGTATTTCGTCAATGTCCTCTAAGGTGTCGAATTTTATGTGATATATGAAGTCCGTTAGTTGAGGATTTAGATTATGTATAGCGTGGTGAGATATTTGTCTATCGTAACGAGCCATTTCTGATGTTTTGTCGTCAATTTCCGGGTCCGCGTAAACTCTAGCGTATAAGTCGCATCTCTTTTTACTTAGTCTGTCGATGTATTCTATCGGATTTTCATTCGCATAAGATTTTGTATTAAGGATTTCGGCTATTAATTGTTCACGTGTCCTAGTGTCCTGATATTTTCGCTTTAAAAATTGTACAATTTCTTTCACACTATTAAATTCTTTATCATAAGTGGCAACTTTCGCCTTACCTTTTAATTTGGTTAATAAAGTTAATATTAATTTTGAATGATTGACCGCTCTAAATGAATTATCTTCTTTGCAATATAATTCGTAAATAAAATTTGCATTCCTAATAAAATCAACTAAAAGCAATGGATCACCATTATATTCGGGAATTAATTTAAAATCATGATCTTTTATTTCCATGTTAGTCATCGTTGGTTGTTCTAATAAAATTTGATCCAAATTTTCGCGAGTAAGAGGGGTAGAAACTGTTATTTGTCTAAGTTGATTTAGTCTTTCAGTTAGATTAGACATATAATTAAATGTTTAAATATAAAATATAAACTTAAGATATAAAATAAAGTAAATAATGAAATTAAACTTAAATTATAATTATGCTAGCTTAAATTTCTAATTGCAATAATCTTCAGTGAATGAAAGTTATTTGAAGATCCAATGGATTTAACATAATATGTTCCACTTGGGTTAAATATTGAAGAATATACAGAATACTGGATACCTCGTAGTCGTGGAGAACGCTTGCTGTACCTGTACACGCAGTGGCGAATCTTCCTCAGGACGTAGAGTAGTGGTCTTGCTGCCTTACTTCGGTCTTGCACTCGAATAAAGCTCCGCAAAGTTACTGTAATATCCGCGAATCTGCCCAAGTACCTGTTAACGGGCGCCAGTTAAATGTGTCCAAAAGATCTACAGCTTTTTAAAAAGCAACTTTATTATGAATGATTACACAATAGAGAAAATTAGGCTAACAGTGATACTGTCTAAGACGAGACGAGAGAGAGTATTAAGAACAACAGGAGGGGAGAGAGGAGAGGAGAGGACTTATATATAATTTGATATCTATTTCCTAGAATTGTTTACTAGTGCACGTGTGTAACACCTGCCGGCTGCAGCTGCATATTGTTCTTAGAATTGTTTACCAAAACAGACTCTGTGTCGCCTTTAACTATATATATATATATATATATATATATATATATATATATATATATATATATATATAAATTTTGTTGAGAGATGATGATTTTATAATTGAATTAAAACTTTGATTTTCAGGGGTCGCATATAACACGGTTTGTAGAAATAGTTTTTATATAATGAGTTTCAATGATAGGTGCAGAAATAGCTTTGACAAGCATTGAAATATGAAGTAATCAGTCTTTGTTTTGCTGTTAGAAATTATTTTTCTTAACTCAGCTCCATCCAGAAATTATTCCTTCAATTGATTACATCATATAAATCAAAATTTTTGACCCACCCTTCGGTTCGCTTAGGCTCCTTTGGTCATTTATTTAGATGAACTGAAGGTTTATAGATTTTTTTGTTGTTTAACCTTTCAGACACATACTTCACGAAGCAATAGTAAGATGATAAACTAATAAAATCGAAGTGAAACTTCATAGGAAGTAAAGACTATTAATCACCAAATCTATGGAGCATGGCCAATTAATTTTGATTGAAGTTTTGAAGCAAAGTTTGATATATTAGTATGTAGGCTTCTAAGGGATATTAAAACTTCCCTTTTAAAAATATTTTTTCCATTAAATAAAAAAAGTCAATGTTAGCTTTCAGTTTATTCAGACGAGTTTTCAACGAAACTTTTGTCGATGAAAATTAAAAAAAACTTTCATTTACCACCCTACTTCGAAGAGAAATCGATGTGTTTTTTTAATGTTTTTTTATTGTTTTAAAGTCATTTTGTAACTGCAAAGAAACAAATTTTTCCACATTTATTTCCTTGTACTTGTATGCTATTCTATATAATTTATAGAGCAATATAATTATTGCAAAACTTAACTTGTAGATTTATTATTAATAATTTATTCCATTGTTAAGAGGCCTCGAAAATGAATCCTTACTTTATAAAGTTTCACACCGTTTTTTGGAAAAGCTGTGAACGGGAATCGATGAAACGGGTAATTACACTCTTTGTGAATTGAAATCTAATTTCAGAATTTTCGGTCACTTATGTCCAGAAACAGGCAACGATTGTTGTCTAGTCCACTTCGTCCAAAAAATGTATTATGAAACTTAGGTTTGTAAACTATAATATAATTAATAATTATTATTGTTTTTCACCATCAAAAAGTGATACTTATAAGAAAAGTTATAATGGTTTGAAAAATTGAGTCATGTTATTATTTTAGTATCATTTGAAACATATTAATAATTTAGCTTTCGAAAAACAATATAATCTAGTAGCAGTAGATTTTTTACTCTGAAAGCCGTTAGAAGTAATATGAAAGAACATTTTTCTTTTCTTACGTTAATCAATAAAAATTTCCTGCCACGTTGTAAATTATATATTATTTTTTGTGAAATCCTAAGGTTTCCAATGATATATTATTCAGAGATACTTTACTAATCTTATTACCAAAAAATTGGAATTTTTATACGGCAGAAACATTTTTGTTTTTTCCTATATACGTTCATGAAATTCATACAACTAGGGGTCACCTGTGTTGTAGTGGTTATCACAGCAACCTAAAATGCTTAAAATTCGCAAGTTTGCGTCCCTTGTTGGCCCTAGAATTTTTAAAGGGGATAAAAAATCCTTGGCTATGCCGTCCTTCGGATAGGACGTAAGATACCTCTATTTTAGGACCCCTTCCAAGCCTTTACGATGTCAAGTACTCGTTAAAGATCCCTATCTTAATTATACCTCGATAGGCACAATTAAGGACTCCCATGGTAGTACCCTCCGATAAGCCATAGCCGATATAAGTATATAAGCCGATAAGTAGCAGAAAAGGAGGTTAAAACAAACATACAAACAACAATTCTTACAACTTTTGTATTTAACCATTTCTTATGATTAGAAATACTGAAAGACTGCTAATTACTGCATATAAAAAAATCTAAAGTACTTAGTAGGGAAAAAATTTCTTCGCCATATAAGTCCTATCAGAACGTTTTAAAAGATAAAACCTACTACTCAATTCGGAAGAAACATTCCATAGGTAAAGCACCTACCTAATTTAAGTTATGTACGGTTTATTGTTTAGTCCCTGGTCTGTTTACACACACAATTTCACAGGACTTGGTTATTTGTTCTCACTCGACCCAAAACCTAGTTTCTCTTTAAATTCCGGAGCCCCTGTGTCATGATGGATGAGCTTATGCGGAAAATACTTTAATGCTACAATTGTTCTAGTTTATGTCTTCTCCTGAACCAGATAATTTGCTCATAGAAAATTTAGTTTCATTGTATTCGATTCAATATTCAATGTTTTTATATCATTCCCTATGATGATAAAAATAGATCTATTTTTCTCTAAAAGTAGATCTATTTTTCCCCACTCAAAACACTTCCCGGAACATGATGTCACATAGCCTTCCCAAACTTCCTCATAACTTTCCTTCTTAACCTTTTTTTTCTTTTGATTTTAATTTTTCGTATTAATATCTTATATGTTTTTCCAATTTCAAATAAAAAGAAACAACTGTAGAGTTAAGAATGAAATATCTATTGTATCTATAAACTATAAACAAAACAAAACATATTTCATATGCTTACGAAAATTTAAGCTCACGGTGAATTTAAAAGGAGGGAGGAGCAAAAACTGAAAGAGTAGTCTCAAGGGGATACTCTCTGGTTAAGAATAATTTTGTAGTTCACTTGTCGAGAATAAAGCGAAAGTTCAAGTTACTTTCATCATGGTAATGATAAATTTCCATATCTATTCCACTATTCACTTTTGCCTACTAAAACTTTAACAATGAAATAAACTCAGTATTTTTGCTAATTTATTTTCCTCTTTTTAACTGAATTTTAATAATCTAAAATATTATGAAATTTTATATATTTATAAAACTATAGATTGATAATATCTGGCATTTATAAGCATATAAGCGAAATGAAATGATATGATGCCTGTTAGGTTCAGAAAATAAAAATCATAATATGAAGCCTGTTAAGTAGTGACCTAGCTATACTAGGCGAGACAAACACTGGGATCTCCTCTAGTCTTGATCTTTCCCCCATAAGTGGGGGATTACAAGCCTGGAAAGAAGTTATCCTCACATTGTATTGAATTTATATAAGTATGTTTGCACATAACATGTTTATTTTAATTTGTTTAAGTTCACCTTTTTTCCCTGATCTTTTCATTTTCGTCGATGAGTTCAACCATCATTATCACCAAAATTCTTGATAAAGACAAAATTTAACATGATTACGTTAAAGTAAAAAATTAAAATTAAGATCAACAGCAAAATAATTAATGGAATCATTATGTGCAAAAAACTTTTAAATCGAGCGTTTACTTTTAAAAAAATTCAAAACTCTCCAAAAAGGTTCATTGAGTTACTATAGTTTTGAAATGTCGTTCAGCCTCAGCTGTGTAATTTTTTTTTTTTTTTTTTTTTTTTTTTTTTTACTGCGAGTTTCGTTTTTGATAGATATTTATCTAAATATTAATTATATACTATCATCTTTATTTTAAAAATATACCTTAAGAAAATATGGAAATGGTCTAATCACAGTTTTGGCTTATAAGTCCCGCGATAAGATGTTGTATTGGATGGATACATACATGGAGGATGAATTCCCTTCGACTAGTTGGAGAAAAGCCACTAGCGTCTCGATTCATCCCTGTTATTAAAGCAGAGAATACTGTTTTATAAAAGGAATTACCGCAAACAATAGCTCGAAAAGGCAGAGAAATGGTTTTATGATGTAAAAATATTACTTCTTCCTCAGAATAGCAGAATATATAGATATTATATCTTCATTGTAATCGTAAATTTTTAAAAGGTTTGTTTGAAACATTTTCTGGTGTATTATTTTATCGTGAAACAAAAATAACTTTTTTAATGATTTACAAAAAAAAAAAAATTAAATCAAAAGAATACTAATTTCGCACCTTTCACACTTCAACAAGATGTGCTGTTTAAAAACTGTTTTGAGTTACCTTGGGGTCTACTGTTTGATAGCAGGATGAATTGAGGCCTACATATCAAGAATAAACGGTTAATGGCATTGTACCTACTTCTTTTTTCTGATTCATTAAAATTAAAAATCAGACGAAAATTTAATACATATACATACTTACTTAAACCCATATGAATATACTACTTGCAGATTTTTGGCTCAACAACAAAGTACACACTAACAAAAATTTCACACTTATAGAATTATAAAAGACGTTTCCTGTAAAGTAATAGGTCCCTATCAAGTACAGTAGGGTTCCGATTAACCGAGTCGATGGGGACCAAAGTTACCTCGGTTAATCGAAATAATCGGTTAATCGGAACCATGTCGATACCAACTTAAAATGTAGGTCATTTTTGAATAAAAACTACATATATGATTAAAAACCTAATAAATATTTAATAATAATAATGCATAATAACAGAAATTATGAAACTATTTTTTATAGATTTTTTATACTTTTATTGTAGTTTGTTTAAATGAACTGATATACATAAACATACCCCCCTTTCAGACTTGGCACCTCGGTTAATCGGGACCTCGATTGACCGGACCTCGGTTAATCGGAACCCTAATGTAATGAATTTCAGAAAAAATATTTTACTATATCTGTTTAGTACAAAATGTTTTATTTTTTATTTAACAATTAAGCGAATGGAAAAGTACTGCTTACAATTTAAATTTAATTCAGTATGTAATTTTTGGAGTGAAATTATCTTCAGTTCATCCTTGGTTAGGCCAGTGACAAATACCACATATACACCAATATATCTTTCTAGCTCTTTATTTAAGCATTCATGTTAAGCTACGTGGACATAACAGCAGACTTATTAACGACATGGACACGGATGACATGCTCCTTTGAAGACAGTTAAAAAGAAATTGGATGAGAGATCTCTCATGGATTAAAAGGCTTGGTTTCAAGCCCGAAAATAGGAGCTACTTACTTACTTATACTGTCCTCCCTCAGGCACAAAATGCCTATCTCATTCACTGCTTATTTCCATCACACTTGCTGATTGTCGCTATTTTTTGAGATTCATTTTTGTCATATAATAATTATAGCTTATGAAATTCATTAACTTATCACCACTACAATCCATACGGGGTTTCTAAGGAAGTTTCGTAACCCTAAGAGCACGATTACAGAAGTTTATTAATAACGTAAAAACTTAATAAACGTTTTGTATGTAGTAATTCAGGATGGATCAAAGTATAAAGTGTTTTAACTCACAAAAGTGAATGAGGGAATATGGTATAAATAAATAAGTGAGCAAACAAAAATCTGATTATTGAAACAAAATTATTTGTAACCCTTCAAGAGCGGTTTCAGAAATGTCCTTTGAGGGGGAGGGGGCCCACTTTTTTTTTTTTTTTTTTTTTTTTTTTTTTTTTTTTTTTTTTTTTTTTTTTTTTTTTTACAGCGCGTTACGTTTTTGGTATATTTTTATCTAAATATTAAGTACATACCATAACCTTTGTTTTAAAAATAGAACTTAAGAAAATATGGAAATGGTCTAACCACAGCTTTGGCTTATAAGTCCCTCGATGAAGGTATTGTGTTGGGTGGAGGATGAATTCCCTTCGACTAGTTGTCGGAAACACAATTTATGCAGTTTAATAAAGGGTTCAATATGGCGAGATGGAGGTTTATTGACAATAAAGCAACTGCTCCCAAAATATTTCTTTAATATATGATCGGCTCAAGTTGGGATCCTATAGGAGGTATACATGTCCGATATTGGGAGGCCCTTTGATAGAGTTTGCCAACTTGGACTGTTCCCCAATGTGGCAGCTCGAGCGGGAGAAAACCTACTAGCGTCTTTATTTTTAGATTCATTTTCGTCATATAAGAATTATAGCTTGTAAAATTCATTAACTTATCACCACTGCAATCCATATGGGGTTTCTAAGGAAGTTTTGTAACTCTCAGAGCACGATTATAGAAGTATATTAATTCCACCGATTTTTATGTAGTTATTCAGGATGGATCAAAGTATAAAGTGTTTTAACTCACAAAAGTGAAATGAGGGGATATAAATAAATAAGTAAGCAAACAAAAATCTGATTATTGAAACAAAATTATTAGTAACCCTTCAAGAGCGGATTCAGAAATGTACTTATAGGGTGAGGGGGCGCCCTTTTGTTTTTTGTTTTTAATTCTACGAGTCATGACGGACCTAAATTAAAACTTTGACGTTTAAAATTACTTTTCAATGTTGAAATACTATCCGTTTTCCAGTGAAGGAAAAAATACTTTATATAGCCTTTCAGGGGTTGGGGATAGCTTCTCCCATGAATCCGCCACTGATACCATACTCTGATTACATTAGGATGAAACATTCATTAGTCCTTTTCCATTGGTGAAAATATTACCGGAATTCTATCACCTCACTGACAAAATTATATATATGCAAACGACTCTATAATTGTTGTTCCCAGTACCAAAGTAAATTTGTAACAGTAATAATCATGTTAATCAATACCATTTCCTAATTAGCTGAACAATAATATACAATGATATACCGTTGGGAGCTTATGTTACCAAATCGATGACACATAAATCGATGACAATGTCATTATTACTGCAGTGTACCTGTGATACAGACCTGTAAAACACAATATCGCATCTTTTAAATTTTTTCATTAATAATCCTCCAATTTTTCTCTACTATCTCGGTGCAACACCGCTTATAAGCCTTAATAGACATGATTCGTTAAATATTCTAACAATCGGATAAAGCAGGGGACGGTTATCGAAGGAAGAGAAAAGAAGAAACTGGAAGAGCGATGTAGTTCCTGAAAAGATAGATGGTATCACGCTTATAAATTTCGATGGATAAAGTCAATCCATTTCGAAATTACTTTTCTTTGATCACGTTATTTCTTTATGTTCTACTTTAATCTAATTCATTGAAGGTAAACAACCGTTTTGAAATATTACACATTTATGCAACCTAGTCAACGTTTTGGGCCCAATTCGCCTATCCTCAAGACTCTACAAAAAATATCAACATCACAATATCACAATGTATAATTGATTGTAGTTAATCTATATACTTAAACAAAGATGAAATTCTGTTTTTTTGTTTGTTCTTTATAGAAATCCATACCGTTTTTCCTAAATTCTCCAAATTTCGCTCAGTGGTTTTTTCATACCAAGTGCGAACCCCAGTCCATATTAAAATTGCATAACTGCAGCCAATCTCTGGGTATATTCTTTATTGTTATACAAATCGTTTTGATCTCGCTGTACGTTGGTTTTTACAAAATCGACCGTTTGAGTCGAAACAAGTATCATTTTATAGATTATAGAACGGACCGGGGTCCTCGTTTTAAGGCTGAACGATGAGTCCTTTTCCTCCGAGTCGGCCCATCATTAGCCTTCTCATTGCATTGAATGAAACATATATATTATATTTTTTATGTTATGGCAATGAACCTTATAAATACCCCAGAGGGTAAAACTAAAAATATAGTGTAGAGCTAAAGGGTCTTTTTCATTTTAGGCAACCTGTTACTAAGTTAAGATAACGGTTACTTAAATAATAACAAAGGTTACATCATTATTGAATAACACATGATTTATATAATATCCAACTTATTATCAAGAAATATTAAGTATATGTAAATATACCAAAAAAAAAAAAAAAAAAAAGGTTATTGTTCTGGAGGCCAATAGGCTTTCATTCCCTCTAAAATTTCTATGAATAAATCCTTGGAATCGTTACGACGCCTCCAAACATACTCCCACAAGACAAGCATGCCATCATGTAACCATTAGCCCAAGAATATACAAATAGTATGGCTTTATCGGCTGAAACCTTGCAGTTTTCGAGCCATGTACCTTTACATACACTTCTGGATTGGTTCCATCTCTGTCTTCGGCATCTGCAAATCGGAACGCGTTTCTTACGGTAAATTATTTCCATGTAGTGTCTTTCTCTGCATTTTTCCATGTAGAACACTGATTCTTTGTAAAAATTATATAGCTACTAGCTGTATGTCCCGGTTTCACCCGGAAAATTTAATTTTTCTAATGAAACGGTTGATTTCGTAAAAAAACCATTGTAAAGCGAGATCATTACGATTTTTATTAGGATAAAGAATATCAGTTGAAGATCGGCTGAAGTTATTCAATTTTAATATGAACAGGTGTTCGCACCTGGTATGAAAGAACCACTGAGCGAAATTTAGGATAAACGGTATGGATTTCTATAAAGAACAAAAAACAAACAGAAATATTGCCCTGCAGTTTCAGCTTCTCGCAAATCGGCTTGCCTAAGCCTCTGTCGCGCAAGGCGGGCCTCGTATTCCTGGGCAGACTCAGTTTCCCGCGATTCTGCCTGTCTAAGCCTCTGTTGTTCAATGCTATTTTGATGTTCGTCGAGAGTTTCAGCTGCTCGTATTTGACGTTGTTTATTAGCTTTTGAGCTCACTACTCCTATTGAAGCTCGCTTCTTAGGAGGCATTTTTAAAAAATGAATTTACCATACATGTGAATAAACGTATTGTAATGTTAAAAAAAAAAAAAAAAAACATATGGTTTAAAAATCCCAAAACTCGACGCCTGCCAAGGGACGGTCTTACCGGCCTCTTCAAAATCTATAAAATGAATTTTAAGGCCGTTTTTCGACTCAAACGGTCGATTTCGTAAAACAAACCATTGTAAAGGGAGATCATGACAAATTTTATAACAATAAAGAATATACCCAGAGATTGGCTGAAGCTATGCAGTTTTAATATGGACGGTTGTTCGCACCTGGTATCAAAGAACCACTGAGTGAAATTTGGAGAATTTAGGACAAACGGTATGGATTTCTATAAAGAACAAACAAACAAACAAACAAACAGAATTTCAACTTTATTTATATAGATTTTATTTGACTTCAAAACTGAATAAAATTCTAACGGATTCATTTTTAAAATACAGAGCACAGATTAACTTTATACAACAATTCACACTTTATACAACAATTCACCTTTAGAGATTTTCAAATATGAAATCATATGATTTTATCTGATATAGATAAATCACTGTTTAAATTCATAAAATAACCGTTATCTTAACTTAGTAACAGGTTGCCTAAAATGAAAAAGACCCAAGCCAAAGCTTTAGAATATAATCTATTAGTGCTATGTTTGTTGTATATTTTGTTTATAGAATTGTTCACGTTTCGTAGAAATATGAAATTCCCCGCGTGAAACCGGTTTATTCAGCTAGTTAATTATAGTTTGTAGTTAATTAATTCATAACTAATCATTTATAATCAGTTCAGATCAACGCTATTTAACTTATATAAGCCAAATAATTATATATTACATACCAGCTGACCCGGAGAACATTGTACAGCCACAGAATCAATACATTTTGTATTAACATAATAGTCGTTTCAGAAACAAATAAGTTTTTTATAAGAATAAAATAATTACTCAAAATTCAATAAATGAACACTAAGCATCCTTAAAAAAAAATTTTTGTATTGAAATAAATTGAATTTACTTGGAGGCATTTTATATTTTTTTTTTATTCGGGCCAGAGAGGAGTCCGAAAATTCATGATTATAAAAATCGGTCCGGCCATTCTTGACTTTGTTTTTTAATATAACTATAGATGTAGGGAACATGTTTAATTTTTATGATTCTCTTTTCTCTTCTTAGCGAAACGTAAGAATTACCAATTTTATCTTCTACGCTGTTTACATAAAAATGGATAGTTTTTGAGTTAAGCGCGAAAAAAGCTCCTCTGCTGATGGAAAATATTCTGTCCCACGGAAATTTAAGCACCTTCCACCCATGTTTTACAATGTTTCTTCCCATAATAGGGACTGCTAGGCATAGTTTGAAACAAAACGTAGCCAAATCGGTGATCCGATTGCCAACGAATTTTATTGTTATAAAACATTTGTACATTTTTTCGACGTTTCGATAAGTATTCTGCTCTCCGGGGTAGAGATGAATCCAAATCGATAAGCATAAAAATTGGTCTAACCTTTCTTGATTTATAAATGGTGTAACTAACACGACTTTGGTTTATACGTGTATAGATTATACATTAAATATTGCTCAATCTTCCTCATTCGACGATATCACGCATAAAATATGAAGCTCATATCATAGCATTATCATAAAACATGAGTGGGCTAGAAAATTCGTAAAAACGGTATTTCACGATGGTCGCAAAACCAAACTTATGAAGTCTCGTTCAACTTTACTATCAATAAAATAAGCTAGTGTGTAATTATGATGACGTAAGTCAAGTGTCACATTTTCACTAAACGTTTCATTGACTATAAATTATATAAGTAATTCGTTATCATCACATACTATATTACAAGGGAGTTCAAATCAGAGTTAGTGGTTTACAGATAAAAAGATTTCGATTTCGGTGATTTTATATTTTAAAAAATATTGAACAAAAATGCAATCGCGCAAAAGGCAGTTTATAATAGTATAGTAAGATTAACAAATGCACATTTTTTTTTATTTTTTTTATATATAAATAGATAAATTAAGATAACTTTCATTTTGAGCAAGCCAAAAAACTAAAATGCTTTTTAAGGAAGTCAAAATCCAGGCGTCTCTAATCTAAATGGCGTATGTTGATTTCATTATTTCTTCTAATCTCTTTTTTTTAAAAAAGCTTTTATTCAGCAAAAAGAAAAGCTACAAAAAAGGCTGGATGGGAAGAAATTCATAGGGACTGTTTCATAAATTCAGTATAGTCTTTTTTGCACATGTTTAGAGTTATGGTTTATTTCATTTTAATAGGGGGCGCCCTATTATAGAATAACAATTTATTCTTGCGTAATAATGGACAAATCATCTTTCCAAAAATATTTGAACTTAATCTTTTGCATGGTTGAATTGTTTTAATTTTAATTCTCTCTCTCCCTGAAACATAAAAAAACTTCACTGTTGTTTTTCCTAGTTAAGAATTTCATATGCAATGCTTTTTACGTTTGTAAGTAAATGTGAGGTTGCTTTATTTAAAAAAAAAAAAAAAAAAAAAAAAAACTTTTTTACCAAATACACAACTTTTAAAATTATTTAATTTTTAATGTTATATGTATGTATATGGTTAATATAATTTTATTTTAAATTTAATTATTTTTTTTATTTATTGATTTAATATTATTAAATTTCTAATACGTTGATTTGAGAAATTATTATATATAATATTCTAAATTATTATAATTGGTAGAATTCTTCTAGTAAAGTATAGGGTCTATACATTGCAATGAATCTTATACCTGACTTATTTCATAAATAATAAATTGCACATTTAGTAAATCATTGTAAAGCAGAATCTAATTTAAGAATTTATGTGAGCACTGGAACCTTATTCATATATGAAATAAAGTCAATATAGCTTGGTAGGTTACCTCACAGTTAATTTCAAGATAATACAATAAATTCCTGAAGGCAACCTAATGTACGCACTACCCGAGCAAATTTACATCCTTATCGCTGGGAGGAGAGCCTATATCCTCAAAAAGGGGCAGGATTTACGATAATATCTCTGTTAAATCACCGATACTTTAATCCGAAAATATTACAAAGAGCCCTGGAGACAGTATTTTTGAAGGGGCCTATAAGATTGGAGGAGGGTCGATATGTCGGGGGTAAGGAATGAATTTTATTAGGGGAAGGGGGGGGAAGGGTTGGAGGCGGGGGTGGGGCATTAGGTATTCAGGTAAGGAGGGGGCCCGGGGTGCTGTCTCATCGAAGACCGGGGATCTTTTTAAAAATTTATCTCGAGGACTCCTAGGAGGGAGATTAATGTGGCCGGAGGATATCTTGGGGAGGCGGTGGGAGGGAAGGGGGGGGAGGATCTCGCCCACCTTTTCTTTTCAACGACTTTATCTCCTCCGAGGCATCCTTTGTCCCTATTTAATGTAGACTCTGCTCTTTTGTCCCAGTGGAGGAGTGAAAATCCTAAGGTCTTCTCATTAGAATTTTTATTCTTATAATGGAGGAATGGGTTGAGGCCATAAGTCGACATTCCTATAGGTTTCATTAGTTAAATGGATTCATCACCAATACTCAAGCAGTGGTTGTGGAGGGGGAGGGGTTTATAAAGACAATTGGGATATAAAATTTACTTTCAGGCTGCCCTTTAACTAATGTTTTAGTCATTTCGATTATTAGTATTTTTTAAATTAATTATAGAGCCGAGTCGTGGAAATTGATTTTAAAAAAAAAAATTGTTTATCTCTGCTTGACGGAAAGCGTCTACTACAATCCTACTTCAACTACGTCATAATCCTACTTCGTATTCCAATCCTTAAAATAAATTTTAAAAACAGGATCAACCATTCGCAGGAATTTTTGTTTGTTTGTTTAACGTCCCTTTATGCTACTAAGGCTAATCGGACGATGCTATACAGTGGGAATCCTAAAACTTTGCCTATCCCGATATAATTAGGATATGGTTCTTTAACGAGTACCTGATCTCGCATAGGCTCAGGGCCTAAATTTTACGATCTATCCGATGGAAAGCATAGCTAAGGATTTTTTATTCCCTTTAAAAAATCCTAAGGCCATTGCGGGATGCGAACCTGCGACCTTTAGTAGGATTGCGATCCTTGGACCTTCGTCAAAATTTTGGATTTGGTTATTTTTAAATTATAGATTAGTAACATATTAAATGTTAATACATTGTATTATTGTTATTCGTCGGTGAACATAAACATACTTGTGCTGCGCCAAAAACAAATAACAAGTTTTCTTCGTTCAATATTCTATATAACCTGCAGACAAATAATTTCGAAGTTGGAATGCTATTATAAAAGACGATAAAGAAAAAACCACTTTGTGTAAAGTCGCCATATATTAGTGTTTATAAAAGAAATTTGATTTATGCTCTATAAGCGACCTGCGGCTCTTGTCCCGGTTAAGAAACCCCTCGCGGCAAAAAAGCTCTCCAACTTCGCCCCAACTTCAAACTTTTCCCACGAACAGTTCATTATCGTCCGGCTTTTCCGAGCTACCTATCCACTTTTCTTGCCACCGCCCTACCCTACCCCCATCCCAGCAGTTGAAAATCCTACAGGCACCATTCATCAAGATATAAATACATGTGCAGTCTAGTACGCGCTCTATTTTGGAGATTTATGCCTGTTCTCTCAGCAGGTTTATTCGATAATTTATAGAAGAACCAAATACCTTAACATGAAAATATTTTTGCCACTTTTTTCTTCCGACAATTAACTACAACGAGTTTTAAATGTACAAGTTCCGAAACTTTTTAGGTTTCCAATAAATAGATACTTCTTGTTTATTTATTTAACGTCGCTTTATGATACTCTGGCTAATCAGCATGGTCTGACAGTGGAAATCCTAAATTTTTCCTATCCAGATATGGTTAGGATCGATTTCTTCCACGAGTACATGATATCGCGCAGGCTCGGTACCTCCATTTTACGTCCCCTCCGAAGGACGTTTTTACTTTCGTAAAATGCAGCTCTGGAGAATCTTAGTTGATTCCATCAATGCATCTCCTATTTAGAATTACGTCTCTTGCCTATTATTGGGACTATTGGTTAGTTATAGATGGACTACTACGAGCTAATTGAGTAGCCCATCTTGACCTCCTTTATTTTAAATAATTAGATAAGGATTGACCAGTTTCCGTGTTCGTCCTACTAGGTTCATTAGTACTCTGACCCTATCCAGTTATTACTTGGAAGACTTTTTTCTCGAATCCTTCAATAGTTAGCAGGCAGGTCTCACGGGTGGGTAAAAGAACTGATTTTATCATTGCACTATACATCTTTAATTTAAGTTTTCTTAAGCTTTTTTCGGAATATTAGTATTTATATTATACCTTTTAGAACATAATAAATTATTAAATGTATAATAGAACAATGGTGATATATATCATAATACTAGGAATGTAATGTTGATTAAAGATTAAATAGAGGACGAATTCTAAAGCGGTTTTGATGGAACTGCATATAACTCTCATAGCATTCTATGAATAACCTCTGTGTTCAGCCTTAATATCAAAGGATTTCCCGGTACAGTTTCCTTGCCAAATCAGTCAACATAGTTATAGATTTCATTAATGATGAAAACGCAAGATATCCACAATGTGGACACCTGAAGGAGATATGGCAGATTTACAGAGGGTATTACAGTGCCCTGGAGCATAAGGTGCCCGATATGCGGGAATCGGAAAGCAATCTCTGAATCGAATGGGGATTCCATCAATCCTACTACTTACTCCGGGATATAGCTCTACATAAGGGAGGACATTTTCTATATTCCCTCTTCGGAAATAAGTTCTTAATATGAAATTTACTAATGTCCTCACTATTTAAATAAATTACAATATAACTGAGTGCTGCAGAAGATAAATGTATAAGAACTACAGTGGGTTGATGAGTCCCAAGTTAGTAAGGTTAAGTTTAATTTTGTGAAATAGGGTTGATTTTACTTCTATCGCTTTTGAATTACAATATATTTCACTTTGTATTTTATATTATTCACATATAAAGAAGCATAATTACAAACAACAATACTAGGTAATTTTAAACGTAAAAATTGATTAAATTTGTTTTGTTCTTTGTTCACATGGTTTTAAACTGACAAAATGTTATGAAAATACAAATTTAGTAATAGAATCACATCTTTAAGTAATAGAATTTTTTTTGAACACTTTGATTATTTTTTTTAATTAATTGTTAGCTTCTTTTTTTATCGTTTGATCAACTGTTTAATTATTTGCTGTTAGAATTACACACACTTCGCTTATGCCCTCTCAATTAAGGATAGCCACTGCATTGAGTTTAGGTCTGTCCCAAAAGGGTCTCATAAACTAGGCTATCCGATCCGCAGCTATGGTATTAAACGGTATAAATAATTCAAATAAAAATCAATAAAAATAAAGGGGAGTGAAAAAAAAATCCAAAGTTTAACATCTACTGAAATTAACGTCTTAATTTTGGGGTCTTATAAATAGACTATTCGACTTATTATAATTTAAACATTAATTAAGACCATCATTCCAAAGTATAAGTATAACGAACGAGACTGTTTCGGATTATATCTCACTTTTTTACCTTTTTTGTTAAGTAAAGATATCATCACTAATATTAGAATATAGAACGAAGAGGTGCCTAGGGGTAATACTAGTAAGCTTTAATGGGAGTTCCATAACTAATAATTCCGGGGCTGGCTCAACCGACTGGGGAGCGGACTGCATCGCATCCACAGCCTGGAGCAGCTTTATAATGCTAATGTCATCCCTATGCTAATCTCAACATTGATATTGATCTCGTACCCTTCATTTCTATTCTCATAAATTGTCTCTCATTTAAAAGAATGATGTTAAATAATGGTTGTTAAAAAAATTTATTTTTATATCTCTTAGAAAGCCTTAAACGAAAGATTACAGCGTATAACAATTTACAATATTTAATGCCAACATTATGCACATGAAAATATTAGCTTGTTTATTGTTCCTTGGATGCCTAAAACGTTTCAAGTAGTCAACGCCTAACGATTTATTTTTCAAAAATAAAGCTTTAAATTATTTTATTTTATAAATATTCTTTTAGAGTACCTACACATAATACTAAAATAAAACATTCTGAATTAATAAAGTATATGGTTCATACTGATTAATATACCAGATAAATAATAGGGTAACGTTAAACAAAAACAAACATATGGTTGTTGGAACGAACCGTCAAGGTGCATGTTTGTGACTACGATATTCGAGTACTATTTCTGCGCCGCCCCAGAAGGTTCGAGGCTGGTCTTCTTAAGACTTAATATAATGAGAGTTAGTCTTGTTCTGAAGCGCAAGTCATATGGTTACTTCTGTGCTACAAAGTTATAATTTTTTGGTAACCTGTTTAAATATTTGTTTTCATAATTATTAATTTGGCATTGACCATTGTTATTTTCTATGAATATAAATTGTTTAACCCGAGTAAGTGCTACACTAATAAGATAAATATTACTGAAAAACTAAGGTTCAGTACAATTACTTGCAATAGTACTGAAATTTAGACAGAAGCTGGTGTGTTTTTAAATATTCCAAATCTAGTATGATTGAAGTAATTTTGATAGTAAGAGCTACAGGAGCTAAAGTAAGAGCTAAATCTAGGATTAACCCAATTCTATTGATAATAAGAATGTAGTTAGGAAATTCTTCAAATGCATGTTTAACAAATATAATAGTGAAAATATTGGCCTAACATTTCCTTATAATGATAAATAATAATTGTAAAACTTATGTGGGTTTAAATAATTGTTATTAAACGGAAATAATGATTCGCAATTTCAGAGAAACATAATAACACGAATAATTAACATGGTTACAAAAGTATCAACTTTTAACGATACACTAACAAAAAAATAACCTTATTTGGATTTAGTCTGCATAAGAACAATCAAGAATTTTTCCGACAAGCATAGAACAGTTTGTTCCAACAAAAAATCTACAACTCTTTTCAATAATATGTTTTTATTGTTTAATGTTAAAGTTATTTTGCTACTAACTTAATTTAAAAATTTCTCCGATTCCATAAAAAAAAACATTCTTCTAGTATGGTATCTATGAAATAAAATTTGTAGAAAAACCTACAAACAAGCTAATTTTCACTCGTGTTACAGATAAAATGGAATCAGATTTAGATTCCGAAATTATACATATATATTAAGCTGTGTATCATTCCTTAATCCATATATGGGAATGACTCAATATTAAAAGGTTAGAAAAAATCAACATGAAATTTTATTGCCTTAGCTAAATACATTTCTGAGTTCAAAATTTATTTCGCTTTTGAAAACCCCCTAATGTTGGAACGAAATAGATTGAACATAAATTGAAATATTTTGAACTTTCCGAGAACCGATGATACTTAGGACCTGAATAATTTCTATTCTGAACTAATAATAATAAAATTAACAATATAATTCTCAGTAAATAAATTATTTATGGTCAAATTAATTTAATTCGACATTCCTCACAATAGTTTGATTTTGATAAATAAAGATTACTTGTTTACTGGTGCGGTTACTGATTTCGTATTCAATTATTAAATGTTTTCTTTGTAAATCTCCACTACTTCTTTCAGATGCCCTGCCGTACATGAATATTTTTGTGTCCTAATTGTGCCTAAATAGGCCAAAATTAGATTTGCAATAATATTTATATATATGAGAGTGTTTCTTGGCTTCATTTTCTCTAATATTTTACTACATAAATATTAATTGAGATTAATTGCATTCCAGTAGTTTTTTTTTTAATGTAGGGACTAGTTTAGTAGTTCTTTCAATGTGTTTGCTTTATTTCTTAGTTTGACAAATAAAATGTTCAAAATCAAGCTTGGTGAAAATAAGGATATTAAAATAAAAAATACTTTTAAGACTTTTTTTATTTATAAAATCTATTGAAAATAATTTCAAACCGGGCCCATATTTTAAAGAATGGAAATTTAAAAAAATGAATACAATGGAACCTTCTCATAGTATAAAAAAGAAAAAGTGGGATACAAAATAATATTCATTATTTCATATTCTAGTTTTGAAATGAGTTTCTTGAAAGAAAAGTATCAGGTTATTTCTTATTAAATTCTTGTGCTGTTTAAAGGTCACATCATCTCATTTTAATCTTAAAAACTCAACGGATCTTTTTCCTTATATTTGAAATAATTTTATTTTTAATCAAAAATGTTTATTTAAATTTCTATGAGACTTTACCTTGTTTCCTTATTATTATTATATTTTTTAACAGTACTACATTTGGAACTGAGGCTTACAGAGAGTTCAGTTTTAATTTTTTTTTTTTTTTAAGTATTTAGCCAGACACTATTAGCCAATACACCAATAGTTATACTAGAAACTAAACTAAGCATGAACAGCAAGTTTAATTTTCAAATAAACCACGGCATGAGGAAAGCAACGAATGTTTATTTTCCACTGTAATGTGTGCAAAGGGGCGTGGAGATAAGGCAAAGATTACTGTACATGAGGAAATCTGAATGCTATCCCTACGCTATGCTATGAAGCCTAAGTAGGCCTAACATTTATATGAGTGTCCTATACAAAGTCACAAATATTTACTGTCTGTAAGTAATATCATCTGTAATCAGGGCAATTCCACGTCAAATCAACACAAAAATATATCATTTTGAACCTCACCATATTAGATTTTTTTGAAATTTGGTACATGTGTACTACTTGTATCTACTAGAAATTTTTTGAAATATTACTGAGATATGTCAACCTGTTTTTGAATTATTGGTTTCTAAAGACCTCAAAAATAGGTCCAGAAACAGAAAAAATCATGATTACAAATAGCTGTAGGTGTTTTCCATATTCGACTAGGACTATGAGATTGGTGTCTTTTAACAAAGCATTCCATGCCATTTCATATAATATACAAAAATGTATATGTTGGTACTAAAGAAATTTTCTTAAAACTTTTAAGTTTAAGTTTAATTAAGTTTAAAATTTTAATTTCAATGTTCTCAAAAAGGGCATTTTTAATTTTTTTTTTAATAATAGGTCATACTGCCTATACCTATAAATTGTATATTATATGAAACGGCATGGAATGCGCAGTTAAACGACACCAATCTGATAATCCTAGTCAAATATGGAAAAGATCTACAACAATTTGTAATCATAAAATGCTAGATTTATGGAATTTATCACTAGTTTTCAATTTTTTTAGTAATGAAGAAATTTTTAACCCACTTCTATATTTAGCTGCATGAATAAATATAATAATAGCTATTTTTCAAAAACATAACAATTTTAATAGATGCCCTTTTCGAGAAAATTGAAATTAAAATTTTAAACCAGTTTTAAGAAAATTACGTAGTACCGACATATACTGTTTAGTAACGTTGTTACTATTGTCCATTCCAATGGAGATGGCAGTAGATCTCGTGCGCTGTTGCCAAATCTTCAAATCTACCCGGTTTCACGTTAAAATTCTGAAAAACTTCATTTTATTTTTTAATCTCATAATGTGCAGAATTTGATTCTCTATCAGCCCATCCTAAAGAATAAAACACATAGGACAACTCTAAAATCGCAATAAATTATTTTTCGTAATTTTTTTAAACAAGTTTTGGGAAGAGACTATTTAATTATAGATATAGAATGCAAGGCCTCAAAGTCTCGTATTATTTCAATAATGCACTTAATCATGCAGATTACATGCCAAATTTTCGCCTATTCAGGCATCTTCAGGGCTACTACAGTTTCACAAGCAAGCTAGAAACAGACTGATTCAGTCTACAAAATCTTTTCGTTTTTCATTATTCTTAAAATAATTTCATTATCCTGGCAATAACCCTGTTGCGTCCTTAAGATGATCACTAATCCATTGTACCTTAAACAAGTAGTTCCCAAGCCCTTACTGGGACAACAAGTAGCATTTCAGTTTTTGGTGTTATGATATATAACTATTATGATATATGAGAGTCCCATACAAAGTGACTTATATTCATTATCTTACGGGATCTCTGGGCTGAAAATGAAAGTAAATTTTATTAAATCAAAAGAGGAGAGGTATAGGTATAGACAACTTAAATATGCATATGAAAAGATACTTCTGTTCTAAATGGAGCATGTATGGTACAATGGTCTACATACTTCATATCACATACTCCATAGAAAATTAAACATAATTTTATTTTTAATTTTTCCTCATTCATATATTCATTATTCTTAATTCAGCTGAATTAAACATCATTTGAAATAAAGAACCTAATATAAAGAGGAGAACCAATTAACTGGAGATGATCAGTGCTCGGGACAACAGAGAGGGGGGTATTTAAGTGAAAGGAGACGATGCGACCAATTATGCAAGAGCAAGAAGCCAGAAGGAGCATAAAGAACCCTTTCACTGGAGCCACTGCTCAATGGAGGTGTAAAAGCTCCTGGAATCATTAAATCCAGGCTGGAGGGCCTCTCAATTGGTCTCCAGCCCCCTACCCCTCGTCTACTCTTCGCTAAGTCCTTTTAATAAGGAAAGCAGTTTAAGTGCGCAACCCCTTCATTACTCCCTTAATAAACAATAACTGTTCCTAGAAGTCCTCAGGGCTGAGGTTTCCAAGTCCAGTCAACATTCAAATCTTAATTATTGCTTATTTTCCTTTACTCTCCACCATCTATTAAGATTTCCTTAATTTAATTTCAAGGTTAAAAAAGACTGAGTTCGTGGCGGACGATAGGCTTGTCCGCCACGAGAGCGTTTTCAACTCTTAAGCTTTCTCCAATAATATTGTCGCATGGACAATTACTCAAGAATAGCTAAGAAGGTCATTGAACTTAAAAGACCCTGAGAGAGAGGGGCAACTCCTAGAAGAGGCAGGCCTAGGCAAGTAGAGAGGGAGTGTGTCAGACAGAGTGTGTCAGACAGAGCGAGGATAGGGATTCTAGACGGAGTCCAGGGGAAAGGTAGTCTAAGGGAAGAGAATCCGTTAGATATATTCTGGTGTTTGAGTATTCCCAAGTATTTATGAGACCCCTCATTGGTAGTCTGGACCTGCCAGGTTGTATATTGTACGATAATAAACGATGTAAATAGTTTTTACTTTAATCGATTACCACACAATCCTTGCCTAAAGATGCCTCTGTCACGATGTACTGGTAGATTTTAGAAAAGAGGAGACAATATTATTTCTTGAAAGACAAAGGGAATTTCGACGTTTCTAATTCATTTTCATTATATTAGTTCTACCAACAAATAACCCCTATCCAGGTTTACCACCAATTTGAAGGAAATGGTGAGTAATTAAGAAGTTCGGAAGACTAGAATGGTATGATTGTTATTTATTTTGAACTTTATACTTCTAAATTTCCCTCATATTTTACTATTTGAAAATCATAATAAAGTCCTGTTTACACAGTTAAATTTTGGAACCAAACGCATGTACCAAAAAGTCTTGTTTAGTTGTTGTACACAATTTAGTTTTTATTTATTTATTTATTTTTTTTTTTTTTTTTTATCACTCTTCGGTTGAAAATGCTATATTTGAATTATTAGCCCGTTAAAAAATGAACTACAGCATTTCTATCCAAAGATCGATAATAAATTTTATCATGTAAAAAGTTATGTTTGGACCATTGTTATCTTCATAGGCGGTAAAAAAGTGAAGCAACGTTTCGCAAACTTCGTTCCAAAAACTCAACCGCGGAATCAGAACTTAAGAGTTTCATTAAATTTTTACTAATAATTTATTGATCTATGGTGAGAAAAGAAAAAATTGTTTGTCGGAGAAAATCAGACTTGGAAAATATTTTAACAACTATGAGGGTTTAAATAATTTTTATTAAAGGAAAATAACACTTTACAATGTCAGACAAAGAATAAAAACTGAAATGATGTACAAGGTTACAAAAATGATCAACTTGTAACGATACAGTAAGATAAAAATAAAAATATCTCCCCTCTAGTTATGTGAAAAGACATAAGAAGAGCTAGCGAATTAGTACTATTTGAGCCTTTCAGTAACAATTTGACTAACACCAATTTTAATGCCATGCCGTCCCTCGGATAGGACGTAAAATGGTGGTCCCGAGCCTGCACGATGTCAGGTACTCGTTAAAGACCCCTATCTTAATTATACCTGGATAGTCATATCTTAGGACTTCCACTGCAGCATCGTCCGATTAGCCTTAGTGGCATAAATTGACGTTAAAACAAACAACCAATTTTAACATTTTTCAGGAAAGTACTTTCAATAGTAGGTACATCTCTTTGAAAAATTCATATCTTTTATTTTACATGTAAATTTTATTAAACTGTTATAGTTTAGTACTTCTGCCATAGTTATATAAAATAAAATAGTTTAATGACTAGATTTGTTTAATTATAAGTTTTAAATTTTAAAATATATACTAATCGTCTCACATATTTTTACTACATCAGCATTTATGGACAGTTTCTTTAAATTTGCACGAACGATTTTAACGACCTACGGTAAGAAAATGAAAAAAAGTTTTTCGGAGCAAAATAAAAATTGAAAGAGAGTAATTGCTCAAATCACTAAGCCACTGTCCAGGAGTTTTACCATTGAAATTTGAAAAATAAAGTGCTATCAGGAAAAAGACAATACCTTAGTGTGACAACGGGGGGGGGGGGGGGGTCGTTACATGCCCCTCTCAAACCTAATTCTAAATCGGCTCCTAGCACTATATCTAAAGATTTTTATTGGTTATTACAAAAATTTCAATTACGTTTTCTAACAATATTACTATTATTTATTTATTTATAACTAATTTATTTATTTATATATAAATATTTTTTTATGCTTTTAATATTTATTTATTTATTTATTTATAAATATTAAAAGCATAAAATTTTGAGGCCCCGTAACTCTCGTTTTTAGTTAAAGAATTTGGACTGTTCTTTGCAGTAGGTACATTAAGCATATATACAATCCGTTCTTAGCTGCAAATTGTGGGTATTCGTCATTTCAACAATAATAACATATACTTTTATGAAAATACTAATCTTAGAATTGTCATGCTTAGATGATAGAGACATTTAATGTTTCTTTAATATAACCATAAGACGTGACCTTCGTGCCAGAACTACCTAAATGTGTTTAGTTTTAAAATTAAACGATTTATTATTATTAAAAAATAATAATAATAGAAAGTAAAATAGTTTTATTGAAAAATAACACTATAACGAACTATTTGTAAATTTTGAAAAACAGTAAATTGTATGATGTGGGTGACACACCTCAGCATTAATATAGAGTTGATTGGATATATCGGACTCCACAAAGGGTTAATTTAGACAATTGTATTCAATTTACCCATCCTTGCTAATTTGGTCTGTTATTGCCATTTATGCAAACAAAGTTGCGTACAAATGTATCTTTATTTTTTTTTAATTTATTTTTATAATTGTCAGGTAAAAAAATAATTCTTACGTAATAATTCTTACTGCCTTTTTTTTGCATAAAATAGAAAAAAAAATTGTAATTCGCCTTTCATTAAGGCGTAGTACAGAGAAAGTCCCGATCTCCACTAAAAAGGACCCTTTAGAGTGTTTGTTTGTTTAACGTCAATTTATGCCACTAAGGCTAATCTGACGATGCTACGGTGGGAGTCCTAAATTTTGCCTATCCAGGTATAATTAGGATAGGGGTCGTTTACGAGTACCTGATATCGTACAGGATCGGGACCTCCCTTTTAAAGCGTTTTTTGTCGTTTAAGAGCGAGCAGGAGAGTAGAGCTAGGACCTAATAAAACTATTTAAGGCCCTTTCTAACTGAAAAAGATGCGATGAGAGTTCGATCATATCATGGTCACCAAATCTCTCAAAACAGACCTTGCCTATGACCCACTCTTCAGAAGTAGTACCATTTTAAAATACGATTTTTTTCCTTGCAACAGGACTTCTACAGTTTTACAATTAGGGTTTAGAATCTGGGGCGGATTTAGCACAAAATTTTGGGGGGGTCATGACCCCCCGGCTTCACACAACGTATTACGTTCCCCATGTCATCAAATTTAACTTCTGTTTTCAAATTTATTTAATGGATAATTTACTTGCAGCAGGAATGACTACGATCTACAGTGTTACGTTTATGATTATAACACCTCATTGCATTTTTCTTTAAAAATAAAAAAAAAAAAAAAATATATATAAATAGCTTGGTAGATGTAACGAAAATAAAATTCTAGAAATATGACAGGGGAAGGAATAAAGTAAAAGATGGTAAAGTAAAATAACCATCGAATATTAGGTATTTTAAATTATCTTTAAATCAGATAGACCATGCCCATCTCTTTAAATAAAAATATTTAAAATTAATTAAACGATAAACTTCCATCAATTTAAATGAATAATTTATTTTACCTTTTTCAAATCTATAAAAATTTCGGCAAGAGGGGCTATTAACATTACTATACAGGCTCTTAATTTATATAGGATATAGAAATCTATCAACTGCCTGAATTCATTCGGTAAGTTTTAAGCCGTCATCGTTATTTTGCAAAAAGCACAGATTCGCCTTGATCTTACATTCATCAAATATTGAAGCTAAGCGCACATTGAGACACTCGCGACACAGAGCAGAGCAGTTTTTGTGAAACGTGAATTAGAAAGAAACCAGAGCAGGGCAGCTCAGTTTCCTATCTACCGCACGTATTGAAAAACTGCTCTGCTCTGCTCTGCGTCGCGAGTGTCTCAATGTGCGCTCGGCCTGATAGTAGTGATTTGATTACCTGCTGTGCTATATTTTTCATTAATATTATTTTTAGAAAAATATTAATTTTTTTTTTTTTTAATTTAATATAAACCAAAACAATATTTGTTAAACCGTATCTATTGTAGAAGATAAATGGATGTAGAAAGGAGCCCAGTAGAACATTCACAACAGATGAGACTGAAGCGGGCCAAAGAGTTTTTTGGGAACAAGGCGAGGATCATCTAGCAAATGAAACAGATTCATCATGTTTTTTGCACCAACAACGCTCACGCTCAAAGTTCCTGTATTCCTCCCCCCCCCCCCCCCCACCACCACGTCCCACCTCACCCCTACAACACCCCTCCTAACCCCTACTCGACAGAAATCTTACAGATAATCCTCTCAATACAAATACAAAGAACTTGTCCAGTTAATCATAAAAATGCTTGAAATATAAATATGTATTTGATTTCGCATTGAAAATTTAATTAATTTTGTATTGAAAATATTAATGTGACATTAATATTTAAAATTATTGAAAAGGGTTATATTCATTGTAAATAAGTTTAAAATTGATAAAAAAAAAGTATCGAACCGCAGAAGCAGTGGACCTTGATCTTGATAGTTTATTGTGATTGCTGTATATTTCAGTTGAAAAGCTTGACTTAATACTTGAAATTGATCGGACAATAGATTAAGAAGATATTGACTACAATGTTTTGAAATAGTTATTTCCAAAGGATGATTTAAGGATATATTGTTCAAAAAATAAATAAGGAAAAAATAAAATAAAAGACCCAGTATGCCAATTATCAATGCAGATAATGTCAAATGATTTCATATTCGGTTTACCTGTGGTGCAGTGGTTAGCATGGCAACCTACAATACTTAAGGTCACTGGTTTACGTCCCGCGGTGGCCCTAGGAATTTTTAATGGGAGCAAAAAATCCTTTGCTATGCCGTCCCTCGGGTAGGACGTAAAATAAAGGTCCCGCGCCTGTTCGAACTCAGGTACTCGTTTAAGATCCCTATCCTAATTATACCTGGATAGGCAAAATTTAGGGCTCCCAGTGTAGCACTGTCCGATTAGCCTTAGTGGCATAAAGTGACGTTAAAACAAACAAACAAACAACCAATTTTAACATTTTTCAGGAAAGTACTTTCAATAGTAGGTATAGTAGCATAAAGGGACTTCAATCTAACAAACAAACGGTTTCATATTATTCCCCAAGTAAAGTTATTTTTTTGTTTGTTTATTTGACGTCAATTCATGCTACTATGGTTAATCGAAAGATTCTAAAGTGGGAGTCCTAAATTTTGTCTAACCAATTATAATTGGATATTTTTTTTCCTTAAAATATAATCTTAATTATAATGTGGATAAGGAACTTTAACGAGTACCTAACAGCGAACAGGCAGGAGGCCTCCATTTTACGTCCCTTCTGAAGGACGGCATAGCCAAGGGTTTTTTGCTCCCTTTAAGAAATCAAAAGACAACCTGCCGAGCTACGGACCCGCGAGTGGTGGCGGGGAGTGTTTTCCCCTTCATCATTCTCAATTTTCACTATCGTTTGTTTTGCTCGAATATTTCCCAACAGGTTCATAGAGTAAATTGAAGATTTGTCTTAAGGGAAACAAAATGATTAATACTTAAAGTTTAAAAAACCACAACATTAAAATTACAGAACTCTCCGATCACAATAATCGATAGCTAAGGAACAAATCCTTTTATATACTCAAGTCCATCAAATAAGAACTTAATAAGGTACAATTAAGTTCTTAAACGTTACTTAAGACAAAAGACAGTTCCTAAGATAAATTTCAGTTGATTAGAGGCCTCAAATTTCTTTGCCTGTTACACATGGCCTGAGGTGAAATCACATAAGATCCAGGACCGATTGAGGTAACAAAGGATTTACTCCTTCGTTAGCATAATGATAGCACCTAAGCTGATAATTGGGCTAACACATGACAAAGTCCTATCTTGTCCTAAAGTCCTAAGGATCTTAAGATATTAATATATATATATATATATATATATATATATATATATATATATACAGAGAGAGAGAGAGAGAGAGAGAGAGATTGATGGTTTATTATATGTGTAATAATACATAAATAATAAATTATTATCCTTTTCATTTTTTCTTTTGTCTTTTACACTCTCTTTTTTATCCTAATATATGAAAATAAAATTAAATAAATGATTCTTAAAATTAAAAAAAAAGGTATGGAAGGTTTGAATAAAAATAAAGATATGATAGGTTATCTTTCACTTTATCTTATCCTTTAAAAATTCTTGAAATAGTTCATTGGAATGAATAAAAAAATATGACCATTTATTAATAATCAATCGTTGTTTATTAACTTTTCTTTATCTCAAAGTTATTTTTTAAGGCCGTTAAAAATATGATAAGATAGGTACTGATATGATTATCTTGGTACACGTACATATATGCACGTTAATACCAAGATAAACTGAAATCTAATCATTATTACTTATTAAATACGAAAGGGGAAATGGCATAATGCGTCTGGACATTTTCCCTTCGGTATTCAGCAGGGGTTACCAAACTGATATGTACTAAGTCATCCGCCTTTGAAATGAAAATTTCTGAGGCCTTCTTACGTTTTAACTGTATGGGTGTATGGCAAAAAAAAAAGAAAGTATTATATTGAAAACATTGAGGAAAAATTAATTTGGATCTTAGTCTCCACTAATTTTATTATTATTAATGAATAAATAAGTAATTGATCTTATTTTACAAAAAATAAGTTTAGTTAGAATAATCTGTAACGCAAATTAGTTTTAATGGATTGTGTACTTAATGTTTAACGAAGAGGGATTTTATTTTTATTTCCATGTTGTATCGCGACCCCCACCTGACTTGTCTTCACGCCCCCCAGTTTAGGAACAACAGATGTAAAGGATGAAAGTGAAGGTAAAGAAAGTATTGAGTTCATCCGGTTTTAAGCATCGCATTGTTTTGTATCACTTAACCTAATCAAAGAAAACTGAACCCAAAGTTATTAATAATATCCTTTAACGAGTTACAGTATTGTAACGTTAAATCGATAAGTAAATAAAATAAAAAACATATGGCGTAACCTCCCGGACCGCTCGTTGGAACAAAATAAGCGGTTGGAACAAACTGTTTGGGTCTAGATCATTCTACGGCCTAGTCCACAGAGACGTAGATCTGTCTACATTGTTCTAGAATGATCCAGGCCCCACTATTTACGATATAAATAAGGGGCAGAGACTGAATGAGTCGGAGTTGAAGTCTGTGTCTTGACTGTGTTGCTCAAGTCATATGATTGTGTGTGATAAAGTTATCAATTTTGTAACCTGCTCAATTGTTTAAGTTGTAATAATTCGTTGGCATTTTTATAACTGTATATTTCTGTTAATAAATATTTGTTACCCACATAAGTGTTACAGTATAAAATTAAAAAATGTTAATTTATGAAGCTCTGAATAGCGCCACGATAATCACTTTCTCAACAAAAATGACGAATGATGTTGAAACAAGGAAAGATAATAATCATTGAATTCAAACAATTCGTTAAAGTTAAATTGATTCAGGCGAATGACTGAATGTTTGCTCAATCAGAAAATAAAATTTAATTCCTCTCTTACAAAAGAGATGTGGGCCATTCCTAGAAATTTTAAATTAACATCCTGGCTATCTGGATATGAAGGGGTTCAGTACTGCAATATTAGAGTGAAGCCTCTCTCGTAAATTCTCGGTATATAAAATCAATACTGAGGATGTATCATACTAAAAATACTTAAATACTCACCAAATACCTATGGATCTAAATAAGAATTATAAAATATTTAACTTTGAAGATCGCATACAATTATGAAACAGAAAGCCGTATACAAGGTTCTCTCTGGATTTAATCTCTACAGTATTTATTCATCATACTAATCCCAAACCAATTTCATGTAGATAACCTTTGACATTTAGAGACATATTCGATTTAAAATAGCTTTGAGTTTGGTATTCCATCGCATTTCTACAGTTTTTGTTTTTTTAGTATCGATAAAGAATTCATCCTCATTTGTCCAGCATAAATTGTAGATTCAAAATAACAGGTTTAAAAAAATAAGAAAACGAATTATGATTATCTGTAAATAATTTAATAAAGTTTATTTCCATCTTTTATTTATATATGTATATTTATATCCAACAAACAAAATATGTATCCGTTGTAAATAACAAGAAACAAAGAGAAAAGCTATTCCCACAGCTTAATAATAATAGGAATTGGAAGCACGAAACTTACCTGCTCTAAGTGTTTTAAGCATATATCTGAAGTATACCGAGAGAAAAAAACATTTCTATCTTACTCACCTGGGTCAGTTTAGAGAAGATACCTAGGTATAGCTAAAAAGACTGTGCATTATAGTATGCATGTAAAAAGTACAGGAGAAGTAAATGGAAATCGATCAAATATTTAACCAAATGGAGCCTTAAATGTCCTTTTTCGTAATATTAAATAACATCGGTTGAGTTCACCAAAATTAAAGAGATACTACTACCCTGAAAAGAGGATTCAAGATTCTCATTTCCGATCTGTGCATATGAATTTCCTGAAACTAAGTCGAGTGATAAACCTTTTTTAATAGTTTCCAGTTTTCTTATTCGTTTACTTTTTTAATGGTACAGTTATCAATTTAAAAGTTTAAACAGACTATAAGTGTATAATGAATAACATAATACAAATATAACATATAATATAATATAACAGATGGTACCCGATCCACTCCTTAATTCTGCTCCTTGATTCTCCCTATTCTGCTTAACCCTTAGAAGCATACCTGAATAAGTAATTTATAAGCTATATTAAACGACGATATTGAAAAATGTGTATGACTTAATTCGTTGAAAATGTAAAACATGACAACGACGCCTGACAAACAATATAACTTATTATATATTTCATATTAAAGCACATATCTATTCAGAAATATAATTAAATCAGTCATAGAAAGGAAGAAGAAATCATAATACTGGTGTCTGAGGCAAACTTACAATATCTAGGATGAAAACCACTACAATACCTTGAATATCGTCACCTACACCAACAATTAATGTTAAACTATCTGAGAGTCAACAAACGTACACCTAAGTACACTTAGGTGCCAAGAGATAGTACTGAGATAAAAAATAAATGTGTTTCATCAAAGGAATGCGGTGCAATTGAGGGTTAATGGTAAGGTTGAATAGTTTCACCTCCACTTAAAGGAAATAGAACTTATCTTTGACGTAGATAAATTTAGAATCTCTCTTAAACGTATCTCTTAAATGTAGATAAATTAGAACTTATTATAGACGTAATATTTATCCAAAGGACTCCGTAATATGTATGCATTATTGAAAGTCTTACGAGTTTTCTACAAAGGCGTTTTCTTGTTCCATTGTCGGTATATATTATAGGGGTACACTGAATAATCTCATCGGGCAAAGCTTGATATTCCCACGTCCCTCTCGAAAAATTCTAATAATCTCATTTGAAACGCAACACGTTTTAAGAGTGCTTTTTTGGGATAGGGCTCCGATATAGAATTCCTCAGGGGCGGAGGGATCAAAGGCGGTCCCGCCACAAGAGGATGGTCCCCCCACAGGCATCTCCACCACCAAGCCCCGGTGGCCCCGTTCGGCATCCAGTTCCAAATATCGGCTTTGGTTACTGTCCTCTAAAGATCTCTTTGAATAAAATAACCAATACAATAGACAAACTCTAATTAAAACTCATAGAGGTCATTTCAGGATTATAGGCATGAAAACACCAACCAAATGAGCAGTTAATTGTAACTAAATTAGAAAAAACTAATTATTACAATCGAGATGCAAAAGGGGGAAAAATCCAAATTTGAACATTTTTCAGGAAACACCATAATATGTGCATCTTGTTAAGATTAAATCCGTGATCCGTGAAAGTGACTTTAACTAGTAACAATTCCCTTCGGATACTTTCCCTTAAGTTTATCATGCTTTTCAAGAGGTTAACCATGCTAATTATTAAAGCGGATACCGACAGTATAGAAAACATAATAATACGGAACAAGACAAAAGCGGATCTACTCCCCCTTGCATCTTGACGACTCAATTATTAATTTAAGTATTTATTACTTTCACTTACGTATATATGAAATATATAGTAAGGAAAGTATTGCGATCGTGGAAAGTTTCGACTTCCGGTTTTCAACGGAAATACACGTTTTGGGGTCCCCTGAGTCAAAATGACCAAGTCCCGCGAAATGGTCTGTGTGTGTGTGTGTGTGTCTGTGTGTGTGTGTGTGTGTGAACAGACTAGCTCAAAAACTATAAACCGTGCGATCCTGAAATTGGGTATTTAGTGTAGGTATATGCCCGCGATGTGACAGCATAAATTTCATCAAAATTAATTAAAGGGAGGGGGTACCTTACTTAATAACTTTTTTGGTTTTATTCGAATTTCTCAAAAACGGCTCTAACGATTTTTATTAAACTGAGTATTTGATGTATTGATATGCCCGAGATATGACTGTAAAAATTTCATCAAAATTGATTAACCGGAGGGGGGACTTTACTTAATAAATTTTGTAACATTTTCACGTGTTTTTTTTATTTACTCTAAATCGGCTTTAACGATTTTGATCAAACTGGGTATTTGATGTATGTATATGCCCGAGATATGACTGTTAAAATTTCATTAAAATTGATTGACCGGAGGGGGGACTTTACTTAATAAATATTGTATCATTTTCACGTGTTTTTTTTATTTACTCAAAAACGGCTTTAAAGATTAAAAAAAATAAGATATGAATGTAGAAAAATGTTTGACTTTGGGAAATGATATTTAACAAAACACGTCAATTTCTAATCTAAGTAAGTTGGTAAGTGAAAGTTGTGTGTTGCGCGCAAGCAACAGATTTTTTTTTCTTTGTTACAGTCAAAGATAGTTGGTATCCGGTTTTAACACTGATTTGAACTTTTATTGTTTCCAGTAATGTGTGAAAGTGCGGAATAACTAAAAATTTTCCTTTTGGGGAAAGGAAAACAGTGAGGTAACTTCTGTGTGGACATCAGATATTCCCTTACCAATTACTTAGTTACTTTAATGCTTTGCTTGAATATTTTTTAAACTCACTAATTACGAATAAAAAAAAAAAAAAAATTTGCTACCTTCTTGTGTAATGATATTTAAATCTACAGAGTAAAAGGGAGAGGAATTTGTCTGGCAAGTGGTACTTGTGGTGACTGTGGTGGTAGTGATCCTTCCTGACAACACTGACAGCAACCTGATATTGCGGGTGCTTACTACCCCCTTAACTTGAATAAGAGTATTAAGAATTCCATTCATATATATCTTTTATTTAAATACTAACTGATCAAGGTGAGAATAAACCCAGAACATTTCAAACCTGACACATTTTTTAGACACATTCCCCAACTAATTCCAAACTTACTATTTTATCCAATATTTTTTCTCTCACACCACCTGTAAATAAGAGATTAAATGGTTCCTTAACTAATTGGCTAGTGTTCTTTCGGATGCCATAATCCTCCGATGAAGGATGACTACCTTTATAGACCATATATCGAGGCAATATATCAGAAAATAGACTTTCTACAGCAGTGTAAGCCCTGAAGGAGTGATTCTTGAGAATTTTTCGCATCTACGCGAAGAGAATAATAACTTCATTTTATTCTTGTAGAGAAAAATAAATCTGTACTAGGATCGTTGTTTAGTAATTAAGTAGGGTCCATAACAATAAATTACACCGTAATACGCAACATGCACTATAATGCACTAGTGAGGTTGAATTCGTTATTTGCTATGCGGATTTTGAGATCGCTAAAGCTACAGAAGTTGCTAGAGTTCAATGGAAAATTCTTTTAAGAAATAAATAGCTGACTAAACACATACAAAGGGGGATATAATGAAATAGAAATGGTTGGGGGCGATAGTCAAAATAAGTAACTCTCAGATGTGTGTTTTACATATTTAATGTGTATATAATATGCCCACGTTTCGACCCGAATTTAAGGCCCCCCTTAGGCCCAATGCACACGGACGACACTTTTCTGCGATGCGGACTATAAGCCAGGTTAGGGGTACCTGGAGTATAAGGCCCGATGCACACGGACGACACTTTTCTGCGATGCGGACTATACGCCAGGTCAGGGGTACCTGGAGTATAATGGTAAATCCGGTCGGTCCATTGTACTCCAGGTACCCCTGACCTGGCTTATAGTCCGGATCGCAGAAAAGTGTCTTCCGTGTGCACCGGGCCTAATGGTAAATCCGGTCGGTCCATTGTACTCTAGGTACCCCTGACTTGGCTTATAGTCCGCATCGCAGAAAAGTGTCGTCCGTGTGCACCGGGTCTTAGGGCTCTCGCCGGTGGTGCCAAAGGCTCTTGGACTTTGACGATAAGGTAGTTTGAAGTTAAATATGTAAAACTTAGATATGAGTGTTGATAATTTTCACCCCAACCATTTCCACCATTGATTTTATCTACTGACAACTATATAAATTGTAACAAAAATATATATTTTTCTATTTTTGTTTTTAAGTACCTAAATACCTATCTCTCTTCCTCAGTCCCCCTCCCATTAGCTATAATAACATTTTATGGACTTATTGTGCAACTGTCTTCCCGCCCTTCATGCTCTAGGTTAGTTATATGAATGGAACAACATATTTTTGTCTTAAAGCGTCAATCATCGGATCTAAATTGAGCATCTACATCGTAATTTACCTTAGCCTAATAACTACGATAGAATCAACGGGTTTGGTTAATCATACTTCATACAAAAAATATAACATATAATGAATTATTCAACTTGAGGGGATCTGCGATGAATTTATATAGGATTCGTATTGATAAAAATCAAAATATTTCCATTAATACAAATCCATGCTCTTATAATCTTTAAAATAAATTTATTCCTATTTGCTCGAGACAAAATCAATATAACGAAAACGGCGCTATGCGGAGCTATACATACGCTGCTGCGGCCTGATTCATAGATGAATATTTATAAGCTTCGATATTAGTTGCGGCTAATCACATATAACAAGCTCTGTATAATCCATCGAATTAAAAACTAATTTTTAAAGTTATTAAATATTTATTTTTAAATACATTATTCTTAAATAATGTATATATTGTACATTATATTATATAGTACGCAGTATACTTCTTTACAATTTATTGTTTTTAAATATTTATTTATGTATAACAATTATATAATGTTAGTTCTGTATTTATTTTTTATTAATCTTTTATATGCAGATATTACTTTGTGTTTATTGTTATGTAAATTTCCAAATACTTAAGTGTTACAGAATGTGACATTTTTTGTATTTCTTCGGGACAGAGTTAAGCATATTTGTATTTATAAATACCAATAAAGATATATTCATAATGCGATTTTTTTATATGAAATGAATTCAAATTTATTCATATCACATTGTTTGTATTCAAAAATTTTCGTGTAAATAAAATTTTATTCATACCAAATTATTTGTATTCACACATTTTCATGAATTGTTTGAGCACTATACACAAAATTTATTAAATTATTATAATTAACTGTATTATACTATATGTAAATTTATTTTACTATAAGTTAAAATCTGTTTCTTGGTTTTAAATCTTTAAGTATCATTTTAAGAAAAATAGTATATAATACATTCACATTTAAAAATAATTTTTAGGGCTTAAAATGAATATTTATTTGTTCTAAATTATTCAACCTGATTTTTAATTTTAAAATCATGCTTGATTTACAAATAAAAATTTAAACTGATCTTTGATTTATATTTATTTGATAAAAATAGTTATATCTCATTGATTTCCTATTCTCAATCTAGCTTTGATTTTCTCTTCAATCTTCTTTTCCCGAATTAGCAAATAAAATAAACTTCTCTGCGACTTCAAACCATCACAATTTCTACAATTAGCTGTAATTTTTACTTTCACTTACCTATATATGAAATATATAGTAAGTGGAAGTATTGCGATCGTGAAAATTTTCGACTTCCGGTTTTCAACGGAAATACACGTTTTGGGACCCCCTGAGTCGAAATGACCAAGTCCCGCGAAATGGTCTGTGTGTGTGTCTGTGTGTGTGTGAACAGACTAGCTCAAAAACTATAAACCGTGCGATCATGAAATTGGGTATTTAGTGTAGGTATATGCCCGCGATGTGACACCATAAATTTCATCAAAATTACTTAAAGGGAGGGGGTACTTTACTTAATAACTTTTTAGGTTTTTTTTCGATTTTCTCAAAAACGGCTCTAACGATTTTGATTAAACTGGGTATTTGATGTATGTATATGCCCGAGATATGACTGTAAAAATTTCATCAAAATTGATTAACCGGAGGGGGGACTTTACTTAATAAATTTTGTAACATTTTCACGTGTTTTTTTTATTTACTCTAAATCGGCTTTAACGATTTTGATCAAACTGGGTATTTGATGTATGTATATGCCCGAGATATGACTGTTAAAATTTCATTAAAATTGATTGACCGGAGGGGGGACTTTACTTAGTAAATTTTGTAACATTTTCACGTGTTTTTTTTATTTACTCTAAATCGGCTTTAACGATTTTGATCAAACTGGGTATTTGATGTATGTATATGCCCGAGATATGACTGTTAAGATTTCATTAAAATTGATTAACCGGAGGGGGGACTTTACTTAATAAATTTTGTAACATTTTCACGTGTTTTTTTTATTTACTCTAAATCGGCTTTAACGATTTTGATCAAACTGGGTATTTGATGTATGTATATGCCCGAGATATGACTGTTAAAATTTCATTAAAATTGATTGACCGGAGGGGGGACTTTACTTAGTAAATTTTGTAACATTTTCACGTGTTTTTTTTTATTTACTCTAAATCGGCTTTAACGATTTTGATCAAACTGGGTATTTGATGTATGTATATGCCCGAGATATGACTGTTAAGATTTCATTAAAATTGATTAACCGGAGGGGGGACTTTACTTAATAAATTTTGTAACATTTTCACGTGTTTTTTTTATTTACTCAAAAACGGCTTTAACGAAAATAAGATATGAATGTAGAAAAATGTGTGACTTTGGGAAATGATATTTGACAAAACACGTCAATTTCTTATCTAAGTAAGTTGGTAAGTGAAAGTTGTGTGTTGCGCGCACGCACCAGATTTTTTTTATCTGTATTTATTTCCAGACCGAGTTCTTTACCAGTTTTCATCAACGCTTTCGTATTTAAGTATTTTAGTTTCCTTTTGATCAACCACCGGCAGAACCGAGCACGAGTATATTTTCAACCTAATTCAAGCCTTTTCCGGTACGTAATGAATTTTTTTTCTTTTTTTTTTTTCTAGGTTGCAATGACTCTAATCACGCCGAGATTATTGTATGGTACTTGGATCACATCTTCCAAATTTCTTATTTAGATGGTGAAAGTAGCAAAAAATAGTAGGTTAGTATGAAAGTGTGGAATTTTCGATCTATGCGTTAAAAAAAAATGGATGTACTACAAATTATTTAAATTTAAAAAAATAGCGTACAGTTAGACATATAAATTACAGCAACATGACTTTAATGAAAAACTAATCGAATGTTTTTTTAGCTCGATATCGTTCAGAAAATGGAACAATAAATTGGTTGTATTAGTTTTTCTTAAAGACGCATTAAAACAGCCCCAAAATTCTTAAACGAAACTTCGAACCAACCTTCATCAAGCCATGAAATTTCCTCAGTCTGTTCCAGGAAAAAGAAGAAACAAAACAGAAGAAGAAAACAACAAACTAAAACGAATGCCCAGTTAGGGCTCGTTATACACTTCGAGGCGAAAGTACTTTATTGCGATAAGGTGGAAAAACACAGAAAGGAAATTTTTCTTTCAAGAACGGCAATTCTTTTATAAAGGGAAGTAAAGAATAAATTATCGGTAACCAATTGAGCGGCGATTGGAAAAGAAAAGTCATTTGTCCTTTTTCCCAACGGAAAATACCAGAAAGAAAAATCCCTTCAATTAGAGTTGTAAAAATACACCAGAGAGGGAACTCTTTAAATGGTTTAAAGAAGAAAACGTTCTGATATTAATTAGCTGTTTCTTGGTTTTGTGATGGTTTATCACTTGAAACACCTCGCTCCCCAAACAGACATGTACCGGCTTTCTTAAATAATCGTCTAGTTTCTATTTTTTTTTCTCCGTCTCACAAGTATAATTTCCCTTTCAAATTCTATATTTCCTAGCCAGATTATGAAAGAGATAATGATTACAAATTATGAACCAGAGGTTATTCCATGTTAAAGCACCTGATCATTACAACCACTTCCTCATATTTTGATTTATTTGCCTGTTATGCTTCTAAAGCTAATCGGACGATGCTACAGTGTAGGGATCTTCAACGAGTACCTGACATCGTACAGCTCGGGACCTTAATTTTACGTTCTATCCGAGGGACGGCATAGCTAAGGATTTTTTACTCCCATTAAAAGGGCCACCTTAGGACGCGATCCGTTTAGTATTGTAGGTTGCCATGCTAACCACTTTTAAAGTATTTAGGTGATCCTACTTTTAGAGTAATTTTTTTGTCCTTATCATATCTACTTTTTGTTTAACGTTTTGGATAAAATCAACCAGAACTCCAAAGTCACCTCCACCAGTATTAGTCGGTTGGGTATTCCGCAATAGTTTTGATTTGATTGTCCGGTAAAATTCTTGTGCTTGGGGGAAGGGGTCGAGGTATTTTGTAAGGCTCAATTAATTGTTCAAATAAAAATTATAAATATTATACAAAGTCTGGCACCAGGGTCTTCTCTTTAAACTAAAGACCATATTACCTTCCACTTATTATCTGATTCTTCAATCTTTCCTCTTCGATAGATTTTTCTCCGTCCGGCAGGGTTCGGAAATTTCTTCAATTTATCCAGTCTTGGCGGGAGTACCCCAAGGCTCAATACTAGTACCTCTACTCTACATCATTTACACGCACGACATACCTATTAACAACGAGACATTGACTACAACTTACGCTGATGATACTGCAATTATCACGAAACATCAGGACCCAACACAGGCTTCATTGACATTACAACATCACTTATACAAATTACACGAATGATTTCAATTATGGAAAATTAAACTCAATCATGAAAAATCAAAACACATCACATTCACTCTTAGAAAACAAATCTGCCCCCCTGTTCATATAGACAACAACCAAATTCCGCAGACAGACTCAGTACACTATCTCGGACTCCTTTTCGACAGAAGGATGACATGGGGCCCACATGTAAAAATGAAAAAAAGGACTCTTGACAAAAGACTCAAACTTCTCTACCCGCTACTTTCTAAATCATCAAAACTGAAACTGAAACAAAAAGTAAATACGTACACTTACTTACTAAAGCCCATATGGACATATTCCTCACAGATATTCGGCATTGCTAAAAAGACTCACTTACAAAAACTTCAAACTTTTCAATCAAAATTGTTACGACTTATCACAAAATCACCCTGGTACGTGACTAACAAAACTTTACATACAGACCTCCATATACCAACAGTCGACCAGCACATAACGACGCTATACAAAAGATTTTTTAATAATTTAAACGGACACCCAAATAGTCTAATCAGTAATATGGCTGAAGTACGGATGGATACGAGAAGACTAAACAGGCGCTGGATGAGAGATCTGCTCTCTTAGATAGCCAAGGTAATTGAATCAAGCCAGGAAGTGGGTGCTGTTGGGTGCTTTCCCTCCTCATGCCTGACATGTCATCATTTCCCAATACCGTCATCTCATTCACTGATTGTCAGCACCTTGCTGACAGGTGCGAATCAATTATTGAAGTAAAAAAAAAAATAAAAATAAAATAGATATTTAAAAGTTAAAATATGTTTTTATACAATTCTTAGAAGTTTAGTAAATAAAATTAAATTTCATTTACAGAAGGATGACTTGGGGCCCACATGTCAAAATGAAAAAAAAGACACTGAACATACGTTTAAAAATACTTTACTCACTTTTTTCTAAATCTTCTAAATTGAAAATCAGACAAAAACTGAATACATACACCTACTTACTTAAACCCATTTGGACATACGCCTCACAGATTTTCGGCTCAGCTAAAAAGACGCACTTACAAAAATTGCAAACGTTCCAATAAAAAATTTTGAGACTAATTACGGACGCTCCCAGATACGTAAGTAACCAAACTCTACATACAGACTTACAACAACCGACTATCCTTTTTTTTTTTTTTTTTTTTTTTTTTTTTTTTTTTTTTTGTCCTTGACGAATAGAAAACATCCCTTACCACCCCGTGAGAGGCGATGGTACATTTTTTTAATTTGTTATCATATAAATTTGCAGACTTTCAACACTTTATAAATAAACTAAATCACCAATCTAATTTACCTATAAATAAACTGATTTTACAAAAGCCAAAACTTTTAAATCAGATTTTTTTTCAAATCTAAGAATTTGGACTTAACATCATTTTTAATGATTTTTATTCAGCTTGTCCTGCCTCTTGTGCGCGCATGAGGATTTCCTTTAAATATTCATAGCAAAATCTTTCGAGTACTAATAAGTTTTGCTCCTCCTTCGTGCTTATTGTCCATGTTCGTATACCTCATATTAAAATGAAGGGGTCACCTATGGTCTAGTGGTTAGCATGGCAACCTACAATACTCAGTCGCGGGTTCGCGTCCCGTGGTGGCCCTAGGATTTTTTAATGGGAGTTAAAAATCCTTGACTATGCCGTCCCTCGGATAGGACGTAAAATGGAGGTCCCGTACTTGTCAGGTACTCGTTAAAGATACCTATCCTAATTATACCTCGATAGGGAAAATTTAGGACTAACACTGTAGCGTCTAATTAGCCTCAGCAGCAGAAAAGGGCGTTAAACAACAAAGAAACCTCAAAATGAATGTTTTGCTTTAGCGTTTAGTTTTTTAATGCTAATTATTATTAATACATTAGTAATTAAATTTTGCGAATATAATCAAGAATTGCAATAAGATATTAAATAACCTGGTTAATAAGTACTTTTATTATTCGTAACAACTGCAAAGATAAAATTAAACATGGCTTAACATACGACTGAATAATTAAATGTTCAACGGAGCGGAATTCATTATATTAGCTCTATCATCCTTCTTTGATACAACGAACGCTTTAAATTATTCTATTCTGTTTAGACACGTTAAATTTTATAATTATAATTAATAAGATATTTATCTATTTAATGCATTGCTGATTTTATAGATAGATGATATATTTACGTATACCTCCAAGAGCGTAGATGTCAAAGAACCTCAAGTCTATACGTGTGGAGCGAAATTTCTTCTTTTTCTGTATTACTCAAAGAAAGTCCTAATAGAAATAAAATAACAATTCATTGTTGGTTTATATGTTGTGGTTAACAAAGGAGAAAATGGTATATAAATAAAGAAGTTTTGTGCATTACAATTTAATTACGTGGTTTAGTATGAAGACAGACAAAAAGAAATGTCGCCACTTATATGTCATACCATTATTGGATGGGAAACCATACACAATAGCAGATGATCTCACAGAAAACACTGGGGGAAATAAGAAAAAAGCTAACAGTCCTTTTTCAAAACCATCAATATTATTTCTCGTGTTTTTGTAAAAACTCTTCTGGAAAAAGGAAGATGCGGAAGCTGTTAGCCGGGACTTAGCCCGGGATCAGGATGGGATCCCGGGGGAGAGCTTTTTGTTTTTAATGGTCTTCTCTTACCATGTCGATCCATCCTCGCTCATATATCTCACAGGCAATCCGAGAACTGATATTTCCTATCCCTATTGTGTGCAAACTTTGAGGAATCCTATCAAGGAAACACTATTTAAAACTAGATTATATGACAAAAAAAATTAATGACGGTGTAAAGTTAAAGAAGTGGGGGATCCGGAGGATCACTATTGAATGTACTTTGCAGAGTTTCTTCCAAATCTGAGAAATCTGGACCAAGACGAAAAGGATGGTTGTTGTTCAGTACAAGAACCAGTTCAGGTCAGGAGTGGAGGAAGACTCAACCATTATCACACGTGTAATGGCGGTAAGGTAAGAGAAGATACAAGTGGGTGCTAAACCAAAAATTTGTCGAATTGAAATTAGTTCCATGCTATGATGAAAAAATGATCTTGCAGGATAGTAGAAATCCAATACGAACATCCAAGACATTTATCAAAGTCCTGTACCCGACAAATTTAATAGTCAAGGTTTGGTGGGCAAATATTAGTTTTATCAACTTAAGTCGTCGGCTGTTTCAGCGTCTTTGCCCATCAGGCTTTATATACATACATATATATGAAGTAATGCTTCATTTAATTAATATGCTGATCTCTATCTTTTTTTACGCTTCACAACGTTGTACAAATAGGTCTCTGTTTGTTGATAGCAATTATACAGTTCTATTGTATAACGTTCAATTAATACATTCCCCGTGTAATATATGTTCCCATCGGTGCTAAATACACAATCCCTAGCAAATACTCAGCCCTATTTTCCATATTGCCTCTGTTTATGTCACATTAAATACTCGCCCTTAAGTTTCAATAGCAGACACCCAACCGAATAATAAACGCTGGTCACTTTGAGTTTAAAAACCTCACTAATGAATTGTCGATATTGATAGAATTAGTCAAAAAATATCCGCCTAATAAAATAATAACAATCAAAGATCTTAATATCATTTTTATTAAATTTAACTAAATATTAAAGATATGTAATTGTGCCGCCTTCGGATCGGGCACTGCCAGTTCACCCATGGCTACCTTCTCAGAGGTCTGGAGGCACCCACATGCCAAAAATGTGACAATGTTGCTCTGAAGGTTAAGCACATTTTATTAGATTGTCCTCAATGATCTCCGGAACAAACATAAGGAAAAAACGCTACCAGAATTGTTAAAAGACAAGGATACAAAAATAGTCACCCTATTGCATAACCTAAAAGAAACAAATTATTATAGCCTAGTTTGACAGAACACAACGCCAATGACCCTAAAGGGTAGAGGCTAAAAAGAAGAAGAAAAAAAAAGATATGTAATTAAAAATCTGGTGTGATGCGCGCAACACGCAACTTTCTCTTTCCAATTTACTTGGATTTTTTTTATTTTTTTTTTAGATGTTACTCAAGCGTTCGATAGGGTTTGGCACCAAGGCCTTCTTTTCAAACTGAAGCCTATTCTTCCCAGTACATACTATTTAGTCTTGCAATAATATCTGTACGACCGCTTTTTCTCTGTCCGCCAGGGATCAACCTCATCAATAAAACCAATCTCTGCAGGCGTCCCACAAGGTTCAATTCTTGCCCCACTCCTGTACTTAATATATACAAACGACATACCAACAGACAATAACATACTAACTGCGATATATAATACACTATAGAGGAAAGTGCCCTATTACGGGATACTTTTTTTAATATTTAATTGGTTGGCTCTAAATTGCTTAGACAATTCAAAAAATGTTGTTTTACATTAAGCAGTAGTAGTAGACCCCATCAAAAATTAAAAACATCCCATATCTCCTTTTTGAAGTTTGTAATCATGGTTAATGTGAGATAAGTAAAATTTGTACCTTTTGAATATAGGCTCTTAATATGGGATAGGAGGGGTGTCTTAATATGGGATACATATCACGTATTAAGGACAAGACCATGATATAAAATAGAATATATAAAGGAAAATTTGTTTATTATACAGAAGATAATCAAAAATTAATATCCTAAATAAATAATTGTTTATTATCATGTTCCAAAAAAAAATCTAATTTTTTTGATCATTTTCAAATAATAATCAAAGATTTTTGCACAAATTAAGAAGCAAGTTAGTGGATGATGAGGAGCTTTACACACAGCCCTCATGGCAGTACACTCTACAGTTGGAACATTGAACTTGAATTTCTTCATTTTCTAAATTTTTATCACAAAAAATACACGTTTTTGAAAACTCAATGTTTAAAGTAATATTTCATTACAATCATTTTAATGTATTTATAACTATTTTTATTTCAGTGATAAAAAGGTGTCTCAATATGGGATATCCCATAATAGGAAGTAATGGGTAACCCATTTTAGGGGATGTGGCTTCTATTATCTTAGAGGTTAGTGTGCTTCAGTATGTGATATAAAAAAGAAAGCAGTTAGGAAATATTGTAATGAATTGTTCAACATTTAAGATAAAACAATGATTAAGGGAATTAGACTTATCTTGAGGCCTGAATTAGGTGGTCGAAATAATCATGAAAAATGTTTTTGAACACTGAAACAACAATTCACTGAAAATAATCCAACAGGATTAGAATGTATAACAATGTGAGAAGACTATGATGTGACCTTAAACTTTAATTTTATAAAATAAAGACACAATAATGGATAGTTTGAATTGAATAATTAATCAAGGGGATAAACCTTGAGGTTCAGCGTGTTGTAGGGCAAAAATACCGTTGACCGAAAACGGTAGGTGACCTCCTCACAAAGGTTGCGCTCTATGTATCGTATTAGTACAGTTCAGTTATAATACCTCATATTATTATATTATAATAGGGTGTATAAAAAAAAATGACCGTTTCGTCAAATGCATGAATTCCAAGGACTGTAAAGACGTTAATCCTATTTATTGTTTACCAACTAGTCCTGTACTCTTTAGAATGTTAATCCAACTTTATTTATCAACACTGGACTTACTCAATAATACCTCAGTTCACAAGTTTTTGCTGGAGAAGCAACATGACGGTGCCTTACGAAATTCTTGTTATTTTGAGACATTATTGGAAAAAATCTGTTCTGCCGCTGAAGCGTCGAGCGTCGAGTCGAGCGTACCACGCGACGTTGGTTCCAAAAATTTCACAGTGGAGATACGACCTTAGAACGGAAGAAGGGGTCAGGGCGACCATCGTTGGATATAGATGATGCTCTTCAGGAAGCCATAGACTCAAATCCAGCCACAAGTACTCGTGACCTTGCCAGGGAGTGCGGAGCGTCGAAAGATACTGTGTGTCGCCATCTGCACGGCATGGAGAAGGTGAAAAGGAGCAGCAGACTGGTCCCGCACGAGCTGACGCCCCAGCAATCAAAGGAAAAATTATAAAATCTTGATGGGATCGAACTTCTTCCTCACCCACCATATAGCCCAGACCTTGCTTCATCAGATTTTTATTTGTTTCGGTCAATGGCCCACTTCTTGAAAGGGAAAAAATTTGATACCTTTGAAAAAGTCGAAACAGCGGTGCAGGAATTCTTCGATAGCCATCCTAAAGAGTGGTACCAGCAGGGGATCATGCAACTGGCGGAAAGATGGCAAGCAACATTAGATAACAATGGGTTATATTTTGAATACTAATTTTATTGTAAAGTATAAAAAAAATATATATTAATTTTTTGTCTAAAACGGTCATTTTTTTTTATACACCCTTTTATATTTTTAGAGTCTTTTCTCTAACTTCTAGCGGTATTAACAAGAAGTGAGAATAATCCACCACATACGTGACACTTATGCGAAGCACGTCATATGGGCGGGTTGTCAATATGAAAAGGGAATACCCATACCTTCGGAATATAGTATAAAGGTAGCCATCTTATCCTTAAGGCCACTTGGTCAAAACCTCCTGCCGGTTATCCTCCAACAGAATACCTTCCCTCCCACCGGTCGATCCCCTCCCACAATGGACCCAGGGGATTTCGATACTCAAGTCGAAACCGGATAAAGGAAGCTGTATGGCCCCAGCAGATATTGTGAGGGTTCCGTCTCCAAGGCTTAATACCCGACCGAGGATTAGCTCATAATTACAAAAGCTTTTATCTTGTTAATAATATATGACTCCAGAAATAATTAAACATTTATTGTTAATTTATTTCCTTATTAAAAGTTAATTATATTTATTTTATCCTTCAACATGCTGAACATTCGGAGGAAAAATGTTCGTTGGAAGTTTTATTGCTATAGTAATAAACTTAATCATGTCTGCGTCATATTAGGCACTTTTTAGCTTAATCAAATTTAGTAAATAATTACTTAATTACTGATAATATTTGAAGAAGGAATAATCATCCTTCCCCAAAAGCAATGGTACATTCTGAGCATAATCAGAAGACTAGTAAGCTGAAATGTCGATTTTCGAAACTATACGGAATTAGGACGAATACGCAAAGAGTTTCGACCTTTCATAGAATAAAATTAGCTAGAGATTTATAAACAGCATTAAAAAGTTTATAGAAATATTTCAAGACATTTTCTCCAATCAACGCTCAAATAGACCGTAACAGTCTGCCCAGCTCCATCGTTTTTCTTTTAATAGAAAGATTTTCTTTTCTTTTTTTTTCCTCTCTCTTGCTTCTTTCATATAAATTAAAGAATTGTTTTTCCATCCTTACTTTAATTCATTTTGGTTTTTCCAGATTTTTATTTTTTCATTCGAAAAACGAAGCGAAAGAAATTATAGACATAAAATCAGTTGAAATATTTTCTAAATCTAAGCTCCTTTCTTAATAGAAATAAAATGCATAGAAGTGAAGAATTTTATATTACAATATTATTTAACTATTACGCACCCCCTGTTGGTTCTTGGGAGAGCCCTGCTAAAATATTTTAAATTACAATTATGTTATAAATATTTTTATGACAATGACTGTTTTGATTATTATATAGGTTGGTAATTGGTAATTGTTGAGTGGCGGGATGGCTGAGTGGGCAAACGCGTTAGAAAATACGCGTTGCCCAAGGCAACGTATGATTGGGAACCCGAAGATAGCAAGTTCAAAAACCGGAGCCAGGGGACATTTAATGATATTCAGCATCAGTCCCCCAACCACAACCATCGCCCGGGAAATCGGGTATAGCCTAATAGGGAGGAAGGGGGGAGAATTAAAAAAAAGATTGGTAATTGTACTTCAATTATGGTCTGTTTCTAATCTACGACATATTTTATTTTAAAACATCTATCTATTTGAAACATATAATTTTAAAATATCCACTAACATCAAGTGACCTATTTCCCGCATTTAAATTTGATTCAATCACATTAAACGATTTGAAATTCACGAAGGTACATGAAGTAATTTAAATATTTGCTTCTTGACTCCAAAGTTCATGGACAGGTTAATATTTATTTTAATCAGCAACTAAAAGCTTACTTTGAATAATAATTGCCCACATTTCAATGAAATATTTCTTTATATAAACTCAGACACGCATCATCTTTGGGGGTGCAGAATCAAATTTTATATTTTACAATTAATGTTACAATATTTCATGTTTATTTTTGCATGAAAAAAAAATTAGGATTGAATATATATGCAAAGGACAGGGGTTCCCAAACTTTTTTGCCTAATTTTTTAATTTCCTAAATAACTATATTGAATACAAATTGAAATAATTTTCTAAATGAAAATATTATCAAAATACAGTAATAATAATGCAATATAATATAATAATATTAAATAAAATCAGAGTAATAGTGGCTTATGCTAATGAAAAGAATTCATCTAAACATCAGTTATTGTACAGTGGAGAAATAAAAAAAAGAATCTACAAACTATAGTAATCTATAAAATAAATAAAACTGCTTTGAAATACCAAAAATTACCAAGTGAGAAAATAAAAATTAGAAAATGACAATAGCATCTGACTGATTTTTTTTGTGGTAGAAAATGCAATAGAAGGTTCTTCAATTTGGTTAGGGAGTTTTTATGTCCTAATATTGGGCGGAAGGGAATTTCAGAACATGGTAGAAAGGAAGTGAATGGAGGACTTGAATCGGAGAAGCTTGTAGACGTACAATGCAGGATAGCTGTTGATAATTCGGAAAACGAACGAGTCAAGTCAAATATTGTCTATATTGTCGGACGCAGGGGCAAAGCCACTCTAAGGCCGAGCGCACATTGAGACACTCGCGACGCAGAGCAGAGCAGAGCAGTTTTTGTGGTAACTGAAATATATAGGAACCGCGCACATTGGGACGCAGAGCAGAGCAGAGCAGAGCAGGCCGATGTGGCACTCGTGGATCTGCCACAGAAAACTGTGCCGATGCGACGCAGTTTTCAATATTTGATTATTTTAATTCCTATTATTTATCATTTAATATTAGTGTTTGAGAAGTTCTACTTTTCTCATAAGCAGGTTAATGAAACTAACTAGGTCTTCTGTATATATAGGGTGTTCTAGATAAGTTCTAGGACAAAAAAAGGTTTTTAAAATATAATAATGTAAAAGATATATATATATATATATATATATATATATGTTCTGTTATTTTAGATTCCAATATCATAATATAATTTTGAAATTTCTCGCTATTCCAAAAGCGCATAATACGAGTGTTTTGAATTTTTAAAACTAAATAATTTCAGGATGAAAATGTAGCTGTAAAATTGTAAAATTAGTTTTAAAAAAATATATAGATATATTAAAATTTAGATGAGGGCCTTTCTGAAGTTCTAGAAGCAGATACTTTTGTTTAAATATTTATAATATTTTTATTTTATTTGTAATTCCTTATTTCGGTTTTCGTTAGTTTTTATTATTCTTACTGTGACACGTTTAAAAATTAGAAAAACAATTTTTCTTCTCATAGATACTAGAAGTTCATTAAACGATTCAACAAGTTAAGATCTTAGGAAAATTTGACTGATATTATTTCACTGAAAAACACAGGCTTTATGGAAATTTAGTTAATGGAAATGCTGATTACAACCAATAATGTATATGTTGGGATTGAAATAAATCAAATCGATTTATCCTTCACCAAAGTTCGTTAATTTTGTTGAGTTCACCAAGCTCAAATCTTTAAGATACAAAAAGCAAATCCTTCCTCTTCACTGATACCTACTCCCCCTATCTCACAATCAGTGAAGAGGAAGGATTTGCTCTGCCTTGAGCCGGGCTCTGTGGTGTAGCGGTTGGCATCCTCGCATGTAGCGCAGGAGACCCGGGTTCGACTCCCGGCGGAGCCAAATCTTTTCTCTTCAAAAAATAAATTATTTAATGGTTTTAAGCTTTCGATCCCTCAGACTAAATAGTAACTTCAATGTAATTATGTAATTCACCTGACTCAGACGGAAATATTTAATAGATTGTTAAGAATAATCTGTTTGCAAATTCTTTCGTTAGCTGGTCTTTTCTCCATTTCCTCATTTTATCAGTCTTTTTTACCTTGACTTTTGATAATGCTAATTTTTTTGTGTTCAACTCTAAATACGAATCAGATTATGATCTTAAATCCTAGAAATCTAACATACTTTAACTAAAAAAGCCCCTGCCTTGCCGAAACTGCGGCACAGAAACTGCTCTTCAATGTGCGCGGGTACCTGTGCGACGCAGTTTTTTTTTCGTGTCGCCTGCTCTGCTCTGCTCTGCGTCGCCTGCGTGACACAGTTCGATGTGCGCCTTACCTAATTCATGATAACAAGGGTCTCATCGACAAATTTTACGAAGCTATTTATTACATCTTTCAAAATATATGTATATAATAATTATAATAATAATTAATATTTTAATCATATGTTATGGTTATAATGAGCCTTTTATATTTCAACTTGAGGCCGTCCTTCAAGGGATACGGTCCTTTCCGTGGGTATCATATATATATATGAATGTATTATTAGTTTAATTTATTATTATAACTTATCAAAAAAAGATTTTGTTACTGATGCGATTAGATTAGAGCGGTAGACTAGACGGGCCTTGAAAGGAAGCAGTTAGGGAGGGAAGCGTCGAACTTGGGCCATTAGGTCCCAGGTATTTGCATAGGGTTTGGGTTTGATATATCGGGCTGACTTAATTAAATAGGCACTAGCTGGGGGCAATATAGCTCTATAGCTCTGGTCCCCTCCCCCACTAAATGTGAATATATGAAATTTAATTGTCAGTTAAACGTGGCGGCTCCGGAGCCCACTTTATTAGGATCGGATTTAATAGGGCTCTGAAGGCTTCTCTTCTTAATGAACTCTATTACAAGGGGAGGGGGGTTGATAAGTGGAAGAACGAGAATTGTCCCTAGTCTTCTTTATTATTGCAGCAGATTTCCAGTAAACATCGATTATCAAAATATCGATTACAAACATCTTCACGCTCAGGTTTTTTTTTTTTTTTTTTTTTGGTTCCTCCCTTTCCTCTCTTTTGGGTTATACGCTTTTCCCGGGCCAAGAGATTGGGCCGGAAATCGATGCCGAGCATTATTAAATGGTATGGAGTTTATATTTAAATATTTCAAATAAATATTTAAAATTATGTAAATTATAAATAGGCAAGTATTAATGTCTTGAATTTAAAACTAAATTCGACTGAGTGATTATCGTGCTGTTACACTACCGAGCTTTATGAAAATTTCAAGGAATTATGTATGCACTTCTTTGCAATTAGGAAATGATTCAAGAATTGTTAAATAAAAAGATTGTAATTGTATAGGCATCCTCACCGATCAGAAAAGAAATATAATATAAAAAAAATATTAATAAAAATAAATATTCTTAAAACAAGATGTTTTTTGGTGACTTCTGACCATCCAAGACAGACTAGTCAAAGCAGCAATATAAATAATTCAACACAGTAGAGATACAGAACTTATAATATTACCTTCCACGTGCAAAGCTCATAATTCGAAGAAAGGGGAGAAAATTTAGTATTTAAAATATTTGGGTTACCACATGAATGATAAATGCCACATGAATAATGAAACAAGCAAGAGAACGGCAGCTGCTGAAAGACTTTTTTCAACTGGAAATAAATAATTCCGTACTACTTTACGTCCCGAACGAGCATGGTAGAGGTTTTTTCAGTGTCCCAAGAGTTGGAGTTAATATAAAAAAACTGTACCACTACAACACAAGCAGGTTTTAAGTTCAGTAATGTGAACGGAAGTACCTACTGTTTCTTGGTCAGTTTTCGGGGAAGGAGGCGATTTGACTGTAATGACGTTCAACCTCTAGGTTTTTCTCCATAATTTTTCAAATTACTGAGAACACACTTTAAGGAGACTGGCTTGCCCCAGGGGAGTCTCTTGGCCACAGAGACTGGCCGTCTCTGGACGAATTTTAAAAATGTCCAAGCCAATGCCTAATCAATGAACTAATACTCTCCCTATCAGTGTTAATGTAGAGTATAGAAATATCGATAGTTTTGTTAAAGATTTAAAAATAAAGATATAAACTTAATTGCCACGGCTTAATAATAACTTCAATTAATGGCCAAATATTAGAGAGCTACCAGCTTATTTCGAGGGCAACAATGGTATTCCTCTCCCTTTTAAAGCAATAAAATACCGAAACAGTTATAAATAAAGATTTGTAGTGAAAATCCTCTGCATGATAAACGAGCCATCTGAAATCAATATCAGCTTATGGTGGAGACCAACTTAATAGAAACTAGTCCCCCTACCTCTTACTTATTAAATGAAAGATAGTTTTCAAATCTTGCAATCCATAAGGATGCCTCTGTACTGCAGTAAGTACTATAAAAGTCGGACTGTTTAGTGAAAATTATTTTACAGGTGTTCGTTGTTTTTTGAAGGAAATGTAATATGTGCAAATGAATAGCTATAGAGAATAAAAATAAAAAACTTATTAATTGCATACCTTATTAAGTACATCATCTTATTGATTGCATAATTCTTCATTTTTTCTGCTACTCATCTGCCTAATAGCTCTAAAAGCAAGGGAATGTCTCTTATAAGAAGGAACATACTACAGCCACAAGCAATGTGGAGCTTCATAACGGGAGTCGCATTCATCTAAGAACCTGAGGAAATTTATGGAGATATATCCAATATACACTTACTAAAATGAATATCGGGTGTATAAAATATTAAAAAAAAAAAAAAAATGTCATATTCATTTTCTTACTAAATGGAGCATTGTTCTGCTAGTAAGAAGTGATCCTGGATTCTGTCACCTAGAGTATGTCATCTAGCGAAAAAGAAAGGCACTTTTCGGAAGGAAGATACCACTGCCATAATCAATGCAGGGTGTCATTTGGCTTCTTAGCGATGTCATTTTGCATGTAATATCAGAAAAGTTTGTTTAATGTTATGAGAAGCATCCGCGATAAAGCCAATAAGTATCCCGAACTTAATTATTATGTCACTTCCTTATAATTTTGTTTGGGCCCCTGTTAAGTGTTGGGCATAATTGGCCCATGGCAGATTACTATTTATTGGGAAGGAATAGAAGTACTGAATTTAAGAAGAAGTCTTAATTTTGGAGATTTTTTTTTTTTTTTTTAATGAACTATTAAACCATAAATATAGTATAAGAGTGAATATAAGCGTCTATAAACAATGGTAATGACAATTTTTTTTTGCATGCATTTTATTTATTATTAAAATAATATATTTTTATTTTAGTTTATTTATATAAGGTTGAAAAAAGTGAGCTTATGCTTATGAATTTAAAAAAAATATTACAAATCTCAATTTGGGTTGGACTAGGAGAGGTTTTATTTATATTTTTAATTATAATGAAAATGCCCATAAGAAAAGAAAAAGGTAAGCACAAGAAACTTGGCTTATTTAAAATTTTGATTGAACAAGAGAAAAAAAAATGCATTATCAAATAACCAGAAATGCGCTGGATAAAAAAAAGTTTTTTTTGGCTTCTGTTGTAGAATTACACTAAGCGACTGGTGGAGGACATGGAACTACTCTCTCTCCAGTCCCGAGAGAAGAGCCTCCTCAGTGATGGCTAAAGTTTTATCAGGTCTGGGGCAGCAGATATTACCTTCCCTAGGGCAATAGCCCTGTCGTAGGGTAGGGCTCTGAGGTTGGTTATTATATACTGTTGAGGACAGTTTCTTCATGTGGTATAGTAGATAGCATAGCAGCCTACAAAGGGAGTAAAAAAATCCTTGGCTATGCATTTCCTCGGATAGGACATAAAATGGAGGTCCCGAGCCTGTGCGACGTCAGGTACTTCTAATCCTATCTACTACCAGTATAGGCAAAATTTAGATCTCCCACCGTAGCTTAGCCTAAGTGACATAAAGTGGCATTATACAAACAAAATCATATTATAATAAGTCATGAGTATCACTTAATAGAAATCGTCTAATATTAAGATGAAATTAAAAAAATAAATAAATACTGTTCCATATAAAATTTATTTCTTTTACATAAAAATCTATTCTCATTTTTGAAGTTCTAATGGATAGTTAGATATAACATTGGAGTTATACTGGGAATACACCAATTACTGTGTAATTTATTTTTTAATGTTGTATATGTTTTAACGCTAGTATATGATCCATTGCTCGGAGAAGACAAATATACGAAGGCGCAAAAGCCGGTTTATAAGGACAGTTAGAACTTCATTGGCCTCCATTTTAACAATTTTTTTTTTTTTCCTGCTAATCTCTCATGGATTTTTTCCGGAGGTTCCTGGTCGCAAAATATTAGACAAAAATTTATTAGACTTAGTTGTACTTATTTATTATTATTATTACATATATTTGTTAGACACCATAGGAGCCGAGAGAAACAAATGAAACAAAAAATTGAACTATTTGAAGACAAACATTTTTATTTTTATTTTCTACACCTCATTGATCTAAGAAGGAATCTATGAAATGGTTGCATATATAAATATTTCGACGCAAGAATCATGTCGATATAATTTCTTAAAATCAACTTATAAAAGAAATTACTTTAAAGCTGTTTTATTTTAAATGGCTTCTATGGCCCATTGGCGTGAACGGCAAAATACGCTTTTGATATTTTCCCACCAGAACCTTCAAAAAAGTGTCAGAGACTGCCAGTGTCCTCCCCTTGTAAGTGTTGAATGCGGACCAAAATGCTCCAGGTATAATATGATTCTCAAAAATATGTCGAATATTTCCTGGTGATTACAATTACACCATGAGAAACGACAGTTAATGATTCCAAGTTTGTTTAAAAAGGAAGTCTAATATTCGTACTTCAAAAATTGAAAGAAAGACAATAACTAGGTCGTTAATAACTGTAGTTCTGAGTAAAAATGTTAAAAAGTTAAATAAATTAACTTGTAAAAAAATAATGAATTTAAGCAACATTGCAAGGAGGTAAAAATACAACCGAGATCACTATAGGAATGAATGATCTATTTGAACGAATTTTCACATGCATTGCGTCTTTGGTATAGAATATTACTTTTAATAAAATGAATTTTGTAAACAATATGCGCTTAGAACTTCTGAACTATCCTGTGTAAAATGTCCTCATTATCAATGCAAGTTTATGAAAGTATGAGTAAATGAAATCACTGTATTTCCCAAAGATGTCTTTAGGCGTTGTGAATAACTCGAATGTGAATGGATGTTCAAAAGCAGTAGTAGATATTCATCTTGACAGCCGTCAGATACTCCTCTGGTATTCCCACTTTCGTTGGAAAGTTAAACTCAGCATTCTCCACAATGCTGACAATTGACAAAAAAATCCTCCCCTCTTTTCACTAACGTTTTAATAATATTTCTTAATAATATTACATGCATTTTTTGAATCGGTTTTATATTTTTAGATGAATATTGTACTGGGCGCCGAGAGCTCCTTATTATAAATAATAAAAATTATTATGAGATCATCATAAGGTAAATTTATTTATCAATAATATTTTTTCAATCTTCCTGTGCTTTTATATTTCTTTAGGTATGGTCCCACAGGACAAAAACTAACCTCATTAAAATTTTTTATATGAATTTTATTTTGGAAAAAAATGCAAAAGACAAAGAAAAAAAGAAAGTTTAATATAATCATATAATGTTGTAAATAATAATTTTCAATACCACACAAACAATGAAAACACAAATAATTAAACAGGTTACAAAAATTATCAGTTCATAATACAAAAATAACCTTGAGCTTCAGAACAAGACTAAGGGCCGTATTTATGAGCGTTCCTGAGGAACGCCTTACTAAAGGCTTCCTTAAAATGCACACCTTTAGCTAACCTTAACACAATTTTCATTTTATAAACGTTCCTTTACACTTTCCTATCTTAAAGCTTCCTTAGATCCTAAGGTGTTCCTATAAATTTGATCTGTTTTCCTTCCTTAGTGCTAAGGTAGGTGATTAGGTACCTTTAGCTTCTCCTTAACTTTTTAATAATAGAAATAAAAACAGAAAAAAATATCAGGACTTAAATACTTATTAAAAAAAACTATTTATTAAGAACAAAACGACTTTTTGGAATTTTTACTTTATTTATATGAGGTATAAACAGCAAAGGCGGTGAAATATTATTGCACTTTTTAAGGAAATTAAAAATTTTAATCTTGGTGAATTATTTTTCTTTTTTCTCCTTTATATATTTATCAAACATTTTCATATTTAGCCATTCTTATTACTAGGCACAATGAGAGACGGATAATTTCTTCATATAAGTAAAATCAAAACAAAAGATGTATTATTTTCAATTAATGCATACTTATTTAGTATATTGATAGTATTACTTAAATGTACAACTTTAATCACAAACATTTTGATGCAGATGCTTTTGAATCTTTTCCATTTCTACACTTCTAACATCAATTATGTTTCAGTAGCCAGTATTAGAGCTGTAATTGTAAATATTTGATTATTTGGTGATATAAACATCTGAAAGAATATTAAGTGAATTCATTTTTTTCTTCTGCAAGTAGTACTGTAATGAGCAATATAATCTTAATTATAGATAGTAAAGATAGTTTCACTCAATTACTCATTGACAAAACAAAATCTTGATATGAAATATAGACTGAATCCAATTCGAGAAAATTAAATGTAATTTTAATAGTAACAATTCAACATTTTTAAAGTTTATTTATTTATCTATGCCTATTTTACATAAAAGGCTTTAATGGAATTTGTTGAAATTAGATAAGTTTGGCATAACTAGTTTTTGGAAGAGTGGTAAGAGAAATGTAAAAACAACAGAAATAAATTGATAGACAACTTTTATTTATTATTATATACAAATGAAAAATAAATATCAGAATCATAATACACACTAATAAACCAATTCTCTATAAAATGTCAAAACACATGTACATCCACTAAGATTTTTCAATGATTAATATGCTAATACAAAAGTAATAACATTCTAAAGTAAACAATCAGTTTTTAATAATTCATATAAGAATATAAAGTTGTTGAAAATAAATTTCACCTTACTTATGAAGGAAACTGAAGCTTTAATATTTCACATTTCCAACACACATCTTTTTTAAATTAAGTTGGTTACTAATTTACACATATCTAACATTTACAACTCCTTCTCATGTAGAAGGTTGGAACTAAACCATCCAAGAATATTTTGAAGAATATTAAGAAATATATAATAAATATACAATAGTATATCACAAACATCTTAATTAGAAGAATATTGCAGTCTCTCATCCCCCAAGCTAACCTCAAGAGAAATAAAGTTTGAGACTAACACTACCTAACATTGTTTTATCACACTTTTTCACTCTCATTTACATCTTCATCTTATAATAAAGATATTTTTTATTGTTATCCTGAAGTATCCATTAAGTTGTTTTGAAATCGGTACATTTGTTTGTTCTTTTACACTAACAATGTTTGCACACTATTCAACTTTGAGTGATTTCTACTCCAATTATCATGTTCTTATAGTTCTAGAGCTGTAATTGCCACATTAACTACTTAAAACACTCAAAAAAACACAGTAAACAAGAGTGAAGTTAACACTGATGTCAGATTAGGGAGGTTACACCTAGCGGCGGAGTACTCTTATCAATCTTCTCTGATTAGTTGTGTTGTTAAGATGTGATAGTTGTTGTTTAGTTAAGGTGGCCTTAAATTGGCATCTTAATAAATGCATACTTAGTTAAGGAAAGGCATTGTTAAGGAAGGTTCATAAAATGAGAATCATCTAAAGGAACACTTAAGCTTAAAGGTTACCTTAACATAGGAAGCAGTTAAGGTAACCTTAACTGCTTCCTTAGGAACGTTGATAAATACGGCCCTAACTCTCCAGTCCACCGCTCCTTATATTTAATCGTAGGAACAACAGTCAGGAAGGTTCGAGGCCAGCGTAGATGGTACTCTAACATCGTAGTCACAAACATGTACTATGACAGTTTGTTCCAACTGTTAGTTCGTTCCAACATCAAGTCTAGTACTATTCTAAACCATATGTTTTGTTTCACGTTACAATATTGAATATAAAAATATCATGGTTCATATACAGTAAGTTTCAGTATTAATAAGTAAAATTTTCAAATACTATAATACCAAGAGAGCCTTTGTTTAATTTATTAAAAAAAAAATTGAAAGTTGACAAGCTATATCTATTTTTAGAGCTTAATATTTTGTAAAAGACGAAAAAATATTTTTTCTTTTTTATAGTAAAATAGACACCTATTTTTAATACAAAAAATACCTAAGTTTTAATGTTTCCTTAAAATTACAATTGATTATGAGACCGATTGCAGTTCTTTCACACTTATTTACAAATATTTGTCAGATCGGTTGGCTCATGTTTGTTCAATGGTCTTTAGACCTGAATAATCAAAGTAGAAAAATTGCTAATTAATGTGGATGGGCGTGGTTCTGCTATAAAAAAAGTCTTAAATAAAAAATAAAAAACTTAAGTTTTTGTATGAGTTCATTTAGAAAATATTTATAACTCTATATATTCAGGGTAGAATGAGAGTCCTGTATATGCAAGCATTTTATTTTAAACATTTCATATTAATCTGATTTTATAAAAACTTTTATCATATGTTTATTTATAACTAAATAAATAGTATTGTTATTATGAATATTGGAAAAGGAGTTGGACCCGAGGGGGAACGTTTTCCTAACCGGTCCTTCCCAGTTGGGGGCGGTAGATGAACTCATTCTAGAGCAATTGTCCCGAGTCCCAATTTTTTCCTGGAACCTGGTCACGTAACTACTTTATAGACGTTTCTTCTGAGCCCCTTACCGACAGGACAATATATTTTCCACACGGGTCAGATCCAAACAGTCTTAATAAGAAAGTCCCGATAACAAAACCAAAAAAGGGCATTCTGAAGGGTTTTTGTAAACAATAGAAGGCTGATTAAACTTTAATTCAAGAATAAAGCTTGAAAAATAACACTAAAAGATATAAATGAAGATATAAGTTCAAGTAAAATAAAAACCTTAATGTACCTTAAGTACCCATAAATAATAAAGTAAAGGTTCAGGAGGATAATGCTGATAAGTGACAATATGTTAGGAATTTAATTGCTCCCAATTAGACAAAAGTGTAAATTTTGTCATTATTTTCTTTTTTCCGAACTAATTAACCATTTACAAGTACTAATAAAATAAAGTTGGTCTTAAAGTATTGAACTACTGGGAACAGCTAAAAAGTCAAATATACGACTCATTCAATCATTCCAATCAAAAATACTAATGAAGATTGTACAAGCTCCCTTTCATGTCTGTAATGAGACCTTACAAACTGACCTGGTCATTCCTTAGGTCGAAGTATCAGCCATAGATCACTACCGTAACTTTCATAACAGATGTACTCAGAATTTCAACCCACTAACTCAAGCTGTACACACTCCCACAAACCCTTATAATCCACCAAGAAGACTGTTGAGGCGTTGGCCACGAGATTTTCTGCATTCAGTTAGTTAACAGTTATACATATATTTTATCTTTCACATTTATCCTTTCATTTCTTTTTGCTTTATGTTCTTGTATATCCGATTGTTTGTTTGTTAATACGTGGTTTTTTTTTTTTTTTTTTTTTTTTTTTTTTTTTTTTTTTTTTTTTTTTTTTTTTTTTATGTGTCTGGCAAGCATATTTGCTCATTACGTTAATATATAGCCGATTAAGACACATGTCATTAGCTATGCAATGCTAAATAAAAAAAAGTATTTTTTTCCATTTACAGAAATTCAATATTTCAAAGCCTACCTTGTTTTGAATACCAGTTATTGAAATTTAGTTTTCTCAGTATTAAAAAAATCTTATTTATAATATCACCAGCATCCACTCTATCTATCTATCTAAAAATCATATTTACTTAAAAATATTACACAAATAAAATATATATTCGCTATTAACAAAAAATGTATCACCACGTCAAACCACGTGTTGTAAATGTTATGAAAATTTTCATTTAATGAAAACATAAGATGGAAGGAGCTAAGGTATTTTGCCTTAACCAGAAACAATTACAAGGAATCTTCAAGCTTAAATATTTGATATGAAAAACTTCGGGACATCCATGAAGGAAAACTGAAAAACGTGAAATATTTTTTTAAATCATGAATACTCATGACTCGTCCTATTGCTAAAAAAAAAAAAAAAAAAAGGATCTTAAAGGAGATAGTGGACTCAAATACGCTATCAAAATATCATGCTGAAAATGATCCATTGAATATGTTCAACATGTGCATCAATGTTTTATCTATTAGAAATTTAAGTAATATTCTTTTAAGAAAATGCACCCATGATCACTTGAAAGTTTTATCCGATGTGATTTGGTAATATAAATAAATAAATACAATACAATACAATACAATAAGGCTTAACGGACCCGAAGGCCCGACGCCGACACCACCAGTCGGTCCCTACATACCTCCATCCACCTACCACCGTCCAATCCCAAATTCACAAGATCTGCTTTCACCGAATCTTCCCACCTTCGCCTAGGCCTACCCCTCGGCCGTTTTCCAGTCGGCAAAGCGTTTATCAATCTTTTAGGAATTCGTTCACTACTAAGACTCGTCATTTTGCATGCCCACTTTAGCCGACGCGCAGTTATAGACTCGATTACATTTGCCGGGTAAAGCTCACGCAATTCCGCATTGTGTAGCCGTCTAAATTCTCCTGTTGACTAATCTTTCTTCGGCCCGAATATTCTACGCAGCACTTTATTTTCAAACACCATAAGGCGTTTCTCATCCCTTACTGTAAGCGGCCATGTAATATAAATAAATATTACCAATAAATATTTATAATAATTTTTAATGCTCTTTTTTTTTTTTATTAATTTTTTTTTCATCACTCTTTCAGGATACTAGTCCTTCAAAAATTTAAGTTGGATTCATTGGTTCTAAAGCGTATGGACGACGCATTCGTTATGGAAGACGCAGACCTTTCAGATCACTCATTATAGAGGGATATTCCACATTTGGGGAGAAAAAATGACTACTAATATAAAAAAAAAAAAAAAAAAAATAATAATATCACTGGCCTTATTTTATAACATGAAAAACGAAATTTACTAGTACATCGAAATTTCATTACATTTCTTAATAAAAGATAAAAAGCTCTTATCGATTAAAAAAATCTTAGGTATGACAAAGATATTTACATCATATGAAGTGAAAATGATGTTCGATACGATATGATGCAGGCAGTGTACGATACGAGGCTGTGTAGGTTTGATTGACATCGTTCGGACGCAATCAGCTAATGAACGGGAGATGGGAATGGACTATTTAACGCAAGTGAGCTTGGGAATAACTCAGAAGTGGTCCATTACTCCAACCAATTCCTTCCTAAACAACATTACAATACTGAAATGTCTTAAGTAAGTAAGATTAATTTTTATATTGTAACGTAAAATTTTTATTTAATTTTATCGGAGTAAAATTAGTAAGGAAAAACGTCAAAAAAACATTCAGAACTCAAATAATAACAACTTTGCATAAAAGTAACAAACAGTGACAAGACAGACTCCAATGTAACCGTATTCTCCGTTGTACAAGTTTAGTCTAAGTTACTACTGAATCGCTTGTTATACACGGTCTGCTATTGAGCCATCCAGAATGGCCTAGAACCCAAATACCCGCCAGGTGGACCTAGGATTTTTTAAAGGGATTAAAAAATCCTTGACTACGCCGTAAGGGTCTGGCCACACATGTCCGCACCGGATCCGCACCGTAGCATTCATATAGGTTATGTTCAGAATATTTTTAATTTAACTTACATATTAACTTTAGTTATGCCTAAAGTGGCCTTTGTCTGACATGTGTGGCCTGAACTTTAGGCATAACTAAAGGTAATATGTAAGTTAAATTAAAAATATTCTGAACATAACCTATATTAATGCTACGGTGCGGATCCGGTGCGGACATGTGTGGCAAGACCTTAATTCGTATGGGATGTAAAATGAAGGTCCCAAGCCTGTGAGATGCAATGTAGTGATTAAACATCCCTGTCCTAATTATACCTGAATAGAGAAAAGAGGACTCCTACTTAGGATCGTTCGATTGGCCTTAGTAGTATGAAGGGACGTTGAACTAAAGAAACAAACCTACAAATACATGGCAGTAACCTTTCCAGGCAGTTCTAGAACTTCGTAAAACGAAACAAAAATAAAGATTTGTTTCTTCCGTCACATTATTTGTTCATAAACTCCCTATCTTGTAACTTTTAAATTAATTTTATAATATAATTATATCATGACAATAAAATATGGTTGTAAATTAAAAGTAATGAAAATTTCTTGGCTGTACAACGAATTGATATATAAAACCTTGGCTAAAAATATGGCTTTTTTAATTTCATTAATAAATGTTTTTATCATAAAATACACAAATTTTATAAACTATATGCAGTAATCAGTACCTTATTTTCTAATTAAAGAGATCCGATTGTTATTACTTCCCGAAATATATGTTTATCTGCTTAGTTCAAGAACTTGAAAGTTATCGGATATTTTTAATAATAAGTAGATTTAGATAAGAGTAGATTTAGAAAATATAAGAATAAGTTTAGACTTTGTCACAAAAGATAAAATTATTTATTTGACACCGTTGGTAAAATGTCAGGAAGTATATGAATATTTTATAATCTCCTGCATTATAATATTTGTGTGTAAGGTGGTTTTAATCGGTACATCATATATATTTAAATAATTAAATTCTATTATTGATACAATATTTTGAAGATTTTTTCTTTTTCAGGGAGCGGTAGATACATAGTCGGAATGCCCCAAAAAAGATAGGAATTTTTTTAAAAACTGTTCAATTATTGCCTATCATGTAAAAACGAGTGATAATGGATTTCATAATATTACTAACGAAGTTGTAACCTTTAACACGTCTTCGTTTATAAAGGAAATTATCATAGTGGATAACAAAAACATGTAATTCAAATATGAACTCTTAAAGAATGATGCGTGCAAATATAACAAAGAACAAAATAATATTGCACGGTTAAAAAATATACTAACGCAAAATACACTATTAAAATACCGGAAAGAAGTTCAAAGGTTAAGGTGAGGGTGGAGGAAGTAGAAGTCGAACGGAGAAATATTTCATGAGGAATTTTCAGAGGAGCTAAAAATTCCAAGATTTTTTTTTCCATTTCTCCACCAGGAACCTTAAGCTTCCTCACGGCAGAGAATATCCGCGGGCTTTTGATCTCTTTCCAAAAAATGACCCCATTTTTTTTTCATTATAAAAATTCATATCGACTGATGAGTTGCAAGTATGAGCAGCTTTTTGAAAACACAGATCGCATTAAAATGACAACTTTTTTTTTTTCTGCCATAGTGAGAAATTATTTCATAGTGTAAAGAAGTGAGATAATGATAAATAAAATGCTAGGTATGGCTCACACCTGGTCAGTATTAAGAGGTTACCAGAAAAGAGGTAAGGTCCAAAAAGCACCTCCATAGAAGCAAGGAGGTTCTAAATAAAGGTACAGCAGGAAACAGAGTCTGAGATCAAAAGAATACTGAGCACTAAGTGCAAATAATGTTCCCTAGAACTTGCCCCACAAATGTGGGCGGTGAGTCTCAACTCGGAGACCCTTGGCTGAATGTAAATATTGTGTCAAGGTGTCGATGCATTGACATAAAAATGGATACCCTCTGGATAAAAATGGATAAAATGGATACCCTCAAGTGTAGAAGATTGATTTATTTATTTTTCAATTAAAAAAAAAATTAAAATTTAATCAAAGAAAGGAGGGTGGTAAGTGAAATTTTTGTGATTAGCACCGCATCAAATCTTTTTTTTATATGAATATCCGTGCCTTACTAAAAATTATCCATTTTTCAATTAAACAGTTAACTTGGTTTAATATCATAATGTATTCGGATTATTATTCTCTTCATCTTGGGACGTTTTTCGGAATTTGTCAAAAAAAAAAAAATTATGTGACATTTTTTAATTGTAGGTAGGGTACAGTTATTGACACTCAGTATAGTTTTTGACACCCCTACTTTAACTTAAAGAAATAAGTAAACTAGCCCTAATTTTATTTCAAGATATATATGAATCTAATGTTTGAAGGGTCCTCCCTCTAAGTCATCTATGAAGTCTTTAACAAACTAACCATAGGAAAGATTTCACAATTTAATCCACAGGGTGTCCATAACTAGTTTTTGAACTTTTAACAATAAATATTGTCATATGGTAAAACTATTGAACTCTTAACCCAAAAAACCCTCTCGAGTCTATCTTTATAACGATAGATAAAGAGGAGCTATAGGAACTTACAATTTGATCCCTTCATAAAAAGTATTTTTTTTTTTTATTTCACCACAGAAATGTAGTCTTAAGGGTTTCAATAACTGTACGGTTTACCCTATACTATGATTAATTAAAATATATTGATTTCCAATAAGGCTCAATTTTAAAAAGGTTAGTTACTCAACTCTGATTGAAATGGTCACGAGTTTTTTTCTGTATTTCTTTGAGCGGACCCACAGGCCATAGCATTGAAAGAAACAGAGAAAAAAAATCACTTTTTATTTCCATTTTATATGGGAAAAATAATATGAAGGTTTCAAAGGTAAATTATTTCAATTTTTTTTTATTGCTAAAATATAAAAATATTTATCTATTTTTTTTAACAGACCTCGTATAAAATATTTAAAAAATAATAAATTAATGAACATATTATGAAAAGAGATATTATTAGATGGGATATTTGATGTATTATAATATAATAATACATAAATAATTTATTTTTTGAAGAGAAAAGATTTGGCTCCGCCGGGAGTCGAACCCGGGTCTCCTGCGTTACATGCGAGGATGCTAACCGCTACACCACAGGAGACCCGGGTTCGACTCCCGGAGGAGCCAAATCTTTTCTCTTCAAAAAATAAATTATTTAAAAATAATTTAAAATTGGTGGTCAGCCACAATATAAGATTGGATTAATTAAAATAATAATACATAATATTATCATATTTGATGTCTCTGATGAACTGTCCTGAAATTACAGTTTTTGAAATTAATGTGTCCCTTATTATCCTATAGAAAAAGTAAATTTTCAAACTACTTCCAGTTTTTGGATAAAAGGAATTAATCTCAATTCGAAAGTCAACTGAAAGCCGGTTTTATGAATTTTAGTCAAACGAGAATCCAGAACTCTGAATGTAGGATTAAATGTCAGAGATTTTCATATTGTTGGACAGTTTAACAACTCAAACATTTCTCTAATTATTCTTGTTCGCTTCAACCGATTATCGTCTGCAGTATGATTAGTCTGCAGTTCTTTCAGAATATGCAATATGTTAATAAAATAGTATAATAATAACTATACATTGAAATATGTCAAGTACTGGTGTGTAAAAAATTAAATAAAAGTTAAAAAAATAATTTCTTTATTGGAGTGAACGACGATATATATATATTTTCTGCAAAAAATTAAGGCTGTGAAAAATAAATAAATAATTTTATTTTTTTATTTTTATTGAATCTATTTTATATTGATGTCTTATTATCTAATTGTTCTCCTTCAAGTGATAACAACGCGGTCCCAATTATAATCTTTTTACTTTCACTTACCTATATATGAAATATATTGTAAGTGGAAGTATTGCGATCGTGAAAATTTTCGACTTCCGGTTTTCAACGGAAATACACGTTTTGGGGTCCCCTGAGTCAAAATAACCAAGTCCCGCGAAATGGTCTGTGTGTGTGTGTGTGTGTCTGTGTGTGTGTGTGTGTGTGTGTGTGTGTGTGTGTGTGTGTGTGTGTGTGTGTGTGTGTGTGTGTGTGTGTGTGTGTGTGTGTGTGTGTGTGTGTGTGTGTGTGTGTGTGTGTGTGTGTGTGTGTGTGTGTGTGTGTGTGTGTGTGTGTGTGTGTGTGTGAACAGACTAGCTCAAAAACTATAAGCCGTGCGAATATGAAATTGGGTATTTAGTGTATGTATATGCCCGTGATGTGACACCAAAAATTTCATCAAGATTGCTCAAAGGGAGGGGGTACTTTATTTAATAACTTTTTACGTTTTTTTCGATTTTCTCAAAATCGGCTCTAACGATTTTGATTAAACTGAGTATTTGATCTATTTATATGCCTGAAATATGACTGTAAAAATTTCATCAAAATTGATTAACCGGAGGGGGGACTTTACTTAATAAATTTTGTATCATTTTCACATGTTTTTTTTATTTACTCAAAAACGGTTTTAACGATTTTGATCAAACTTGGTATTTGATGTATTTATATGCCATAGATGTGATAACCAACATTTCATCACAATTGATCAACCGGAGGGGGGACTTTACTTAATAAATTTTGTATCATTTTCACCTGTTTTTTTTATTTACTCAAAAATGGTTTTAACGATTTTGATCAAACTTAGTATTTGATGTATTTATATGCCCGAGATATGACTATAAAAATTTCATCAAAATTGATCTACGGGGGGGGGACTTAACTTAATAAATTTTGTATCATTTTCACGGGGTTTTTTTATTTACTCTAAAACGGCTTTAACGATTAACAAAAATAAGATATGAATGTAGAAAAATGTGTGACTTTGGGAAATGATATTTAGCGAAACACGTCAATTTCTAATCTAAGTAAGTTGGTAAGTGAAAGTTGTGTGTTGCGCGCACGCACCAGATTTTTATTATTTGAAATTATGTCCAGCAACAACAAAATTTGAAATACTATTAAGTGTTATTCATGGCAATGTTTGAACATAGTTGTATTTGTTTCAAAGAACGGTATATATTTGCTTTGTTTCCCGTTTATTTCTTTTATAGCCTTCCTTATAGAGGAAGACAATTCGAAATACTTATGACCATCTGACAGTAAGAAGGGTCTTATATACCATCATTTACCGGCAAAAATATGCTTTAGAGTGCTAGAGAAAAACATTCAAAGGGTGAACAATGGTTATATTTCCATCCGTTATTATCTTGAAATCTTGTCCAGATATTCGATAATACATATATAGATGAATGGGTCACTTCAAAAAATAAATAAAAAAAAGATACATTTAATTTTTACAAGTTTCAAAGTATTAAAATAACTCCTAAATGGAAGTATCACCAAGTCTTGTTGTGGAAACTCTATATTAGCGATGTAAAACTATTGATACTAGTATGATGACTCTTGCTATATATTTTTTTAAATTATCGTATATAATACTTTCGAAATCCTTAAAAATCTAATTTTATTGGGTAACCCTGATCCTCTCTGACTCACCAATGAGTCATATAATTCTATGGTTATTTACCAAAAGTGGATACGTCAGATTTTACTAATTGCTAATTTGCCGATCTTAAAGCGTATTTGGAGTTGATTTTTCAAAGCAAAAATTGTATATTAGACATTGTAAAAGATACTTAAATCGGCATAGTATTTACATAAGCCATATCAAATGTTGGCACCGTAAAATTAAATTGTAAAATTAAAAACACAATCTTCGGATAACGAGAAATTAAAATCCGACACATCAACTTTTGGCAAATAACCAAAGAAATAGTTTCAGAAAAAAAATAAAAATATATGTAACACAGTGTAACTGATTTATTTTTCTAACGAAAAATAGCTGTTTACACTATGGAAATATATAAATATCATTTAAAAAAAAAAATAATTCACATTAACTGACCAGATATACATTGTAACTCATATCAATAGTAAGTAAATAACTAGTATTAAAACAATAACATCAAAAACCAGAATATAAAAAGCTTAGTTAATATTAAAAGTTGTTATTATTAAAAATATTAAATGCATTTTGACCTTTGTGAGAAAAAACAATGTCAAAAACCTATTTTCCTGACTTCACTGATAAAGAATATTAAACGCTGCAAAATTAACCCGTTTACATGTTTTTAACCATTCTACTTCTTTAATAAACCTTGGATTTTAAAACAATAAAAAGATAATATAAGCACTATAGATGGTACAGATGATATCATATCGGAACTATCGATAGTTATGCATCACCTGTCCATATCTTCCGATTTTCCGTCGGACAAAGAAAACCTTCAAATATTTTATAGTCATTTTCTTCAAAAGCTACCCTGAATCTCCTCTTATCATCATGCATTTTTCCTCACTTCAACTTCGGTCTTGTGGTATACGAGAAAAGGGAATCTTCAATTGCGGTTTAAGGTTTGTCTTCGATACCTCGAGGGGGTCTCACGTGTCCCACATTTACGACGATCTATGGTGCCTCTTCCCATCCATTCGTCATCAAAATTTCCTTTCTTCTCTCGTAGCATCATTCCTGGATCCAAATATTTCCACAATTCAAATCCTCAGTTCACTTACAGGTATAGAGACAGTTAGGGCCTCAGTGTCTCATAGGCGGTCCGTATAACAACTATGTGCTCGGCGGTTTTTGGTACCTCACACTGGAGCATGGGAGTCGGTATTTTATCCATGTTTAAAAAGTTTAAAAAATTAACAAGAAAAACAACTGTACTACTTCTGAAGAGTGGTCTGTTTTGAAAGGTAATGTCACTCTCATCACGTCTTCTTCTGTCTATAAGAGCCTTAAATAATTTTATTAGATCCCAGCTTTCGACTCCCGCTAGTTACACTCGCTCTTCAGAGCTAATACAACCTAAAATTCCTGATTAGCCGTAGGTATATAAGTAAATGGTCCTATTCATTACTTATTAATTTTTACAATTTTCTTTCTCTTGTATTACTATAAATATGTTATGTATTTCTATTTCGTTTAATAATCTAAATAATTTAAGAATTTTACTATTGACTTTTGGGGCGATATTTATATATATTTCTATTCTAACATTCCTGTCATTCTAACTTCAAATTATCTTTAACGTCTTAAAAAAAGTCTAGAACATTTTGAGACCGAGTCCCAGAATATTTTTTTTTTTTCTTCTATCTATTTAAAGTAGACTTCAAATCTTTTGTGAGCTTCGTAATTTCAAGACCTTCATATTCCTATCTCAATGATAATCATTTTGTATATAAATTCAGTAATTAGTTACCATTTTACTCGGAATGTTGGAAATATCGAATCAAACCGCAAACATCACCGAGGAACGCAAGGCAAAGAAGTTGCCCATAACGAAACAAAGACGTTATAATCCCTTTTCTCTTGGATGCCGTAGAATCGATGTAAATCCTCTTAACGTCTTGGAATATTAATGTAAGCCGTCTAAGCCCCGCCGCGGAGTACTTAGGGGACCTCGGCGTTTCAGATAAACAAACGAAAATTAGTACAAAATTCGCGTTTCAAATTAATACTAATGCCTTCCACCTTATTGATTTTCACATCATTAAACGTTAAATTAAAAAGGGGACATTCAAAAGATCCTGCCGGATCAAAGGATATTCATTGATGCTGTTTAGATTTTAGATCTAAGATAAAAGTCTGATTACTTGAGCGTTCTGGGCATGAAGACTAAGCAGGTTCAATAATCTCTGAATAGACTAAAAATAAATGTTATAGCATTTTCCACCAAGGATAAGCAAGAAAAATCACTATTTTTTAAGTATGAAACATTGTTTCTAAGGCACAATTAGGTTTACGATGAATATAGGTAAGAATATATTTGATGACGAGAAACATGAGCACAAAAAAGTTAAGAAAACGGATGCTTCAATCCGCAGGAGACCCATATTAAAGAAATTAAATAAAATAATTAATGAATATGAATAAGAAATAAACATAAAATTGTTCTTGTATTCTTGTCGTCATTCTTCCTAACTGTTTATCTTACTTGCTGCGGTTTATCTCACGTCCTTAATACAGTTGTGTGGCTAATGATTGTCTGAAACCAGTTAAAAGAGTTAAGATACAACAATTGTTATTTTATGTTGATCAGATTCCATAAAAAGAATTTATGGATACCTAATAAAAGAATTTAAGAAATATGACTGGTAAACATAATACCATAACAGGAATGAAAATTTCCCCATGAAAAGAACATTCTTAGAAAATTGTATATTAGATAAGTATATTAGAAAGAAGTGTCGCTAGGTTCTGCATTTCTTCTTTCCTTTCAAGCCTATTTTATTTTGTGGTTTTCACATCCTCTTTCAGTATCACCATCGAACCAGCTCATCTGCTAATTCGTTGTAATTATCAGGATTGGTTTAAAACATTTGTTTGGGACAGGAATTTCCATCATTGTATTTAAGAAAATCTCCCCGTTCCCGGTAAAGAAAAAATGGACTGTAATGGGGTGATACTGAATAAAATAATATCTGACCTTTAGAGGATGTATATTTACAGGGTTTAAAATTTAGCATTTATATGAGACATAAATTGTACCCGATGTGGTGTAGGTTAGGGTATTGTGCCATTATGGGTAGGGCTTCTCCTTAACCTCGGGCTGCTTCTCACATGGTTCTTACTTTTTCCTCCTCATGCCTCGGGGCGTGCTCCGGTTGTCTACTCTCTACACATTGTCCTTATTGGAAGAAGGAACAAGGTGAAACGAATATTGTGTGCGTCCGTTGTGGTGTACACCTTTACACTCAACTGCTGACCGCTATCAGTCGGTCATTAGAAAAACCTTAAGGGCAAAGGGCTAATTTGCACACCGTTGCGCACTCCGTCCACAAGGGGGCGCCTTTGCTTGTAAAATTTAGGTTGCCCGGCCTGAACAACATTGAAGAGAAAATGTAAAAGAAAATTATTTTTTAAAGTTAGTAGAGTACAGTGGGTTAAATACAAGGAAGCCTCGAAAAGGGTCAATAATGGTTAAAAATGGGTAATAGTGTACTATTTCACTTTTATCAATTAACGTTTTTTTGCAAAAATTGTAGTATTTTTTTCAGATCAATTAGTGGCGCCAGTATTTCATAATAAATATTTCCTGTAGATCCTGCAGATTCCGTACCTGTAGATCCTGCGATGGAGGATCTTTCTTCTATTTCACTGCAAAGAAGTCTTCCTTGGTCAAGGTTCGTGAAAGAATTCCATGACACCTATATAAAAATGTCAAATATATTCTCGTTGATAAGAATATACACAGAGTCTAGGTGTGCCCCATAAATGTCATGAATAACTTACGAACTTTTCTGCACCCAGTATTTAAACAAATGCTAAAGGAGTACTGGTGTAAAAATGTTGGAATCAACAGAGAAATAAAAATTCTTATAAATCGGTCTATTGTGTTCAGAAAGTAATGGGCGTATTCAGCCGTAGTTATCTAGGTGGTATCGAGAGAGTCATTTTCTACGAGGAGGGAACAAACAAGTAGCTCTAAGAAAAGAGTGAGGCAAAGGCTATGGAACATAAGCCCAAGAAAAAATAAGCCGCTGGTTGTAAAGATAAGGACAGGCACAATGGAAGCTTATATTCCGGAATCGGAGAAGGAATCGAAATGACTCCGATGCCAAGATCAGAACAAGTTACCTTAAAGGTTTATTTTTATGATGTCGGCGGGATCGGGAGAGGAAGAATGGATGCGGTACACTTCCCGTCCCAGAATGAGTAGTTTCTAAATACAGCATTGCGTATTCGATTTTAGGTACGACCACCTTCGAGCGCCGTGAAACGGATTACCGAGGTCCCATCTGTGTATTCGATTTAGCAATGAATGAGTCTTTGGTTTATTTCTTATTATTTGTATTCATTGCAAAAATCAAACTTCAAACAGTCCAATATAGGTCCAGGCCAATAATATGTGTTCAAGATCATCAGTTGCATTGCATCAAATTACTAAGTACAGGTTAGAAAGCAACGGATTGAATATTGTACAGCTGATTGAACATTAACTGTAAGGAAAATCAGTTGGTTGTACCTTTCAGAATGAAAACAAACACAGATCTAGACATATATTCCATTTAACATGATTTGGGCCATGTTTTTTCCGAAAACACTAAAACTTCATAGTGCAGCTCATCAACAAACAGAAGCGAATGTTATGAATAAAATTAAATATATTTCATTCAAAATTGGATTATTAATATCTTGTTTTTAACAAATTTTTTATGCATTCAATTTTTGAATTAATAATTAAAAAAATATGCAATAACTACATCATTTCGGACAAACGGGATAATACAGGATCTAAACATTGATTACTGAAGTGAATTGATGAGAATTCACGTTAAAAGGTAAATATGAATCTGAACTACATATACTTATTTAAAAATTAAAAGATTTAAGTTCTGTTAAAACTGGAATGAAATTTTACAAATCATGTTGAATATCAGAATATTTACATTTAATAGGCTCCATATCACAACACTCATTTGGATTCACTTAAACCACTACTCTCGGGGCGTAAGGGTCCGTTTAAAACCAAGGTTTTAGATTAAAATGTAGTTAATTATCTCTTGGCTTGTAAATAAAGGATTCTACTGCTGATGATATTTAATATCCTTAATTTGTTTTGTACCAGTTTCCTTTTAATGCGTTTACTTTGAATGACAGATTATTAAAATATTTAATTAACATACCTGGTAATTTTACTGAGGCTGCAGGGGTTCTGGCGCTTGCTACATCCTTTGTAGACTCAGCAGGCTTTCCTGGAAAAATAAATATAAACATAAAGCATTCGTAATATTTAATTATCTTCCATATTATCTATGTTTTTGGTTTAATCCAAATGTGATAAAAAAATAAAATAAAAAAAACACCAAAAAAAAAAGCTAAAAAAAGTACTATTTAGAGAATTAATAAGACGTGCAGAAATTAATATAATTTAAAATGTAAAAAATAATGTAATTTTATTTCTATAAAGAACCGTATTTAAAGGTTTCAAAGAAACAATAAACTATAATTATCAGTTTTTATTTATTTTTGTCCCTTTTTTTTTTTTATATCTTGCTGATTAAAGAGGTATTTAAACAGCGCCAGTTGAAATGGCTCGCCCATGATAGTAGAATGAGAGGAAAATAGATCAAAGAAAAAGAAAGAAGAAAAAGGAATCAAATGGTTGACAGAGGCCAGGTAAGCGTCCGCATAGAAGAGGCAGATTTTCTCTTAGTATCAAGTTTGGGAAATGAAGAGACTGACTGTTCTATAACTGAAAGAAGGCCACTGAGAATGGTCGCGAATTTCGAGGAAATGGACTGAGAATAAAACTTCTTAAAGTAAGCAAAGGTCTTGTGTTAGCAATGAGGAAGATAAAGAAGAAGTTGTTTGTTATGCATATGAACTTAACACAATTTGCAATATTTTTTTCTAAAAAATAAAAAACAATGAATCTATTTTATAACCCAGAAATGAATTCAGGCCAATACCCAGAAAATAATAATAATCTACATGTGGTCGGAACTGGAGTTGATAGCAAAGTAATATTAATCTGGGTACGATCCCACAAAGGAATCAAAGGAAACGAGAAGAAGCCGATCAGGCAGCAAGCTTGTAAGTAACAGAATTTGTGACAAAAAAAAAAAAAAAATCACAAAAGAAGACTGTCTGCACCTATTGAACAATAATCTGAACAAACGCTGCGAGTTCAGTGGAGAACCGAACAGTCCAAACTATCAGAAATAAAACTGGAGTGCAAAAAGTGGACATCAAGCTCGAGAATCTCAAAAAGAGAAGAAGTTGTATTATGTCGTATCAGAATTAGACATTGCGAATTCACACAAGGATATCTTCTCCAAGGAATTGAAGCACTCATATGGCTAAAAAGTTATAATATACCGCAAACTGTGAAACACCTTTTAATATACTATTCACAATACAAAGATATTCGGAAGAAACTTACCTAAAATGGAAAAAAAAACACTGAGTGAATGGTTACGACGAACATAAAATAGTTACTCTGTTTAAATACTTAAAAGCTATACCCTATATGCTATACCAACTATACCCTACTATACCAATGTAACTAAACATACCGCTAATGACTCTAGGGTGGAGGAGAAAATAATAAAGGGAAAAAATAAAATAAAAATCTATTTAAATTATCTAAAATATTTTCTTTTATCGTTCAGGTAAGACCGCAAAAAAATGTTCGTTGGCAGAAAGCTCCATTTGTTAGAACATCATCACTCAAATATGTGAATAGCGGACACAGAAAAATATTTCCAGAGGTGGGAGGGAGTAGCAAAGGTCTTTAGAAAAGAACACACACGTTAACCGCGAATATAGCAAACTTATTTATCTGAAAAATGAATAGGAACTTTATATGATTCAAATACATATCTGCTAGACTCTTAAAAAAAGATAGATGCGTGTGTGTGAAAAAATGTATTCCTCTTTTATTTATTTTTCTTTCTTAACGTATTATTACAGAAAGCGGCTTGAACAAGTGATGCAGAAAAGTATAAATAATAACTCTTTGGAAAACCCATATGATTTCAATAGGGAATAAATTCTTCAATAGAAATATTTCCAACAGCCGTTGTATCCAACAATTGCCATAAATCCGAAACGAATCCAGGGACAAGGGTAGATCTGTCAACTGGGCGGTGGGTACACCTGTACTGTCGGTAAATTACCGAGAGGACCAGGGGTTGTAAAAATTGGTGACGCGAGCTGTCGTAAAAAAACGATATAAGGGGCCGCCTATCGCCTAGGGTTATGTGCCCTAACCGCTTCCTCTTTAGGGCCATCTTATTCCACCACCCGGCCCTTCATTTTTTATGGCGGGTCTCTCTTGTCTTATCTTTATTAAGATGTAATATTATTTAGACACCGCTATGTGAAATGCAAATCTATAATTTTATATATTGTCGATAGCTGATTTCAAGACAACCGGGCAAATTTAGTAAATTATTTTATCAGATTGTCAGTAATTAGGCTTAAACTTTAGAAGAGCAATCACAATAAAAAACAATGTATTTGGAAGAGTACCCACTCTCTTTACAGTTAAAAGTAACAGTGAGTAACAGTGCTTAATAAGACATTTATTTTAAAAGTTTATAATAACATTATTAGTAGCTAATCAAGCATATTCCAGGGGTGTATATCAACCATTCTATTCAGGGAGGAAGGTTAAAAACTTATTCCGTGTGACCGAACCTTAAATATACGAATAATTCTAGTTCGTACTAAAGATTAAAAAATATTTCAAGATAATGAAGGAAAACATTATTTGGAATCCTAAGCCACATATAAACATTCGTTCAGGCTATATTAATTTTATTCTAATTTAAAAAAAATAAAACATCCAAAATAAATAAAACATGTTTTATACTGATACTAGCTGTATGTCCCGGTTTCACCCGGGAAATTTAATTTTTCTAATGAAACGGTCGATTTCGTAAAAAAAACATTGTAAAGCGAGATCATTACGATTTTTATTAGGATAAAGAATATCAGCTGAAGATAGGCTCAAGTTATGCAATTTTAATATGCACCTGGTATGAAAGAACCACTGAGCGAAATTTGGAAAATTTAGGATCAACGGTATGGATTTCTATAAAGAACAAACAAACAAACAGAAATATTGCCCTGCAGTTTCAGCTTCTCGCAAATCGACTTGCCTAAGCCTCTGTGGCGCAAGGCGGGCCTCGTATTCTTGGGCAGACTCAGTTTCCCGCGATTCTGCCTGTCTAAGCCTCTGTTGTTCAATCCTATTTTGATGTTCGTCGAGAGTTTCAGCTGCTCGTATTTGAAGTTGTTTATTAGTTTTTGAGCTCACTAATCCTATTGAAGATCGCTTCTTAGGAGGCATTTTTAAAAAATGAATTTACCATACATGTGAATAAACGTATTGTAATGTTAAAGAAAAAAAAAACATATGTTTTAAAGGTTTTTTTAAATGAAGGAGCTCTTCCGTGTTTGTAGTTCTTTATTATTTTTTAGTTAAAATATGACAATGAAATCAAAAGACAGTGAAATAAGCCATAAAATATAATTAAGACAAAAGTATTCATATACTGTTAAAAAATAAAAAAGTTGACAAATGGCTAATGTGAAAATGAAGTAACTAAAGATAAGATAACCCCAGAGGATGAGCCAATAGCTCGAAACGTCGGGAAAAAAATAATAAAGAACTACAAACACGGAAGAGCTCCTTCATTTAAAAAAACCTTAAAATACAACACTCTTCCTCACTAAGTGAAGAAAAAGAACCCAGCAGATATGGTTTAAAAATCCCAGAACTCGACGCCTGCCAAGGGACGGTCTTACCGGGCCTTGTTGGCCTCTTCAAAATCTATAAAATGAATTTTAAGGCCGTTTTTTTCGACTCAAACGGTCGATTTCGTAAAAAAAACCATAGTAAAGGGAGATCATGACGAATTTTATAACAATAAAGAATATACCCAGAGATTGGCTGAAGCTATGCAATTTTAATATGGACGGGTGTTCGCACCTGGTATCAAAGAACCACTGAGCGAAATTTGGCGAATTTAGGACAAACGGTATGGATTTCTATAAAGAACAAATAAACAAACAAACAAACAGAATTTCATCTTTATTTATATAGATAGAGTCAATGACACTTTAACTATCATACATTATTGCATAGTGTAAGATTGTAAATACGAAGCAAGCTGATATATTATTTTATTAGCTTTATCAAAAAAAAAAATTAACCACAGGTGATATATATTTCTGCAATTCATATATTTAGGGAATCAAACAATTTCGGGGTCCCCTGTGGTGGAGTGGCAAGCATAGCAGCCTACTATACTAAAGGTCACGGGTTCACACCCCGCAATGGCCCTAGTATTTTTTAAAGGAGGTAAGAAATCCTTGGCTAGTCCGTCCATTGTGAAGGACGTATAATGGAGGCCCCGAGTCTGTGCGATGACAGGTTCTCGTTAAGGATCCCTGTCCTAAGTATACCTGCATAGGCAAAATTTTGTACTCCCAATCTAGGTAGGTATCATTGTCTGATTAGCCTTAGACCCATTAAGTGATTTTAAGTAAACAAACAATCCAACAACTTCAATAATAAAAGCGTACATGACAATCGTTGGGAAATGAAGAGAGTGCTCTCTAACAGAAAGGACACTGCGAATGGTCGCGAATTTCGAGCAAATGGACTAAGGATCAACCTCCTTAATGTAAGCAAAGGTGTGGTAACATTGCGGAAGAGAAAGAAGAAGTATTTTAATACGAACTTAAATAAATATTTGCAATATTTTTTCCTTAAAACAAAACAAAAGAACGATGATCTATTTTATAACCCAGATATGATTCAGGCCAATGGCCAGAAAACAACAAAGTAAATAATGATTAAAATCATATTACATAATTTCTTTTGTCAGTCAGGTAAGCCCGCAAAAAAATGTTTCATTGGAGTAAGCTCCACTTCTTAGAACATCATCACTCAAATACGTACCAGCGGACTCAGAAAAATATTTCCGGGAGTGGGGAGTGAGTAGGAGGGGTTATTAGCAAACAACACACATGTTAACCGCAAATATAGCAAACTATAGATAAGTAAAGTTAAAAATCATACAAAGTTTATATTGTTACTTGGAAAACCATAGCTGAAAAACTAAGTAGCTCATTGTACCTAGGAGCCCCTGAGAGAGAGAGGGAGAACTCCTAGAAGAGGCTGGCCTAGCCGAGTAGAGGGGCTAAGTCTGAGACGGAGGCAGTCTGGGTCTGAGATGGAGGTAGTCTAAGTCTGAGTCAGGGACAGGCAGAGTGAGGCTGGGGCAGGCACCGACAGGCGAGGAGTGGGATTCGACGTGCCCATGGCAACGTATGATTGAGAACCGAAAGATAGCAAGTTCAAAACCACCAATCCCCCACCCTCTCCCCTGGCCCGGGAAACCCCGTATAGCCTACAAGGCGAGGAAGGGGAGGACAAATAAAAAAAAAAAAAAAAAAAAAAAAAAAAAGACTCGTTTATTAGCAACAATAAGTTTTATGATTAATGTTTTTAATTATTTTAATTAAATTGGTTTTATAGAGTGGGGGGGAGGGGCAATAAACATGTTAAGTCCCCTTGAGGTAAGAGTGCGTTTCCCCACTGTGCTTTTCTGATGACGAAATAAAATTTCCATGATCCCTATATATTTCTAAAGAGTTCAAATGTCTTTCTTATTCTCTACACGATGTCTTCTTTGACTGGACCAAGTTTTTTAATATTTAAACTTAATATTTCAATATCATACGAAAAAGAAGTCACCTTTATTTCTATATGAAATAAATAATCAATACCAAAACTTACTGAACAGTAAAGGCAATAATTAAAGCAATTTTTTATTTTATTTTTTGGTGAACGTACCTACGAGTATTTACTTTTTTTCAATGGAGTGTCTTGTTTTAAATATAAGTGTTCCTCTTTCCTAAGTATTATTTGTGTCAACGAAAACATATTGAAGAAACTATGCTTCCTGTGATGGCCTTTTGGGATCCAGGAGTGGAATGGGCTTGAAGCCAAAAAGTTACTTTGAGAACAGAACCCAAAAGTTAGACATCGCACTGTGAAAAAGCATTAGGGAAACTTATTTATTGACATTTTGGGCAAAAGTATTAAAAACCGATAAAACAAACGTATTCGCAATGTGTGTAATATTAAGAATACACATGAGTAGGTTAGGCAACATCTTTTCAATATATTTATATAAATATTTAATAACTGTTTAGGAATTGAGTACCTAAATGATCCTAAAATTATATTATATATATAAGGATTTAAAGGGATAAATATATTTGTGTGTGTATATGTATGTATATGTATGTATATATATATATATATATATATATATATATATATATATATATATATACATAGGGGGATCAAAAGTCGGGGATAAGAAATCAATGTTATTGATAGGTGGGTACAAGAGTTTATATAGAAAGAAACAATATGATCATTTTTTTTAAAACTAAATTTGCAACATTCGTGACTCTTAGGCTAAGGAAAAAAAAAAAAAGGCAATATCTGCGGGTTGCTTGTTTGAGTTGGTTTATGTTGACGCCTTGGAAATATTTAATACTGATTGAGTTTTCGGGTGCATTCCGCATTCTTTCCTAAGAGTCACCTAACAGGTGTCTGTTAAGCAACTCAAATTGACTACTTGGATATATAAAGTTAAATAGTTATTTATAAATTTAATTTATGACGTATTAAGAAGCAATTTTTTGTTCTTAACTGAAATTTTCATATATATATATATAACTCAAAACATTTTCCGAAATTTTACTGTCAATTACATAATACTCGTAAATTTAGGAGACTAATCAGTGAGTTTTTTCCGTTGTTAATTTCACTCTATAAATATGATGGGTTTGTTGATTTCCCAAGTTAATATTCAACAAACGATACAGAGTATATGTGATAAAGAAATGCCAATAAAGTCAGGGAAATAAACAGAGATACGTATTCATCATTGAAGGGGTACTGTCAACAAAATGAGAATTAATCAAGAGAAATGTATATTCATATTGAAGCGGCCTCAATTTGACTGAGGAAATATTTGATAATACAATTGAGGTATTCCCATTTAACTTTACCCACTTTGAGCAGTATCGTTTTTAAATGGTTTCCTTATAAATTCATCTTCTCCACTAGGACCGTCAGGTCCCCACCTGTTACTGCCTCATGTTTATTCAGGATTCTTAGCCCCTACGCAGCCGACTTAATTTCTAAGCCCCCCCCCAATTTTTTTTTTTTACTGAGGATTGAATTAATGCATTTTAGGAAAAGAAAACGAGAGATATCGGATTTTAATTTTTTTTTATATTATCACTTATATCACCCTTTCTTCTTTTTTGTTTCAAATGAAAATCAATTTTAATATTTCCCTTTGAATATAATTATTCAAAATACTCACTTCCCATCACTTTGTAGGTACTTTTTATTTATGTAAACTCACTTTTTTGTCAATTGGAAAAAAAAAGATTTTCATCCAGAAAGACGTGCCAATTTAACGAATTGCACGAATTTAACGAAGCCTTTTTAAAAAGAGGGGATATCTAGAATAAAAATTCGCGGAAAACTTGAAACTGTCTACCTCGAGTGGGCAAGTTATGACACCACTTAAGTATCGACAATTCTTTCGATAAGGTGCTTTTCCTATCGATATCTATTACCTAATTGGTATTCAAATAAGGCTAAAGCGATTATCTTAAAAGAAAAGATATTTTCACTTTTTCCTTGACCCCATCTTCGCCTTTAAGGGCATAAAAATGTCTATAATTTAAATAACTTTCCTTAAATAGAAGAAAATACTAGATATACCCACTGAAAATACTCCAATATCCTACAAATCGATTCCTCTTCCATTTTTCCGCATACATCCCACAATTAGTTCACCTAATTGTGTCGTTTTGAGTCACTCCCATTATAGATTTTTTCTTTCCAGTATGGCAGTAACACATGTTTCACATCATACTAGGTTTGAACATAAATATCATAATGTTTTACAACTTCTGGGACGCACAAAGAAGATGAAGAAACAAGAAATGGACCTTCTAAAAAAAAAAATAAAACTAATCTTGTTTTCTTAAAGTGATCTTAAAAGAATACATCTACTCTTTTCATACATATTATGGAAACTAACCGGTTCCTGTAAACTATTACAGTCACTCAACTCAGTTACATGATACAAGTTTTCACCTCAGTTTACCGAACTAAAAAATATCGCATAAGATCGGTGAAAAATATCGATACTTCCGATACTTCGGATAAAACTATCGGTACTGATATCAGTAGTATCTGAAACAATGTTTAGAAATCCCCCTAATCTCGAATGGTTTATGACCATCTAAAAATATATTTGATAATACCAAATAAAATATATAATGACATTTACTTTTTTTTTAATTTTCTATTTATGCCTAGTTAAGGTAGATGTATAAACAAACTCCAAAAATAAAAATGAAAAGGAACCAGGGTGGGAAGGCCGAGATTTTTTCCGTAGGTCCGCCACAAGCGTAAATGAACCGCTCTAGACTCGAAAATGTTACTTTTATGGTTAATTAGTTATGTCTTTGGCATAATTATGACTTTTATGATATGAATAATTATGACATTGTACTATTTGTTTAATGTTCTTAATTTTTATGCCTAGTTTAAGAGGAAAATGTTACTACACACAACCCTCTACCTCATAAAGTAAGGATCACCTGTCAAATTTATAGTTTATTAATTGAGTAAACCGTAAATATGTCTTAATATGGTAAAGTTAAATATTATATAAATTCTTTGTCTTCATTCTGTGATATTTAGTCCCATATGAATTAAATCAATCTCATGGTCTAAGGTAAAGGGGTTAAGATGAAGAGGACATACTACGTGAAACAACCAGGTAGGCTCTTTAGAAGTGGAACCCAAATAGGGGGACGCCCCAACAAAAGGGGGTGAAGACAAGTAAGGGTTTGCGAGACCAGTTGGAAATGAAATAATTCATACTTAGAGATGAGAGATGGTCAACTGTTCTTCAATTACGATAGGTTAAATAATGGTCAGGATTTTCAGTTTACAATGATATTTATTATGGTAAGCCAACGTTTCGATCCAGCTTGTGGATCTTCATCAGGGCTACTGAGTCCAGGTGGATACTAAGACTCAGGTTAAATAATGGTCAGGATTTTCAGTTTACAATGATATTTATTATGGTAAGCCAACGTTTCGATCCAGCTTGTGGATCTTCATCAGGGCTACTGAGTCCAGGTGGATACTAAGACTGAGTCTTAGTATCCACCTGGACTCAGTAGCCCTGATGAAGATCCACAAGCTGGATCGAAACGTTGGCTTACCATAATAAATATCATTGTAAACTGAAAATCCTGACCATTATTTAACCTATCGTAATTCATACTTAGTTAAAATTTTAGAACAAAAATCATAAAAACTAAATTTATGTGATAGATTATTTTAAATAACCATGACCTCTATTACACTAAAGACAATGCTTTTAATCTAATATAAATAGTTTTTTTTTAATATAATTTTTTTATTTAATATTTATACATGAGTACAAAGTATAGCAAACATTATTAGGGCTTGGTTTCTTGACCGTTAGCCCGGTTTTGGTTACTGAATTAAATACATAATATTAATATAAAACAAAAAAATAAAATTACATATGTATATATATACAATTAATACAAATATATACACATACAAATCCTCAGTGCCCCTATATCCCTATATATATCAATAATGGCTTAAAATTGTTATTGTTGTTTGTTTTTTACTTTCACTTACCTATATATGAAATATATAGTAAGTGGAAGTATTGCGATCGTGAAATTTTTTTTTTTTTTTTTATTAGCAATGTTCAATTTCTATTCATCAGTGTTTTTTTTTCTTTGGTTTATTCATTCACAGATAAAGAACCAAAAGGATTAGCATGACTACTGATAAACAAAAACTGCAAAAAGGATGTTATGACAAGGACCTATCGGTGACCTATTGTTAAAAAAATAATACCATTAATACAGCAAACTACCATTATTTTTATTTTATTTTTTTTTCAGAAGTTAAACTTTGTTATTAAAGTTCTTCTGTAGGCCCACTCTATTTTACAGTATGTTATTAGGTTGTTCCAGTTTTTACCATTTAAGTATTCAATAAGTTCGTTATTGTTTAATAATTCTTATTGAAACATTTTCTTCTGAATTCCGCTAAAACAGGGCATATGGCCAGAAAATGCTGCGTATTTTCTATCTCTCCTCTATTGCAGAGTAAACATATTTCCTGTACATCTTCTTCAATATAAATTTTATGATTTAGATTTAGCAGTTCACCTCTTGCTTTAAAAATCCATTTTATATCGTTTATTTTTTTATCTAAAAGGAGGTAATTATTTGTTTCAAGATTTACGCATAACTGTTTATATAGATTAAATCTCTTAGATTTGTTTACCCAATCTATGTTCCTTCTATAGTAATTTTCTTCCACCTTTTTTAATGAAATGCTAGTTCAGCTACAGCAATAATGTAAAAAATCCTAATGTTCACGTATTACGTATAATCATTGTCGTGTTTATTTTAAAATTTCCTTCAGCAGACACAAGGCCAATGATAGAATAAATAAATTATAAGCACAAAATAAAATAATTTATGAAAATAAGACACAAAATAGAAAAAGTATACCAATAAAGGTGACGTGGTATATGCACATTTTTATACCAGCTTGAATGTTGGTGTAAATAAGTGAAAATGTGTATTTAATGCAAGATTATGCTTGGAAATTTTCTCTTGTAATTCTAATACTAGCTTGTTTGAATTTTAATAAAGAGAAAGGAAAATTTATGGCATCTAAATCCATCTTTTAATAAATACTGGGGAATTCCGAAGATATAAATCGTTCATCTTACGAATGACGTTTTTAGATATCGGAAAGCTATTAGTCGCTAACGAAGTTTCTGTCAGCAAACCCCTAACCTCGCCGTCCGATAATTCTTTAATAAACCTAACAAAAGACGATGGTGACATCAATTATTCCTGAAGGGAGGGGGGAGGATGGATGAGGAGGGGGGGACAAGAACTGATTGGAAGAAGGGAGGAATTATTATACTGATATAATAAAAGTATCAATCACTCTACACAAATCTTATCCAACGGGCTCAATTTACTGTCTCAGCTTTCGGGAGGGAACCTTTCTCAAATTAAATTTCCAACTTCTCTGGTTACTTGGGAAAGTTTGGGGACAGATATCTTCATTTAAATATTTTTCAACAAAACATAGTAGAAATGAATTATTTCTAATGACGCCACCACTGGACAAACGTTAAGGTCCATTTTAAAATAAATTGATAATATTTCAATATTGTAACGTTAAATGGTTAAATAAAAACACACAACTTTCACTTACCAACTTACTTAGATTAGAAATTAATGCGTTTTGTTAATTGCCACTTCTCAAATGAACAGAAGGGCTTTAGGTATGAACAATGGTATGTCATTAAAGGCGTACTCCGCATGCGTGGGCTTAACGAGTTTTATGAGTTGACTGAATATTTTTCTTTTTTTCTCCTCTTTATGTTTTCTTTATTTTTATCATATCTCATATTTATCAATTTCTTATTTTTAGGCGTAACGAGAGACAGTTAACTTCCCCATATAAACAAAAACAAAGGTACTTTATAGGAAACAAACAAACAAAAAAGGCCAGTTCATACATACACTAAATACCTAATATCACGTTCACACGGTTTATAGTTTTTGAGCTAGTCTGTTCACACACACACATACACACACACACACACACACACACACACACACACACACACACACACACACACACACACACACAGACCATTTCACGGGACTTGGTTAATTGGACTCAGGGGACCCCAAAACGTGTATTTCCGTTGAAAACCGGAAGTCGAAATTTTTCACGATCGCAATACTTCCACCTACTATATATATCATATATAGGTAAGTGAAAGTAAAAACATATGGTTAAAATCCCAGACCTCTTGTTGGAACGAACTTGCTGTCGAACAAACCATTGGAGCACATGCATGGGCCTGGATTTTTTGAGCCCAACCCACGCAAGCGTAGGACCTTCCACGAGAATCTGGAACTTTCCAGAAGGTTCCTTTTGCGACTTTATATAAGGAGTGAGTGACTGGGCCAATTAGTCTTTGTCTTGGCTTGACTGTGAAGCTCAAGCCATATGATTTGTGTGCTATAAAGTTTGTAACCTGCTCGAATATTTATGTTGATATATTTTCGTTTAATAAATATTTGTTAACTCACAGAAGCGTTACAATATTTTCTTTCTTTTCTTAATAACTGTTCTTATTTTTACTTAATAGTAAAACTAAGAGAAAGGCAGAGGTGTCTAGAAAGGCGCAAATTGTGGCATCAAAATTTTTTAGGGGGAACATTTTTACAGGCCTCTGAATTTTTGAGGGTCTTTATGGGGGTGATGATTTGAGCGAAATGTTTATACCAGGAAAAAAGAAAATAGTACTTAATTGTTACTACGCTAACATATATGTTTATAAAACACTAATTTTACGAGTACCTTTTTTCTTTTTTAAGGGAGAGCTTTAAATTTCTTCGAGGTTCCCTTGGGCCTTGATTTGAAAGAAAAGGGATCGCTACTCAGAAAAGAGAGGCGTATTAATAGGTACATATAAATTTGTCGTATGTAATTTACATTTACCGGATAGCTAAGGTTATCCGGATTAGAATATGGCTAGGCGGGTTGTCTTTAATTTAAGACAACCCAAATATTCGTATTAATATAAATACATAGAAATTATCACAGATCCTCTCAGAGGCCGACATGAGGAAAACCGAAAAAACAAATATATATATATCGAATTAAATTATTATAATGTAGGGTACAAATTACAATAAAGCATAATAAAAGTTCTTAATCTTTAAGAAATAAAATAACATATAGGCACGGAAATGTTAGGAACACTGAAGTAACATAATCAAACTACGAGTATAGGAAATCACAAGTTTGTATATCATTAGTACACACAACATTGCACTCTTTCTTCGTTTTTATGTTTTTTCTAAGTGGACTAAATCCTTGTCTTATTTTTTTCTGAGTTTTCTTCAAGCAATTAACCTCACGGCAGCATGAACAACAAAAGGAATATTAAAGGCAAAAGGAATTCTTACCAAGAGCTCTATCATTAGACAGAGCTGAGGTCTTCAAAAACAATCTTCGGATCCGAACAGAAACAACAGTTGTTAACAACTGAACAGTCATTGAAAATTAATGAATTAAATAAAAAATATAAAGGCAGGACTGGACACGTGTTTTAAAGTCCTGTTAAGTTTAAGTTTAAGAACGTAATAAGGTCGGGAATTAATTACTGTTCTAAACATGGCGGTAAGCTGTGACCAAACATCTCTACTTCAATTAGACAAACGGAGATCTCCACACTTACTTAATGTAAACCCTGTTAAAAGGGTTTTATCACAAGCCTGAGAGAAAATCTCACTCAGCGAATTCTCCCGGGTTAAGGTGGGTAATGTGTTTATATTTTATTTTTATTTTTAATGGAGAATGATTGAAGAGGCAGAAAAACTTAACTTTTCCTCGGGTTAAGTTAATTCCGAAACTCCTAGTTTCTGCCCTGAATAGAAGTTATCTCTTAGCTGATGAATGGACGAACATGGGGTAAGGAGGTCAAGAAAGGGTTTTTTTTTGCTCTTAGGGTTTGGAAGAGGAAGGAGCCGAGCAGGTACTGTCTTTGAAAATTAGGAAAAAGGAAACTTTGCTGGGAATAACATTGAGAGATGTGAGAGAGTGTCTCGGGAGATCAAGAATAAATCTCATGAAACAGTTCATCAATCTTTTAAGTCTTATCTCGAGCTCACCAGACAGACCACCATACACCAGGCATCCGTAATCAAAATGTGGAAGGATACTAAAAGACGACGAGTACTGTAAGGAAATGAGTCTCTGAATCTAAATGGCTGTTTGGGAAATGTGATGATTGCAGGTGAGGTGTTGATCGAATGTTATACCGAGGTTCTTTATGGAGTGTTTAAACTGGAAAGGAGTGTTATTTATATACAGTAATGGATAGTAGGGAAGGGAATTGAGGAAAGGTTTTGAGCGTATGAGCATTGCCTTGGTTTTCACTGGGTTCAGGGATAGTAGGACTGGATTTTGACATGGGATATTATTACATAGTATTGGTCACACTAGAGCAGAGGTCACACGGATATCTTAGGGCGCGTGAGCCTCCACCTGACTGCCAGACTTGCGGGTGTCCACTTACAGTAAAACACATTTTAACGGACTGCAGGACATATGACACATACAAGGACCTCCTAGAAATACCTATTGACCTACAAACAGCATTGCAGGACAGTGTGGAGACAACCGACAAAATATTTGAATTTCTGAAACTGCCAGAACTATATATTAAAATATAACTATTGATAATAGATATAATAAAATGTAACTATTGATAATTTCACAAAAAGTAAATAAAATATAACAGAAATTGATTGTAGGCGAAGATGACCCAAGTGGTTGCTGCCTACATTAAAAAAAAAAAAAAAAAATGTTCACAGAGTCAAAATATCCCAATTATTGCTTTTAAACGTAACATAAGATAAGATAAGAATTCCATAAGAAAACTCTACCCAAAATTAATAATAAAATAGATGGAAAAAACAACAAAATTTAAAGGCTCACTTAAAATAATCCATTATGAGATCAAATTACCAGCTTGGTTAGTGTCTTGAATAACCATACCCAGCCCCTTTTTAGCCTCCTTCAGCAATTATCACAGTGTAACGAGTTTTATTTTTCGCTATTATTTCGTAAGTCTGGTGTCGCGAACTGAAGAGATAATTTATGGCCATTTTGTGCAAAGCGGCTGTCGGGTCATTTGAATTCTGAAAATCTGTACTGTGTCGCTATCTTTGGACTGATACAGAATGGATGTACAATGTAAGTAAATGTATAAATAAATAATAATAAAAATACCTGTCTACAAACGTTTATCGCTATGGCAATGTTATATCTCAAGATTATTATTTAAAGACGATACGTAAGTTGGATAGGGGGATGGAGTCGTCCCACGCTTGCTTAAAAATTCATGAACGGTGTCACCTACTTGGAAGGGCCGTCAGGTTCGAAATGGCCTCCGATTGTAAACTTTGACACTTGGACCCAAGTTGTCTTGACGACTTGGTGTACAAGCTCCCGCAACTTAAGGACTTCGGTCCCAACAACCCAGTGCTTACTTAAATAGAAAATACAAATACAGCCTTAAGACTGATCTGATATCTCAATATCATAAACCGAAAATAACAGATTAATATAAAATAGTTAGTTATAGCCATGATGTAGTTAGTGAAATGATGATTCTCTTTTTTAAAACTCATTTATTCGTACATATAATAACATTTTGAGGTTAGAACCTTCACAGCGTTCATCAGGATAGATACTTTCATCATATAATACTTTCACTACTTTTATCCTTTGAAATGTCTGTTTAATATCCATATTTATTTTTTTAGTATATTACACCGGAATTATTTTATTTTTTTCCAGTTAATAAATCAGGTTCAAAAACCAGTTAATAAATCATTAGTTAACTTGTAACTAATTGAATTACCCACAGATCTTTCGTGTACGAGTGGAAAGCTGGCACTGCCCATATGAAGTGGGGAGGAAGCGACCACCAAATAGAGGAGCCGAAGAAGAGGTATTATCATTGAGATAGTTCAATCTATTTCAATCGCAAAATATGTTGCCAAAACCGTTAATGCTAAAAGGCTAGTATGGGCGTAGCCATTAGTATAAATAAAAAAAAATATTTTTATGTAGTTATTCTAATAAACATCTATAAAATTAATGAACTTAAAATTAATAAACATTAATTTCTTTTCATCAACATGTATCCTTTATTTTATTTTGATCTCGATATAAGGTATCTAGCTAATGTACGAGTACCAAAAAAAAAAAAAAAAAAAAAAAAAAAAAAAAAAAAAAAAAAAAAAAAAATAGTCTTAATATTAATTCGTTATGATGATTTATGGTAAATTTTCTATAAAGAACTTAGGCCTTTCTAGGAGAGTGAACTGTACTATAAATGCTAAAAAATCGCAAGTAAGAATGAGATAAAAATTAGAATTAGAAAAAAAATTGTGAACTACTTCAAGCCATAAAAAAAGTAATATTTCAATGTTATAAAAGGGAAAATATCTATTATTCAGAATTATTGAATTGTATTTCGGACAGGAACAGTAAAAAAATAAGGGAAAGAACACGTTAAGCTTCTACTAAAGTTCCATTGTGTACCTAAAAGCCGCTGGCATCAAAGAAGTTCCCAATTTTTTTTTTTTTATAATAAAGACTTATCATAAATAAATCCGATTTGAAAAACTGACGGGTTATTTTTATTTTATTTTTTCTGTATAGCATTATTAGCGCGGGGGAAGTGGAAAATAACTTGTTTAGCCCCCAGAGCGAGGGAAGCGGGGTGGGGGAGAGATTGAAGACACAACCGTGGAAAACTTTGGGAAAGGGTTAATTAAAACTTGTTAACGCTAAAAGCCTTATTTCCCAGTCAATAAAATAACTTCTTTAAATAAAATGCGATTTTAATTTATTTATTATTCCTTTTTGAAGTATGATAAAGGACGCCCGGTCAGACATCACAAAATAATAAATTGTGAATAAAGTTGAGCCAGTAAATTTACGTTACTCTTTCTCTCAACTTTTCGAAATTTATGGAAACATTAAAACAAAGTTTTGGTATAACATTTCTGCTAAAAGGTTCAATTAAATAAGGAGTAGCCAGTGAAAATTCTGGAATGTTAAAACTTTTCTGATATAAATTTATACGAAACGAACTAACAGATTAATTATTTCAGCATTCCTTCTTCAAAAATAAATATTTTAACCTTAGGGATCGCCCTTATTTTTTTTATACCACTCTACATATAACTAGGAATGAGTAGGTCTCAGAGCAAGAGAACGTTTATAGGAAGTAATTGCATGAGTGAACTGTCCTGTTCATGAGAAAACCTATCAATTAAAACTAGAGAAAAGGAGAACGATCGGCTGGGAGTTTTATTCGAAATTGATATGGTTAACATTATATTTGCATAAAAATTATTTTTTTCAGGTTTGATGGCTTAATCAATGGACCACGAAAACACTTTCATAAACCTGCAAAGGCGCCAGTCTTTGATAAAAATCGGAGTATCAAAGTAAAGAATCCTGATACTAAAAAACTCTGGTGCGTGCGCGCAACCCACAACTTTCACTTACCAACTTACTTAAATTAAAAATTGATGTGTTTTGTTAATTGCCACTTCTCAAAGACACATTTTTCCACATTCATTTCTTATTTTTGTTTTTATTTGCTCTATAAAAAACACTAATTTTTTAATTATTAAATAAAAGTTTTTACTTGTGCTAATTCGGCAATGCAAGCATAATACTCCAAGTCATCTGATTTTATGATTCTCTATGTAGTTGTTGAAAACTTCATTTACCATGAAACAAATAATTTCCATTAAATGAACAAAACGGCTTTAATTATAAACAATGGTCTGTCATCAAAGGCGTACTCTGCATGCGTGGGTTCAACGTGTTTTATAAGTTGACTGAATAAGTATTTTTCTTTTTTTCTCCTCTATATATTTACTTTGTTTTTATCATATCTCATATTTAGCCATTTCTTATTTTTAGGCGAAACGAGAGACAGATAATTTCTCCATATAAACAAATACAACAAATACTTTATAGGAAAACAAAAATGGCCCATTCCCCATTTAAGCCCCCTCAGGACATTTTAATAATAAAAAATCTTACCTGATATTAAAGAACACCTAATTTTCATTAAACACGACGAATTTAATCAAAATCCTAAAAGCCGTTTTTGAGATAATCGAAAAAAAGTTAAAAATCGGTATAAAAGTTATGAAATAAAGTGCCCTCACCCTTTGACCAATTTTGATGAAATGTTGGGTATCACATCTTTGGCATATTCATACATCATATACCCAGTTTGATCAAAATCGTTGAAGCCGTTTTTGAGTAAATAAATAAAACACGTGAAAATTATACAAAATTTATTAAGTAAAGTCCCCCCTCCGGTTGATCAATTTTGATGTAATGTTGGCTATCGCATCTTTGGCATATACATACATCAAATACCCAGTTTGATCAAAATCGTTAAAGCCTTTTTTGTGTAAATAAAAAAACACGTGAAAATGGGACAACATTTATTTACTAAAGTCCCCCCTCCGGTTGATCAATTTTGATGAAATTTTTACAGTCGTATCTCGGGAATATAAATAGATCAAATACTCAGTTTAATCAAAATCGTTAGAGCCGTTTTTGAGAAAATCGAAAAAAACTTAAAAAGTTATTAAATAAAGTACCCCCTCCCTTTGAGCAATTTTCATGAAATTTTTGCTGTCACATCGCGGGCATATACCTACACTAAATACCCAATTTCAGATTCGCACGGTTTATAGTTTTTGAGCTAGTCTGTTCACACACACACACACACACGGACACACAGACACACAGACCATTTTGCGGGACTTGGTTATTTTGACTCAGGGGACCCCAAAACGTGTATTTCCGTTGAAAACCGGAAGTCGAAAATTTTCACGATCGCAATACTTCCACTTACTATATATTTCATATATAGGTAAGTGAAAGTAAAAAAACTTGAAAGAACGTATTCTTTTTGAGCACAGAAGAGATTAAATGTGTTCAAATCTATCTATAATAATAAATTCCAGAAGTATGTTTTGGGAGTCGGAAGAAGCGCTTGTTTAAGATCATGCTTTAACAATGATACAACATTGAATAATTTTATTTCCTTATATAAGGTACAACTCAAATATGTAAAAAAAACAATGCGAACAAGTAGTTAACCCTTTGCACTCCAGGTCTCCGGAGCGGAGCCATTTAAAATTTGTCTTCAAACTCGAGGCTCCGCTACGGAGGCAATGTAAATAATCTTCAGTTTTTAACATATAACCACATAAACAAATCGTAAAAACTATTTATAGGATACTTCGCTTTTGGTGATAAATGACGATCGCTGCGTTTTTCATTATTTTTATAGTACGTCAATCTTTTAACATCGGCTATATTTTGTGGTTTTAATTCATCTTTTATTTCCTCAATTGTACAATAATTTAGTTCGGGGCACCAAATAATCCCTTTACTTTGATTTAATTCCCCATGTGCTTCTACTTTAACCGGAAAGTTATTAAGTAGATCTTCACATTTTAGGAGCTTTTCTGATTGGATATCTGTGAAAACTTCAACTAAAAGGATCCAATCTCGCAATTTTACTGTTTTTACTTCTCCAATTAGATTTTTTATGCTTTTTTATATAATAATAATAAAATTATAAAAAAATATATAAAATTTAAAAAAAAATAATTTTGAAATTAGAATAAAATTATAAAAAAATATAAAATTTAATGAAATTAATTTTTTTTTGTAACTATGTGTTCTTGAAGCTTCACAATTACATATAACCTGAATTTCATTACAATTCCTTACTTGGTTCTAAAATTGCACTGTATAATATTACGTTTTCAGGGTGTACGTTTTCGTGAATAAGTTGCGTCGAGTTCCCGGTAGGTAACGTCCGAAACGGTGCCGAGTGCAAAGCGTTAATGCAACGTAACTCAAAAGTAACTGTTTTGTGCGCAGTCCACGTAAAGACACGCTCCTGTGTTGAAAATGGACTTCTCTCTCTCATCGCTTGTTCCCGTTTATATGGTCTACTTCAAACAGTCTCTAACATTTCCGATCAGGTTCAGGATCGCGTTAAACCTGTCAAATAATCCTTTTTGTTTTCTTCTGTCATAATAATTATTCCTACCTAACAGGACTAACTCGAATGGTGTGACAATATAAATGTTCTCGTCATTTGTTTAAAAAAACTTTTTAATAATTCTCTATTATGGTCCTAATCCCTAGTCCTATACACTGTTAAATAACAAAAGATGAAAAGAGACGGTAAATAAAGAGAGCTCTGGGACGAACCTTGAGAAAGAGCCGGGTAAATCGGATACATGAAGAGAAAGAGCGGTAATGACAGCCCATTAGAAGAGGGCGGGAAGACTACCTTGGCAATTATTCTAAGAAGTTGCTAAGGTACACCCTTTGGCAGGGCCCTCTGTCTAAGCGAGCGGGGCCATTGTTCGCACCGCAGGATCAATTTCCATTCTGCATTAGCTTCCAACAATAGGGGTAATTCAATTAGTTCTGTCCTCTCTGTTACCTCCCGCACGTCTTGCTACATTAGCTATCTTCTGCTCTAAAGTTGTTCATATATATATTTATTTTTTAAGTAAACTAAATATTAAGAGGTACGGTATAGCTCAGTGAGTAAGCCATCCAACAACTGTGCTCAAGGTCCCGAGTTCGAAAATATCAATGGTCAATCCTTCTCTATTCTGTTACAAAAAATCTGGTGCGATGCGAGCAACAGACATCTTTCACTTACCAATTCACTTTAATTAGAAATTGACATCTTTTGTTAAATGCCATTTTTCAAAGTCACACATTTTTCCACATTCATTAACTGATTTTTTAAAAAAAATTTATTATTAAATATAAGCTTTTATTTGTGATGATTCGGCAATGCTAGACTCCATAAGACTCCAAGTCGTCTGATTTTAGAATTTTCTATGTAGTTGTTAAAACCTTCATATAGTTACCATGAAACAAATGATTTCCATTAAATGAAAAAAACATCTCTAATTATAGGCTCAACGTGTTTTATGAGTTGACGGAATATTTTTCTATTTTTCTCCTGTACATGTTTACCTGACTTTTTTTTTCATATTTCCATATTGAGACATTTCTTATTTTTAGGAGAAGCGAGAGACAGTTAATTTCTTCATTTAAACAAAAACAAAGGTACTTTATAGAAAAATAAAAAAGGTCCGTTTGGCCAATTTTGATGAAATTTTTGCTGTCACATCGCAGGCATATATATATACATATATATATATATATATATATATATATATATATATATATATATATATATATATATATATATATATATATATATATATATACACCAATACCCAATTTCAGGTTCGTACGGTTTATAGTTTTGGAGCTAGTCTTTTCACACACACACAGATACAAACACCGACCATTTTGCAGGGCTTGGTTATTTGGACTCAGGGGTCTTCAAAACGTGTATTTCCGTTGAAAAGCGGAAGCCGAATTTGTTCACGATTTCAATACTTTCGCTTACTATATATTTCATACATAGGTAGGTGAAAGGAAAAACCTGTGGAATAATTCTCCTGAGAGTGCAACCAACCTTTTCAAAGTGGCTAATATTATTTAAATATTGTAAAACAAAAAAATGTAACAGCTTTGATCCAGGACTATGAACATCATTGATCAATGGTACTTGATTTACACTACAATAATTTAAAGTTAGCAGGAAACATAATTATTTTCTTAAGCAGATCTTTAGATAACATTACAATTAATTGTCGTAAATCTATCCCTATTAAATGTAGACTTGTTGATTTAAAAAGTGAATATACATAAATAAAATTAGATGCAATTTAGTATTATAAAACCAGAAATTCGTGCAAAATAAAATTAAAAAATATTAATCAAAGCTCCATGAAAGTGAAACCCTCTTGGCTTAGAAGGCAAGCAAACAAAATGTGCAATAACACAAAAATCCAGAACAGAAAAGTTTTTTTTTTATCATTACATTAAGTTGATTCCAGTGATAAGGAAGTCTGGAGGACAGTGCTGGTAGGGAGCTTATAGTATTTGCTATTCGTATTTGTTAAAAGGAAGAAAAAAAACATTAGCATTTTTTAACTTTATAGTATTTTTAAAGTAGTTGTTCATAATATTATGTACTTATACTATATTTTTTTAATTTTAATTAGAAATCATCGATTATGCCATAAAACTAATCCAAGATTGCTCGTTTAGGATCCCAAATATTGATTCCCCACAGGTTTTCATTAAGATTTAAAATAAAAAATGAATTTGCTAAACATTACTATAAATTTTTACTTTCACTTACCTATATATGAAATATATAGTAAGTGGAAGTATTGCGATCGTGAAAATTTTCGACTTCCGGTTTTCAACGGAAATACACGTTTTGGGGTCCCCTGAGTCAAAATAACCAAGTTTTTTTCGATTTTCTCAAAAACAGCTCTAACGATTTTGATTAAACTGAGTATTTGATCTATTTATATGCCCGAGATATGACTGTAAAAATTTCATCAAAATTGATCAACCGGAGGGGGGACTTTACTTAATAAATTTTGTATCATTTTCACGTGTTTTTTTTTATTTACTCAATAACGGTTTTAACGATTTTGATCAAACTTGGTATTTGATGTATGTATATGCCCGAGATATGACTGTAAAAATTTCATTAAAATTGATCAACAGGAGGGGGGACTTTACTTAATAAATTTTGTCCAATTTTTACCTTTTTGATCGATTATCTCAAAAACGGCTATAACGATTTTTATCAAATTCGTTATGTTTAATGAAAATTAGTTGTTATTTAATATCAGGTAAGCTTTATCATTATTAAAATGTTCTGAGGGGGCTTAAATGGGGAAGGGGCTTTTTTTGTTTTTCTATAAAGTACCTTTGTTTTAGTTTAAATTGGGAAATTATCTGTCTCTCATCACGCTTAAAAATAAGAAACGGCTAAATATGATATATGAAGAAAATCAAGTAAACATATACAGGAGAAAAAAAGAAAAATATTCCGTCAACTTATAAAACACCTTGAGCTCACGCATGCGCCATACGCCTTTAATGACAAACCAATTTGTTATAATTAAACTGTTCTGTTCATTTGAGAAGTGGCAATTAACAAAACGCATTAATTTCTAATCTAAGTAAGTTGGTAAGTGAAAGTTGTGTGTTGCGCGCACGCACCAGATTTTTATTCATTAGGATTGTAAGATTCCAAGCATGTAACATCGAGATCTGACTGTTTCACCCAGGCGGTACATACCATGTGAGCTGCGGTGTCCGAGCGGTTAAGGAGTTGGACTTGAAATCCAATGGGTTCTACCCGCACAGGTTCGAATCCTGTCCGCAGCGGATAATTTTTTTTCCCCTTAACATCATTGACAACTTTTCACTTTACAAACTAAAAATGAGTAAATTTAATGGTCCCTTTTATTTTTAGAGAAGTATTTTACATTTAATGATAATAAATAAATGTATATGTCGTGAAAGACCAATTAATTTAGCAATTTATTTACAAAAGAGCAAACAACAAAAGCCGTTTAATACTTGCACATTTAGTGACTAGGATAACATAATATATATTATAAAAATTAAGTTCTATAAACCTAAAAGATTTAAGAAAATAAACAAAAATAAATAAAATTTTAATATTGAAACATAGAAATTCCCAATTTTTAAAAAAAAAAATATAAAAATGGAAACATTAAGAATAAAATATAGACAGGTAAGGTATATATATATATGAAAATCAAAATAACTAAATATATAATAATAATATATGTTTATACCTGTATATATATAATTTCAATTGTATTTGAAAGATCCTACATTTTTAGTAACATAGTAATCGTATATTGATTTAAATAAACTTGTGGATGGTGCCTCAACAACTTTTAAAGAGTTATACTCGCAAGAAGAGAAAAATCTTAAAGCTATGATTGAATTTGTACCAGCTATTAGTTTTTTAGAAATACTTGGTTATATTATAAAATTAGGAGTAATATCAGGTTGATGTGATGATGTGCATATATAAACATAATAACATCAACCATATCTACACCTAATTTAACATTAAAACCAAATATTACTTAAATAATACTAGATAGCTGCAATCATAGATACAATTATCTAATATAATTAAGCTAAAAATTTTTTTCAGGCCCTATTTATTCATCATCAAAAAAGAAATAACTAAAATTTAAAGAAATTACCAGATTTACAAAATTCTTACCTTCCTGGGTGAAAAATAATGCTAAATATCAAGGAAAAAAAATTATTCGCTGCGGACAGGATTCGAACCTGTGCGGGTAGAACCCATTGGATTTCAAGTCCAACTCCTTAACCGCTCGGACACCGCAGCTTACGTGGTACGTACCCTCTTGTGAAAAATATTTTCAGAAAGAAAAAATGTTCACACTGAAAACTATTAAATAACAGTAAATGAATCACAATGGAATGATGCTAAAGCGTCTCGGGTACACCCCACTTCATTATCAAATTACATGAGTATGTTTTAGGTATTTTCAAAACGTAGTTATTAGTCACCTGCTATCACCATTTTAAAGGCGAGCAATCAAAAGAAATCCAAAGGGTCCAAAAAAAAGACACGTAATAACGTAAATAGTGCTTTCCTTAGGCAGAACAATTTATCTAAAAAAAATATACCTAACCTACTTTTTTGTAAATTGTAATTGTGTGGTAAGATCAAAGATTGATTTTAATGGTATGGTAATTTTATTGTAGTTAACTGTATTTTATTTTTATTGTAGTATTATAAATATTGTATTAAAGATATATTGTATTAAATGATCCAGGTGGTCGAAAAGTCCGGAAATTGTATATAAATAAATAGAAAATAAAAAACATAATTGCAAAATTCCTTGATTTTTCAAGGACTAATGTTGGACTTAAGTCATGGAAAGTTTAAAATAATTTCAATCTATTCATTGGATATCAGGTACCAAAATAATAAGTTTGCTCATAAACATATTATGTTTCGCCCCTCATCATGGCCCCATATACTGTCGGCCAAACTTAAGATATTATTACCTGGCATGCAATGAATGGATTGAAACCAGTTCAAACTTCCTCCAACATTCATGTCCAACAAGGATCCTGAATAAATATATATACTTTTACCTGACATCTAAAGATTGAAACCATTTATAGCTCTCACCGCGCTGCTCATTATATTATGACGTTCACGCTGGGGTGTACCACCGGTGGCTCACACTTGACTGCCGCCTCTGCCAAATAATAAGATCTTTAACACTTTGACTGCCGAAAAAGAATACCTGAGAATCACACACTCGTTTCGACACAATTTTAATATTTAATTCTCTGACAAGAGAACAGTAAATCGATTTCAGGTGACATGGCAGCCAAAGTGTTAAGGAAGTAGAAATAATTTCTATATAGCTGAAAATTAGAATCATGAAAGTTTAACGTAAATGCATTTATTTTTATATTTATATTCACATAGGTACTCATAAACTTATAAACATTTAGTTTTTTAATAACAATGATAATTTACACCGTATTATAAACATAACTGGTAGGATAGTATTTTTATTGTATATTTTATTATTGTTGGATTTCCAATACTGCATAATGCCCTGGAATAGCTCCAGCCCGATAGAGCGAAAAGCATTAAACAGTCCCGGCGTGAACGTGTTAAACAAATATAAGCAATCTGTAAATCCAGGGTTATGAGCACTACATATTTCATTTAATATGATTTATTTCAAACTAAAAGTTCTTATGATAAAAATAAATAAATGGGATATATGTAGGCATTTAGTTTATTCAATATTTATAGTGAATTATAATTATTATAATAAATTATATATAATAATTATTATAATTATTCAATAATTATAGTGAAAGTTCATTACTTTCAAACTATCTTAAATATCTTAAAAATTACATTAATTTAATTTAGTCTCAAGTAATTCGTTGTAAAATAAATAATAAGCTAATGTTTTTTTTTTAAATTTTTAATTGGATAACTTTAATAATTATGGGCTCATATTGCTCACTCCTTTCAACAACAGTGTTTATTACAAATGCTTTAGAATTTCAATTTTATTCTTCTGAAAAACCATGTTTTTCTATAGCTATTAAATACACTTTTTCTTGCATCAGCATCTTTCTTTTTTCTTGCATCTTACTCTTCCTCTGGTTTCCCTACTCCTCCAGTTCCTCTGCTTGCTCTATCCAACATAATGGCTGTGCATAATTATACAAAATAGAATTCTATAAACTTTGGCCCCTAAAAATGAACTGTCGTGCTTAGCACTCTAAAATCTAGCATGCAAGTTTTGGTTTTTTCTACTCTTTTAGGCTGCTCAAGATCATCACATGGTCCGCGTTTGGATTCAATCATGAATTTTGAGAATGTTGAGGGTGTTCCTCAAACACTCGGTATATCCTAGAAATCCTGGCTTACTTCTTCCAAATATCCATCTCTACTGTCAATAGTCTAGTTTTCCTTCGCCCTGCTTTGAGGTCACATAAATTTATTATAAAAAAAAGTTTGAATGAGAATAAAATATTTTCATGATAAAATATGAGACAAGTGAGAGAGAAACAAGACTAGGCTATTGGTGGCGGAACAGAGCTCTGGATCAATAGATCTTTAATCCCTGGCTCCTTTCCAATTCAATTAGAATCAGATTGTAAAACTAAAACTTCCGAGGTATAAGGTCTCCAAAACATCCATTCCCTAATATATGTAATGGCCAATTTACATACCTCTTTCCAACTTGTTATCAGATAAATTCCTCCCTTATCGGAATTAAATATATGTGAAGACAAATGTGGTGAATCTTCTAATATAACTAACTACCTTGTAAATTATGGTTCAAACACATGAAAAATGAAAAAAAAATCGATGCCACCCTAATTCCTGAGCCAACCATCCCAGAGGATTGGTATCGATGAAAATTTTTAAGTACCACTAGGTATGTAGCTAATAAAAAAGAACAAAACGATTTCTATTTTTATTTCATTCTATATTAGTTCAAATAAAGATATCTGTTGGCTTTTACTGATAAATATACAAAAAAAAAATTTCGTGTTTTATTTTTTGTTTTCTTGGTTTTCATGGGAACTATTTTAAACTAGCCTTTATGTGTGCAATTGAGATCCTGAATTGCAGCTGACCCTACTTAACACTTTCCACCCCACTAACTCAAACCTTGAGCCTACCATCTGGAGAGTTCTCATGTCCCTTGATTCGAAACCCCAACCACACTCTCTTTAGAATGTGAACTTATCATTTTTGGGTTTAAGTTGGAATATAATGCAGCCCATACCAAATTTACCGTGCTATAATATTTTCATAAAAAAATAAATCCATATTCTATACCTATAATAAATGTATTGTTGTTAGTTATTGTTATTTATTGTTTCTACCCTACCCATGAGGGTTATTGGCATTAATTTTTACTTTTCATAATTTGTTGTAATAGTTAATTGCTTTTAAGAATTTAAATACGGTAACGGCTGATATAAAATATGAATATAAAATACGAAAGAATTTAATAATCAAGTTTAAGAGAGAAAACATATTCGATTACCCAACAAAAAAAATTTCAATATCTGGTAATATAAGTAGTAATATATGTGTAAGATAATAAATCTTTGAAAAGCTTAGAACTTAAGAAATAATAATATTAAGTTTAAAATATGGTAGAAGGGCGCTGAAACGAAATGTTAGAGTGCCATGAAAGTAATAATTTCGAATTTCAGATTATTTAACAGAAACTATTGGTTTCAAAGAGAACTAAAAAAATGCCTATTTTTAGTCATAAAAGAAGAATTGCAAGTGAAAGTTGTATTCACAAACATTGTTTTATTGCATTTTGTTTCAATAGGCATTTAACCTCTTAAGGGAATCCAAATTACCTAACAGATAAGTAATATATTTTATGGTAAACTTCATTTGTTTTTTCTCATCTTCCTCGAGCTACTAAAATACATTGCTCGGTATTGTAAAAATTCTAATAGGTAACCTTTAACTGGGACCACCTTCCAGCAAAACAATAATAATAGCAATAAAAAATAAATATATTTATTTCATCACTGATAAGTCGTTTTGAGGTAAGGCAAAAATAATCAACAATTATTTATGATATAATTTATGAAATAAACCCAATTTATGTGATTTATTTGACTACACAAAATATTTAAAATTTTAAACCCTTTACTAGAAATATTAAGTTATAAGAACCAGGAAGAAATGAAGAAGTCCAAACTATTATAAAAAGAGTAGTTAAAGCTATTTCAAAGTGGAGATAGAAGACAACAAAGAAATAAAATTAAGTTATTTCTAAAAATAATTTCTTAAATTATTTTTCTTTACCTAACAACGTAATAATGAGAATATACTTTACTTTATTGAATATTTGATAGTTTGTAAATTAAACAAATAAATAATTTGATGATGTAATTGTAATTTTTAAATTTATTCATCGGTTTAATTTTTTTTTTAAATTTTAAAAAGAATAAAATTATACTTGTATCAAGTGTTTCGTTTGAAAAAAAAGTCGGTCAGAATTTTATTCATATTATTCAGAATTTCACCCGCATATTTTTGTGAATAGTCTTACCTCTTCTTTGTGAATTTCTGAGGGCATTCTTGTGCTAACGCACCTTTTGTGAATATTTTTGCGGGTATACTGCACAAAGAACCTACAGGTATCCCAGGCACATTCTCTTTAATGCGAATACAGGTTTTATTTTGAATATAAATATGATGAAAAGAGGGAGGCGAAGAAAACCCGCTCAATTAGTGGACTTTTCCCCCACTCAACTTAGCTGAATGGTCAGCGGCCAAGATCCGCAGATTGCATTCAAAGGAACCGTAACTAGGGAATGAATCTACCGACTGAGCCTTCCTTCCAGTTCTATAGCCATTGGTATTATAATTTTATTATCTATATTATTCTATTATCTCGGAGCGATCCGATTCATATAACCAAGGATATATGAGATCTGCCTGTATTGATATATATATATATATATATATATATATATATATATATATATATATATATAAGTAATGCATGTATTTTAATAAGAACAGAAATCGTTTTAAGATATAGGCACAATAATGCTCAATGAAGGTATTGTAAAGTTAAATCGTTAAAAAAAAAAATATCTATATATGGTTCAAAATCTCGAACCTTTTGTTGGAACGAAGTAGCGGTTGGAGCGAACCGTCAGACCACGTGTTTGGGACTTGATCGTTCGAGTTCAAGGCCTGGATGATTGATAGACTCCACTGAATTACTTACGAAAGCGAGACATTTTCGGGTTAAGTAGAATTAACCTGTAAAACCGATATTAATTACCTTCATCCATAAAACTATAATAAATTAATTCGGTTTCTATTCTGTATTACTTTCACTTACCTACACATAAAATATATACTAAAGGAAAGTAGTACGATCTTGAAAAATTTCTAATTCCAGTTTTCAACACAAATACATGTTCAATGGGGTCTCTTGAGTCCAAATAACCAAGTCCCGCGAAATGGTCTGCGTACGTGAACAGACTAACATAAAAATGATAAATTGTACGAACCTGAGATTAGGTATTTGACGTAGGTATGTGCCCGCGATGTGACGGCAAGAATTTCACCAAAATTGGGTAAACGGAGGGGGAATTTATTTCATTAGTTTTATCAATTTTTTTTAATATTTAAATGATCGAATGAAGAGTCTGTAGATTGCTGTAGTCCGTAGCTATAGCAAACCAAGAGGCAACAGACGGATGAATGTGGCAAGATGATCTGCAGAAGATGGGAATCACTGTTATGAACGAGTCAAAAACAAGAAGGGATGTGTTTGTGTTTCCTTGATTGGATAAATTTTACTATTGTTTTAAACAAAAATAATTTGAGGCTTATCATGTTAGATATCATAAAAAAAATTATTTTTATAACAATTTTCTGAATAAACAAAAATGAAATAGAAACGAAAGTGAGAGAAGTGGGAGGCAACAGAGTTGTTTGTGATAGCGCTGCGAGAGTAAATAAACATGACGACTACAAACAGTGTTTACAACTGTTTAAATAATCATGACATTATGAGAACCGACTGAGCATTCTAGTCGAGGGAGTAGAATGCCTTACAGCATCATTGAATGATTGCACTATGGATATTGAATCATTACAATTAGACTACATATTATTATAAATATATATAATTGCCTTTTTATTTAGGTATACATATTTTTATGCAGAACTATTTAAAAGTTTTATTTATTTTTCGAATTACCTGCATTTTGAGTCTTGAAATAAAAAAAAAACATGTGATTTTTGAAGTAACATTTGACGGATAAAAACTAGCGGATACACTCTATCATGTTTACATATAGGAAACTAAAAGAGTAGAACCCAACAGAATGTACAATAAGCTCGGCAATATGTTCGTGACATACGAATTCCAAGGGAACTATAATCTATATCGAGAGGGTGAAGCCTTTGAGCGCCTATTGTCGAAGAACTAAAGGGGGGTCTTTACCCGCAACTCTACAAGACAAGGCCTGGATCAGGGCGACCCAAAACTCCTCAGCAAGCTGATGACCGTTTCACCTTGGTGCAAACGCTAAGTAACCGCATTTTGACACCTTTAGAAACCGCTTGTCTGCTATGTATTGCTTGCCAGGTGTAACGTAAGTCCAATAGTAAGAAAGGGGTTCTCCGAAGTGAACGTACCTACTCTTGAGCTGACAGTAGTTCGCCTAACTGTCGCTTTCTGGAGGAGACTCTGTTATAATCCAAAAAGAGTGGGGGGGGGGGGTAGGGAGGGAAGGATGGGAGAAAAGTACAGTCAGTGCAACAAAACGATGAGTTTTAAGTGCGGATCTTTTACTCTGCGGGTAAATCACATCAAAAACGAGAGCAGATCTCATTTATTTAACACTCATGTGTTCAACAGAGCCTCCCTGACTTGAATTTCGTACATCACAGAGGGCTTAGAGGAATATGTTTTTTGATCCTTTTCTTAGCTAAAATATTCTTCCAACTCCCGCTAATGTCTGGCCAAACATTCATTCATAATCCGTGGCCAGCTCCAAACTCAGGTCAGAACCTAATCGATCTATGGGATCAGATGTGTACATCAGTGACCGAAACCCTCTGGTTTCCTCAAGACTAGGGGAAGATGGTGGGAGATCATACCTCGGAAACGAGGAGCTATTGTAATTAAGGATTAAAGCACTCATTAGAGCAAGAACAGTGTAGTAGTATAGCCAGAACCCGGCACTGAGGACACAATTTTTGTTTTGATTTAAATTATAAATAAAATCTGGTGCGTGCGCGCAACACACAACTTTCACTTACCAACTTACTTAGATTAGAAATTGACGTGTTTTGCAAAATATCATTTCCCAAAGTCACACATTTTTCTACATCCATATCTTATTTTTGTTAATCTTTAAAGCCGTTTTTGAGTAAATTAAAAAAACCCGTGAAAATGATACAAAATTTATTAAGTAAAGTCCCACCTCCCGTAGATCAATTGTGATGAAATGCTGGTTATCACATCTTTGGCATATAAATACATCAAATACCAAGTTTTATCAAAATTGTTAAAACCGTTTTTGAGTAAATAAAAACAACATGTGAAAATGATACAAAATTTATTAAGTAAAGTCCCCCCTCCCGTAGATCAATTTTGATGAAATTTTTACAGTCGTATCTCGGGCATATAAATACATTAAATACCAAGTTTGATCAAAATCGTTAAAACCGTTTTTGAGTAAATAAAAAAAACACGTGAAAATGATACAAAATTTATTAAGTAAAGTCCCCCCTCCGGTTGATCAATTGTGATGAAATGTTGGTTATCACATCTTTGGCATATAAATACATCAAATATCAAGTTTGATCAAAATCGTTAAAACCGTTTTTGAGTAAATAAAAAAAACACGTGAAAATGATACAAAATTTATTAAGTAAAGTCCCCCCTCCGGTTGATCAATTGTGATGAAATATTGTTTATCACATCTTTGGCATATAAATACATCAAATACCAAGTTTGATCAAAATCGTTAAAACCGTTTTTGAGTAAATAAAAAAAAACATGTGAAAATGATACAAAATTTATTAAGTAAAGTCCCCTCTCCGGTTGATCAATTTTGATGAAATTTTTACAGTCATATTTCAGGCATATAAATAGATCAAATACTCAGTTTAATCAAAATCGTTAGAGCCGTTTTTGAGAAAATCGAAAAAAACTTAAAAAGTTATTAAATAAAGTACCCCCTCCCTTTGAGCAAATTTGATGAAATTTTTGCTGTCACATCACGGGCTTGTACATACTCTAAATACCCAATTTCAGGTTCGCACGGTTTATAGTTTTTGAGCTAGTCTGTTCACACACACACACACACACACACACACACACACACACACACACACACACACACACACACACACACACAGACACACACACACAGACCATTTCGCGGGACTTGGTTATTTTGACTCAGGGGACCCCAAAACGTGTATTTCCGTTGAAAACCGGAAGTCGAAAATTTTCACGATCGCAATACTTCCACTTACTATATATTTCATATATAGGTAAGTGAAAGTAAAAGAAATAAAGAATCCCTCATTACATTTTAGGTATAAATAAAATAAGATTGACCCCAAATTTATGTATAGCTCCATCCAAAAGCGAAGCTTCTATAACATTAGTATTCAAATTTTTGAAATTACATAACCTTCAGACTAAATTGTAATGCTTTTGCTAGTTATATCAATAGACAAATTTATCTGATGATATTTCAATTGTCACTTATTATTTTGGTTTATTAAACATTTTCTGTTATTGACACCTTTTATTTTAAAATAAAATCACAATCCACCTTTATGTATGAAAAACAAAACCAACCATTAGGCGATGATGTCTAGAAATGTTATATGCCTCAAAGCAAAAACAAACAAACAAGCAAAGTAAAGAACTAAAAATTTTTTTCTTTATTTTCTTAGTTTTCCTATTTTCTCATAGAAGCATATAATATATACTTTACTACAAACAAATGGGAAGTTACACTGAAAACTATTTGTATAAATCAAGGGGTGTATTTTTTTTTTTGCTGCGAGTTTAATTTTGAACGTATGTTAATAAGTAAATTTACGAAGCCTATTTTGTCATCATAAGATTTTCCCTTACATGATTTCATAGCTTTAAGATAACCAGATAAGGCTAACAAATAAATTAAGCGATGCCTGTTGACAACTGTCATTTAGATAGAGCCTTTGATCCGTCTCGATGTTTGCTGAGCGAGTTGAAGCTCATTGCTCGCACCGGTTGAGCCTAGTTCAAACAGACTTTAAGCAAATGATGGGAGGATCCGTCTTAAATCAGGGGCTTCGGCGCCTACCTTCGCGTCTAAACTTAGTTTGCACAACATTCCAGTTAAGTTCGGCTCAACGATCATTGAATTTCGTTTCTAAATTTTGATAGTTATCTTTAAAGTTTATAAATATTATTTAAATAATAAATATTTAAACAATAAAAGTACAAATTAATATCAAAGTTACAAAAAGTAATTACTAGTGACAACACAGTGACACAAAAGTACTCGTATCGTACAGAGCAAGACTAAGCCCCGAGTCCATTTCTTTTTCCTTATATTTAGTCAGGAATCGAAACAGTCGGAACATTCGAGAAGGGCGTAGAACATTATATTATAGAGCATCGTAAAATCCAGGACTTGTAATTATACAGTTATATAACTGTTCTAACAATAAGTCTGGAACTCTCTTTCAATGTAACAGAGGAAATCAAATGATTTCCTCTTACCTTACAATATTTTAACAATAATAACATATATCAATTTTTTTAAATAACTGATACGTACTTTTGAAGATCGCAAGTATTTATTTTTTTAATAATGTTTTGCATACACAATTTATTAACCCATGAGATTTCTTAATCCATGGATCTTTGGTTCATAATTATACAATGCGAGAATAGACAAGGAAAATCGTTTGAATGTTTTCCTGTAACAGAAACCTTTATGATTATAATTAACAATTGTAACTGATTTTAATTGTGAAATTAATAATTTTCAGAAGCTTTTGAACTTCGTATTTACAACATTTAAAACCTTTTCTCATATCTTATTTTAATCATTGTTGCATTTCCATCAACATTAAAAGAGGTAAATAAATGCACATCAATTACGAGCCACAGACAACAACATGGAGCGCTGATAAGATATCTTCAATAGAACAGGAACAAAATTAATTAAAAACTACAATAAAAATCAACTTTAATTAAAAAAGTATTTTTTTTTTCAATGTTTAGATCAGATAACTAAAGAAGGCATTGATATAAACAATACTGTTTCAAGTGTGCTGATTTTTTTAGGCAGGTGATAATATTAGTTAAAAAATAGATTACTCTCCAGTTGTTGTTTTCCTCACATTTGTATAAATAATATGTAGGTCCAAGTCTTAAGATATTAATTAATGACTTCAACACGTGCAATTGCTTATTTGGAAATAAAAACGAATTTAAGGCATCAACAGACAAGTTCTAAAGAACGGAAAAGAATGAGTTGATTTTTTCTCGATGATGTGAGATGTGAACAACTGATTAAATAATGCATCACATGAAGATTTAGCCCAGGATTAATATAAGCTTTCTTCTCGTAGATAAAATATTATAATTAGAAAATTAAATAAATAAAAGGTAAATAGAAAATATAAGTAAATATAGGCAATATAAAAAAAGCTGTATTATTTGCAGATTCCGAGATTTCACCATTTGTATACATAATATGTAAGTCTCAAGATATTATTTAATGACTTAAACACGTGCAAATGCTTATTAGGAAAAAAAAAAAACAATTTAAGGGGTCAATATAAGAGTTTTTTTATTCACGGTTTGTCTAATTTGTTTAAATATGAAAAACTGATTCGTTAATGCATCACGTTTATGTTTAGTCCAGAATTATTATAAATTTTAAGTTTTATTATTATAGATAAAACATTATAAATAAAAATAAAATAAATCGAAAAAAAAAAAAAAGATAAACAGAAAATATAAGTGAATATAGGCAATATAAACAAAAGTTTTATTATTTGCGGAAAAATTTCGATTTAAGGACCGATTTTTTTAAAATAAAAATAAAATCTGATTTAATCATCGTACTTGAATATTGAATTCTTGTATGTTGATTTTTTCACTAAAATAATAATATGAGAGGGGGGAAATATATATGTTTTTTTTTGGCGGTGAGGAGGTATTGTGCAGCTGTATTGGATAGACTCTACCAGCATCTACTACACTAGCCAACATTAATCACTGCTTGACGTGACGTTTGTATTTCTTTGTTATCTGCTTCCCTTTTGTTTGGCAATTTTATCGGTTCCACTACCCTCAATCTTTGTCTTTTTCTCTCTACCTCTCTCTCAAAGGCTTACTAAATCGTATTGAAACAACAATTGAAAAATAAAGAAGAACATTTTAATAATGTGGAAATGAAGAAATATGTTTTAATAATAATTCTGTTTTGCATCAAAATCCCTCCCTTTAGCAAAATTGTTGTTTTATTATGTGTTGAAGTGGGCTGAAAATGAATGAGAAGTCAGAAAATTTCAGCCACCACTTTTTGTTGAATTTGTGTTTACAAAAAACTATTTAATTTTGAATATTTTATAATGCATTACAAAATGAAAAAATTGTAGAGCATAAGTATTAGGAACAAAAGAGCGGCAAATTATAATGTCGACATTATCAAAGAATTGCTTTCATCATGTAAAGGGCTGCAAAATTACATTGAAAATTTATTTTTTGCTATTTCCCGATTTTTTTTTACATTCCTTTTTTTTTTCTTAAAAATATTTATTAGTACTATAATACCTATTGCTTTAAATTGTCATGTTTTAATTTTGGAAAAGAGGGGTACAGCTATGTTACTTTGGAACCGAAAATTTCCTCTTCATTTAGTTTTTTAGTTAGAATTCTTTTGTTCCATAATCTATTCCTTTCAACGTATACTTAATCATCGGATTCATCACCGTTTAAGCAGCTTATCATTAGGGTCCTGGGGTCATTTATATTGATTTACATAGTTTTTCTAAGCGTCGTAGATGGCTCTTTTTTACTTAGTTTAACTTTTTATACAATTTGAAAGTAAAAATAACCTATTTGTTTTTACGTAATTGGAATTTTTAACACCTATCATAAATATTAGCGATTTATCTAAATTTTTCTGTCAATATTTACATAGTACAACAAAATAATTTAATTTAAATTTTCAATTAAATGTGAAATTAAAAAAATAAAAATTAGGCATATTTTGTTTTAAATATTAAGACTAATAAATTATAGTTCTTCTGTATTTGCAAAAACTATTAATTTTATTTAAAAAAAAATCAGAAGAAATTATGATAATTCTTTTATGTTTTTTATTAATCGAAACTAATTTTACCCCAAAACCACTAACTAATTCAGTGAATTTTAATGTTGTTAATCGCAAGGCCCGCATAAGCCGGAAAGTCTGTTTAGTTTTGCCACGTAGGTCTAAAGAGCATTTAGCCGAGCAACAATATTTTCACTTTCAAAAAATACTTCGAATCCTTCATATCGTATGCCAACAAATGTCTCAGGTAGTTTAATCTGTAAAATAAAGGATATGAAATAAACTTCTAAAGATCTTGTGTCGAAATACATTAGCGAATTTTCAAATGAATTTTTTTACAAAGGCGATGATTTGTTGCAAAAAAAAAAAATGTTATTTTCTAAATTTGGTAGGAATATTTTATACTAGGTTGTTACAAACGTCCTTGTTCACAAAATTAATTTTATTCAAATGTGAGTACAAAATTTACAAATCAAATTTATTCTTCAAAATACAGGCCATCATTTTCAACTACTTTAACCCATCTTTCAGCCAAAAGTTGTTTTTGATGTTGATATGACGACTGAAGGACGACCTGATCTAGGTTCATCTTCAAGGCTTGTATTCCCAGAATTAAACCGCCTGAACCAAAATGCGGCCGTGTTTCGATGCACCACACTTTCCCCTTCCACTGCACAAATTTCCTCGGCTGAGGCCTTTGCACTAAAACCTTTTTTCCAATAATGCCTAAGAAGGCCGCGGATGACAAATTTTTCTTCCGACATTTCTAGTGAAATTTAATAAACTGAATGAAAGGCAGGGACAGTTGGCGTACATAGATAATTAGAGGATTAGTAAATGTAATCATTGACATAAGAATTGTATTCGTCAGAGATTAAATAAGGATTAAATTAGAGACCTCAATGTAAACAACTTGATATGCACAAGGACTTTTGTAACAACCTAGTATACTATAAGAAATGATTAATTAGGCTATCTCTCTCTCTCTATCTAAACTGGTACCACAACTCGTTGCCGAGTCTTGACCTCCTGTAACAACCTCCTCCAATTGTCACGATCTTGCGCAGCCACCATCCAATTATTGACACCTAAAACACTCCGGGCATCAGCAGCGACTCCATCCACCCATCTTGATCTCGGTCTTCCTCTCCGTCTTTTACCATAAATTGGCTCTTTCAGGGTCCTTTTGGGGATTTCACTATCCTCCATTCGGGCCAGATGGCCCGCCCATCTTAGACGATTCAATTTATAAAAAAGAACGATGTCAGGTTCATTGAATAAGCTATATAGCTCCTTATTTGTACGTCTTCGCCACTGACCTCCAACCTGCCGTCCTCCCAATATCCGACGCAAGACTTTCCTTTCGAAGAGACCAAGTTCCTGCTCCATCGATTTTGTGGTTGCCCAGGATTCCGATGCGTACAACAAAACTGGCCTGATCAAAATCTTGTAGAGACTCATTTTGGTTTCTCTGGAGAGAGCTCTACTCCTGTAGTGACGCAGTAACCCAAAATACGCACAATTTGCTGCCTGAATTCTTAATTAGGCTATACATATAACAAAAAACAATAAATTCACAGTCAATTATAAAATGGATACGAAAAAGTTAGGCACCCATTATATGGACATATTAAATAAAATAAAAAAAATTTAATCAATAATAGTGAAATAATAATTAGAAAAAACATAATTATCACAATCAGAGGGGGGGACAAGGGATTTAATGATAACAGAGTGAAAATATACAGGACAAAATCAGCAGCCTTTAGTTAATTGGATATGGACAAGTATGAGCTGACATAAATGTAGAACATTGTATTAAAGCATTTGACAGTGACAGTTTCAAAAAAAACTTAAAATACTATCAATCATAAGATTGAGAAATTATTTTTTTGTAAGTTATATTTAATGTAATTTATTTAATTTATTATAACAGTTATTGAATCATAAATTTATGTACAGGTTTTGAAAATGGGGACAACGCCCCGAAACGTTAACATGTGGAAAAAAGGAAGATAAATTTTCTAGTTAATCATTACTAAAAAAAAAAAAAATGTTTCAATTAAATATTGATTTGAAGTGACTCAACTTACAGAAACAATATCACCCAAGGAAAATAAATCAACGGATAAGATACAAAGCGATATCAAAGCTTTAATTATCTTTTTGGTTTGAAGGATATAGTAAATCAACTTTTAACACAGATAAATGTCGTAGTTTTTTAAAAGCAGCACCATTTTTTATTAATTAAATAATAAATATTTACAATAATCTTTAGAAAAGTATACGGGTCAAACGAATCCTGGATGAAAATACAATAAAGAAAACATTACCTTACCGATTTTTATATCGAAACAAATATGAGGAAAATATAGAAGATAAAACCGAAACATGTCTATTATTCTGCTGGAAAAATACAGCAATAGTTTTTACATATTTACTTTCTTATTTAACACGAAAGTCTAATCCCTTTTTATTGATTTTCTTCTATAGATGCAAAGTAGGCAATTTATTTTTAAATAATGTTTTTTTTTTTTTTAATTTCAATTACACGCATTTTCGTTCTTACATATTTTTCATTTTTTATTATGTACATACTTATGGAAGTATAATTACATATCTATTGATATTTTTATTCTATATTAAAATACAAGCCCTACTTTTACATGAATACACACAAACAAATATACGACTGTGACTATGCACACAAACACGCGTAACTTATCATTGCTATATTTCCTGGTCTACATTGCATCAATTTTTTAAATTCTTTTTGAATGAATCATTGACGACAATTTAATTTTTTATCGATTATATCTAGCTTCTCCTAAATATGCCGACACATTTGTGATTATGTATAACATAAATTATAAATGTCAAAATCTCAAACCAATTAGTTTGATAGATTTTTATCGACATTCAGCCATGACCTAATGACGGACCTTAATCTTGTGGTAGCTTTCCCTTCTGCTGGGCCGAAGTGAAGGAAATCGAAAAGCTCTTGCTCCCCCGCGGCCTGATCAGCTTTTCTGTACCTAATAGCAATTCACTGAATCCTATTTTCCGACCTCTCCTCCTCTCGATATTCGTTAGAGACACAGCAAGCAGCTCGGCATGGAACTGTCAAAAAATTTTATCTCCTATTTTCAGAGCCCTGGGAAAAGTGTTATTGTTCGTAGAATTTTAGAGAGATAGCTTATACAGAAATATTTTAAAACACAATTTTTTTAATAAAAGAAAAAAATAGATATTGCTCCTAAAAACCTCGCTTTTTTCATATTTCATTGTTTTTACCTTTAAATGCAAGCGTAAAAAAAAAAAATATGTATATATAAATTCCATAGTAACAGTAATTGAGTGACAATGAACCGGAAATGAGTGAAAATAACCAGTCAGATATTCTCAGAAGAATAATATTGGAGGAAATCTGTCACTAGTGGACCGTCCTCCCGATACCAAGTCGTTAAAGAACTGTATCAAGACAAGGCTTCTTCGAAACAGCTAAAGTTGAAATTGTTAACCGTACTTGTAATAGACTTATTAGCTCTGGAAACTTTTATCAGAAAGAGAATTGTGTTAAAGTTTTCCAACTTGAATGGACTTAGCTGGGAGTTCCCAGTAACCTGGACAAGAAGACTTTTATATCATTGAAGAGCAAATTTTAATACCTGCACAATCAGATTTAATGATTTCTTGTAAATGGTTCCTTAATGGTTAATGGTAAATGTAAAAGCTAAATTATTCCCATCCAATCCGTCGATTTTATAATTTTGAAATCTTCCTCTCATTTAGGCCCGCGTAAATATTTAAAATGATCATTTCTTTTCATATGATATTTCATTTAAGATACATGGTTCCTGAGAACGTAGGGAAGGGTTCTGTACTACCGTATTTTTATTTTTTTTAATTGCTCATTGGAAGTTAAAATAAAAGAATGCGTGAACTAAACTAAACTTGGTTGAATGAAATGTCTTCAGAATATTCGAGAGAAGTATAATGTTGGTATCAATATTCCTTTAGCAAGTTGAGCCTAGGTCGCTGCAGAGGTCTCTATTGGATTGATTAGAGTTAGGAAGGTCATCCAATCTGAATTATGATAGTACATGTTCACGCAGAAACAATGTTAATTTATTTTTTACTCCAATTTATTGCTTCTCAAACAGAATATAATACTATTAAATCTTATTATTTATATATAAATGATGATACTAGAAAAAAGCTCACCATAGCTTCTGAGGAGCAAGAGTCAAATACCCATCCAATGCGAGGAAAGCTTAAACCAAATATTTTTTTTATTTCAACCTTCCAGGAAAATAGTAGTAAATATTAAGTTTTTCCTTTTTAAGTATGTCATTGAAAAAAGTATAATTGCCGACCCGGAAATCGTCTCTATCTAAAAATATATTTCTCCTTCTTTCTGTTGGTCTAACAGACCTTAAGGTCGTTTAGACCAACCAAGAGATTTTAATCAAGTCTTAAATAAGATATAAATTAAATATTTACTCTTCTATGTAGGAGAAATTAAATCTGTAAGCATCTTACAATTAGTTTTTTTTTGTGTGTGTAATTTAAATAATTATTATAAGTATAATAGTTTGATTTTTCTTTTTTTTTCCCTAAACCCTTTCTTGAAAAAAAGTCATTGACGTTTTTTTTTTTTTTTTTTTTTTTTTTTAAGACTCCGACATAGACTAAATTGTGATGTTACATAGCAATTTTAAATATCGCTCGTATTATAAAAGACTGGTTCAACCAAATTGCATTATTTTCAGTTTTTTTTTTTTTTTTTTAAAGGAATATCTTCCAATACTCCTCTACTGTCTCTATGCAAGATCACTTATAAGACTTTTGCTTGCATTAGACGAGCGATTTATCAAGCTAAGCTCCTAGCCAATACAACATTTTTTTTAGAGTGCCTTACATAAATTGGGGCCCTTAGGTCTTAAAATCTTATTTATGAGAGAAAAGTTTATATAACTAATTGCTCACTTACTATCATAATTGAGATTGGATGACCTTCCTAACTCTAATCAATCCAATAGAGACCTCTGCAGTGACCTAGGCTCAATTTGCTAAAGGAATATTAATACCAACATTATATTTCTCTCGAATTTTCTACGCACATTTCATTCAACCAAGTTTAGTATGGTTCACACATTCTTTTTTTTTACTTTCACTTACCTATATATGAAATATATAGTAAGTGGAAGTATTGCGATCGTGAAAATTTTCGACTTCCGGTTTTCAACGGAAATACACGTTTTAGGGTCCCCTGAGTCCAAATGACCAAGTCCCGCGAAATGGTCTGTGTGTGTGTGTGTGTCTGTGTGTGTGTGTGTGTGTGTGTGTGAACAGACCAGCTCAAAAACTATAAACCGTACGAACCTGAAATTTGGTATTTAGTTCAGGTATATGCCCGCGATGTGACAGCAAAAATTTCATCAAAATTGGTCAAAGGGAGGGGGTACTTTATTTAATAACTTTTTAGGTTTTTTTCGATTTTCTCAAAAACGGCTGTAACGATTTTGATTAAACTAAGTATTTGATGTACTAATATGCCAGAGATATGACTGTAGAAATTTCATCAAAATTGATTAACCGGAAGGGGGACTTTACTTAATAAATTTCGTATCATTTTCACGTGTTTTTTTTATTTACTAAAAACGGCTTTAACGATTTTGATCAAACTGGGTATTTGATGTATATATATGCCCGAGATATGACTGTAAAAATTTCATCAAAATTGATTTACCGGAGGGGGCACTTTATTTCTTAACTATTTTTGCAATTTTTACCTTTTTTTCGATTTTCTCAGAAACGGCTTTAACGATTTTGATCAAATTCGTCATGTTTAATGAAAATTAGGTGTTCTTTAATATCAGGTAAGCTTTATCATTATTAAAATGTTCTGGGGGGGGCTTAAATGGGGTAGGGGCCTTTTTTGTTTTCCTATAAAATACCTTTGTTTTAGTTTATATTGAGAAATTAACTGTCTCTCATTACGCCTAATAATAAAAAATGGCTAAATATGAGATATGATAAAAACCAAGTAAACATATAGAGGAGAAAAAAGAAAAATATTCAGTCAACTCATAAAATTGGTGGAGCCCACGCAGGACGCTTTTAATGACATGGGAATTTAATTATATAATTGTTCATATAATTAATGCCCTTCTGTTCATTTAATGGAAATGATTTGTTTCGTGGGAAATAAATGAAATATTCAACAAGTACATGGAAAATTATAAAATCAGTCGACTTGGAGTATTATGCTTGCATTGCCGAATTATCTCAAGTAAAAACTTTTATTTAATAATAAAAGAAATTAGTGTTTGTTATAGAGCAAATGAAAACAAAAATAAGAAATGAATGTGGAAAAATGTGTAACTGAGTGAGAAGTGGCATTAACACAACGCATTAATTTCTAATCTAAGTTGGTAAGTGAAAGTTGTGTGTTGCGCGCACGCACCAGATTTTTTAACTTCAATTGCTTATATAGTAAATGAAAGTAAAAAACAACATAAATTTAACGATAAGATGTAATTTGAAAACACCATAACATAAAACCTAGCGGTTATAAATTGCAGATAAACAAAGTAAATCCCAAAGCACTTGCCTTATATACATATATGTGTGTACCATATATATTAACTGGTAAGTGTTTATTTGAGAAATCTCCTTTATTTTCTATATTCGCAGGAAAAACATGAATTCCCTTCTAAGGGGACTTTGTTAAAATAAGGATAAAATAAAAAGAGACAAAGCTGAGCTAAGATTATTTCCAGTTCACAATAAATCAGAGACATATAGCTCCCGGAGTGCCAAGAAAGTTGAGGGGAAGTCCACTGTTCCAGCCTAAAGATTTCCTCGCCGCGTCACAGCATTTTCCACTTTCGCCCATTCATACAGAATAAAGAAAATTGCCTTCCCTTTGTTTAACTTTCTGACGGTTCCTGTTTATCTTTTATTGTTTATTTATTGTTTTAGGGGAATTTCTCGGTCAAGTTTATAGACCCCTTAACAACTCTTTTTTTTTCTTCTTCTTTTCAAATTATAATTATTAAATAACTTCATTATAACCATGGCATAATTTAATATATATAAAATGATTTTTTCTGTAATCGTTGAATAATGGTAACATTACTAAACTGAAATGAGTGAAGAAAGTGAAACATTTTGCAATAGAGTGAAGAAAGTGAATTGCCTTCTTAATTAGTAATAAGTATAAATTAAAAAATAATTTGAAGTTGGAAATTAAATGCTTTTAAATGTTTCTTAACATTGTAAGAATTTATTTTAACAAAATAAATTGAAATGTGAATGAATTATTGGTGGAAATAATCAATATATTTTAAAGTTTAAATATAATAATAATTACCTGCCTTGTTTATAACACATAACCTTTCACAACCATGCTTATAACCTACCAACAACATACCATAATCTTCACAACATCCTAATTTTGTTCATATTCTGATTAGATCTGATCATGTATTACACGATTACAGAAAAAATTTAATATTACACTCGTGAAAAAAGTAGAATTTACAACTCTCGTGAAATTACCACACTCGCTTCGCTCGTGTGGGTAAACGTTTCACTCGAGTTGTAAAATGATCTACTTTCGTCACTTGTATAATAAATAACTATTTTCCCACTCTTCCGCCATTTTGTGAATTATTTATTAATATAATCTTAAGGCTTTATTTTCAATCAAGCTGTTGAAAATTTTACGATGTGTCCCAATTGACAATTCAAAAGGATTAAGGAAAATTATTTCGTAATGCTGGACTAGAATAAATGATTTAAACTCAAGAAGAAAGTAAATAAATACTACTAAGTAACGCAGAATATGTTTTAATCATTTTTTGATACAGAATTTCTTTTGAATATTTAAGCATATTAGATGTGCCTAAAAGGGCATCGAAGCTAAAGATAATTTTACATCACGAGTTAACCTTAGTTTCCGAGGAGAATGCGTAGCATATATATATATATAAAATTAGTGAAGAAATGTAAAATCGGAAATTACTACTTAGAATAGTTATTTAACCAGTAAAGTAATCATTATTAATAACAAAACATATATCATAGTTGATTTAACAACCGAAATTCAATAAATGCCAATAAAATAATGCGAAAAAAAAGGAAAAAAATAGTATACAGAAAAAGAATTTTTACTGTATTAAAGAGATTTTTATACAGATATGGTAAAAGTTTAGTCATGTCTTCACCACTCCTCTGGATCCGAAGGCAATAGCATAAATCGTCGATATTATATTATAATTGTTTCATAATGCATCTTTTGTAAAAAAGGAATAGTGTAAAATTAGTATGAATATTTAAGCACAATTATTTACATTATAAGTGTTAAAATTATAAGAGAAAAAAAAACTAAACTAAAAAATAAAATTGTCTATATTAGGGGTTCCCAAACTTATTCTTGTTCAGGTGCCCACAACGTAAATCCAGAATTTTTCTATGTGGCCCCCTGTCAAATAACAGGGCAAACCATATGTTAATAATGGTTTTTCTTCATAGCGAAGTCACATACGCATTGATATGACTACACCTCTTCCATTTGTAATTTTATTTAGTAAATAATTAAAACTACTGACTTTAATTTGTCGACTACTAGTGAAAAATTAAATGCAAATACTACTTTTTTACAATAACATAAAATACATTTCAGTTGCCTCAGTGATATCTACCTGAATTGAGACAGGTCAACCACCGGTTTCTAGTTGTAATGGCAATCCGTGTTTTATAGATGAGGTTTAGTTATTAATTATATTTAAATAATAAATGAAACAAGTATTTCAAATTCATTAATTGTGGCACGCCGTTTCACACGTTTTGGGAAAAGACTGGTCTATTTTATTACAATTGTTTCTGAAAGTATTTTTTTTTTTTTTTTTTTTTTTTTTTTTTTTTTTTTTTTTTTTTTTTTTTGGCATCAAGATTTGTTCTCAAATCCTATTTCGCCAAACTGTTCCTATAGACTTTAGAAAACTAATTAAAATAGCCTATATCAAAAGTATTACTGAATAATTATGATGAAAAAAGTAGAAAGGAGTGCTGACTTAATGACCTCACATCTTTATAACGGGAAGTTTATTTCGTTAAGGAAACTACACAATTTATGGGCTGTGTCTTTATTTATTGATCGCAGCATTTCCTCACCATCATCTATGATCCGCGATCCCAGGCTAATTCTCCTCTGTTTCTCAAACCTTTTACATTGGAACACAATGTGTCTCGGATCTTCAGGGCATAGGCATGTTGGGCAATCACCGCTCTTAACTAGACCCATTAACTTTAAGAATTTATTCGTTCTGCCATGATTTATTCTTAATCTCGTCAGCTTAACTAAATTTGGACGGTTGACATGACGTTTAAGAGTCGAGAACCATGGAATAGGAGTTACCTTCTGGTGCACGTCGTAGTGGTCCTTACCTTTCGAGGAACATTGCCACTCGTAAAATTGCTGCCAGTCTTTCAATATTGTTCCTCTCACTACTCTGGTAATGTCCAGTAATGGGATCTTGGCGTTATCTCGGTGAGACTGATTTCGATTAGCTGCTTTGTCTGCCTGCTCATTTCCCGATAGGCCCACATGACCCGGAACCCATTGGAAGTAGTATTGGTTATTGGCATTATGTAATATAGAAATAATTTTAAAGGAAATGTATGTTTGTGATCTGTTTAGATGGAAAAATTCTAGGTGTTTGCACACAGCTGCTGAATCTGTTAAAATAACTATTTTGTTCAAAAAGTATGTTTTTTCAGCGTATGTTATGGCATTTAGAATGGCAAAAAGTTCAGCACTGAATATGCTGAATTTGGCTGGCACTGATAATCAAATAAAGCTATGGAGGTTCGGTTTTTAGTTTTTGATGCGTCAGTATACACTTGTATGTGTTCTGGGTATCTTTCTGTTATTGTGCTTAGTGCTTGTTGTTTTAAACAGGTTGGAGGGTAGAAACTTTTCTTTTCAACTTTGCCAGATAGATGAGAGTTACTGTGGATTTTTACTAACGATTTTGGAATGGGGATAGTGTATTCTAGAGGAGCATCGGAAGTGTGTAGAGGTTTGAGAAGGGGTTGTAGCTCGTTGATGATTTCAGCTAGTTGGGGGCAGAAAACATTACCAGTTCTAATTTCTTTGCCAACAGGGTGTTTATCGTCAGAGCATACTTTGAGGATATATTTTTTGGTCAACCAGGTTCTCCTCAAGTGTAAAGGCATCTCTCCGGCTGAGGCCTGTATTGCATTGATGGGTGACGTTTTAAAAGCCCCTAGACATAATCTAATGGCAGAATTTTGAACTGTATTTAGCGTATTGATGAGTGGAGACTTTGTTTGGTTGTAGATGACACAAGAGTAATCTAATACTGATCGGACTATTGTTTTATAGAGAGTAAGCATGTTATATGGGTGAGAGCCCCAAGAGACCCCAGCTAAAGATTTTAAAATGTTCATGTTTTGTAACGATTTATTACGATTATTTTTTATATGAATTTTGAAGTTTAGTTTTCTATCTAGTGTTACACCTAAGAATTTTAAAATTTCATTGCTTTTAACTTTGTGCCTATCGTTAATGATTTCAAAATCTTCTAAATTAACGTTTCTCTTTCTTGTGAAAGGAGTAATGCTACACTTTTCCGGGTTAAGTTTTAAATTTATTGAGGAGAAAGATTGAGATAGCGCGTCCAATGCCGAACATAGAGCGACTTTACCTTCTTCCGCAGATTTCACTACAGTGTACACTAAAAAATCATCTGCAAATTGGATAATTTTACACTTGTCTATTGAGCTATTTGTAATATGTTCCGTGTAAAGATTAAAAAGGATTGGACTCAGAATATCTCCTTGGGGCAACCCGTTGAACGTATCGAAAGCTACTCGACCTTCCCAGCTATCCAAGAAGTAAGTCTGATATGACAAGTAATTTATTATCCAGTGAATAATTTTATTCGGAACATTGAGAGCTTTTAATTTAGACAACAAGGTTTGTATTTTAACATTATCATACGCTTTATCTATATCCATTGTTAACGCACAAAGGATCTTTTTTTCTTTGTATGCTCTGTAAATGTCATTGGTTAAAAGCCAAATAGCATCTGTAGTGGACCTATTTTTCCTAAAACCGAAGCAAAAAGGGCTCAAAATATTTTTTGTTTCAACGAACCACTCCAACCTCGTTTTAACGATTTTATTGAAGACTTTAGCTAAACATGAGATTAGCGCAATGGGGCGGTATGATGTTATCTCCGAAGGATCTTTACCAGGTTTTAGTATAGGGAAAATGAGAATATTTCGCCACTCAGGGGGTATTCTCGCTTCCTCCCATAGTTCATTATAAGCTACGAGTAATCTCTGCTTCATGGTATCCGGTAGGAGTTTAATCATATCGTAATTAATTTCATCCATACCAGGGGCGGTTCCAGTTTTTCCTTTCAGTGCTGCTTCAAGTTCCGTTAATTGAAATGGTGAGTTCAATGGGTCGGTAGCCTGTGTTTTAGAGCCTTGGATCAGTGGTTGTCTAGGCGCAAAAATATTTGACAATTTCTCAAGGAAGGCAATAGCAGATGTTCGACTTGCTAAAACCATGTTTTGAAAGTTGGTCCGTTTCCCACGTAAAGTTTTAATTTTGTTCCACATGGTACCGGTTTGTTTAGGGTTGATGGTTTCTATGTAATTTTTCCATGTTTCTTTTTTTGCTTTTATGATTAGGGATTTAGTTTTATTTATTTTAGCTCTCATAAATTTGTAATTTTCTATCGTCCTATTTTTTAAATATTCTTTTATTGCGTTTTTCTTTTCCCGATACGACATACGAATTTCCTCATTCCACCAACACTTAGGAACGAATTTAGGGTGGTATACTGATCTCTTCCGTGGAATGGCTGTTTCTCCTGCTAGGTTAATGATATTGGTCAGATCGGATATATTGTACGTGAGATTTGGATTTTTCAATTCTATGAGGGATTCCGAGTAAAGTTTTCCATTTAATCTTTTGAAATTGCGCGATGGTTTAAAATTGTGTAGAGAATGAATCCTGCAATTGTTTAATTCTATTATTATTTGTAAATGGTCGCTACCTAGGGTTTCTGGGGTGACAGACCAGGTAATGATATGGTAGAGATCAGCAGTAACGAAGGTAAGATCAATTATAGAGGGTCTTGATAGAGAAGTTCCTAATCTTGTTATTATTCCTGTTTCATTTAGTAACAATAATGGACTATTCTGTAAAGCTAGCACAAGTTCATCTCCTCTGGGTGTGTCATATTCTGAAGAGCCAAAAAATGAGGAGTGAGTGTTAAAATCTCCCCCCAAAAGCAAACTGCAATTTGGGTATTTGGTATGTAAAGAGAAAAGATTTTCAAGATTGCGAGGTGATGGTCGTCTTCTGTTATCTGGAGGAATATATACAGAGACTACTATAATGGATGGTGCTGTGTTCAAAATTTTTACTCCTATTGCTTCTATAGTCCCCAAATTAGGTAGCTCTATGGTTTCATAAATTAAAGAATTATGGAGAAAGATTCCCACTCCTCCGTATCTGTCCCGCCTATTCCTTTTTATAATATTATAGTTTTGTGCATTATAAACCCTTTTATTATCGAACCATGTTTCCTGGAGTAACGCTATATGAAATTTATTTACATTAAGAAAATTTAAAATTTCGGAAAATTTATTATTTATGCTTCGACAATTATGTTGAAGTATTTTTAAGTTTGTATTGATCTTTCTGATTCTATTGTTTACCATTGTAAGTGATTGAATTGAATAGAAGGTCATAATTTTCTATTTAGTTGAAGCGTTGATTTTATTTACAGTTACAGGGATAGAAATTTTAAAGAGGAGTAAAATAAGGAATAAGGAAATAAAAAAAAAAAAAAAAAAAAAAAAAAAAAAAAAAAAAAAAAAAAAAAAAAAAATACATGGGGGACGAGATATAGATTGAATTTACGATTGTCAGTGCTGTATGGTATACCCTTGAGAAGTGACTAAAGAGAAATAGTTGATAAGATGAAAGAGCAACTACATAATTTACATGTTTAATATAGGTCCATGAGCGTTTTTTTATAGTCTTAGGTAATATAAACATAATAAGAAATAATGTTATTAATTTGATAATAAAAGAAAAAATTAATAAGACATTAATAAACTCAAATAAAAACAACATTGAGTTCCAACTACATTGTTTTGTGAATGATTGCGAGTGATTAATACGGCGGGATAAATTAGTAATAAAAGAGAAATAAAAATAAAATAAAAGAGAAATGAAAAACATGCGTGTCATGCAAAGGCGGTGAATAAATAAATCTTTATTATTTATATATATATACGTATATATATTAAAGATAATATAAGTGCTGCTATTCATAAATATTTGTGATTAGATTTTAATTTTTTATTGTAAATATATATTAGTAATCAGTCAACAGACATGTTTTCATTTTTTTTTAATTCTGAAATAGTTTTTATAATGGAATTATTTTCTTGTACAAAGTTGTAAAAAGTTTGCCCAATTATATTTACTGTTTCCTGTTCATTGTCTATTGTTTTAATTTTGTTTAATAAAGTGTTTAACATATTAACGTATTTACTGTCCGCACTGACTCTATGAGGATTGTTTGTGATAAGGGGAGTAGTTGTTGATGTTTTGCGCAAAGTATCTACATAACTCGTACTTAGAGTCTTTACTGGACTATCACTAAGTCTCTGGCGTTTTAAATTATCTGAATTAAATTTAAATAATTGTTTTTTCCCTGGGTTCCTTAAAATGTCTGTTCTGTACTGATAGGGGTTACGGTCAGAAAAATCGTTTTCATTCGTTATTTGAGGAAAGTCTAAGGCGGAAAATTTATTAAATGTAGGGACTGGAAATAAATTATTTGCTTCCTTATAACTAATAGGTTTAGCAGCCATAGCCTCTTTTATGTTTCTTTGCCGAAGTGCTTCTGGGCATTCACGGTCTGTTGGGAGGTGAGCGTTTTTGCAATGTACGCATTTAATGGAATTCGTACAAGTTATCGCTGTGTGATCATTTGACCCACATTTCATGCACCTCTCTTTTCTGTTGGCATATTCGTAGTTTTTGAAATTTATTTCGATTTGTTGTCTATTTTTTTTGTTTACGGAAAAAACGTGAGATTTATTTAGGCCTAAAGTTTTACCGATTTTCATATCGTGAAAGCATGGAATATTTTCGTCTACCAATTTCTCAACGATGACAACATATGGTCCTTTAAAGTAATTTAAATATTTGTATAGAGTTTTTTCTGACCGTATTGTGTTATTTGTTAAATTATCAGGAGGCCCAGCCCCCTGGCTACTTTCTCCCATAATTAGTTTGAGTTAATCGGTTATTTAATGAATTTGAATTCCTAATATTTAACAAATAGAGTGAAAATGACTAGATAAAAAAAAATAATAATAATAATAATAAAATGATATAGATCTGGCCTGATAGCTGAAACTGTTGTCTTCAGAGAGCAGGTGAAATAGATCCGCACTGTTCAACGGTCAACAGTAGACTGGAAAGTATTTTTATAAAGAACGAAGTGGTTTGAAGTTAGTATTTATATCTATGCAGGCAAACAATAATAAAGTGAATCAATGGAATAAATTAATAATAAGATAAAAAAAATATGCTTAGGCAGATAAAATCTAAATTTATTAAATCAAAAACAAATAAATAAACAACTTATCATTTTTTTTTTGTCATTAGGCGGTATAATAACTATTTATATTTTCTAGCAACAATTCCCTACTAACCATTCATCCTTGTCTTTTTGATAGGGGACTTTATATTCACAAGGTGGAAAAATTCGGTATCGAAACATTTATAAAGCTCTACCATATATAGTTGAATTCCTCATTCCAAAGCTCTTTGTCAGATATTCTACCAACTGAAAACAATTCTCTTGTGATTTAAACTTTTCCCATATCTATCTCGCAGGAAAGATAGCGCGGTTGTTCATAGCTATTTTTTTACATAAATATTCATATAGGTGTGTGTATGTATATATATATATATATATATATATATATATATATATATATATATTCCCTTCACATGTAAATATTCCCTTCGCGTGTAAATAAAAAATTTATCTGTTTTATTGATCAACATTATACTACATAGCAATAGTCATTTTAAATTTAGTACAACATGCAATGCTATTAAAGCTTACGGAAGTGATAAAATAAAAAGATAAACTATATTGGAATGATAAAAAAATTTAGCTTTGAATCCCATTCCTCTTCAAACCCATTTAGATTTAACGGCTATCGGGATATCTCACAGTTAATCGCTTCAAAGATCTCTCCAATGAAAATTGAAAACATATATATATTTTCTATTCAAGCTCATGGATAGGAACAGCTTTATTGCTTCATATCATTTATATTATATATAACAGCCGGAAATTCCTATTAAAACTTTGATTTTCAAAAATATTTTTATGTAGGAGACTAAAAAAAAAAAAAAAAAAAAAAAAAAAAAAGTATATCAGTTTATTTACAGAGCTTTCATTTGAATTAATAATGCATTTTGTCTTGTGATACTAAGGGAATAGGAAAGAAAAAATGGAAGGCTCACAAGAGAAATGTTTATTTATTTTGTATCACTTCATACTAACTAATGTAGAATATTCTTCTTTTTTTAATATGCGCATTGTTCCTCTTAAACTAATGGCGGCAGTATATTCTCGCTGACAATATTGACGTTGACAGCCGGAGACGAGGGACGAGAGACCGAAACACGAGTTACAATAACGCACTCGACGAGTGTGTTTCGTGTCTACATAACTCTAAACGAGTACACTACCAAATCATTTTTTAAGCCGTAAATATTCCTTCTATCGATTACCCTTCACAAAATATCAACAAATACGGTAAAAAAAAAGTACTCGACTATTAATGAATTGAGGATTTATTTATATAAACGTACTGTTGTGAAAGAATAATTAAAGGTAATTTTTTAACGAATTTGAAAAACCATTTATTTAGGTCCCATAAAAGTGTTTTTGACGAATTATATAACTGTAACAGTGACTTTAAGTATAGCAAGAACAAATTAAAGCTCATATAAGTGAAAAAAAAAGCAAAGAAATGTTATTAGGTAGCTGTGTAAAATGGGAGCTACTTTGAAATTTATTATTGCTGAATATAGGTGGAAATTAAAATGTTTTTGAATTGTTTTACTTGTTAAATTAAATGATGATTGTTGAATAATAATCTAAATAGTTTTATATTGAGTTACGATATTATACATACCTATATATCTATCATAATTAACTGTACTGATTCCATTCGACCCCTGATTTTGAATTATGTATGTCGTTTGAATCAGAATGAAAAAACAACAATGCGAGAATATAGTCAGGTAATATTAACAGTTCCGTACGCGTAAGGCGCAATGTATCATATTCTTATATAGATGGGTTGATCGTTTAAACTCAGATTGAGGCTACTTTTTAGTTAGTGTATGTTACATTTGATGTTCGATACAGTTAGTTACATTGGTACTAACTGCTCCAATGGTGCACAATTTTTGATCAAAGGCTATTTATTTTCCCAAGTCGCCGTTGGTAGGCACGTTCTAAAACGGAGAATGCAGTTGAAACTTTACACGTGATTATAAAAAACAAAAACAGTTTTTTGAGTTGTAATCTTCTGATTACTACGTGCTATATGTTTTACTTTCACTTACCTATATATGAAATATATAGTAAGTGGAAGTATTGCGATCGTGAAAAATTTCGACTTCCGGTTTTCACCGGAAATACACGTTTTGGGACCCCCTGAGTAGAAATAACCAAGTCCCGCGAAATGGTCTGTGTGTGTGTGTGTGTGTGTGTGTGTGTGTGTGTGTGTGTCTGTGTGTGTGTGTGTGAACAGACTAGCTCAAAAACTATAAACCGTGGGAACCTGAAATTGGGTATTTAGTGTAGGTATATGCCCGCGATGTGACAGCAAAAATTTCATCAAAATTGCTCAAAGGGAGGGGTACTTTATTTAATAACTTTTTACGTTTTTTTCGATTTTCTCAAAAACGGCTCTAACGATTTTGATTAAACTGAGTATTTGATCTATTTATATGCCCGAGATATGACTGTAAAAATTTCATCAAAATTGATTAACCGGAGGGGGGACTTTACTTAATAAATTTTGTATCATTTTCACGTGTTTTTTTATTTACTCAAAAACAATTTTAACGATTTTTATCAAACTTGGTATTTGATGTATTTATATGCCCGAGATATGACTGTAAAAATTTCACCAAAGTTGATCAACAGGAGGGGGGACTTTACTTAATAAATTTTGTTCAATTTTTACCTCTTTGATCGATTATCTCAAAAACGGCTTTAAAGATTTTTATCAAATTCGTTATGTTTAATTAAAATTAGTTGTTATTTAATATCAGGTAAGCTTTATCATTATTAAAATGTTCTGAGGGGGCTTAAATGGGGAAGGGGCCTTTTTTGTTTTTCTATAAAGTACCTATGTTTTAGTTTATATTGAGAAATTAACTGTCTCTCATCACGCCTAAAAATAAGAAATGGCTAAATATGATATATGAAGAAAATCAAGTAAACATATATAGGAGAAAAAAAGAAAAATATTCCGTCAACTCATAAAACACCTTGAGCTCACGCATGCGCCGTACGCCTTTAATGACAAACCAATGCGTTATAATTAAAGCTGTTCTGTTCATTTGAGAAGTGGCAATTAACAAAACGCATTAATTTCTAATCTAAGTAAGTTGGTAAGTGAAAGTTGTGTGTTGCGCGCACGCACCAGATTTTTACTTTCACTTACCTATATGAAATATATAGTAAGTGGAAGTATTGCGATCGTGAAAAATTTCGACTTCCGGTTTTCAACGGAAATACACGTTTTGGGGTCCCCTGAGTCCAATTAACCAAGTCCCGCGAAATGGTCTGTGTGTGTGTGTGTGTGTCTGTGTGTGTGTGTGTGTGTGTGTGTGTGTGTGTGTGAACAGACTAGCTCAAAAACTACAAACCGTGCGAACCTGAAATTGGGTATTTAAAGTATGTATAAGCCCGCGATGTGACAGCAAAAATTTCATCGAAATTGCTCAAAGGGAGGGGGTACTTTATTTAATAACTTTTTAAGTTTTTTTCGATTTTCTCAAAAACGGCTCTAACGATTTTGATTAAACTGAGTATTTGATCTATTTATATGCCCGAGATATGACTGTCAAAATTTCATCAAAATTTATCAACCGGAGGGGGGACTTTACTTAATAAATTTTGTATCATTTTCAAGTGTTTTTTTTTTATTTACTCAAAAACGGTTTTAACGATTTTGATCAAACTGGGTATTTGATGTATGTATATGCCAAAGATGCGATAGCCAACATTACATCAAAATTGATCAACCGGAGGCAGGACTTTACTTAATAAATTTTGTATAATTTTCCAGTGTTTTTTTTTATTTACTCAAAAACGGTTTTAACGATTTTGATCAAACTGGGTATTTGATGTATGTATATGCCAAAGATGCGATAGCCAACATTACATCAAAATTGATCAACCGGAGGGGGGACTTTATTTCATAACTTTTTTTCCAATTTTTACCTTTTTTCGATTATCTCAAAAACGGCTTTAATGATTTCGATCAAATTCGTCTTGTTTAATGAAAATTAGGTGTTAAATAATATCAGGTAAGTTTTATCAGTATTAAAATGTTCGGAGGGGGCTTAAATGGGGAAGGGGCCTTTTTTGTTTTCCTATGAAGTACCTTTGTTTTAGTTTATATTGAGAAATTAACTGTCTCTCATCACGCCTTAAAAATAAGAAATGGCTAAATATGATATATGAAAAAAATCAAGTAAACAAATGCAGGAGAAAAAAATAAAAATATTCCGTCAACTCATAAAACACCTTGAGCTCACGCATGCGCCGTACGCCTTTAATGACAAACCAATGCATTATAATTAAAGATTTTCAGTTCATTTAATGAGAATTATTTGTTTCATGGGAAATAAATGAAATATTCAACAAGTACATAGAGAATTATAAAATACGACTTGGAGTATTATGCTTGCATTGCCGAATTATCAGAAGTAAAAACTTTTAAATAATAATAAAATTAATTAGTGTTTTCTTTTGAGCAAATGAAAACAAAAATAAGAAATGAATGTGGAAAAATGTATAACTTTGAGAAGTGGCAATTAACGAATTAATTTCTAATCTAAGTAAGTTGGTAAGTGAAAGTTGTGTGTTGCGCGCACGCACCAGATTTTTTTAAAATCAAACTAGGCGCGGAAAATTTAAAAAAACATTAGTAAAATTTAGAAAGATTCACTTATTACTTTCACTTACCTGTATATGAAATATATAGTAAGTGGAAGTATTGCGATCGTGAAAAATTTCGACTTCCGGTTTTCAACGGAAATACACGTTTTGGGGTCCCCTGATCCCAATTAACCAAGTCCCGCGAAATGGTCTGTGTGTGTGTGTGAACAGACTAGCTCAAGAACTATAAACCGTGCGAACCTGAAATTGGGTATTTAGCGTATGTATATGCCCGCGATGTGACAGCAAAAATTTCATCAAAATTGATCAACCGGAGGGGGTACTTTACTTAATAAATTTTTACGTTTTTTTCGATTTTCTCAAAAACGGCTCTAACGATTTTGATCAAACTGGGTATTTGATCTATTTATATGCCCGTGAAATTACTGTAAAAATTTCATCAATATTGATCAACCGGAGGGGGGACTTTACTTAATAAATTTTGTATCATTTTTACTTGTTTTTTTTTATTTACTCAAAAACGGTTTTAACGATTTTGATCAAACTGGGTATTTGATGTATGTATATGCCAAAGATACGATAGCTAACTTTACATCAAAATTGGACAAACGGAGGGGGGACTTTACTTAATAAATTTTGCATCATTATTACGTGTTTTTTTTTTATTATTCAAAAAAGGTTTTAAAGATTTTGATCAAACTGGGTATTTGATCTATTTATATGCTCGAGATATGTTTGTTAAAATTTCATCAAAATTGATCAACCGGAGGGGGGACTTTACTTAATATATTTTGTATCATTTTTACGTGATTTTTTTATTTACACAAAAACGGTTTTAACGATTTTGATTAAACTGAGTATTTGGTCTATTTGTATGCCCGAGATATGACTGTAAAAATTTCATCAAAATTGATCAACCGGAGGGGGGACTTTACTTAATAAATTTTGTATAATTTTTACGTGATTTTTTTATTTACACAAAAACGGTTTTAACGATTTTGATTAAACTGAGTATTTGGTCTATTTATATGCCCGAGATATGACTGTAAAAATTTCATCAAAATTGATCAACCGGAGGGGGGACTTTACTTAATAAATTTTGTATAATTTTTACGTGATTTTTTTATTTACACAAAAACGGTTTTAACGATTTTGATTAAACTGAGTATTTGGTCTATTTATATGCCCGAGATATGACTGTAAAAATTTCATCAAAATTGATCAACCGGAGGGGGGACTTTACTTAATAAATTTTGTATCATTTTTACGTGTTCTTTTTTATTTACTCAAAAACGGTTTTAACGATTTTGATCAAACTGGGTATTTGATCAATTTATATGCCCGTGAAATGACTGTAAAAATTTCATTAATATTGATCAACCGGAGGGGGGACTTTACTTAATAAATTTTGTATCATTTTTACTTGTTTTTTTTTATTTACTCAAAAACGGTTTTAACGATTTTGATCAAACTGGGTATTTGATGTATGTATATGCCAAAGATATGATAGCTAACTTTACATCAAAGTTGGACAAACGGAGCGGGCACTTTATTTCTTAATTTTTTTCCAATTTTTACCTCTTTTTTGATGATCTCAAAAACGGCTTTAACGATTTTTATCAATTTCGCCATGTTTAATGAAAATTAGGTTTTCTCTAATATCAAGTAAGCTTTATCATTATTAAAATGTTCTGAGGGTTTTTTTTTTTTTGGGGGGGGGGGGGTTGGGGCCTTTTTTGTTTGTTTGTGTCCTATAAAGTACCTATGTTTTTTGTTTATATGGAGAAATTAACTGTCTCTCGTTACGCCTAAAAATAAGAAATGGCTAAATATGAGATATGATAAAAATAAAGAAAACATAAATAGGAGAAAAAAAGAAAAATATTCAGTCAACTCATAAAACTCGTGAGCCCACGCATGCGGATTACGCCTTTAATGACAGACCATTGTTCATAATTAAAGCCGTTCTGTTCATTTGAGAAGTGACAATTAACAAAACGCATTAATTCCTAATCTACGTAAGTTGGTAAGTGAAAGTTGTGTGTTGCGCGCACGCACCAGATTTTTTTTTCTTGTTTTCTCAAGAGCTAAAGGCTTTCTCTCACTAACAAGGGGAAAACTAAAACGCTTTGAACCCACTGGATACCTCGTAAATTATTAATAAATATAGACTGTAATTAAACGATGCTTCATTACCTCACTAAACTATTTAACAAGACGGGATTCGCTGCCATTATATAATTTAGTTATGATACCGTTGTAGTTTTGACTAATTGGCCCAATTAAAATTAACAATGCGCTGCTTCAGCCTAGGCTAGCGCTAACAAGACTTGGTAGGCATCTTATTGCTGTGTTGTTCCGGGTCCGCTAATTGTAGATATTAGTGTTATTATCAAGTATCAGGTGTAGGGTAGAGAGGTGGAACAGCGATGAAACTCAATTCTGAGGCCTGAACCGCTAAGTTAAATTTTGATTGAGCAACGTCCGAATAATTCACGGCCCCTCTTGGCAAAGTAAGCGCCTCCCTCCTACCTCCCTGCTAATCAATTGCCTCGTGATAATTAATTTTAGCTATAAATCATCAACAAATATTTGCCTATTATTAAAAAAACACTTCTATGAACCATAAAATAAATAAAGCAAATTATGAATGCATGTTCTGCAATTTTATTAAATTTGTTGTATACTGAATTATTCATAAATTACTGTATACATAAATAGATAAATGTATAATGATGTATGTAAATAAATAAGCAGTTTTATATATGCTCAATGGTCATTTCAAGAAAATATGTCATTTCAGATTACTCAAGCAGGTATAGGTATTACATAACAACTAAAATTTAAAATTTGTATATATTTAATTTTAAAAAATCTGGTGCGTGCGCGCAACACACAACTTTCACTTACCAACTTACTTAAATTAGAACTTAATGCGTTTTGTTAATTGCCACTTCTCAAATGAACAGAACATCTTTAATAATAACGCATTGGTTTGTCATTAAAGGCATACGGCGCATGCATGAGCTCAAGGTGCTTTATGAGTTGACGGATTATTTTTCTTCTTTTCTCCTGTATATGTTTACTTGATTTTCTTCATATATCATATTTAGCCATTTCTTATTTTTAGGCGAGATGACAGACAGTTAATTTCTCAATATAAACTAAAACAAAGGTACTTTATAGGAAAACAAAAAAGGCCCCTTCCCCATTTAAGCCCTCTCAGAACATTTTAATAATGATAAAGCTTACCTGATATTAAATAACAACTAATTTTCATTAAACATAACGAATTTGATAAAAATCGTTAAAGCCGTTTTTGAGATAATCGATCAAAAAGGTAAAAATTGGAAAAAAGTTATAAAATAAAGTCCCCCCTCCTGTAGATCAATTTTGATGAAATTTTTACAGTCATATCTCGGGCATATAAATACATCAAATACAAAGTTTGATCAAAATCGTTAAAGCCTTTTTTGAGCAAATAAAAAAAACACGTGAAAATGATACAAAATTTAATAAGTAAAGTCCCCCCTCCGGTTGATCAATTTTGATGAAATTTTTACAGTCATATCTCGGGCATATAAATAGATCAAATACTCAGTTTAATCAAAATCGTTAGAGCCGTTTTTGAGAAAATCGAAAAAAACTTAAAAAGTTATGAAATAAAGTACCCCCTCCCTTTGAGTAAATTTGATGAAATTTTTGCTGTCACATCGCGGGCATATACATACTCTAAATACCAAATTTCAGGTTCGCAGGGTTTATAGTTTTTGAGCTAGTCTGTTCACATTCACACACACACACACACACACACACACACACACACACACACACACAGACACACAGACCATTTCGCGGGACTTGGTTATTTCGACTCAGGGGACCCCAAAACGTGTATTTCCGTTGAAAACCGGAAGTCGAAAATTTTCACGATCGCAATACTTCCACTTACTATATATTTCATATATAGGTAAGTGAAAGTAAAAATGAAGAATGGCTTGCACAGAACCCAACTGATGACTAGGTATCACTTCACTACTTTCAAGTAAAGGCTTAATTCGGTTCAAGAAAAGTTTTTCAAATACTTTCCCCTTTATAGACAGAGTACGATAGGACGGTAAGATGAAGGATTAGTTGTGGATTTAGAATCATTTTAAGTTTGCAGAGTTTCGGAAGAAGAGGATAATAGGTTGGGTGTAAGATAGAATTATTGATGTGTGTAAGAAACAAAACAGCTTTTCGAGGTAGGTGACGAAGGATAAAGAATCATAGCTCGATGCTTTTCTGTTCGGATATCTCTTGATTGCTTTGTGGATTTTTTTTTATGGGTGAAACACCGGAGGTGGATCATTAGATAGATATAGTTGGGCTGTCAATATGTCTATTTCGGTGAGTGTGTCACAGAGTACAAAGTTCGTTCCAAAAACCATGTCTAAATATTTTATGAATTCATTTAATTTAAAAAAAAAATGGTATCAAAAAAGTTCAGCTGTTATTTAGTATGAACTAGCTAGGGTGCCCGGCTTCGCTCCGGTAGTTGTGTAGCAGTTTTAATAACATAAAAACTTTAAAATTAAAGGGTATATAGAACAAAATTAGCACTTTCTTGAAAATTTTAACATTGTATCAATATTAAGATTCGAGATCTGCAGTGTCCGCCCAAATAAGGAACCCTATATACTTTATAGTATAGGGTGTTGAAAATGGTGGATGAACAATTCATTTTGCTGCAACTTTGTCGAGTCATGCATCGTTTTTGATGGTTTCTGTGATTATGAATCCTATAAGCCCATTCCAAGCAGTCAGCAGATAGTAAGTTATTAGATTATTAGTTAAAAAAACTATATTTGGAGTACAACTAAAGCGCCGACTACTGTGATGGTCCCATTAGATCCAGAAGTTTAGAAAATACCGAAGATTCATAGAAACTTTTTTTGTAAGACCTTTCTTCCAGTTCAATCTCCCTTAATATAACCCCCCCCCCCCCACGCTAATTTGGCCGAACTCTGCACTTTTCCAATCTTACTACTGTTACTAAGTGAAAACCAAAATATATGAGGCACAATTTTTTCATCATATTTCTTTTTATCCTGAACTATGAGCGGTGAAAAAATCTTTTTGAAAAAATAGTATTATTGGAGTCAATTCATCATTTTGTCAACTGGAATGCTCATCATACATAGTAATAAAACCATTTTCCATAACTACATACAATAAGAACACTTCAAACTTGTTATTTTCGGATTATAATCAGTCTATTCAGCTCTTCTTTTTTGTTTTATGTCTGTTTTTATTCACTCACTCATATTGCATTAAATTTACTTAAGTATCATAGATATTGATATAGTTAGATATTGATTAAATGTACTTAATGTGTTTATCAATTAATCTTCTTATGAGAAAATTAATTTTGTGAAGTATCCAGTCGGTTTTCCAATTGATTGCAGATATGTAAAATCATTAATTTATTTTAAAAGAAAAGGTGAAAATAATTATTTTCGCTTCATTTTTAAGTAATTTAAAAAGAACAGCTGACAAAATATATAACCTTTACAAATATAACGGAATGAATGAACAATAAACATTGAGTGAAACACACTCTAGCGCTTCCTGGTGGTCTGCAGCTCGAACTAAATTTTTCATTCATAAACTCGTATGTCATACTCAGGTAGGCTAATTACATGTTGCGAGAGGCTTAAAATTCCAGTCCTTTTCTCTTCAATTTCACACCCTTAAGAGAAAAACGGAAACCTTCTTCTCCGTTAGGGGACATACAGTTACACGCTGACATAAATCTCTTAATCGTATGTGGAGTCGTTTCTGAGCCTTTTCGGCACGCACATTGTACACTTTGCTTTATAATATATATTGATTAAGGAGTTGAGTTTTCACTGATAGAGTTGTAGTTACTTAACCTATATTGAGCAATCTATCACACCATCTCCTATCAAAATTTTATTAAAGCCGGATAACCCCAATCTAATATTTTAATATGATAATACATTTAATAGTTAAAAATAAAAATATAACGAAAAAAATAATTAATTGCTCCTGTGTATGATTTTTTTTTCTTCACCTAACTTGGGTGTTTTCATGAAATAAAATGATACTGCAAGTAGTATCAAGGATATTAATAGCACGAAACAGCAAAAGTGCTTAAACTGGCCGATCTTTACAAATATAACGGAATGAATGAACAATAAACATTGAGTGAAACACACTCTAGCGCTTCCTGGTGGTCTGCAGCTCGAACTAAATTTTTCATTCATAAACTCGTATGTCATACTCAGGTAGGCTAATTACATGTTGCGAGAGGCTTAAAATTCCAGTCCTTTTCTCTTCAATTTCACACCCTTAAGAGAAAAACGGAAACCTTCTTCTCCGTTAGGGGACATACAGTTACACGCTGACATAAATCTCTTAATCGTATGTGGAGTCGTTTCTGAGCCTTTTCGGCACGCACATTGTACACTTTGCTTTATAATATATATTGATTAAGGAGTTGAGTTTTCACTGATAGAGTTGTAGTTACTTAACCTATATTGAGCAATCTATCACACCATCTCCTATCAAAATTTTATTAAAGCCGGATAACCCCAATCTAATATTTTAATATGATAATACATTTAATAGTTAAAAATAAAAATATAACGAAAAAAATAATTAATTGCTCCTGTGTATGATTTTTTTTTCTTCACCTAACTTGGGTGTTTTCATGAAATAAAATGATACTGCAAGTAGTATCAAGGATATTAATAGCACGAAACAGCAAAAGTGCTTAAACTGGCCGATCTCGAGTCGAAAATTAATGTATGATTTGTTTTTCTATTTTCCTAATACCGCCTATTAATCCGAATAGCCGCTTAAGCGGGGCTCCAACCTATACATTTTATAGGAAATTTAGTCGTAGTCATGGTAATATCAACTTAATTTTTTTTGCGGCTTACAGATCAGGTTTGACAAGGTTTTTTCCGAAAATAGTCGATTTTCAACCACTGTGCGGCGGGGCCGAGGGGATAGCGTCTCCGACTACCACGCTGGCGGTGCGGGTTCGAATCCCGCCCAAGCCTGCTCGATTCTATTCGGTAACGGCCTCACTGAACAGACTCAGCGGCTTGCAATGGATTAGAAGAGGTTGGTTACCCGTAGATAACCCGTCCCGATTAGCCCTCGTGGCATAAAGCGGACGTTAAAAAAAAAAAAAAAAAAAAAAAAAGGATTTTTAAGTTAACAGTTTGTACTAGGGATGTGTACATATAGGAAAAACATTACACCTTCCACTCCCAGGTCACTTCATCCTACCTACAAAGTGACAATTCGCAAGTGAGGAAATAGCATGTTTGGGCTATCACTTTTCCCCTTTAAAAATAACGTTTTCGATAATACTATCCATAGCCCAAAAAACTATCGATAGTCTCTTGAGAGACGTTGGAGGCTGGCTTAAGAAAAATTGTCCAAAAACGTAAATTGTTTCCATTTCGAAACTAAAAATCAATAAAAATTCAGATTTATGTAGAATATGCACGCTTCTACAAATCAAAAGAGAGAATATTTTACAACCTTATTGTAAATTCATCAAAAAAACAATGAAAAGTAATTTGCTGTAACAACGCATGGCTACACAGCCATGTATAGAAGGGACAAAAACGAAGGGGGTTTGTGTCAGTGCTATAGCGATATATATTTATACATATATAAATGGGCATATTTTTATATAGGGGGGTAGACGTAAACACGTAGAGATAAATGCCAGGGTGTATTTAGTACAATGGATGAAGGCATTGAATAGGGAGGGCATTGTGCCCGTGACAGAGCTCGGGCCTATTGAATACCAACCCGCCTCTCAATGGAAATCCGACGGAAAGAAAATAAAGAGCCGCCGATGGAGATAAAAAGAGATACGGTCTTGTTAGCAACGATTCTAACCGCCCCTGCGATGTAGGATGACCTCACTGACTTACAGAGATCTACCTTCGGAATCAACCGATCATTTGTCTTTTAAATTTTACCTGGGTAATATATATGTGTTTTTATAGTCCTTAACATTGCGGATATATTTTATCCCCAAAATGATTTAAGGTTTATTGTTGAAGATGAATCAAGTCGTATTTTGATATGCTCTTTGGTTCGTTTTCTACGATTGAATTCTGTGGGTTTGACCTCAGTATTATGGAAGTAGAAAAAAAAAAAAAATGTAAAAATGCCGATCTTTTGCGCTACGGCTAACATGATTAATGATGAGGCTAAAGCACAATACAACAGATGGAGACAAGATCAGCAAGATTATGAGAACAAAGCTATAGATGCTCTCCAGTAAATTGCCCATTACGGATTAAGTGGTAAGTGTACGAAACGACATAACGTAACTAACACCCTGGCTATGCTGTCCCTCGGATAGGACGTAAAATGGATGTACCGGGCCTGATCGATGTCAGGTACTCGTAAAAGATCATAATTATTCCTTGATTGGTATCAAGGTCATCATAATTATACCCCTCATCCCTATCATAATTATGCCTTGATTGGCATCGTCCGATTAGCCTTAGTAGCATAAAGGGACGTTAAACAAACAAGTACATAACTAACTCCTAAAAATCTTAAAAAAGGGGTTACCCGTGGTGTAGTGGTTCTTCGTAGCAAAGAAAATATATTAATTTGTCTGGTTTTTTAGCGAATGGAGGAAAGAATCATTGGCATAAGAATAATGGAAACAAAACCGATACCATTCTTTTTCTATAAATATTTTAGTGTGAAAGTGGAGAAAAAAAACAAAGAAAGTATTTCTTTTTATTTGGGATGGGCGGGGCCTTTCCTGAATAGCTTTGTTCCTAAAAAGAATTATAACAAAACATTAGAATGTTTCTAGATGCAAATTTATATATGTTAAAAAAATAAATAGAAAAAAACATAATACCAATGTGAATTTTCTAGTTCACTTGAAGGTGCTGTCTGGTATGGACACAGATAGGATTTTCCAAGGACCACTGAATCGGGAAATTGGATTTCCTTATAACCTAAAAGTTTAGTGAGAACCAAACTTCTAGGAGCCTCGGGAAGAAAAGAAAATTAGAATCAGTGTCGGTCTCTAGGAACATGCAACGAATTCGAATAATATCAAGGAAAGTTAAAAGACTTTACTAATATGGTAGAAAAAATACTGTTTTAGTTTCATTGAATATTAACTTACTGACTGAGCTTCTAATACTTGGCTTTAAAAATAAATGCTATACCTTGCCATTCTTTGATGAGCTTAAAAAATTAAACTAAATCTGACATTAATATTTATTTATTTATTAATGATTTTTTCTCGTGAACAAACCGCTTCAAGACAAGATTTCAGGTTTTTCTTTACTTTTTGGTGATTTTTTTTTAAAAAATCATTCAAGTGTATTTGAATACATTCGGCAAATATTAAAAATCATTTCTTCACTATTAAATTAATTTATAATAATTATCATAGCGTTGAAATATATTCTTCTTGTTTTGATAACATTATCTTCTTCATCAAGAAAAATATACTTAACAGCTATTTCCACAGAAGAAATGTTGAGCTTTTTTTGGTCGAAAAATTAATTAACAAATAAATACTTTAATAACTGTATTTTAATTATTAATTAGGATCCAATTACAGACGACTTCGATTATTAATGGCTGCAATCGTGAAGGGTGTTAAATTAAATAATGTGAATATGATAAGACTTAAGGAGATCGGACCTGGAGCGGAGCGGGAGCGGACCGATAGTGTAAATTGGGTAGATCGAGATAGAACCGGGAGCGGAGCGGGAGCGAAAACGATAGTGCGAATAGGCCCTTAATGAGGAAACATCTTTAAATTTAATTAAGTAGGAAATGTGTATTGCTGAGTAATAAAATGAAAGAAAATATATTCAATTTATATGATTTTTTAGCGAATGGAGGAAACAATCATTGGCATAAAAATAATGGAAACAAAAAAGATACCATTCTTTTTCTATAAATATTTTAGAATGAAAGTGGAGAAAAAATACAAAAAAAAGTTTGTTTTTTTTGAGATGGGAGGGGGATGTTTCCTGAATAGCTTCGTTCGTAAAAAAGAATAATAACAAAGCATTATTATTATTATTATTTTTTTTTTTTTGAGAGAGAGAGAGAGAAAAAGTTTCAACAAAATAATTGAGGAAGGGGTTATGATCCTACGCAAAAAGAGACTCTTCCCCTGTTTTCTTGATAAAATGTAAACATTCTGGAGAAAAAGTTTTCGATTGGTGCCTATTGGCAAATATTGTCAAACAATAAACGTTATATCGGTTGGAATAAATCGAATTTACAATACAAACATTGCAACTCAAGAAATATGTATATTAACTTACATACCTTTTGTATTTACAATTAATTTTGAATATGTTTCTAATAATAATTTTCTAAAGCTAGAAATCAACACACACATACAAGCAGAGTGCATTTTCCAGTTCATCAATTAATTAAATTTATATTTCTTTGATTTAAATATACCAGTATCTATATTAAATGTAGGATATTGAATTTATTCAAGTAATTTTCGTAACGATTGCATTTAATAATTTAGTACGCATAAACCTATACATATATGGACGAAATATTGCATTGATGCTAAAAGATTAAAACTGCTAGATTTGTTAAATTTTAAAATTAAACATTTAAACGGGCTAATGATTATACTCTTTGATTATGGAAATATGTTAATTAAAGGACTTTCAGTTTCAATTTATGTGATTAGATTCATTTTTAAAATTTGTTTCAAAAGAGTGGAAAATAAAAATAAATTCTAGTAGAGATGAGAGATGGTCAACTGTTCTTCAATTACGATAGGTTAAATGATGGTCAGGATTTTCAGTTACAATGATATTTATTATGGTAAGCCAACGTTTCGATCCACAAGTTGGATCCTGGATCACAACTTGTGGATCGAAACGTTGGCTTACCATAATAAATATCATTGTAACTGAAAATCCTGACCATCATTTAACCTATCGAAAAATAAATTCGACTCAGTCGAACCATATAAGTTTCTCACTGAGGAAGCCAACATGTCCTTCGATAAAAATTAATAATACTTCTGTGCCATCTAAAAACTATTTATGAAACCTAGGACTCTATTTGGACAAAAGACTCACTTGGAACATACATACAAAACTAAAAAGACAAGAACTGACTAGATGACATAAACAACTGTTACACCTCCTGGACTACAGATCATCACTTAACTTAAGAAACAAAAGAAGAATATCCAACATGATACTAAAACCTATTTGGACCTACGGAGCAGAACTTTGAGGTTCCGCTAAACAAGTACACATAAACAAAATTAAAAGCACACACTCAAAAATTCTTCGGAAAATTCCTTGGTATATTTCTAAGAACACGATACACATCGACATGGACATTATAACAGTAAAATCATACATCAATGACAAATACACTACATTTCACTGTTCAACACATTACCTTCCAAACCCCCTTGTTCCCTCTCTTACTTCCTCCCAGTTACCCGTCCTACGAAGATTAATAAGATAATGACCGAGGGATATGCTGGAGCACTTTAATTCAAGCTGGCGCAAATGACTTAAAATATCAATAAAAAATCTGGTGCGTGCGCGCAACACACAACTTTCACTTACCAACTTACTTAGATTAGATATTGACGTGTTTTGCAAAATATCATTTCCCAAAGTCACACATTTTTCTACATTCATATCTTATTTTTGTTAATCGTTAAAGCCGTTTTTGAGTAAATTAAAAAAACCCGTGAAAATGATACAAAATTTATTAAGTAAAGTCCCCCTTCCCGTAGATCAATTTTGATGAAATTTTTACAGTCGTATCTCGGGCATATAAATACATTAAATACCAAGTTTGATCAAAATCGTTAAAACCATTTTTGAGTAAATAAAAAAAAAACACGTGAAAATGATACAAAATTTATTAAGTAAAGTCCCCCCTCCGGTTGATCAATTGTGATGAAATGCTGGTTATCACATCTTTGGCATATAAATATATCAAATACCAAGTTTGATCAAAATCGTTAAAACCGTTTTTGAGTAAATAAAAAAAAAACACGTGAAAATGATACAAAATTTATTAAGTAAAGTCCCCCCTCCGGTTGATCAATTGTGATGAAATGCTGGTTATCACATCTTTGGCATATAAATACATCAAATACCAAGTTTGATCAAAATCGTTAAAACCGTTTTTGAGTAAATAAAAAAAAACATGTGAAAATGATACAAAATTTATTAAGTAAAGTCCCCCCTCCGGTTGATCAATTTTGATGAAATTTTTACAGTCATATTTCAGGCATATAAATAGATCAAATACTCAGTTTAATCAAAATCGTTAGAGCCGTTTTTGAGAAAATCGAAAAAAACTTAAAAAGTTATTAAATAAAGTACCCCCTCCCTTTGAGCAAATTTGATGGAATTTTTGCTGTCACATCGCGGGCTTATACATACTCTAAATACCCAATTTCAGGTTCGCACGGTTTATAGTTTTTGAGCTAGTCTGTTCACACACACACACACAGACACACAGACACACACACACACACACAGACCATTTCGCGGGACTTGGTTATTTTGACTCAGGGGACCCCAAAACGTGTATTTCCGTTGAAAACCGGAAGTCGAAAATTTTCACGATCGCAATACTTCCACTTACTATATATTTCATATATAGGTAAGTGAAAGTAAAAAAAAAGATCATTCTTAAATTGTGCTAGTATTAATAACCATATGATTTAATTTGGCAAATATTCTAATAAATGTTTTGGCATTTTCGAGTAGCTTTTCCTACAAGAAAGTAATTGCTTTTGTGATTTCTAACACAAATAATTCTAAATGCGCTCCAGAGCAAGCGACTTTAAATTGTGCTAGTATTAATAACCATATGATTTAATTTGGCAAATATTCTAATAAATGTTTTGGCATTTTTGAGTAGCTTTTCCAACACGAAATTAATTGGTTTCGTGATTTCTAACACAAATAATTCCCTCTAATTCAGTAGGTTCAGAATATTAAAAAAAAAAATGTTTAAAATAATTTTTCACATTTTAAAACAGATATAAAACTTTAAATAATTATCTTGGATTGACAATTATCCTACAACAAAATACCTTCCAACTTTAAAATACTGCTGTAAGCCTCACAGATATGATAGGATATTATAATAATTTACCCATTTTATTTTTAAAACAGTCTCATCTTTTTTATTTTGTTCTTACATCAGAAGCTTTCGGTGCTTGGCACCATATTCATCTAAAAATATTTATCATGTTATAATTATATAAAAATATTTTATTGTACAATATTTTTTTTATTGTCATTAGTTATTTTAGCATTTTCATACCTGTATTTTATTATCCTAGTGGACATCGTCTGATTTCTAAAAATTTTTTTGATGAGATTCATCTTCGTCACACGTAGGAATTCTATTTAATATAATGTTAAAAAATTAAAATTTAAAGTCATAAGATATTTTTTTATATTATATTATTATTTTACTGAAATTTTTTATATATAATACCTTTACTGGAAACATGGGAAACATCCGTCTACTGCTTCTATAAATCAACCAATGGATTAAGTCCTTCTTTATTATAAACATCCCCACCCTAGCCCCCACTACTTTAAATTGACCGATCAAGTTGTACATTATTTTTTTATTTTATTGTAGAATGTGGTTGATAACTTGAGAATATTGTAAGGAAATGTTGGCCGATTCTAGTTTTGAATTCATTAATTCTTTCTGATTTGCTGCAATGTAGATAGCTTCTAAAATTTTTCTTTTTGGTCCCGAGTTTGATCTATGAAGTATTTTTGTATTTTCAAAGTCTATCTCATGCCTATTGTTTTTTGCATGGTTGGATAATGCTGTTTTTGTTTTTGATTTTGGTTTTAAATTATTGTTGTGATTATAAATACGCGTTTTTAAATCGGTCGAGGTAACTCCAATATATGATTTGTCACAGCTTTTACAAGGTATTTTATATATTAGGTTGCGTTGATTTAATATTGGTATTTGGTCTTTTGTTTTAGTAATTAAATTTCTGATGTGATGTTTTGGTTTTAAGGAAAATTTGAATTCATTTACATCCATATCTTTAAATGTTTTTATTACGTTATGGGTTAAGCCTTTTATGTATGTAAGCGATTTGTATTTCGGTAAACTATTATGTTGTTTTAGGGGAGTCTCGGTGGTGTTTTGAAGGTTGGAGTTTTCTGATTTTTGGTTTTGTTCTGTATTATTGTCTGTGAATTCAATGTTTTTGAAAAACTGTTTTATACTGGTTTGTGATTGTGGGTAGGTTAATTTCGGAGTGTTTATTTCTGTTATTTTTTCTTTATTATTTTGTTTTGTTATTGTTTTGTTGGTTTCTATGCGAATCTTACTATTTATTTCATGTTTTCCCTTTTCTTTAGTTTCGTTTAAGACATTGTACCAAATTTTGTTTATAATTTTTTTGGGGTAAAAACTGTTTTCTAAGATTTTGAATATTTTTATTTTTACATCGTTTAAGAAAACATCATCAGTTATTTTTATAGCTTTTTTAATTAAATTAGTGCTTACATTGATTATCTGGGACCGAGGGTGGTTTGAATAAAAGTTGAGGGTATAATCTCCTGTTATTGATTTTTGGAACCATTTTGTTGAAAGTTTGTTTTTTTCCCGGCTAATTGTCATATCAAGAAAGTTTATGGAATTATTTTTCTCGATTTCAGATGTAAATTTAACACGGTTATGTACCTTGTTTAATGCATCTATGAATTTTGAATGGTGGTCATTTTTTATAATTATAAATAAGTCGTCTACATATTTTTTGATTAATCGTGGACTAACTTGTGATGCCAAAAGAGCTTTATCTATGATATGGTTCAGTACGATACCTGACAAATTAACGGATAAACTAGAACCCATCGGTAATCCGAAAATTTGTTTATAAAGTTGTTTTTGAAACGAAAAATAACCGTTTTCCGTGCATAACTTAATACCTTCCAAAAATAAAATTTTACTTTTTATGGATGTATATGGTTCGATTTTTTCCCAATTTTCTGAAATTAGTTTATAAGCTAAATTAAGTGACGTATTCGTAAAAAGGGAAACGACATCATAACTGAACATCGTATCTTCGTCATTGATATGATTGTTAATATTAATTATATTTTTTAATTCAATGGCGTTCTTAATATCATAATTGTTGTTATTATTGAAATTGTTTAAGGTGTGATTTAAAAATTTTGCTAACGCGTGCGTAGGTCCTTCCGTTCCATCCACTATTGGTCTACATGGGTTATTTTCTTTGTGGGTTTTTATTAGTCCATGGATTCTAGGTATTCTGGAATAATTGTTTAGAAGTTTGCTTTTTGTTGTTTTGTCGATATATTTGTATCTTTCTAATTTGTCAAGATATTGAGAAATTAGTTTATTTAAACTCTTGCTTGGATCTTGTCTAATAGTTTTATATACGTTTTTATCGTTTAGTAATTCCAACATTTTTTTATTATATTGTTCTTTATAAATAAAAACAAATTTTTTAGTTTTATCTGCTTTTATAAGGTAGAGTTCAGGATTGTTTTTAAGAAATCTTTTGGTATTTTTGCAATCTTCCTTTACTTTATTAACAAATTCAGTTAATTTTTTGTTTTTACAACTATTATTTTTGTTTTTATTCTTGTTAATGAAATTCAACATAGTTTTATTAAAATTATTTCTCAATGCCCAGATATTCATATATAATGTAATTCATATATAATGTGAATGATTCCACAGATTACTAATACCAATGCCTGTGTGTGACAGCTTGTATCATTTCTCTAAAACAAATAAACAATTAAAATTCATTGAAACCTTTTGACTCGAAACACAGACTTCTCGTCGCAGTTTCTTAATGCTGAGAAATATCATTAGCTGAGAACATTATTCACCAGAGATGTCATTATTACACAGAACTAAGTAACACATCCCTGTGTTATAATAAAAGAAGTGGGGGGGCTGCGAACAAAGGGAATACTGGACGTTAAAACTATAAATCAACAAGGGGGCAACAAAAAACCCTTCCCCGTCACTATTCAGCCCTTAACTATGAAGCACACTTTTCACTTTTCCTCTCATAACATTTCCCGCCGAGAAAAATAACCTTGCTTCAAGATTTATGGTCCTCATACGTACATTTTCCTGCTTTCAGCCATTTTATTGCAATACTTTTGCCATCCATTCGTAGGAGAACATTTACAATTGTTGCGAATATCAGCGCTTACTTTTAGCCAGTAACACATAAACACTTTTATAAGCCAACCAAGATTTTCAAATGGAGTTAAAGGAGAAATGATCACTTAGGATAATATAATAACTTTCTAGGATGCTGTCTTTAGTTTCAAATTCTGCATAATAAACAACTTATATGTTTAGCAGGCTCACATTTAATCTCACTGTTGAACTTAGTGACTCATTATTTAAAAAAATCGTATTCTCCTACAAGAATACTCATCTTCTCACTTTACCTTATATTATTTAATCATTTTTCATAGACATGAGTCAATTATAATCGAGTATTTTTATAATCATTTTTACTTTCACTTACCTATATATGAAATATATAGTAAGTGGAAGTATTGCGATCGTGAAAAATTTCGACTTCCGGTTCTCAACGGAAATACACGTTTTGGGGCCCCCTGAGTCCAATTAACCAAGTCCCGCGAAATGGTCTGTGTGTGTGTGTGTGTCTGTGTGTGTGTGTGTGTGTGTGTGTGTGAACAGACTAGCTCAAGAACTATGAACCGTGCGAACCTGAAATTGGGTATTTAGTGTATGTATATGCCCGCGATGTGACAGCAAAAATTTCATAAAAATTGCTTAAAGGGAGGGGGTACTTTATTTAATAACTTTTTAAGTTTTTTTCGATTTTCTCAAAAACGGTTCTAACGATTTTGATTAAACTGCGTATTTGATCTACTTATATGCCCGAGATATGACTGTAAAAATTTCATCAAAATTGATCAACCGGAGGGGGGACTTTACTTAATAAATTTTGTATTACTTTCACGTGTTTTTTTTATTTACTCAAAAACGGTTTTAACGATTTTGATCAAACTGGGTATTTGATCTATTTATACGGCCAAGATATGACTGTAAAAATTTCATCAAAATTTATCAATCGGAGGGGGGACTTTACTTAATAAATTTTGTATCATTTTCACGTGTTTTTTTATTTACTCAAAAACGGTTTTAACGATTTTGATAAAACTGGGTATTTGATCTATTTATATGCCCGAGATATGGCTGTAAAAATTTCATCAAAATTGATCAACCGGAGGGGGGACTTTACTTAATAAATTTTGTTTCATTTTCACGTTTTTTTTTTTTATTTACTCAAAAACGGTTTTAAGGATTTTGATCAAACTGGGTGTTTGATGTATGTATATGCCAAAAATGCGTTAGCCAACACTATTTATATGCCCGAGATATGGCTGTAAAAATTTCATCAAAATTGATCAACCGGAGGGGGGACTTTACTTAATAAATTTTGTAACACTTTCACGTGTTTTTTTTATTTACTCAAAAACGGTTTAAACGATTTTGATCAAACTGGGTATTTGATCTATTTATACGCCCAAGATATGACTGTAAAAATTTCATCAAAATTTATCAACCGGAGGGAGGACTTTACTTAATAAATTTTGTATCACTTTCACGTGTTTTTTTTTATTTACTCAAAAACGGTTTAAACGATTTTGATCAAACTGGGTATTTGATCTATTTATACGCCCAAGATATGACTGTAAAAATTTCTTTAAAATTTATCAACCGGAGGGGGGACTTTACTTAATAAATTTTGTTTCATTTTCACGTGTTTTTTTTTTATTTACTCAAAAACGGTTTTAAGGATTTTGATCAAACTGGGTGTTTGATGTATGTATATGCCAAAAATGCGATAGCCAACATTACATCAAAATTGATCTACCGGAGGGGGGACTTTACTTAGTAAATTTTGTATCATTTTCACGTGTTTTTTTTTATTTACTCAAAAAAGGCTTTAACGATTTTGATCAAACAGGGTGTTTGATGTATGTATATGCCAAAGATGTGATAGCAACCATTTCATAAAAATTGGTCAAACGGAGCGGGCACTTCATTTCATAATTATTTTCCAATTTTTACCTTTTTTTCGATGATCTCAAAAACGGCTTTAATGATTTTTATCAAATTGGTCGTGTTTAATGAAAGTTAGGTGTTCTTTAAAATCAGGTAAGATTTATCATTATTAAAATTTTCTGAAGGGGTTTAAATCTGTAAGGGGCTTTTTTGTTTTCCTATAAAGTACCTTTGTTTTTGATTATACGGAGAAATTAACTGTCTCTCGTTACACCTAAAAATAAGATATGGCTAGATATGAAATATGAAAAAAATCAAGTAAACATATAGAGGAGAAAAAAAGAAAAATATTCCGTCAACTCATAAAATACGTTGAGCCCACGCATGCGGAGTTCGCCTTTAATGACAGACCACTGTTCATAATTAAAGCCGTTCTATTAATTTAAGAAGTGGCAATTAACAAAACGCATTAGTTTCTAATCTAAGTTAGTTGATACGATTTTTACTTTCACTTACCTATATATGAAATATATAGTAAGTGGAAGTATTGCGATCGTGAAAAATTTCGACTTCCGGTTTTCAACGGAAATACACGTTTTGGGGTCCCCTGAGTCAAAATAACCAAGTCCCGCGAAATGGTCTGTGTGTGTGTGTGTCTGTGTGTCTGTGTGTGTGTGTGTGAACAGACTAGCTCAAAAACTATAAACCGTGCGAACCTGAAATTGGGTATTTGGTGTATGTATATGCCCGCGATGTGACAGCAAAGATTTTATTAAAATTGCTCAAAGGGAGGGGGTACTTTATTTAATAACTTTTTAAGTTTTTTTCGATTTTCTCAAAAACGGCTCTAACGATTTTGATTAAACTGAGTATTTGATCTATTTATATGCCTTAAATATGACTGTAAAAATTTCATCAAAATTGATCAACCGGAGGGGGGACTTTACTTAATAAATTTTGTATCATTTTCACATGTTTTTTTTATTTACTCAAAAACGGTTCTAACGATTTTGATCAAACTTGGTATTTGATGTATTTATATGCCAAAGATGTGATAACCAACATTTCATCAAAATTGATCAACCGGAGGGGGGAATTTACTTAATAAATTTTGTATAATTTTCACGTGTTTTTTTTTAGTTACTCAAAAACGGTTTTAAAGATTTTGATCAAACTGGGTATTTGATGTATGTGTATGCCAAAGATGCGATAGCCAACATTACTTCAAAATTGATCAACCGGAGGGGTGTTTCGTGTAATTCGTGGTTTTTAATGAAAATTAGGTGTTATTTAATATCAGGTAAGCTTTATCATTATTAAAATGTTCTGAGGGGACTTCAATGGGGAAGGGGCCTTTTTTGTTTTCCTATAAAGTACCTTTGTATTTGTTTATATGGAGAAATTATCTGTTTCTCGTTTTGCCTAAAAATAAGAAATGGCTAAATATGAGATATGATAAAAATCAAGGAAACATATAGAGGAGAAAAAATATTCAGTCAACTCATAAAACTCGTTGAGCTCAAGCGGAGTACGCCTTTAATGACAGACCATTGTTCATAATTAAAGCCGTTCTGTTCATTTGAGAAGTGGCAATTAACAGAACGCATTAATTTCTAATCTAAGTAAGTTTGTAAGTGAAAGTTGTGTGTTGCGCGCACGCACCAGATTTTTTCTAATGTTTAATAAGTATTAATGTTCTTTTTCAGAATTTTAAATATGTTTATATTTACTAGGTGCTATTGGTACATGCCTTATTTCAAGTAATGTATTTTATAAAAACATTACTACATATCTAAGTTACTATTCATGATTGTATTTTATAATTTACAGTATAAGAAGATGGAGGGAATACTTCCAGGAACTGCTTGAGGGAAATGGACAGTCACTCCAAGAGAATGAAGATCAAAGAGAGGAAGTGCCCTGGGAAGAGGATGATTATATCGATGAGGATGAACTGGAAGAAGCGCTGTAGAGCATGAAGCTTGGGAAATCCGCAGGCAATGACGAAATAACTCCTGAAATTCTGAAATACATGGGACCTAAAGGAAAAGAGATTATGCTGCACCTTCTAAACCTCATATGGAAAGAAAAGAAAATACCAAAAGATTGGGAAGTAGCCATTATAGTCCCAATATTTAAAAGAGGAGATAACAGAGACTGCAACAACCACAGAGGTATTTCTCTCCTAAGCGTCCCTAGTAAAATCTATTCTAAGATCCTAGAAAAGAGGATTAGAAGAAGAATCGAAGGCTTGCTCAAAGAGGAGCAATACGGTTTCCGTGAAAATAGGAGCACCCAAGACCTTATCTTCGCTATGAGACAGGTCTTTGAAAAAGTTTTAGAAAAGAAAAGGAAATGTCGGTGTGCTTTGTAGACCTCGCAAAAGCCTTTGATCTAGTAAAGAAGCGGGACATCTTAGACGCCTTAAGAGAGAAAGGGATCGATCAAGGTCATATCCAGGCGGTTGAAAGTCTTTACAAGAAAACATGAAATGTGGTCATATTTGCCAACTGTACTTCTCGAGAAATTGAAACAACCATATGGATCCGACAGGGTTGTAGTCTTAGACCACTCCTGTTTCTTTTAGTTATGGACTCAGCTATCCGAAGGGCGAAGGAGAGAATGAGGAAATTCCACCTTGGGTATGCTAACCTAAAACCAGTGAGCCTTTCGCTATTTGCATTCGCTGATGACATCGTCATTTTTCGGACAATGACAAGAATCTGCAGTACAATGTTAACCAATTGAAAGAAGAACTCATGAAGATAAACATGGTTATAAACCCCACGAAAACAAAGGTAATGAGAGTTGGGAAGAAACCAAGAAGAATAATGCGTGTGATCAGAGTTGAAGGAAAAGCCCTGGAGCAGGTGGAAAACTTCAAATACCTGGGTGCACACCTCAACGAAAATGGTTACATTGATTCAGAAGTAAATGAGCGAATCACAGCGGCGGGCAGGATGTTTGAAGCAGTTAAAAGAGGCTTCCTTAATAGAAGAGAGGTGGAAAAGAAAACGAAAGTGGCTGTATTCAGATCTACATTTCTTCCCATTCTGACGTACTCTTCGGAATCATGGACGATAAAAAAAAAGCATCAATCAAAAATACAAGCAGCTGAAATGAGATTTCTCCGAAAGATAGAGGGGAGAACAAGAAGAGATCGAGTACGAAATACCACGATCAGATTGAACCTGGACGTTAACCCTACCAACGATTTAATAGAGGAAAACCGGTTGAGATGGCTGGGACACCTTCTGCGGATGGAGCAGAGTAGAGTTGCTAGTGAGGTCTATCGAGCCAAAGTGGATGGGAAGCGAGGAAGAGGCCGTCCTAAAATAAAATGGGAAGACGAAGTTAAGAAGGACTTCCAGAAAAGAGGACTCCAATGAATGAATGAACAGTATAAGAACTGGATTATCATATTGTAAAAAAAAATATTGCTCACAACAGCAGTATCTGTGATTAACTGTTAATAAAAGAAATATTATGTATTTATACACGTACGAGTATATAGGGCTTGACTATTTTCGTACAATAAATGATGAATAACGAACAATTAGTTCATCGATTATTCGCTTGTTCGAATAACGAATAGAAAATTAATCGTCATCCAGCATTTGAAAAAAAATAAATTTAACTCAGTGGGAGAAAATGAAATCCGAGTTTGTTTTTTTACTTTCACTTACTAAGAAAAGTATTGCGATCGTGAAAAATTTCGACTTACGGTTTTCAACGGAAATACACGTTTTTGGGTCCCCTGAGTCCAATTAACCAAGTTTTTTTAATATTCTGAACCTACTGAATTAGAGGGAATTATTTGTGTTAGAAATCACGAAACCAATTAATTTCGTGTAGGAAAAGCTACTCAAAAATGCCAAAACATTTATTAGAATATTTGCCACATTAAATCATATGGTTATTAATACTAGCACAATTTAAAGTCATTTGCGCCTGCTCTGGAGCGCATTTAGAATTATTTGTGTTAGAAATCACGAAACCAATTACTTTCTTGTAGGAAAAGCTACTCGAAAATGCCAAACCATTTATTAGAATATTTGCCAAATTAAATCATATGGTTATTAATACTAGCACAATTTAAGAATGATATATATTTTTTTACTTTCACTTACCTATATATGAAATATATAGTAAGGAAAGTATTGCGATCGTGAAAAATTTCGACTTCCGATTTTCAACGGAAATACACGTTTTGGGGTCCCCTGAGTCCAATTAACTAAGTCCCGCGAAATGGTCTGTGTGTGTGTGTGTGTTTGTCTGTGTGTGTATGTGTATGTGAACAGACTAACTCATAAACTAAAAACCGCACAGACCTGAAATTGGGTATTTAGTGTATATATATGCCCGCGATGTGACAGCAAAAATTTCATCGAAATTGGTCAAACGGAGGGGGTACTTTATTTTAACAATTTTAGTCTAATTTTTAGGGTTTTTTTCGATTTTCTCAAAAACGGCTCTAACGATTTTGATTAAAGTCGGTATTTGGTGTATCTACATGCCCGCGATGCGACAGTAAAAATTTCATCAAAATTGATTAATTGGAGGGGGCACTTTACTTAATAAATGTAATGTGTCCCATTTTCACGTGTTTTTTTTTTTTTTACTCAAAAACGGATTAAACGATTTTAATCAAACTTGGTATTTAATGTATGTATATGACCGTGATGCCACAGCCGAAATTTCGTCGAAATCGTTTGTTTAACGTGCTGAGAATTATCAAATTTTGCTATACAGATACTCTATAAATTATGGAGATCTACAAATGTAAGTATATACTTAAATGTGTGAAGTTGGGGAATGGCGTTTACATATTATCAAAACACGTCGATTTCTAATCCAAGTAAGTTCGTAAGTGAAAGTTGTGTGTTGCGCGCAATCAAATCAAATTTATTACTTAACATACATATATAAATAAATAATAATAAATATACCTGTCTACAAACGTTTATCGCAGTGGCAATGTTATATATCAAGATTATTATTTAAAGACGATACGTAAGTTGGTTAGGGGGATGGATGAAGTCGTCCCACGCTATATATGAAATATATAGTAAGGAAAGTATTGCGATCGTGAAAAAATTTCGACTTCCGGTTTTCAACGGAAATACACGTTTTGGGGTCCCCTGAGTCCAATTAACCAAGTCCCACGAAATGGTCTGTGTGTGTGTGTGTGTGTGTGTGTGTATGTGAACAGACTAGCTCAAAAACTATAAACCGCACAGACCTGAAATTGGGTATTTGGTGTATGAATATTCCCGCGATGTGACAGCAAAAATTTCATCAAAATCGGTCAAACGGAGTGGGTACTTTATTTAAAGAATTTTGTCTAATTTATAGGTTTTTTCGATTTTCTCAAAAACGGCTCTAACGATTTTGATTAAACTCGGTATTTGGTGTATTTATGTGATGCGGCCGTAAAATTTTTGTCAAAATTGATTGATTGGAGGGGGCACTTTACTTAATAAATGTAATGTGTCCCATTTTCACGTGTTTTTTTTTTTTTTTTATTTACTCAAAAACGGCTTTAACGATTTTGATCAAACTTGGTATTTGATCTATGTATATTACCGTGATGCGACAGCCGAAATTTTATCAATATTTCTTAAATGGAGGGGGCACTTTACTTAACCCTCGCAAGGCACACTGGGGTCTGACAGACCCTAAGAACCTATTATGTACGAATATCTAATTAATAAAATTATTCTAATGGCCGTGGCTTCTGTGTATTCGAAGTTGGCACACCTACCGCTGTATCGCCCATGTTGGAAAAGTTGTAGTTCATTCTGTTGTTTTTATAGAAAATTAAAAACTTGTGTTGGGGTTCTGTAGACCCCAGTGTGGCATCTAAGTTCTTCTTTTTGTTATTACACTTTCATTACATTTTGCTTTGTAAGTGAGTTAGGGTAACAAATATTTCTTTCAAAATGTTTTATCGTGTGGTTTATATTTTTTCATGTATATATATATATACTAATATAACGGTAAAATAAATTTATGACCAGTGGTTGAGAATCAAACAAAGTTATTAGTGCGTTTAAGGATTAATAAACAGACCTGATTTTCTTTGGCTGATACCACCGTTCAAGCGGAAATCTAATGTATCTCATTCTGTTTATCTTATGAGTTTTAATGAATAACTATTTCTAAACTTATTTGCTAAAAAATATTTGCACGTAACATACCAATAGGCCGAAGTAACGTATATAGGTGTAGCAGATTTGGTCGTAATTTTAGACATTGTAAACATGTGTACATTTGCGAAACCGAAATACTGGATGATAGGTGTCCAATGTTAACGCAAGTTTGATCAACCATAAAAGAGGGTCAAATCAGGTAAAATATGTTAATAAGGGTAACTGAGGCAGACTAGGATAGCTTGGAATATTGAATTCATATTCGATTGGAGGGAGCGATTCTGTTTACGGCCTCCATTGATTTAGCCCTTAATCATACCCGATGACACCTCAATGCTGTTACCAAATTTCAATTCAATCTCCGATCAGCGATGGAATCGATATCAGCTTCGGATAAGGCTTCGTCACTCAGTCAAATATAAACTTATTTTTAATAATAAATATGTACACGATAAACTTTTTTGCATGCAGGAATATGTGCTTGACTGAAAATCAGTAAAGTTTATATTGAATACCAAAATTATTATTGCATTAGAAGAGACTTGATATTCAGATTAGCCTAACGAATCATAATAACAAACCCAAAAAGTCTATTTATTGTCTTTAAAAAAAAAAACGCTATTTTTCCAATTTTTTTTTTTTTTTTTTAAACATCAAAATTCTAAGCCCCACTCCATAAAATTTCCAAAATAATCGAATTTTTTCGAGTCTTATCCATGCAATAATTAATCCTTTATATTATTTTATTTTTATTTTTTCTGTTGACTTTGCAGACCTTTTTGATAGCTGCTTCAGATCAGTCTTATCTTCCCTTCTCTACCTTTTGAAACTACTTTCCAGTTTGTTGAATGCGACTTAGCAGCATTATTGTTGATTCTATACATCCACTGGCGGGGCAATGTCGGAATCTATCCCACTTCAGCCTAATCTAAGTTGGTCAGTCGCCATCAGCTAAGGATACAAGACAAATAGATCCAGGGGAGAGGATAATAATAATACAATAAGATTGTAATTTATTTCTGCTTTGCCAGCAAAAACATATCAACATATAATAAAATTGTATGTACATAACCCAATTAAAGGTATTCCCTTCAGGATCTACTCCTTATTTAGTCAGGACTAAATCTTTTTATTGGGTTACAAAATTTATAAAAAAGTTATTTTTCGACGGATTTTTTCTTATCAAGTTGTTATGTCCTAATGTAAATTCAAAGTCAATATAAATCGTGATATTTTTACTTACTTTCATCTAGTTCGGTTGTACCGTACATATGAAGGAAGAATAACGTCGAATTATTGTAACAATGTAAGAAATTTTAAAACATTAAGCAAGCTTGTGAAAGCTAGAGATTACACTCCCACCACGCGCTGCGGTGTCCGAGTGGTTAAGGAGTTGGACTCGAAATCCAATGGGCTATGCCCGCACAGGTTCGAATCCTGTCCGCAGCGATTTACTTTTTTTTTATTTCTATGTTGATTTTTCCTTTAAATCTATGTGAATTTGTATATTTGGAATGGTTATTGTTACTAGAAAATATATTTATTTAAATTTTAACAAATCTTAACTCTTTAATTCTCTTTTTATGATACTTATATCGACAATATACTAACAATAATCCAACAAATTTAGTTGTTTATAAATTTAATGGATTTAAAAAAAAAAAAATTAATCGGCAATAACGATTTTGTTGTTCAATAAGAATTTCTTATAATTACAAGAAATTTTGAAAAATATATTATTTTAACATATAATGTATAATAATGTTTCTAAAAATAAAAACAGAATAAAATGCAAAAATTTAAACTTAAAAATTAATCATAATAATATTAATTATCCTTTTGTAATAGTTTCTATACAACAATATTTAATTAATTTAAGACGTTTTTTAGTACCGGGTTAAAATTAATTTTCTGTTTAGATTTCTTAATTCTTCTAAAATTTAATTACGAATAAACATAAAACTTCACCAATATCTTTTATTAACAGAAAAATGTAGTGATTTAACTGTCCAGTTTTATTTCGATTAAAATTATAAAACTACAAAAAATCAATTATAAGCAAAAAATTAATAAATATTTATATTAAAATATGAAATAATTAAAATTAATAAAATAATGAATAAATTTTACATCCCAAATTTTCAACCATTTCTGTTTTAATAAGGTTTTCAATTAAAATCAACAATGTTAATATTTTTTCTCAAATGTGATTTTAGAAATCTCTTACAGATGTTAAAAATATTAAAAACAAAGACAAGGTTATACAAACGATAGATGAATAATATATCTTACTAAGCTATTTGGTTAGCTGTCACATAGGCATAGGCAGATGTATTAAATTTAGGACAATAATTTAAATTAATTATTAATGGATATGTTTAATAAATTAAACACTTTTAAATACTATACCAGATAAATAAATATTGTATGCCGTATATTCTCATAATTACTCGAAAAAATGTTAATTATTGGATTTTAATCCAAACCTATCAATTAAAGAACTAATGTTGTGATTTATAGTGAGCATAAAATATATATTAAATAAAAAATATTACACTGCTTTATTTTTATTCAATAATAGTACATTAGCTGTTATTAAATTTTATTTTTTTTATTATGTATATTAATTGAATTAGTTTGATATATTGTGTATAATAATATTTTGTATAATATAGTTTTTGATATGTTGTATTAGTTAAAAACAAATTAAATAAAATATTCATATTATTTCACCTAAAATAATTATTTTATATACAATAAATGTTATCGACACCAAATACCACTTACTAGAGCTAAATATTTATAGAACCATTCATTTGTTTCTTGAGTTATAAATTGAGTGAAAGCTCAGATGAAAATAATGCAAATAAATCGCCTTAAAGAAATCTAGTTACATCCTTATTTAAGCAAATAAATAAACAAAAAATTGATAAAACTAACTGTTTTAAAGAAAGATCACTTGGTTACGAATTCGTTTTTAATTTTATAAATTTGCAGCTGAAAAAGGTTTATAAATACAATTATTATTATTTATAATTAATCAATTTTTTTAGATAGAATTTATGGAACCATTCAAAAACTTCTTTTCCTTTTTTTAAATACATTTTAATTATAGATAATAATATTTAAAAAACAGGCCTTCAGAAAAAAGTTGTTTAGATAAAAAACGCGTAAACAACTTTAATGCACTTAGCTAAAGAAACAAGCAAAATTGATCGATAACTTTAGCAATATTTTAGAACTTTTTAAATTCTCCGAAAGGAACGCATCCAGTTTAGGACCCATCAGCAAATTACTTTTTCTAGTAAAACAGGTGAGAACTGATAAGATCCCAAAGAGGGAGAGAGATGGAAAAAAAAAAAAAAAGACACAATGGATCGATAGGGCTGTTGAAGACATTTAGAAGATTGCCATTACCTCGATGCAACATGGAGGTGACAGAAATAAAAAAATACAGACAAAATTTGGGAGAGCGGGAAAAAGTAATAGGTATCTATTTTGATTCTATTTAAATTTTGTCGTGAAAAAATTTGGTACAATGGCAAAATAATTTAATTAATTGAAACTATATGAGATTTCGATTTAAAAAAAAGAAATAGCATTCAAATTAAGAAACCGATAAACCTTCGAAAAGAACAATAATTACAAATGCCCCTTCTTATTTATTTATGTATAAGATACCTATCGGTCACATTGAGAATAGATAAGGCTATGATAAACAGTTGTCCCATATATCACGAATCTCAGTGGGCTGAAAGTGTTAATTGAAATGAGAGGGAGATAGACCTCACCTTTATTGTAACTGTTTTGTCGTCATTTAGGCATAAGATTATCCACGGTGTCTCAATGTTTTAATGGGCTTGATAAATTCCTTGTTCACCTTAATAATTTTACTCCCCCTCCTCACCTGTAACTATTTCAAGCTCCTCCTTATTGTTTTTCGGAACTAAAGAATGCAGTGAAAAACATACACAAATCATTGTTCTTTGTTGACCTTAAGAGATCTATTTATCATGAGTGTGTGGGGCCTTAAAACTGTTATTTAATACTACGCAATAGATTTTTTAAATTTGAAAACCAAAAGTCAGAGGCTTATACCGAGGTCAAAGAAAGAAGAATCTCAAAGTGACCTCACTAGTGAGAGAGATGAGGCCTCTGCTAATCCTCCTTGTGGGTAATCCTCGGTGCGGTGCTTTGCATGGAATTACAATTAAGGTTGATTGTCTGGGCTTTGGCCTGATTTGTTGACGACGGGGCTTAGAGGGCTAATTCAATATCGATATGAACCGCGGGGACTTAGCCCTCTCGCCGTGTACTTGCGGTCTAAGCTCCGTCTTAACCGAGGCCTGGGGCGGGGTGTGCCCGACTACGACCCGGTCTCATATCCCATAGTCAAAGTAAATAATTAATTAACAAACTTTATCAATAATTTGGCTATTATAATCCAACGCCAGCTAATAGTTTTCAGTTAGGATGAGGATTGAGTATTCTTTGTTTCTTTTTTTAAACAAATCTTAATATTCAAATATTTTCCGTTTAAAGGTTCGTATATTTTAGGATCTTTGTAAGAAAAACTCTAAAATTACCTATAATTAATCTCGAAGAATCATAATTAATAACCCGTTACATCGGTATGTTATAAAATGCATTTAAAAATATTTTGCATGCGAAGTACGCCTTTACTTGTTTACATAGGGCTGTTATTAAAAGCGTACTGCGCATCCGATTGTTGAATAGTTCTGATCATTTCTATATTTTCCTTTAGATGAATCAAATTAAATTATCTGTATCCATAATTATTCCCAATTTAATCATGAGTCGACAACAGAGCTAATCAGCCGGCTAACGAAAGGATTATCGGAGCCATTCCGATTGAATCAGGATTCAAGGATCAGCGTTGAGCTCCCTTTAAATGTAATTACCTAATCTGAAATGCATTGATTCACCCGGTCCCATCCGTGAGTTGCATCCCCAAACCGAATTAATTTTTGGGGAGTGGGTGAATTAAAGGGGATTTTTTAGCTTAAGATTCGGCGCTGGTTGGGGGATTAGACCCCCTAATGGCCGTTCAAATTAAGAATGGTGAGCTCTGTCGGGATATTAGCGAAAGCACCGAGAGGCTCCCGAGATTATAAACATCGCAGCGGGAGGTTGGTAACACTGTTAAATATAACAGCAATCAAGGGGCTTTACGATCCAATATTTCTTCTATAATGGCAAATCGGTACCTTGTTTTGACAAAGCTCTAGCTGACATTTTTGGCGAAAATGAGTTTATTGGTGTTCGTGTTCCCCTTGGTCTTCAGCACAAGAGCAACTAATCATATCTATGATCTGATAAAAAATGGCCGATATACTAATGAGACAAAGTTCAATCTGTAGGTAATTAATTGCTTTTATTTGACGAGGTTGAACAACGCGCTGTTAATTATTTATGCAGTTGATCATAGTATAACGTTAAATCGTTACATAAAAAAAAAAAAAACATGGTTTAAAATCCGAGACCTTTTGTTGGAACGAACTAGCGGTTGGAGCGAACCTTCAGAACACGTTTTTAGGACTTGATTGTTGGATTTCAAGGCCTGGATGATTCGACGCAGGTCTGGAAGGTTCCAGAAGGTTCCTTTTACGACTATATATAAGGAGCGAGTAACTGGACCAGATAGTCTAAGTCTTAATCTTTGTCCTGACTGTGAAGCTCAAGCCATATGATTTATGTTACAAAGTGATAGTTTTTGTAACCTGCTTTAATATTTGTGTTTTTATAATTCGTATGGCATTGACTATTGTTACATTCTCGTTGAATAAATATTATTAACCCACAGTGGTGTTTTTTTTTAATCTGACGTATTTTCCCTAGACACTCTTTTAAAAGTCTAGAGGGGGTATGGACCAAATCTTAGGTAAACATAAGTGAAACTAGTAATGAACAAATTTAAAAGCAAAAAAATAGTTTTCAATAATCACTCCGATCGTTAAATGTTTACGTTTCTAAAGACAATGTGTGAAATCATGAGACTATGCTTACTTCTTAATATACCCATGTATTTATTAGTTGCTGTATAAGTGTCTTGCTTTGGCTGGCACTCACTAAATTGGTAATTTAAACTCCAACATAAAATAAAAAAATATCACTAGCCATCACCCAATTAGCCTGAGGAAAGGCGTTGGTAAACTAGTGTGATCGTGAATGAATTTTTGATGAGGTCCCTTTATGAGCTTTTATGAAGGGCCTAGGAGTTACTAATAACAATTAGTTTACACTTTAGGAATAGGCAATTAAAAGCAAAAAATAAAAGGTGACAATTTTCTGTTTAGGAGCTTTGAATTTTATTTAGAATGAATGAAGAATGAAACGTCTACATGAGGGACCATAGGGAAGCTGAAGCAGTTAAAAAAAAAAAAAAAAAAAAAAATATATATATATATATATATTAAATTATACACATTATAAATATTAAAAAAATATGTATAATTAAATAGGTGGCGATATCTAAAGAGAAATTTTCTACTTTTTAACTTTCGTAATTTTGATTTGTCCACTACACCAAATAATCAGTAAATCATTATGTACTGGATAGAAACAATGTAAATACCCAAATTTTCTAATCTACAGGAAAAAAACCAATAAATTGAGCAACTCTCGTTGCTGCGGTGTCCGAGTGGTTAAGGAGTTGGACTTGAAATCCAATGGGTTCTACCCGCACAGGTTCGAATCCTGTCCGCAGCGTACAGTTTTTTTTTTTTTTTTTTTTTAATATTACATATATTTAACGGAAAGCTAATCAGAATTGTTTAAATGCTTATTATGAAAATATTGTTTTTAAATATTTTAATTTTGTTCTAAGAGAAGCAAAGCAACCCCGAAACTGTATTGGCAACTCGAAATTTCTGAAATAATGCTTTTAGTAATTGAGTTATATCCGTTTAAGAAAATATGAATTTAATTTTTTTTTTTTATTTACGTTTTTAGAATAAAGGTCAAAATTCATTTATTAAATCTCAATTTGAATTATAAATTACATTCATTGCAATTACTCACTTTTTAAATCTAATTGTTTCGCTCAATAACAGAATTTAGCTACAGACTGAAATATTTACCTGCAAAGCGATGTGGACAAAAAACGGTTGTTCGATGAACGATTGGGTCACTAGATAAAAGCAAAATATTCAGAACCCAATGTGAGAAATAATAATTTGTTGCGAATTTTCCGTAATTTAGAGGTAATTTAATTTTCTCCAAGAACGAATTCTCTCTGCTGTTTCCTCGTACCTGCATAAATTGCGCTTCTATCTTTTAAATTAAATTACATCTTAAGTAAATGAAATAAAAGTATATAAACACATAATAGAATCGTCAAATAATTCATTAGTTAAATATTTAAAATAATTTCAAGCAAATATAGGCATAACATGCAACATATTAGAATCTACATGTTATTACGAGATATAGATATAGAGGCTTAATAAAGATTAATAGCTCAGAAGATGGAACTGATATACGTACATAGCATTGATATACAGGTATACATATATATAGCACTGGCTCTGCGTATTCCATAATCATAACGTGTATGACTGTGGGGCTGTGGCAATAAGTTCCCACGAGATACCACTCCTCAGATCGAAAAGCACTTCGCAGGAATCACGGTCCGGCGACTCACTTTGAATCCAATATCTTCTCGGCTTCTCAAAGGCAAAGGAAATCGGAAATCGACTAATTAAACTGCTCAAAAACTATTTCACCCTTGACTTCATTTATCGTATTCATTCATTTATTGTAGTGTTCTTATTAGCTTTTAAAGAATTTAGTATGATTGATTATATTTATTTCAAATACTTGTTTTGTAAATTACGTGGTATATATTTTATATATTAAAAGCGATTTGAAATAGAACAGTGATCAACAAGTTTCAAAAGAATGCTTTCTCTCTCAAGGCTATAAAAAAAAAATAAAATCTTCAATTACGATAATACAGCTTTATTGATATCATTATGCATGAAACAAGACCTCCAGTAGGAGGTGCAATGGATGAAGTTCAGCTTTTCGATAATAAAAACGAGTAGTATAATATAAGTAATACAAGCAATATAAAATAGAACTCAATAGTGTTTATATCGCATACGCTGTAATAAATCGATACTTGAGCGTTAATCTTATAATCGATGTCATTTTCATAATCTGCTTCTCCGATAACACAATACAGTCAACCCTAATATTGATTATATTGACTAGTTTTAATATTAAATTCGAAATATATTTAATAATCGGCATCTTTGATAACTTAATAATCGATCTCAAGATCGATATTAGGTCATTTATTATTGATCTATAAATTCGGAAAAATCTGAAAAGAAACTTATACATTTATCATCAAATAATTAAAATAAAATTCGGATTGTTATATTAGATAACTTCGTGAAGAATATCATATGAGGGCTTTTATTTTCTAGTGTAAATCTAACAAAAAAATAAAATAAAAATATTCAATTCTGAACTCATTCGTTTCGCATGAGGAAATATCGTCTCTCATCCAGCTCTTTTTCAGTCGCTTCCTTTAATGTATGCCAGCCCGATGTTATTACTAATATAAACTTCAAAATATTCAGGATTAGTAAAAAAAGAAGAAAAATGAGTGATAAGATTGATATGGTATTTAACTTGATTAATCACAATTTCGATAAAATTAACACAAGTCCGATTAGCATTAGTAGCATAAATGGATGTTAAACAAACAAAAAACAAACAATAGCACAATTCAATCTAAAAAATCACATTAATTCAGAGGCAGCTGGTATGTATTTAATATTTCCTTGGTGATGTAAAAAAAAAAAAATTTGGTGCGTGCGCGCAACACACAACTTTCACTTACCAACTTACTTAGATTAGAAATTGACGTGTTTTGCTAATTATCATTTCCTAAAGTCACACATTTTTCTACATTCATATCTTATTTTTGTTAATCGTTAAAGCCGTTTTTGAGTAAATAAAAAAAACCCGTGAAAATGATACAAAATTTATTAAGTAAAGTCCCCCCTCCGGTTAATCAATTTTGATGAAATTTTTACAGTCATATCTCGGGCATATAAATACATCAAATACTAAGTTTGATCAAAATCGTTAAAACCGTTTTTGAGTAAATAAAAAAAACACGTGAAAATGATACAAAATTTATTAAGTAAAGTCCCCCCTCCGGTTAATCAATTTTGATGAAATTTTTACAGTCATATCTCGGGCATATAAATACATCAAATACCAAGTTTGATCAAAATCGTTAAAACCGTTTTTGAGTAAATAAAAAAAACACGTGAAAATGATACAAAATTTATTAAGTAAAGTCCCCCCTCCGGTTAATCAATTTTGATGAAATTTTTACAGTCATATCTCGGGCATATACCTACACTAAATACCCAATTTCAGGTTCCCACAGTTTATAGTTTTTGAGCTAGTCTGTTCACATACACACACACACACACACACACACACACACACACAGACCATTTCGCGGGACTTGGTTATTTCGACTCAGGGGGTCCCAAAACGTGTATTTCCGTTGAAAACCGGAAGTCGAAAATTTTCACGATCGCAATACTTCCACTTACTATATATTTCATATATAGGTAAGTGAAAGTAAAAATCTGGTGCATGCGCGCAACACACAACTTTCACTTACCAACTTACTTAGATTAGAAATTGACGTGTTTTGCTAATTATCATTTCCTAAAGTCACACATTTTTCTACATTCATATCTTATTTTTGTTAATCGTTAAAGCCGTTTTTGAGTAAATAAAAAAAACCCGTGAAAATGATACAAAATTTATTAAGTAAAGTCCCCCCTCCGGTTAATCAATTTTGATGAAATTTTTACAGTCATATCTCGGGCATATAAATACATCAAATACTAAGTTTGATCAAAATCGTTAAAACCGTTTTTGAGTAAATAAAAAAAACACGTGAAAATGATACAAAATTTATTAAGTAAAGTCCCCCCTCCGGTTAATCAATTTTGATGAAATTTTTACAGTCATATCTCGGGCATATAAATACATCAAATACCAAGTTTGATCAAAATCGTTAAAACCGTTTTTGAGTAAATAAAAAAAACACGTGAAAATGATACAAAATTTATTAAGTAAAGTCCCCCCTCCGGTTAATCAATTTTGATGAAATTTTTACAGTCATATCTCGGGCATATACCTACACTAAATACCCAATTTCAGGTTCCCACAGTTTATAGTTTTTGAGCTAGTCTGTTCACATACACACACACACACACACACACACACACACACACACAGACCATTTCGCGGGACTTGGTTATTTCGACTCAGGGGGTCCCAAAACGTGTATTTCCGTTGAAAACCGGAAGTCGAAAATTTTCACGATCGCAATACTTCCACTTACTATATATTTCATATATAGGTAAGTGAAAGTAAAAATCTGGTGCATGCGCGCAACACACAACTTTCACTTACCAACTTACTTAGATTAGAAATTAATTCGTTAATTGCCACTTCTCAAAGTTATACATTTTTCCACATTCATTTCTTATTTTTGTTTTCATTTGCTCAAAAGAAAATACTAATTAATTTTATTATTATTTAAAAGATTTTACTTGTGATAATTCGGCAATGCAGGCATAATACTCCAAGTCGTCTGATTTTATAACTCTCTATGTACTTGTTGAATATTTCATTTATTTCCCATGAAACAAATAATTCTGATTAAATGAACAGAACATCTTTAATTATAACGCATTGGTTTGTCATTAAAGGCGTACGGCGCATGCGTGCGCTCAAGGTGTTTTATGAGTTGACGGAATATATTTCTTTTTTTCTCCTGTATTTGTTTACTTGATTTTTTTCATATATCATATTTAGCCATTTCTTATTTTTAAGGCGTGATGAGAGACAGTTAATTTCTCAATATAAACTAAAACAAAGGTACTTTATAGGAAAACAAAAAAGGCTCCTTCCCTAAATGGCCCCCTCCGAACATTTTAATACTGATAAAACTTATCTGATATTATTTCACACCTAATTTTCATTAAACAAGACGAATTTGATCAAAATCATTAAAGCCGTTTTTGAGATAATCGAAAAAAAGGTAAAAATTGGAAAGAAAGTTATGAACTAAAGTCCCCCCTCCGGTTGATCAATTTTGATGTAATGTTCGCTATCGCATCTTTGGCATATACATACATCAAATACCCAGTTTGATCAAAATCGTTAAAACCGTTTTTGAGTAAATAAAAAAAAACACTGGAAAATTATACAAAATTTATTAAGTAAAGTCCCCCCTCCGGTTAATCAATTTTTATGAAATTTTGACAGTTATATCTCGGGCATATAAATAGATCAAATACTCACTTTAATCAAAATCGTTAGAGCCGTTTTTGAGAAAACCGAAAAAAACTTAAAAATTAATTAAATAAAGCATCTCCTCCCTTTGAGCAATTTCGATGAAATTTTTGCTGTCACATCGCGGGCATATACATACTTTAAATACCCAATTTCAGGTTCGCACGGTTTATAGTTTTTGAGCTAGTCTGTTCACACACACACACACACACACACACACACACACACACACACACACACACACACACACACACACACACACACACACACACACACACACACACACACACAGACCATTTCGCGGGACTTGGTTAATTGGACTCAGGGGACCCCAAAACGTGGATTTCCGTTGAAAACCGTAAGTCGAAATTTTTCACGATCGCAATACTTCCACTTACTATATATTTCATATAGGTAAGTGAAAGTAAAAATGGATAGTAAACATGTGCTCGGCTGCGCTTGACAAACATTTTTAATTTTATTGTACTTACTGGGGTTTTTATTACTTGGTTAAAACATAAAAAAAGGTAACATTTTTATGACAGTGTATTATGAGGAATCCCTGTTCATGATTATGTAAGAAAATCGCCCCTAGAAAAAAATGTGAGTTCCAAAAATAATTACGATGTTCTAATTAAAAAATTATAATTTTATGTAAAACAAAAAGGTAAAAATAAACTCTGAAACTAATTAGTGATTTATTCCTAGAATAAAACAATAGTTCAAGAAATACTTCTTTTAGAAATAAACCTAAAATCTCACTGGAACTTGAAAAGTAAAATTTAATCAAGGTTGACTCGGCCTTTTAGGACCTCAACTTTCACCAGCCTAATTTAAAATTTCATTTAGCCTGTTTTCCCTGCCACACTGTTTTCTCAACTAAAAGCTCTTATGCGTTGGTAATCTTCTTTTCCGGATCAATAATCCAGTATATCACTATTACCAGCAGGGATTAAAATATTTGACAGATTCGGATTCCTCCATTATTATTATACTCTATTTACTTAAACGTAGTTTATATAATATCTATATAGTGGATATCAACATTTCCAACCATCCTTCGGATAGGACATAAAATGGAGGTCCTGAGCTCGTACGATGTCAGGTACTCGTTAAAGATCCCGATCCTAATTATACCTGGATGGGCAAAATTTAGGAATCCCACTGTAGCATCGTCCAATTAGCCTTAGTGGCATAAAGTTACGTTAAACTAACAAACAATCAACATTTACAACACAGCGTAGATATTGTGGGGCGATCTTCAGAGTTAGTCAGAGAGGGTTTTTAGCTCTGTTGGGGGCCGCCAGAGTACTAGGGTTATGGGCGAATGAAGAAAAGACATGGTAACAGGGGAAGAAGCTCGTCCTGGTGAAACCATCAATATCGGCCCCTTTAACATTGAGAAAGTGGCCCAGTTCACATATTTGGGGGCACTTGTCACTCAAGATAATTCACCTGCTGCTGAAGCTAGGAGAAGAATATTGATGGCCAACAAGTTTTACTTCGGACTCCGCAAGGAATTCACCTCCCGCCTCTTATCCCGGCAGACCAAGCTTCATCTATACAAAACATTAATCCGACCAGTATTATTGCATGGATCAGAAACATGAACCACAAGCAAAAGAATTGAACAAGACCTTTTAGTCTTCGAAAGAAATTTTTTTCGGAGGAGTTCATATAGACGGAAACTGGAGAAGACAGACGAACAACGAAATTTGTTCGATTTTAATGAAAAAGATGTCGTTCTGACAATGAAGCTGGGGAGACTGCGATGGGCTGGACACGTGGATAGAACGGACAACGAGGCAATCCCTAAAAAGTTACTGACTGAACCCCTCCATGGCATTAGAAGAAGACCGAAACTCAGGTGGTCTGATGGTGTTCCTAGAGATGTCCTGGGAGTCAGGAGCTGGATGTCAGCAGCGCAGAGCAGGAGGAAGTTGGTGGAGGAGGCCAGGACTCGTCGACGAGTTGTAGCTCCAAAATAATAATAATAGATAGTGGATATCAACATTTCTGGAAGACCTAGGAGTTTTGTCTCGTATATCCATAATTAGCTTCGTGTTAATTTATATCATAAATGATTTTTTGAAAAACTTTATAGTTATCCTGAGTAAAATAAGACATCCTTTGCTCTCCCTTCTTTCCAATTTACAGGATGTGAATTTTTCATCTTAGCGGGATGGCCCAGCGGACTAACCCGCTAATTACTTCGCAGTCCCGAATCGGCTATATAGCCTAGAAGGAGAACAAACGGAAGACCTCCAAGATTTGTTGTGGTAAAGGTCTTTTAAATAAATATTTTATATACGTTAGTTAATAAAAAATAAAATTTCTGAATATCATGAAATTATTTTTTTTTTTTTATAAATTTATATTATTTTTTAATTTTACCTTCCAAACTTATTAATTAACGTGGTTGAAAGCGGGATAGGAAGCGATTTACTTTGATCCGCGTTGGTTCCCCTCGAGGTTACTTCCAGGCTGCTGGCCCCAGTCAGGATGAGGAGTAGGGATTGCAGCCTGGATCTCTCATGATGAAAGCTTAATTGAACGAGGAGTAAAAATCTTTTCTAAGAGAACTAATGGAAAACGTAGAGCAGGAGTCGGGTCTGCTTTGTTGTCCCTCATTATTGAAGTCCGAGATGGACTTGAGTTCTAATTGGACTGATACCTTATTTTTCTCGATTAATTTATTCCTACCCTACTTCTATAATGTTGAAAATCATATATAAGAATTTAATGACTGTTGAATTTTTGAACCCTGATATCCTCATGTGTGGAATATTGGGAGTATTCTGATGGGTAGAACGATTATACTCAAGAAATAATTTTTAAAATGTTCTCTCTTGTTAGTGTTTTCAACATGAACTAAGCTGTTGGGAGAGAGAATTAGGGCATACGAAAAAATAGTATGCTCATTAGCATTGGCCTCAACAACAAAGATTTAGCCCGTAAGTAAATGATTTTAGAGCATTAAAGAGTTTTTAATAACAGTTTTTGTATGCTTTCCCAGCTCTTGAACAAAATAAAAACAAATTGATGTCATATTTGTGCCCGATTGTGGTGCCAATCGAAAAATAAATTTCCACATAAAAAAATTCATTGGTAATTCAAAGTCATTGGTTCTATACATTTTAGTGCTGACGGTTAAACACTGTTAAATATATAACGAACTATCCAGTACAAAAAATGTTAGCACAGAAGTTCCACAAAGTAGTATATTTGGACCTCTCTTCAAATCTTCTGCTACTACTCCAATCTTGGTCTACTCTTCAAATCTTCACGGTAGACTTACCCGAACACTATCAAACTCTACTAGTTACATTCGCTAACGACACTGTACTACGTAAATCACATTGAAACCATAGAATACCAATTTCTATGCTATAAAACCACTAAGATAATATATTTATTTAGGCGATCAAGAGGAAACTAAAAATAAATGGTATGGAAATTTTATCATGTAATGCTCTTATGTATTATCTTCATGCTCTTAAGTTTATTACGACATTCCGATCCCTGAATCTGAGATGATCGATAACTGGGAATGCAACTCGACAGACATGGATGACCCGCATCGGACTAAATCGAAAATAACGCCACAAACAATATAGATTATTATCTAGGTCACTTGACAGACGCTCCAAATCGTCAATAACCAACAAACTTACCATCTAGAAAGTAAAAATACAAGCATGAAGACCTGCGCCATTAGCAAGAGGACCTGAATATCCCAACAAACAATAGAACAAACACCTCTAAGAACACTAACTTTGAACAGTAACAAGGGCACTAACATCTATCCTGATCCCCTACAATCCACCCCTGTTTAGTTGTTAGGCGTTTATACAATTTGATAAGTCTGGAATACCACGCATTTTCTTACTGCTAATTTGTAGATTGCTTAATCACAGAAACCACAGTGACCATTTGTTGCGTTATTGAAGAAAAATGGAAATAAACTTTTATGTTTAAAGTTATATGGGAATTATGAAATATTAATTAAAGAAATAGTAGAACTGGGGTAATGAAACGATCGGTTTCGGTTAAAATTAATTACTTTCGAATGGATGTATACATTAATCAATAAACGATAGCTTGATTGTTCGGAATATTTTTATTCTTATAAAATTTTCTCTGTATAAATTCTAAGGAGAAAAGTTCAAATTCCTGACCAACGACCCGAAAATATTTTACTCAGAATATCAATACTCCTAAAAGTTTCCGATAAAAACTAGCAATCGACATTTTCTGAAAGAAACCAGACCCATTGAGCGTCGCAGTTAAGTCACCACTATTGGGAAAGTTATTAGAACCCTCACAAAGAAAATTTCTCCGGGAGCTGGAGATAATCGCAGCTCCATTTACTATAATTTTTCTCTGGAACGGACACGTCTCATTTTTTTTCTTTTATACTTACTCTGCAGAAGTTATCTCACGAAGTTCTTCGTACAATCACTGGCTGTGGTAACTAATAGTTCAGTAATGGGTAGATTTTATATCACTAATTATAGAGTGTAGGTAATAAATTTGAGAAACACACAACTTGTTCTCCATAAATTATGAAATAATTTTCCATCACCACAGAGTCTCATTTCAGTCATCTAAGTATACAATTTAATCCAAAGAACATAAAATTAAACTTTTATAAGTGCTTTTTTTTTTAATAGCAGCTCCATGTTTTATTTTGTGAATTATTTAAAATCTGACTCAATAAACTGTTCTCATAACGTATTATTTAATTTATTTCTAATTTCTCAAAAAATTTCACGGTTTACATAGAGGGTAAAAATATCTTTCGAAAACGTTTCTCTTGCCAAATAGGTGTACCTCTATACTTTTCTAAAAGATACCGTTTACGTTTTATCAATTATTATCATGAATTCTTGATTTTTATTTGACAAGAGTACTTTAAAGAATTCTAACGAATTGCAGGGATGTATGAAAAAACAACTCATAGTGGTCCATTTTTGTTTCTTTGAATGATTCTAACCAACTACGTAGGTCAATTATTTTCAATCCTATAATTAATTATTATTATTTTATTAATTTTATAATTATTTAATTATTTTATATGGTACCGCGCTTATTTACTTTTTGGGGATTCGTTCGCACGGGTCTGTTTACCGCGTATGGTAGTATACCAAGGGTGGCGGATGTAGGACTGGTCTGTAAATATCCTAGGAAGTTCCTTCGGGCCGAGCACGATGGACTCGACCGAACAATAAGAGCGCCCCTTCCCCACACTTACTGGACGGTGCATAAGATTATGTTTCTTTTGTTCACCTTAACACCACAAAAAGTCATGGTTCATCAAACGCTGATTATCTGGAGGTTAGCTAATCCCGTGTTCGGATTTTCAGGAGGGTCTGCTTTAGGGAATTAATGGTGAAAGCTTAATAGATAAATTAAACAGGACAAATCCATATTATTAAATTCATCAGGTATAATGAGGAACTCCACTGCTAGCTCTATACGTTGTCTGCAGTAAAAATGTTTATTTTTACTACAATAGATTTTGACTGTCGTGGACAAAATATGTTACTACAGTAATTCATATTAGACAGGAAAACCAAAATGTAAAATAGTTGGATATACCAGTTACATTGGAAAAGTGATGAAGGAAGAGTGTAGGGGTAAAGTGTAAGTGAGGTTTGTATCCGCATCGAACCTCGAAATATACACCTCCGCAGTTTCCACATTTCGTAGCTCGATAAGCCTGTAACTTGTAAGTCAGGGGCTGTCCATACCTCCTCCACACCCTCGTAAACATTTCCCTGTAATATTATTTTAGAACCACCCGACTTTACTAATTATAATAAAATAAAAAGATGTTTTATTGTATGACGGGGGAAAAAATAAAAACTTAGAGTCTTAGAGTTTTTCAGACACTCTAAAATATATAGCCGAATTCGGATTAGCTGTATTATATTGATAAAGAATCCTTAGGTACCTACTGCACTCTCTTTACTTAACTTTAGTTTTGGATTGCTACTCCGTAATTAACCCTTGTAGAGTTATAGAACAAACATAAATATTAACAATGATTAAGAGACTTTTTATTTTCTTTTTTTAAATGAAGGAAAAATTGTGGAAAAATAAAAATGGATCTGATTTACGTTAACATTTAAAGTAAACCTTCTCTAGAGAGAAAAGGTTGAACTGAAAAAAAATTCAGAACATGAAAAATCCAAAATATATAACTTAATGTAATCACCTTTGCCTTTTAATTTTCAAAATAAGAGGTAAAAGTTATTTCATTTTTATTTTATTTAAATTATTAAATCAGCTACTTTAAGATTGCAAACCTAAATAAGTGTAATAATCAGTGTAAACCAATACAAAAGGCACAGAATGCAGAGAATACGCGAAAATCTGGATATGATAAAATAATCACTAGGAAACAATTGAATCAGGTCATTCATTACGTCAGTCGGTTTTCAAAGGATGTTATGGCATTGAAATTTGACCTGATTGGTATGAGGCTAGAAGTTAATAACTGGCAGAAACTCTGTTTACGAATAAATCTCCATATCAGGAAAGGAATTATACTAGAAATTGGAAAGGGATTTCGTGCATCAAATTAAAATAGGAACAGTGTTCTGTATTAGTACAGAGATAATGGTAGCATCCATAGCTCTTCCAGTGCAGGACTGGCCAACTCGAAATCGCATTTTTATAAACAAATACCTTCTAATTTTCCTATACTATCTCTGTGCAAGACCGCTAATAGACCGCAGTAGATTGTAATAGATTAGTGAAACATTTTAATATTACGATAAAACAAGTTAAGTTTAAAAAGATAAGTTTAATTGGGTCTTCTGGAGAATTATTATTTTTGAGTTTGACTTGTCTCGCATTAGACGAGCGATATGATGAGCTAATAAAAAAAAAAAAAAAAAAAATATTCCTTTAATTTAGCTCGTTAAAGCGTGGAGTATTTTTTAATATAAGGCTGCAATGAAAAACGACATAATTGATATCCAACAAAAGATGATTTTTTCTACTTTGAATGTTTATTTTAATTAGAGCTCCATTAAATATAAGTCTATTTACTGCTATTCTGTTAAGTCTCGTATAAACGTACCTAGGTCAGTGATGATGTTATAACTGCAAAGGAAAGACCAGCGTTACTTCAGCAATTAAAGTAATTAAAATAATTAAAGCAATAAAAAGAGTTCAAATAATTGACCAAGAAATCTTTTTGCAATGTGATAAGTCAGTGAAGAAAGAAATCATCCTCAAAAAGAAAGAAATGATTCCCATGAAAGAAATATTTTGAGAGAGATGCAAGTAAAAAGCTTCTTCAAGACTTTTTTTTTTAACTCCGGTAACCGGAAGGGGAGGAAAGAAACCTGTCCATCGGAAAGTTTTTGATTGGTTTTTATATTAATATTAGATTAGATGAGGACGACTTAGAGATTTACTTAATGCCATCAGGGAAAATGTACGAGTAACTAAATCAATGAGCATAGGTTTGTACTTTGGTGGACAGACGAATGTGTTTAGGCATGGATTATGGGAGTCTGTATCGAACCTTTTAAATTTTTTTTTTATCTGGTAACAACTTTAATTTTTGTCGCGTAACATGGTTTAGAAAAAAATCTTAATAACATTTAATAAGATATTTTTCAGAATATAACGATGGTCCTTGTGAAATAAGAAAGTAGAAGATAGGGCAATCTTCTAAGAATTAGACCCTTCATGTAACATTTCTCCACAGTAGCGGCGGGTGACAAAGTGGATGGGGTCGGGACACCATCGATGAACCATTAGAGGCGAGCTTCATCAATGGATCCATTATCGGGACTGGAGATAGGCCGCCTGCCTGGAGATCTCCAGCTCAACGGGATTCCAGAACCAATGGCTAGTCTCTCATCCAAGGCAGTAAACGCCGATGACTTTCTTTATCGAGATGAAAAACCGCTCCTGTCTCTGGGCTGGGGAAGCCATTTTTCAAATGAAGTTTCTGCCGCCTTCAGCTCAGCGGTTAGCCTCTTGCCCTCGTTGTTGCCTCTATCACGTACCTGAGGTGTTTAGTTAGGCTGAAAGCTTGATATCTTTTTCAAGCTGGATTTGACCATGATTTATACTCATTAACCCTTTTGTGTTTTAACCCGTTTGTATTTATATTTAAGTTTAAATGTTTACTCTAAAAGAGTAAGGTCCATCCAGGGTTATGCCGAGATTTAATCAGTGGGTCCTCCACGAAAAAAATGTTTACCAGACACAGACGAAATGGATCAAAAAGCTATAGCTCGCTTGGCTATAACTTAACTTTCTATATATATTATTAAAGATATTCAAATGCATTGTAATAAAATAACTTTATATTATTCTAAAGTTTTAAAATATTGTGTATTTTTTTTCTAACATTTTTCTTCCAACTTTTTAATGTACATGAAACCGTTGCCGACAACATACGGAGATACGTAAATTAATGTAAACCCTGATTTACTGACCTTTAGAGATTAGAATTTCTTTTTAGATAAGAATGACGCGAGCTGATATCTGGAAGATTTAAATTGCAACATATACTACTCTCGAAAAACAAAACATCTCAATTAAGCCACGTAGTCTTTGCAGTTTTCACCTCTATTAAAATCCGAATTTGATGAATTGTTTACAAACAATTTTTATAGTAACTAAATCAGTTTTAATTTATTATTATAAAATATATAATATGTTACGAACTTATAAAGCTATCACTCCTTTAATAAGTTTCCCAATTGCTTTTATAAGGAGTGTAGTGGAATAGTAGGAGTGTGATGGAATATTAGAGGTCATCGAATCATTCAGATTAGTGGCTGGATCATTCAATATTCAAGTATTAAGGGAAACGTGGACATGACAACCATCATTCAAAGAATGTTTAAACTAACAATATATTAAAGCTAGTATTTATACTAAAAAAATATTTTAAATAGTTAGATTTTAGAGCAATTACATTTACAGCCCTAAAGGCTGTTTTTGGTTACGATTTTGGAACCTAGTTTTGAATCCAACATTGTTCCGCTTTTTGAACATCAGAGGCGATTAAAATTTAATAAGTAGAAATGTTTAAATTGATAAGGTTTGTTATGTTTTTTAATGAATCTTGTGATAACAATGTTTTAGTTTATTGATTAACCAGTGACCTACAAAATTTGCATCACATAATTGATTAAACCCACTAAACAATTCTGTTTGATCCATTGTAAACGTCCTTGGTAGTCAAAAACTGATGCGAAGTTTTTCTTCACACTTAACCAGATATACGGGCCATTACCGCTCCTATAATTGCGATTAATTAAGCATACTAATTCCTACGGACAAATAGACGATTCGAAAAAAACGTAATTAATTATACGGTCAATACTTAAGTAAATATAATCATTATTTTTAATATTTGCTTTCAACGGTTTATTTAATTTTATTTATTTATTGAAATTCACTAATGCGTAAAACTGATACAATATGTAAATGTGAAATGACTAGACAGGAATGAAATGTGTAGGCTACCCGATGATTTTACATAATGATCACTTTAAGATATTAGCCGTATTTTTTTCAAACGCCTTGGAGAATTATCAAGAAGGAAGATAGAAGTAATAACTAAGCTGGATGCGTCGGGAATTAATTGCGAAAGGATTGGTATGTGGCTCAGGCTAAGTCTGTGACATAAGAAACATTAATGACTCTATGGATAATTTTATTTTTGACAAAATAAAAGGAGCATTAAGAATTTTACGGAGGAATCTCGCGTAGTTAAGTTTTAACGTAGTAATGTTTTAAACCTTTTTTGATATAGATACACCACACCGGGCTTTTTTAACCTGGACCTTTTTTACTTGGACTTTTTCAAGATAATAATCTAAAATTTACAACGACGGTTGTTTATTCAGTTATAAAAACCATCATAATCGGACTCGACCCTGAGAGGTTAATACATTTTATGATGACGATGCCCTACTTACTGAGCCAATCCCATCGCTGGGTGCAGTACTAACACCAATGTGGCCTGCCGAGAACCTAATGTTTTTGGCATCAATTCATTGCAATGCACTTAACTGAAAATTTAATTGACGGCATTGAGACAGTCTCCATTAGCGGCTGAGCCCGGCCCTCCCACTAAGTAACCATAAAGGATGCTAATTGTGCCTCCTTGCCAAATGGACTCCCCTCCCGAGGATCCTATAAAATTTATTTGTCCCTATAATTCCAACAGAACCAGGCGCGGTCCCAATAAACAAAGCCGTAAAGTGCTTGTCCCTTTTTATATTGCGGGTGATCCACCCTTGTAGGTTTAAGTGTCCCGAGGAATTTGTTAACGTCTTTATTGATTGGCAGAAAATCGAAAGAAAAAAAAACGCTTTAGTTCAAATTAGATTGATTTTTATTGATTCATGAAGATGGAACAGGTGTTTTATTAATCAAGGCTGGGCGCACATTAAGGCGCAGGCTACTCAAGGCAGAACAGCGTAGTTTTATGAAACGTGTATTGAAAAAGCCAAGTTTTTATCTACCTACTACACACATTACCGAATAGGCGCAGCTATGCCCTGCTTGGCTCCGTTTCTCAATGTGCACCCGGCCTTACACTTGCTTACATTTAAAAGTTGCTTTACACTGAGCCGAACCTCAATCTCGAACACCCTATCCCGGTCACTGTTGGGTAAATCTAAATAGATTCGAACTTGAAGAGGTACGTTAAGGCCAGTTGTTTGGCAATAGCGCTAGTGTGCTTTTGAGTTATTATAAGTTAATAAGTTAGAGCAAAAATTCACATGCTAAGTTATAGCCGCAAGATCCAGGTCAGTTTTCTTTGTAATGAAGATTATTGTATTAAGGATCATACGAGTACATTAGGTCAGACATTTGTTCGCTCAACTTGACGTTTCAGTGTAAATATTTCTTCGTAGTAAACTTGTATCGCAATTGTTATCTGAGAATTATCTGTTATTCACGTTGTCCAGTGTAAAGCCACCATAAGGTAAATTTACGTAAACAGGGGTGAAGTAGAGATATCATACCTACCACTTTATTATTTATTTCCAGACCAATCACAGATCGTTTAACTTAGAACTCATAGCCAGCGCATAAGTATGTGTTTGTGGACTCAAGTAGGTGCACCTATGCAGGTTCTGTTTAAGTTTTAGTTCAGGAGATTTAAAAAAAAGAAACAACGACTCAAATGCCATCCACAAAAATATAATTAGAATTTGAAAATTATAATTGACATTGATTAATATGAATTATGACATCCCATTGTGGATCCGTGATGTTCAATGCCTGCAAATTTCACAGCCCAATTACATTAAATTAGGTCAATGCATTATTAAGATAAATTTTATATAGAACACTTTTGACAAGTAGGACTTGGTATCTTTATTATTTTAATTTAGTTATATAATGCTTATTAGCCAACTAATTCTTAAAAGGCAAATTAATCAGAGTTTTGCCTTATTCGAAACATTCTTTCTAGAAGTTTTAAAGATCTTCTTAATAAGGAAACCATTCAACTCCCAGTGATTAACGAAAATCCGAGAAAACATGCCTTGCATAAATCATTCAATGGACTCACTTAGTTATTATTCACCTATTGAACGTGAATAATTAAGCTCCCTGAAACCCATTGAAGCGTTGCTACACAAACAAGGGCATCGTTGTTGGCAATAGAGCACGTGCGCTACCTAAAAACAGATCGGTAGACAGGATAAACAATGATACTATAGGAAGAGGCGAACAGCAAATTGGAAAACAATAGTGCAAGGTAGACAGCTGTGTCGCATTGGCTTCAAACAATTGTGTCTCGCTACCACTTTACCGGCCGCTAGTATCAATGTTTTAAGTTAAAAAAGAGAAAAAAAAATAACTGATCTAATAAATATAATTCTAATAAAAGAGATATTAATAATAATAAAATTATTTTATTGAAAAGAAATAATACAATCTGCCACACTTTAGGGAATTTAGTATAAGTGATATAAGAATACATTCATAAAAAACAACTAATAACCAAAAATCGAAATAAAAGAGATATTAAAACAATATAAAGGCGTACTCTCAAATTCGGATGTGGAGGGCTGTAGGGAGGGATTTGTAGGGGCGACCTCGAATCTCTAGGTTCGTTAAAACTTCATTGTTAATAATCTATATAAGTAAAGATGAGATTCTGTTTGTTTGTTCTTTATAGAAATCCATACAGTTTGTCCTAAATTCTTCGAATTTCGCTCAGTGGTTCTTTCATACCAGGTGCGAACCCCTGTCCATATTAAAATTGCATAACTTCAGCTGATATTCTTTATTGTTATAAAAATCGTTATGATCTCGCTTTACATTGGTTTTTTTACGAAATCGACCGTTTGAGTCGAAAAATCCTTTCATTTCAAAGGAGTACAATTCCCAGTTCGGGTCGCATTTGCGATGACTATAAATAAAGCTCAAGGGCAATCACTGAGAGTAGCTGGTATCAATTTCGAATACCCATGTTTTCTCATAATCAGCTTTACGTTGCATGCTCTAGGTTCATCTAAAGACCTAATTATATATGCTCCAGACGGTAAAACTAAAAATATAGTATATCCTAAAACTTTGGAATAATAATATATTAGTGTTATTTTGGTTTATAGAATTGTTCACGTTTATTAGAAAAATGAAATTCCCCGGGATATAAAGCTAGTATAAATATAAAACAGATAATTGCAATTTATATGTTTTATATACTCTTTTACATGGAATTGTGACGTTCCTTGACAGACAGGATATGCAGGACTGTGCGTACATTTTTGTTGCTCACCTACCAGGGCGCTTTTGTAGTTTATTTATATTTTTTGACAACGTTGATCGAATCCCTGAATTCTAATAACTAATTCTATGTTATACCTATACTGTATTTATTTATTGAGAGATTTATTAAGTAGAAGCAGCAGAGCACAAAAAGAACTAAACCACATTTTTTAGTTCAACAAACTAAAAATATATATATTATTTCCCAAAGCCTTTTTTCAGATATAAATATAATTTTCTATAATCAGGACCATTAAATAATTTCAGCGTTTCATCTAGATTTAGTGTCTTTTTTTCTGAGAAAATTAATCTAAATTGCGTCAGCACCGGGCAAATAGAAATAAAGTGCATCGTATCCTCAGCAACATTTAAATTGCATAATGAACAATTATTTCTTTTATTGATCCACGGTTGGCAATTAAGATTAAGTAGCTCTCCCCTGGCTTTAAAAATAAGTCGGATATAATGTATATCCTCTGCCTCGAAATATGTTAATTCATAATTTAATTTTTTATAAAACGAATAGTGTTCGGCATTTCTCGCTCTTTCGGTAAACCTATCCCTCGCTAGTTGACTCAATTTAGATAATGGGCCAGTTTTATGCCTTTCCAGCTGATCTAGTAACCCTTCGGCTAAAAAATCTATGTCAACACTTTTGCCTAGTCTTTTTAAGGCACTCATCCAACTTATATTTTTTTCTATTATTTTGAGGGCAATTACTTTCGGTAAACGATTGGTTCCTATCCTTAATACCTTTATAATGTAGTTCAGGTGAATGGATAATGTGTAAATATGTAGCGGATCTAGTTTGGTTTCCAAATATAGCATGTAGTTCGGTGTATTTATAGGTAGCCCACTAATTCTTTTTACAAAATACCTTTGAAGTTTTTCTACTAAATCTAAGTCTTCATATCCCCAGATCTGCGCTCCATAGCACATAACCGTCCTTATCGTAGAATTAAACACATTCAATTTTTGTTTCAGTGGGACTTGTTTGTTTGACATCAATCCGGACTAAACCACATTCAAAATATTTTTGCAGGCTGTCAGTTTAAGATTGATGTGTTTTTAAGGATAAATAATGGGTTATATTGATACCTAAATATTTGTAAACGTTTACAGTTTCTATTGGTTTTTCTTTAAAGTACCACTTTTTCCTTGACTTTTTAAGTTTTTTACAACATACCATTATTTTAGACTTATCTAGATTTATTTCGAAATTTCACGTTCTACAATAATCTTCTATTTTAAAAATCATTTCTTGCAAAACTTTTCCGATTTTCGCCGTCGTTTGCGAGTTAAAAGAAAGCGATTTCAGTCAATAGAATCAGCGCACTCGCTTTCCGCGAAACCGGTATATGTATTTAAGTACAATTCCGGCTTCTAATCTCACCTCTTCTCTATATTGCAGGTTACTCGTGACTCCTTGTGTGTGTGGAAATCTACAATTAAAACACATATATTCTTTACTTATTTACTTCAATCCTCACCTATGCCCATGGCGCACTAAATAAGTACTATACCTATGCACTATACGATACTAAATATACGTACGGTGTGTACTTTAATTAAGTAAGATTTAAGTTTGTAAAATTGTTAAATATTTTAATAATCTACTGGCATAAGTGACTTTAAAATAAAATTTGGCAACCGAAATAGCCACAAGAAAAATGATGATAGCATTATTCTAGAAAATTTTTATCTCACAAATACATTTATATAAACTACAGAAAGGGTTGACTAGCCGGGGAGAGATAAGTAACTACTGAATAAACTGCATTTTGGCCTCAGTGACCCGCCAAAGTAAGCGAATTAATCGCCCTGAGGGGGAGGGGGGGCGATAACCCTGAATTATTTACTACTTTCCAAGAGAAAAGCGGAGAGCACTCTTCCCGCCCTCCCATCGCAATTTCCGGCGGGAGGAAAGGTTTTTGGCGGGACCGGCGGTGCCCATTCCGTATCAGCCCTTCCTGTGTTTGTGTCTGCCTCGTGAATAAAAACATTTCAATAGCCGCCCGATGGTACCTGGATCAAATGGTACGTTAAATCCGTTAGTATTGCATATGGGGAAGTCATTGCAATATTTGAAGGCATAAGCTAGTATAAAAAAAAAAATCGGGGGAAAATTTGGATTTAGAGGATCTATCTTGTAGATAAAGTGTTAATAATAAGAGGATAACCGTGCTGTAGCATTGTCTGCTTAAGCATTTTAGAGTTCAGTGGCTCTAAGCGCTCTCTGCGAGCTATCATTTATTTCTAGTTCATTTATTACCCAAGGAATAAATTTTGACCTTCTTGTCGTTAGTATAAATTGTTTACTACCCTAGAGTAGCTGGTGTCGATTTGCAGGTGTTGGAACAAGAACGCTGCTCATTTTCCATCCAAACAGGTAACACTGGATGATCTTCAACATATAATCAATTTTGCCTAAAACACTATAACCGATTCTGGCTTCAAATAATCCATTCTTTGAGAAATCTTATGGTTTTCTATATACATGTAATAACTTTCTGTATGATGTATCATTTTTTAATTATAAGCAATAAAACTAGAAACAGTTCAAGAAAATAGTTGGTTTTTTAGGCCTCGGAAAATTCTCTCGAAGGAAATTAGGAATTCCCCTCTTGGACTTGGTCGTAAAAAAGTTTTAAACATAAGATTAGTAATTATCCCACTGTTTGCTACCAAATTTCCTCTGCACTAATAGAACTAACAGGTTTTCATTTTTACGAAAAAAGGTTTAAAAACGAGCCAGATTTTTAGTTTCATGAAAAATTTCTTTATCGAAAGACTCTATTGATACGTGGTATTGCACGTAAACATCCCCGGTGAGATTGTCTTATTTAAAAATTAATTTTAATTTTTAATATTCAACCGACTTTTTACCAAACATTTTTTTAAATAGAATGAGGGAAAAATTATTTTATATTTAACAACCGCCTGTTGTGAAAAAACTGAAATATTTTAGCATGAGACCAGTGGTAAGCAAGAGTCTTCATTAACTTCATGCTAGTAAAAATGTCTGTATTTTAAGTGGATGTCAAAGGTACAAAAGAAAGTGGGCCTCCTTTTTTAAAAGAATATTGGCACAAAGATCTACCAAATTTAAAAAAAAAAATACATATTTTTTTAAGAGATTAGTTTTTGAATTTTGGCAAGGTTTTAGGTAAATACTCCATCGTGCGACGTTTAAATGAAATTAAATTAAATGCGATGAAACCCGCAGAAAACATTTAATTCAATGGTATCGATGTTAAACAGTAATGGAATATTAATTTAAATTATTAGTTATTGGATAAAGGTCGCTATAGGTCACCCTATTTCAAATCTCGTATAATAGAAAGTATATTAAAATAGACTTATGTTATCTATTGTATAAGATGAATTTTCACAACTCTATAAATGTATCTCGAATCAAGGAATTATACAAATGATAATTTTGATCTAATCAATCATAGAAATATTTCATACTTCACACTAAATGCTTGTAAAGCAAAACTAGCTCCTAACTTATTAGAATGTTAAAAGCGAAATATAAATTACATTGCAGCTATCTAACGCCCTTATTTTACGATGTTGAGATTCCAAATCCCTCCAGAGATTTATTTTAAACGATAAAGGATTTTTTCTTTTTTTTAATAGCCGTCGAGGGACAGTAGATACTGGCAGTTTGGTGCCACGCTAAAGTTACCAACTTCTAACAGCTTGAAACATAGACATGTAAAATTTATACCTTTTACTCACCTTAATATTTTCATTTAACAACAATTTTGTTATTTAAGCTTTATAGTTTATAGGAAATACGGAAATTCCCTATTGTAAATTCTAAATTTTGTAATATAAACGATCCATTGCTCTACAACCAATTTAAACTATTTTTGTATAAATATATGTTGAGGTCAGTTATCTTTTGCAACGTAATACTTATATCATCCGATCCGCAGCACTACAATGCTCTATTCAATGGATAAAATTTCACCTTTAATGTGTGCCCATCGATATTATTTTTCATAATAATTCGATCCCCCAAAAACGAAGAGAAAAATGATATTTTTATATTAAACGAAATGTGACACTATATATTGTGAAATGAAAAATATTCCAAACTACATTGTCCGCTTAGAAACAGGACGATCTCTCTTACAGTAAACCATTTTGAAGCAAAATATCATCTTCTGTATTAAACTGCTATCAATATCTGAGAATCGATTGCCACGTAAATGTTTTGTTCGACTTCATCATTTAGACACGATGAAGAGTGACACAAGCTTTAACTGGGTTTCAAAAATCAGATAAATAGCCAAAAATTATATCGAAGACTTAATCTTCTAACAGCTAAAACCAACTTGGCTACTTAATAACAAGAATATAATAATCGAACAAGTGAAGAACCATATCTATTCATTAGATATTGACAGGGCACTCAACTCAAATAAAATCTATTTTATAGAACTATTTGTAGCTTTACAAGTCCCCAACCACAGGAATATCCAACTTACAATATAAATATAAACAAATTGAAATTAGTCAGCCAATTAAGAATTTCGGATAAGGTGAAATTGGAAATGTTTTGAAACAATAGTACTGTAATTATAAATGCAGATATAATATGCAGGTAGTGTCAAAAAGTTATCAACCACAGTTTAGAACATTTATCACTCTACTGTCCCTCGTTAGCTACTGACCGATCCAAATACCTATGCAACTATACAGTTCAAATCAAATAGGCTAAAATTATTGAAGGATGCTAAAAACCAAAAATGTATACACACTTAATGCAATAAATTTCATACAATACGTATGAATTATGTATTATGTATTATATGTATATCTTTATTTTTATAAATTTTTATTCTAAACAGAAAAGTCACTTAGCAACTTGAAAATAGGACAAATTTTTCACTAATTACCATAATGTGAAACTGGCGTAAAGTACGACAGCCGTTCATTATGATTCCATCTAAAACCGAATATACACGAGAACCTTTTTTAGTAATTGCAGTGATGTTTCTGAATTTAAAAAAAAAAAAAAAAAAAGAGGAGCACCTTTCGCAAATATGACAAAAAAAAAAAAAGAAGAATAAAAAGTCCTAAAATTACAAATTAATGAAATACGTTTAAATTGTTTAATTTTATTTATTAAAAAACTATATAATTTTCCTCTATTTTTCTGTCAAAAGGGAAAAAATGCTATTGTTAGTAAGGAGCGTTGGTAACCCAAGACTGAGAGCCATTTAAAATGAGAAAGATAAATGGATGCCAAGGGTTCATAGGGGCTAAGGAAAGTGGGTTTTATGAACCAGTAGATTATCAATTAGGTTCATGATTCCATAATAGCTCTTAATTCCACTTCAAACATTCGATTAATTTAATTATATTCTACTTTTTTCTGTCAGAACAACATAAGGTCATCTACAAAAAGTTTACAGTTCTATTTCCTCAAATGCCGTTCAATGTTAAATTAGTTATTCAATAGAATATGGACCATGATTACCTTTACGAAAAAAAAAAATTCAAAGATAGGGGGTATTATATAATTTTTATTGTTTTAAACGAGCCAATTCCAAGAAATAGCAGAGCGAGTTGATTATTTTAGCGCAAGGACTTTGTTTGAAGAAAAGTAAATGGTTCCCCGACGCCACCAGGAACCACCACCGTCGCCAACTAATTAAAAATTTAAATTAAATAATTTAAAAACCGTAATTAATACGGCTTTTTTTTCGCGACTAGTTACCTCTCGCATAGGTAATTAGTCCAAAAATCTTTATTAGGTAAGACTATAGATTGGGGAGGGGGGGAGGGGTTTCCCCGACGCCACCAGGAACCACCACCGTCACCAACTAGTTGTCCCCGCGCTTCAGTTAGCTCTCGCACTCGTTAATTTTCATTAACTAATTAAAAATTTAAATTAAATAATTTAAAAACCGTAATTAATACGGCTTTTTTTTCGCGACTAGTTACCTCTCGCATAGGTAATTAGTCCAAAAATCTTTATTAGGTAAGACTATAGATTGGGGAGGGGGGGAGGGTTTTCCCCGACGCCACCAGGAACCACCACCGTCGCCAACTAGTTGTCCCCGCGCTTCAGTTAGCTCTCGCACTCGTTAATTTTCATTTACTAATTAAAAATTTAAATTAAATAATTTAAAAACCGTAATTAATACGGCTTTTTTTTCGCGACTAGTTACCTCTCGCATAGGTAATTAGTCCAAAAATCTTTATTAGGTAAGACTATAGATTGGGGAGGGGGGGAGGGTTTTCCCCGACGCCACCAGGAACCACCACCGTCGCCAACTAGTTGTCCCAGCGCTTCAGTTAGCTCTCGCACTCGTTAATTTTCATTAACTAATTAAAAATTTAAATTAAATAATTTAAAAACCGTAATTAATACGGCTTTTTTTTCGCGACTAGTTGCCTCTCGCATAGGTAATTAGTCCAAAAATCTTTATTAGGTAAGACTATAGATTGGGGAGGGGGGGAGGGTTTTTTCCGACGCCACCAGGAACCACCACCGTCGCCAACTAGTTGTCCCCGCGCTTCAGTTAGCTCTCGCACTCGTTAATTTTCATTAACTAATTAAAAATTTAAATTAAATAATTTAAAAACCGTAATTAATACGGCTTTTTTTCGCGACTAGTTACCTCTCGCATAGGTAATTAGTCCAAAAATCTTTATTAGGTAAGACTATAGATTGGGGAGGGGGGGGCGGGTTTTCCCCGATCCCACCAGGAACCACCACCATCGCCAACTAGTTGTCCCCGCGCTCCAGTTAGCTCTCGCACTCGTTAATTTTCATTAACTAATTACTATGGGTTTATTTTCCCTAGCTAATTACCTCTCGCAAAGGTAAATATTCAAAAAGTCCTTATTATGTGGTGTAGCGGTGGGGGAGTTCAATAAAACTAAGTTCAATATTTAAACAATAATTATAATAATAATAAGTTATCCTATCTTTATGGCTAGGAGGCTTACTTTAAGTTCTCCAATTCGCTTACCTGGCATTTTTTTTCTTTAAACCCCATACCTGATACCAGTCATAACACTTCTGTGGGTTAACAAATATTTATTCAACAAAAATATACTATTATCAATTACCAAACGAATTAATACAACTCAAATATTCGAGCAGGTTACAAAAATTAAAACTTTATAACACAAAAATCATATGCTTGAGCTTCACAGTCAAGACACAGACTATCTTTCACATGAATGGGTATTATGTCATTAAATTCGATCGACTCCGCCCCAGGTCCCCGACTACCGCGAGCAACTCTGTCAATGCGCTCTGTTGTTAGTTCTCGCGAACTAAAATTTTAAAAACCGTAATTAATACGGTTTTTTTTTTCGCGACTAGTTACCTCTCGCATAGGTAATTAGTCCAAATTCTTTATTAGGTAAGACTATAGAATAGGGAGGGGGGGAGGGTTTTCCCCGACCCCACCAGGAACCACCACCGTCGCCCACTAGTTGTATATATGAAATATATAGTAAGTGGAAGTATTGCGATCGTGAAAAATTTCCGGTTTTCAACGGAAATACACGTTTTGGGACCCCCTGAGTCGAAATAAGCAAGTCCCGCGAAATGGTCTGTGTGTGTGTGTGTGTGTGTGTGTATGTGAACAGACTAGCTCAAAAACTATAAACCGTGGGAACCTGAAATTGGGTATTTAGTGTAGGTATATGCCCGCGATGTGACAGCAAAAATTTCATTGAAATTTACAAATTAAGCAAATATAAAAATACAATAACATACTTTAAATCTCGAACACCTCTGTGAACACTATTTGTTTAAGAATCACAATAAACGACGAATAATATGTCAGTATCGTAATATAGTTATTAATCCAAAAATATCTAAACGCAATACAATTGAACACAAAACTAATAAGTACGTTACCCATGACGTATCCTCCTTTAAACTTCTCGTTACAATCATATTCTATGAATAAAACTTACCTGAAAAGAAAATTTAAAATAATTATACAAAATAAAATAATCTATAAAATTAAATTCAAGAAAATATTACTGAATCGCATTTTCTCGATAGACTTATCAATAAAATATCTGTAATAATCTGGAACATAAAAATAAAGATACAATTTTAATAAATCTGTACTAAGGGATTATTGAAGACGTTTGTTTGTTTAAAGTCACTTTATGCCACTAAGGCTATTCGGCCTATGCTACAGTGGGAGGCCTAAATTTTGCCTATCCAGGTATAATTAGGATAGGGATCTTTAAAGTACCTGACATCGTACAGGCTCGGGACCTCCATTTTATATTCTTCCAAGGATTTTTTACTACCTTTGAAAAAATCTAGGGCCACCACGGGACGCGAACCTGTGACCTATAATATTGTAGGTTTCCATGCTAACCACAATACCACAGGTGTCCCCTCTTGAACACGTAACTTCCCAAGCAATAGGTCAGTTCTAAACAACCAGGTCTTAATCTTATTTATCTTCAAAACATATATATAATCATATATCTTCTTCAAAACATCTGTATAAATTGGCTGTGGTTTATTAAAGGGTATAAACAAACTCTCGACTAATTTGACAAAAAATAAAATAAATAACAAATAAATGCGCAGAACAGAAACATCCTGCCCAGGCAAGAGGCTAAGAGGAAACCTCAGGGAAGGACTGCAAGTAATGAAACTTTAGCATTTTTTCCCTCCTGAATTCCCTGCTGTAATTGATGAAGCCGGGCTAAATTGGACCGAAATGTCCTCCCCTCAGGGCAGGAGAAGGGAGAACATCCCTTGATTAGGAACATCACCAGCTGACTATTCCACAGAATATATTATTTTTTTAATTTTCAAGCAGCTGGGGTATAATAAAAAAAAAATCGTAGTTAATCAAGAAAAACTATTTAGTATAAATTAAATAAACAAACCGATTTCTGCAATATAAAATTTTAAAAAAAAAATCAGAGTGTATAAGATAACAAAAGATATTAAATATGATATTGTCAATTATATTTATATAAGGTATTTTAAAAATTACTTGAACATTTTTAAAATATAAAATCTATAAAAAAAAAATAATCTATGTTTCAGGCTCAAAATAATACATTAGTAATTCAGGTTCACTTGATTTCTTGAACGTGAATGTTTAATTGGAGCATTTTAAAACAAAATGCATAAAGGAAATAAAAGTACGTACTAGGACCAATCCCCTTTTACTAATTATATAACTGTTCATTAAAGTGTTCCTCTCTGACATTAATTATATGGCACTTTTTAATTTATAATTTATAATTTAATAACTGTTAATAATTTAACAGAAAATGTACTGCATTAAAAGAAAAATTTGTTTTACAATATTTATCATTGTTTTTTTTCTAAGGGAGTTTACGGTAGCTGTTCGAAGGTTATTACACTTTATTCAATGAAATTATAAGTAAAAAAATTATATATAATGCCAATAATATAGCACTTATTATAAATATTCTGCATTAAAAAAAGAATTGAGGTTCACAATTGATAGTTCAAAAAAACTATCTCTATTTGCTATATTAATTTAAACTATCAGTAATTTCAACAGTGCTATCGGTATTATTACATCACTCCAAGTTTATTTTATGCCTAATCAACACAGCATACATCTTCATTAAAAAAAACATATATATGCATAATAAAAAATGTGGGACCATTATATAATTAATGAAAATAAATCCGCTTTCATTACCCAAAAAAAATTCCTACTATAGGAAAGCCTTTGATGGCTAAAGCTCCCAAGATAGTGTCGAATCCTTCTCAGTTAATTGATGTTCGGGACACAAAGGAAGTTTATCCGTCAGTAATATCTATTGTTAAGGTTACGAACGGGGAGCCTAACCCGCGGGGTGAGTTCTAAGGAAATATCCGGAGATATATGAAGAACAACAGTATGAAGCGGTAGAAATAATGCTGAGAATAAAACCGGCTTTATGGGGTAATTTCTGGAGTGGTTCCCTTCTATAATGGTCCCAGGCACCTACACTATCCCTTATTTACAGGTGAGCTATTTTAGGGGCTCAGGGGGCCTCGGGAATTATGGTAACGAGGGGGGGGGGCGGAGTATTGAGTCTTCGAGCCGCTTACTACACCCCCCCCCCCCCACTAAATCGGAAAGGTCTCGGAGATATCTCTGTAATCAGTTGATTGATGGAGTTTTAGCCTTCCCAACGAGGTGAGATTTTTTTTAAAATAAATCAACTTCTTTTATTTATAACTAACCTATTTAATATTGTGTAATAGTACTATACATTGATGCGTCAACCACTTGTAGGTAAAGGCTTATGTTACTTATCATTTAAAAAAAAATTATAAATTTTAATTTATAAATAAAATACCGTGGGATGTATATGATCTTCGTATGGTCGTGGATAGGCAGAAAACCGGTCGTGCTACTCGATGCTACAGATGCGGCGATCTTGAAGAATAGTACTCCTTATATCGAAGAGAAATTATTACGAATCTTTAATGATTATCTCAATAAAGGATACTTTCCGAGAAAGCCCCAATAGCTTGAATATGAATATTGAAACAGTCACTTTTAACAGAAATCGAATTAAGCAAATCGAGTCCACCTCAAGACATTGAGTACAGTCGCGTCCGACTGCAAATGGGTACCGCAGCTTACCGCCAACTTCGTACTGGTAACATATTTCTTTCACTTACGTATTTATGAAATGTATAGCATTCATACATCTTAAACTAATTATATTTTAATTTACATTATACCATAATCAATTCCTGAAGGCAATATAAAGTGATTTTAGAGGATCTTTAATCGTTTTCGATTTCCAGAAAGGCATAAGATGCAAACTTTACTAGGTGTCATAATACAGCTCATATCGATTAACCTTCGAGTTACATTTACAAAAAGCAAATCGCTGTAAAAAAACAGGCAAGCAGTAAAAAAATTCGACTATTAATGAAATTTGGTCCTTTAAAAAAAGAAATAAGCAATAATGAATCGAAAAGTACTGAGAACTTTCAAATTTTGCATTACAGATGCAGATAACCTATGGAGATACACAAATATAAGCATATGAATGTGGAAAAGTGTGGCGTTTACATATGATCGAAACACGTCAATTTCTAATCTATGTACCTAAGTTCGTAAGTGAAAATTGTGTGTTGTTTATTTTAAATTGTATTTTTACTTTAACTTACCTATATATGAAATATATAGTAAGTGGAAGTATTGCGATCGTGAAAAATTTCGACTTCCGGTTTTCAACGGAAATATACGTTTTGGGGACCCCTGAGTCGAAATAACCAAGTCCCGCGAAAAGGTCTGTGTGTGTGTGTGTGTGTGTGTGTGTGTGTGAACAGATCAGCTCAAAAACTATAAACCGTGCGAACCTGAAATTGGGTACTTAGTGTATGTATATGCCCGCGATGAGACAGCAAAAATTTCATCAAAATTGCATAATAACTTTTACTTTTTTTCGATTTTCTCAAAAACGGCACAGATTAAAATCTGTGGTTTATTTATCTCGAATTATTTTATTATTTTTTCATTGTGGAAATGTATATGATTACTAACAGCTTCAACACCTACTGAACTTTGAGGAGTTAAGGCATTGACTATTGAACATTGAAAGAAAAAAGATTTGGAATAGGATTCTATTTTTTGTTTCTTAAACTTCTCCAGATGTTATTAACAGAATATTGGAAAATTTTATTTTTGTCCTTTATTCTCTCAATCACTCAGTTCAAGGAGTTAATCAAGTTTATTGAACTTGACATAAACCGGTAATCTGTAACGTTTTTTAAATTGGGCCATGTAGATTATAATTAAAAACAATTTAATGCTTCATTTTAATTGATTCACTAAAAACGAGAAGTTGTATATAAAATATTTAAACAAGAGACATATTGGATATAAAATATTTGATGAATCACATCACTATGATGTTTGAATAGAATCGAGCTAATTTAATGAACTTTTACAATACACACAACATTCCTTTTCCTGTTTTTTTCTTTTTCCAATGTATGATAAACTTATGTAAAAATGGTAATAGTTGTTAATTATTTACTAGATTTTGGTTTATTGTTGTTTGGACCATGAGAAACAAGTTGCTGATTAAAACTGTGTCAGGAATATATTTGACCAGGAACCAAGGAACTGAGGAAGAACAAAAGGGGTGAGTAAAATAATGTAAATTAAAAATGTATTCCAAAAATATAATAAACTCCTAAAACTAATAATAATGTTTGGCATTGATAAAATAAATATCAGATAGGTCAGTTTACATTCTTAGTGGCTTTTTTATTATATTATTATATTATAGCATTAGAAACTAACTATTTAGTAAGAATTTATTTTGGAACTTTAACTGTTTTAAAAATGTATTAACAAAGAAATGCAGTTATCTCTTTTTATCTGTGTTATGTATTCAAATTGTAGACATTTAACTTTTTATTTTTAAGTTTTATTTTGAACCCTTCCTTCAAATTAATGTACTTTTTTTTGCAAGCCTTTTTTATGAGCCAGTTCATGAACGCTGCTGAAACAAATAGCAACAATAGCTATTTTTACATACTAATTCTCAGAAAGGATTTTGCTAATTCTTTAAACACCACATAACTTGTCCTAAACTTTTCTGATAGCAGTGCTTTCTTTAAATTTGAAATAAAAGGAGATTAGCATCATCAAAATAAACTAATTTGTCAAAAAATTAAAACTCCTTTTAAGACCCTTTTTGGGTTTCTTGATGTAATAACTATGGATGTTTGTTTGATTTCTTAATGTCACTTTATGCCACTGAGGTTAATCAGACGATGCTACAGTGGGAGTCCTAAATTTTGCCTATCCAGGTATAATTAGGATGGGGATCTTTACCGAGTACCTGACATAGTTCAGGCTTGGGACCTCCTGTCCTATCATTTTATGTCCTATTTGAGGGACATCATAGCTGAGGGTTTTTTACGCCCTTGAAAAAATTCAGAGACATAGTGGAACGCGAACCTGCGACCTTTTGTATTGTAGTTTGCCATGCTAACCACTATACGACGGGTGACCCCAACTATGGGTGCCTACGGTATATATTGAATCATTAACTACATAATAATAAAATTATCTTCTTCAACACAAGTGATTTTTAATGTTTTAAATGTTAAATAATGTTTATTTTATTTTTTGTACTTCAAACAGATTCTTTTACATTAGTAACAACGTTCATTTGTACATTCAAATTTATTTCTACTTAATTTGGTTTACTTTTAAATTTAATATTTAATTTTAGTTTTTAATTATCTTTGACGATTTTATGTTATATGATTACTGTGATCATTCCTGGAAAGTTAATTAAATTAGATGTTTACATAGTATAATGATTTAAGCTCTTATAAATGGAATGAGTTTTGAGGATCTTTTATCTAGGAAAGAGAGAGACAAAATTCTTAATTTATATTCTTATCGCTCACGTTACTACTTAATTCTTAGTCATAGAGAAAAGAAAACTTGATTCCTATTCTGTATGTTTGTTATTCCCTTTCATTTACATATCATTGTTCATTCTTCCTTTGTTATTGGCATCCCTTTATTTGTTTCCTCTCATACCTTAATTTATTTTCTTTGACATATTAAACAGTTTCAACAATTGATTTTACTATATATTTCCTTTAGGGCTAAAAAGAAAAAATATATCAGCATACTGCTATGCTTAAAAAAGTTATGTGTTCAAATAATCTGTTTTGTTGGAATAATTATGAAACTAATTAATAAAATAACCTTTCCTATTTACTAGTGTTATTTATTATAAGATTTCATATTTGAATATCATATAAAATCAAAACAAAGTTTTCTGCTTAGTATAATTAATTAATTAATTTTCACATAATATTTATATTTATGTTACTATCAAATTACTATCTCCTTCCTTGTACTTACATCATCTACTTTATGTATTCTGCGATAAATATTTAATATATTTCTGATGTAATATTAATATGGCTGAGGGACGTTAATATAATGAATATCTTATGAGATCTAAACTGAAAGTGGGTTACAACTTGTAAGATAGATGGATGAATAGTAATCTTCCACCTTAATTTATTAAGCTCATTAAGTGATACCCAAGAAGAGTAGGGGTGGTCCATAGGAGGATAAAGGGATACAATTCATGACAGAAATTTGTCAATAGAATTATTAGTGGAATAAATTTAAACATCTGATTCTTAACAAATTTCTAGTGTAATTGTATTTATGTATATGAATTTCATAAATTTCTTATCCTCTACATAAATACATAAGTGTGGGATTAATGAATGTTTTCTTGTTTGTTTGTTATTTTATCAACATATCCCCCAAAAAAATTGTTGGAACCCCGGCTGAAGAAGATTATTGAGTTCTAGTATACAATTGAGTATCGTTATTAAAAAGCTATCATCTAAAAAATACAAAAGCTCTAAAATCAAATAGGTAATTGAGACCAAAAGGTTTGATTATAGCATTAACAGAAACAGACCAAGCTTTACTGAACAAATCCATCGATAGAAAAATCGTGGCATGTTCATTTACTCTTTTGCCATTAAATGTCTCTCGTGCTCTTTTAGGCAGTAGACCCTCCTAGTGGTCTTCAGTCAACTATTAACCTTGAGAATGAGAGTGTCAGCATTGTCTAGGTTATGTCCATTCAAGAGTAGGTTCTCATAATTGATAACTGTCAAGCATATGGATGATCCTCTAGGATTGCATGCTTATCAGGCATATAAGGGTAAAATGTCTTATCAGGTATTTGCTCCACTGGGAGCTGCATAGTTGTAACCCTGCCTGAAAAATTGTAAAATTACCTACTTAAAAGGGACATAGAGGGGTAGGTAAGATATTGTAAGATATAAATATATTGATATTTACAAAATATTCCTCTTGGGGTATATGGCGTATATTATAAGACATAGCTTACTAGGAGACAAGTGTTTCTCATACTGTATTCCTAGCAAGCATGATACATACAGTATATAAGTATTCCTTTTGTGGGAAATTGAAGCATGACAAAAGGCTAAAAAAGGCCAACTGACCAATATCGAAACGCGTTTTGTGATGTTTTAGCCAAAAGCGATGAGCCCATTTTTCTGTTTACTTTGTTTATCATTGATATTTCATCTAAAAAGACTGAATGGGTACTCAATAAAAATAACAAATACATTTATATTTCACTTCAAATTAAATTTAAAATTAAGTTTTTTTTGTTCTTTTGCTTTTTAGGTTTGTTAGGTCCTTAACCCCCCGCCCGGTGCAATGTAACTTCATATTATTATTTTTTTCATTTATGCTTAAAATAAATGGGAAGGCTATGAAATATATTCGTTTTCGTTTATTTATATATAAACCACAAAGGAAAACACAAAATGACAAACAAATAGAAAAGAATATCAACAAAAATATAAAAGTATCGAATTAAGAAATTATAAATTTACAGCCTTAACCTATTATAAAGAGTACAAAAAATATATATATATAAATATAAATTAAATATATTATTATTATAAATATTATAAATTGTATATATATATATATATATATATATATATATATATATATATATATATGTGTGTGTGTGTGTATATAATATATATGTATAAATTTACGTCGTTACATGTATCGATGACTAATCACTCTGTTGTACGAAAATATAAGTCCCACCCATTCCAGGGCACAACATATATTTCAAGGACGTATACATACGTCCTGCCCGTTCACGGTAGTGTTTAGGTTGGACGCCTATATACGTCCCGCCCGGTTAAAGGGTTAAATAATTGTGTTCATTTAATGTTCTATTTATGTCATTCTTATACGATTATAGCTGAAATAATTCACTTAAAGAGGAATAATATTTAAAGGGATGTATACTAATGTAATTCACGTGTAAGAAACATTAGCGAACTGTGTTATAATATTGCTTAAGCATACAATTTTGGTCTGAACAATTAGATGAAATCAAAATCAATCAATTATTAATTATTCTAATAGTTTGTAAGCCATTCCTGTGTAAAATGCTTCTTATTAAAAAAATTATTGTTTAAAGTATGTTGTATTAAAGTATTGTTTTTATTCTGAAATTTATCTCTAATCTCACTACATTACTATAAAAAAAAAAAGTAGAAAATTAAGAGCAAAAAAAAAAAAATAATAATAATAAAAGTTAATGCTAGGAGTTGGTCTGGCCTAAGAGTTAATATTTGCATATTTTTACCTTGAGATCTCTCCAGTTTCTGGCATAGAGAAGGTTTTATTAAAAGGTTATGTCCTAATCCAATTTTCTGCTGAGAACATGGCTTACATCTTATTCAAGGGTTCTTTACTCTTTCACTTTGTAAATATTGTTTGTTTAAAACGTTTATTTCAACTATGTGCAATTAGTTTTTCATTTTTAAATAATTGAGTTTTCCAAGTTTTTATGATAAACCAAGATATTTAAGTAATTTTCTGTCTTAATAGTGACATGTGAGAGTACTATATGTAGAATAGGTAGGTTCACTTTATTTTTTAATATATATTTGACATTTAGTAATAGGTAATAATTTTTGCAATGCGGCAATCTAGGAGAGCATAGGATTGTCTTTTAGGATAAGGGGGGGGGGGGGGAACTTTTAACAATTCCAATGTTTGGAAGTGAATGGAAAAAAGAATTTCCCAATAGTTATTTGGAATAAAATTTTACGGACCCTACATTTTTATCTTTTTTTTTTTTAATCTTTATTTATTCCAGCTCGGCTTCTTAAAGCCATACATGGGTACATTTTTATCAAGATATAAGAACACATTCGTCTGGTGAGAAATATTTAAATTTCACAACAAATCTCTTTCAGCCTTAACTCTCAGCAAGTGACATACAGTCTACGGAAGTGGGATGTTAAATCAGAAGATAAATCAAGGATTTGATCCTGGGTCATGGGAGGATCCAGCCAGTTGCAAAAGGGGGACTCTTTCCCCTGGATTGCCCAATCCGTTTTTTTACCTTTCTATTCCTTTCCCATAACTAAAATTCTACTTTTTCTGTATATTATTTGTTCTTCCTTATTTTAAGTAAAGTAAAATTCTATCTTAAAATGACAAAAAAAATTTCAAAAGGGGGCTGCAGCCCCCAAAAGCCCTCCCCATAGATGTCCTGGTTTCGAACCTAACTTTGGCAGGGTGCATTTATGTTCTGCCTTGGATCAACAATGGTTCGCGTCCCTGCTGTGAGACATCCAGCCTCTATATAATGGGTACTCAGGATTAAATAATTAGTTGATAAGGGGAACCTGGTAGTTGAGGGTGACCTTGAACCAATCATATTTTTACTACTGACTCAGAAAGAGTCCTCCGAAAATTACCTATTACCTTAATGAGTTTTATTGGAACAGGTTTAGTTATTTTATTTGTTATTAATGTATGTGGAATCTGATGATTTGTCCGATGTGGTTATTAAAAAAATGGTATGAAAAAGAAAAAACTGGTATAAAAAAGAAACGATAATCAAGCTAAGGATTTTTAGTTTAAAAGGTCCTCTTACTGATAAACCTGGCTAGTTAATGATCAAAGACTAATAAAGATCAGAACAGATAAACAACAATTCCATTCAAGCTTAGCAAAAGACCTGTGTTATTGTATTACTGTATTTTCCCCTATTTACTAATAGAACATGAAAGCCTTGATCTTGATCACTTGTTGCATATATTATTAAATAATTTCAAATCCGCAATCTGATTTTCTAATAAAATATCTTTTCGACATATTTTGCATACAATATTTTTTTAATATATCCAGTGAATTTATTAATGTTTTATTGAAGATCTCGATCAAAAGACTCTTAAACCATAATGAAGTCTTCACTACCTTTCCATCTCCCGAAAACTCCTGAAAAAAATATTAATTAAAACGATTCTGACTCGTTTTAATAATTATATAGGGTAGCTAAATTGACTAAAGTTGCTCACATTAAGACAATATTTATGTGGCAAAATTAAATAAATTACATTATTTCTTTAATGCATGAGGAAGTTTTAACTCTTGAAATATTTTCACTAAGCAACGAAATGTAAAGATCTCAATATGATTAAAAATTCGGTCATTTATAGGCAGTCATTTTATTGCATAATGGAATCAATTACTGTAGGTACTTCTTTACTACAAGGAAACAAGTATGTTTGGTTTAAGGAAACAAGTTTAATCTCTGAAAATATTTTCAGGAAATGCCGAAATGAAAAAATTTAAATTCTTCAAATGCGATCTGTTGGGAACTGATGGATCGCGGAAATGTTTTAACCCGGAAAAACGAGATTAAGGAATTGGTATGAACGGACACATGCAGCTTCCGTAGTATAATTTAATAATGATCATACCTCAAATCCGATGTCAGACGTCAATATTCCTTCATTCCGTTTATTGCAGTTATTTTGGAAATAAAGTTTTCAAAATACGTGTAGGAAATGCGCCCAGTATCCAAGACCGTGTAAAATATCAGACACGTGAATAAAATAATACCTTCGAAAATTGACAAATGGAATGGGTTAAAAGCATTAAAAATTACTCTGATTTTTTTTAATTTTATTTGAATTTTCATCCAGATAGTTGGACATGATGCGCGAATTGTCATTCGATGAGCGAAGTAGGTACGTTGGCTTGTATAAGCTGGATCTAACCAAATAAACCTATACCGTCAAAATATTACAACTCCGGTTGTTTTTGAAGATTTCCTTTGCTATGTTAGATCTGGAAGGGACCAAAAAAAAAATACCAATGATTCCAAGGGTGCCAAAGGTCTTTCGTTGACCATTTTCTGAAGTTATTGATAGAGGTTGGGTAAGGGCGGGTCGAGAAGAGACGGGGTCAGATAAGTCATGACGTCCTGAAATATTTTAGCTATTTATATTATTAAAGAAATAATGCATTTGCATAAACGTAGGACTTTTAGTTCTTCCGATCAAAGTCCTTTATATGGAAAAATATAATCTCATAAAGAAATGTAAAAAAAAAAGGGGGGCTCTCAGGTGAAAGGCAACACCTAAGCGCAAGACTTGGGGGTCGTGACCCCCCCCTCCAAATTTTGTGCTTATGCTCCCTTGAGTTGAGGTTATATTCCCGCTCTACTCTCAAGAAAAATTTCCTTTTTTGCAGATTTCGTCTTTTATAAGAGTTTTTGGCATAGAATTTATTTTATTTTTTTTTTTTTCCGTGCCTATTTCATCTAATTCTTTAGTCTGAGTTTCAGCGAGTCTATCCATGTGCTCTTAACTTCTTTCAAGAGCAGACGTATCGCCTGCATGCACTTAGGATTTATATAGTTAATTTAATTCTGCCTTTGATGTCAGAAATATTAAAGCAAGAAAAAGAAAGAAGTAATGTATCTTTGAAATGATGTTTAAACTTCTTAAAAGGATCTGAAATCGTGACAGTTATAAAGATTGTGGAGTGGGGCAGTTTTAAGGCCTAGTAAATTTCAATGAATACCGGAATTTCCCTCTCCCCTCCGCAGCTCGGTTTGAGGGTCCTGGAAGGCAGTAAAAGAAAATTACGGTCCCCCATAAGACAGGGCTCCCCCCGAGTTGTGGGATTATTATTGCCGCGTCAGAGCTGCCTCAGTATAAGCCAGCACAATCCGCTCTATGGCTGTTGCCTTTGTCCACAACCATCTACTATTGCTGCTGGGTACTTCTGGCGGATTGCTGGCATTCAGTTATGGAATTTCCTCCATATGTGAGCATCCGCCTATGATTCCATGTTAACCATGTCGTCATCTATTATATCAAGTCATTTTATGCTCAGTACATATGTATTAATACATGTTTTATCGCAGCTAATTTGCATATTTTTATAGGGAATCTATTTTAATGTTTAATTGAGGTTTTGGTTGATATTCGAGTTTATGTTTTGACGAATGTATGCTCCTTACCTCGGAATAGAGTATTTTGCGGTATCGCTTCTACTACGCAAATTCTGTGTGTTTCCTATTTCGACAAGTTATATGACCGTAACTTAAGCGAAAAATTTCGACCTCTTTATTAAAAAAATAAGTACCATAGCGTGGGAATAGAAGTGGGGCTCTTTTGCTAAGCTACAGTGATCTAAGTTATTCTTCGACGAGAAGCAACTTCAGCTTCTTGAAAATAAATTATTTCTCATACATTAATTGATTCTTAAAATGAGATCAGTTGCTATTAATTTAAACCTGAAACGACTTTAGGATATTTTATACTTGAGCTTTATTTATTTTTTTTTAGGTATAACAATTACGACTAAGTATTATTAGGGTAACAGTTCATTAATAGTTGACAGTTAAAGAAAAAATAAAAATATTATTGACACTGTTTACCAATACAATGATGTTAGGATTATCTTTTTTATGAATTTAGTTAGGGATGGTTATATACAATAACTCTAGAAAACTAGGAATACAATATCTTAAGGTCTACATTTACGGTTTTTATAAAAAATGACTTCTCAGAAACTTCTAAAATTAACCAATAGTTGACACATCAAAATCTAAAGGTTTGGAATGTTGACACATGCATTAATTTTTGATTTCCTATGGTTTTTAATTGGCAATAAGGACTGCAATAAAATTTAATAATTTGTTATTGATATACTCGTAAATTCACAATGAAAACAAAATAAAATTTCCACAATTTAATTATCTAATACACAAAAAGCTTAAATGAGACAAAAAAACAACAAAAAATTTAAACGAAAAACCAGATCATCCTGTGAAGGATGATAAAAAGATTTTCGTAATGGTCAGAAGTTTCGATTTTTTAAGGTTGGGTTTGCACAATTTTAGACTCTCCAATGATGAACATCATTCCAGTGCTCTTTTAGACAATTAAAGATGGCCACATTCATTGCTTGGATGAAATGTGTAGCATTTTGATATAGTGCGACTAATAGCAAATATCACACGTTCTTTGCAGAATTAGGAAGCGGGGACGGTCAAATGAAACGCGTGTCCCTTCAGGAATAGGATTATTGGCAATGCAATTTTGCTCTCAATGATCCATGGATAGAACACACAAGCTATAAATTCATAAAATTAGACTGAATGTCATCCAGCCAGACTCAGACTTCCACAAACCGCCCCTAGACTGAACACTATTTGCTATTTCTGGCAGTAGTTGACATCAATGTCAACTATTGAAATTATGGATTAATTTCTGTTCTAATATTTGACCCCTACATTCAAGCTCTACAACATTGTATAAATATATTACAAAGGATATCAGATGATTCTCATGAACTTAATGAATACCATAAAAGTAATTAAACTTAAATAAACTAACTAAAAAGCTTATTTAACTTGACTTCCACCTTATTGAAACAGGGTAGCAGAAAAAAAGATTTCAGGCCACTAGAAAATTCGCCATTATAACCTCTCACAAATAAGCTTGAGTTTTCATCAAACTAATGTCGATGGCAGCACAGCTCACTAGTATAAGTTGGCAAATTACCACCAAATGTTGAACCATAAATAATCAACCTTGAATCTTATTATTTACACTTTTTCTACAAAATGTCAACTGTTGGAGCACTGTTAACTTATGGTACAGTTACCCTATTTAGCTTGGTTTTTCCCCAATAATTTATGGTAGCTATGCATTTTCTTACATTTCATTTTATTAATTCTATTTCTTCTTTTTCACTCTTCTTATTTCGTATTTATACTTTCTGTGCCGTATTTTAAATACTTCATTTTTTTAATTTGGTTTTTATTAACGCCATGTACAGAAGAATTATTTGTTAATGCTGTGTTGAGGCAAACTTTATTTTACGGCCGGGTCTTCTTGGAAAACAATTAAAATAAACAAAAACGAATCACTGTATGAAAAGTACTAAAAATACATTCAGCGCGGGACATGAAAACAATAATATTTTGACTAAAAAATTGTTTTAATTACATAAAATAATTTCCTTGGAGCTTTGGCAAGAACCCTCAAACACATTTCTAATATTTTTCGACTTAAACCCTATTATAGTAAAAAAAATCTTATCCAAAATAGTTTATGATAAAAAGCATCAGCGGATAATGTATAAATCAATTATACAACTATTTTTATTTTTATTTTTTCGTTTATTTATTTAAGGCCAATTTATGCTCACAAGGTTTATCAGACTATGCTACAGTGGGAGTAATAAATTATCCAAGTATAATTAGGATAGAAGTCTTTAGCGAGTACCTCACATCGTATAGAATGTGAACTTCCATTTTACGTCACTTTGTAGAACGGGAATCTTTATGATTAAAAATGTTTTACTTCATTTAAACATCCTAGTGCCATGGGCTGGGCTATGACTCGCTTCCTTCTCTGTAGTAGTTGGTTGGCTATGCTGACCACTAAAGCACTTATGACCCCTAAATAATTTGTTAAAGTTGTTTGTCCTTACGTATAAAGAAAACGTAATGGGCGCTTTTTCACATTGTTATTGACTTTCATAAATAATTTCTATCATGGTATTAAAATCCGAAGTTAAAAATTTGATTCTCAATTTCTTTTTTATGAGACTTTCTCGCTGCCTTTTTTTTTTTTTTTTTTTTTAAATAAAAGTGTATCCTGGACATGAATTTGTTTACTATTAGGGTACCATTTTTTTTAAATATAGGTTTTTATTAATAAAAAAATACATAAGTCACATTAGCGGATATTATGGTTTATTATTTTAATAAACGGAATTAAATTCATTTTGAGTACTTCAGGACTTTAGGATGTAGTATATTTTGATGCTAACCAACCCGTTTTATGTTAGTAATTAAATAAAAAATTGTTTATGAAAAGTAGTTTCGAGGATTTACTTCAGCATATTTACCTATTTTTTAATGTTAAATATTGTTTAATTCACTTTAACCTCTATAAAAGTATATTAGTATATAAAATAGAAAACGTTCATGAAAGTATTATTATATAACATTATTAGTTTTGTTAATCTTAGTAAGACTAGAGAAAATCAGGGGAATCCATAAAAATATTCTGGTTGATACTGTGCATAGTGTGGAATCCGAAGAGTAAGATGGAGTGAAAACGGAAGAGGAGGGTCGTGGAGGGAAATGTGTAAAAGTGGAAAACACTTAGAGGCACAGATGAGAAAAAGCGAGGTTGTAAGTCGTCGGGGGGCCCCCTTATGGAATAGAAATGGCTCATCTGACTCCCAAAACCGGCTCAGAGTGGCCCCGCACTGTTTTTAATCCCCTCCCACCACTACGTGACGGGAATCGAACTTGCTCCTGACTAGCTCCCGAGCCTTCTCTTGATTAGTGAGCCGGGCCAATTGATTACACCCCGCGGCTGATTATTAGTGGCTTCGGGTCGGCCTGTCATCGCGCTTCTGTAATGGCCGCAGCAGGAGGGCTGTGGTAGAGCTGCTCTATCATTGGTCTTCTATAGAGAGAGGTCTTTCGACCAACCAACCTGATAAGTATTAATTACTTTATAATTTATGGTAAAATAAATAGGATAAACCGAAAAATATTATCATAAAATGTACAGGTAATAAGAACAGATGATTATATAAAACGTATTCAGTTACAAATAAAAATTCCAGACTATTGTTGGAACCGTATTAGTACGTAATGTGATCGCAATGTTATAGGCCGTTCTGCGATGGTCCATTCCAGACTAAGGTAAGGCGCACATTAAACTGTGCCACGCAGAAAATGGCAAATAGACACAGATCAGGGCTGGGCAGCACAAAAAAAAACTGCGTCGCACAGTTTTCCGCGGACATTGGACTGAGCGCTTCTTTTCTATTTAACGTTTCACAAAAACTGCTCTGCTCTGCGTCGCAAGTGTCTCAATGTGCGCTCGGCCTAAATATTAGAGGCGATCGACTCGTAAAAGTGCTTAATCTTTCCTCGAACATGGAAGCATATGGTTTCTTCTGATTCACTGGTAGTTACTGTTTTGTAACGTTATTACTAATTAGTCTTGCAATTGTTTGTTTGACGTTGCTATTTATAATTTTACATCAGTAAAAAGTATTTTAAACCTATTCTTATTTTAAACCCATCCTTATAATTCTAATTAGTTTTTTTTTTTTTTTTTGCATTTAAGTTCTGACACTTCTTCTGCTAAAAACTCGGACTAAAAATATTTGAGGGTTCTTGCCGAAAGAAATATAATGTTTATAATTTATTTATTTACATAGTTCTGAATTTCATGTCACGATAAATATGTCATCGCGAATAAAGAAGTTTTATCATCAACATAAAATACCTGAAAAAGTCTTCAAAAAATGTATTTAATCCAGATCACTATATTGTAACACTTATGTGGGTAACATATATTTATTCAACAGAAATATACAGTTATAAATGTCAATGAATTAATAAAACTTAAATACTTGAGCAGGTTACAAAAATGATAACGTTATAACACACAATCATATGACTTGAGCTACACAGTCAAGACACAGACTTATCTAACTCGTCCAGTCACTCGCTCCTTATATATGATCGTGAATGTTCGGGTCTGGAATGTTCCAGAACAATGTGGACAGTTCTACGCCTGCGAGGACTAGGCCACGGAAAGATCTAGACCCAAACAGTTCGTTACAACTGATTATTTTGTTCCAACAAACGGTCTGGGAGTTTAAGCCATATGTTTTTTTTTTTTTACTTTCACTTACCTATATATGAAATATATAGTAAGGAAAGTATAAATGAATATAAAAATATAAATGAATATTTCATTTATTTCCCATGAATCAAATGATTTCCATTAAATGGACGGAAGGGCATTCATTATGAAGCATGGTCTGTCATTTAAAGCGCCATGCGTGGGCTCAACGTGTTTTATGAGTTGACTGAATATTTTTCTTTTTTTCTCCTCTATATGTTTACTTGGTTTTTATCATATCTCATATTTAGCCATTTTTTCTTTTTAGGCGTAATGAGAGACAGTTTATTTCTCCATATAAACAAAAACAAAGATACTTCATAGGAAACAAAAAAAAACAAACAAAAAAGGCCCCTACCCCATTTAAGCCCCCCAGAACATTTTAATAATGATAAAGCTTACCTGATATTAAAGAACACCTAATTTTCATTAAACATGACGAATTTGATGAAAATCGTTAAAGCCGTTTTTGAGAAAATCGAAAAAAAAAGTAAAAATTGCAAAAATAGTTAAGAAATAAAGTGCCCCCTCCGTTTGAGCAATTTTGATGAAAAGCGGGCTATCACATCTTTAACATATACATACGTCAAATACCCAGTTTGATCAAAATCGTTAAAGCCGTTTTTGAGTAAATAAAAAAAACACGTGAAAATGATACGAAATTTTTAAGTAAAGTCCCCCCTCCGGTTAATCAATTTTGATGAAATTTTTATAGTCATATCTCGGGCATATACATACATCAAATACCCAGTTTGATCATAATCGTTAAAGCGGTTTTTGAGTAAATAAAGAAAACACGTGAAAATGATACGAAATTTATTAAGTAAAGTCCCCCCTCTGGTTAATCAATTTTGATAAAGTTTTTACAGTCATATCTCAGGTATATTAATACATCATATACTCAGTTTAATCAAAATCGTTAGAGCCGTTCTTGAGAAAATCGAAAAAAACATAAAAAGTTATAAAGTAAAGTACCCCCTCCCTTTGAGCAATTTTGGTGAAATTTTTGATGTCACATCGCGGGCATATACCTAAACTAAATACCAAATTTCAGGTTCGCACGGTTTATAGTTTTTGAGCTAGTCTGTTCACACACACACACACACACACACACACACACACACACACACACACACACACACACACACACACACACACACACACACACACACACACACACACACACACACACACACACACACACACACACACACACACACACACACACACACACACACACACACACACACACACACACACACACACACACACACACAAACACACACAGACCATTTCGCGGGACTTGGTCATGTGTACTCTGGGGACCCCAAAAGGTGTATTTCCGTTGAAAACCGGAAGTCGAAATTTTTCACGATCGCAATACTTCCACTTACTATATATTTTATAGATAGGTAAGTGAAAGTAAAAACGAATTAAAGTTAATTTTATTTATTTTTTTATTTATTATTTCTAGGACTTAAATGGAATATACTTCTTCTGCCAATCACCAATTTTCAATACGGTGGTTCATTTTTTGGCTTGTTTTCAACAACTTAACTAATTAACAACTTGTTTTACTTTCACTTACCTATATATGAAATATGGTATATAGTAAGTGGAAGTATTGCGATCGTGAAAAATTTCGACTTCCGGTTTTCAACGGAAATACACGTTTTGGGGTCCCCTGAGTCCAATTAACCAAGTCCCGCGAAGTGGTCTGTTTGTGTGTGTGTGTGTGTGTGTGTGTGTGTTTGTGTGTGTGTGTGTGTGTGTGTGTGTGTGTGTGTGTGTGTGTGTGTGTGTGTGTGTGTGTGTGTGTGTGTGCGTGTGTGTGAACAGACTAGCTCAAAAACTATAATCCGTGCGAACCTGAAATTGGGTATTTAGTGTATGTATATGCCCGCGATGTGACAGCAAAAATTTCATCAAAATTGCTCAAAGGGAGGGGGTACTTTATTTAGTAACTTTTTAAGTTTTTTTCGATTTTCTCAAAAACGGCTGTAACGATTTTGATTAAACTGAGTATTTGATGTATGTATATGCCAAAGAGGTGATAGCCAACATTTCATCAAAATTTATCTACCGGAGGGTGGACTTTACTTAATAAATTTTGTATCATTTTCACGTGTTTTTTTTATTTACTCAAAAACGGCTTTCACGATTTTGATCAAGCTGGGTATTTGATGTATGTATATGCCAAAGATGTGATAGCCAACATTTCATCAAAACTTAACAACAGGAGGGGGCACTTTATTTCATAACTTTTGTTTCAAATTTTTCGATTATCTCAAAAACGCCTTTAACGATTTTCATCATATTCGTCATGTTTAATGAAAATTAGGTGTTATTTAATATCAGGTAAGCGCTGTCATTATTCAAATGTTCTGAGCAAATGAAAAAAAAATAAGAAATTAATTTGGAAAAATGAGTAACTTTGAGGAGTGGCATTAACAAAACGCATTAATTTCTTATCTAAGTCAGTTGGTAAGTGAAAGTTGTGTGTTGCGCGCACGCACCAGATTTTTAAGGTTGGAATGATATCAAAATATTGTTCTTAATCTTACGATTGAAGGGGTCGGGGCAAAATAGAGCGTCTATGATGGAAATTCCACCTGAAATATGACTATAGAGTGCTCTATAGACATATTTAGGTGGCGTTTCCATCATAGACATGTAGTACTACATAATATACGACACATGGCAGTTACAGTTTATGTTTGTTAAAAATGTTGCTTCGCACTATTTCGCCCCGACCCCTTCAATTTTCGGCAGTCATTTTATTTATTTATAACTTGCAGTATTTATCATCGCGGTTTACTTCAAGCTAAAGCATATGGAATGATGATACAGTCTTTACAAATTACTTTATGGGTTGGAAAAAGGTGATAGAGAAGAAAATAATGATAACTGTATTAAATTGGATTGGTACTTACTACTATATATATTTAAAAAAAAAAAAAATCCATACCGAACCGTGGAATGGGGAAACCCTCCTAGTATGCGATCAGGCTCTATTAAGAGTACAACCTTTGATTATACAAGTAATTAAGGGGTGGATGAGGCCGTTGATTCAGTATAATCTTGATCAAATCATTTTATAAAAGGGCTAATGAATGACGAACACTTCTTCTATACCATGAATTAATGAGATGATATATGTTCAAGATATCTGACAATCCAGACAATCTAATCTTGCGAAAAAATCATTTTGGTCGAAACGTTAAGTATATTTCTGTTTTAGGTGTTGACCAGAAGACGTAGTAGCCAGGCAGGATTCGAAACTTCGGGTTCAGTTCACACGAGGATCCTTTATTATTTATTCTTCGTCATTCTTGTAGAATGAATGCTGACATTGCGCTCTTGTTAGAGATAGCGAGGAAACTTCCAGGTAGTTGTCAGAACTTGGTAAAAAGGATCACAATTTTATTTGATGGGCCAGTCGTTTTGACGGGTGACGTCAAAAGGAGGATTTCCTATTGTAAATCGCTTGGATCAGTTAGTTATTTTGATTAAATATGTTTAAAAACTTCATTATGAAGACATTAAGTTATCTTTTAAATGTATTTGATGTTTTTGGGGTAGAATTATCAAATAAAAATGTGTCAATTCTTAATCGTAGGACTAACTCAGGATAGGGTGTCAGTGATAAAGTTGAAATAAGCAAAGTTATTTATTTATTCCAATATTTTTGAGATCTTCTGAGATATTTCTGAGTTCTTCTTTCTTGATTGTAATAAAAAGGGGGGGGATTAAAGAAATGAATTATTTTATTTGAATGTAAAATCATAAATTCACTACAAATTTATTTATGATTTCAGTGTTCAACTCACAATCGCTCAAACCCACTTGTTTCTTCTCTTACTTCCTTCCAGTTACCCCTCCACCGAAGATTAAATATGTCATCTATGTCTACTAATACCGAGGGACATACTTCCACACTAAATCAAGCAATTCGTAATTGAATCAAGCAAATCAAGTAAAGTTTGCATTTTAAGCAGATTTGCTAGTTAGGCTATAGAGGAACTGCAAATAACGTAAAGTATTAAAGTAAATAAAAGAATAAATACTTTTTTTTTTTGACATTTTAGTCATTCCAAAAAAGAACTAATTAAGTAAAGAAATTAAATAATATGGATTTAAAGAGTTTTTATTCGAGTAAGGAGCTCGGTAGTTAGGTTCTTTCCATATACATTCGAAATTAATGTAATGATTGATTGAAATATGATTTTCCACCAACATTGTTAAACATTCCGCTGCGAGTTTTGGGTAGAGGATCGGACCATTGGATGGAACCGTTTTAATTGAGATTCCTAGCTTCAACTGTAGATTAAATTATCAATTATGTAAAAGGGCTCTAGTCCCTTCGTTGATTGTCCGCGAATGTGAAATTCACCGTATCCATAATGGAAGAAGTGGAAATTGAAATTTAATATAGGTACACTTACCCGAACAGATATAAATAGCATGCAGCATGTAAAATAAACCTTGATTTCGTACTTTTGATTATGTATAATTATAGGTCTTAATTACGTCGAGTGGCCTGGATATTTAGATAATCGCAATCTCTCTGGTAATATTGATTGTTTGTAAAATGATTTGGTTCTACGATCTTGTTTGTATTTATAACATATTATAAAAAAATGTTTTACTATCCACTTCAGACCAGATAACTTTATGTACATTAATTCCACTTCACTATTAATTTTTTCACTATTTCTTTCACTATTAATTATCATACAAAAAAGGAAATTTGATATTCTTTTTGAGAATTGCAGGAGGTTTTTGAAGGTTGGAATCAGTTGAATATATATATTAACGTTTTATTAACCTACACAGGTGTATATATTTTTGCTTTTAATACCGTGGTAATTTTTAACTCACAAATTTTTACTATTTCGAAATGTAATTGTTTTCCATTACGTTCAGTTTGACCACTGACCACGATTAGAATGTTATTATGATTTATAGTAGTCAATATATAAGCTTAAAGAGAAAGATGTAATCTCGATGGCAGAAATATATGTAATTACTATGGTAAACTGTGGAATCACTCTGGGTCCAATATGTAAAAGTTTCGTTTTTTTTTAACTAATGATGGTAATTGATTTGAGAAGCGGCTCTTAATCTTAACCCATTTCGCTCTAAAAAACACTAAAATTTTATCGATTTATTAATTTAGGAACTTTGTTAATAGCTGGACATTTTAAGACCTAAAATTTTTTGAGAATCATCCATTATAACAGTATGAGACATGAGAATTAATCATTTATTCTTTTTTATTACGAATGCATTAGTTTGTAAGTAAGCAGGAACAAAAAAATTATCAAGGATTAGATTTGCACGCTGACATTAATTATTTTGATCGTCCATTCTACTATTTTTAAGACATAAGTTTTGTTTTTTTCAGTTAGAAAAAATGTACTACCTCTATGATTATTATTGGATTCAAATTAAATATTCAGCGACATCATTGCTGTACATTTTTTCCCAAGGACTAATTTTTTTTTTAAAAAGGACTTAAATTACTGCTTACAATTGTTGAAGCAGTATCTATAGAATAAGAAGAATTGACACCAACCAATGTACCTATATTGTTATCTTCGGTTAGGTAAATAATTTATGAAAGACAGTTATTTCAGCCTGAGCTTGGGTCAGAATATTTATCTTCCAAGGAAAGGAAAGCCTCCTCTATCATCATGGGTAGCCTACTAAATATACGATCTTGGAATTTTTCATTTTATTTTTTATTAATGGGTAGGATAGCACTGAATTGCAATGCGCAATGTCATAGATTTGAGTCACAGCCTTCTGACTCAGCTCCTCTTTATGGCCTAGAGTATACCCTTAGGCCCGATGCACACGGACGACACTTTTCTGCGATCCGGACTATATGCCAGGTCAGGGGTACCTGGAGTATAATGGTAAATCCGGTCGGTCCATTGTACTCCAGGTACCCCTGACCTGGCTTATAGTCCGGATCGCAGAAAAGTGTCGTCCGTGTGCATCGGGCCTTATCTAAGGCCCGATGCAGAAAAGCAGCATTTTTCTGCGGTCCGGTCTATAAGCCTATAGGCTTGTGGCCAGGTGTACCTGGAGCATAATGGTATAATACGGTCGGTCCATTATCCTCCAGGTACCTCTGACCGCAAGCTTATAGACATATAGACCGGACCGCAGAAAAATTCCGCCCGTGTGCATCGGGCCTAACACGTTCACGCCGGGGCTGTAATTCATGCTCCTCGCTCATTAGCGGCTTACTTTAATGATTTTTGCTCTATCTGACGGGAGTTATTCAAGGGCATTTGCAGTATTGATAATCCAACATTAGTAAAATAAACAATACACCCCAAACTCGTTATATATTGTCGTGGAAAGTTTTGTGATTTAACTAAAGTGTTCGATGCGGCAATCCAGTGTGAGCCATCGGTGGTACACACCGGCGTGAACGTGTTGATTGAAAACGGTCCAATCATTTCTTTGCGTGACCAAAAAACAATACTTCCTAAAAAACTACTGACCCCCTCATGATTTAGCTTTGTGTTGATGGTGAAATCACAATTTGATTATAATTTCAACAACGAAGGATTATTTAGAACTCATTTTCACTATTTTTTTCTTTTTGGTTAATCTTTGAGCCGAGCTATAAATGTTGTCCTTCCTACCAAATTTGAATTATCAAATAAGTAGGCTAAAACAGTAGTAAAAGTAGTTATTGATTTGTTTAATATTGTATTTATTTCCACCATGAATTCAGCGTCTAAGGAGGATAATTTTCCTATAATGTAGCTACCGACTACAAAATTTTATTCCTGGATTTTACTATGGATTCTATATTATGTAATATTTTACAACCACAATATCCCGCAGCCAATTTCAAGATATTAATGCCCGTTCTAGATATTGCCACTAAAGGCAATCCCAGTATTCCAGTATTTAAATATTTTACGAGGGGGGGGGAGGAAGAATGTCGCTGCTACAGTCTCTTCGCCCGGACCGGACCCACATTTCTTCACTAGGCTGCTGGCCTTTTATTAAATCATTGGATTGGAGGATTCATGGCTGTCTTGCCTTAGGGGGAATGGGATTGGTTGGGGTTGATAATCCTTATGGACCCACCTTTCGGTTTTCCTTGTGCTTTTTCCTTAGCATTTCCCAGAGGTAAAATTTTTCCTCCATTACACAAAATTAGAGATGAGAAAAAATATAATCTATTTCCTCGTAATTCAATTTCAATATTGCAAAATTTCTTTTAAAACAATAGAGAAAAATGTTCACATAAGATAGAAACGCAGGTCTTATTTTTTGATTTCTGACATTTTTTTTTTTTCGTCTTCTTCGTATTCATCTTTTTTCCATAAATATTCCAATCATCTTTCGTGACTAATTGTCCAGGGTAAAATGAGGCCATGTAAGTAGTTCCGTTTTAAAAATGATTTCAAGTTAATTTTTTAAAGGAAATACATTGAACACAATTCATAAAAATCAAGAAGGTGGATTCATAGTTTTTGTATGTCAGTGCCATTCTCGGTACTCGAAAATTGGCCCTTTAGTGGTATAACATTTAATTTTTGAATTACGTATTGACAGGTCGTACTACGTACTACATGTACTATGTACTATTAGAAAATACAGTTGAAGAAAATTATATTACATTCGTTATAGCTAAGGAATCATAATTCTCTCTAGGAAAATGATGATTATACAATACAATAATCTCAACTATCTACCATAAAAGCCAAATCTAGGATAATGTGGTTTTAATGAAAATATTCCTTTTTTGCTTTTTAAGTGTGAGAATATAATTTTTTTTTTTTTTTTTACAACCGATCTTAACCCATTAGAGCCCGTAACTTTTTGTGTCATTTTTTTTATTTTCTTTGCTATGATACCTTTTATTATATCATAAAGAACATGAAAAAAATGCCGAAAAAATTATTGCCCCTATTAAAGTACCCAAAACTGGGTGTTACCATATGGTAACATTGGGTTTGTCAGCCACCTGTATTTAATTATTCACTTACTCAATAAATAAAAAGTTAATACCAAGGAATAAAAGAAAAAAAATATTTCAGCAATACATGTAATTTAATATAATCAATTGAATAAAAAATATATACATAAATATACATTATTTAGGTTATCAAAATTTGTGAAAAGTCGAAAAACAGTCAATACATAAGCCTACTTTGCACTTCTCACACATAGTGCGGGCTTACACTTTTCACCTGCACATCTTCGTTTCTTCTCAGGAGTGTGGATAATGAAGTGGTCCTAATTGCTGAACCGAGTTCCAGCAGGGACCCTGGCAGATGAAGGCTGTCTTCCTGAAGGCCCTGGATGCAGTTGCGCGGTCGCAAATTTTGTTAAATAATATCTTGCGATATCCCTCCTGAAGTCCAACTCTGATATATCATTATTTCTCTTATATAAAATCCAGGCATTTTGTACGCATGCGTCCATTAACTAATCAGCTTTGTCCTCATAATCAATGCAAGTATTATCTGCGCAATGAATGTGTTGAATAGTTGCAAACATTCAGTTTCTCCTCATTGCGTTTGAGTAAATTTGGAATTCTTGTATTGAGAATATTTATTTGTTTCGAGGGTTAAATGATCTTGGACTTCGTCTGAAAAAACTGTTCAAAAACTTTAACGCAAGTCTCATTTTCGAAGTTACTTTTATTGTTTGGATTTTTTTCTTTATCTGGGAATTGTAAATCCCCCTTTATGAATTTTGGAGAAGGCTTTCCTTTTTTCAACCGGCTTACAATCCAATGGTTACAGATCTCCAGAAGGCAGATCAGATGTTGATGGAGAGAGACTTACCTCACATTCATCACCTTTTCCAACCCCCCCAAACCAGGTGTTTGTTGGAAAAACAATTTCTGCTCGAGCCGGAAGCTGCCTTCCTCCAAGATGCCTGATGTCCAGAGTATCTTCTTCTCCACCTGACTCTTCATCGGTAACCACTGCAGGCTCTGGAGGTTCTACGAAGACTTCTTCAGGTTGTTGCTCAGGAGGAATCTGGTCCAGAAGAATTTCCAACGCTTCTTGGAGTGTCAAATCAGGGCTTAAAAACACAGGGGGTCAATTAGCCCAGTGTTACCATATGGTAACGCAGACTTAAATACATTCCCATTTACATCTACTTTATAACCAACTCTTGTTAAAATATTGTATAAAATAAAAAACTATATCTGAGTATTATACTTCATTTTTGACAATTAAAAATAATAATCAAGCCGCTTACCCTAAAATTTGTTTCAAAAGATCGAGGTCAAAATTTTCTGCCATGTTCATCTGATTACTGCTGAACTCCAAATGAAAGGAAACCAATATAGGCCTGCCAGGTGTGAAGGGTGACTCCTCTAGACATGATCTGACATGCTTTACAGCCACCACCTGGGGTAAGGAGGGAGGCAGGGGCTCATGTCTGAACAATTTCAGAGCGTTACCGTCTGGTAACAGTGGGCTTTAATGGGTTAAATAAACAGATGATATTATTTTCGAAAGTAATCAGGATATTTCTTTTTTTAAGTTATAAAATAATCAAAGCGAGGCTTTCATATTTTTAAAATTAAAGTAATTACGAAAACTGCATAAACCAAGTAATTACTTGTTATTTATGTTGTTAATTATTATTAATTAAATAATACACATATAGAAGAACCATGATGGCACATAAGCAAGCACTCACCAAACTGACCAAATCATCCAATATTAATCTTACAATCTTTTCGGTATCTTTTTCTTTTTTAAATTTATCTACCGATTGGATATTGTCGAATCAGACTTTCAAAGTATTTTTGTATATTGTAAGGTTAATTGAGTCAAATAATATTCTACCTTAGCTAATCCGATTTCAATTATTTCTTTTATTGTTTCTTAACCTATGGATATTTGATAATATATTACCAGGCAATAAAAAAAAAAATTATATCCCGACTAGATTTTCTTTTTTGGAGTAAATACTTTAGATTGATAGGAAATTAATGGGACGTTGTTGAACATAAAGAATAGTTAACTAATTCAACTATTATGATTTTATGGAACATTGCAGTTCTCAAAGTTTTCTCGAAGCTTTTTAAGTACATTAAAAATATTTGTTGTGGATATTCATAATACGCTTGCTCCTAGAATATATTTCTTATTCCTTTGGTCCTTTGTTATATGTTATTAAAGTTTAGGTGCAACTATTTTTGCTAGAATGTTGTTTTTTGGTATGTAGTTATCAATGAATTTATTTTATTTGATTACGATCATATTTCATTCCCTTAATTAACATCGAAATGAAACATCTTAAATTTTACTAATTACCGTATAAGGAACACCTGCGGTAGATTCGGCTTCCTAACTTCATGAGGAAGTAGAAGAAATACTACCGAGTGGGCGCGTTAGGGATTTCACTTGAGCCTTTATGTGTAGGAGGAGGACTGCGAAGGTTTTAGGGAAATTTGTAATTTTAATCAATAAAATGAGTTATAATTAAAAAACACGACTATATTTTCAAGTCTTGTAACGACAGGTGGTGGTGGACGATTATGTCCCATGGCGGGTCAAGCGAATGAATTCCGATCTTCCCACTCTGTTTAATTAAAGCCAGAGTATTTTAGAACACGCGTACCATAATGATCACAGTTTACGATATATACTTACTATCTTACTCTAGGAAAATGAAATATAATAATAAAGATGAATACCTTAAACACCTTTAAAAATTAAAATATTTTTTCTACTTCAGGAAGTATAATATATCATGAAAAATTCTTTTTATTGTGAAAATATGATTTAATAATAGCCCAGCTGCCAAAAATTTTCCAGAAGTAATGTGTGTTAATTGACTTTTATTTCCGCCTTGACAGTCGTGTGGCCCATTAAGCATACGTGTCACCATTAGCGGAGGGTATTATTTCTAAAGCTGTTCCGCAAATCCCGTCCTCTGAATAAATATTAAGCGCAATACATACTCGTATATCACTGAGGAGTGGGAGGGGCTGACATTTTGACGCTTGACGACAAAGGATCACGGTTTTTCACCGGCCCGGGGCAGTCGAGTTGGACAGTCATAATGTTTGTGATTTGTTTTTGAAGGGAAGGTGTGTACAGGTTCTGATAATGCCGGCTCTATTCAAATAGTATTTTATTCAATAGAATTCAGTCAGCGATTGCAGTCCGTTCCGCTCTGTGTGGTTTATAGAAGTTTGTTCATTTGCTCGGCGGTCCTGTCAGTTATTTATTAAAATATTTGATTTAAATATTCCCAACTCTTAAAAAAAAAAAAAAATTTAAATTTATTTATGTATTCCGAATATTGAGGGAATCATTTGTATTTTACCTATCACTTATCTATCATACTTGTAAGATTATCATTATTCCCTCATAAGGGAAAAATAAAATTATAAAATAAATATTTATAGAGAGAAATAATCAATTATATTATAAAGCAATGTGTACAATGTGCGTGCCGAAAAGGCTCAAAAATGACTGCACGTACGACCAAGAAAGCTATGTTGTCTTGTAGCAGTATAACCCCTAACAGTGAAGAAGTTTTCCGTTTTTACCTTTAGGGTATAAAATTTAAGAGAAAAGGATCGGAATTTTAAGCCTCTCGCACCATGTAATTAGCCTAACTTTACGGGTTGGTGAATGAAAAAATTAGTTCGAGCTGCAGACAACCAGGAAGGGCTAGGGTGCGTTTCACTCAATGTTTATTGTCCATTCATTCGGTTTGAAAGGGTTATATATTTTTTCACAGTTCTTTTAAAATTTCAAAAAAATTAAGCGTAAATAAGTAGTTTCTTATTTAAAAAAAAAAAAATAATGATTTTACATCTCTGCAATGAATTAGAAAACCAACTGGATTCCTTAACAAATTAATTTTCACATGAAAAGGCTAATTGATAACACATAATAACACATCACATTTAATCAATATATAATATATAAGTAAATTTAATGCAATATGATTGAACATTTCTTAGTACAGTGAGTGAATAAAAAAAATACTTAAAAAAAAAGAGATAACGTGACTGAATATCAATCAAAACAAAAAGTTATAAGTGGTATTATTGTACTTATGAAAAAGAAGTATGTTTGATTACTATGTATGATGAGCCTTCCACTTGACAAAATGGCTAACTCCAATTTCAGCATTGTTTCAATAAGATTTTATCACTCCTTATATATAGTTCAGGATAAAAAGGAATATGGGTCCCTTATTTGGGCGGACTCTGCAGATCTCGAATCTTAATATTAATACCAAGTTAAAACCGAAGTTTCAAGAAAGTGGTAATTTGTTCTGTTATACTACCACACAACTACCGAATAGGAGTGCCTACTCAGTATTTGCTGCTATATAATTCTAAATAAAAAGATCAGGTGTCTTCTTTACTGACGCCTATGAAGATTATTCGGGATAGATGATGAAGCAAGGTTAGGAAAAAGTGATATTGGATGATTCGGGAGTTTATTAGGATAGATGTATTGGGCCGACTCCTCAAAGAACGGAATATCAAGTTCTTTATGGGTGATTTAATTTTTTAAAAATAAGCATCATATTGCGAAAGTTGGAAAACTTTAATTATTAAAAATACATAGCTGATAAATGTAACATAAAAAAAATTAAAAGAAATTTGGATCGAAACCATATTTTGAATCGAAAGCTTTTCGGCGACATTACCATTATTGGTGACAAAAGTGACTTTTACCCAACAAAGGTAGGTGGCCCAAATTATACAATTATAACTTAAAAGGCGCTTCTAATTAAAAATATAATTCACTCGTCCAATGCAAGGCTGGTCTAACTCCAAATCGCGTTCTTGGTAGTTTTTATTTTAATTTTAACGATTATCTTCAAATATTTCAGCTTAAGACCGCTTATAGACAACATGTCAGTGATGATTCCTGAATCATTTTAAGAATCGGTTAAAGCAGAAAACGGATATCAAAGTAAGGGAAAAGACGAAACTTTAATTGGTTCTCCTGAAAAAATTATTTTTTTATTTAAATCAGGCTTTTGTTGGAGGAGCGAATAATCATATTATAAATATATGTATACATAGTAGATTTATGTTACTGTGTTTAATGAGGCTATAATTATTATATTTTTCTTTTTGTTAAGTTTTTAAAAATATTATATCGTACATTTAAATAATTTTCACTTGTTCTTTCTTTACACGTAATTAAAGCAATTATGAACGATTTTTGAGAGAAAATTAAATTTTTAGACGTGCATAATTTTGTTCTCTCTAATTTCAATATAGTTTGACAATTTGGATGGACTAGTGCATTAGTAATACATACTTAATAATATAAAGAACGCCCTTAACGTATATATGTTCGCTAAAAAGAAAGATAAATAAAATGAAATAAACTATCATCAATTAAAATAATCAATTACCATGTTCACTCTCTGCCATGTATGAAGCACAGGTAAAATTGGTGTATAATAAATTATGTAGTACAACGTTCATTATGTCGGCAGGATGTTGTTATTTTTTTAGATGCTGGCTTTATTCCATTGAGAAACTGAACTGAACTCGATTCGTTTCACTGTTTACTACTTTAATCATTCTAATGGTCAAGGCATGAAAGGCATTCTAATGGACCTCATTTTCCTTAATCAACGTTGAACCGTTAGGCTGTCACTGTGAAGTTTTTTTCCATTTTATTCCAATCTAATTAGCATTATTATATAGTCATATTGAACAAGGATGGTGGAAGATTTGACAAGATAGCACAGAAGAGGCCTTGGAAGGGGCAATGTTTTACTTTTACTATGCATTTCTTGATTAAATAATATGGTCGATCGAAATTATATTTCTTATTTATAATTTTTAAAATAAAATATAACCTCTTGACCATTTATTTAGGATTTATAGCTTCTTTAGTTTAAATTAATAATACTCTATACTATTGAAAAATTTAGTTGATCCGTCCATGTTTTTTAACTGACATACTTACGCTTTGTTTATACTTGGCTGAAAACTGTTTTTTTTTTTTTTTTTTTTTTTTTGGAAAGACAAACTGAGCCCCATCACTGAGAATAGTTCAAAAACTGAAATTTACAAAATAATGTGCAAACTTAAATTTTTTTTAGCAGTATAAGAGATATTAGTGGTGCTGTACAATTAATAACTTAAGAAATGGAATAAATAAATAAAAAAAAGTTTTGAAAAAGATTTACTTTTTGGATAAATGAATTTAAAAATTATTAACCCAAGCCTTCGTATTGTAATGAACAATTTAGGACTATATAGATCTAAAACTTGTTATATGTACCTACATTTCTTTTTTAATTCCAAAAATTAAAGTTTAGAAATTTCAGAATAAAATTAAATTTTCATAAGACATTAACTATACAAAATCTATAAATTTTGAATTTTTAACGTAATTACAATAGTCGGTTATGACCGGCGAACTTGGGTTGCGATAGGTACTTTACACTACGTTACTGAAATAGTCCTGACTCAGTCTGATTAATCACTTTTTTATTCAAATTTACATTTTTTTAAATTCAATGTATTCAATTTGATTCGTTGTTTAATATGAGCAAAGAGCCAGCGAAATACTGGTATAAATAAATACTTTTTTTGAAGAAATAAGCAGGAGTTTTGGAGCAAAAATTCGTGTCTCTTGTCAGAACGAGAATAGTTCTGTCTCCTAACAAAACAGGGAATGGAGATAAGGCTGTGTCAGCACTTCCGTGATGATTTTCCATTCCTACTCTTTCGGAGAACATATATAATAGTAATAATATTTTAGAAGTGAAGAAGAAGTATGGAGAGGGAGGGCTTACTATCATAAGTACACCAGGCTTAGAACCTTCAGTACACACCTCGTACCTCTAAACTATTTAAAACTCAAGCTTTGATAGTTTGTACTACCTAATCGATAAAACCAGATTTTACCAAAATTTAATTTAATAACAGGTTATTACTTACGGAAACCTGGTTTTATTTCTCCTAATTGGGCCGTAACGGCTTATCGAAACCTCTTAATGGTCATAATGGGAAAAGTACTTGTTTCTGCTTCATGACTCACAACAATTACTATATAATACCTCTTGATGTATTTGAAATATAAGTAAATCAATTAGCCTTGCGACAATCTGATTATTGTTTTTAGTGCGTTAACATCATAATGTACATATGAACATTTTATATAAAAATAGATATGCATGTTTAAAAAAAAAATGTGTAAACAATGTGTGTAAAATCACGGCTTGATGGAGATTCTGAGGGATGGAACGGAAAAGGTTTAAATCCTATTTTTTGTATTTTATTAGTGGACGGGTTGTGATTTTATAAAAAGTATTATTTAAAAACAGTTGAATATTCAATAATAAAATTCTAGATGCTTTTATTATAAAGTAGTAACACTTAAAATTAGCAAACAGTTCTTTAAGTTACTTAGGTTGTTGATAAAAGGGACTTCCTAAAAGTCAAACATTGCGAAGTTGTATTTCTCCATAATTCAAGGTTTTATTTATTATTTCCTTTGATGGAACACAGATTCTCTAATTTTTTAGAAAACTTCTAGATTTAGTCATCATTGAATTATTGCAAATGAATTTGGTTGTTTTTTGAGGGATGCGTCTAGTACTTGACTCCCTTTCTTGAAACTCAAACTCGAATCGATTCGCGAGTAACAGTTCGCCAAATATAAGGAATAATCTAGAGAATTTTTCAAAAAAGTTCTTTATTTAAGAGATATTTCACGTATTGTTTTACTAATATTTAACTATCTTTCGCTATAAAGCCTTTTTGGCTTCTGATAAACTTGAGCCACAACTCATCGGATTGAACTATAAGAAACAGTTAAATTTACACTTTTTAGTTAAATTAATTTGATATCCTAATCCTCATTCAAGTATTGGCTGATATCATTGAAACTTTTTAAAAATTGCAATTGGGGAACATTATTAGCCAACTATTTAATAGATTATGAGGACTGCAAATAATAACATATAATATGATATTTGGCACTTATGCTGCAATCAGATTTGTTGTTGCTGGATTCTAGCAGGCATTATTGGACGCTTTATAGCGAATAATGGCGTTTGAACGTTTTGAAAATGTTTGAAAAAAGAAATATCTACTAAACGAAAAACAGTTTTAAACAGAATTCCAAGCAATTTTTGATTTAGTTTGAACTGTAAAATAAATGCCCAGAGTTTGAATACTTAAAAAGAGTCCCAACATTTTAAGACAATCTCATTCTACAACTTTCCTTTCTAGAAAATTCAACTTCATATCCAGTAGTTCTATACTTAATAAATGCAGACTTTTACCTAACTTTATTGTTTGAAAATCTTTATCAGGAAGCAGATGAAATAATCCGTAAAAAACACACCTGATTTATTGAGAAATACAACTTTGCGTTGTTTTAATTTCAGGAAGTCCTGTTTATAAAAAAATCTTGGTAAAGTAAATGACTTTTTTCTCTTTTATAACTTTATATATTTTAAGATCTAGCATCTAGAATTGCCATATTGAACAAAACCCCAGTTTAAGAAAATACAAAAGTAGGTAATCGGTCAAAGATTAAATTACTTTTTTTTTTAACATTAGATCTAGAATTCTCCTAAGATGTTCTCCATTAACGTCTGAATCGCCCTGTATAAAGAAGAAACACCAGTCATGTAATTACACTGGTCGACAAAATTTAACTTTTTTTCTTTCACAAGAATTAAAATAACAGATTCTAAAAGTATTTTTCGTGCTGAATTCAAATATAATTACAGTTTTTCCCCATCGGGCAGGAGTTTTGTGTGTTATTCATTTGAATTTTTTATAATATTCCAAAAAATCCGTAACTAGCTATCTAACTCAAAATTATAACTACTGACTTACCTAGAAAGTGGCAGATAGTGATTTTCGGGTATATTTTGCATCTGGAACGTCTCTCATTTTAGTCCAACAGTAGTCAGCCAGCATATTGGAACTCCACTTGCCTTGGTACCTCTTCTCTATTGTAGAAATTTGCTGATGAAAACGCTCACCGTGTTCATCGCTGACAACTCCAAGGTTTTCGGGGAAGAAGTCCAAGTGAGAGTCAAAGAAGTGTCCAAGAAATACCATAGCTTTATAAGAATGCAGAAGATCAGCCACTATGTCACGAAAGTTTTCTGCTTTATGGTTTCCAAGAAAATTGCACAAACACAAACTTTTGAAAGACTGCCAGGCTGCTTTTTCCAGTGGATTTAACAGTCCCTCGAAATGTTCATCAGCCATTAATGATCGGATTTGTGGTCCTATAAAAACTCCTTCTTTCAATTTAGCATCACTGACTTTGGGGAATTTCAATTTCAAGTACAAGAATCCATCAGAAAGTTTATCTATAGCTTTGACGAAATTTTTCATAACTCCTAACTTAATATGCAATGGAGGTAAAAATATTTTTTCAGGCTTCACTAAAGGGACACATGCCACATTTTTCTGGCCAGGGATAAGAGATTCATGTTTTGGCCATGACTTTCTAACGTAGTGAGACTTCTTATCTCTGCTGTCCCACTCGCACAAAAAACAGCCAAATTTGGTGAACCCAAGTTGCAAACCAAGCAATAAAGCAATGACCTTTAAATCACCACAGATATTCCATTCATATTTTCCATATTGTATTTTCTCTAAAACTAGTTTCATATTTTCATATGTCTCTTTCATATCAGCGGCATGCGCTACCGGTATTGATGGAAGTTTATTGCCAATATGTAGCAGCACAGCCTTCAAACTTACTTTAGAGGAGTCTATGAACAATCGCCACTCATCTGGCCGGTGTTGAAGCCCAAGAGTTTCCATAACTGAACAAATATTACAAAACACAATACCATTTTCTTCAGAGAAGTATACTTTGAAAACACTATGGCGGCTACGATATCTACTAATTCTTACATCTTTTTGGAGTAGATTCCACCCTTGAGTCTGGAAGCTAAAACTTCCGCTTGCTGTTTAGACAGATTTAAATCGCGAATCAGGTCACTAAAGTCTTGCTGATTGGGAAAGTATGGTTCTGATGAATAGCCACTGGCTTCATATGTAGGATCATTTTTCCACCCAGTCAGCAGTCTAACACACGAAACACAGCATGTATTTGGGGACCAGCTCTTATCAAAATCACCAACTTGACAGCCAAAGTAAAGTTTATAACACTTCTTTACAAGTGCGGTCAAATTTCGCCTCTGAGACTTGAAGGTCAGCTCACCACAAATATAGCAGAAACTATCTGCATGACTTACACAATTTCTTGGCATGATGAAAAAATAAAGCACAGAAATACAGCATGCACAACATACACAATACACTTCTAAACAAAAAGGAAGGAAATATTTCACTACTCAACAATCTCACAGTCAGCTCAATACTGACACATCACAATGCCAAACAGGTCTGAACATGTCTAAACAACAACAATGTACACAATGAACCTGCACAGTCATGTTTTATTGCGCTTCAGCATGACATTGCAAATAATTTCAATAATACAGCTTGAGTAAAATAGCTACATATGAGGTAACGGTTCCTATGACAGGTCAAAGAAAACGCTAAAATCGTATTTTGAAAAGTAGCTTTTACAGAAACTATGCCTGATGGGAAAATTCTGACTACATATCTGAATTCAGGATGGAAAATGCCACTAGATTCACTATTCAGATCTCTTGTGAAAAAAACCTTGTCGACCAGTGTTATGATTTTTATCTACAAACCGTTAACATTGGAAGCGTTTAAAAGCTATGCTAAAAAACAAAACTCGGAAATGAAGATGATATTTTTATTCTAGTTATGATATGTTGTAAATAATATCACTAATTTTTCAATATTTTCAATTATATAAAAAAAAAAAAAAAAAAAAAAAAAAAAAAGCTTGCTTAAGATCATTTTGAAAGGAAAACTAATACTGGCACAGATATTTATTTATTTTCCTTTTCGTATTCAAGTCATTACTTGAATCTGTAAAGCCCATTTGTTTCATTAAAGCCTTTATTGATAGGCTCCTCTTTGATTTCATTTCTGACAAGTTCTATTGAAATGGTCGGGCGTGCTCTAACTAGAATCTGGTATTAATTAGTCTTGAAATTAATTTATATCCTTTTATTATATAATTAATACTTCATCTAATTCGGCTTAGGTTTGTTAATATAAATATAACAATTTTTTTTTTTTTTAATGAATCTGTAACCTAAAGATAAACAAAGTCATGTCCATTCTTTTAATGATCCACTATAGATTGAAACATCATAATAAATGCTATTCGGCTATTATTTATGAAAGTTAGTAAAACATGTAAATATAAAAAAAAAACTTTTACTTAGCTTTCTATATTTATTAGGAAAAATATATTTGACAAACTATTTACCCTAACAGTTATAAATATTATAATCAATTTTTAATACAATTAATAATTAATACTTTAATTTTTAATATTTATATTTTAATATGGAGGTATTAAATCCGGTGAGTAGAAATGAATACCATTGGTTAAAATAAATGGTTTGTTAGAACAATGTGAAACTCTTATGAAAATTAATAAATGTGTTCCTCTTGAACATATGTGATTAATGGAGCAGAGGATAGATTTTTGCTTTGCTAAAAGTCGTGTAGTTAAATAACCCAACCCCATGTTTTCCATAGTGAAGTATCTGATGTTCTTGTACATAACTCATTCTTCCTAACACTGGGTTTCTGATAAATTGCTTATCTTAGTTAATTATCCAGGACTGAGTGTGTTATCAACTAAACTTAAGGCATATTTTTGATGGAAAACTTTACATTATTCCCCATTTTATTATATGGTGGAGGAGGGTTTGATTACCAAACTTATGCTTGGTCTTGGTTGGTTTCCCCCAATAAACTAATGGGCTCAAACACCTGGGAAAAATTCACTGGGGGGGGGGGGCGGGTTCACTGAGCGCCCCATCAAAGGCAAGTGTTAGTTCCGAACATTAAACTACATTAAAAAAACTTTTTATAATCCGCTTTACTGGGAAGTACAGAATTTTATTCCAGTACAGACTTCTTACTACTTTACAATACTCTTTCGGGCTACATGGTTTCTTAAGCGATGAGGCCACACCGGATATTAATAGTTGATAAACTTGCACGTGATAAATGAAGTTGATAGAGCAGCTTGCATGAATCTTGATATATCATAATTTTTCCAGGTTTTATATTTATTTATTCTTTTAGCCATATTTTATATTTTTCGATCGATTAAAAAAGTATCTCTGTTCATTTGTTCCAATTGATGATCTTTAATTGCAATTAATATTCATATTCTCCTACATTTTTATAAATATATATGTATTATAATCATAAGTAAATCTTTGATTTATATATTTATCAGATCATCCCCCGACACCCTCGCTCTATTTCCCTCCCATATCAAGTTGAAGAGTACAAGGAGGCGGCTTTAAGAATGATAAGATGGAAACTAGGGCATGACGACACACCGAGGAAGTAGTGCTTTATAACAAATATATTTTCAGCCTCCCCCCCCCCCCCCCGCCCTGTTTTAAACATTTTAGAAGAAATAATAAAAAAATATATGATTTTTCTTATTTTTTGTGATTATAAGAAAGCTTGTATAGCCTATAAAGCCTCTATGATTCTATGTAGAATCATAGAGGTCAAATATAGGAACTTTGCAGTTGCCCTAGGAGTTTTAAAGGGAGTAAAATTGGCTATGCCAACCATCGGGTATGATGTAAAATGGAGTTCCCGGGCCTGTAGATGTCAGGTACTCGTTAAAGATCCCTATCCTAATTATACCTGGATAGGCAAATTTAGGACTCCCACTGTAGCATCGTCCAATTAGCCTTAGTGGCATAAAGTGACGTTAAACAAACAAATAGAGGCACTTAAAATTTCACACCCCTCGCACTCTATCAAAAAATAGAGTAACTGGAAATTTGTAATTGATTCTTTTTACATTTTATTTGAGCTAATTATAATAATAGCGTGTGCTTGTATCCTATTACGAAACCGGTTAAAGGGCTCCTTTCGTTAATATTAATCAATTTATTTAAAGTTAATCTTGATTTATTATAAATAAAATCCAAATAATTTCTTTACATGTCAAATTTACTTGAAATTTTTATTGTCTTAAACTTTTGAAACACAACAGTAATATAGATAGTCCATTAAGTACATTTTATTAATACGATTATATAACTACCGGTTAACGCGGACCGTCAGAAGACTAGTCCAAGGCCTGGATGATTCCACAAGGGTCTGGACCATTCCAGACCATTCCTTTTACGACTATACATATGGAGCGAGTGACTGGACCAATTAGTCTTAGTCTGTGTCTTGACTGTGGAGCTCAATTCATATGATTTGTGTGCTATAAAAGGTATAATTTATGTAACCTGCTCGAATATTCACGTTGTTATAATTCGTGTGGTATTGATAATTGTATATTTTTGTTGAATAAATATTTATTAACCCCCAGAAGTGTTACAATATGAACCTAACTTTTAGAAATGTGTTTAATTTATATAATTACCAATATCCAATTAAGTATTGGAATCGTCTAAGGCGACATAATGTGATTAATTAAATTAATACATCTAAATCGATCACACGAGTTTGTTTATTCTCTGTGAAAATCATGTCCACCAATAACAATTAATAACAATAAAATGCCTTAAAATAAACTGTGACCGATACCTAGGACTAAACACGGACAAGAGACTCATTTTGAAGATACACAACTAAAAAGAGAAGAACTATCGAACTTTCTTGATAACAAAACATCACTTATATAACTCACCTCACAAGAAAAATTACTAGTTCATAATATTGTGCTAAACCCTATTTATTATAATAAAGGAATTACATTTGCTACACCTGCAGTCTGGTGCAAATAAATAAATAGAGTAAAATTTAATTAATTTATTGAAAGTGTTCAACATTTAGCACATCATTGCTCATATAGCAGTCGCTATAATTTAAATAAAATTTCATTGTTAATGTTTAAAATTTAGAATTCAGTAGAAAAAATTTGAATTTAAAAAAATGTGGAAATCCCCAGGAAAAGTTGGCCTATAAAGACAAAAGCTTTGCCGGGATGGGACGCTGACTAACACCTTGTGATGGAGTACTGTTCCGAAAGAGCTGAGGCAGAATAAAGTCATTGTGGGGAGGCGATTGTCTAACTTTTTCACCACCGCTTTATCGCTGGATCCCCATCTCCGAGGAAACAGAAGATGAACTTATCCTGGATTCTTTCCTCTTCTTTTATAGTTCGCAAAGACACAGATACAAGAGGATTTTTTACGGCTCAGATTTTCAATGTGGAATCCCCTGATAAATGTATCACATATAATATTTTTTTACTATATTTGGGAATGAACAACCATTATTAGAAATAAATGTTTAAAAATAAATTATTTTATTAAATTATAATAGTTGAAGACCCCACGCTAAGAACGTGTTCAGTCCATTTTTTGTGAATATTGTTTTATAGCGCATTATAGTAAACCATTTCGAGTACTACAAATTTACACGAAAACAGCGGGTTTAGTCCTTGAAATATTTACAATTCTTCTTTGTGGGCACACGCAATTACAATTCTTTTTTGGTCATTGATTCTTTTTGGAGTAACAAATAATGTATTTTATTTTTATTAACATTACCATACACCATAATACTATATACCATAGTACTATATACCATGGATTTTATCCATACACTATTTTTTTCCCCCATTGACTTAGATTTACTAGGTTTTGTTCTATACAAGATTTAAACACTCTTTTTGGTCTCCTGTAAAATTTGCAAAATGTGACTGAACACGTTCTTAGCGTGGGGTCTTCAATTACAATTACTTGTTATCCCAACTTTATTTTATTTATTCCTTTAATATGTACAGATAACATAAAGTCGAGTCCCCGGTTTTTAAGCAATTAGTTGCGAAAAGGCAATTTCACAGAGATTGAGGCCATTGCCACATATTTAAATTCGTAAATTAATATTGCGATTTTTTTTTTTTAAATATCTCCATCATTGTACATAATAAGAAATTGGGAAAAATTGAACACGTAAATCAATCAAATATACGATTCTAATAATCCACAGGTTAATTTGAATTGTTATTTAATTTTACCAGTAGTTCATATAACCTGACTAATTGAGTTGAAAATTGTGTATGATTAAAAATGAAATTTTCGATAATTTTATTATGTGAGGCTAGTGATAAAAGCATATAACTCAAATATGAAGTACACTTATTCTGAAATATTTCGACTATTGGATGATTATTTCCTTATTTTTATCCATATTAGGATTAAATTAAGATAGTCTTTCAATGTTTTTTGTAAAATAGTGAAATTCACTCTCTGAATTGTATAGTCGTCATTTCATTACAACAACTAAAGTTTCACAAAGTTTCGAGGCATATTGCCCCATCTTCAGATGTACTGCAACAATTTTTTACATAATATTTACAAAGATTATAAAATTAAAAACAACATATAAATTAAAGGGTCTTTGTATATTACTCCGGACTCAGAAGCCCTGATGAAGATCCGCAAGTTGTATCGAAACGTTCGCTTTTAAAAATAAAAAAGTTTTAACTGAAAATCCTGACAATCAACCTATTACAGAATTACAGTTAACTATCTCCCACCTCTAAACTCATATAAATTATAATTATATTTGTCATTAATGTATTTTTTATATATACATTTGCTGTTGTCTCACATCATCACTAATTGTAATTAACAATATTGGAGTTAAAACAATACATCAGTTTGTTAATTTTGTCAATAGTTAAATATACAGATTTTCAATCACACTTCTTTTCTCTTAGGTTATCTCACTGTCGCTGGCTAATAGCTATTATTATGCTATTTAATCTTGTTTATGCTTTTTCCACCTTTTTGTTCTATATCCTTAAAGTTCTCTATTAATTTTATCAATATTCTAAATATTATGTAAAAAATTGACACCTGAAGAAGGTCAATAGGCTTCGAAATGTGAAACTTTAATTGTTGTTATGAATTGACAAATATATAATTCAGAGCTGCTATTTGCTTTGCTATTGCTATTTGAAGTTCACTATTTTACAAAAAAAAAAAAAAATTGGAACAGTCTAGACCGTCTTCCAGTGGTATATGTTAAACATTACCAAAAATTAAGACAGTTTTATAATTGAAGAAGCATGAAATTAAATAAAATATGTTTTAAGAAAGTGAAACAAGGAAAAGGGCTTGGTATTATATATTACTCAACTAGCTGTATATCCCGGTCTCACCCAGGGAATTTCATTTTTCTAATAAATGTCAACAATACTATAAACTAAAAATACAACGAAAATAGCACTAATAGATTATTATTCTAAAGCTTTAGGATATAATATATTTTTAGTTTTACCCTCTGGGGCTTATGTAAAGAATATACCCAGAGATTGGCTGAAGTTATGCAATTTTAATATGGACAGGTGTTCACACCTGGTATGAAAAAACCACTGAGCAAAATTTGGAGAATTAAGGACAAACGGTATGGATTTCTAAAAAGAACAAACTGAATTTCATCTTTATTTATATAGATATTTGATTATCCGCTGAAACTTAGTAACCAAACACGATTCCGGTGGTGTTGATGCAGAAGGGAAAACTTATAAACAAGTAGAGAAACATCGAATCTACGATTAACATAAAAAATAAGGAAGAAAGTAAGGGCTTGAGGGGTTTCTTTGTTATATTTCTTAAGTACCCAAACAGGTAAATGTTGTGTCTCATCCAACAGATAAGATATTAAATTCATCATAAAATCTTTGACACTTCTTTTATGGTGCTTTTAAATGTACTGGCGCTAGTGTATAGTATTTATCTTAGTATCGAAAAAAAAGTATTTCAGATGAGTATTTACATCTTCAGGAATATCAAATACATGAATCCAGATATAGGTATTTTTACTATAAAAGAAAAATGCTCCTGTCTTTTTCCCCCCCCAAAAGGTTGAAAATAGAACATCCGAATTCTTTCTCCTCAGTAATCTCTTGGAATTTAATGGAGTCGGGGACCTAGAGAAGATAAATTGGGGTATTTAGTCGCTAACAAAGCACGAGTAGGAACTGAGCGGATTTCCCGATTCCTCCAAACAACGGCGCTGTAAAAGACTCAAGTAAAAGATTAATGTCGGCCGAGATAGGGGAAAAGAAGCCTTAAATATATTTACAGGGAGGTTCTACAGGCCCGAAATCCCATGAGATCGATGGGGGTCAGAAGAAACGGACTTTTCCGGCGGGCAACTTCCAGCAAAGTATGTATATCCTTAAAGTTTTTCTCATAATTATTCTGAGCCGATGAAAGTTTAAGTCTAATCCTGCCACCACCTCGGGGGCGAAAATAACTTTTTTTTTATCGTAGGCTTTTCTTAGCCAAAGTTGAATCCTTTTAAAAATGTTGTTGCCTTCGTTTAGTTTATAGTCTCACTAAATATCTTGGAAAGTCTGTTATCATTTTTATAATTTTTTTTTTAATGTGCATTAGAAATAGTTAGATAGAGTGCATTAGATAAAGTATTAAAAAAACAAAAAACATTATGGATAAGTAATAAGTTGAGGTTTGAATAAATGTCAGTACAAAACCAGTGAGTTCCATGCCTGTAGATACTAATAAAATGGCTCGACTTATCACCAATTTATGCTTCATCAAAACATTAATTTTATAAAAAATATTAATTAATTTTCTGAGTTTACGGTTAGATATACTTAAAAAAAAAAATCCTAATTTCAACAGTCGATTTTTTTTTTTTTTTTTTTTTTTTTTGCTGCTTGCTTGATTTTTACTACGAGTTGCGAGTAGTAAATTAAAACTTAATATTATAAACTTAAATAATTACGACACACACAAATATATATTGAATATACAGGGTTATTCAGTCACTCTTAATAAGGGAAACTATGAGAATCGACAGACGAAATTTTCAACAAAAACGTTTGTGCATTCCAAAAATCTGGGACGATGAGCGCAACACACAACTTTCACTTAGATTAGATATAAGATGTTTTTTGATAAATATGTAAACACCATTCAGCAAATTCACTCATTTTCCCTCATTTATTTTTGTTTGTCTCAATAAAATTTATAATTTGTATTATAATTTCTTGCAAAACGAGAAAGTACACGGTACTTTTCGATTCATTATTATTTATTTATTTTTCAAGGGGCATAATATATGTCATACTGTAACGTTAAATCGATAAGTAAATAAAAAAATAAAATAAAAACATATGGCGTAAACTCCCAGACCGTTTGTTGGAACAAAATAAGCGGTTGGAACGAACTGTGTAGGTCTAGATCTTTCCGTGGCCTAGTCCACGAGAGCGTAGAACTGTCCACATTGTTCTGGAACATTCCCGACCTGACCGTTTACGATTATATATAAGGAGCAAGTGACTGAACGAGTTAGTATAAGTCTGTGTCTTCACTGTGTAGCTCAAGTCATATGATTGTGTGTTATAACGTTATCATTTTTGTAACCTGTTCAAGTATTTAAGTTTTATTAATTCCTTGGCAGTACCTTGATCTAAATCAGTGGGCACTTTATTTCGTAACTTTTTTACCATTTTTACATTTTTTTCGATTTCAAAAATAGCCTTAACGATTTTATTAAACTCGTCAAGTTTAATGAATGAATGCGTTTATTTGTTTTCGGGGTTTATCCCCATACAAATAGAGTTGGCTGTATACACATTATACAAATGTTAATGGAGTAATTATAAATCAAAAATTTAAACTATTGGAATTACAGTGTTCAGAGATATATGCAATAACATTTAAGCCTTTAAGAGCTTATAGTTTTTAGTTTTAGGAGGTCTGCCTCCATCTTGAACAAATTAAAATTAAATATACTTTAAGTCAAAAAGAAAGACGAAAAAAATAAGTGATAAATAAATATTAATTAATAGATAAAACTTATCAACGTATACACACATCTTAATAGAAAAACAATAGATATACTAACGAATAAGAAAAAAAAAAATAATAATAATAATATCAGCATCAATCAAATATCAATTACGTGTGAATGGTTGTCCTAAGTGTTTATATTAGTACATTTATTCGTTTATAATAAATGATCTTATTTTTAGACTGCCCAATGTGTAATGATATATATCGTTTAATTTTTGTATTGTATCTATTGTAAGTAAATTTCCTAAAATAGTCTTGGCAGTACCTTAAACTTAATCCTTGGCAGACATAACAGTATATTTTTGTTGAATAAATATTTGTTACCCACATAAGTGTTACAAAACATTAAACAGAATATCTATGATTAGTATTCTGAAGTTTTCACTCAAAATTATTAGATTTAATATTAATGCATGTCTATAGATTCAGCATTTTGAAGAAGGGTTCTGAACCCAATTTTTCAAGTCTTGGATAAGCTCACGAGAAAATGTAAAAGGCTTTATACAAAATTGGATGGTAGTAGGTACATATTGTAATGGGTTCATCATTATTCAATGGGACGCCTTTCTGCTTGCCGAATTTCTAAACGAGCTCCGAATAAATATGTGAACGTTCAAATTCTGCAAGCTACTAATTTAAAAACACGAATAAATTAAATTTGAGGGTTAAGAGTTTTTGGTAATTTGAAAGTTTATGCTGAGTATCCTTCAATATCAAAATTATTTAATTAAAAGCCGCTGACATAAGAATCTACAGGTAACATATATGCATATTAGACATATTCAAACAGATAACACGTAAACATTGACTAATGCATATGAAAATTAACATGAATCCTATTATCAGACACAAACCTCATCTAAAAATAACTTTTTGCATGAAGGGGAATCGATAGATGGACATATACGGCAGGAGTTTTGAGAAAAAAAAAATCTTTCTAAAACCCGAAGAAAAATATAACGTCTATGACATACGATATATCGTTTACGTATCCATATTTACGATGTACGAATAAAGCCAGCTAATTTATGTAATGATATATTTGTTAACATTTCCTAAATATCAAGAATGAATCTGTAATGTTAACTCGCGTTCAAAGGTAATTGTACTATACAAAGAAACATCATAGTTACCTATAATTTGACTTCATACCCATCACATTGGTACATATCCGGTTGATAAGAGTCAGCAATGATAACATCGTTGCTGCTAATTCACGTGTAAGCACTTAGCGCTTCACTCACACTAATTACTGCAACGTATGGAACTGCCATCGTAATGGATTAGTGGCTCGTAGAGTGGATGATTACCGTGTGTTTGATGGAAGTACAAATACTTTTACACTATTGATTATTAACTCCGGAGATTACTTATTCTACTACTGTATTATTTAAAATAAACAATACTTTTTAGATCAATATTTATATCAATATTAAATATTAGCAGTTTATATTTTACTTAAAGTCTACTGTCAGTTATGATTTGCAGCCTTTCTTTTAGTGTGAAGCTGAGTAGAATAAGATTTGTACAAAGCTTTAAACTTCCAAAAAGCTAAGATAATTAAAAACTGAATATTGCATTTGGTGAAATAACGGATAAGGGGGAGGCTGAAGGGTAACGAAATTTTTATTTGTTTATTGAAGTAGAATTAATTTGGAATTAGGTTTAGTATTAAAGTAAAAGAGAAAGGAAATATGGAATGGACTGAGGAAATACGAGAAAATTATATTTGATATTTTCGGATAAATCTTATTAATAATTTTATGGATGGGTATTATTTTTAAAACTAAAATGATCACGATCGTTAAATTTAAATTGTTGACTCTGAATTATTTAATTATGGATTATATAATTATTTGATTAAGGATTATGTTTGACAATTAATCTAATTAAATAGAATTAAATTGGTTATTGTTCCATTAATAAATCGGCTATTGTTCCATTGAATAATAGCATTGAATGAGCAGGTATATCTGTTTAATATTGCCTGGATTATGCTTGTTTATAGTGAGTTATCATCCGCCATGATTTGTTGATTAGCTTTCTGATAAGAGTGCCATCAAAGTTGGCTTATCTGTAGCAAGGGTCGGGTGATGAGTCAATCCGAGGGGTTGAGGGTGGGCCTTTCAGCGGGATTATGAAGGTTGTCTTAATGGTATTTGTTGAACGGGGGGGGGGGGGGAGGGTTCGGGTGCAGGTGAGGAAGGAAGGAATCGATAGTTGTGCTTCCTGTGGAAAATATTGTAGATAGAGTACTAGGCAATTCCAGCAGTTCGTATGTCAGAACGGCTAAAATATATGTCTAAATAGTCAGGTACTACGGATCTTTAACGAAGACAATACAATCTTACCTACCTGTTACAATCTTATTGTACCTTACTGCTGCGGGTGGGCTAGTTCGGCAAGAGATACTTTTTTTTATCTTGAAAGCTATTTAGAGGTTTCCACAACAAACCGAGAGTTTGAAGATTTATTTCGGGCCATCGAAAATTAAATAGTAAATGAGCCAAGGGGGAATAATAGCTATCTGCATATGTTATGTATACATGGGTGATCCTTTCTTTGTTTCCATTAACTCTAATGATGTGAGAATTTAACTTATGTGGGCTAAAGATTTTTTTATCCATAAAATTGTAAACGATTTGAAAAGAAATTTATTAACTCAAATGAATCATTTAGTTGATAAGTCCTGTTTTCATCCAAACCAATTAATTAATTAAATGAATATTTGTCGGATTGATATCTAAAAAGGTTACTCACAGTAAACAATTAAACCTCTTCGATGTATTGAACTATAGTAAATATTGTAATTGCTCTCAGGAAAGAATGGCGTTTATTTAAAAAAAAAAAAAAAATGTGGGAACATCTTGAAAAATACCTACTGAGGGACAAACTTGTTCAAGGCTAGTTAATATTTGATTGACCACTCGATAGGCTGCCCACTGTCAAAGACTCAAAAAAGGTATGTTAGTTAAAAAAAGTCCCGGTATCAAAATCATTGTCACGGTACACGTGCGGCACTAATTTCGCTTTGAAGATGAGTGAATATTTTGATATACTTTTCAATGATAAAAATAAATCATATTCAAATCGATTATCTATCCTAATATCTAAAAATTTCGTACATATTAGAGAATAACCCCTGTAACAATAGCTAAATATAGCATTATCCTAATGCAAAGTCAAGTTAGAAATCTGTCAAATTAGTTGAATTGGGTTTATGTATGTAACACTACTCGTGTACCTCAATCCCCAAAACACGACGTGGAGTTTAAGTATTAATGATTAATCATCCGGAGGTTCATTCTGTGGGCAACCTGTTTCAGTCAAGAGATATAAATAATGAATAATAGCCACAATCCATGTCCGTCAATGTCCGGTTTGATTCTGTACTGTACAAGGAGCAATGCTGTATATCCTGTAATAGGAGGATGCTGCCAAATCAGTCCCGAAGTAATTAGGAACTATTGAAGAAGAGCTAGCACATGGTACGGGAGAGTTGTTCAATCTTACTGATTGGTCTAAAGGTGGTTGTAAATTTTCTTGGTCCTTACAGAACACAGGATGTTGGATTGGATGTCGGCCATAGCTATAATTTAAGGGATAGTTCGGTATTCGGTATACCTGCAGCATTTACACAGAAAGGGAAACGAATCAAGAAGGAATTTTAATTAAACAAAAGAAAGTAGAGGAAAAAAAGCAACGGTAATAACTTTGTGTTAAAAAAAAAAAAAAAGTCTTTAAGGGACCTTTAGTCAAAACGCTATCTTTCAATTTGTTTTAAATTAATTTTTTAGCCATTGGCATTCCGGACCAAGTTTTTGCTCTAAAAATCTTTATTTAAATTTCGATCGAAAAAATATCATAAAAGTAATATTAATTCTTAAATACATATTTTTATTAGGTGAATTGGTGAGTGAATTTGAAATGCCTCATAATCTTCTTTCTAAAGAACAGGCTCAGTACCTAAGTGCTACTATATACTCTAATTCCTGATCACGGCACTAACATATAACAATTAATTATTTTATTTGGACTATGACCGACCCAGGAGATTTTACTACTGAAACATTCAGTGAGGAAAAGATAGAGATTAAGAAACTAATTGAAAGAGGATAATATTTAAACTGATTAGAAATTTAAAACTGATACTTCCGCCTTTATCTTTGAAATTGTTAAGATTAGTCAACAATCAGGAATGTGCTGGTAATAGTCTAAGAGAAAAAATGGCATGCATGTCATGGAGAAGGAAAGTACTTGCAAGTGCCTCTACCCTGGAGGCACTTGCAGTTACTAGGACCGTTCAAGAGAGCACATCTCTTAACAAACGTCTTTTTAATCTTCTCCTTGTATTCATAGTCATGTCATCTGTAGCCATACCCCTTATGATACGGTGGCTATGATCGTGTAAGTTATTGTGAAAGCGTTTGTAGAGGGTCATTTTGTGTTGGTTAGTGTTATAGTTATCGATTGGTGGACAACGGAATATATACTGTGTTTGGTTAGTCACGCGGCACGGTGCGTGTGTTATGTACTTATGTATTGGCATTAGTTCAGATTGGAACCTTTGAAGTTTATTTACATGGGTCCTTCTTATCTCTACCGGATATCTGTGATGATATCCCAACCCCCCCCATGATGATGATCCCCTATGTTCCTATGGATTTAAGTAAGTTTGAATATGTTTTTAATTTCCCTCTAAGTTTTAATTTTGAAAAAAGTGGATGAAAAGTAGTTTCTGTCTTTTTTGAACCTCGTTTGTTTCATTTTAACATATGGACACTATGTCATCTTTCTGTAGATCCCATAGAAGTCCCAGTTAGTTCACTGTGTCTGAGGAATTTCGTTATTGCCTATAAAGATTGGGGTATATGTATTTCTTCGTTTTGTGATTCGATTTATCGTGATTAATTTTAAAGTTTGAACAAGTCATGTATTTTCTACAAGTATCGTTGAAAAGTAAAATTTTAATATAAACTAGACCGGTAAATGCATCATTATACAATTGAGCACTATAATTATTGAAAATTAGCATTCGGATGCAAACATGGTAAGTAAACATTAATTTAAATTCTATCGTTTAGTTATATTTGAACATGAGCGAAATCCAAATTTTATTGCTAATTGTGTAGCATGGAATATGAGAACCATTTATTATAAAACCATACTGTAGTTAATTAGGACATTTAGTTTTATTATGCTTCGATTTGTTCTTACATGTTAGTGTGATCAAAATGAAAAATTTAGGCCTTAATGGTTATTATTTATGTAGCAAATAATGCACATTAACAACCATTACAAAACTGGAGATTTTTTTTAAGCCATTATTTATCATAGAAAAGTTCACAGAACAGCTCTAAGTAATTGTCTGCATAAAAATTAAACAACAATGCTTATCAAAATTTAACTGTCCAAACAGATTAATGGAACTATTTAAAATAAAAGAAAGAAAAAAAAGTAACCTCAAAGTAATTTTTAAAAATACTTTATTATATAACAAAGTTTCGAATTAACTTTATTAGGGGTGTTTGTCTTTTTGTTTAAAACAAAAAGAAAAATATTTTCTCCCCTGAAACAAGTTTTTTAAACTTAAATAATTAAGGTAGGCATGTACAGATCGTTCTCCTGAATCCTTGAAATATTTTCTCAGCTTAACGAAAAAATTGTTTAATAAGTCTGAGCCTTCTGCCCCCGTAGTTAATTTCACTGCTGATGTCTGAACTGGCTCTTTTAAAAAGGGTTAAATACGATTTTCAGGTAATTTAATTTTCTCGAGGAGGGGCCGCTGATGGAATGACGTGTCACTTGAATTTTTATGAAGCTGAAAAGATTTTTCACTTAAGGGAAGGGAAACTCTCGCCAGTCTAACACAGCGGCTCTGTTTTGCGGAAAACCGTTATCCCCAAGTTTATTCAACAGTACTTTAATTTTATCAGGAAGCAGATCTTTTTTAGAAGCATATTTTTTTAGAAGAATATATTTTATAATTTGCATTTAAATGTTGTTACTCTTGGTTTTTAATAACTTACTATCTAAATTACAAATACGACCTAAACCACAGCGTCCAACTATCGATAGTTTCAATATTATAGCAAATAACTATCGATAATACTGATTGTATGTGGTGATGACCAATTGGAAGGGGGGGGGGGGAGAGATTAGTTGAATAATTCATTTGGACCGATAGGAGCTATAGTGCACGTTTTCATTTGCATTTTTTCTTTTCTTTGGAATAGGGATTTACTGAAAATCTAGAATTTGTACGATACTAGACCTTATTTTGAATTTGGCGGTATAATATTCGAGAAGAAAAAAAAAGAACGTTTACTTGAAATTTGCCTGAACACAACTTACTTTAAAACGTGCATATTACAAAAAGAATGCTCTGAGGTAGTTAAGTTAGAGTAGAAAATACTTTTCTACAAAAAAATTGATTTAGTTTTTAAGTCAAGTAACTGGCAGGTAATCAGTTGTTTTATTTGTTCAGTATTCCATCAAGTTGGAAGACATATATGAGCAAACCAATCAATATTTCAGTCAAATGTTTTAAAGCTAGAAAAAAATGGGTTTTCATTCATAATTTTTATTTATATATTTAAGATTCCAATCGCGTGGATTGCCATTGAAATTCAATCAATCAACATAGTGTAAGGATGACTCTAGTCAGTAAAGTTAATTTTTTTAAACCTGTTTGGGCATGGGAAATTTCAGGTATTGGGAAATTTTAGACACAACAACTTCTTCCCTATCTAGATGCAAGAGAAAAAGTCTCTCATCCAGCTTTTTTTCATTTACCGCCTATAATGCATGTCAGACATACCTGTTTCTAATAGATAAGTTCGTTGATAAGTATATTATAAATATATAGGTATATTAAATAACATATAGTGGTTAAAAAAAAAAAAAAATCCTGAAAACCTTTTCTTATATGGTAGCTACAGCATACTGAAAATGTCTTAGGTGTAAGATTTACTTCATGAAATATGTCATGCCGAAGGAATATAGACCTCTTTTTTGTTGGACATTTGGTAAGAGAACACCAATAGATATACATGGATTTCCTGGAACTCTGAAAGACACAATGGAAAAGGGATCTCAGATATTTCTGAGACTATATTTATTGAGAAAGCTCCCCCTTTCAAGAAAATACCCGATTTCCTGCGGAGATGAACCCCTCAACCCCCGAAACAGGCGGCAAAAATATTCGGGGCATCCGAGCGGTGGACGGCTACATTAACGCTGAAGAAATAACCCGAGGAAGGAATCCTGGAAATTCGGTCTTGGGGGCAAAGAAAAGGGGGACCTAAAGAGGGTGGGGGTAATTTTAATAAGGCCCCATCCCCTCGTCGACTTGTCCATTCATAACTTTCCAAACCCCGCCCAAGGGGGCTCTAACTAAAAAAAAAAATATTTTTTCGGGTAATCACCAGGATCTAAAAAGCTCTTAAATAGTTCCGCTATAGAGCGCAGCTGCACTTAAAATTTAACTTCTGAAATTGATGAATATTAAATTGTTTTTTTCGTTATTTTGAACCTTTTTGTTTTAATTTTTCTCACATTTCTTTAATTTTTATGTCTTTTTAAAAATTAATTCTAACAAATTTATTTCACTAGATATATATATAATTTTATTTCACCGGAATAGTAACTGGGGAGAACGATCAATTTTCTAATTACTTCTTAATTTGAAGTATTTTTGAAATCAGCCATGAGGAATATAATCAGCTGGAAAGAAATCAGTTTTAACATAATTTAATTTATTTAAATCTGATTAATTTAAATCTTTCATTTCTGCTGTATAGCCATGTTAATGTGTGATCATTACTTAGTTCTATAAAAATTTTATTTAATTATTTTTATAGGTACGTATGAACTTTAAAAGCCATTATACAGATTCCATCTTATAGAGAGTCAGTTCTCAGATTCGAAACACAAGAGCATAAGTGCGAGACTATTGCTCCGTAATTTAAGTTTTTATTGAATAATAAAAATCACACAATATTATTAAATGATTTTAGCTTGTTGTTAAAGACAATCTGTCTTAATCTATCTCCATTACATCTCTCACAGAAACCGGTAGTTTTTGGATAAAGCCATTTAATTCACAGATTTTTGAATAACTCATGTCTTTAATTATTATTGGAATTAAAGATTATTATTTTAATTATTATTTAATGGAAATAAAGAAAATTATTTTTATTGGGGTCTTTTTTCTTCAAGTATCACTTAGTTACTTTTATTAACCGTATATGTTAGCTACATACATGGGATTCGATAAATAAATACCTTCTTTTATGGGTATAAACCGAATTATAAGCGCATTGTTTATTCAGTTTAAAATTATAGAGATATAAAATTGTTAAAATTAAATCGGTCTTGAGGTTTTTTTTTGTTTTTAATATTGCAACACAGCATTTTGCTATCTTGCTATTAGGTCGCATTTTGAATCATTACATACTAACATTTGATATAACTAACATAACAAAAGACTTATGACATTAAGCCACCTTCTTAACAATTACGAATTATCAATGAGATTTTTGAATCTAGAAAAGCTTGCGTTTAAAGTGAAATAATCCATTTCACACAAGCAAAGAAATATCAGTGATGACGAAGTACGTTTAGAAACAGCCTTTAATGTTTTTATTACATTTATTTTGATTTTTTATTTTATTAAGTATGCTCTTTCAAAAGAATAATTTTTCCGAGGAAACTTTTGCGATTCACTAACGCATCATTTTCATTTAAAAATGGCCTTAATTAACATTAATAAATCGCAGCATTCGACTTTCGCTCCTACGCTCGCTCAAAAGGCATAGACTGACCTACAAAGGATTCTTTCCAGTTGAGATTGGTCCCACTATAAACGCCTCAAATTTCACGAAAACGGCTCAAATTTTTATTTTCAATAATTAAAATCCATTAAATCTCCTTTGTTTTTCTTATATAAATTTAAGAGACGTAAAATTAAATAAAAATACCCTTTTGTTATGTTTTTACTTTCACTTACCTATATATGAAATATATAGTAAGTGGAAGTATTGCGATCGTGAAAAATTTCGTTTTGGGACCCCCTGAGTCGAAATAACCAAGTCCCGCGAAATGGTCTGTGTGTGTGTGTGTGTGTGTCTGTGTGTGTGTGTGTGTGTGTGTGTCTATGTGTGTGTGTGTGTGTGTGTGTGTGTGTGTGTGTGTGTGTGAACAGACTAGCTCAAAAACTATAAACCGTGGGAACCTGAAATTGGGTATTTAGTGTATGTATATGCCCGCGATGTGACACCAAAAATTTCATCAAAATTGCTCAAAGGAAGGGGGTACTTTATTTAATAACTTTTTACGTTTTTTTCGATTTTCTCAAAAACGGCTCTAACGATTTTGATTAAACTGAGTATTTGATCGATTTATATGCCCGAAATATGACTGTAAAAATTTCATCAAAATTGATTAACCGGAGGGGGGACTTTACTTAATAAATTTTGTATCATTTTCACGTGTTTTTTTTATTTACTCATAAACGGTTTTAACGATTTTGATCAAACTGGGTATATGATGTACGTATATGCCCGAGATACGACTGTAAAAATTTCATCAAAATTGATCAACCGGAGGGGGGACTTTACTTAAAGAATTTTATCTAATGTTTACGTTTTTTTTTTTTTTTTTTTTTTTTCTCAAAAACGGCTTTGATGAAACTGGGTATTTGATGTATGTATATGTCCGCGATGCTACAGCTGAAATTTCATCAGTATTGGTGAAACGGAGGGGGTACTTCATTTAATAAACTTTTTCTTATGTTTACGTGGTTTTTTATTTACTCAACAGCGGCTGTAATGATTTTTATCAGACTGGATATTTGGTGTATGTATATGCTCACAATGTGACAGACAACATTTCATCAAAATTGGTCAAATGCAGGGGGCTGTTTATTTCATAACTTTTTTTTCCAATTTTTACATTTTTTTGGAATATCTGAAAAACGGCTTTAATGATTTTGATTAAATTAATCATTTTTAATCAAAATCAAGTCTTCTTTTTTATATTATTTATAAAAATGGCAATTAAAAAAACATGTCAATTTCTAATGTAAGTAAGTTGGTAAGTGAAAGTTGTGTGTTGCGCGCATCGCACCAGATTTTTTTTTATTAGTGAACACAAACTATTCCTTTTATACTTTTATATCCACTTATTATATCAGATGATCGTTATTAATGCATAGAGTTATGGAAATGTATTTCATCTCTGTACTGCCAGTTGCATTAGAAAGGAGTAGTGACATATTTCTTTTCTTCCTTTTTTTTTTTATCTAGTGCCACGTGAATTTCTTTTTCATAGCATGAAAACATTTTTCTAGGAACACACATTCTTCCGTTATTCATTTAAGCATTATTCCGTTCTACAACCCAGCAAAGTGCCTTCTTAGATATACTTGGGTACATACAATATGTAAACCGTATGTACCATTCTCATAAAAGGAAATCTTCTAAAAGGTTATCTTCTAATATTGTATATCTTAAATGAACTTAGCCCAAAGTATCAAAATTGAAGTTTATTCTCCTTATTATAAAATTTTTTTTTTTTAAATAAGCCTAACCGGAGGAAATTAATGTAAATAGGCACCTACGTACTTCTTATATATATATTTATATAGTTATTTATTTTTGGATTTATTTTTTATAATGTTCATTGACAAATATGCATACCACCATACGATCTTAATAAAAATCCCAATTTTTTTTATACTTATACCTTTTAAACCGTACACACAGTTAATCTTTTTCAACTATGTTGGGGAATCTTTTTGGTATGTTTTTTAGAGTTTAAGGTGTACTCCAATGTACTTAATATCCATGCTTTACTATTTACTAATGACAGAACCTACAAGTGGTTGATTGCATTCCGTGGTTGACGTTCTTGGATGTGTAAGATTTAATTATGTATATGCTAATAAATATTGCAATGGTAACATTGCTTATATTAGGCTATAAAATATTTTATTTCAATACTGTCATTACCTTATTACTTCTTATATGTTTTTACTGCTTACGTATCTTATAGTATGGCTGCTTCCTTACTAATTATTTTTAAATTTATTCTTCATTACTTTGACATGCGAATACCGATCTAATTTAGCAAATAAGTAGTAGTCGAGAAATATGTTCTTTTTAATTTTAGTTATCGTTGTCATCATTCATTCATTATTTAAACCTAATAAAAGCTTACGAATTTTTCAGAAAACTCTTAATTAGAATTTATGTGCAACCTCATTAAGACATGTTAAAAATGATTAATTATATAATACTTAGCCACTGAAACGGTTATAATTAGGTAGAGAAAGAACTCACGGCCCTGCTTAGGAAATTGAGAGTCAAATTCAGGAAGTAGAAACTTGAAGAAACTTTGTTCATTCTAGCAAAGTTAAAAAATAGTCACAATAATTATATGAATTGGTAAATATTTGGTATGATTCATCGTGACGTTTGGATATTTTGAAACAGACAGATTCTACGTCCACGAGCAATTTTTATTATATCCCCGAAAATGACAAATTATTTTATAAGAAATTATTTATATTATAAGGAGAAGGCATTTAGTAAATCCGGCCATGTGGTACATATTTGGAGTTTTGCGTAAAACTCATGTAAAAGTTAAAATATTGGAATCTGTAAAAACATATTTAATAACTTAAAGATAGTATTCAATATGTTAGCATTCTATATCTACCGACCTTTATCTAGGCCTCGGAAAAATACCGTACAACCATATTTATTGCGTTTGGATTATTTTTAGGACTTTGTTCAATTTCATTTTTAACTTAAATTTTGCATTTTCCAATTCACTAAAAAAGATCAATCTTTTTTTTCTTCTTTTTTTGTTCGGTACCCCTAACTGGCCATGTGTGGCATACGGAGGGTTGCTCTAGAAGTGTAACCAACCTATTCTAACCGTGGTGGGACGGTCGAGATTTATTCCGTGGGGCCTCCACGAAATAAAAGTCAACCCTCCCACGGCGTATTTGAACCGCCACAGTTCAGCTCGAGCGTTACAGCGGGTCGCGCTCCAACACGCTCGGCTATCACCGGCCCAAAGATTAATGTAAATGGCATTAAAAAGAACTATCTGGGAATACGTAGTTGAACTTTTGGTTCCACAAAACTATCGAATTCCTCTCGCATCCAATCTATACAATCCAAAATCCTTCGTGAAATCCTGAATGTTGTTTATTTCATCCCATATAAAATTATCCATGAAGACCTTAATGTTCCTTATGAATTTGGCCCGATCCAGATACCAGACCTTTAACAGTAAACTCCCTACTCATCCTAAACCCTCCAGTCTCCAACTCTTGCTTCCTCCTCTGTCCCAGACCATCCTCAGAGACGTCCGAAAAGAAGATGGCCCAGAGATCTAAAATTAAAACAATATTCGACAGCTACCAATGGGTAGTCTCTCTACACGCCTTTTCTTGTCCTTAATTTACTTATATCTAATTTACTTATTTTATTGATTTTAACAGTTATAAATTTCAATAAATAATTTTTTTAAAAATATATTTTGCATTTGTGACACCTAAGCTGAGAGATGAGTTTTGTTTTCATTTAAAAATAATAATAAAATTCCAGAACCTGTATAAAACCCCCTCTCGCTAATTTTTTCAAATTTTGTTGATCGGTTCCGTTCTGGTAAAGCCGTTTATTTCTTCAAAGAGACTTGAGATGTTTGTTATTGACAAAATGCAATGAGGAAGCACATAAGGAACTCGACCACGAATAATTTAGAACTGAAATTAATCAATTGTCAAAATCTCATAGAAAATACAGAATACAGACGTGGTAATACCTTTTTGCTTGATAAATAATTCATTGCGGGAGGTGCAGCGTGAATTATGTAAGTGTAAGGATGAATATTCAATGGTAGCTCCTGTTTTCCCAAGGTTCAGTAATAGTCAGTCCCTAAGTCTCTACTAACTGTTTCTTAATCACCAGTCCTCCTTCCCTTCCAAACCTAAAATCTCATTTAGGAAGGAAAACCTGACTGAAAACTTTATTTTCCCCTTATATATTTGGGTATGTAGCATAGGCACCTATCTTTAGTGGACGGTGGTTTGGCGTCCTAGATAATATCTGAAATGGCTCTATAGGATTTCGAATGGTTCCGTTTGATTATATTTGAAAATTCTGAATTAAACAGCATGAAATAATTAAGATCTTCTAAATTTTAACTATTTATTCGTGAGAAAAAGGTGCTAGGGAATATTTTTGAGAAAATACATATAATTTAATATTTTTTTTTTTTTTTTTGGTTCTGATGATACTTATTCTTTTAACCTTTCTCATCCTTCACGCTCGGCTAAACGGATATTATTGAATAAGAAAAAAAGGATAACATTAAGAACATTCTAAAAATATAATTTCAGAAAAATAAAATTAATGCCTACTTACAAAATATTGTATAAGCAGAAATGTTTATCGTTTAAATTAACTATGTAATGCAAAGTTTCCTCACTTTATCAAGGCAACTTTTTTTCTTCTTAGTTCATTCCTAGTTGTAATTGTAATCTAGATTTACGTGTTGATAAAAAAAGATACTTTCTATTACCATCACTTAGACTATCGGGTCATTCCATATCAAAACAAAGAGGGTCTGAACCTTTTCTTGAATTCTTGAATTTTGATAATTGTTGGCTTCATTTTAAAGTAAAAAGAAAAAAAAAGTATTTTAAGAATTTTCGGACTTTTTAAGATATAAATTTTTGAAGTAATAAAAAAAAAAAGTAAAAACTGTGCATTGTTATTAAATAGTTTTTGGTTTATATCTCAAAATTCATCAGAGCTAGAAAGCTGAAATAGGTGTCATATTTTTCAGTATTGTGTGTTGTTTCTTTTGATTTACTGCATGACCATGTCAAAAAAATGTAATATCCTTTAAGAAAACAAAAAACACTTTTCGAATTTTGAAAAACCATCCCCTATTATAAAAAAATTAAGTTATTATATAATTTTTCATAAAAATGTGTGCTGAATTTCAAATAGGGAAACATTTCGTTCTCTAAAAAAAAAAAGACTTATAAAAGGGGTGCCCTTGAAATAGTTATTGGGCTAGATCTTAAAAACTATTTATGTTAGAAAGCTGGAACAAACGTTTTTTTTTTTCAGTTTTATATGCTCTTCCTTGTGATATACAGGATTACCCTGCTCTTGAAATATATTTTAAAAATAAATCTGAAATCTTCTATTTAAAATTTTAAAAAGGTACCCTTTGCGATAGTTATTTTAAAATAATATATATAAGGTTTGGTTTTTATTTTTATCAAAAAAGGACAAATCGTCGAAAAATTAACTCAACTGATTACAAAGATAGACTAAATATAATTAAATTATTTGAAGTTTTAATGATGTTGAATTTTAATTCAAATTCATTACCATAACAATGGTAATTTTAATTTAAAGAGATGATTATATTAGAAATTACAGATTTATGTGTCCCTATATGGAATATACCTTTGATTAATTATAAATAGTAAATAATAGGGTTATGTTTATTTTTTGTTTGTTAAACGTCCGTTTATGCTACTAAGACTAATGGGACGATGCTACAGTGGGAGTCCTAAATTTTTCCCATCCTGGTATGTCTAGGATAGGGATGTTTAAATAGTTCCAGACATGTACAGACTCGGGACTACCATTTTACATCCTATCCGAGGGACGGCATAGACATGGATTTTTTACTCCCTTTGAAAAATCCTAAGGCCACCACGGGACGCGAACCCGCTATCTATAGTATTGTTGGTTGCTATGCTAACCACTACAACACTGGTGACCCACCCTGAGTATAAAATTAAAAAATAAAATAAAAGTATAAAATTCCAAAAAACAAAAAAGAAACTGACAACTCTGCTAAATTTGTTTTTATTCCCGGCTACTCAATTCATTGATATTTTCCATTTAAAAGTTTCATTGATAAATTGAATTGTAAATTTAAAATGGAAATTCGTCCGATAAGTGCAGGGAATAATCAAGAACTTGAAGACCCAGAGGTAGATCTGAGATACGAGAACTATTTCCAAAGCTAAAGCAGATCTTATCGTTGCGGGTGGCTCCAGTACTGCTCGGAATAAGAAGAGAGAATATCAAACTAGCTCTCTAGGTCTCGTGAAAATTCAAGTTGGAGCACCAATCTTATTTAGATAAAGTTATTCGTTCCTTAACTCAAGAAGTTTTTGATTCTGTTATGATAAACAATATGTGAGAACGTACTGCACGGCACAGGTAATTTATTTGTCTTCAGTAAAATAATTATAAATTTTGCTAAACTTTTATAGTTTTAAAAGAATTTTCTAAGCTCGATTTTTAAAAAGTAACGTTCTTAAAAGGTATAGAGTAATTGGCCCGATACAATTATGTAATTATAATTGATTTATTTTATCAATTGAAATATTAATTTTCCAATTTCTTACCTCGACTGAATAGGAACCGACTTTTAGTGGCTACATTTCTGACGATATTGCTCACCAGGAACGTACTCAGTGCATTCGTTGACCTTTTTTTTTCTTAAATATCAATCAAAATGGCTATTTCGATCTGTGAATGTTTGTATATTTCTAATCAGCATTAATAATATACGGTATTTTTGCATTTTTACTTTAATTTGTATAAACTTACAATGAGCAGTTCAAGTTCAAGTGATGAGGAGGACTTTGTAATGTTTTTGTGGTACCGGCAAATGAAAAGGAATAAACGAAGATTATGGGTGCATCCTTATATTGAACGCAATTTTCATAAACGGCTATTCGTTGGTGCAAGAGAACTGCAACAAAGTGATGCTAAATTTCTAGCATTTTATAGAATGCGAAAGGAATCATACATTACTCTAGTAAAAATAATTAGTCCAGCTATTCAATATGCAGATACCAATAATGTGTGAATTCAGAAGAACGCATACTTATAACTTTGAGGTAAGATATTTAATTTTTCAAATTTATTTACAAATATGTTTATTAACAATAAACAAAATTTACCAAATAAAACCAATACACACTTAACAAAAATTAATAGAAAAAATACAATTTACAATAAAATAAAATAAAATAAAAAATAAAATAAAATAAAAATAAAAAAAAATGAATTTTTTTTATATATATAAAAAAAATGTTAAATAAGTTGAATTGAACCCTCCTCGTCAGTGGAATGGGAGTGTCCAGGTGTCTGCTGTGGTAGAGCTGGAGCAAACATTGTGTAGCCTGGATATCCATAGAAAAAAATCACGGTGGCAACTGCAGGAAAATTGTTTTTTCTTTGCCAACATTTATTAGAGGTAACACAGGTTAAATTTAAAAAAAAAAATTAATTTAGCACAAAAACAAAGCAAACAAATAAAATAAAAATTACCTCCATGACGAAGAAACGTGCGTTTCGCTCGATTTTTCCCGTTCCAAACCAATCGCAAGAGACGAGAATAGCACAAGACGAGGATCCTTGCGGTTCTAGAAATGAAAATTGACTACGGCAAAATTGAGGCCACTTTTTTAATATTATGTACATGTTTCATTATTAATATTTTGGGGCCCCTTTATTGTTCCAAAACTGTAAGCATTCTATTTGGGAGGGATTTAAAACTTTAATAATTTAAAAATTATTATTGATACCCAACTTAAATCACTAAGTTTCAATGCCGAGCTCTTACTTCGTCCAGTGAAGTAAATTGCCTTCCTGCAGCGAATATCGCCCTACTCAAGTGTCTCAAACAGTTCTTGATGCCGTTTGAGATCAGGAGAACAAGATTTCCGAGGAAATAGTCAAATATTGTTCTATTTAAAATATTGTTTTGCCAATCAAGCTGTGTGGAATGGAGAGTTGAATTTTTGGGAAAAAGACCTTACTCTATAGAGCTTGTTTATATGCTCCATTAGACGCTCTCTTGTGTTTCCCAATATTATTAGCATTAGATTCTAATGCTAATACCCCCTAATGCTAATAGTTAAAATAGTAAAAAGTACAAAATTTTATTTCACTTCGCCGCGATAACCATAATTAATAACACGATAACCCAAATAATGACAAAGTTTAATATTATATTAAAACCTTCACGAAATTCAGCACTACCCCATCTTCAAGAGGTAGGAACAATATGACGGATTTCGGCGAAAGGACTTTCCTCACAGAACTGACATTACCTATATCAATTCTTAATGAATTCCCTTTATCCTAAGCCGACTTACCTCTTCCCCTTATACGTTTCCTCGAAATATCTACCAACTCCATCCAAGGAACAATTCATCCTTGAAGTTACATAAATTATTTTATCTTTCATATATCTTAAAACAATCTTTGATAATTCCTATTTTAAGTAAAACGTATTTTAATTTCATCATTCTAAAACTCCTGCGCAGCAATAAAGAGATATCAGGTTTATAAATCGACAATTTTTTTCTTCCGAAATATTATGTAATAATAATTACTGCTATATTTAATTTATAAATTAAAAATCATGCTTCATTTATACACAAAAATTTAAATCGATCTTTGATGTTAATCGATTTCATTAAAATTAATGATCACCGACTGATTTTTACGGATTTACATAAATAATAACGAGGATAGAAAAAAAATATTGGTCAGAAAAAAAAAAAAAACGTTTCAGAAGCTAAAATTTAATGCTATGTTTAGACTTTTCATTCAAATTAATTAATTTTTATATTTGGTAATATTGATATCGTTTACCATATTTTGGCCTGGTGTTTTAATGATATACTTTCAATACATAAATACGCATAATAAATATTGCTGAGCACTTGGAAGAAATTAGATTTATAAATTTAACTCTTCCATCTTCACCAAGGCAGTTTTATTCAATATATATTTTTGCCAAATTTTAAGGCATTAAAGATTAAAGTCATTTTAGGCGATATAAAGATTAATAACATAACCATATCCTTTACCTACTACTGCAGACTTAAAATATATCAGGGAGGATATTAAGAAAAAATTATTTCTGATCTTGATGAAAATTCAGTATAAGTTTTATTAACTTGTTCCAAAAATAATTATCACTCTTGATAAAAATCATTAATTAATTTTTTATTGTTTTTTTTTTTTTTTTTTTAATATCGATTTTAAACTCTGGCAATTGGTTTGATCACGTATGCCAGATGTGGGATGAGAGCGAGAGAGAACCAAGGAAGGTCATGGAAGGAAGCCCAGCTCAAAATTTCCTATCAAGAATATATCAAGTGGATTTGAGAGGACATAGGCAAAACTCTCTAAAAGAAATAGGCAGCTTAGCAGGAACCGAGAGGCATGGCTGCGAAGAAAAAAGATATAAGAACTCTGGTTATTACAATATACGCTTATGTGATACAATTAACAATATCAAAAATAGAACTTTACACATTATACAATTATACTATAAAATATTGTAATGTGAAACTTAAGACATATGATTTAAAAGAGTTCTAGACTTGTTAGAACAGTTAGAATAAATTGTTCTAGTACATGTTCGCGACTGTTCGAGTACCTTATAGGTTCGTCTAGAACGTTCTAGAATAAGGAACGAAGGACTGGAGAATTAGTCTTGCTGTGAAGATCGAATCATATGGTTACGTTTGTGTTACTGTATCATTACAATTTTTAACTTTTTGTAATAATTTGAATTGCTATTTTTGTCTGCCATTGTGAGTTATAATTTTTCGTTAGTAAAAATCTTTTAAACCAACATTTTATTTATTTATTAGCACTACAGTCCAAAAGGACCCTGGCTTCTATTTGAATCTTTCTCCATTCTCTTCTGTCACGAGCAAGTATCCTCCATCTTCTTATGCCCATTCTCCACAAAATATTTTCCACCTGGTCCAGCCACCTAAGGCGTGGTCTTCCTCTACCACTATGACCTTCTCATAGAGCGTGATCATGGTCCTATGATACAGCGTTTTATGTTTTAGTATTTTCCTCTGGGCAAAGCAGTATCGATTTCCGGCTGTCGATCTAGCTTTCATTTCTTCTGCCATTTCATTACCTTCAGTAATCAGTGAGCCAAGATATTTAAAGGTTTTGACCGCTTTCAGAGTGTGCCTACCTATTGTGATATTTTCGCCTGTCCCTGCCGAATTTCTCGGTGTCAGTATGTATACTGTTTTCTGCTCATTGATTTGTAGTCCCAGTTGTTTTGCAGCTGATTCGAATTTTTCTAGAGCCCCTGTTAATGCTGACATATTTTTTTTATGTTATTACAAAACGTCAGCATAGGCCAGGTGTTGCGTCATCTTAGTGTAAATGGTGCCCGCTGGATATGTGCGAATCGCTCTAATTGCATATTCTAATGCTAAGTTAAAGAGAGTAGGAGATGACCCATTATCTCCTAAGCATAATTGTCTAAAAACCAACATAGTGGTACAATATACACTACGTCTATCGATCTTGCGGTCTTCTGAATCTCCTAGGACTCTCCTAATATCTATTAAGTGAGTGGTGCTATTTGATTAATTAATTTAAGGGGAAAATATGAATTTTAAGAGTGGTTTCGACAATTCTTCTTCTTATAGAACAGTCGACTAAGAAACAGTAATAGTATTAATTAAAATTAATATTATTAATTAGCAGTATTAAAAATAATTTGTATTTTTTTTTAAATGTATTTATTAACTTGTATAATTAAATTAATTAAAAATATAATTTATTCAATTCAACCTTTAAGTTATCTTTTTTTTTTTTGTAATAATTTCGGTTTTATTCGTCCGATTATGCCTAATATTTAGCCATCTGCAAATTGGTTTCACTCTCATTTGGTTACGTGATAGCATTAGGAAAACAGATTAACAGTTTAAGTTTGATAGTTAATAGAGAAGGCTTAGCCGCTAACACGCACACGTCATGGGACAGACCCCGTGGAACTAAGACCCGCCGTTGGAAGTGGACCCAAGTTGTGAGCTCACGTAGCGGACAGCTGGACCCTATATATCTGTCACCCGTGCACGTGTTCCCTCCACATGGCTTCTTCCCCCAATTACCACCGTCTATCAAAAGTTCATCTATTTTACCCGCTGGAAATCTGGGATTAGTTGGGTATACGTGTCCCATGGTAATTTTCCCGCTTACAGAATAAACTAAATATAAAGAAAAATGAAGACCCATTATTGTAGATTTACAGCACAGGTCTCGTAAAGCAGGTAATATTTATTTTGGCCAATGCAATTTATTCATTTATATTATATTAGTCGACCCAATGGGAATAAAATATAAATAAATTAACAAAATATATCTTATAAACAAGTAGGGTAACTTTACCAATAGTTAACAGTTTAAGAAATATAATTATATAATTGACACTGTTTACTAATATAATGATGTTTAGATAATCTTTTTTATGAATTTAGTTAGGCCTATCTCTCTAGAAAACTAGGAATACAATATCCTATGGTCTACATTTACGGTTCTTATAAAAAAATGATTTCTTAGAAACTTCTAAAATGAACCAATAGTTGATCAAGATATAAAGGTTTGGAAAGTTGACATTTATGGTTTTAAAGTTGAGACATGCATTAAATTTTGATTTCCTATGATTTTTAATAGGTAATAAAGACTGCAATAAAACAGCGGTGGCCCTAGGATTTTTTAATGGGAGTAAAAAATCCTTAGCTATGCCGTCCCTCGGATAGGACGTAAAATGGAGGTCCCGAGCCTGTACGATGTCAGGTACTCGTTAAAGATCCCTATCCTAATTATATCTGGATAGGCAAAATTTAGGACTCCCACTGTAGCATCGTCCGATTAGCCTAAGTAGCATAAAAATGGATGTTAAACAAACAAACAAACAAGACTGCAATAAAATTTATTATTATTTTATTTATATAAGTACTAGTAAATTCATAATGGAAACAAAATCAAATTTCCACAATTTAATTGTTTTATACGCAAAAAGCTTGTGTGAGACAAAAAAACATATCTGAACGAAAAATGAGATAGATTTTAGTAATGGCCAGTAGTTTAGATTTTTTAATGTTGGGTTTGCACAATTTTAGACTCTCCAATGATGAACACTCTTCCAGTGCTCTTTTTGACATTCAAAAACATAGCATACTTGGGAATTACTAGGGGAAACAATTACCCTGTACCACTAAATGAGGCCACTTAACTCAGACGACTCTTGGTTTTCATTTTATAGCAAGCATTTTTTACTGTTGTATCCTTTCATGCTGACTGTAATCCTACTGGCTGTAATCCAATCATTTACGAGTGCCAAGTATTAATTAACTATTGAAAAAAAATCAGACTTAGTACAAATTGTTTTGTAAAATAATGGCGTGATACCCTCTGATTTCTGTCTGCACATCCTTCAATTCTCACGTTCAATATTCAATGAAATTGATAAAAAAAAAAAATAAATAAAAAAAAAAAAATAAGATAAACTTCAAAATTAACATGTTTTAGAATTACTAAGCCTAGTATTATTTTTTACTAACTATTTTTATTTTATATTTTTTTTGCTTTTAAATGACTTACATATTTGATTCCTTGTTCAGAGAAAAAAATGTTTGTACGTTCCTTCGATATTCGTCCAGCTCAAAGTTAAAAAGAAAATAAGGAAAAAACTTAACTGATTAAAATAATATAGGACCTTAAGATTTTTGAATCCAGTAGTGCGTAAACGGTTTTTTTATTTATAAATACCTTAATTCACACTTACAATAAGTAGGTAATGTATTCTCAATGTTTACGGAATTGCAGCGAATCCGAAGTCCCCATAGTATCAATACGGATGATATAAAATAATAACGCATTAAAATTCCATTTATTCTTTCGGGTGGATTATTAAAACAAGGTGAGTGAAAAAATGATTTCTGGAAATGATAAATCCATTTTTACAGATTCTTTTATTCTTCCCATCCCTTCCAACTCCCCTTTATTCTTTCCCTCGGCACGACTGAAATGATTACTTTCCTTGAAATGAATTTTTCAAACACCTTAAATTTGTAGCAGGAATAATTTTGCATAATTTATTAATTTTTTTCAATTCCTCCGCGCAATAATATCTGGCGGCTCCGAGATTATTTTAAGAAATCAAATGAAAAATTGAGAGGTCTACCAATCCTTTATTTGTTCTTTACTTAATGCCCTTGTGTTTCTTTCTTTTATTTTCATTTTTTTATTTTTTTTTTTATCTATACATTTTATATTGGCTCCTTTGAAATCGTTCTAAATTACTAAATAATAATTTAATTACTATGAAAGAAATGAAAGAAATATTAACCCTTCTACTAAATTAGTAGTTAGCAAGCTGCTGTGTATTAATTAAATATTATTATTATTAAGGATTATTATTAAAAGTAGGTTCATATTAAAACTCGTATATGTGCAATATGTATTTTTGAAATTATATTATTATTTCTTACATTAAAAAAAGAAACGGTACTACAGTAACCCATGTGTTGAGAGGGTTGAGTTTTGTGAGTGATTATTTTTTTGTTGAGTAGTAAATAAATTGTTTGATTGTTGAAGATTATCAATATTTATGACTATTGAAAATCTCTGGGAGAGCATAGCAAAAAATTGAAATAAAATGTCTATTTTCAAAATAACATCTTTAGTAACAATATCTGAGACTTCAAATTTTTAGTTGAAAATCGCTGTCATATTTTAATGGGAATATGGCTTATTAACAGTGTTAATTTAACACTATTAATTATTATTAACTTATGATAAGAAATTTTAATAAATCAATAAGCTTTTGACTAATTTAAGGTTTGTCAAATTCTTGAGAGCCTATGGCAAGATGAATAAGCAGGTGACAAAGAACGGGTGCAATGTCTTCCGTTTTTTTTTTAAATATTTTTCGCAATTCTAAATTTTAAACTGCAAATTAAATTTTGACTTCACTCGCTATTCTTATTAAAATTTTAGATTAAGATTTGTTATTACCTTCTGGGCTTTTATTTATTTATTTGAGATATTTTCCTATTTCACGCCATGAAAGTCCTTCGTCGCGAAATGTCAAAACGATTTTTCCTTCAAAAAGGAGAATTTCTCTTCGTCTTAAAATTATCTTTAAAAACATATATTTCTGGTAATCAAAAACTTTTAACTCCTCTTTAATAACAATATGAATCAGACTAAACTCGTTTTATTTATTTATATTTTACGGAATTTGCGCCGGCGCCGGAGCGCATCTAGCAGCTTTGTGGAGTGCTAAGTTTTCTTAGATTTTCTTGATTTATATGATGAGCCATAGCATATCCCTCGGCCATTGTCTTTTTAATCTTCGTTGGATGGGTAACTGGGAGGAAGAAAGAGAAGGAAGAAGTGGGCTTAGATGGTTATGAGTTGAACAATGAAATGTAGTGTATTAGTCGTGTATGCTGTTGTTAGAAATAGTATGACTGTATGGTTTGAATTTTGTTTATGTCTACTTGTTTAGCGGAACCCCAAAGTTCTGCTCCGTAACTCCAAATAGGTTTTAGTATCGTGTTGTATATTAGTCTTTTGTTTCGTAAGTTAAGTGATGATCTGTAGTCTAGGTTGTATGACAGTTGTTTATATCGTGTGGTCAGTTCTTGTCTTTTTAGTTTTGTATGTTTGTTCCAAGTGAGTCTTTTGTCCAAGAATAGTCCTAGGTAACGTACATGGTTTTTAGATAGCACAGAAGTATTATTAATTTTTTTTTTTTTTTTTTTTTTTTAATAAGGGCGTCAACCACTAGGGTCATCATCGCCCTTTATTTCAAATTTCTGTTTATATCTTATGATATAATCCTGTCAATTTTAGAAAGTCGTACAGTTTGTCTGTTACGTTGTCTTGCAGTATACTGTATAGATCGTTTGGTTTGTCTAAAAGTGCTCTGTATTCTTCGTATGCACTGCATTCCGTCAAAAAATGCTTCACTGTCAGCGGACAGCCACAAGCCTGACAGTCGGTAGGGTCTTCGCGAGCCATTAGATATCCATGTGTCAAGCGCGTATGACCTATGCGAAGACGCGTCAAGATTACTTCCTCTCTGCGCTTACTCCTATTAGAGGACTTCCATGGGATCACTTCTCTTTTAATTTCATGTAATTTATTTTCAACTAAGTTCAACCACCTGTTTTCCCAACTTTGTTTTATCTTTTGCTTGTTGAGGGATAAAAAGTCCGCTGCTAGAACCCCTCGATAAGGAGTACCATCTGTTATAGCTTTTTTGGCAGCCTGATCCGCTAATTCATTGCCAACTATTCCGCAGTGACTTGGAACCCATACGAAGAATACAGTGCAATTGTTTGTCACGCCCGACTTTAATGAAATTAGGATATTTTGAACTATAGGATTTAAAGAGAAAACATTTTTTAAGCAGATTAAAGCGGAAAGTGAGTCAGTGCAAATAACTATGGTTTTCTTTGTGTCCTGTATAACATTTAAACTTTTATGGATTGCGACGATCTCCGCAGTAAAGTTGCTACAAGTAGCAGATAAGGAAAAAAGATGCTGCCTATCATTGCATATTATCGAGGCTCCTACTCCTATAGAGCTCTTAGAGCCGTCGGTGTAAATGTAGTCAGCGTCACCCAGTTTGTCTTTTAGTTTATGGAATTCGTTTTTGTATATTAGTGGTGATGTGCTATTTTTAAGTAGCCTAGTGAGAGAAAGGATAATTTTTGGGGTAGGTAGTCCCCAGGGATGGATCGGAGATGTTACAGTCTCATGGAATATGGGTAAATCAAGGTCTAGGTCCAATAAGGATGCTGCAACACGGACTGGAAAGGATGTTCTCTTCTTTAAGGAAACTTGTTGCTGGGATAAGACCTGTTTTTTGGGGAATAGGTAATTCAAAGGATGATGGTGGGTTGAGAGGATTTTAACTAAGTATTTGAGATCGAGTTCTTGTCGTCTTAGGTCTAGTGGAGGTACGCCAGCTTCAACACAAAGACTACTAGAAGGGCTAGAACGAAAAGCACCGGTTGCTAACCTAAGACCCGTATTCTGTATAGTTTCCAGCATTCTTAGGGCTTGAGTAGAAGCTGAGTTGTAAGAACAGCAGCCGTAGTCCAATTTAGATCTTATAAGAGTTTTGTACAGCGTTAACATACTGGCTCGATCTGCACCCCAACTGGTGTTAGAGACTATTTTTAACAGGTTTAAGGTGCGGAGGCAATCTGCTTTTAATAGTTTTATATGTGGAGACCAACTGAGAGTTCGATCAAAAGTTAAACCAAGGTATTTGATTGTGTTGGAGTAAGAGATTTGTTGACCGGCTATGGAAAGTGATGGTAAAATATGGGGTTGTCTTTTGCTGAACAGGACGGCAACTGTCTTAGCTGTTGAAATTTTGAAACCGTTAGTACTAATCCAATGATTGACCTTGTTCAAAGTGCTTTGAATATCTTCCTGCAGCTGTGTTAATTGTTTCCCTTCCGCATAAATTACTAAATCGTCAGCATACAACATAGCTTTTACCGGCGGTTTAACTTCGTTCAAGACTTGATTAAAACCAACACAAAAAAGTGTCGCACTTAAAACGCAGCCTTGAGGTACGCCGTTCTCTAATTCGAATTCTTCAGAAAAGCTGTTTCCAATTCTAACCCTGAATCGTCTGTTTGTTAAGAAATTTTGTATGAACAAGACCATGTGACCGTTTATTCCCATGTTAATCAAATTGTCAATTATTAGCCTTCTCCATGTCCTATCAAAAGCATTTTCCACGTCAAGAAAAACCGCTAATAATTTACTTTTGTTTTCGAAGGCTTCTAAAACATCCGTCTCTAGGCGCACCAGATTATCATTAGTACTTCTACCCTTCCTAAACCCACTTTGCCATGCCGGTAATAAATTTTTGGATTCAAGATACCATGACAGACGATTGCTTATCATTTTTTCCATCAGTTTACAAATGGAGGAGGTGAGTGAGATCGGTCTATAGTTCTTAACATTACTGGGATCTTTATCTTTTTTCAAAATAGGAATAGTAATGGCGGATCTCCAAATGTTTGGAAAGCTTCCGGACAAAAATAGTTTATTTAATATCGCCAAAATTATATATCTATTAGCTGGACATAAATTTTTGACCATCCCAATGCAGATTTGATCAGGGCCGGGTGAAGAATCTTTTCTAGAATTCAAAGCAGTAAGAAACTCTGTCATGGAAAAGGGGAGATTCAGAGGATCAAGTGGATTATTAGAAATAACTGGCGGTACTGATTCTACTTGAATTTTTATACTGAGAAAATACGGTGAAAAGTTTGCTGTTGATGAAGTGGTATAAAAATGTTTAGCCAATGCGTTTGCTAATGTTATAGGGTCTGTATCATAATGGTCTTGGTTTTTCAGATATTTTATTTGGGGAGAAAGGCCATAGCCCTTAATCTTTCTAACCGTTTCCCAGAAAATGACAGGTGGGGTGTTAGAGCTGACTTTAGTAAGAAAATTTTTCCAAGATAATTTTTTACTCTTTTTGACTATATACCTAGCATGTCTTCTCGCGGATTTGTATATTTCAAGCTTTTCGGATGATGGTCTTTGCAGAAATTTTCTCAAAGCTTTCTTTCTTGCTTTTGTAGCTTTTTCACATTCTTCTGTCCACCATGGAACAGGGACACGACTGTTATTTTTTCGGTTGGAAAAGGAGGTGTATGGAATCGTTTCTCCAGCCGCGCTCAGTAGCCTACTATTTAGATCTGCGATAAGGTGATCAGCATCACTTTCGGACATATCAATATCGTTAAGATTTACTATCTCTTGGTACCGCGACCAATCCGCTTTTTTAATGTTCCATTTGTTATGTCCCCGGATAGTTAAGCATTTTTCGGATGTTCTAAAAATTATTGGGAAGTGGTCGCTGCCATGCGTATCATCTAAAACGAACCAGTGAGTTGTCGGCTGTAACTGGGGGCTGGTAATGGTGAGGTCTATTGTTGAAAGTTTTCCGGATCTGGTGGACATATGGGTTTGAGAGACATGGTTATTTATAACGCTTAAGTTACATGTATCAAGAAATGTTTCTACTAATTTTCCCCGTTCATCCAGGTGGTCACTACCCCATAGAAGATTATGAGCATTAAAATCCCCGGCTAGGATTACAGGTGGTGGTAGTGAATCAACCAATTCTTTTAACTCTCGTACTGTAAAAATACTCCCGGGTGGGAGATAGACAGAACATAATGAAAAGGGATAGGGTTGTGATAATATTCTTATTGATATCGCTTGCAAATTAGAAGTGCAATCAATATCAACAAAAGGGATATCATTCCTAATTAAAATACAAACCCCTCCGCAAGCTATTTGCCCAGCTGTATAGTCCTTTCTCCTAATAGCATAACCCCGAAATTCGATATTTGTATCATTTTTTAGGTTGGTTTCCTGTAGGCAAGCAATAGAACAATCGTAAAAATTGAGCAAATATTTAAGTTCATCTCTTCGATGGTTAAAACCGTTTAAGTTCCACTGGAGTATGTTCATTTGAATGAGAATACTTTATCCATACCTTTGTTAGTGATATAGGCACGTAAGAAGGGATGAAGAGAAATTAAATGACAAACTTTACTTGAAAAGGCATAAAGAAAAGGTGTTGATATAACATAATTAGTAGTGAAAAGAATTAAAAGTAAAAGATAGATAGCTAAGAATGAATATGTATCAGTGGTGTAATAAAGGTCCATCCTATATAGCAATATTATAAAAGAGAGTATCAAATGAAAACAGAAAAATATAACACTGCTAGTAAATAAAAGGCTAATGATAAAAATAAATAATATTCTGAAGACAGTCAATCGTGCTTTTGATGACATAACTAATAATGTAACGATGAGAAGAACCAGAATGTTTAATAATAGCATAGAAATTTTACATTAAATTTATTACAAAAAGTGTAGTGTTGGAATAAAAAATAAAAATAGAAGTTCTAAGAATTACAGCTAAGAATTCTTTTTGCCTACTTTAGGTTTTGGTTTTGATCCAGTTTTAGAGGGTTTTTTTTGGGAGGTTATAGTACTTTGGTCACTTATAGATGAATTTGTTGATGCTGTCCTATTTCTTTTTAGATTTGCATCTGAATCCGGAATTTTCGACAAAGAGTGTTGTTCAATATTGTTTTCACAAGAGACAGTTTGTTCATTAACGCTAACGACTGATTTATTTACAGAAAAATTCTCCTTCACAGGCAAATTAACGGCTATCTTTTCAGATTCCAATATGCTCGTTTTCGTGTTGTTGTTCATTAAGTTAGATTCTAGGAAAGCTATTTTTTTGTATAGCATATCAACAGTGCTAGTAAGTTTACCTATCTGATCTAGTAGGGCCTCAGTGATTTGAGGAGTGGGGGGGGCGGTCGGCGGAGCTCGTACTACTTCGGCAGCAGTCGGCGATCGCTCCTTGTTAATCGGTTCCTGTCTACTAATAATTAGTTCTGCTTGTCTATAAGAAATTTTTTCTTGCGCTCTGAGATTTTCTATTTTTTTCTCTCTTTCATACACAGGACACCTAGTATAAAACGCTGGATGATCCCCTAGGCAATTAACACATTTAGGGGAATTTTGGCAATGATCCGAGTTGTGTGTGTTTTCACCGCACTTTCCACAGTTAATAATGTTACAATTTTTCTTCGTGTGCCTGTATTTGTAACAGTTAAAGCAAAGAAGTGGTTTAGGTTCATAGGGTCTTATTCTAATGGACATAAAGTCTAATAAAACTCTTTCTGGGAGTTCACTTTTTTCGAATGTTAGAATTAATAAAGGTGTCGCTCTGTTTTCATTATTTATTTTTTTAAAAATCCTTTTTACATTCACGACACCATACTGCTCGAGTTCGGAAACTATTTCATTCTCAGAGCAGTTTAGTAGTTCAGGTACGTAGGCTACACCACGGGAGAAGTTAAGCGATTTATGTAATTGAAATGTAACTGGAATTCCTTGAAATGATTTTACGTTACTTAAATTTAAAAAGTCCTTTTCATTATTCACTGTAAGTAAAGTGGACCCATTTTTCAAAAATTTTATATTTATTTGTGGACAATAACTTTTAATAAATCGGCAGACGCTAAAAGGGCTAAAATCTTTAAACGTTTTATTTAAGGAATTTATTCCTAGACTCATTATGAGATACTTATTGGACCACTTTCCCTTAGTTTTGAAAAAAGATTCCTGAAGGTCAGGAGGTTTAGGGTCTAATTCGCACATGTTTTACCTAACCTAATCTTACTTTCTAAGCTTAAAACCTAAATATTTCCTTTTAATCTACTAGACTAATATTAAATTTATTCTATTTTTACTAAACAACTAATTGACTATAAGAAAAAACTTAGGGCTAGGGCTTATCGCTTTGAATATAGTGAGCACAACAGGAGCAACTATTCACTTCGGCTTCTAAACACCATATGAAATTAATATTTTATATGGTATTCAAAAATTAATAGATTAAACAAATAATAATAATAAAATTAAAATAAGTAAATAATCATTAAACTATAAAGAAAACAAAATAATAAAATTATAAACAAAAATAGGGGGTACTCCCTGCTTGCAGAGAATAAGCCGGGCGGCAACAGAAAGACACAGTTAATCCTCTTTTCAAAGCTGCCGAAACTTCAAACAGCGCAAACCGCGATCTGAACACTACCGCTGCTGAAGCAAGACTGAAATTATTAATTTTTATTGTAGGACATACGATGACCATGGCTTCCTCAGTGAAAAACTTATATGGTTCGACTTAGTCGCATTATTTTTATTTTCCACTTTTGGAATCAATTTTCTAGGTCAGATAGATGGTTCTGAACGGCAATTAATGCTATTGTGGGAAGAAGGATAGATGGTCGTCAGCGAAGGTAAAGATAGTGGTGCAAGGGTGTTCCGGAACGTCAGAGGTGTAAATGGAATAGAGGAGGGGGCTTAAAACGCTTCCTTGAGGAACGCCAGTAAGATATGGAAAGAATGAAGAAGTAGAAGAATCTACGAAAATACAGAAATATCTGTGGAGCAAGAAAGATTGAAGGATGAGGAAGTAGGTTGCGGTTTCTTGCGGCAATATTACTTTGTCTCGAAAGTTATCGATTTTACATCTACGATCCTATTGCACAGTGGAGTGATAGGATCGAAATCCAAATTGATGATTCGGTATCATTTCACTACTTTCCAGTAAGGGCTTAATTCTGTTAAAGAATACTCATTCATACTCTGTTAAGAAATTAACAACATTTTAACATCAAACAAAGCCTAATTCTTTTGATGTTAAAAGTGTATGTTGACTTTGTCCTATTGAAAATTGTGCTTATAAAATAAAGCTATATAATAAACATTATCAAAATATTTTTTTTATTTGTAATATTTTCTACTCTTCAAACCAGTTTAGAATAACACAACTTTGTTTATTGAAAAAAAAATTATTAATTATGTAGGTTTTTGTTCCTATCTGCATATAAATGTTTAAAATGCTCTTTTCAGTAAAGTTGCTAATTGGTGTTTACACAATTAACAACACACATAAATTTCATATTTAAGTATTTCAGTAAGTTAATACTATGTGTTGTGCGCATTGCACCGTAATTTTTGTTTTTGAATTTCCCAATTATAACTTAATTACAAAAATGTGATTGAACAGTCATCTTTTTTTTCTTTTTTCTTTATTCTTCCATGGTTCGTTATTCTCAGAGAACTCCCAATTCCCTCCACATCTCAATATCATCCAAACTCCCGGAAAAAAATAACAGTGCGGAAGAGAACATTGGGTAATTGGTCAGCGGAGTTGATAATGAAGTCGACTGCTAGGGAATGGACCACTAATTGCCCAACGGTCGGGTGCGGTCGGCAAAAACCGCCTCAGGACCCGAGGGCTACATTAATTCGGGCTAGATAACCCCAACGGGCCCCATAAGGTGCCTCTGTAATTGAAATCAGATTATGGCCAGCGAACAGCTGTGTGGGCACCGTCCTTTATCCTGTGTTTGTCCTGCCCGAGCCAGTACCTCGAACCGCTACCAATATTTGGCAGTCATATGTACACGCTTCTTCAGGTGTGTCTACATTGTCCTGCTATATCAGCGAGTTCTGATTTGCTGTTGAAGTGGGTTGCTTACACCGTTATATTGGATTCTAAAGTGAATTGCATCTTGATTAAAGCTTTGTTTCGCCAGCTATTCATTTTTTTTCTGACTTATATTCATGACTGGATTTAATCAGCACGAGCATTGAAGTACAAAACCAACCCGTTGTTAGTACAAAAGTTGTTGCAAATTAAAAGACACTTAGGCAGGGTTAGGAACAGTTGTGCTCAAATCGGTCTGTGGATTCCATTATGCAATAATAGGTATATGCGTTTGACAAACTGGGCGTCAATGTACTACTAACTAATTGTGGAACATTAGGGTTTTTCTATTTTTACCAAAATAAGCAGCAGTAAGGATTTTAGATTGAATGGCTAGAGGAATTAGAGGGTCCGCTGAACCATAAAAGTTGTATCCAGATCAAAGTTTGGATTATTATAGGAATTTTGTAATTGATAATATTGAGTTTGTTCTAACAGTGCTGGAATAAGCGGTAATGCCAAGGAATTTTTTTTCCTTTCAGTCATATGTGATTTTAAGTAATCCGTTTGTCCGTGTGGAGTCTATCGTTTATTTAATACTGTTGGAAGAAAAGAAAATGAGCACCAGATTTTATAAAATATTTTATCCTAAGAAGTTTATCAATTTTTTTGGAGTATTAGTAATTAGTTAGCATTTAAGTTTTAAACGTAAAAATAACCACAGAAAACTTAATAGTAAAATATTTTATAATAAAAAATGCTGACTATAAAATAAATATCATTTTTATTATCTATATCTAAGAAGTTGTTGTGAAAGAAATTTAATCGTTAACAGTCTTCAATGAAGGCATTTGTTATCTAAAAAAGTGCGATTGTGATTAATGCAATTTGTAATTTATTAAGAACATGAAAACATATTTTTGATGCTGTCTAGATCATCGTTTGACAACAAATTAATAAAAATAGTTCCGTTTTTAATCTAGAATGTTTCAGCCACATTTCGGATACTATATCCTGGATTAAAATAGTGAGTCACAGAAACAGAAGACTTTACATGTCAGAAACGCGGTAACACATTTCATCTACTCTTAGCCCATGGATATAGGTTTAGAATTTTTTGCTAATTTGGCTAACCTCATCTAGTTTCAAACAATGTTATTGGAGTGCTCCTATTTGCCATGCTCTGGTTTCTATTTGATCTAAGTGGTGCGGCCGTTTTAATTCTGACTTGGAACGACAAGCTGTAAGAATCGAGGTTATGATAAATATTTTTATTACGTGTATTACGTCTTTTAGAATAACCCTCTTGGTGTAAAACCTATTGCATCGTCGACCATAATTAGTTTTTTATTACCAGATATAAAATAAATTGACTTGGACAGATCGACTTTGAGGGAAACTCAAACAAATAATTTTAACTGGCTTCAGAGTTGATCTTTTGGACGCCTGCTCTTCCAATCGCTATAGACATTTGTTCTTTAGTCGATCTTATAAAATTGAATGTTTACCTAATACCAACAAGACATAACAACTTTTATTGATATTATCGTCGAGAAGATAGCGGGAATAAGATGTAATTATATCCGTGGGGAATGTTCCTTGAAAAGATGTTAAGGTCCCATAATTCATCTGAAAAGACTTGTCCAGCGGCTTGGACAAAAGGATCTCAGCTCCCACCCCTCCCCCGGTCTTTCAATGGTCTCTTGTTCAAATCCTTCAAAAGCCTTCTATTACAGGTTATGGTCGCTTCTTTTATTCCCCTGTTTCATCTTTTCCCTTCTAGTCGCCGGGTTTTTCGGGATAATATTTGTAAAAAAAAAAAAAAAATATTGTTTAGTTCCACATTTCTTTCTGCTTTGGACACAATCGTATTATTGCCACAATCTTTCCAAACAGCCTTATTGTAAGATAGCTTCATTTCTTTAGTTATTTACGAAACTGGAAGTTATCCTCTTGGGACTTGGATCGGTATTGGAGAATATCTCTTTAATATAAGTTGCATCTTTATTTGATAATTATGTATATATAATAATTATTTTGATAAAAACCTCACATAGCCGTGCGCCCCTTTAACATTTTAAGGTTCATTATCCACTAAGAATTCATTATCCACTAATTCTTTGTTCGAGTTTCGATTTGGGGACTGGTTCATATAGCATATAGTTGAAATTTGTTTAACAGAGATTAATATAGGGAAAAAAGTAAACACTGATTTAACTGTATCGGCATCGAACGTTTGCCATTCGATCGCCTACTTTAATGTTTTAACCTATTTTAATGTTTAATATTTTTTTTTTTTTTTTTTTTTTTTAACGTCACTTTATGCCATCAAGGCTAATCGGACGATGCTTCAGTTGGAGTCCTGAATTTCGCCTATCCAGGTATAATTAGGATAGGGATCTTTAACGACTACCTGACATCGTACAGGCTCGGGACCTCAATTTTACGTCCGGCATGGCTAAATATTTTTTACTCCCATTGAAAAATCCTAGGGCCACCGTTTGGCACGAACCTGCGACCTTTAGCATTGTAGGTTACCAAGCCTACCACTATACCACAGGTGACCCAATCTGTTATAGTTTATCCCGTTGTAAACAATTTTTTAACCGTTTTTTTTTGTAAGGGAAGGTATTGCGATCCTGAAAAATTTCTATTTCCGTTTTTCAACGAAAATACAAGTTAATGCATAGCAGGTTATGCTAAAATATTTAAGGCTATTGTTGAAATTAGGATTTTTCTCCTTAGTTTAAATTATAATGATCCGAAAATTGCTGAAGACTTAGAAGTTTTGCAATAATTATAATGCTCGGTACCTTATGGAGAATTACAAAAATAAGTAAATAAATGTTGATAAAGCTAGTTTCTCTAAATTATGATAAAGCTAGTTTCTCTAAATTCCGTTCACAAAATTATCAAAACACGTCGGTTTCTACTCCAATTGGTTATTGACTCCAATTAAATTTTATTGGTAAGTGAAAGTTGTGTATTGCGCGCATCACTCCAATTTTTTATTTTTTATTTTTTACTTATTGAATGATGTAACCTAGATCCTAAAGACATTGATGAGATTAATCCTATACTAACTAATTTACGACATAAATCTTTTTAAAATCCTACATTATGCCACACCTGGGCAAAAAGTATTTTAATTTTTATTTTAAAATACTTTATTTTAAATAGCAAGTATTTAAAATAAATTCGAATAAAATGCATTTTAACCTCAAATCATTTAAAATACTTTTCGATAAAATTATTTTAAATGCAAAATAAAAAAATTATTTTGTATTTTAAATAAAAAAAATTAAAATGAAAATACAAAATACTTTTAAAACCTATTAGCTAGTGCATTGGAATTGATTAATAAATAATTTTTTTCAATATTGTAATTGATTAATAAATCGACAGTTTTTATTTAATTTCTTTTCGGTTTAATGTCTTTGCTTGGTTTAATGTATTTGATTCTCAGATCATCTTCGCTTTCATTTTGTTGAAATTATTAAATTAAACTTCTTTTTCTACAGATCCAATCTGATTCGGAACCTATTTAAACTAATTGGGTTACTGATTAGTCTATTCGCTACCCATACACCATCCAACGACATCCGTCCAATATATTTCGGAATTTCGGCAAATCTGCCCTAACGCAATCCTCCCACCTACTTTTCAGCCTTACTTCTCTCAGACGTTTTCCATTCGTCTGCCACTGTTTTGCAATTTCACATTCCAATTTTATTCATCTGCCTGCTATCACCTTACTTGCTCATCACTCATTGTTAACGTGCACGTTTTGGATTCTTAAAGAACAGCTGGAGGAATAATATTTTTGTAAACTCCAATTTTTAAATTTTATGGTTGAAGGCATGAGCTAAGTAATTTCGTTAATGGCTAGCATTTCTTACCTCTAATCTTGCCTGAATTTCCTCTTCAATTTCGAACGACCGTCAACCTCTCGGAAAAATAATGACAGATTCTAACTTTATTGAATGTATCAGTCGTACACATTATTACTAAGTTTACTAACTCTTTTGGCATTGTCTCCAAATTGGGATCCTGTTTATTCCTTCGTGTATGGCTCCAAATTAATTTTCGATTTTTTTACTTTCGAATAAACCGGTAAAAAGTCTATAATTAACCCCCACCCGCCCCATAAAAAACTTATTTATGGTAAACATTATGAGGAATCGGCCTTGTTATTTGACTTATGAACAATCCTTGTTTCATATTTCGTGACAATCGGATATGGCGGTAAAAAGTTAAAATTTAACCCTCCACCCCAAAATCTATGCTTAAAACCATTTATGTGAAATGAATTCATTAGACGTCTGTTTAGATAATCAAAACCCACTAATGTGACAAAATTTTTAAATCGGATGAAGCAGTACAAAGTTAATAATTGCGCCCCCCCCCCCACAAATTAACAACAAAAAAGAACAGCAACATCAAACTGAAATAAATGTACTTGCTCAATATATGGTGTGAGAGCTCTAGTGCAAAGGACTACACTATACTATTACGAAAATTGTTTAACTTCAAACAATTTAACCTACTTAAGATTTATTTTATTTTATTATTTAAAATACAAATGAAAATACTTTTTTTTTATTTTAGTATTTTAGAATTAAAATGAAAATACTTTTTTTTATTTGAGTATTTTAGAATTAAAATGAAAATAAACATGTGATTTATTTTATTTTAATTCTAAAATAATAAAATAAAAAAAAAGTATTTTCATTTGTATTTTAAATACTTTTATTTAAAATAATGCCCAGGTCTGCATTATGCGAGTATATGATTTCATCGGTCAACATAATATTTTTTTGGGGGGGTCTCTCCCTTCCTCGCCGTTTAGGATATACGGGGTTTCCCTGAGAGAGGATGGGAGATTAATGCGGAGCATTATTAAATTCTTCCAGGCTCCGGGTTTTGAAATTGCTATGTTTTGATTCTCAATCATACGATGGCTGGTTGTCCGTGGCAAAGCGTATTTTCTAACGCGTTTGCCAACTCGTGTATCCCACCACCAATATAATAAATTAATGAATTGTCCGATTACTGCTGCTTGAATAAATACTTAAGCGTTAAGATACCGTTATCCACATACATTCGCATTTCAATGGATCCCAAAATGGTTTACGGTTAGGTAACGCCGGGCATTCAGAATGACTGACAGTAACTGACACTACCCAGGCCAATCATTTACGGAATTGTACAGATGAATTTGGAAACTAGAGGCTTTTGTTCGAAACACGGGCTACATATTTTGGCAACAAGGGCTAATATTTTGACATATCAGACGTATGATGAACATTAGTTATAGATTATGATGACGATTAGATTACTTACCTTTAATAGGCCAATAGCTTTAAACAATACCATTATTCTGCTTTTATTTATCTGTATCTCGTACTTCTTTTAACTACTGGGCACCGTGTGATCTTTCTTTTGTTGGTGAAATCAGTATGTGGTGGGTAACCTATCGGATCTTAAAAGTGTGGTTGAATTGTATTCAATATATTATATGGTAATTATGGGCGATAAAATGTTATTGAAATAAATAAAATACAACAGTAAAGTCTGTACACGCTATCACTGTTTAAAATTTATGAGTGTTGGAGGTCAGAGGTTAGGTGTTCGTTTGAGGTAATTTACCAACGTGGTTGGGTATCATGTTCAAACACAAAGACTGTAAACTCAATCATTTTGTTCGTTAAAAGCTTTGAGTGGTCCCTTACTCAATATCATAAGGATTAATTTTTCCAATTAATTTCCATTCATTCAATTAATTTTCTGAGATTTTTATCCAAGATAATAAACCCTTTGAAAAATTTCTTCATAAATGAGAAATAATAAATCACTGGTGGAGAAGCAGTTAATGAAGTCCGTTATTCATTGAATAAATTTCATGAATGACTCGACCCTTGCTTGATAAATGTCGAAGGAATTGAATAAGTTTTCTCCCAGGTTCTCTGTATCCGAAATCGATTTCGTGTCCATTGGCTGATTTAAGAATACAGAAATATTCGCAGGACTAAAAATATAAAGTAACATTCAAGAAATACCAATTGATCTTGATTGGGGATTAAATTTAATTAGCAGACTGGAAAAATAACAAGCTATAAGTGTAAAACAAATTTCAAAAACTTCTGTTGTTTAAATGTTATGAAATTTTATTTTTAACAAAAATGGGGGTAGCTATGTTTGATCTGATTAAGATTGTGATAAATCTGTCAATTGTAATTTCCTGAGAGAGGAAAGTAAACATTTTTTTTTTCACAGTGATTGTGGGTAAACGTGCTAAAATACCGTAATACAATTTGGTCGAACTAATGCGATCGTTCGGCCATTTGTCGATTTCAAGATTTAAATACCTCTATTGGAGCATTTAATTTATTTTCGGCCTCGAATTAGACTAAATCATAAAACATACATCTATTTGAATTATTTGACAATATTGTTCCCAGTTAAAATTCCTCAAAAAACATTATATTTTTACTATTCCAATTTTGTAAAACAGTAAAAATTCACATCTTCCATTTTGATATAAAAATATTTTTCAATTTATTACAACATTCACAACGTTTCGAGGCTTTAATGCCTCATCTTCAGGTGTACGACAAATATTTGTTTACATAATAATTACAATTTGATAAAATTAATTTATGATTACCAATGATTATAAAATTGGTACCACATATAATTTAAAAACCATATATTGCATTATATATTCATTGTATACATTTGCTTTTTTTACCTCCTTACTAATCCCTATTAACAATATTTTAGTTAAACAAGACAAATCTCGTCAATAAATAAATTTATCAATTACACCTCTCTCCTAGGCCACCTCTAGGCTTATGGCTGTTCCTACTTAATCTTGGTTATGCTATTTCAATTATTATTATTATTTTATTTTCACTGTTTTACGAAATTGGATTATTACAGATCATGTCTTCCACTAAGTTATAAAATATCAAATCATATTTTTAATTTGTTTTTGGATTTTTTTTTCTTCACTTAATAAAGAAATGCCTGAAAAAAAATTATATAAGTTTATTTCACTTACTCATTTCATTCTCGATGTATGACCCTGTAGCGAATAAACTATTTTATTTAAATTAAAGTGAAGAAAGAATCCATTTAAAAATTAATATTAAATCCCTAGAGTGATTGGATTTATGATTCTTTTTTTTCTCACTAATAAAGAAAAACTCATGCTCAATAATGAAACAGGAATTATTCGATTAACTTTATTTGGTCATGAGTTATAGATTTTTGGCAGATGAATCACAAAATTTTCCCGCTGTGCGTCGAAGTAAGCCTAAAAGTCTACAAAGCCTGATACTTTTTATTCTATATGTTTTTAATGTAAAGTTAGTATGAAAATAATAAACATACTTCAAAATTAAAAAATCCAATATTATAATCGTGTTGAAAAAATAAATCTGGTTACGGGTCTTAACAATTATCACACACACAGAGAAGGTTAATTAAAGATACGATGCTTCAGGTTCGATAACCACTATCGAAACATCATTTTAGACATGACATTTATTTTTTGCATATTTTCCTTCTGTTAGGTATTATTTGTTGTCTGCTACATGGTAACACAAAACATATATATTTATTTAGTTATACAAATAATAAAGTTAGAGAGGCAGAAATAGCTTACATTAGAGCGTAGCATAAATCGCAATAACCTATTTGATAAATTAACTATTAATCTTAGACGCTTACTGCTAATTACATAGAATATTACAAAATTAATTCATAACGCCTATTTGTCTGTTTATGTAGGGTACAGGCTATAACAGTATTGTCATTTAGTGGCATTTCTCGGCGTCCAATGCAAATGCAATGTGTACAGATTACCATTAAGAAGGCGAATATTCATGAGTTATGCGTATATCCTCTATTTAGCGAGAGGTATTTACTTCGTTGAATTAACATTTTGTCATTTACCCACAATCAAATGGCTTAGAAATTTATTATTTGATTTATTATTTAATGATTATTATTTTAGAAAACACGTTTCCTCTGGTAATATGATTTTTTATTTTAAATTTAGATTACATTCAATTATCAAGGATTGTTTTTTCTCAGTATAAGACGGTTACTAAATTGAATAAAAGTTATTAAAAATGCTATCAATGATTATTAAAAGTATCGAATAGAAAAGTACAAGTATGTGCCAGATTTAGAACGTTTCGATAAATAGCTCTTACCAATATTCACATTAGAGGCTTCGAGAATTTAACTTAAATTATAATTTTTTTATTTTTCTTTATCGCTTTTATGATTTTAAATCTTGTAGCAAGGTTATTAAAAGTAAATAAGGTAATAAGGGTTATTAAAATTCACAAGCAGTAATATTTTAATGAAGTATGATCTAGTTTATGCATTGTTAAATCAGCACGAAAATGACCATTTTCAAAAATTCGTAGCTACCGATGTACTCAAATATACAGGTTGAAATTTCTCACAGTTGATTTATGTTGCATGCAAGCATAACATATAAAAGAATGAGATTTTTATCAACTAGCCCGCCAGAGATATTGGAGCCTAAAGTTAACAAATAATTAAAATAAGTGAAGTTTAAAAATTCATAAAAAAATATGGTAAAGAATATACGGGTTAAGAGTACTTTTAATGAAAGCTACTTAGTAAGGTTTATTATCATGCCAAACATCAGCTTTGGCGTACATGCCCTTATACCCAAAAGTTACCCTCAAAAAAGGTGTTTTGAGAATTTAAAGCATTTTTTTTAATAGCACTTTTCAAGTATTGGACTTCAAAATATTCAAATAATAAAGAGAACACGAAATATAGAACAGACCTTAAGGAAAACTGTTGTGTTTGAATTATTAGTCTATGACCTACCATTCTTGAGAAAATGATTTTTTCTTCATTGTTAAATAAGCACGAAAATGACTATTTTCAAAAATTCGTAGCTACCAATGTACTCAAATATACAGGTTGAACTTTCTTGCAGTAGATTTATGTTGCATGTAAGCATAACATGTAAAAAAAATAGATTTTTATTAACTGGCCCACCAGAGATATTAGAGCCTAAAGTTAACATAAAATGAAAAAATCTGAACTTTAAAAATTCATAAAAAAATTAGAGAAAGAATATACGGGTTAAGAGTACTTTTAATGAAAGCTAATTAGTTAGGTTTATTATCATGCCAAAAATCAGCTGTGACGTACATGCCCTTATACCCAAAACTTACCCTCAAAAACGGTGTTTTGAGAATTTAAAGCAGTTGTTTTCAATAGCTCTTTTCATGTATTGGACTGCAAAATATTCAAATAATAAAGAGCACACGAAATATAGAACAGACTTTAAGGAAAACAATTGTGTTTGAATTATTAGTCTATGACTTACCAGTCTTGAGAAAATGAGTTTTCTGTGAGAGCTTAAAAACTTAAAAATCGGCCTGAAAGTTGAAACAAAAATGGCTGCCATTTTGAAACGGTTGATCCGAAATTTTTTTAAAAAATTGATTTGAACTACTGATTCCATACCTAATTGGTGGTAAAATTATAATTTTTTTCTAAAATGATCGAGCTACCACTTTGGTCCACTTGATATGGAATGACCCATAATGCTTTAAAATATAGTAAATTAATAAGAATTTATTTAATTTGTTGTTTTTGGTTCTCAAAATTTCTAGGGGCTGCTCTCCCCCCCACAGGGGACGCACATGCTTTGAGAATGCAATAGCGTTCATTAGGTGCATCAAATTTGATCATGATTTTATTTTCCATTGTGAGACTTCGCATTTTTTTGTCCAGTGAAGTAGTTGAATGGGATGAATGAACAAAATACGAACCATTTCAGGCTTATTTTCGATGAAACCACCTATTGTTTATGTTTCTAAAAAAATCTGAAATTTAATTTTTAGGATCTAGTTTCATTGCATTTTTTCAACCAGCATTCGCCAGCTAAAATATATTTTATAATAGTTTATATAATTTTGGGTTTTATTCTTAATCGATAAATTTATCTCGTTTTAAAATTTACATCTCTATACATATCATATATTTAAATATATAGTTTTCTTCTAGTGAACAAGTATACCTTCACCTCCAGTTTTCTTATAAACGGTTGGGTTTCGGAGTTAAAATATGCTACTTCGCAGCTTCCTAAAATATATTAGACATATTTTTCATATTATGATCGACCTCGTCAAAATTTAAACCTTCCCATTTTTTCTTGTTTTTTATTTTCTTTATTTCAAGTCCTATTAAGGATTTGCAGTTCGAAATTACGATTCCTCATGTTTCTGTGTAATGCTCTTTTATATTTTATCTCATTCATCAAAGATCCCTTAAGATAGCCCTAAAGTGATATGTACGTCCGTATTATAGCATATACCAAATTAATACTACAGATTTCGATCAGAAACAAAGCATGTACATGGCGAAACGACCTATGGGAATCTTTTTTTTTTTTCTTTTTTTGACCTGCCGAAATCGCCAACCACAAGAAAAAGTAGAAAAGACGCCTTGCTACTGAAAAAGGGGGGAAGCGGAGAACTACGCGTCTTTTTGTTGAGGTCGTAAAATTATTTATGAGAGTCCTCCCTATTGGAGGCGCCCTACACGGCCTCTTATATTTCCCCTTTTCCCGGCTTTACGTGAGAAAAACTACTTTGTCCCGGACATATACAGCGTACCTATCCAGGAGGATGAAGACATCCTGTCGTCTGCACGAAATGGCAGGTAGGGAAAACAGTCTCTCTTTGGGGAAGGAAAATCTCGTAGGGCTTTTGTTACTTATCTTATGTTTTCCAGGAATATACCACGTTTTCGAGAACGCCCATTTAAATTGTATATACATATATAAAAGTTTATTGTTTTAATATTTTAGGAATTTTATATTTTATTAAAACATCTCAGGTCATTAAAAAGATAAAAAATAAAATAAAATACGTTATTATATAGCTATTATTTTGCAGAAATGGCGAATCTGACCAAGATAAAGTAGAAAATAAAGGTCTGCCGAAAATAAGGAGTCATCCGTAACCATCCTGATTGAATTTCAGAGGTAAAGTGCGCCAGGAGTGGGGCAACACAGGAGGGAAATTTCCCCGTCTCCACCAGTTATCACTGCGTTAATATGGGTGCTTGCGGGTTGGTCCTACACTATTAGTTCTACAGCAATGTAGTACTTGCATTTTTTTTTTTTTTTTTTTTCTGTAGGCCTAGAATATATAAAGTTGTACAGTTTGTTTATTTTCGCTAATCACAGAATTCACATTTCCGACACATGAATTTCTCTTTGTATATAAAATGTATATAATAGGAATAATTTATCATAAAATCTTTGTTAAAAGGTGTTATGCGGAGACCATTCAACTTGTTGATACTTTTAAGAAAGGGGCTATATCGATAGCTAAGAATAAACTGTAACTGGTATCTAGCTAAATAGTTGATTTGTGGAGTTAATTGTACTCTTCTAAAATTAAATAGTTATTCCTAATCATCTATATCTAGTGTAAAACTATCAATACATAGTCTCCGCTTTCGATAGTATCGGACATAGAACTATCGATACTATTGATAGTCTGAGATGATGACCGAGAGGGGGGGGGGGGGGGGGATAGAATATTAGAATTTCTTTATTTGGAAAGATAGGACCTATAATGCACATTTCTATTTGCTCTTTTTTCTTTCTTCTTTTATCAGGGAATGAGATGAACATTTCTGTAAATACAGGACTGGCTCCATTATACCTTCAAATAATTACAAGCTAAGTCGTAATCGCAAAGAATAAAAACTTCATCAAAAGGTCAAAGAAACTCTATTTAGAGGAAAGCTATGCCAACCCTCTTCAAGTAACCATGAAACCAAGATTACCGGTTGTCGAAATAGTTGATTTGACATGACAAAATTCGGGAAGCAATCCTCGAATTTTTCAGGGTTTTTGGAAAAGAGACATTTGTGTGATATTTGTCTAGATATCTAGAACTTCAAAAAATGTTCCCAGGTAGTTAATTTAGAGAAGTTAAAAATATTTCGTTACTAAAACTGTGATCATGTGCCGTTAACGAAGGAATTATCGAGTCAAAGGACTGGTAGGCAATCAGTTGTTTTGTTTGTATATTATTCCATTAAGTTGGAAGGCTTTTATGAGGAAACCATTTCATTTTTCAGTCTTATATTTTTTGTGTGGTTAATATTTTTTTTTTTTTTTTTTGGAGTAGAAACGAATTTTTTGTTATTTACATCACTTTCTTTATCTAATTTATGGTCATTTACACACCCTTAACTCACCATTACGTATAAACACCCTTGGATTTACATACCCTTAAATATAAACATATACTTATGTGTGTGTGTGTGTGTGTGTGTGTGTGTGTGTGTGTGTGTGTGTGTACATTCATACATATGGGTATTTGTACAATTTCTTTGTGTTTAAAGTGAAGGACTTTCTGACATTTAGAAGAAGGTTATTTAACTTAACTCTTGTTGTAGTCAAACTTTTTAATAGCCAGTCAAATCTACTTTTAAAGTCCTTTAAGTCTTAAGCATAAAATACATCCTTACTTCTTCACTTATTAAATTTTATACTGATTAAAATGAAACGATATAAGAAGTTTTTGCTATCCTTGCGAGAGGCACTTCCAAGGTTCGAATATGATAGAACACTTCTATAGTCAATTCTTGGGTAAAGCATTATTTTTCCCGATGGATGGTTTACTTACTTCTTAATGGGATTGGTTATATTCTTGTTCGAATTTTGTTGTTTTGTTTTCCTTATTTATTCTTCATCCTTATCCTATAATTGTTTCAGATACTTAAAAAAATATATATTGTTATTGAGATTATAAATACCTCTTATATTTTTTAACTTATATGATATATACATTTTTTTTAGTTAACTTGTTGTTTTGGACAATATTCGATATTCGGGTTTCTATAAATACCTCCAATAATGCGAATTACTTACTTAGGGGGTATGAAGAAATTTTATCATTGTTAATGCGCCTCTCGTTATAGTTAGAATATTTTGTCCTAGTTAGCAAACTTTTTATTAGGATGAAATACCTATTCAAAGAATAAATTCAATATTGTCAACTAGGTACTGAATGCAAGTAAGTCGAATACGACAGTAAAATTTTCAATCACTTCCTTTAAGGAAATATAAAAATATTTAGTGCAAATGAAGACTCAACTCAAAGGTTTTACAGCTCTCCTAGATCTGTAAGAAATTCACTTCTCTCGACGATTTCCACATTCGTTTCCTTTTCCTATAAAAGGTTTTACCACTGGTTTATTTTCTACTGGTTATGAAGATATAGAATATTTTTTACATATATTTCTTCTTCTCTAAAATCCCGAACGAATTCTAAAAATCTTAAATTAAGGTATACAGATAAAACCAATTCTGGTATAAGGCTGTGAGACTTGCTAAATAATTAGTCCACTAGAAATTTTTTTTAAAGATTTGAGAGAATAGTTATCCGAACGATAATCGGAGCAAACTGGTGTCAGAGTACCAATGAATGGAAGAGAATTTTTGACAGAAACTGTTCTGTCAAAACAGCCTCATATGGACCAATGATATAAAGTCAAGGAGATTAAGATGGTTAAGACATGTAAGATGAAGCTATTCGTGAGAAGGCCTGTTTGTTGGCTTCTCTCTCTGCTAGTAAAATCTATCATTTTTAAATAAATTAAAAATTAGCAAATATAGCAGTATGTTATATAAAGTAATTATGTAAAGCATTTTAGAGTTTTATCAAATTGTATAAGATAGATTCCATTGTAGAATATATTTGAGGATTTTAATAATTTTAATATTTATATTTATTTAATGATGCTAGAAGGTTGCCATTAAAATGAATAATTAGTGGTGGAACTTACTTGATTTTATTATTTTTTAACTTTTTAATTTAATATTTTTTTTAATCTTCCCCCGCTTCATCAATCACTATGGATTATCCCCTTATTTGCAAATAGCGATCTCTCATCCAACTCTATTTTAATCTGTTCGTATTTTCAAACTTACCCGATCAAACTATATCTTTTTAATTATTGAAAGTAATTTTTTAAATTATAATTTTTTTTTTTAAATAATCTGAATTTTAGAAAACGGTTCCTTGAAGACCCAACAGTACAAATGTTAACTCCAAAAGATTGGTTATGAATTTTTATTAAGATTTAAATCATGAGCTTTCGTTATCCTTGATTGTGTAAAGGGGTTAATGAACTGTTCTAAATGTGCTATATTTGGGAAAAGTTAAGGAAGACTTGAAAGTTGATTTTAGAAGTTTATAGTTGAGCATTTCGTAAAAGGGAACCCAACAATCTCTAATGATGTCGGTGTTTGTTTGTTCGGGAAAGCGGAAAACCTTTGTATAATGGATAGGGGCTTAGGCTCTTTTTGTGGAATCGTTTGCCCATCTGTGGGCAACTCCGTGAAATTTACAGAACTCCCAAGAATATCCCAAAAATTCTTCTCACTAGAAACCTGTGGTGAATTATGTCAGCCTCCTTAAATCGTTACTTAAATAATAATTTTTCTATTATTAAAAAAAAAAAATAGTTTGATATAATAGGTAGTAAAATTTCCATCATAATACCTATTGTCCATATCAAGATATGTATATTTCAAGATTAAACTTTTGGTTTAAAGGCTTCTAACTTTACTACTGACAATTATTATAGGTGTATAAAAGAATTACGGCTTTAATTTAAATATATTATTTGAGTTCTACCAATCTTTCTCTGCATGACTGCATTTTTTTTTTTAATTATTTTTATTTTACCTTGACTCAATCAAATAAACACTTCAGTAAACAAATATATATCTAATATTACTTTAGTTACAACATTTTTTTCTAGAGAAAAAAATTGCAGTAGGTACATCCGGAATATAAGAAGTTTAGCCTTTTTTTTGTTTTTTTTGTGCTTTTTTAGAACCGGTGATTGATTAGGTGTCAAAACTTTTTAGCCCTAGGACCAACACCCCAACGCTTCCACTAAATCCCTAACCTAAAACATAAAAATATTCGATATCATCTAGGAACGCAGTAGCATTTTAAAAATCTTATTTAACCTTTAAATGAAGCAGAGCTTTCTTTCTTTTTTTTTTTTTTTTTCTCAAAGTACCGGAACAGTATAAAAATGTATAACCGTCTAATTTTATGAGAACCGTTACCCGAAGAGAAATTCAAAAGATTCAATATGAAATTGGCTCATTAATTTCTACTAAAATTGCAATAGAAAATAAGGAAATAACGGTTAATTATACATGATTGTTCAAGAAGGTAGATGGTAAATTGTTCAGCGCTCTTACGGAATGAAGCCAAACTTGTTATGTATGCGGACCATCTCCAAAATCGATGAAAACTATACTAGCAGTGTTATTCCAAAAAAATATTATATTTTATTTTTACTTTCACTTTCCTATATATGAAATATATATCGCAATACCTTCCGATCGTGAAAAATTTCGACTTCGGATTTTTAACGGATATACAGGTTTTGGTGTCCCCTGAGTCCAAATAACCAAGCCCCACGAAATGGTCTGTGTGTGTGAACAGACTAACTCAAAAACTATAAACCATACAAACCTGAAATTGGGTATTTGGTTTATGTACATGCCCGTGATGTGACAGCAAAAATTTCATCAAAATCGGTAAAACGGAAGGGGTACTTTGGGTAATTTTATCTAAAACGGGTCTAACGATTTTGATAAAACTGAGTATTTGATGTATTTATATGCCCGAGATATGACTGCAAAAGTTTCATCAATCGGAGGGGGCACTTTATTTCCCATTTTTACGTTTTTTTCTATTTTCTCAAAAATAGCTTAAACGATTTTGATTAAACCGTCATATTTAATGAGAATCAAGTGTTCTTTAATATCAGGTAAGCTTTATCATTATTAAAATGTTCTGAAGGAGCATAAATGCGGAAGAGGCCGTTTTTTTCCCCTATAAAGTACCTTTGTTTTTGTTTATATGGTGAAATTATCTGTCTCTCGTTTCGCCTAAAAATAAGAAATGGCTAAATATGATATATGAAAAAATCAAGTAAAAATATACTGGAGAAAAAAAGAAAAATATTCCGTCAACTAATAACACGTTGAGCTCACCCATGCGCACTACGCCTTTATTGGCAGTCCATTGCTTTATAATTAACCCTTAGGCCGAAACATCGGTCTGAGAGGCCGCTACGTCATTAAAAAGTGGTGGGGAGGGGGCTGTGCACGGGGTAGGTGCCTCAGACCTTCAGTACCTGCTTTGCCATCGTTCTGGACGTGACAGGTATGTTCGTTTTGTTTACATCGTTTCCTGGCTTTTAACCATACTACCAATCCTAAAAACATGCCGGCCTCACCGGCCCCGTGTTTCCCTTAACCGTGTGAACTCGAAGGGGCCTGAGGGACCGGTGTTTCCATTAACATTATTTTCTCATGTTATGATTTTCGATCTAATCTTTAATGCTTCTTTCAGGCTTTAAACATGGATCACCGAAAAGTAGTAAATGTGAATGATCCTCATTTCGCTGAAACGGTGAGAAATTGGTTATTTGAAGAAGATGAAGAACCTCCTGTGATACCACCATTGGTGGATTTATCAGATCAAGAAGATGGAGATGAAGTTAACGTTCATTCTCGTTCATTCACCTATCAAAATAATGAAGATCGTGACTACGATCCTAGTAGTTCAGACAGCGAAGACGTTGCAGGGGGTGAGAATGATGAAGGTGATGAGAGAAATTCTATTATTTGTGAGCAAGAAGAAGCATATTATTTGGGAAAGAACGGATTTAAGTGGTATAAAGAGGAGCCAAGAAGAAATGTCCGTACACCAGCAAGGAATATAATAATTTCAGGACTGCCTGGATTAAAAGGTCGTTCAAAAGAATTAGGGAATATCTGCAAGCCTGTGGATGTTTGGCGACTGCTCTTTGATTCCCCTCTAATTCAAACTATTGTACGCCATACGAATGAAAAATTAGATGCAGTACGCCAAGTGATGGGAGAAAACACAGGAAAAAGTAATTATAGGCCAACGGATGAAGTCGAAATAGAAGCCCTTCTAGGGGTATACCTCCTTTCTTCTATCTACAAATCTTCGTCAGAGGACATGAGAACATTGTTTGCAACAGGAGCAATGGGTCGCCCTATTTTTCGGGCATTTATGTCCGGTAAACGATTTGAAATTTTAAATTATTGTCTTAGATTCGACAATAAAATTACTCGGGCAGAACGTATAAAAACTAATAGAGCTGCGGCTATATCGGATTTATTCAAGACTTTTGTTGAAAATTGCCAAGCTGTATTCGTCCCAAGTGAATACTGTACAGTTGACGAAATGCTCATTGCATTCAGAGGACGATGCCCTTTTAAAATTTATATGCCAAAAAAACCTGCGAAATACGGGATAAAGATAATGGCATTAACAGATGCAAAATGTTCCTATTTCTTGAATGGCTACATATATTCTGGGAAAGGATCCGATGGAAACATGCTAAGCGAGAATGACAAAAAGAAACCTGCCTCAATACAAGCTGTCCTGAATTTAACCCAAAATATAGCCGGTTCACGGAGGAACGTGACAGGAGATAATTGGTTCTCGTCTATTCCTTTAGTGAAAGATTTACAAGCTAGAGGACTGACCTACGTTGGTACTTTACGTTCAAACAAACCGGAGCTTCCGGTAGAGTTTAGGAGCCCGAAAAACAGACCCATCAGAAGCGTTCTTTATGGATTTAATAATGGCATTACTCTTATGTCTGAAGTGCCTAAAAAAAATAAAGTGGTTAATATAATATCAACAATGCACAATGATAAAGGGGAATCAGAAAATGGAAGGCCAGAAATAGTTAACTTTTACAACAAAACTAAAGGAGGAGTTGATCATTTGGATTACAAACTCTCAAAATATTCATCCAATAGAAGAACTCCTCGATGGCCAATGGCAATTTTTACGCAATGGTGGATATTTCGGGAATCAATTCTCATTTGTTACACATGTGTTTTATAAAAAACAAGCAAATGAAGCGTTCAGATTATGTTTACCAGCTAGCAATTGAATTGGGAGAAGCTCATTTACAAAGAAGACGTAAAATACACAACATGCCAGAAAGCATCAAACAAATAATAGGGGAATGTCTCATTGATTGCGAGACCCCTGGATGCAGTTCGAGCCATAACACGAGAAGCAGAGATAATGAAGGCAATCGACACTCTTCATCCAGACAAGAAGTAATAAATGACAAAATTGATAGGAAAACATGCACAACCTGTCCATATATTTTAAAACGTAAAACAACTTATTGTTGTATATTTTACAGACGTGCTATCTGCTTATCAGATTGTTCAAAAAAAATTTGTCTTCAATGCATAAGGGAAAAACAATAAAGACATTTTTATGAGTTGACAAAAATGTCTTTATTGTTTTGATAAAACAATAAATATAATGTCTTATATTATATATATTTTATATATTATAATATAATATATAATATAATATAATATTCAATATTGTCTTATTGTATATAATATACTACAATAATGCCTTTATTGTTTTGATAATACAGTCTACATTTTTACAGTTTGATAAAAACAGATTACGTCTTTGCAAAATTGCCTCTTTAAGTTGTTTTTCTTTTTGTGCTACAAATAACAAATTTTAATTTTTAACTGATGTATTTTAGTAAATTGTGATTAAAAATTTTAAATGCTAATGCTGTTCCAATTTTTTATTACCTTTAAAAATCTACACTACGTTATTTACCAGGTTAGGTGGTTCAATAGTTACTATTTTTTATATTTTATTTACTTTTATTAATATTCTACAACAAATAACAAAAAAATCTAGAAAGAAACGAAGAAAAAAAAAAATAGGGGTCTGGGAGACCGATGTTTCCGATTGCTGAGTATTCTCTGATGTTTCGGCCTAAGGGTTAAAGATTTTCTGGCGACCTATAGTACTATGCTTGCATTGCCGAATATAGCAAGTAAAAATTTTTATTTAATAATAAATAAAATTAGTGTACTTACATCGCACCCGATTTTTTCATTAAATAAAATTTTCCTAAATAATTATATTTGATTTAATAATATATAATAATATTTTATTTTATTTTTATAAATCCTTTGTCAAAAACATTTTTTTTTACTTTTATTTATTAATTCAAGTTTAAATTTAATCCTTGAGAAAAATCAAAATGAGATAAGTCGCTTCCAGAATTATTATTATTATTATTATTTATTGTAATTTGTTTTTGGGGAGAACCCCATACAAATAGAGTTGGTCACTACTAATACCATACTAATAGTAAGAAAAAAAAAATAAATAAAAATACACATACCTACTACGACAAACTAATAATAAGGAGAAAAAACAAAAAACAAACATATTTAACAATGAAAAAATATCTCACTATAAATGGACAATAGATATAAATAAATACAAAAAATGTCAACATATTTTAGAATCTATACAGGTGTTTACAATACTATTTACATCAGTGTTTATAACATTGTTTACACTATTTATTTACATCTACTAGTTTTATGTAAACGATAGTAAAAGTGTTTCTTTCATCCTTTTTTTTTCTTTTTTTTTTTTTTTTTTTTTTTTTTTTTTTTTTATAATAGCGAAAATAAATAGAAAATTCTCTCCTTATGCTGATTATGTAACTAATAATTGTTTAAATTAAAATAATAATATAAGTATATTGTAAAATATATTAAAGTGTAGATATATGTATACTTAAATACTGTTAATGAGAAAACGTCAATATTGTAGCGAAATGAATTAATGAAAATGAAACGTATCTTATCCCTCAAGTATGAATTGCCTCAGTTTCATAGAATAGATAATAAAAAAATACAAATTCCGGATTTGTTCTGCGCTATTTACTTTCAAAATTGCAGGTAATTCTACTACGGATTTGTTTTGAACGCCTGGTAAATATTTACGTCTTATATCTGCATACATGGGGCATCCTACTAGCAGGTGGTATAAATCCTCGTTTTGCTTCCTATTGCATATAGAGCACTGTTCTAATGTGTTAATTACATAAGTATTATCTTTTAGGGAAAGCTTAATGATATATTTGCCGGAAAGTCTTAACTGCGCTATTATTTTGATCATTCTGAATGGCAGATTTAAATTTAGGTAACTTTGTATTTCGTCAGTTGGGTCATAAATGTTCAGATAATAAGGATTATATTTAGAAGATAGTAGTTGCAGTTTATCTTTTTGCTTGAGATAATTTTTAAAATTATATAGTACCGGGGATATTTTACTTTTGAATAATGTTGCATTAAATTCATTAAGTATGTGTGCTTGATTTATTTCGTTAAGCCACTGCTTGATTTGACATAACCAGTTAAATTTTATAATGTCCTTCTTTTGAGACATTTCGTGGAGTTTTAAATAACATTCTTTGGGGAATCTGTTGTTTTTCATCAATAATAATTTATAAATCCATTTTAAACAATATTTTAACACATAACATTTACTATTGGTTATGTTAAACTCTAATCTTATCATCCAAGCTGGTGTGGTTTTGCAAAGGGAGTTAAGATTTTTATAAAAGTTTAAGTTGGCTTTTTCTATCCTATCAGAATATCTTAACCCCCAAATTTGTACACCATAGTATAAACTGCTGGTATTAATGGCTTCATTTAATCTAATTCTAGCTTGCCAATTTCTTATCTTAGCTTTACTGCATATGCTTAAAACTGCTCCAGTTGATATTCTGTTTTTTGTTTCTGCCATTTGAGCTGCTTTTAGAAAAGTTCCGGAACTGGATATTGTTATACCTAAATATGTATACGATTTAACGATTTCTATTTCTGATTCGTTATACTTAATTTTTGGAATTAATTTGTTTTTACCTCGGTCCAGAATTATTTCCACATATATTCGCCATCCGACACGATTCTTCTCACTGTGCCTCTCTCCTGGGTCCCAGCCTTGAAGAGGCTAAATAGTAAAGTAAAACCCATCACAGAAACTACTCGAACATATAGTTCATCAGACAGTGAAGTGAACAACAAATGTGCCGGTACCTTCCTAAGATTGAAGTCAATGAACTGATTTGTTAACTCATTTTGAAATGACATTGAAACTGATTTGTTACTCATAATGTTAGATTTTGACAGTAAGTGTCTATATGAAGTTTCCAGTATTAAAAAAATGTAAAAGTTGTAGCCACTGCTTGTGTCATAGTAATGTGTTGCTTGTTTCTTACAATCGACTATTTAAAATTTCCTGAAACGATACTAATTCTGGTATTTTTCAAAAAACTTATCCTAACTTTCTCATGAATGATGCAGATAAAACCGTATTGATTAATGTCAGTGTAGAAAGAAAATAAAAACAAAATTATAATTTGAATAATTGTTCGATAATAAAAGATTGGCAATTATTCGCTCTTAATATTTCTTCTTGTAAGGGTGTTTTAAATGAAGCTTACATATTTATTTATTTTTGTGTACATCCTTGATTTAACACCCGATTGGACTTGTCGGGTCGTATTTACTCTCTTTTAATGAGTTGGGGTGAAATTGTTATTTGAGCCATTTTTTTTTTTTTTTTTTTTTTTTTTTTTACCACTCGTCTCATTTTGTTGATCTTAACATAAGGATTTGAATTCTGTGATCTGAAGCGTCAGTTAATAATTTTCAATTCTGTCGTCCCAATGACTAAGTGGTTAAAACAAATGTTCTTCCTTTTCGGGGAAATTTTACAGTTTGAACAGTCTTAAAAAAATCAGGTTTTCATTATGAAGCGTTGAAAGTTTGTTAAAAATACCAAAATAGTGGTTACTGATTATTGTCATTAAACCAACTGAAAGATTTTATCAGTAACGAGATATCACAGTTGAATAATTGTTCACCGACAGATTGACGCAAATTATATTTACAAAATTTCAAATGAATGCCTGACTTTAAAACTTATTCCTTGCAAATAAACTGTATCCATGCTTCTTTTTAGTCAGTTAACCCATTTAGGGCCAACGACTTAACCATTCATTCACTGCGGTAACCGAATTAATCCCTTTGAATTTGTATGAACTGTCAAGTACATGAGAATATATTTCGATTCCTGTACAACCTTTCACATCTGTTGGATGAAAAATAAAAAAGAATAACAAAGAGGAAACCTTGTAAATTGTCACATAAATGTGTAATTAAAATTTTTAAATGAACCTATAATTTTATCACAATGAAAATGAATAAAAATTCAAATAAAAAGTATCTAACTAAAAGTGGCAACTGTTATTGAATTGAGTAAGCTAATATAATTAATATTTTTTTCTCGGACAGTTACACTCCAGCATTTCTATATCTAGCATTCTGGACTAAACGGTAGTATACATAAAAGTATTTTATCGGACTTCTCTGAATAATTCAACATTAGGTTAGGAAAGATGTGGAGCGTAAAGTTCATTTTCAAGGGACCATTAAAAACCAGCCATCAATGCCAGATTAATGCTTTTTAATGCATTTCAAACCCATAACTTTTTTCTATTTTTTTTTTTTTTTTTTTTTGTAGATCTAAATCACTAAGTAGGAGCAATCATCAGGAAATATTATTTTTTCAATTTCATCTATTTAACTGACAACGTTTCGGCCTCTATCTGCCTAATTACCATTCTTATAAAGCAGCAATGTTATGTACTACTGCTTCGTTCAAGTTTTAAAAAGGGGGTTTCACCCTTTTATGTTAATGCCGTAAACTTTTTTAAAACAACTCAACTTGACGAGTCCAAAATCTAACTTCTCCAAACATTCATTTGCTACTGTGTTTGAAGAAAATGGATGTTTGTAAAATAAAAACACATAAAAAAATATAACCGAATAATCACCATACCTATCATAATAATGAAAGCTCTTTCTGTCAAGAATCAATTTACATTTATATTACTATTTATTTATTCTCGTCATTGTTTAATTTTTTTTCTGATATTATTGTTTGGTCAGGTACATATTTCCTTTAGATTTCGAAAGTTTAGTTTGATTAAAAGTACCGCTACTGTTTTTTCGACAAAGGGTCAGGGACAAGTGTACCTCTGTACTCAATTTACTCAGACTCTCAAGCCCCCATAGCACGGGCCCCAAAATCCTAGTGGCTACCCATTTAATTTAATGGGCACGCAGGCCTTATCTAAACTGTTGATATCCAGTCGGGATCACATTGTGTCTCTAAGCACCCTTCCACCATTATTATTTTTTTCCGAGTTATTTCAGGTTCTACTCTTACCTATCCGTCTAAAACACTTATTACCTATATATGAAATATATAATAAGGGATGTATCCCGGTTTTCAAGGGAAATGCACGTTTTGGGGTCCCCTGAGTCCAAATAACCATGTCCCGTGAACAACCGTGTGTGTGAACAGACTAGCTCAAAAACTATAAACCGTACGAAACTGGGTATGAAATTAGGTATTTGGTGTCTAAATGTGCCCGGGATATAACAGCGAAAATTTCATCATAATTGGTCAAAGAATATAAAGAATATATAAAGAATTTTGTCTAATAAGTTTTACGTTTTTTTTTTCGATTTTCTCAAAAACGGCTCTAACGATTTTGATCAAACTGGGCATTTGATGAATGTATATGCTCGCGATGCGACAGCCAAAATTTCATTAAAATCTGTCAAACGGGGGAGGGGGAACTTTATTTAATAAATTTAGTCTCATTTTCATGTGTTTTTTTATTTCCTCAAAAACGACTGTAACGATTATGATCAAACTAGGTATTTGATGTATTTATATGCCCGCGATGTCATAGCTGAAATTTCTCTAAAATTGGTCAAACGGCGGGAGCACTTTATTTAATAAATTTCGTCTCATTTTTACGTTATTTTTCTCAAAAACGGCTGTAACGATTTTGATCAATCTGGGTATTTGATGTATTTAATATGCCCGCTATATGACAGCCACAATTTTATTCACCGTATCATGAAAATAAAAACTTTTATTTGACAATTTTAAATTTTATTTTACTTATAATAGATATTAAATATGTGATGCTTAAAAATTTTAAAGCATTTATTGTATGAAAAATATAGTATAAGATAATCTTTAATTAATTATATTTTAGTTCAGAAACTTCAATTCCATAAAAAATTTCTGAAGACAGTATTAAGTTATTTTAGAGGAATAGTATTGTATAATAGGAATCATTCTCGATTTCCAGAATTTTTGGCATAAGAGACAAACTTTAAAACGAGTCGTAAAACTTTTTTTACACAATAAAAAAATTTAGTGTACTTTAGAGAGCAAATACAAACAAAAATTGATAAGTAATAAATTTAAATTTAGTGAAAACAAGAAAAAATGATTGAAATTAAAGGGGATTAAGCCCTGGTGAGCTCTGAGAGCAAATGGAAATCAAACAAAATTATATATATATATAAGATCGCTTACCTCGAACTGCTGGACCGCACGAACACAACCTGAAATCAGAGTTACATGGCAGAAGGAAAAAGGGGTAAAGGGAAAAGGGATAAAATAGGACAACCCACATGGAGCCCTGATCCTGGCGATAGGCAGCTAGTCTCAAGCTGGAGGTGAAGAAAAAGGCGATATTTTTCATGAGATTATATGAAAACGCAGCGTGCATGAAAATGACGACACACACATATATTACGAATTCGTAGTTGGAGCACATTAATTTACTCAAGTACATAAAAATGACTGGTAAAGGGCCTATGACTACGAACGACATCCGTTCGTTCTGAATGACGAAACAGGAGTGCGGCTAAGGGCCCGGACGTGGATTAAGGGGTCAGAATCCACATAAATAATATAACGTAGTTTATTTAGCCTTTGAGTATCCCTTATAAACAAATTAATAATTTATAAAATTATTATAAATATTTATTACATATAGATGATTTATAAAAATGTATTATATAAATTTTATTGAAATTAATGAACAAAAATAAATAAATGAATGTGGAAAAATGTGTGACTTTGAGAAATCTAATCTAAATAAGTTGGTAAGTGAAAGTTATGTGTTGCGCCACCAGATTTTTTTTTTAATATTATATAAAGTGGTTGAGCTTTTTCTTAGTGTTTTAAAACACGGAATATCCTAACTTGCAATTAGTGTCACCATTACAATGTTCTATACCCAAGGTCGCTAAGCTCTTGGTTCCGGAAGGAACGTTAAATATCGATCCCAGGCCTGTGTTCTGGCAGTTACTCGTTAAAGATAAAGGAAGTTAAAGCGTCCCACGGCATCCTTCGATTAGCCAAAGGAGCATAAAGAGACGTAAAATAAATTCAAAACCAAAATAAAATAAATTTTAGTCGTTCTGATGCATGGACTTTCTAGTAAATGGATGGGAGTAAACATACCTTTCACACTTGTGTACAGCAGTATTATAAATCATCTTACCTGTAAAAGAATAAGAAAAAATAGATATTATTAAAGATGCAATATTGATAGGCACTTGTTATAAAATAGTGCATATAAGGAAGATCAATATAATTTAAATAAAAAATATAAAACCGATATTTGAAATTTTAAGTTCTTGAGAAGTAGGCTGGTTTTTTACTTTGAAAGGTGAATTCATTAATATTCTCAATGCTTTTGGAATAGGAAATTTAATTTTAAGAATGTTTTGACGTTTTGTCATAACCCGAGACTCAATATTTCCCGTAATATATTTAAGGAACATTATGGTGAAAATATTAATATTTAATTATAAGAGTAATCAGAGAACATAGCACACATACAAAAATATAGATTCATTTTATCCCAATATTACCATATACTTATTGTTATTAATGACTTATGTATATGCATTTAACTCATAAGGATTGGGAATGGAATTATCTACTAGATTCTAATAATTCAGGAATAAGGGAAAAATAAAAGAACGTGGACTTAAAGGATTTCGGTAAACCTAAAACTCCCAACTTTATAAAATATGTAAATTTTTTTGACTGTTTAACGTCCCTTTATGATCCTAAGGCTGATCGGACGGTGCTACAGTGGTAGTCCGAAATTTAGCCTATTCAGGTATATTAGGATTGGGGCCTTAAAGGATACCGACATCGTACTGGCTCGAGACCATTATTTTACTTCCTATCTGAATGGACGTAAAATAATCGATGAGCCACCTGGCGGGGTGCGAACCTGCGACCTTCAGAATTCTATGCTGTTATGATATGCCACTATACCACAGGTGAACCTCCGCAGCGTTTAGTATATCTAGTTTTGGAATACCGTATTTTTTCCATACCTTCTTATGTATTAATTATTTTCTTTTTTTTTCTATACGCTAGGTCTAATGAAAGGTGTCAAATAATTTTTTCTATAGTAGATAAGAATGCTTTGAACTGCATCCCCGAAAAGGACTTCATGAATATTGTATACTCTCAGAGTTGGGCATATTTATATTTATAAATACGAATATGAATTTATTTTTATCTTAATTTTAATGTGAATATGAATATAAATTTATTTATATCACAATATTTGTGAATATGAATATAAATAAATTCGTATTCACAAGTGTGAATATAAATAAATTCATATTCACAGGTGTGAATACGAATTTATTAATATATATAAATTTTTCTGTAAATAAAAAAAAATTCACAGGAAAAATTGTGAATATTCACAAAAAAATGTGAATATTTATATCTCAGCTGTGAATTCAGCCGTATTTACAAATAGAGATGTGAATATGGAAAAATTCACAAATTGAGATGTGAATTTCTACTAAATTCATAATTTCCCAATAAATATATAAAATTATTTTCAGATTTCTCCATATTGGTACACATTATTGAGTTAACCCTTTTTATGGAAATCACATCAGATATTACCTGATATCTATTACTAGGTTTTTTGGGGTGCTGATTATGAAAAAAATATCGATTTTGAGATTCCGCCGTCAGGTATCGATTTATTACAACCTACGCGATATAATTGATCTTGGTGTCGGCTATAGGGTTATCTGAGGTGCTGATTATGAAAATGATATTGATTTTGAGATTCCGCCGTCAGGTATCGATTTATTACAACTTACGCGATATAATCGACCTTGGTGTCTGCTATAGGGTTATCTGAGGTGCTGATTATGAAAATGATATCGATTTTGAGATTCCGATGTCAGGTATCGATTTATTACAACTTGCGCGATATAATCGATCTTGGTGTCGGCTATAGGGTTACCGGAGATGGTGAATATGAAAATGATATCGATTTTGAGATTCCGCCGTCAGGTATCGATTTATTACAACTTGCGCGATATAATCGATCTTGGTGTCGGCTATAGGGTTACCGGAGGTGGTGATTATGAAAATGATATCGATTTTAAGATTCCGCCGTCAGGTATTGATTTATTACAACTTGCGCAATATAATCGATCTTGGTGTCGGCTATAGGGTTACCCGAGGTGCTGATTACGGAAATGATATCGATTTTAAGATTCCGCCGTCGGGTATCGATTTATTACAAGCGTCGGCTATAGGGTTATCTAAGGAGCTGATTATGAATGAGGTTATTGATTTATTAAATTCTGTTGAAATCTGAATGTTATATAGATTTTAAGCTTCTGGCATAGGCATCGTATTATTGTTGTTATATTTGTAGTAATGTAGGTAGTATTTTGTTAATTTTGGTGTGTAGGGAAATATGTATTTATGAATTCATATTTATAAATTGAATATACTACATTATTGCAAGTACTGACACAATATCAATCACAATGTTACGATTCACAACATAATCTGGGAATTAGATCAGGATTAAAATGATCAGTGAATACTTCTAATTGTAAGTCTGTACAATTTTAGAAAATGAGTTGTTTGCATTTTAAGATGAATGAAAATCTAGTGATCAAAAATATATTTAATACATTTTTTATACATCAAACATTCTATAATAAAAAATAATAACAAACTAAAAGGAACAATAAACATACATATATATATACATTAAAAATAAATAATCATAATAATTTTAATTACTCTAAAATTACTTTAATAATATAAGTATTAATATTATGATAAGGTAAACCAAAAGTCGATTACTTTCTCAGCCTGGGGATTGATAAAAAATAATTTAAACATTTATTTTTTAAAAACGGGAAAGCCCGAACAATACAGAATTTTTAAGATTACAAAGCAAATATATATATAGCACAGCTTTTTAAAATAATTTATTAATCGTAATTTGCTTTTAGGACTACCCGCTTCTCAAATTTTTCGTCACTAAGACGATTTGATTTCGGAGCATTGGTCATAGTAGCATAACTAAAAAGTCTCTCCACATGAGCACTTGACGGCAGAGGAGTGTTATATTTTACAAATATGTGAAGAATCTGCGGATACTTCAGTAGCATTTCAACTTCTCTTGCTTCGTCCGCAAAATATTGCTCCATGATTCCCTTTGCCTTCAAATCCAGACTAGGGGTTGGGATAATTACATCATCCTCTTCACCGAAGTCGTAAAAATCGGTGAAATCTCAAAATCGATTTTTTTTCATAATCGGCACCCCAGATAACCCTGTAGCCGACACCAAGATCGATTATATCGCGTAGGTTGTAATAAATCGATAACTGACGGCGGAATCTCAAAATCGATATTTTTTTCATAATCAGCACCCCAAAAAACCTAGTAATCGATATCAGGTAATATCTGATGTGATTTCCATAAAAAGGGTTAACTCAATAATGTGTACCAATATGGAGAAATCTGAAAATAATTTTATATATTTATTGGGAAATTATGAATTTAGTAGAAATTCACATCTCAATTTGTGAATTTTTCCATATTCACATCTCTATTTGTAAATACGGCCGAATTCACAGCTGAGATATAAATATTCACATTTTTTTGTGAATATTCACAATTTTTCCTGTGAATTTTTTTTTATTTACAGAAAAATTTATATATATGAATAAATTCGTATTCACACCTGTGAATATGAATTTATTTATATTCACACTTGTAAATACGAATTTATTTATATTCATATTCACAAATATTGTGATATAAATAAATTTATATTCATATTCACATTAAAATTAAGATAAAAATAAATTCATATTCGTATTTATAAATATAAATATGCCCAACTCTGTATACTCTGCACTATTTACTATTCGCTTACATATAGATACTCGCTTTGCAATTCCTCACTAAACCAAAAGGCAATCCCTATTCGAGATAGACCCGCTGAGACTAGACACTGAACTAACAAACAGCATTACCCCCCTTCCCACCCCACTGAGGGATTCAACCGTTCCAACCCTATGCATATGTACGTGTAGAGCCATCTTGCTAGGGGTCAGCAATGCCCATCGCATTTTCCTTTATTTCTTACCTACGTTTCCTATCTGCAAATTTTATGCAGTTACAACTTACTTTTATTTTATTACTTTTTCGTAATGGTAACATAAACCACTGAAATGAGGAAGTGCTGGTTAGATTTTAGAAATCGTCTTACAAAAAAAAAAACACATGTATTTTTCTTGTGTTCACGATGATGTAATAATATGATGATAGGAGTACTTTGCATCAAAACCAAGGAGTGACATCGGTAAAAAAATCAATGCTGACAGAATGACGGACTTTACCTTTCAGATTAGTATTTAATAATTTTTAAAATATGTAATCTGTAATAAAGCTATATTAATGCACAAGGACTATTACTACTATTATAGCAAATTAGTAACAGGCTTGTCTGTTGTTTTGGTTTAAATATTAAATGTAGTGGTATTTTATAGTTAGGAACTATGCATTTTCAGAGAAATCCACTAGAAAAAACAACTGATTTAATTTGTATCAGTATCAAAATGTTTTATTAGTCACTACAAAGGTTCATAAAATTTGAAACTTTTCACTATTCTTCGTGCCTATTTGCGATAACGTGGTCTTTACGGGCTAGATTCTGTATTTTAGCTATGTTGTTTATATCTTGGCATACTCAAATATAATACTTTCCATGGCATATGTTAGATTAATTGTAAATGTTTCTGGATCCACACCCCAGCCTTTTTTACGACCTTTATATATTACTACAGATTTATTTATATTTTGTAACATTATTTATTATTTTGATTTTTTTCTTTATTTTCCTGATTTCGTTGAGGATTGGCGATATGGGAGGAAGGCTGAGCAAAAACTGTCCAGAACGTGCTAACTGATTCACGTACCCTATTTAGGAGGTCCAGTGGAAGCTGATGGCTTTTTCCTCCATCCCCGAAAGTTGGAGCGGGAAAAAAGACGTGACATTTACCTAAAGCACCGAGCTTCATTGCCAGAGCTCCTCCAGCCAACAGTTTCCTGGTTACCAACTTCGGTCCCCAACAAACAGCAGTCCCCTAATCACCAAACTAAATGGCCCCTAGACAGGGTCTTTCATAGCTATTAGTGTTAATTTCTAGCAGTAAAACCTCACTTTAATAGCGGAATTCATACATTTGGCCAACTCAAACTCCATTTAATGGAGTTAGAAGTGTTTTCAGCTCCTGACTTGTACCATTCTCTTATCTTTGAATAATTAAGGAAACTTACTCATTGTATCGTTTGCTAGTATACTCAGTTTATATTGAAAGAAAATAAGCAGTAATATATTGAATTAATCATTGGATTAATTAAGCGTTTGATATTATTATTATTATTACGAGGGAAAAAAATATGTACATGATCATTACAAGGTTTTTATAAAAAGCATATATTTCGGTAAACCATCCTCGTTACGGCGATCATATCACATTAAATTTGTTTGTCAAATATTTTATAACTAGGTGGACCCGTGCGAAGCACTTCGCACGAAGATTTGTATCAGATTGTACTTCTAGTTTAACATAACTATGAAATGAACTTTTTTGTTGCCATTTCATCCCCGCCTCCCCCCAACCACCCGGGCCTTAAGATGAAATTATTTTTCTACAGCAAGGAAGAACTTCATTTTCTGACGTTTTTCTCTACAAAACAGTTTCCTATAATCTTCCTGGAATATATGAAATCACTTGGAGGTCTTGGAAATTAATCTTTTTACATTCTGATTTTAACTACCCTACTTATTTTGTTTTTCAAAATCAGTTCATAAGATGTTTTTTACGGTTATCTTTCTGACAATGGAGGGGAAGGTAGTCTTTTTACATCAAATAGGTTTCTAACCACGGAGAGGCAACAAAACAATATGTAGCACCGTGAAGCTGAGGGGCCTAATCCATGCCTTTTCATAAAAACAATATGTTTTAGAGATTTAAAACGCCTGGCCCATATACGTGGAACCTGTATGGGTCATAAAGGCTGCATAGAACAATTCAAATGCATTTTTCTTATTTCGATACTTTAGTTTTCTGAAATTCCCGCTATAAAAAAAAATCTGGTGCGTGCGCGCAACATTACTTTCACTTACCAACTTCTTAAGATTAGAAATTAATGCGACTTCTCAAAGTTACACATTTTTTCAAATTCCACTCAGAACATTTTAATAATGATAAAGCTTAACTGATATTAAAGAACACCTAATTTTCATTAAACATGACGAATTTGATGAAAATCGTTAAAGCCGATTTTGAGTAAATAAAAAAAACACGTGAAAGTGATTCAAAATTTAATAAGTAAAGTCCCCCCTTCGGTTAATCAATTTTGATTAAATTTTTACAGTCATATCTCGGGCATAAAAATAGATCAAATACTCAGTTTAATCAAAATCGTTAGAGCCGTTTTTGAGAAAATCGAAAAAAAAACTTAAAAAGTTATTAAATAAAGTACCCCCTCCCTTTAAGCAATTTTGATGAAATTTTTGCTGTCACATCGTGGGCATATACATACACTAAATACCCAATTTCAGGTTCGCACGGATTATAGTTTTTGAGCTAGACTGTTCACACAATCACACACACACACACACACACACACACACACACACACACACACACACACACACACACACACACACACACACACACACACACACACACACACACACACACACACACACACACACACAAACACACACACGCACACGCACACACACACACACACACGCGCACGCACACACACACACACACAGGCACACAGACCATTTCGCGGGACTTGGTTAATTGGACTTAGGGGACCCCAAAACGTGTTTTTCCGTTGAAAACAGGAAGTCGAAATTTTTCACGATCGCAATACTTCCACTTACTATATATTTCATATATAGGTAAGTGAAAGTAATATAAATTGGTAAACCCAAAGTTGTTCCACCGTAATCTAATGAATCACCATTAATAGATTTTATAAATATTTTGGACTACAGTCATGGGCGGATCCAGACGATTGTAAAGGGGAGGCTGCAGGCCCACAGCCCTTCATTTGGATATGCCGATCAGCTTTTTCACCACAACTAAAATTCTATCTGTTCTGCACATTATTTGCTCTTTAACTTGCTACCTTACTTTAAGGAAAGTCAAATTCTACCTTTAAATGACGAAAGATTTTCCAAAGGGAGGGGCTCCAGCCCCCACAGCACCCTCCCCCAACCCGGATCCGCCAATGACTACTGGAGACTCCCGCTTATCCGTCCTCGTCGGAACGGATACATTGCCGATTAAGCGAGAGAGCCGGTTAATCCAGAAAAGCGTATAAATGAAAACAACAAAATATATTATTATAACTTCTATATTGCGATAAAACCCAAATACATCAATTTATTCAGTTTTCACTAAATCTTTTATTTATTTTTTCGTTTAAACGCGTCTTAATGTCATTTCGTCGGTCTTGTCAAAATATAGGAAGCTATTTCTTCTTAATTTTTTTAATGAAATGAATGGAGGATACGGATTTCGTTTCAAAATTAATTTAACGTCGAAGAGATTTGTTTTACTGGAATTCGGTCAAAAAATAAAAGACAAAAGCCTTTTTGCCTACATTTTAATTTATTTAAGATCTATCGGACCGCAACCTAATACAAATTTTAACAAAATTTTTGACCAGTGCTTGAGAATATGACAAAGTTATAACTGCTTTTAATGATTTTAAAAAGAATTTTTTATCTTTTACAGCGTCCGTCGGTTTATCCTAAGAGTCGGTTAATCAGGAACCGGTTAAGTGGGAGTATACTGTAATTGCTAATAGTGAGAGAGCAATTTTTCAACGCTACAATTAAGTCTAAATCAGACGAAACAACATTTATAGAACCTAAGCACGACAGGACCTAACATTTGCTGTTACGTAATACAATAACTAAACTGAGTCTTAATGCTCGTATCGCAATTTAGAAAACCCAATTTGATTCGTTTCGATCCGTTGAATCAGTACGTTTAGGTCGATATTTTATTTTGGACCAAAAAATGCACTGAGAATGCAATTCGCAAAAGCTCCGTGAAATTCTGAATCCAACGATACCACATTTGGGCACGGTAGGACCTTATGATCCATGAAAAACCGATTTTCACACTTTGTGAAATAATATATGTGGGATTAGGGATAACCTAAATCCATAACTACCTCGTTGGCTACATACCAGTCATGGATTTCATATTTAATATGACGATTTAGGATATCCCTATAGAAAAAAAATGTATTAAGTAACGAAGTAGTGCTACCCTACTAGATAGGATTGCTAAATACACAGTATACTGAATCAATCCTTAATAGACATAAAAATAAGTATATTTATCTTTTTATATACAAAGCAATTAATCTATTTACAAATAACGGTTTATTTTCCAGGTAATGATTTTTAATTTACAAAAAATCTAATTCTTATTAATATTAATAAATTAGGATTAAAATTTAAAAACAAATTTAATGCGACATATAATTTCCACAATGAGGCTGGTTCGCCGAATTATTTTTTGTATTGTAAAAACCTAGGTGGGACTTATTTATCACCTTTAAACCAAAATGACTACGAATCCGGGGTTATTTATAAAACCTATTATTTTTGTAATAATGTGATATTATCTTATGGAGCGAACGGTATATGATGGTTATAACACTTAAAATAATTTATGTTACGGATGTTTGTCCACCAAATAAATACAATTAAAAGTGAAACAAAAAACTTATAGTTTAGAATAGTTCTACACTTGTAGTTGGAACGAACATCTTTTGTGACTACGATGTTCGAGTACCATCTACTGGCCTAGATCCTTCCAGGCTGTTCTTCTTACGACTTTATATAAGGAGCGATGGACCGGAGAGTTAGTCTTGTTCTGAAGCTCAAGTCATATGGTTATTTTCGTGTTACTGTGCAATTACAAAGTAATAATTTTTGTTACCTGTTTGATTATGATATTTTTGTTTACATTGTAGATTAGTATTTTCGTTTAATAAAAATTTTTTGACGCACATGACTGATTCTCATTTAATTTGACCATTTAACTTTTTTAGAAATTGAATTTTGGGTTTAAAAAATTTCAACTTATGAATAAAATTTGATCTAAATATCATCAATAAGATGTTCAAGAAAACAAAGGTGAAAAAAGTTTGTCAGTTCGTTCAGTATTAGTATTTTTTTTTTTTTTTCAACTCAAAAATGAGTTTTGTGAGGAGCGTTTCTGTATTTTTATTTATTTATTTTTTGTAATGTTTTTTTCTATTCTCGCTCACTCTCTTCACTCCATATCACAGCGTAAAAATTCATTTGTAAGGCATCGAATCTTGTTTTCCTTTTGTTGTACAATAATTACTAGGTTGGCGTCTATTCCTACTCCTTTACATGCCAAGCTTAGTAGCCTATACTTTCTCGCTAGTTGACCTATGAATAAGTCGTTCTGTCAAGGCTTAGGCTTTTCGTCGGATATTTGCAGCTCATTGATCATCTCGTTGTGAAATATTCATGTTTTGCTCCATAGTTTTTACTCGGTTGAGTGTCAACGATTCACCCATAATTAATTCGTTCACTGCTTTACATGTAGGTCAAATTCAAAGACTGAGAAGTATTTTCACAAGTTGAGTAGACTGAATAGTTTTACAAGCTGCCAATTTGTTTATTTTCTTTCTCTTGGCCAACATCTCTTTTTATTAAGAATATATTTTGCATTATGTCGTTAGTCTATTTTTTCTTTTCTCTATTGCTCCTTTCTACAGCTTGTTAAAATGGCTATACAAAAGAAATGAATCGTGTAGGCATTAAAACATAACAATAACAACACTTCCCCACAATTATTTTTCCGTCACGAGTGTTACGTAACACTCGTAACATTTTCACGAAAAATCTCTATCCTTAGCTAAACCAAGTGTCGGACATATATGAGAGGATGACCTCGAATACATGTCCCTAACCAACATCTTTTGCACGAATAATTCACATTTTTAAATGAATGCTGATAGATACAATTAACGTAACACTCATGACCTACAATTTTTGTGGCATAGATGATTTTCCATAAGATATCAAATAACTGCCTAATAGATACTTTCTTCTCCAAGTTTGCACATCGACTGATAGCCGGTTTATCATCAAAGGTTATCATGGCCCTTCCCAACATTTTCATTGAACAGAGTTGCCCAGAATGCCGACAATACTCGTCATGAATTTTCCTACTGACCTCGGGGACAGATTAATTTTCATGTTTTCGAAGTATTAGAGGTAACTAAAAATTACAACGAAATAACTGATTGTTCTAATTTAATCAATTATCAGTGGGGACTGCAACACTCGAGACATTTTCAAACTTCGCATTGAGATATTTTGTTTTTTATGATGCCTAGGTTCATTTAAATGTTACCATCGGTTTGCTGTAACAGGAGACTATAAAACTTTATCCAAAAAAATTTTTGGATATAAAAAAAATATTTGAAAAACGAATGTTAGGTTCAGGGACACTAAATGGTCAATTCATATGAGAATCACCCACATACGTTTTACAATATTATTCATTTATTTACCGTTTTCGATGTTTCATACAAAGGAAGAATTGTTTGTGTCGTGACATTTTATTTCCTAAATTATTCTATCCCTTATCCTTCCATTGGTTGTGAGATTCCACACTCAGCACTTCACCTGTAATGTAGCGGGAACGGAGTACTATAAAACTCGTTATGAAAATTTGCATTTAGATCCTGGCACTTTCCCCACCTGAGAGGAGCTTATAAATTTCCAAGAGGAAACACTGTATAAAGTTCGGCATGGGAAACAAAATTAGGCTCGCATTCCCTTATCTGAATAAATAATTAACCGGTGAATGTTTGCCAACAGATAAGGCTGGCTAATATTTCGGTGCCAGTGGAAGTCTTCCATTGCTATAGGTGCCCTGGATTATACATTCATTGTGTGCCTCTCCAGATCCAGGTCTGCTGGAAGTTGGAATTAACCGCTCCAGTGCCATCGCCCTTTGTAAATGAATATCCAGCTTCCCAAAGTACTTCCGAATTACTTCGGGGCCGAAGCCGAAGCCGACCCTCGCACTGTTCTGGAATCCGATTTCACAAGATAATATTTTCATTAGGTCGGGCGATCCTGATTGAAACTAAACACAGGCTTAAGTTTATAAGTCTTATGGACGCGTGGGTTTATTTGATTTGATTGAATTCTTGTATGAAATATACAAATTTGTTTAAAGCTATTGATGCTAAACTTCGGGAGGAAAAGCTGGGTCACTCCATCAATGTTTCTTCTCTTAATTAATTAATCTCCATTCATATTTATTCCTCCTCTAGGCAGTCCCTGTAATTTGTATACTAAATATTAATGAAAATATCGTATATTTTCTTAAATGTCTTTGTCACCGAATCTCCAGATCATGTTTTTTTTTTTTACTTTTGTGTTCTTAATATCGAGGAGTGAAGGTAAGAAATTTGATTAAAATAATTAATTTTATTTAATAATTCGATTAAAATGTCAATTGATTAACGCTCTGTAAATTATGTATGAGGCGTGAAGGGGCTATATATGTATATATATATATATATATATATATATATATATATATATATACACATATATAAAATGTTTGGACCGTATGTATAACATTAAAAATAATAAAAAAAAGAATTTGAAAAACATTGGTATTGGTAGACCCGACATTAGGGATATCTTTTATCGGTCTGGCAATGAATTATCCACCAAAAATCTTTTTTTTTTTTTTTTATCATTCACCATTCCCAAAATTTACTGACATTAAAAAGATGCGGACGACATCACTATTAAATAGCATTCCCTTTGCTTTAGGTGGGTTCAAACAGCGCTTGTAAATCATTTAGTTCTCTTAATTTTGTTTAATTTCTTTAATACTAGATCGCTTACTCAGCCCAAAGTGATTTAATCCCGAACCAATCTCGTGTATAATGGAGGCTGATATTAACTTACATACCTGTTGATAGTACATATGTTTCACTTTAATATTGACCCAAACTGGTTTAATTTTGATGTAGTCAAAAAGTGTTGCATAATGAAAGATATTAATTTTAACTGAAGGCTTGTCACAATTTTGCAATACTTGAGTAAAGTGTTGCAAGGAGAGTCACGATTTAATTTAAATAGTTTAATCACCAGGAAGTGTGTTATCGCAAAAGTCTTAGTTGCCCCTTCTGATGTAGTTTGAAGCTATACAAAAAATATATATTATATATTTATATATTATATAGGGATTATGTTAGGTCTACACTTTCGATTGATTCATGTTATGAAAATAGTAAAGGAAAGAAATTCAAGAACTCGCGGTTATAGTAACGATTTTTATCAATAAAGAATAATTTACAGATATGGCATTTATTTGACATGAGTCATACAATTAGATTTACATAGTCATCAAACAATAATTATGTAAATCGTTTTAATTATTTATAAATCTACAAAGTTCCACGTATTTTTTTCAATTCTCTGAGCTCATTTTTTATTTTTTTGGTTAATATAATCCTAAAATTATAAAAAAAAAAATCTTTTCTTTGTACGTTTTCTGGTGTATTTCGTTTAGATTGCGATCGTTATTGTTTATTTGATGGTACTAGAAATAGGTTTATTTGTTGTACTATTGACATAAAAAAAAAAAAAAAAATCACTTAAACGACTGTCACTTTTGGTTTAATGATTTTATTTTTTTTTTAATTGAAACAGTCGGTGGTGAATGGTAATGTTTCGTTACCTTCTGTGCGATATATTATCCAAACGTCCGAGTACCGGAACGACTTAAGTTCAAGTCCTATTATAGTGAGGACTCTCCAGGACCCCTCAAGATGTAGCGGTATTTCGAGATCAAACCTTGACAGGATCCCTAATGAAATGCGAACCAATTTGAACATAAGGTTCACAATTTAGATCTGAACAAATGTATCATTCCATTTGCGTGCTTAATTACTAATCACAAATTTTGATTGATAACTATAAATACTAGGTAAATTGAATATTATTTGATTAGTAACCTTACCATTGGAGACACGTGAGCAGACACATGTCAATATAGATATATATACACCTATTAACAGAGATGGGTATTGATCGGTTCCTGGTCGAACACTCGAGTCAATCACAGACCCCACTCGGGAAGGCCCTAAGCTGGAGTGGGCTTGGTCGCCATTTTCGTCCCGTTTTGACAGATAATTTGAATTTCCAAGAGGGTAAGGCAATCTCCAATCCGCATTTTTCTCCTGATTTTCATATGGCCGGTTCCTTGCGAAAATGACCTAACTTTAAAGGATATCTAATTACTTTTGTATACAAGTTTTATATATCCTGTATATTCTTTTCTACTTTATAAGAATAATTTATACATTTATGCAAAAAACAAAAAAAACAAAGCAGTTTTCGATAACTAATGTTATAATTGAACTAATCCAACGTTATGTCTTGATTGATGTCTTTAAAGTGCTCATATAGAACGTTAAATCGTAATAGTCCGTATTACTTACTATTTTGTTATTTTATTTTCATTTTTGACACACTGAGAAAATTAGATCTCTTTAATGTTGTGTTGGGTAAACTAAACTTGGTTGTTCAGCAAAGTATTATATGTCTATACTATAAGAAAGTCCCTGGGGACATTCCCATTTCAGTATAATTACTGAGGCAGAACGGGTAACAGGTGGGTTAGAGCATGTTGAACAGTGTGTGAAATGTTTGGTGTCGGTCTTGTATGTAAGGTTTAACCTCTTTAATTTAACCTAAATGTAACTCAATATGCTCATTTCATGATAATAATTGCTACCTAAAATAATATTGCTAAAGTGGTAAAAAAACATTGTTTTTATTTTATAATTTTCACTCTACTTTTAATGTAGATTTATAAAAAAATGATTTTTAAATTACTAAATAAAGTCGGTCAAGAACAAATTGCGCTCGCGGCAAGAATCAGGCCAACTCGTACGGTACTGGACATGGCTATTAATCAACTTAATTTTTTTTTTTATGTTACTGGACATATTTTTTGCTAATTCGAAATGTTATTTATTTATTTAGACAATCAAATACCTCAGACGGACTCAGTACGCTACCTGGGACTTCTGTTCGACAGAAGGATGACTTGGGGCCCACACGTAAAAATGAAAAGATAGACTCTTAACAAACGACTGAAAACAATGTTCTCTCTTTTTTCTAAATCGCCATAAAATTAAAAATAGAACATAAACTGAACACATACACTTACTTACTTAAACCCATTTGGACATACGCCTCACAGATTTTCGGCTCAACAAAGAGGACGCACTTAAGAAAATTACAAACTTTTCAATCAAAAATTTTGAGACTAATAACGAACGCTCCCTGGTACGTAAATAATAAAACTTTACATACAGACTTACAACAACCTACTGTCGAACAACACATACGAACTCTTTATTCACGATTTTTTGTTAAATTACACGGACATAACAATACACTAATTAACGACATGGCCACGACTGATATGCCTGTAGCTAGGCGGCTAAAAAGAAGCTGGATGAGGGACCTGCTCACGTAAGGTATCAAGCCCGGAAAGAGGTGCTGCTGGGCACCTTCCTTTCATCATGCCTAAAATGCCCTAAGTTCAATAATTGTAAACAACACATTCGCTGATTGTCACGCTGGGTGACAGGTGTGAATCGAAGATTGAAGCAAAAAAAAAAAAAAAAAAAAAATTATTTATTTCATTATAATATTTAAATTTTATCGTAAAATTAAATAATGGTCAAAAAGATAATTTTCAACTCATATAAGCGATAATAATTGAAGCGTGAAAATGCATAAGGGTATAAGTGCCTTAGGAAATTTTTACAGACATGATGTGACTTAAACCCTCTAGGTTGAACTACGTTCAGTGCTTACACCCATGTCATCTTTCATACCTTTAGTGAACTCTTTTCTAACAACAAAACATTACTTATACGCATTTCTGATGAATGGCTTTCGCACATATAACAATTTGGTAAAAAAGAACTTTGTAGTATTTTTTTGGCACTTAGACCCTTATGGATGTAACGCTTCAATTGTTTATTTTAGGAGGAACATAAAATTTGTTTTTTTAACACGTTCAAGGCTGACCTAATGATAATAAGCCTCACCAAACACCATGAAAAAAAATCTTATAATGTTTTTAATACCATTATTATTTTCGATTACCTTGTCATTTTTTAAGTCATTGGCTGATAGTATAAGATCAGATATTAGAGAATATTTAGAATAAGATATTATATTTTATATGAATCGTTTTTTGAATAAATCGTCTAGATTTGTATGCTGTTTAGATGAAAGACATTTGCATTCGAAATATGAGGTTGTCTGGAATAGAGACTGTGTGGGTCAAAAACTAGAAGGTCTCATGTCGGAATTAGTATTCGGCGCGGGCTAAGAGGAGTGGAATATTTATCATTCATTCTAGTTTCTAACCATCAGACATTTTAAAATGTAATTTTTTTTCTCTTTAATCTTTGCAATTTCGGCCAAGAGATGAAACCTGCTACAGAGCCCGTGGAAGAGTGAAGCTTAGAAAGCAAACAACTACTTTTTTTTATTTTTTATATTGAATAAAATTCTAAAAATAAATTCAGCCAGTTTTCAATATTTATCCGGGAAACCATTTCCTTTATAAAGACGAAAATCTAGAAACCACTAGCGCATGTACCAGAGGACCCACCATGTTATCGAATTCCTCAGCATCGGTTATTTGGTAGAGGTTTAATATAGAAACCAGTCGGGTCGCCCAGCCGCTCTTATTTGTCCACTCTCGAGTGTTTTTGTTCCTTATGCAACTTGTACAAGAGGAAATTTTCTTACTCCTTATTTTTAAACGTTCCGATGGTCCGTCGCCGCCGATGATAGAAGAAATAAAGAAAGAAAAAATCACTTTGTTCTGGGATATTTAGTCGCCTAAGAATAAAATTGTTGACAATTTGTCAAGGCAGCATTTATTTGGCTGTACTATGTACAATTATTGAAATTAAAAACTAAAAATATACAGTTTAACAATAAATGAAAATAAGTCATAACTTCATATTTACGAATTTGGTAAAAAAAAAAAAAAAAAAAAAAAGAAGGAGTATCATTATTAAAATAAATAAATAATAAAACTGATGCATTTATTCAAACCTTAAAAACTAAATCAAAGTAATAATTTTTACATCTGCACGAAAGATTGATGTTCCAGGAGATGGAAAAACGTGTTTGAACGAGGCTAGGGAGGAAGCTTGACGAATGGATGATAATATTCATACGTGAACCTAAGGTGAGGGCACATTACTATTATTATTTAGTCTAATATTGAGACAATAATAATTTTTACCTCTCATGTATTAAATGTTAAAATACATATAAGGAATTCCAAAACTGGGTGGTTCGAACAACAAAGAATTTATCGAAACACGCGGTTCTAGGAGTGGACATGTGCAAGTCTGTCGATTGAGATCTTGTATTTAGCTGATGGATGGACGAACGTGGGGTAAGGAGGTCAAGAACGTATGTAGGTTTCTTTGCTCTTTGGAAGAGGAAGGAGCCGAGCAGGTACTGTCTTCGAAAATTAGGAAAAAGGAAACTTTGCTGGGAATAACATTGAGAGATGTGAGAGAGTGTCTCGGGAGACCAAGAATAAATCTCATGAAACGGTTCATCAATCTTTTAAGACTTATCTCGAGCTCACCAGACAGACCACCATACACCAGGCATCCATAATCAAAATATGTCAAATCAAAATCAAAATGATATACAACGATATGGTTATTTATTTAACATGTAGTATGATTGTAACACGTGTTTTTGCGCTACCATGGCGTCGAAGGTGGTCGTACCTGGCCGGTGACCTACACCGACCACCTCCATACCATGGAGGCAAAGAGGGAGAGGAAGGGGACAGAACCTGCTAACCAGCCTGACCCCAACAAACACTCAAGACCTGTACAGGTCGGCGCTTAGTGGTCTCAGTAACCACGACCACCACGTCCGCACCAGGCACCCCTAGGGGTCCTGGCACCACCCAACGACGACGCCCGGGAGAGCGTCATCCCCGTGGTACCATTTGGTATCACCGCCTTGATTCCCGAATGGATAGCGGGCCGGACAGGTGGTTGCTCACCAACCTGTCCTACGGATGCTCCTACTCAGGGCATGATGGGGGGGGGGGCAAAACAAATATGTAACAAATTATGTAACAAATAAACGTGTTACTTACATAAATGTTTGCATGGTTGAGTTTTTGGAACGAAGTTTGGAACCAAAACTTGCATTCATTTTTCACCACCAGAGACAATTGTTCAAGCGATTAAGGTTTTCATCCGAAGATCGATCTAAAAACTTGGTCATGTAAACAGGTATAATTGGTCTAATGTAATATTCCCTGACAATCACAAAGCGAAATAACGTTTGTTTACCAACTACGTTTCAAAAATATAACCATGCAAACAGACTTTCACAATAAGAAACCATGAACTGAAAGCGTTCGAAATCATTAAGTGTATGTATGCACTTATTATGGAGAATAATCATAAGAATAGTTATTGATAAACAAAATTCCAAGGATGCACTCATAGAGTCCGGGTAGGTGACAATCGCGAGCACTGGCTGAGCAAATGCGCTGATAATACTATTTTATGGTTCTTAGATTATTCATTTTAATCTAAAGTTCTTCTATTGTTCCAACAGTCATCATTGGGTCTTATAGAAAAAAAGAATACATTCAGATAAATAATTACATGCCATTGAATAAATAACTATCTGACTTATTACCAATTCAGTAAACATAAGTTTGTTATTTAACGAGATGGTTCAAAATCAAATTAAAATACTGGGTCCATCACATAACCCTATGTCATGAGATGTCAACTTCCATCCACAACCAGCAACTTCACCTTTAATGGAATGCTTAGCCATTAATTCAGTACTTTACCACATTATGAAACAAAATGAACAAAACTTCTTCGTATGTACGGTCTCAATAACGGATTATGCCAAACGGATCCTATACCTTAAAAGAAAATATGAAAAATTCTCCACAGGGAACTGTGGAAGAGAAGAGGTAATTATTATCAGAACAACAGATCTTCTGCTGAATTTTTATACTAAACAATTTTAAAGACCGAACAAAAAATTAGATACCAAATAATATAGAAATAGAAAACGTATTTAAAAATAAATGAAGATTGGGAATAATTATTAGCGCTTAAAAAAGAAATAGAGTCAACCAATGTTTTCATGTATTTTTCTTTACATATAATTGAAAAAAAGCAATTTTCAATAGCTGCCAATTTTTTATTCGCTAGTTCCATGTATAGTATTTTTTTTAATTCAATTAATATATATATATATATATATATATATATATATATATATATATATATATAATATATATATATATATATATATATATATATATATATATATAATATATATATATATATATATATATATATATATATATATATATAATATATATATATGTATTAATATATATATTAATTAATATATATATATATATATATATTAATTGAATTAAAAAAAAAATACTACACATGGAACTTAATACACATGGAAATTAATATATATATATATATATATATATATATATATATATATATATATATATATATATATATACAGCAGGAAATCTCGAAACGAAAAAATCGCTTTCCTAACTGTTTCCAAACATTTATAATCCATAAAACTGACAGGACTACTGCTAGACAGAATCACGTTTCTACGAAACCTGTATCTGAATTCTAAGATCCTCTTGATCTGAAAGAATTTTCAGGAGGTAGTTTGCCGACGAAATCAACTGGAAAACCTCTTCTCCATCTTAACAATGTCGGTCTGGAAAAGTGTATTAGCAGCCGAGTGGAAGTGACTTAAAAGGAGGAAAAAAACCGACTTATTGAGTTTGCTCGAGTTCATTCTACTCTACCATCTTTATTAAATGTATCTACCAACTGAAGGCAAACCCTCAACTTTCCCTTACGCTTTGAATTGTAATAATACTTATCTACTAAAGTAACAATGCTATATAATAAATATTTTTACATTATTAAATTATTATAAATCCAAAGGTGCATAGTTTTTTTTTTTTTTTTATGAATTAAATTAATCATCCAATTACATTTTTTATAGGTAAAATTATTAATACTTTAAATAAAATTAAAGGAAGCATAAATGATTTTCAGTTGGGGAGCTACCAATCTATATTATTTTTGAGAACATGCTTTCTCAACTATAACTGATTTATTGGAATCTATATCGTTTTAAATGTGTCTGTTTCAATGAACTTAGTCGATCTATACCTATTTGTTTACTACGAAATGTTTACCTAATGTAATACACTTATATGTTTTAGTGAATTTCAAATTTCTGACTGTCCTCCACATATTCAGAGTGTTCTAATAATCACTTATATGAATTTTTTTCAAAACATACAACTGTATTTACAATCATATATCAGGTAAATATGATCGAAAAAAAAAAATGACATAAAGACATGGACAAGCTTGTGGGGAAACTACCAATTGGTACTACTCATCTGATGTATCTGACTTAGAAGGTCCTGAGACCATATTTTTTTCAGACGCCTGGGAGGATTGTCAGAAATATAGGAATTATAAAAAAGTGGGTTGGAATTATAAAAAAGAATAGTATGTGAATCGAGAAAAATCAGTGAAATATAGGACAATAAGGTCGTTGAAAATCACTTTTGCTGTTTTTGTTGTTAAAATATTGATTTTTCTATTTATCAAAGTTGTACAGACCAAAATGATTCAGAGTTTATATAAAAGTTAATAAACTTTTTTTTTTTTTTTTTTTTTTTGCTTCATACTTTTATTTGCACCCGTCGCAGCTAAGGGACAATCAGGAAATGTGAGATAAACTGCTTTGATGTTGGCATTTTAGACATGAGGGAAGATAGTGCCCAGCAGTAACCATCCCGGACTTTTTTCAGGAGAGGAGGTCTCTCATTGTATTTAATTTTTAAATTTAAAGAATCCAAAATTATCGCCTTGCTGTTTTCATTGTATACACGTTTTGAACAATAATTATAATTACAAATTTTATTTAATATTTTAACGACGAAGTGTCATTCAATAATTTTTGTGCAACACCGGTCATTGGGTTGGCGTCGTATAATACCATCCATTGGTACTAATGGTACAACCCCAACCTATATAAAGAAACTGCTAGTAATTTTATATTGTGAAGAAGATCAACCGGAAGTCATATCTGAAAAGAGGAGAATTGATGAGGAGGGACGGCTCACAGTGGGCCAAATGCGGAAAAAAAACCAATATTTTTTCTTTGCCGTGTTTGATGGGCTTTTGTATTCAACATTAGTTGAGGCGAACATGTCTAGTTATCTTTTTTTTTCATTTATGCTTGTAATTCTGAGAGAATTCAGGAGTTTGACACTTTTACTTCACCTAAAAATGATATATACATATTTAAAAAAATGTTTTACAGTTGTTTTATATTTGTAGATAAGAAAATGGAAGTTACAACAAGTTTAGTTCATATATTACAGAAAATGAAAGAAATATTAGACAGCTCCCAATTAAGCAGTAGATGCCCAATAAAAACCATTAATTAAGCGAAAACCCGACACACTGAACAACTAGTTTGAAGCATAATTATAGAAAAGGCTTATCCCGCATTGATCTAGGAGTGGAATGTATCAACGAATATATTCCTCTAATCTCGTTTGTATTTATTTTGTTGGTCATTGTGTAGTGAATATGAAAATTTCATGAACTGATATTTTTTTTTTTTTCAATTTTCAATAAAATGGCATATCAATATATTATTCATTCGCTAATTGACGAAGAAAGTAACATTGACTTATTATATATAAAAGATTTTTTTTTTCGATCACTATCTCTACCCGTGCCGAAAATAGTCAGATTCCTCAGAAAAAGCAGAGAATTAGCTTGTGAATACGCACAATTCAAACACTAGAATATTTTTTTTATCTAACCACTAATAATTGTTGTGTGTTACATAAATGCATAGCGAAGGACAACTCCATTTCCGACAAAATGAAAAGTTAATGATATAATCCGGACCATTATATACAGCAGTGTGACTATGTAATATTCTAATTAAGATAATTTTCTAATATTGTTCAGTTAATCTTATGTCTTTTTATATTATACATGCTATTATGCGATTTATTTTCTTGGGCCATATAGTTTTTTGTACTGTTAGTTTAACATAGTAATATATTACTTATTGTAGTATAAACCAATTGGAGTATGAATGTTCAAAGATAGGTTACTTCCTAATTTTAACACGTTAGGTTCTTGCGGCGTATTTTAGGTGTATCCTCAATTGAACGGTATCGGTCCCCGGGGTCCGATGAGAATGCTTTGACGAAAGCGTTATCTTTTGATTAAAAGGGAATTAAATGAGCGTCTCAAGGGCATTATCTCTAGGTAAGGATTGGAACTAAAAATAATAGGAGCAGGGCAGGCCGATACAGGATTTACGCCATTCTTCATCGAAAATCGGACCTCGGAGTTCGATTCTAAAAAACAACAGAATTTCAGTTGTTAGCAACATTTTCTGCACTTAAATGAAATAATCTCATTAAAAATCGCGTAAATTGAGTGTTTGAAGAGTTCGGACTTTCGGACATTTTCATGTGAAAATCGGCTTTCAAGAGGGGAATGTAAGACATCGGACCCCGGGGACATGTTAAGTAATCATTGGAGTTAATATAATTTAAATCGATGTTGAAAGTGTATAAAAGTTGTGAACTGTTTGATGTCGAAATCAGTAAAAAAGAAAACTTTTTGATGTATATTGTAAAATTGACAGCCCATTAGGAGCTTAGCGTTTAGTATCGTTTAAGGAAGAGTTTTGGGGTTCAACTTAATCCCCTCCCTTCTAGCCTTTTACAAAGTTTAAGGCAAGTCAGTCACTCAAGTTTATTAAGTTTTTTATGTTATAAATTTATGAGTTTATAATCTCTCACCACTAACATACCTAAGTGAGAGTATTGCTCTGGGAGAGGCCGTGAAAGCAAAGCGCGCTTGATTCTTTCGACGTTTATGTTCTATATCCTCTACGTATAGAATATCAAACGTCTAATCTTATCTCTACTTTTATTATATTACTCTTATGTTATCTCTACGTTTAATCTTATATATCCTCTAGTGTAACGGTTGTTGCTAGAATCCCCATTGGTCAGACTGATAATCGAAATGGCGGACTCACAGAATAAATCTGAAACTTCCCACCCAATGCTAAGTATGGATTGTGATAGAAAAAACAATTATTCTTTTCGTGAAAAACTTCCTTAATTTATTTCCTCTTATCTGGCTTGAATGACATGAAAGTTGAGCTGATAAGTTGGCTATCAACACTCTGAACTAGTCACCATCAAAAAACTATGCTTTGTGTAAGTCAGAAAGAGAGAATCCTCCAGGATTTCAGGATAAAGCATCTCCGTTGCGTCTTTGCAATTTTTAAATAATTTTATTAGAAGAGAAAAAATTCGAACACGGTCGAGAATCGAACCCAGGTCCTCTTCATCTCCATTGAAGCGCTGTTACCACTGAGCTAACCGTTGGGGTCATTCCCAACTGTGTTCAAACATTTCCCTTCTGTGATCCCACCCACATTGCAGGGTAGGAACCGGAGGGCTGAACAATTGTCCAGACAACAGGATCTAATTGATATACAGTCACAATATTACATTATATGTTGATATTTAATCATTTTTTTAAAGAATTAAGTTATCAGTTTTAGATAATTTTATTAGAAGAGAAAGATTCTACCGAGGTCGGGAATCAAACCCAAACCCTCTAAATCTCCGCTCTTACCACTAAGCTAGCCCACTCTGGGTTCCCGGCCGTGTCAAATATTTATATTACTAGAATTAATTGTTTGGAAGGTTTAGAAATCCTTAATAGTTTCAAAATTACACGTTAAACTTTATCCTAACTTTTTTCCGACCTGATCAACATAAGACGGAGATTATAAGATTTCAACGTTGTTTCGTAAAACTAATTTAATTGTAGGAATATTTAAAACGAAAATAACTTTTGTATGAATACTGAAACACTACAGATACTTTCTTATTGAAGCTGAATTTTTGTGTATTTGTCTGATACCTCGATAAAAATGGACATCCAATCCCCATTAGTAAGTAATAAAAATAAACTTCTGAAACGTCATTTATAATTATTAAATTAAATTTAAAAAAAAAGCGAACATTGTACGGGAATAACCCTTAGGTACCTCAAGACCACAAAATTAATGCCCTACAGTTAAGAAGAGCAGTCGTCGGTAATGGCCTTAGCAGTCGAAGCGACGTAAAACAAGATCAAACAATAAAAAACAAAAAAAATATTAAATTCATAAACACCCTTTTTAGAAGTCATTCATTTGTTTAATAAAAATTTGTGAATATAAGTTATTAAAGTCATAGCATAAAGTTAGGATAATTTGATAATATAAATCACCTTTTCATTCAAAAAACAAATAATATTTAAAAAAGTGTTGTTTTTCTAGATATTAAATGTTCATTTAAATTTTTCTAAAATACAACCTGATATGACATATTAAGAAAAGTGAAAATTTAAACCGTTTCAATATCAACCGTTCCATATATTATTATTTTTTATTGCTTTGATTAGTAATTAATAAATAAAAACGAATTCAGCTCAAGTGGTATTGGTGTTGTGGCATAAACGAGTTGTGAATTTTTTATGACCGGCATAGTTTCACAACTTCATAAAGCTATAAAGTCCCCGCACAGTGTTCCACATCATTTAGTGCAAGAAAAATAAAAAGACTAATAACATTAAGGACAGTTTGACGGTAATAAAAAGAGAGCCTAACTTCCGTAAACAGAACATTATACGTGAACGGAAAATATAAAAACTTATAGAAAAAGTAGTAACCAACGTTTTTATGAATAATAAAAATGTGATAGTTGTTATGTTTGGAAAAACTTTTGGAAGTGTGAATTATGCAATAAGTGAAATCTTTAATATATTTTATTTTATGTTATTAACAAGGTTATTATTGTGTTATAAATTATCATATATTTAACTAAAGATAATTATTTAACTCTAACATTCTTTTTGAAATTTATCTAAATTTCCTCATTTACTCGAAGTTTTAAGTATTTGCTAAAATATCCTGCATTTATTACCTTCCGGATACCCCGTACCTTGTGTAAGTGATGTAACATGAGTTAAATGAATGTCTCGCTGATATTAGGACACTTACAGAAGGCATTACAATAACAGCACATGTACTAAACATACGTACGTGAGGCGGTAAAGCCTCCTGTCACGTTCTGAAATACCGTTTATATGGTACAGAAGTCTCTCGCAGAGACAGCGATGCAAATTGGCGTCTGTTCAGCGGATGGCTCTGCTTCGGGTCACCAGATCTTACCGGACAGTGTCTCACGAGGCGGTGCAGGTCTTGGCAGGAGGAATTCCTCTCGACCTCCTGCTAAGAGAAGATTGTTACAGATATCTTGTTAAAAGGCAAGGCTTGGCGGATCTACCGGAAAACATCCGAGTGAGAATAGCAGATGAACCCAGCAAATGGAAGAGGATCCTCCGGGAGGATACACTAGAGGAATGGAACCGACGGTGGACGACCTCTCAAAAGGGGGCTACCTTGAGAAAATACTTCCCCACTGTCGGATCACGATTAGAAGCAACTTGGATCCTCCCGGACTATTGGGTCTCACAGATTCTCACGGGGCATGGGCGTTTCCGAGCGAAGCTCGCAGACCACGGTATAAATATCAATCCCCTGTGCCCAAGTTGCGGAGTGCCGGAGACCGCCGAGCATATCGTACTTTCTTGTACCGCCTATGAGGCACTGAGGGCCAAGCTAATGAGGGAGACAGGACTCTACGCTATGACGGAGAGCGATCTACCTCAGCTCGTCACGGAGGACAGGTATCCTAATTTTAAGTCCTTCATCTACGGGTGGAAGGAAGTCCTTGGACCAGCCCACTTCACTCTGGGAAGAAGAGGAGTTGCACCTGGGAGGCCACCGGAATGAGACTCACTTTAAGAGAGGCTAAGGAAAAGAAGAAATGGACTATTGTTTCTATTGCAGCGGTGGGTTGTTAGGTATGCCTACCACCCCACAACTGCAAACGCCCGTATTGCCTTAAAGGCAGGGGAGGGTTGTTAAATAAATAAAAAATAATAAATACCGTTTATATCACATGTATATGCTAGGTACAATGGGGAAGGAATCAATTAAACACAAAGCTAATTTGATCTTATAACAACAAAACCATGTACGATTATTTAATAACAGATTTACAGACATGCAAAAAGGATGAATAAATATCATCCCAAAAAATATTTCTAAAGATTTAAACGGATTGTCTATAGAGTAAATTTTAAAATAGTTTTAGAAATATATATCAAAAGGAGGGATTTTACGTGTTTTAAATATGCTTAATTATTTTATATGATTTTATAATATTTAAAAGTCCAGTGTAGTATATTCTGATTAGCCATAATAGAATAAGTTTAATAAAAAACTTAATCGTTCTGACGTCTAGAGGGGTATTACATACCTCTTTCACTAGTTCACAGCATTGTTATAATCACTTACCTGAAAAAGATAAAAAAATGTGTTGATTATTAAAAATGAAGTATTGATACATCTTATAAAACATTGCACATGAAGCAGATCGATATAATATAAAAATAAATATTATAATAACGTTGTTAGGATTACCTGATCCTTCAGTAGTAGGTCATTTTTAGTATAGATTATATATTATAGAGTTTAGAATTATAGTAATACTGTCTCAATGGTCCTTAATGGTATTACAGTTAGTTAGATAAGGATATTTTGGAGCGTCTATCAAGATAATAATCTCAAAGCTTTGTAAATTTGTTTTTCTATTCAGTATGATGTGGGTGTTATGCATGTTAACATTCTGTTCGGTAAAAGTAAAGAAATTTAAAGTTTTGAAGAATAGTGAATTTTTTTCCAATTCGAATACATTTTAAATAATCATAACATCGACGTAAGATAAAACACTTGATTCTCTGCTATTAATTCAATTTTTACTTTCACTTAACTATTTTATTTTGCGTACCATGTTCTATCGTTATAATAGCTTCTTTCAGAACTCTGTTTTAATTCAAGTTTAGTGGGGGGACACCTGTATGTGTGTAGTGGTTAGCATAGCAGCCTACAATACTAAATATAGCGGGTTCGCGTCCCGCGGTGGCCTTAGGATGTTTTAAACGATGTAAAATATCCTTGGCAATGTCGTCCCTCGGATTGGACTTAAATGGAGATCCTGAAAAGATCTCTATCCTAATTATACTTGGATAGGCAAAATTTAGCACTTCCAATCGTCCGATTAGCCTTAGTGGCTTAAAGGGAGATTAAAGAAACAAAAAATTAATGCTTAATAGAATTTTCAGTTGTATTTTTTTTATAAGGATACAGACCATACTTGTGATTGCGCATAGGTGTTCACGTTACATCTTTTGGTTATTTTGCTTTTTTTAGTAACTTTTTTCATTTTTTTGTTCGGAAAGGTAACAGTAAAAGTATAAATGTTCGTTAGAACCTACAGTCAATTAATTCTCGGGTTAGTTTCCACATGTTTGTAGCTTGTGTCAGAAGGTACCTAACGGGGAGGCCGAAAATGAAACTGTATGTAAAGCACTTTGTGGGACGCCTGGAAATTAAAGACCAATAAATATAAAACAAACAGAGCCCTGACCGCTTACCAAACTTCAATCAGCCGTTCTAATTTAGCACCCCTTTGTGATGTGTCCGCGCTCCGTGTTATCAAAGAGCTTTCTGCTCGCCTTTTGGGACGACTGACCGGATAACAGTGAATATTGCGAAGTTGTATTTCCTGCTTCTGAATCACCTGTTTGATGGTATTCTGAAAATGATATGAACTTATTTTTGCCCAAGCCTGTAAGAAAAGCCTCGACTTCTTCTGCATACTGACGCAGTACGGATTCTGTCCCTAATGCCTTATGCCTAATGCCTAATAAAGGATCTATACAACTATTTATTTACATTTTAATCTAATGGGTAAAGCTATAACCAATATTGCTTTTATTTTATAAAATCCACACTCGCCCATTATTGAAAAAGGGACAATAAAATCTAAACAAGATGTTTAAATTGATGGTTTCTATAACGACAGATTCCTCATATTTATTTATTTAATGCTGAAAGTGCTTTGATTTCCACGAACGGATCATACATTCCCTGATTGAAATAAAATTTAAAAAAAAGTTTAGGTAAAAAATAAATATATATTTTTTCGATGAGTAAATCGAAAAATGTGATACACGTGCCAATGATGTAATATCTAGTTTTATATGAAGAGCACTCTACAACATTCATATAGTGGAAGATATATTTATAACCATAGCAACTGATATGACAGGTTTTAAATTATTTTTTCTCAATATACCTTCGGTTATGACGGAGCTTTAACCCAACATAGATTTATTTATAAATAAGTAGGTATCTTTTATTACTTACGTATTAGAAAAAAAGAGTAGTAATAATACTTAAGTTAACACAATGCATACTCCATCGATAAATTCAGTAAGTCGAATTATTTTATATTACCGACAATAATTGTTATTATTTTGTTAATACTTATATATAAAATTTACTTTATCCTTTATTTTAAAATCCAAAATAGTTTATCTATGTCAAACAATAAAATTAATGAAATATCAAAATGAATTTGAGAAATAATTATGAAATCACTTATGATATTTTAATTTAAATAAATTGCATTTATTAATAAAATTTGTTTCATAATAAGGAAAATATAATATGTTTATTCATTTTTAGTGTATAACACTTTGTCAATGTACATTACAGTTCGCTTTAATATTCTTTAATTTTGTAAAAGCTTTAAGGAAAGAAAGAATTTCAGGAAAGAGAACTAAATTAAGTTAAAGGGTGTAAATACAATGAATTATTAATACCTAATTAAAATTATTATTTGCTAAATCATTGTTCCTATCTAATTGGGAATATTATGTCACGATTATTATCATATTGATTTCAATTATTACGTCTACATTCATGTTGTATGGAAATTACATTAAAATATCTTACAATTTTTAATTAATACTTATAAATTAAATTTAAATATCTTAATGATGTAAAGCGGTACATACGTAGGGCAATCTATAGGGTTGATTGGATATTAATCATTACATTATTATTCATTTATAAAAACTATTTCATTGAATATTTATGATTACTAGCAAGTTAAGTAGCGTTAAGTTAAATTTATTGTGATTAATAATTTTAAATTGAAACAATACTTAGTTGTGATATGTTTATATTTGGAAAATGTTTTTTTTTGTCCCTAATACCAAGCAGCGTTTTAGGCAGCACTGGTGAAGTCGTGAAACTAAACAAGAAAGATCAATAAAATGAAATAATATCGTGCAAAAAGTTTTATTGTTACTCCCATTTTTCCCCCCTACAATTAAACAAAAATACTACTATAAGCTACTCAAATATTAAAATGTTTTATGGGAAGGGCATTCACTAAATTCCTACTAATCTAATCAACTAATGAACTACCTTTGAACAAAAGTGGGTGCCGATTCTGTTACTACCTGTGTGGGTTGTGTTTTATTCAGTAGTAGACACAGCGAGTAAATCTGGCTTTGGTACCCTGTGGTTAGAATGGCTTTGAAACCTGTAGGTTAAGCCATTGCTGGAATTGAAATATACAAGAGAGGGGGTTGAACAAATCGCGTCAAAACCAATAAAAGTAATTTGGACAGCTTGTTTTTTTTGTTCTTTTTTGGCCACAAAAGCAGAAGAGAGGAATTAAATTAATTTGTATGTAATTATTTACAAGATCGTTCTCAATTCTTTATATTCTCTTTCACGTTGTAATTAACTGCAAATTAATAAAAAAAAACATGCTGAGTACCAATAAAATACAAAGCAGCTAGAATCTAGTTTGTGATGAATGAAATAATTCACATATGAATAAATTAAAATGTACCTACAACAGTTTTCGTTGACCCTTAGCTAAAAGATAGTGAACCTCCCAAATAAAACTATTTAAAGAGAAGCCGATAGGAATGCTGTGAGAGAAGGCGAAGTAAGTGATGCTCAAAATGTTATCGATAGGAGACTGAATAAAATTTACTGTGATCGATATTTTCGTAACTTTAGATTTAAATAAAAAGATATTAATTTCCTTTTTGGAGGAAATTACAATATCGCCGTCGCACAATGGGACGAATCGCCAATCTAGGGGGAAATAATTCTGGAAGCGACTTATTTCATGTTAATGCTTGTAGAAAATTGCATTTAAGCATGAATTAATAAATAAAAGTCAAAACAGTGGTTTTTGGCAATGGTTTCATAAAAAAAAAAAAAAAAAAAAAAAAAAAAAAAAAAAAAAAACCGATATAAAATTATTTAGAAAATTGTAAATAATGGAGCAATTCAATTTATATTTATTTATTCAATTTTCAATTATTCAAAAAGACAAAACATATAATCCATGAAATAACGTAAAATACATTTTTAAACAATTAAGTATATATTAAATTCTAATATCGAAATGTAAAACAAATTGTTTCTGAATATGATGTATCTGAATCCAGGTTAGATTCTTCTTCAGAATCCAACATCAACCTACTGTTATCGACATCTGTAGGTATTAGCAAGGAAAGTACATCTTTTGGTAATGCGTTTCTGGATTTTCATCATTATTTTCAATCACATTATTTTCATTCCCCACCCGTGTAATTTTAATGGCACAAATGAATATGTTACCAAAGACTCATCATCATCATTTGTGTCCTCAAATCTTTGTTTATACCTGCTATGTCCGGAGCTGCCATCTCCTCCCCATTTGCTTATTAAGTGATATTTCATAGCACTATTTTCCTCAAAAGTTTCAATCTGTGAAAGTATCAGTCTTTTAACAGTCAAATCTAATAAAATTTGTAGTTTAATATCAACACGAGTTTCTGAAATACTTAAAGAAGTGTCGTTGGGGTAGCAATTTACTTTAGCCATGGCTATTTTATAATATGAGGGGTAAATATTATGGCCTAAACCTATCGCTCTTTCACGAGTATTATTATAGGTTTTTTTTAGACATTTTCGAATTAATGAAAAATGCTGAAGGTTCTTATATTCTGTGAAAATATCTGTCTACATGTCTAAGTCGTTATAGATTTTTAGTTATCGCATTTTTACTAACAATAATTAAATAAGCAGTAGTTTAAAGTAAGTAGCTTACTAAGTTGACTACTGGAAATAAAGAAGTACAGTACAATACATATAAACTTACTTGCCGAATCGTCTTCCATACCGTGGTATAAATTTTTTTCCAAAAACAATATGAAATTCGCTGATCTATGTTGCCTCTTTATCAATAATATGTTCAAATTAACTGACTTATTGTGACGAATGTGGCGTGTTTATTCTTTTGTTATTCCGTTGGTATTTGTTTTAAGGGATTAATGGTTTGTAAATACCTAAGGTATACTATTGTTTTCATGCTTTATTTCTTTCTCATTCCTAGAAAGGGAAAAATCTGGCTATTTGCTTTTAATTGTTGTACTTATGGTCAACGAATCTCGTTTTTTTATAGCTTCGGAGATTTCCGTAATGTATTCCAATGAAACTGGTTTACTATATATCTATAAATTTCATTAGCACCTCCGTATTGCCTCGAAATATTAAAAATGTAGGCTCTCAACAATGAGAGATTTATACCTTTAAAAAAAGCGTACTCCTTTATTAGCAGGTATTATTAATTCATAATGAACACTTTATTTCTATATATTTTGGACTATATTCTGTATAAATATCTCGGTGTAGATCGGTGTAGATTTTTAGTAACCCCTTTTTTTTATATAAAAAAAATATAGCTTATCGACTATTGAAAAGAAAGGAGGTACTCTGTACTATATCCACATTAAAAGAACCAAGAACTTATATAAACTTAATTTCTGAATCGTCTTCTATTGCCTACCATGATTTTTTTTTAAAAAACACGAACCATTCTATGATTCTATGGTTTTACAATATAATTTGGAAATAAGCTGACTAAACATTATGAGGGAACTACCGTATTCAAACCCCCATTATTCTGTTAACACTTGCTTAAAGTGATTAATAATTTGTAAATTTCTTGGCTAGACTATTGTTTTCGAGAGACCGACAAGTTTTTTTTCATTTAGTTGATGTTAACTATTTCCGCCTAGATTGGCGATTCGTCCCACTGTGCGTCGTTTTCTGAAAAATATTTAAGCGATCAAACTTTAAATATTTAGGTCCAATTTACAATAAGTCGTTATTATGAACCCTATCTTTCGACTTTTATTTATTATATATCATCCGAAAATTCGATCGCTCAGACTAAAAATCGAATTTTATTTCAATAATCCCCTAAAAAAATATTTATATAAAAAAGTCCAAACGAATTCCCGGAAGGTCGCAGTCCTTAAGTAAGGCCAACTTCATTCTAGGTACAAGACGATATGAAGTATTGACGATGGTACCCACTTTTCAATGAAATAAAAAAAAAAACTTGTCATTGAGAAAATCAATTTTGGGTTTTCTTTGCCTACGGCCTTTTAAAAAAATAATGTATATTTTTATTTTAAGAAAGGAGGGTGTTAAGTGGAAGTTATGTAATGCGCGCACCGCATCATCTTTTTTTTCAATAAAGATAAATTAAAAAATCCACTACGTAATATATTGAATTATTCTTGATGGTTATTAGCGAATCATAAAATATACGTGAAAAAAAAATGATAATTTTTGTTAGATCGAAAAGAATTCCAGACAATTGTCGGAACCGTGACATTCATGTATTAGTACGTAATCACATGTTCTGGAAGTAACGGCAATGATCTAGAACTTCTTGGATTGTTCCATTTCAGACTTAATATAAGAAGCGAGGATTAGTTGCTCAGTCTTGCCTTGAACATCGAAGCTTAAGATTACTTGAAGTTACATTTTGTAATGCTGTTACTAATCTGAGCTTTTATTGTTTCATTGGCGTTGTGAATTATAAATTTTCGTCAAAAAAATTATTTAAACCAACATTTGTATTACAATAATAAATGCTACATACTATAAACTGTAATTATTTTTAATGTTTCGTTATATGATCAAAGTTTAATAAAATAACAGAAGGGTTTAATGTATGTATATTGTAACATAAAATCGATAAGCAAATAAAAAAATAAAAAAACATATGGCGTAAACTCCCAGACCGTTTGTTGCAACAAAATAAGCGGTTGGAACGAACTGTTTGGGTCTAGATCTTTCCGTGGCCTAGTCCACGAAGGCGTAGAACTGTCCACATTGTTCTGGAATATTCCAGACCTGACCATTTACGATTATATATAAGGAGCGAGTGACTGAACGAGTTAGATAAGTCTGTCTTGACTATGTAGCTCAAGTCTTTTGATTGTGTGTTATAACGTTATCATTTTTGTAACCTGCTCAAGTATTTAAGTTTTATAAATTCGTTGGCATTGATAACTGTATATTTTTTGAATAAATAATTGTTACCCACATTAGTGTTACAATATATTATTTTTTTTCTTTATTTAGCATAAATTTATTATTTATTTAATATCAATTTTTTACAAGCCAGATATTAAATAGTCATAATTGAATTTATTTCTCTTTTGGTGGTGAAAAATTATTATTATTTTAGATTTTTTAGAGATTTTAAATTTAAAAAACAACTTATTAAAAAAACAAAAAAAAAAAACTGCTAGTTGAGAATAGAGAGAGAGAGATACCATAGGCTATAGGAACGTTCAAATCAGAAACTTGAATTTTTTGGATACAGTCTGCATGACTCTTTTGATAGATCATAATTAATTTGTAGGAGCTAATGGAGACCTCGCTTCTTTATTAGCAATTAACAAGTGCTATAAAGACCGAAACTGGATGTTATTCAGCCCTAATTCAGATTATTCTCCACCCTTTATTCAGCAGTGGGACCCAGCCGGAATATCAATTAGCATATCTTTATCTTTCTCATTATTAACGTGTTCGTGAAAATTAGCTTTACATACTCATAATTACATTATTGTGGATAAATTACCCAATAGATTACAACTAATTTCTAAAAATTACTTTGTCGACTTCTTTTCAGAACAAAAGGATATTAAAATTTAAGTTTTGTATGCAATACATGTCATGACATTTGTTTTCAAATATGAATTAATTTTAATTTTTGTTTTCCTTTTTCTTCAGGTAAGAATCGTGCATGGGCAGTATAAGGCAATTTAATACTTACGTAAGTATATGTGCTTATATATTTATCATGATTACGTTTACATATTGATCCAAAATTAGGAAGCTTATATATCCTAAAAACTATCGTGAAATCAGATCCTTGCTTCAATGAAAATTAGACGTTCGAACACATTTACTATTTAAAATTCTAAAATAGCTGCTGCATTAGAAGAAGAAATTGGAATTTTTGTTACGTTTTTATATACATATATTAAGTGCATTTAGAATTTTCCAGCTCTTAACTACGGCGTATCTGGGTTAGAATAACGGAAACAAATAAAAGAATTAAATTAAGTTAATAAATTATCGATTGCTATCAAACCGAATACAATTTTTTTTTTTTTTTTTTTGGACGACCATACTAACAGTTTAATAAGTTATATGGCTGAAACGTGCCAGGATCGGAGGAGGGTGATGAAAATACACTGGATGAGAGATCTCCTCACCTACACAACCTCTAATTGAATTGAATCAAGTCAGGATGTCAGGATGCCACTGTACACTTTCCTTATCCTTTCTTATACCTCTTTATTTCTTCTATGGCCATCTAATTTGCTGATTGCCGGTAACCTAGGTGACTTGTAAAAATACCCTATAGCAGTAAATGGAATGGGAAAAACTTTTCCTTATTTTTGTCAACTTTAAAACATTTGATCCAAGAGTAGAACATTTTCTTTTTTTTACTACAAATTATGTTGTAAGTGAAATTATTATTCGATAAAATATTACTACTTATTATTATCGAATTACGTCTTTGCACAATCGGTGACAGAAAAGGTACTTCACTAGAAAAGTATTTTAAGAAAAAATTACTTAAAAAAACTTGTTTGTAGTCATTGATAACACGAAGTGACATCTATGAATAAAATGTCATAGCTAAGCAATTATTCATTTTGATAGCTAACGCTATTATATAGCTAATACTTATTCAGTAGCCATATAAAATTAAGATATATTGCGGCTGCATCTTACTGACACTTTGAGATCTTTCTTCTAGAACTTTTCCTAAGTAAAAGTTGCTATAAAGTTTGCAAGGAAGCTATTAGAAGCTATCCTAGAGCAGCATATGTAAATTTTGACCCCGAAGCGAGTTATAAATCCATTCTACCCAACCATAATTAGTCTAGACCTGGTTAATGAGTAGGGTGTAAGACCGACCAGCCCCCTCCTCGCTCTAATACATAAGTTGTATTAACTCGACAGGCTTAAAAGAGTAATTAATATTATTAATTAGGTTAACATAAAATTTATTTTAAATTTTATTCAAATTTACATTGTTAACACTATGTTAGCATAAAATTTATTCCGATAATTAAATAGGTAGAATTCTCATAATATTTCATTCCCTTTGAAGGTATAGGGCTTTCGGTTTTCACTTTGCTGCTCACTAGTTAAAGTTAATGTCTACCTAATACGATTCTTTGTAAAATGTCTGTGGTTTACAGTAATTCTCACTTGAAACGTTTTATACATATATAATTAAGATAATGACTGGTTTTGTGGCCAAATAATATCATAAAAATCTATTGGTAATGATATATTTGTCTAATATACTTTTCATTTAGGATAAGATTCTTTAAATGTATCAGTAAATAGTTGTTAACAGCTATAAATAGTCAACTATAAAGAAGCTTGTAACTATAAATACACCCTAATAACTGCTAAGTAATCTTAATCCCAATACCTGTCTTTTAAATATGGTGTAGGTGTTCTGTTAAGCAGTGTACACACAACCCGAAAGAAAGTTGTGTGTACAGGTAATCACTTAATATATTTATCTACCATCTCGCAGTATTTCGACACAGTAACAAATCGTTTTACACATGTCCAATTTATCAGGGGCTAGCAGTACCATAAACAGCTCGAGTGCTGAGCATTCGGATAGCGCGAATATGTCTAGTTGCTCCCTCGGGTAGGGTACTAACTTTTCCACCTATCGGCTCCCCCTTCCTGGAACTTCGGTATTTGGTCTGGAGCTTCCAGTAATCCAAAAACTCCTTCTCTCGTATTCATATATTCCCGAAAAGGTCCTCAAGTTGAGAAGTTGCTTTAATGGACTTTTGAATTCTCTCTCTGTTTTCATTGCCGAACGGCCTTTTCTGAAAGATTAGATTATTAACTGATAATTTATAACTAGATAGGTTTAAACTTTTATTTTATTTGTAATAATGTTTTTAAAAAAACAAAAACATATTATTATAGTTTTTATTTCAATTTTACTGAATATTTCTTTATTTATTATCTTCTTTAATCTAACTATACATTTTAATTATAATTCATCATACGGAGCTTTCAGTGACGAAAAGTCCAGGAAAAAATAATTTTCATAACCGTTTAAAAGCTTAAAAATCGAAAACAAGATAATTAGTCGAGTGCTCATATGAAAAAAAAAAAAAAAATATCAATTCCCGAAGCAGGTATTTTTAGAATATTAGCCAAACACCAAAAACCATGGACTCAAATATTAGGTGCTTTTAAAGTTTATTGTGTTTATTTATTGCTGCAATATTCGTACTGATATCAAATTGTGAATATTAAGGGGAATATACATGTCTGTAATTTTTAGGGTGAGTTTCTTTTTACTCGCTTCGGCGGTACATACACTAAATTTATTACTGCATTTATTCTGTATTTATTTGTTTGTCTATTATTTACCTGTTTGATTGTTGATATAGTTTCATTATAATGTAAAGAATATTGTTCTCGGGTTAATAATTTATATTCACACACATTCACTGTTACTGTTATTATATTATTGCTAGGTCTAAATTAGTTAATATGATATGTGCCGCTTTCTCAACCTCTGATGGTCGTTGACCTAGAGTACATGTCGAGAATGTAATTTGTAATTTGTATGTTAAATAAAAAGACATTGTTATCATTATTATAATTATTATTACACTAAATTGGAATTTTCCTTTATTTCAGGAAAAAAAAAAAAAAGTGGATAAGGAATCTTTTTTCCACTTCCTAAAATTATTCGGTGTTAAAGCTTTCAAAGAAAACATTTTTAGAGGCACTAAAAGCCGATTTTTGTTAATGCTTTAGCTCAGCTAAAAACCAAATTTTCTTACTTTTTTTCCAACTAGGTAATTTATAAATCGGGAAATGGGTTAGTTTGGTTGCTCTAAAGAGTGATTATGTTCAGTCTGATCATCTAAGATTAATCTTTACGTAATTATGGTGCTTCCTACACAAGCCAACTACCTCTCCGACCTTCTCTTCTTTTTTAGCTATCTCCTTATTTTATTATTACTGGGTCAAAATTTAACTGCATGTCTTATTTTTTAGGTATTAAAAAGAGATGTATATTTATGATACCTAACGTTATAAAAGATGTACATTTCTTCTTAATTTAACCTAAGTTTCACTATTTCACTTCTCTGGTAGGGTAGGAAACCCAGCAGATTTTAGATGTTTGGGGCTGGTGGATGTGATTCTGTATTTTTCATCTTCAATTGCATATACATACATACACATCGACGCTAATAAGCAATTAATTAGGACAAGATTCCATTTTTAATTGGCCTGATTAACAATAGTAATTAAGCGTCTTAAGTTGTCTCTAGTTTAGAAATTGCACCGGTATTGTTTGTTTTTTTAAACCTGATTTATGATAGAAACAAGGCTTCAAGACGCTTTTTGGGATTTGTATGTTCAACATCTCTTCTTCCCTTTTACTTCTTCAGCTCGACTATGAAATACGCCCCTTCAATTTTTGCAGAAGCAGCAATGTTTCAAACAAGGTACGTGTTCATTCTTCTCTATATTAAGATCACCGAAGATTTATATTTTTTTAAATTTTATATTATATGTTTGTCTATGTTTCTGATTTAAATTTAAATAACAGAAATATTAGCAGTTTTATTTTATATCTATTTTATTTCCAACTATACCGTACCTTTGAGGTAATTGAGGATTGCCTACCCCCCTATTTTTCGTTTTTCCAATTTTCATCGCCAAGTGAGCATCTTGGAGTTGTGATTCAAATCGCTTTCAATTCTTTTTTTACTCGTTTGATATAATTCCCTCTTAATGAGATAGAGTTCGAGTACGATAATCCATGCGGAATTAGCAATTTTTAGACTGCTTCCTAGTAGTTTCCCGTCTAATTAGTTAGCCTTTTACGTAAGATATATAATATCCTAAAACTGGCCTAATACACCAATTTCGGAACGTGGTTGTTGTAAACTAGCTGTATATACCGGTTTCACCCGGAGAGTTTCATTTTTTAAATCTATAAAATCTATAAAGTGAGACTTTTATCGATTCAAACGGTCGATTTCGTAAAAACCAATGTAAAGCTAGATCAAAACGATTTTTATGATAATAAAAAATATGCCCAGAGATTGGCTGAGAGATGAAAGAACCACTGAGCGGACTTTGGAGAATTTAGGACAAACGGTAAGGATTTCTATAAAGAACAAAGAAACAAACAGAACTTCATCTTTATTTATGTAGATGTGTGTATTTCAATTTAATGTTAAATGAAATTTTTAAACTATTTTTCGATTATATTCATCCTTATTCCAGTCCAGGGAACTGCAGTTTGTTGATGAACTTACTCATATAGACCATAGATATCACTCCATAATGTTTAAGATTTTTTCCCTATACTGAATACTAATATAATAGTTTATTATGAGCTCATTTTTTTTTGTCTCAATACAAAATATATATACAGATCAACATAGAGTATCATTTTATTTGTCTTTAAGGGAGTTTAACAAAAACCATATTTATTTTGTAAAACTTCTGTGTTACAATATAATTTATTCATTTGTGTTCTTAGCAATATTTATTCAAAGAAGAATAACAATAGTCAATGCCACACGAATTATAAAAACACAAATATTAGAACAGGCTGCAAAAATTATCACTTTGTAACACATATGATCATATGGCTTGAGCTTCACAATCAAGACTAACTGTCCAGACAACCGCTCCCCGTGTATATTCCTAAGGAGAAGGGTCTAGAACCTCGTAGAACGTCGTGGATGGGACTCGAACTTTGTAGTCACAAGGAAGTGCTATGACAGTTCGCTCCAACCGCTAGTTTGTTCCAACAAAAGGTCCGGGTTTTTTAACAATTAGTTTTTATTTAACGATTTAACGTTACAATATTTTATTTAAAAATACTAGATACTTTTGTGGTTTGTTATTCAACATTTTGAGTATTTTTCTATAAGTAATGGTTCTTTATGTATTAAAACCCATTTCTAGGCAAATCAGGCTGTAGCCATGTAGTAAGTAGGATGACGATGCGGCGATGTGCAGCAAGAGAAGCATCTAGAGGAGAAGATAAAGCGATAGGGATTGGAGCTGGTACTATCTAGCAATGAGCTGGCTGTATCAGCAGATAGAGAGGATAGGATCTGCGGTGGTTCAGGAATATCTGCTACAGGCCGGTGGACCTCATTCCGGTCTGCGCAACTGGCTAACCTCTGCATTGGGGTGTATCTACTTCCCATCTGCTATGCTGAATGATTTTAGTAGAAAAGAAAATGTTTCTAAATAAGTTCGGGGCAACATTCTCTCTGCTTGCATTGGACACACACATAAAAGGTGCTATTCTTTTGCTGTTCTTTTGTCCTGGGATTAAATCTTGCTGTGACACGTTACTTTCTTCTCAACTATCGAGTTATTTTCTGCTCAGGTTTCGAGACAAACATCCTGGTGTTCATCCAACAATTAAAGGTGGGTGCCTCCTATTGAATAATTACAGAAAACCCTCTCTGATCCGGACCACTTTTGAGAAAAAAATATGTTGTCTACTGCTTTTTTATAGGGTATAAGCATTTATACGTCACTGTAATATTTTTGGGTACATTACAGATTGGAAAAGAAAATTTGATAAAAGCATGGAAATAGTTGTAGCCGCTTGTGCTGGACTTAGCAGAAAACACATTGAGGAAGGAGTAGCAGGGAGGAAGAGGATAGTATGGACATTTTTTTTTTAAATTTTGATTTCTGTTCCGATGTTGTTGAACGAGACATTGACAACTGGTGTTAGTCTTAGAGATTATTGAGCGAACACAGATATAAAAAATATTGGATCGTGCGAGAGTTACTGAAAAAATGAGTAGGATTCATACATTATTGATAAACCAACTGTTGTATATGAACGATGAAAAAGTAGCAGTAAATATACATTTATGGATGGTTTATTCCAAGGATTAAACCGAAATATAGCCAAATGTACTATTAATACTTAAATGTGCTAACTGCAAAACTGAGAAAGCAAAAGTTCTCTACCTTTTTTAAACAGGCTAGTAACTATATTGTGTATATTATACATACGTAAGTGGTACTTTGAAAGATGTGTACTGTTAAAAATTTATATACTTAATTTCAAAACCTATTTCTTTTTGAAGTTGAGCTGAGCATTGGACGGTTACAGTGGTTCGGGTTGATTTTATTTAGTAAATCAAAACAAAATGTTATTTATTTTTTCTTTTTTTTTTAATTCAAGAAGTATGATTGATCTTGTTCGTGTAACGAATGTTGGTGAAATCTTTATGGATTTGCCGTTCACCTGTATGTTTGAGGCCAAAGATTCAGTTTTTTTATTTTACTTTCTATCATATTCTAACTGTTAGCTAATAGAGTAACGCTTCTATGGGTTAAAGAATATGTATTAAACAAAAATATACAATTATCAATCCCAACGATTTAATACAACTCAAATATTCGAGCAGGTTACAAAAAGGATAACGTTATAGCACACTTATCATATGACTTGAGCTTCACAGTCAAGGACTAAGACTTAGACTAACTGGTTCAGTCGCTTGCTCTTTATATATAGTCGTACAAGGACTACCCACGTCTGCGTGGACTGGGCTCGAAAAATCTAGACCAAACAGTTTGCTCCAACCGCTTAGTTTGTGCCAACTAACGGTCTGGGATTTCAATACATATGTTTTTTTTTATTTAATGATACAATACAATGCGGTCTTCTACGCTTTTCGAGAATCTTATAGAATGTTCATTTTGGGCTGAAAATAAGAACCAATAGACAAAGGGCTTCGTCTTACTCATTATATCTTTGCATACGATTACTTTTGGATTACTAGTAAGTAGTTACTTTTTGTAATATAATTTTTTTTCTACTCAAGAATTATTTAAACCCACGTTAGTGTTACAATATCTTTCTTTTCTTTACTATAAATATTATCTATGGACTGGTCGTTTGTTTTTTCTGGACTTGTCCCTTGTTTGTTTTGTCTGTTTCCGTTTAGTTAGGGAGAGTTGTATGTAATGCTTACTGCACCTCGCGACACTTTATTTTATATTTGCTATTTTTATAAATGGTAATATATATAAATATATAATCTACCTCCACTCTTCTTATGTAACCTTATTCTAATTACAGCGTTTGTTGGCTTGCCTCGGTATGATATACAGCCTTCCAATAGATTATTTATTTCTTCTTCATTTTATCTGATCTCCTTATATGTTATTGTAATTGTCCAGTCCTGGTAATTTTTGGATTGTTAAAACTTTAGCGGATATCTATTCACATATCTGTTATATACTTAGCGCTTCGTTTTTTAATTTTCCTTCACATTCTTGCCGGTAATCATAGCTACTTACCGCGCAATAGGTCTGAATAATTGTATTTTTTTTGCGAATAGCGAATTGAAGAGAGGAACATCGAATGGTATTTTCCGCGCAGTACTAGAGCTCCTGCAGATACCAGAATTCCACTGGCTCGATAACCAGTGAGCAGCTTTTAGAAGAAAAGGACCGTTCGAGATAAGGAATATCCTGCATTCTCCTTTTCCCGAAGAATTTTCACCACAATATTCAAATTCAACCCTAAGGTTGAATTTTATCTTATATTTTTCCTCTAATACTTAAATAAATAAAATTAAGAGAGTTAGAAATAAAAGACCTTTTCGATATTAATCATCTCTCATTTGAGAGATTCTATGCATTTATATCTTCCGAAATATTCAATCAATTTTCTCTCAATTAATATCATCACTTGAACCAATTTTTTTGGCAAAAAATTAAAATCCATCGGCCTCAAACATAACTGAGAATTATGGAATGTAATAGTATCCGTCCAGGAAATTGTCATTCATAAGACTTAATTTCATATTTCATGAAGCCTATACGCAACCCCTTACGAAGGAATAACTATATTTTAACAACAACATTGAACAATTATTGAACCCCCACGAAAAAAAAAAAAATCTGGTGCGTGCTCGCAACACACAACTTTCACTTACCAACTTACTTAGATTAGAAATTAATGCGTTTTCTTAATTGCCACTTCTGAAATGAACAGAACGGCTTTAATTATGAACAATGGTCTGTCATTAAAGGCGTACTCCGAATGCGTGGGCTCAACGAGTTTTATGAGTTGACTGAATATTTTTCTTTTTTTCTCCTCTTTATGTTTTCTTTATTTTTATCATATCTCATATTTAGCCATTTCTTATTTTTAGGCGGAACGAGAGACAGTTAATTGCTCCATGTAAACAAAAACAAAGGTACTTTATAAGAAAGAAACAAACAAACAAAAAAACCCCCCCCCAAAAAAAAAGCCCCCTCAGAACATTTTAATAATGATAAAGCTTACCTGATATTAAAGAAAACCTAATTTTCATTAAACATGACGAATTTGATAAAAATCTTTAAAGCCGTTTTTGAGATAATCGAAAAAAAGGTAAAAATTGGGGAAAAAGTCATGAAATAAAGTGCCCCCTCAATTGGACCAATTTTGATGAAATGTTGGCTTTTACATATTTGGTATATACATACATCAAATATCCAGTTTCTTCAAAATCGTTAAAGCCGTTTTTGAGTAAATAAAAAATATGTACACGTAAAATTCGTACAAAATTTATTAAGTAAAGTACCCCCTCCGGTTGATCAATTTTGATGAAATTTTTACAGTCGTATCTCGGGCATATACATACATCATATACCCAGTTTGATCAAAATCGTCAAGGCCGCTTTTGAGTAAATAAAAAAAAACACGTGAAAATGATACAAAATTTATTAAGTAAAGTACCCCCTCCGGTTAATCAATTTTGATGAAATTTTTACAGTCATATCTCGGGCATATAAATAGATCAAATACTCAGTTTAATCAAAATCGTTAGAGCCGTTTTTGAGAAAATCGAAAAAAACGTAAAATGTTATTAAATAAAGTACCCCCTCCCTTTGAGCAATTTTGATGAAATTTTTGCTGTCACATCGCGGGCATATACCTACACTAAATACCCAATTTCAGGTTCGCAAGGTTTATAGTTTTTGAGCTAGTCTGTTCACACACACACACACACACACATACACACACAGACACACACACACACACAGACCATTTCGCGGGACTTGGTTATTTCGACTCAGGGGGTCCCAAAACGTGTATTTCCGTTGAAAACCGGAAGTCGAAATTTTTCACGATCGCAATACTTCCACTTACTATATATTTCATATATAAGTAAGTGAAAGTAAAAAAAAATCTGGTGCGTGCGCGCAACACACAACTTTCACTTGCCAACTTACTTAGATTAGAAATTGACGTGTTTTGCTAATTATCATTTCCCAAGGTCACACATTTTTCTACATTCATATCTTATTTTTGTTAATCGTTAAAGCAGTTTTTGAGTAAATAAAAAAACCCGTGAAAATGATACAAAATTTATTTAGTAAAGTCCCCCCTCCCGTAGATCAATTTTGATGAAATTTTTACAGTCTTATCTCGGGCATATAAATACATCAAATACCAAGTTTGATCAAAATCGTTAAAACCGTTTTTGAGTAAATAAAAAAACCCATGAAAATGATACAAAATTTATCAAGTAAAGTCCCCCCTCCCGTAGATCAATTTTGATGAAATTTTCACAGTCATATCTCGGGCATATAAATACATCAAATACCAAGTTTGATCAAAATCGTTAAAACCGTTTTTGAGTAAATAAAAAAAACATGTGAAAATGGTACAAAATTTATTAAGTAAAGTCCCCCCTCCCGTAGATCAATTTTGATGAAATTTTTACAGTCACATCTCGGGCATATAAATACATCAAATACCAAGTTTGATCAAAATCGTTAAAACCGTTTTTGAATAAATAAAAAAAACACGTGAAAATGATACAAAATTTATTAAGTAAAGTCCCCCCTCCGGTTAATCAATTTTGATGAAATTTTTACAGTCATATTTCGGGCATATAAATCGATCAAATACTCAGTTTAATCAAAATCGTTAGAGCCGTTTTTGAGAAAATCGAAAAAAACGTAAAAAGTTATTAAATAAAGTACCCCCTCCCTTTGAGCAATTTTGATGAAATTTTTGCTGTCACATCGCGGGCACATACCTACACTAAATACCTAATTTCAGGTTCCCACGGTTTATAGTTTTTGAGCTAGTCTGTTCACATACACACACACACACACACACACACACACAGACACACACACAGACCATTTCGCGGGACTTGGTTATTTCGACTCAGGGGGTCCCAAAACGTGTATTTCCGTTGAAAACCGGAAGTCGAAAATTTTCACGATCGCAATACTTCCACTTACTATATATTTCATATATAGGTAAGTGAAAGTAAAAAACCGTAAAAATGATACAAAATTTATTAAGTAAAGTCCTCCATCCCGTACATCAATTTTGATGAAATTTTTACAATCATATCTCGGGCATATAAATACATCAAATACCAAGTTTGATCAAAATCGTTAAAACCGTTTTTGAGTAAATAAAAAAAACACGTGAAAATGATACAAAATTTATTAAGTAAAGTCCCCCCTCCGGTTAATCAATTTTAATGAAAATTTAACAGTCGTATCTCAGGCATATACATACATCATATACCCAGTTTGATCAAAATCGTCAAGGCCGCTTTTGAGTAAATAAAAAAAAACACGTGAAAATGATACAAAATTTATTAAGTAAAGTACCCCCTCCGGTTAATCAATTTTGATGAAATTTTTACAGTCATATCTCGGGCATATAAATAGATCAAATACTCAGTTTAATCAAAATCGTTAGAGCCGTTTTTGAGAAAATCGAAAAAAATGTAAAATGTTATTAAATAAAGTACCCCCTCCCTTTGAGCAATTTTGATGAAATTTTTGCTGTCACATCGCGGGCATATACCTACACTAAATACCCAATTTCAGGTTCGCAAGGTTTATAGTTTTTGAGCTAGTCTGTTCACACACACACACACACACACACAGACCATTTCGCGGGACTTGGTTATTTCGACTCAGGTGGTCCCAAAAAGTGTATTTCCGTTGAAAACCGGAAGTCGAAATTTTTCACGATCGCAATACTTCCACTTACTATATATTTCATATATAAGTAAGTGAAAGTAAAAAAAAAATGGCATACACAACACATATCATTTTGCGCAGGACTCAGGGGCCCTAAAACGTATTACCTATGAAAACCCGAAGTATTCTTTTTTTAAGATAGCAACACGTTCATTTACTAGGCATTTCATATAAAGGAAATTGAAAGCAGAATTAAAAAATAGGCATTTTCACAAAAATATCTGAATATAAGCAACGATTTAGACATTTTTTTTCTTCAATAACCCAGTCCTCTTGTAAATAAATAGGTGCAAAATATCTAAATGTATTTCTTTGTTTCTGCAGCTTTATTTCAAGGGATTCATTTAATCCAGGTAAGCTTTTTGTACGGGTTCCGCTGTAAATAAAGCACTAGCCAATAAAATATTCAATGGCCTTGTTAAAAGTAATGCTGATTAAACTTTTAATTCTTTGAGAGACTTACTCCAACGCTAGGACATAGCTGGTGCATTCGAGCATGAAAAAAAAAATTAAGAAAAGAGAGAGACTAGAAGTTTACAGTCAGTTTCTTAGTTAAAAATAAATGTTATCTCCTTAGAAGTTATTTCCTTAATTAACATTGCCGTGTTGTTTCAATTGATCTTTAACGAAGGCAAAATTATTTATTACATACACACATTATTTTTTATTTTATTTTTTTTATGATTTAAAAAAAATTGGTTATAAAATTTATCATAGTGTTTAGCGAGTATAGTAGAGTACGGTGTTACAGGGTTATGTGTAGATCGAGCACCAGGCTATTATTCCAACTCAGCTTAGCAAAGATAAATGAATAAATAACGGGTGGTCTTCCGTCAAACACCGGCGTGAAGGAGCGGAGGAATTATAGATGATCCTCAACCCAAAATACCACACGCCCGCCAACTGGTCCTGTGAACCTCATAGGGAGTTAGTCACTAATTGAATCATTAATCATTTTAATTTTTAAAGTGAATGACTGCATATTCGGTCTTGTAATCAATCGTAAATGAGATAATTGATTTTTTTTCATCATAAAACATTTATTTGCAATGAAATAACAGTTAGCTATTAAATGTAGGTAAGTTTAATTAGTTAAAAATTATATTTTCAAGCATGAAGAAAGATAGCAGATAGTGATCTAGGATCACTTCCGCCCATTATTGATTTTGTTTCTTAAATTCTGTAAAGGAGATCTCTTACCCATCATTATTTAACTCTACTTCTAATTCGTTTATAGAAGTTATAAGGCTGGGTGATTATTAGAAGCAGAGATAAAGAGTTCTTATGAGTTAGTCGATAAATGGTAGGTTTATATCGCTAAGCATTTGTAATCATACAATTTTGGGGTGAGAATAATATAGTTTTGTTAGTGTTTTTTTATATGACTCTACTACAAGGTACATAATATGTCCATATGTATGATTGGTTTTCTATTTCAATATAACTCTGGTTCATTGGTCCATGAAGTAAGGGGTGCGAACATGAGGGGGATCCATATATTATAGTAATGAGGAGCTATGAAGTGTTAGGGGGCGCAATAGTTAGTTATTAAAAATAAAATATTAATTTTTATATTTATGTATATGTAAATTTTATATATATATCCATTCTCGAAAGGGATAAATCTATAATCATGTAAATTATTCAAAAATTACCACTGAAAGGTATTATAAAAAATATACAAATATTTACATATAATGGGGGTGTATATTACAGTGACCACTGGCTCTCTATATGTAGAAGGGCTTGAAATAAAAGTTTGAGAACGAATGTTCGAGATGATTAAAAATAAATCTTCACATTAACTATCCAGCATCAATTAAGTTGCAAATATTAGTTATTCTCATAAGTATGAGCAGTTACAAACCCTACAGGCAATTTGAGTTATTATGTAGCTTTCACTATATTTTTTTTTTTCATCTGCGAAAAGAAATTGATTTTTTTTTCTGTTTAATTTTCTGTCACCACTGTTGGTTTAACGCTATTAAATTTCTTTGTATATATTTTTGGTTTGGATAATATCTGTATTTCGACTCTCTATTTTAAAATGTAATTGAATTGGTTCGTGCCCGTAATCACCCCTCCTCAGTCTTGTCATGCAAATGACCTATTAGTATGAATGATATCTCTGTCATCAGGACCTTTTTTAGCATTAATATCTTCTCAGAAGGTGTTAAGTGTTCGGTTGAAAAAATTACCGAATCGAGAAAGTTGATTAATTGTATCTGTTGAGCTATATTTCTGATGCATGTGATCATTTTTTTGTTTTTAGGGCAATGACAATAGTCTTTTAATTCAAATAGTCCTTAAACCAACAAATCAAGTTTAATTCTAAGCATCACATTTCAGTTGATAAAGATCTTTTAAGAGACAAATAATTATTTGAATAGTATTAAAATAATACAAAGTATTTTTTTTTTTAGTTCTTTACATTTTACATATTCTTTACATTTATTTTAATTCCTATATAATAGCATACTCATTCATAAACAAGGTCAATGCATTTTTATATACAACATAATACAGAGCTGCTTGATATGTCGTAAAATTATTCTCAGGTCGACATTTACTTGTATGTTAAGCAATATTTTATTGCGTTTATTTAGTTTTAACCGTTGATGTTTTATTAAGTATTTCCTATCTTACGATGTCATGTGTTAAAACTGCTTTTTGAGAGAATAATAACTAGACAAGAAAATAAAATTTATATATTTACTACAAGAAATAAAAGGGTTTTTAACAAGAATCAGTCATTTTATTACAAGAAAATAAAATTCCTCCTTAGACGCGATTTGATATTTCTTTTTCTTTAAATTTGATTTTCAATATTTATTTATATTTATAAATTTTATTTTTAACTAAATATTAGTGACATCACAAAAACAGCTGGCAGTAGTTGGAATACATGGCATGTATAAGACATGAGTAATGTCACTAACTTAATTTTATTACCGTGATTGTTTCGGGTAGATCATTATTTAAATTTTTACTTAATATATCAATTTCAACAAGATGTTGACTATCAGGTAATAATGAGGTGGTAATTATTGAAAATAATTACATGAAGCCTTGTGGAAGGATGTAACTATGCCCATTTTAAATTTAATGTATATATTTGTTGTTACTAGCGAGAATAAACATTTCCTTGTAGTAATATTTATCAAAAGCTAGGAGCTTTATTAAGGAAAATGCGCAAATAGCTCCCTTGATTTATCCTTAGCTTAAATCCTCGGAAATCGTTGAAGCTTGCAACACCTCGGCCACCTGTCACTAGGCTAAGCACTAATGAATCCTAAGAAAAGACTTATCATAACTCTGCATAATGTGATTAGCGGCTCCGCTGGCTTTTCCCCTATTTAAGTAGAAGTAGGGATTTTCCAGGTTTAGTATTTTCCAGTAAAGCGCTTCTATAAGGAGCATCAGGGCTTGGGAGCGTAGCTTAATTTTACGCTCCCATGTTGCCTAAAGGTTTTCCTCCGGCGACTCTTAAGGGACCCATGCTGAATGCATAAAGGCGACATTAGTTTTATCGGCTAAGGTTAAAAATAAGATTTTTTTAAAGTAAATGTTAAAAAGTATCCCTGTCAAGTTCTCCTTTATTAATTATATCTGGCCTTATTTGCAAACAATAACATCATATATGTGGCGTTTGGTTTCAAAACCGGCTACATGCATTTTCAATAATTTTTCAGGACTGATAAAAAAGGATATATTGGAACCGCTTTTGATAATAAATGGAATCTTTTAGTATTGATTTTCGATGGATCTAGACGTTTTTGAAACAAATGCTTTGAACACATTGTTTTTGACGTTAAAAACTTGAAAAATATGAAAAAAAAAATTGGAAAAATGGATGTAACCGGTTTCGAAACCAAACGCCTCATATATGCCCTAGTCGTGACTAAAAATTCAGTATTAATTTTTACTTGAATATTCAGTATAACTTGAAATACGAAATTTCTTCTATTAGGAAAATTCGTAAATATTTATTTTAAAATAAATTATAATGAAATTAATTAATATTATATTAATGAAATTATTTATATTATTATTATTATTATTATTAATAATTCTAATATAGCAGTTTACTAAAAAAACGCACATAAAATAAAAAGGTTGGAATATTCCAAAGAAAACTGTAAATAAAAGTGCTTCCCTGAAAAATGTTGGGATCGGAGTTTTGTTAACTGAAACCTTCTTACTTAAAAGATATGTATAAAAATGAAATGTTTATATTTTTGTCTATATTTTATTGTCAATTCCCTTCTATTACAATCCATAATTGTCTGCAAAATAAAAGTTATCTTTTACCAGTATTACAGAAATGTAGGAGTTTCAATACTAGAATACTAAACCTTAGTCACTTCTACAACATAAAGGGACCGATTATTGTTAAGACCCTTATAAGGCTATGAAACCTAAACTGAACGTAGAAAGTTAGTATGACAAAACATTCTTCTCTACTAAATTTTACTTTTTTTTTTATTTTCATTATTAATATATTTTTCAATAGAAAAGAAGAAGGAAATTAATTCTACCCCAGAAGAAGTTTTAAGAACAATGCGGAAAAGGATGATGGAATATCCTCTAAAGAAAGCGACTAATTGTCTTCCGATTTCGATAAAGTTAGCTCCGAAGAAAAATTGATAAAAGTGACGAAAAACCTAATAAATAAGTTTTTCCATCCCGACGATATTATACAAAAAATGAGTCAATATAATGAGTTTGAGATTTATTAGTTTACTATATATAAACATACTTTATTTATTAGTTAACTAAAACTATAAATATTTATAGTTTATATATTTATTAGTTTAATATATAATTAATAGGAGTTAATATACAATGTACTATACCTATAAATTGGTTATCATACCTCGAAAGCATACAAATTGAACGAGAGCGGAGTGTTAGGCAGTATAAAAATTACCAATTAGATCGAAAGAGGATGAAGGACTACTTGAATCTTAATAATATAAAAAAAAAAAAAAAAAAAAATAAGGAGCGTAGCCACGGCTTTAGGGTAGAAGCTAATTATCGGTGATGGAAATTGGATGAGGCCAAAAATAGGGGGTAGGTGCAGGACCCACCCACCACCCACCGTCCTCCGCCCCTCGGCTAGACAGCAATTTCGTACCTCGAAAGCATACAAATTGAACGGGAACGGAGTCTTAGGCAGTAAATAAAATTTAATAAAAATTTCTAATTAAATCGAAATAGTAAAAAGGAGTAATTAAATCGAAATATTAATAAAATTAAAAAAAAATAAATTAAAATCGAGCGTAGTCCTCGGCTCCAAGGGTAGAAGCTAACAATCGGTGATGGAAATTGGATGTGGCCAAAAATAGGGGGGTAGGTGCGTGAATAATATTAAAAATCGGTGTAACCGCTCTTACCCACCCCCTTAACCCTAATTTATGACTTGGGTTATCATACCTCGAAAGCATACAAATTGAACGAGAGCGGAGTGTTAGGCAGTATAAAAATTACCAATTAGATCGAAAGAGGATGAAGGACTACTTGAATCTTAATAATATAAAAAAAAAAAAAAAAATAAGGAGCGTAGCCACGGCTTAAGGGTAGAAGCTAATTATCGGTGATGGAAATTGGATGAGGCCAAAAATAGGGGGTAGAGTTAAAGTTAAAATCGAGCGTAGTCCTCGGCTCAAAAGGTAGAGGCTAAATATCGGTGATGTAAATTGGATGAGGCCAAAAATAGAGGGGTAGGTGCGGGAATAATATTAAAAAACGGTGTAGCCGCTCTTACCCACCCCCTAAACCCTAATTTATGGCTTGAGTTGTCATACCTCGAAAGCATACAAATTGAACGAGAGCGGAGTGTTAGGCAGTATAAAAATTGCCAATTAGATCGAAAGAGAAAAAAGGACTACTTGAATCTTAATAATAAAAAAAAAAAAAAAAAAATCGAGCGTAGTCCTCGGCTCCAAGGGTAGAGGCTAAATATCGGTGATGGAAATTGGATGAGGCCAAAAATAGGGGGTAGGTGCAGGTAGTTTTATTATATTAGTTTATATATTAATTAATATACAATTAAGTTGGTAAGTGAAAGTTGTTTGTTGCGCGCACGCACCAGATTTTTTAATATAACATCCATATGTTCTTAATCGATATAAGGGAATACCATTATTTCTTGAAAATTATTTATCTCTATATATATATAAGAGGCTTTGTCCTGACTGACAGAATCAATGCACAGCAAAAACTACTAATGATAGAAACCTGAAGTTCGCAATTTAGATTTTAAACGCGATGTAGGTAACCACTAAGAAAGGAATTTCAACAATGTAAACCCTAAGGGGCTTAAATGGCGAAATTGTCGTGAAATCGGTGTAACCGCTCTTCCCCACCCCCTAAACCCTAATTTATGGCTTGGGTTATCATACCTCGAAAGCATACAAATTGAACGAGAGCGGAGTGTTAGGCAGTATAAAAATTGCCAATTAGATCGAAAGAGTAAAAAGGACTACTTGAATCTTAATAATAAAAAAAAAAAAAAAAAATCGAGCGTAGACGTGGCTCTAAGGGTAGAAGCTAATTATCGGTGATGGAAATTGGATGAGGCCAAAAATAGGGGGGTAGGTGCGGGAATAATATTAAAAATCGGTGTAACCGCTCTTCCCCACCCCCTAAACCCTAATTTATGGCTTGGGTTATCATACCTCGAAAGCATACAAATTGAACGAGAGCGGAGTGTTAGGCAGTATAAAAATTGCCAATTAGATCGAAATAGTAAAAAGGAGTAATTAAATCGAAATATTAATAAAAATAAATTAAAATCGAGCGTAGTCCTCGGCTCCAAGGATAGAGGCTAAATATCGGTGATGGAAATTGGATGAGGCCAAAAATAGGGGGTAGGTGCAGGACCCACGCACCACCCACCGTCCTCCGCCCCTCGGCTAGACAGCAATTTCGTACCTCGAAAGCAAACAAATTGAACGGGAACGGAGTCTTAGGCAGTAAATAAAATTTAATAAAAATTTCTAATTAAATCGAAATAGTAAAAAGGAGTAATTAAATCGAAATATTAATAAAATTAAAAAAAAATAAATTAAAATCGAGCGTAGTCCTCGGCTCCAAGGGTAGAAGCTAACAATCGGTGATGGAAATTGGATGTGGCCAAAAATAGGGGGGTAGGTGCGTGAATAATATTAAAAATCGGTGTAACCGCTCTTACCCACCCCCTTAACCCTAATTTATGACTTGGGTTATCATACCTCGAAAGCATACAAATTGAACGAGAGCGGAGTGTTAGGCAGTATAAAAATTACCAATTAGATCGAAAGAGGATGAAGGACTACTTGAATCTTAATAATATAAAAAAAAAAAAAAAATAAGGAGCGTAGCCACGGCTTAAGGGTAGAAGCTAATTATCGGTGATGGAAATTGGATGAGGCCAAAAATAGGGGGTAGGTGCAAGGTATGATAACCCAAGTCATAAATTAGGGTTTAGGGGGTGGGTCAGAGCGGTTACACCGATTTTTAATAATATTCCCGCACCTACCCCCTATTTTTGGCCTCATCCAATTTCCATCACCGATATTTAGCCTCTACCCTTGGAGCCGAGGACTACGCTCGATTTTAATTTATTATTTTAATAATAAGGGGGGGTATAATAATAAGACTGGGGGATAATATTAGGATTATTATATATAGGGGATAATAGGGATATATCTAGGATATATTAAGATATATCCTATATATCCTATCCCTATAGGATATATAGGAGGGCGGGTTCTTATTATTATCTTATTATTATTTTAATTTATTATTTCTTATTTTCGCTCGTTTTCCAGGCACTTTTTCAAAGAACGGGTTCGTTTTTCTTCCATTGGCAAGATAAGCCCGTAGCTAATAAGTGATTTACAATTGTTTGTTGTGAAATAAAATGGTAATATAAAAAAAATCCGATGTTTTATTTGGAGAAACGAGTTTTCAAAATAAAAGATGTTTCATCCAAATCTAAATAGCGATCAAACATTGGTAAATAAAATTAAGTTGGTTAATATACAATTAATTAGGATAAAATAATTTATTTAATTATTTATAAATAGTTAGGTAAACTATTACATACTACATATGTATATATGTAGCCTTATAAGGCTATGAAACCTAAACTGAACGTAGAAAGTTAGTATGACAAAACATTCTTCTCTACTAAATTTTACTTTTTTTTTTATTTTCATTATTAATATATTTTTCAATAGAAAAGAAGAAGGAAATTAATTCTACCCCAGAAGAAGTTTTAAGAACAATGCGGAAAAGGATGATGGAATATCCTCTAAAGAAAGCGACTAATTGTCTTCCGATTTCGATAAAGTTAGCTCCGAAGAAAAATTGATAAAAGTGACGAAAAACCTAATAAATAAGTTTTTCCATCCCGACGATATTATACAAAAAATGAGTCAATATAATGAGTTTGAGATTTATTAGTTTACTAATTTCTGCTTCACACATCAGCAATTAGCTAGTTTTTGTTTTTGTTTTTTTGTGATGGTATAGTTGGTTTATATTAAAAAAAAAAAAAGTGATGTTTATAGAAGAACACGAGTCCATCTTTTTAAAAATCATAATAGCTTCAAAGATGTCACTTCTATTCATCCACTAAGCTCCTTTCATATCAATTTCATACATTTTAATAAATATTTATATACTTCAATACTTTGTATTTTTCAAAATTCTCCAAAAATGAACTGTTGAATTGATCATTATTTGTTTCCTTTAATACTCCTTAATTGATTTTTAGTCGAACGACGAAGATTTAGTATTAAACTACCTACCCATCTTTAGGTTTAGAGTTCTTGGAATAAATTTCTGTACATTTTATTGAAAAAACGTATGATGATGTAAGGCTCAAATGAACATTAATCGAAAATACAAGGATTAGAGAAAATAAGTAAATACATTTTAATTTAATGTATGTACTTTAAAAACCCACTTTTTTTACCTTAAATACGTCAAAATTTTTGTAAATGTCATTTTTATATGTCATATAAAAACATAAATGATACATCTAGTTTACCTGACCTTTATCGAGAGATCGATTTTTTTGTTGAATGGTTTAAAAACTTAGGTACACAATGCATGTGGCCGAAAGATTTTCAAATGATTATTTAAAAAAAAAATAATAAAACATTAATTATTAATAGACCCCGGATTTATATGCATTAAAAACTCCTCAAATATGCCATATAATATGCAAGAAAAAAGTGGGAAATATGCATCAAAATATGCAATTAAATTTCTTTTAATTTCAAGTATAATTGATAAGAACAGGTTTTTATGTACATTACAACAACGAAGAAAGGTAATTCATAAAATAAAAAAACAATTTTGTTGTAAAAATTTATTAGAATTAAAAAAATCAGTAATTTTTCTTTAACACAATAAAATAAAAAAACTGTGCCTCCGATCAATTAAAATATTCATATAAACAGAAAATGATCTTTCCACGTCTGCCGAGGTCAATGGTGCGAACTTAAACGCCGAAATAAGTTCAGGGTCTGGGAATTTTTCAATTTTTACAGATTTATCACCTTCTAAAATTTTATTTATGTCACGTAAAACTTGAAGACCAGTGTTTTTTGTAAATATTTCACTTCTTTTTTAAGATGATTCCCACTTGATCTGGGATTTTGTTGACCTTGTCACTTATATCATTTATTAATTGAAAACTGTCAGTAAGAGACATGTTTCTTGTTTCTAATTTTGTTGAAGCCTCTGATAAGAACGATAAATGGCATGAAATAAAAGCCAAGTCATTAAAATCTCCCCCCTTCTAAAAACTGCTATCACTTTTCTATATATTTATTTATATCAATATATTCTTTATATTTGGTCATATATGGTGCTGCGTCAGTCACTAAAAGTTGCACTCTCATCTCAAACCCAGCATCTGACCATAGCACTTTCATACTGTCATTAACGAAACGACAAATTGTTTCAGCGTTAGTTTTTTCTAGGTGCTTTGATGCCAGTAAAAATAGGGGTCCTGGACCGCCTGTACTTAAAACCAGGGTTTGAAATTAACTCTTTTTTTCTGGGAAAGAGAATAAAAGTCAAATCAGGACTATTATATTTCTAATCAATAAATAAAAATCACATCATGACTTTCATATTTCGGGCCAGAAAATAAAAGTCCTGATATGATCTTTATCCCAATGATAGCTAACATAAAAGTCAAAGCTTGATTTTAAATATTTAAGGATGAATTTATTAGCTTTTTTTCGGATTTCTCCATATTGGCGTACATTATTGGGTTAACCGTTATTATGGAAATCTTATAGGGTATAATTAATGACCTTATATCGATCTTCAAATCGATTATTAGATTATCAAGGCTGCTGATAATGAAAATAATATCGATATAAAACCTCAGGCTCGCTCAGGTATCGATTATAATATTGATGTCGACTTGTAGGTTATTTAGGGCACTGATTGTGAATATGATATCGATTTCTCGATTACGCGCACAGGTATCGATTCATTATAACTTACGCGATATAAACGATATAGGGGTCTGCTCTTAGGTTAATTGAGGCGCTGAATTCGAAAATGATATCGATTTTTCGATTACGCGCTCAGGTATCGATTTCTTACAACTTACACGATAAATAAGATACTGTGGTCGGCTAATAAGTTAATGAAGATGCTGAATTTGGAAATGATATAGATTTTTCGATTACGCGCTCAGGTATCGATTTATTACCATTTAGACGATAAATAAGATATTGTGGTCGGCTAATAGGTTAATGAAGGTGCTGAATTTGGAAATGATATCGATTTTTCGATTAGGCGCCCAGGGATCGATTTATTACAACTTACATATATGATTATATAAATCGATACCTGGGCGCCTGATCGAAAAATCGATATCATTTCCAAATTCAGCACCTTCATTAACCTAAGAGCAGACCCCAATATCGTTTATATCGCGTAAGTTATAATAAATCTATATCTGAGCACGTAATCGAAATATCGATATTATTTCCAAATTCAGCACCTTCATTATAATATTAGCCGACCACAATATCTTATTTATCGTGTAAGTTGTAATAAATCGATACCTGACAGCGTAATCGAAAAATCGATATCATTTTCGAATTCAGCGACTCAATTAACCCTAGAGCAGACCCCAATATCGTTTATATCGCGTAAGTTATAATAAATCGATACCTGAGCGCGTAATCGAAATATCGATAACATTTCCGAATTCAGCGCCTAAATTAACCTAAGAGAAGACCCCAATATCGTTTATATCGCGAAAGTTATAATAAATCGATACCTGAGCGCGTAATCGAAATATCGATAGCATTTCCGAATTCAGTGCCTCGATTAACCTAAGAGAAGACCCCAATATCGTTTATATCGCGTAAGTTATAGTAATTCGATACCTGAGCGCGTAATCGAAAAATCTATATCATATTCTCAATCAGCGCCCTAAATAACCTACAAGTCGACCTCAATATTGCGACTATCGGATAAGTTATAATCGATACCTGAGCGAGCCTGAGGTTTTATATCGATATTATTTTCATTATCAGCAGCCTTGATAATCTAATAATCGATTTTAAGATCGATATAAGGTCATTAATTATACCCTATAAGATTTCCATAAAAACGGTTAACCCAATAATGTACACCAATATGGAGAAATCCGAAAAAAAAAGCTAATAAATTCATCCTTAAATATTTAAAATCAAGCTTTGACTTTTATATTAGCTATCATTGGGATAAAGATCATATCAGGACTTTTATTTTCTGGCCCGAAATATAAAAGTCATGATGTGATTTTTATTTATTTATTAGAAGTATAAAAGTCCTGATTTGACTTTTATTCTCTTTCCGAGAAAATAAGAGTTAATTTCAAACCCTGCTTAAAACACCACCAAAAAATTTGCGATATAAATGCCTCTTGCATCAGTGGTTTCATCAACTACAAGGTATATGCAATTTTGCTGAAAAGTATTCTTTATGTTTTCCATGGTCTTATTGTAGCATTGTGGCAGATAATTTTTACGCAATGTACTCTCATTAGGAATTTGACGTGAAGTGTATTTTTCCAAAAAGCGTTTAAAATGCAGGTGATTTAATTTATTAAAAGGTATGTCAGATGAGACCATTGCGAAACACAAATCTTCAAAAAATATATCTTTTGTGGGTTTAGAAGGAGCCGGCAATAAAATTTGTGTGGAAAATGTTGACTTTACAGCATTTACATGGAAACCTGAAACCTCATTCAGATTAATTAATATTTGTTTAGATTAACGAATTAAATTAAAAAAAAAAAGAAATAAATACCTGTATTAGCATGCTGAACTATTTGAAATTTTTTTTCACTCATAATTTGCTTTCCACACGCGTTACAAAACACAACTTTTTCCGTCTGACGTGAACACTTGCTTTTCAGAGTTAAATTATAGCATGTTAATAACGACGTTTCCCCTGGGCTAAACGGAACTTTACTGACTTGGTTTTAACGTAGATTATCAAATCTATACTGTAGGAAGAGGTTTCCGAGAACTCCCAAGTCTTCCATCAAAAGACCAACAACTCACCAGATACTAAGAAAACAAAAGCCCTTGCTTTCTTGTTTTGACTAATATCACTGCAATATTAAAGGCTTTGAAAACGTAATTTATAAAATAATAAAAATTTCCCAAATCACGATTTTTATTCAAATATGCAAAATAAAATTTGGAATATACGTCACATTTGACATGGTTCGTGTATATCTGCGATCAATTATTGAAAAACTTCAAGCAGAAAAAACATGCAATTGCATACAAATCCGGGGTCTAATTATTAATAAATATTTAATTTATATTTGTTTGTATAATGTATAAATATATGAATATATATCTATCTCTCGATCTTTTTAAATCATTACAAACTATACTGAACTGTTATTAGTAGTACATCAAAAATTAACATCATAAGTCGGCAAACATCACCCTAGTAGTGGATTGCTTGTAACCATTAAAATAAAGAAAGAAAATAGAATTTCGCATTTAGTAGGTATTTAAAAAAAACTGAAGAATCGAGAAGAGCCGCTACAAATTATATGTATAATTAGGCGCGTGAATTTATTTGTGTATTTAGGTACTATTAATAATTATCCTAGTAAAAAACTATAATAAATATTAATATTTGAAAATTATTTGATCTTGTAATGGATTATTTGAGTCAGAAAAATAAAACCACATCCTAACGGCGCACAGTGGTTGAAAATCGACTATTTTCGGAAAAAACCTTGTAAAACCTGATCTGTAAGCCGCAAAAAATAAAGTTGATTTTAGCATTACCACGATTGAATTTCCTATAAAAAGTATAGGTTCGAGTCCCGCTTAACCGGCCAATCGGATTAACCGGCAGTGTAAGGAAAATAGAAAAAAAATTATACATCAATTTTCGACTCGAGATCTGCTAGTTTAAACATTTTTGCTGTTTTATGCTAATAATATACTTGATAGTACTTGCAATATCATTTTATATCACTCAAGTTAGGTAAAAAAAAAAAAAAATCATACATAGGAACTATCAATTATTTTTGTCGTTATGTTGTAATTCTTAACTATTAAATGTATATCATATTAAAATATAAGATTAGGGTCTTCTTTAATATACTTATCTAATCGACTTCAATATAATTTTGATAGGAGATGGTGGGAAAGACTGTTCAATATGGGTTTAACTGCAACTCTCTACCTTTTTTTAATACCAATCTTCTAAAAACTAATGGATGCTTAAAAATGAAAAGTGCCGAAGCCTTTAAGTTATCGGAGGTCATGTTAATAAACTTATTATTAATAATTTCCAAATTCATTCTAAAATCACGGTAGGTGAAAAAGTTGATTTATTATCGACCTAATAACGATTCAGACTGACTTTATAAATGATGCTACAGACCTGGTAAGTAAGGCATGATGTTTTACTAAACTATTAGTAATAACCTAATTCGAAGCACAAGCTCCATAGCGAATAATCCTTCACGAAATAGCTTTGGTATTTCAATAAAAAAAAAAAATCCCACATGTACAGACGCAGGTGGACGCAGCTAGAATATATCTTAATATTTCCTTGAATGTATCTTCTTCTTAAAAAAATTGATTTTAAATCTGCGCTCGGCTGCGCTTGAAAAATATGGATTACATAAAACATTGTCTTAATTTTATTGCATTTATTCGGGATTTTATTTCTGGGTTAAATCATAGACCAAATAGCATCATTTTTATGCTAGTGTAATGTGTGAGATCGCTTTTCATGTTTATGAAGGAAAATCGCTCTAAGAAACAAAAATGCGAGTTGTAAAAATTTTTATAGTGTTATAAATTTTCCGTTGAAAAATAAACTTTTTCAATGATCGATTTTCAAATGTCCCTAACAAGTTTAAAAATCAGAATATCTCCGAATAAATTGATGGAACGTGTCAGGTAACTATTCTATTAATTAATAATCAAAAGAAAAAGAATATTCCAATACCTTCAAAAAATAGGTTTTTTCCGCCTTTCAACCACTGTGCGGCGCTGGAAACATCTGTACCGTAATGCGTTGCGGGTATGGTAGTGCTGAGCGCCTTAGAATTGTTAAACAGGGCTATCCATAGCCCTTTCCCTTTAAGAAGGGACTAAATTAATTTAGTACTTTATACAGATAGGTATTTGTTTTAAAAGCCTTGAGCATATTCGTTGATGATTTTTTTCTTTTCATTTTATAAAAATTTTCCAACCAAGATTTATCTAACTATTAATTAAATTATACCAATATAAAATGGTTTTCGAAAATGTATTTGGTTCCAATCGCTAATCGTTTCATTAATTTGCATTATTCACTACATTTTTTTTTAATATTATACTGAATGAACATGATTAATTCATATTTATCATAAATTCATTGATATTAAAATTTAAACTAACAAAAAGAAATGCATATTTAGATATTCTATGGAATACATAAAATATTCATGATTACCTTGATGATGAAAGTATAGATATAATAAAATAAAATGAATAAATTATCCTAAATACGTATCAATTTACTGTTTTTGAATTAAATTAATTAATTTGAATATTGTCCAATTCAATTAGCACAAACGTAGGTTTTTAAGTTTCTAACGAATTAAGGAGTTAATGAATTAAGGTTTTGCCAGTCAAATATTTTTCATAAAGGCTTTATATATTTTGTAGCGTAATTTTTATTCATTTTGTTATTATTATTATTATTATGTATCACATAGAATAAATATTGACATGGCTGCCATTATAGGAAACGGAAGTACCACTCCTACAGATTCAGTTTTCATATTTGTTTAAGTGAGATCTCTCATCCAGCTTCTTTTTTGTTTCTTTCTCGTGGCATGAATAGTAGCAGCTATATCTGTTACTAAACTGTTTTATTTATTTTTATTTTATATTTTAAACTTAAAAATATCTTTTGTAAACTAATGTTATAAGCTGCTCAACTGTTGGGTGATGAAGGTCAGTATGCTGAGTTTTATTAGTCACGAACCAGAGTGCTACGTGCCTTTTTGCAAGTTGAAAAAAGCAATTTCATTAATTTGGACATATTTAGTCTCTTATTTTAAAACATAATCCTTCCTCTGGTTATTACAAGCTTTTGTCAGTGGTAAAACCACGTTTGGTATTAAAAACATTTTTGCTTGTCTATAATAGAAGGCGGAAACAGAAAATAATATCTCAGTATCTATTATAAATGCACTTTTTTTTACTTTTAAAGTTTAGCTTCACTTTTTTCAATGCTCATGTCTTTTTAGATATGATGTCATTGACAGGGAGTAATACGCTTTGACAGTGTCCACGCGTATTACTTTTGTTTTGAATTCACCCACAAAATAACATTGATATAGTTGTATTTCATAACCATCATTTAAAAATTTATTATTTGTTTCTTTGTAGATATATATATTCTTTTTTACAAAAAAAAAAAAAGATTTTTATTGGCCTTGTAAATATTTAATTTATTAATTTAGGCGTTTGTGGCAATATGACATTTCCTTATTTTTAATTAAGTAATATCTTAGTTATACAAAAAAATCAGTTTGAACTTGTGGAATTAGTCGAAACAAGACCCCTCTCATTTATTTACTTATATTGTAATTACTATTGTTTATTGGTAAAGGTATGATCGTGTGTTGATTGGTTGTTCCATATTTTTAACACAAAAAATAAATTTGAATATTTCTGATTCCATAAATGAGCACCAAGTATTCCATGCGGCAGATTTGTATTACCCTGCAGTGTTTTATATGAATCCTAAAAACTTATTTATATTAATGAATATATGATATATTTAACTCAATAGCTTAATTACGTTCTTAAGAATAGATAAGACATTATCCGGCAATAGTTCAAACAATAAATACACGCATTACTAGAAGTAATTCTTAAGCTTTTTTAACTTTTACTCTTTTTGCCATTATTATATAATGTTTTCTTTCCAACTAGATAAAGCAACTAGAAGTTTATCCTTGGCCGGAACAAACTTTGTAGTTTCTTAGTTAGTAATTCTTAAGCCTTATTTGATTTTTTTCTCGAAGAATCTTTTTAGTATAGTTGTTAGTAAACTTTATTATGGTATAGTTTGATTCGAGAATTAACACAGCTAACTTCTAATAAAAAATAACACTTTCTTCAAAAAGCAAAATGTTTTCAATCGTTAGTGGATCCGTTCGTCGTTCAATCGTTACATCATTTTGCTTTAAAAAAATCACTAGTAGTAATTCAGATTACTTAAAATTATATATGGATTTTTATTTGATTTGATGGCAAAAAAATGAATAAAAACGTTTTTTTCGGTAAATTGTCTTCCGATTAGTTTGATGTTCGGTGCCTTAGTCAGTATCAAGCTATGGTAAAAGAAAAAGTAAGGTTTATTTTTTTTTTTAATTCTTACAATAATATTTTTAGTTACAAATAGTCCATATTTGTAACGGAATACAAATGGTGAAATATTATAGTATGGCCTTTCTAGGTACAGTATGCTTCTGTGGTTGTGGTTGGGGTATTAGATTGTATAAATACAAAAAAAAAAAAAAAAAAAAAAAAAAAAAAAAAAAAAAAAAAAAAAAAAAAAAAAAACTCGATAGGTTTATAATGCAAAGATAATTATTTTTGTGTACTCGTGGGACTCGGGAGTGTTTCAAACAGCATAGGCCGGAATTCTAACTAGGGGCTGAAAGCCGGGCTAAATCCTTTATTGTGGCCCCAAGTCAGGTCACGTAAGGTGGAGGTGGCGGAGAGACAGAGTAGAAAAAGCGTAAACAAAGAGATTTATGACGCAGCCCCCAGCGCCCAGAGCCAGGGGAAAACATGCTACCGGTGGGGAGGAGTGGAAGGGGGGCTTATGTAATTAGGTTAGCCTGGGAGGGTCAGGATAGGTTAGGAGGGATATATCGTATCCGGGTTGGGGCAAAAAATTTCACGGTCACTGCTCTGGGCTCAACTAGCGAGGACCTATAGGAAGAAGTAAGATAACAAAGAGGCAAAATATATCGTCAACCTCACGAAAAAAAATATGCCATCCAGATTTTCTTTTGGTAAATACGATGGTCTGAACAATATACCATAGGTTACATGATTTGTTTTTGTCGTTAAATGTTCTTCGATATATGTATTACATATATTACATACATTCCATGGGATGTAAACCTTTTTTTATTCATTCTTCCTTCCCTTATGTTACCAATAATACCGATCTTGTTACTGGTAAATATCTTATATCTATGATAGGATAAGTAGACTGTTGTATGTATTTTATATTAATAATAATTTACACATTTTATTTTTAAAACAGTCTCATCTTTTTTATTTTGTTCTTACATCAGAAGCTTTCGGTGCTTGGCACCATATTCATCTAAAATTATTTATTATGTTATAATTATATAAAAATTTTTTTTTTTTTTTTATATACAATATTTTTTTATTGTCATTAGTTATTTTAGCATTTTCATACCTGCATTTTATTATCCTAGTGGACATCGTCTGATTTCTAAAAATTATTTTTTTTTTTTGTATGAGATTCATCTTCGTCACACGTAGGGATTCTATTTAATATAATGTTAAAAAATTAAAATTTAAAGTCATAAGATATTTTTTTATATTATATTTTACTGAATTTTTTTATATAATACCTTTACTGGAAACATGGGAAACATCCGTCTACTGCTTCTATAAATCAACCAATGGATTAAGTCCTTCTTTATTATAAACATCCCCACCCTAGCCCCCACTGCTTTAAATTGACCGATCAAGTTGTACATTTTTTATTTTTATTTTTATTTATTTTTTATTTTTTTTTTTTTATTGTAGAATGTGGTTGATAACTTGAGAATATTGTAAGGAAATGTTGGCCGATTCTAGTTTTGAATTCATTAATTCTTTCTGATTTGCTGCAATGTAGATAGCTTCTAAAATTTTTCTTTTTGGTCCCGAGTTTGATCTATGAAGTATTTTTGTATTTTCAAAGTCTATCTCATGCCTATTGTTTTTTGCATGGTTGGATAATGCTGTTTTGGTTTTGAATTATTGTTATGATTATAAATACGCGTTTTTAAATCGGTCGAGGTAACTCCAATATATGATTTGTCACAGCTTTTACAAGGTATATTATATATTAGGTTGAGTTGATTTAATATTGGTATTTGGTCTTTTGTTTTAGTAATTAAATTTCTGATGTGATGTTTTGGTTTTAAGGAAAATTTGAAATCATTTACATCCATATCTTTAAATGTTTTTATTACGTTATGGGTTAAGACTTTTATGTATGTAACTGATTTGTATTTCGGTAAATTATTATGTTGTTTAAGGGGAGTCTCGGTGGTGTTTAGAGGGTTGGAGTTTTCTGATTTTTGGTTTTGTTCTGTATTGTTGTCTGTGAATTCAATGTTTTTGAAAAACTGTTTTATACTGGTTTGTGATTGTGGATAGGTTAATTTCGGAGTGTTTATTTCTGTTATTTTTTCTTTATTATTTTGTTTTGTTATTGTTTTGTTGGTTTCTATGCGAATTTTACTATTTATTTCATGTTTTTCTTTTTCCTTAGTTTCGTTTAAGACCTTGTACCAAATTTTGTTTATGATTTTTTTGGGGTAAAAACTGTTTTCTAAGATTTTGAATATTTTTATTTTTACATCGTTTAAGAAAACATCATCAGTTATTTTTATAGCTATTTTAATTAAATTACTGCTTACATTGATTATCTGGGACCGAGGGTGGTTTGAATAAAAATTGAGGGTGTAATCTCCTGTTATTGATTTTTGGAACCATTTTGTTGAAAGTTTGTTTTTTTCCGGCTAATTGTCATATCAAGAAAGTTTATGGAATTATTTTTCTCGATTTCGGATGTAAATTTAACACGGTTATGTACCTTGTTTAATACATCTATGAATTTCGAATGGTGGTCATTTTGAATAATTATAAATAAGTCGTCTACATATTTTTTGATTAATCGTGGACTAACTTGTGATGCCAAAAGAGCTTTATCTATGATATTGTTCAGTACGATACCTGACAAATTAACGGATAAACTAGAACCCATTGGTAATCCGAAAATTTGTTTATAAAGTTGTTTTTGAAACGAAAAATAACCGTTTTACGTGCATAACTTAATACCTTCCAAAAATAAAATTTTACTTTTTATGGATGTATATGGTTCGATTTTTTCCCAATTTTCTGAAATTAGTTTATAAGCTAAATTAAGTGGCGTATTCGTAAAAAGGGAAACGACATCATAACTGAACATCGTATCTTCGTCATTGATATGATTGTTAATATTAATTATATTTTTTTAATTCAATGGCGTTCTTAATATCATAATTGTTGTTATTATTGAAATTGTTTAAGGTGTGATTTAAAAATTTTGCTAACGCGTGCGTAGGTCCTTCCGTTCCATCCACTATTGGTCTACATGGGTTATTTTCTTTGTGGGTTTTTATTAGTCCATGGATTCTAGGTATTCTGGAATAATTGTTTAGAAGTTTGCTTTTTGTTGTTTTGTCGATATATTTGTATCTTTCTAATTTGTCAAGATATTCAGAAATTAGTTTATTTAATTAATTTATTATATAAAAAATTTCAGTAAAATATAATATAAAAAAATATCTTATGACTTTAAATTTTAATTTTTTAACATTATATTAAATAGAATACCTACGTGTGACGAAGATGAATCTCATCAAAAAAAAAAAAATAATAATTTTTTAGAAATCAGACGATGTCCACTAGGATAATAAAATACAGGTATGAAAATGCTAAAATAATTAATGACAATAAAAAAATATTGTATATAAAAAAAATATTTTTATATAATTATAACATAATAAATAATTTTAGATGAATATGGTGCCAAGCACCGAAAGCTTCTGATGTAAGAACAAAATAAAAAAGATAAGACTGTTTTAAAAATAAAATGGCTAAATTATTATTAATATCTTATATCTTTTAACTCCTTTTTTTCCTCATTCGTCGGGTCTCGTTTTGAATTTCCCCACAAAGTAACAATTTATTGTTACATTTAACAAGATTTAAAATTTTCAATCTGCGAAATTGCTTTGCAATGAGCAAAGTTTGTGGGCTGCTTCGACAGCGTTTCTGTCTGTAACAATGATATTTTACGTTGATATTATACAAAGTAACAATAATATTTAAAAAAAAAATAAAAAAAAAAGTTTTATAAATTTTTTTGGTTTCTCGGTTGGTATATGTGTATATATATTTTACAAAAAAAAAATAAATAAATGGTCCTTGTAAATAGTTAATTTACTAATTTAGACGTTTGTGGCCTATTTTTAATTAAGTAATATGTTAGGTATACAAAAAAAATCAGTCCGACCGTTTGGAATTAGTCGAAAAAAGACCCCTCTCATTTATTTACTTACATTGTAATTACTATTGTTTATTGGTGGAGGTTTAATTTTGTTTTGATTGATTGTTCCATATTTTTAATACAAAAAATAAATATTATTTGAATATTTCGGAATCCATAAATGAGCACCAAGTATTCCATTCGACTGATTTATACTACCCTGCATTGTTTTATATGAATCATAAAATTTATTTATATTTATGAAAATATGATATAAGTAACTCAATAGCTTAATTAAGTTCTTAATAATATAAAAGACACTATACGAGAAAAGTTGAAACAATAAATAAACTCATTACTTCTTAAGCGTTTTTAGGTTTTTCTCTTCTATTATATAATGTTTTCTTTCCAACTAGATAAAGCAACTAAAAGTTTATCCTTGGCTGGAACAAAACTTTGTAGTTTCTTAGTCGGTAATTCTTAAGCCTTAATTGATTTTTTTCTTGAAGAACCTTTTTCGTATAGCTTTTAGTAAACTTTAGTATAGTATAGTTTGATTCGAGAATTAACACAGCTAACTTCTAATAAAAATAACGCTTTCTTCAAAAAACTATGTATGGTACCCAGGATTATACTTAAACATATGACTCATTTGGAATTTACACACCTTACAGTCAAATGTCGCATCTCTTCGCATAATCACATAACTTACAAAACTTATATCTTTTAACTCTTTTTTCCCTCGTTCGTTTGGTCTTGTTTCAAATTCCCCCACAAAGTAACATTGATATTTTTTATTTTAAAAACCGTGGTATTTCCTAACCATCATTAATAAATTTTATTGGTTTCTCTGTTGATATATATATATATATATATATATATATATATATATATATATATATTTACAAAAAAAAAAGATTTTATTGGCCCTTGTAAATATTTAATTTATTGATTTAGGCGTTTGTGGCAATATGACGTTTCCTTATTTTTAATTAAGTAATATGTTAGTTATACAAACAAAATCAGCGTGACCGTGTAGAATTATTCAAAACAAGACTTCGATTATTAATTTAATAGTATTGTAATTACTATTGTTTATCGGTAAAGGTATAATTGTGTTTTGATTATTCCATATTTTTTTATATTTTCCTATTAACAAAATAAGTATTATTTGAATATTCCTGATTCCGTAAATGTAAACCAAGTGTGCGAAACCAAAGTCTAATTAATATATACTGATCTGAAACATATCTGAATATATAGAGTTAATGTTCGGAACAAAACAGTAAAAGATATTTCGAACTTTTGGCACATGATAGTACTTTTCACAGTGAAATTATATGTACTCAACCAATAGAACAAATTTCACTCTTCTACTCAGCCACCCAAATCCATTTTTCCCTTTCCTTCTCCCTGTTACTCAGTCGGCGTATATTAAAAAGAATAGAATAGAATAGAATAAATTTTTATTGTATTAAGCAATACATGCTTTTTACATTTTCTTGGAGTTGGCCTATAAGGCATTACAATAAATAATATTTCTGATAGTAAAACAGTATATAAATCAATGTAACAAACACAATCAAACATATAAACATAGCATTTTGGTTTTAATAAATATTTATAACTAATAATTCAATAATAATAAACAATCAATAAGTTCTATCTTCTGGATTATAATCAACGCGAGATATCTATATATAAATATATATACATACAATTTAATAAATTTTATAAATAATATTCAAATAATAAATATACGACAAATAAGTTAATTGAGTTCATAAGTAAAGTTTATCCTGTCTAAGTATATACGTTACATTGAGGCCTCATCAAGAAGTGTTAAGTCGGCTAACACGTGGTAGATTGCAGATTATTGAAGACAGATGTGAGAAACATGAATATGTGTCTAATTTTTTCTTTACTGTTGTAGTTTAAGATGTTTTCAAGTGAAGAAAGTTCATCATTTTCATTTATATAGAGCTTTAGGAAATGTTCTCTGTATGGGTTACAAAAAGAACAGCGCAAGAGAAAGTGCTTTAAAACGTCTTCAATAGGTTTCTGGCAGAGTTTACAAGGGTCATTAAGCTTGAAGACTAGGCGTTTATTTTGGAAAGGAATCTGCAGGTATGCAGCGCTTGCGATTCTCAATTGGCTTATGGCTCTGTGTTTTTCGATTTTTAATCTGAATGACAAATATTCTTCTGGTTGAGGATATGTGAAGTTGCAGATGCTTCTATAGACGGGGTTGTGGGTGGAAGTCATCGCCCGGTTTATGTCTGTGGACAAGGCGTTGTTTTTTACCTTTTCGATAATTATACTTTTGTTTGACAACAATTGGTTTCCGTTTGATAGGTCTGTAAAAAACTCCAGTGCATTGTTCATGGAAGCTATTTTCTTAACTTGTGATATCCAGTTATATCTGTGGTCTTGTTTTCTGGTGTACATGGTTAAAAGTCTATTAAAGCATTGGCGTGGTAATCTATGCTCCGGTAACCAAAGAATTTTTATGCAAAAGTTTAGAAGGTTCTTAAAAACTATTACAGAAAGCGGGAGACGACCTGTTTCTAGGCGTACAATGTAGTTGGGTGTAGTTTTAGGCCAGAGATATACAGACTTAACAACTTAAATCTGTATTAAAGTGTTAAGTTAAGTGTTAAATCTGTATATTAAAAAGAAATTGGCCGAGAGATCTCCTACTTCAATGACATAAGATATCATTAGATTCTCCAGATAAATTTAGCCAAGCGCATTTAAATGAAAATTATAAAAACATCTAATGCTTGTATGAATTATATCTTTCTTTATTATTATTTATTTATTTTTTTAAATGTTTTCTTTTTTTTATGACTGATCTTTGTTTGATGGAGGTGAAAGAATGAATTGATTCAATTTACTTGAAAGCAGGAAATAAATTCCAACTTCCCGAATAATTATTCGAAATTGCGTCTCTTTGTTGGCAATTGAGTTAGGGACAGAAATTCAGTGACTTGATCAACTGGTGTAGCTTATATAGTGAACCCGAACTGTGGAGGGACGCCCACACATCGGCTATGCACTAAATAATTCATGGCAGAGCTGAGTAGGCTGAATATTCACAGAGACTGAGTTCTGTCGTCGTTTTGAATTTTGGGGAGAATGTATGTGGCTGTTTTATCTTACGCCACTTAGGGAGGCGTTCCGTCGAGATAGGAGCAGTGTCAGCGTAACTGCTCCCAGCCCAGAATCTCTGAATACTTAATTCGGGAATGATTAATGAATTAGAGGGATATTAAAACGCTTCATAGTTGTCCTATATTATTATTTCAATTAATTATTTCCTGTTATTAAATTGTAATAATTAAAATTTTATTCATACTGTTAGATTTCTAGTTTCCTGGTAAAAAGCACATGGTACCGCCGTTGCACTTCAATTCAATTTTATGTTGTAAGTGCTGGTAACATATAAATAATCAGCACATGAGCAATTAATTTTGAATAACATGTTGTAACACTTCTGCAACAAAAATATACAATTATCAAAGCCAGAATTTAATACAACTCAAATATTCGAGCAGGTTACAAAAATGATAACGTTATAGCACACTAATCATGTGACTTGAGCTTCACAGTCAAGAAACAGTCTTTGACTAACTCGTCCAGTCACTCACTCCTTATATATTGTCGTAAAAGGACAGGCCTGGAAGGTTCTGGGTTGAACTCGATAATTCTAGTCCCATAAACAGTGTTCTGCCAGTTTGTTCCGACAGTCAATTTGTTCCAACAAAAGGTATGGGATTCCAAACGATATGTTTTCGCTTTTTTTATTTAACGATTTAACGTTACCATATAATGATCCTATGTTTTGTGAATTAAGTATAAACTATTTATTTTTTTCACAGATCTTTAGATATATAAATTTCGTGTCCCGTGTGTAGTTTTGTCCAACTTAAAAGATAGGATAGTTTTTATCTCCATTAATGGCCTCAATATTTCTTTTATTGCAAATTAAGTACTTATTACACTACAATTGAGTGTGATTATTTGTAGGTTCTATAAATTTCCAACAAATGGCAGTGTGAATTGATTCATTGACGCAACACTTCATTTATTTCGATATTTAGAGAGGATAAGCATCCAGTAGCCAATTCTATTTTTTCTGGCATGGACTAGGAAAATCCACATGTGTCGCCTTTTCACGTGTGGGGAAAAGATAAGATCTATTTGTTTTAGCAAAAGAAAGATTAAGAAAAATAATTTTGCACCTATTAGCACTACAATAAATAGAAAGTTTGAATTATAATAATAAAAAAAATGTACAGTATCACTAAAAAAAGTTATAAATTAATGTTATCTATCTCATTCATAAAATTAATTTTTTATCTTTTGATAAGTAGCACATGGTTTGCGGTTGCTCGCTTTTCATAACCTGTTTCAGGTTGAACCAATTGATACGATATCTCTTATCATCATGTGCTATATTCTGAATTTAGTTAATATGTAAAATAGAAAAAGATTAATTTGGCACATCTTTGATGTCTATTGCGATTGTGCTAAACCCTATTCAATTATATTCTTTATTAGTTCATTTTACATGTGAGTTATTTATATTTAATATCGCCTCTGCTAATCCAATAAGTGCTAAATGAATGGATCATTAATACTTGCTGTAGTCAAATATGTGATGTAAAAAATAAAAACTTTAATCCTTCTAAATTCTTTACTAAACAATTTTAAATTTGGCGTAAAGTTCTACTTAAAATCTCGTTGGCTTTTAGATTAGCTGAAACGTTTTTACCTTTATCAGTGAATTTCGATTTGATTGTATTAAAAATAATAGGATATAAATAATTCAACGCATTATAGCTACTTAGCCATAGCAACGAGTCTGCTCCTATTTCGTATTTTATACACATTTAATTAAGATACTAATTTAACAAAAATAAAATAAAACCACTCTAGTGAAGTTAAATCTTGCAAAAGAGTGGTATAGTAGAATATAGTATGATATATTTAGGTATGATTTTCGTACTTCACCCCACTGAAGGCAGTTTGCTGTTAAATAGCATTAACTAGACAAATGAACGAATTCATCCCTTTAAACGAAATATGATTACTGATACTAACCCAGAGAAAATGCTGGTTTGGGATAGATGTAAGAGAAATAAAGTATTAGAGGCGGGCTTTATAAATCAAGACCCATGAAATGAAGGGCTCAATGCCGGACAGATTAATAAATTATCAGCCCTGTAACCCATGTATACAGCTCCTTAAAATCCTAACCCTGAACCTTTAAGGCTTACATTTTCAATGCTTCGCCAGATCTTTGAGCTGTTATTGATTAATTTAGAAATATTACTTTGCCCCTAGTAGAATACTTTCTTTCATTATTAATTACATACTTATTATTAATTACATAAGATTCTACTTTATTAGGAAAGGCAATAGTGAAGATAATGACATTTTATGCCTGAGGAGTACCTCCGGGAAAATATTTAAAATGGTTAAGCTGGCGGTTCGGTTTGTTGTTTTAGTGCGGGGATCTCTCATTCAGCGCCTTCTTGCGTCCATGCCTGTTTCAGTGTTATTTATGATATGGACAAAAGTGTTTTAAAATGGTGTATGTTGTTAAGAGTCTTTTTTTTAACGGTAGTTTATAATTAATATTTTACGATAGGTTAAATGATTATCAGGTTTTCAGTTAAAACTTTTTTTAGTTCAGAGTGATACAAATACTAGTTCGACATTTCTCTAAAGTAAAAGATCACTCTTTTATTTTTACTTTAATGATGTTTCTTTATAACATCTTCCACAATTACTATTGAACCTGCACAATTGCGCAATTACTATCATTGGTTTTGTAGGTGAGTAAATGTATTTGATAACAGAAAAATTCATTAAATACGAATACAAAATTATATTTTGCCTTTTTAATGACAATTTAACTATAATTGTACAAAAAAAGTCGCACATCTTTTATTAGAGTTCTGAAATAGGAAGGAATACAAAAAACCGAAAAAGTTGTAAGGGAGGGGTTTAAGAAATGTAATTTGCAACGACATTACTTAAATCCAGTGAAATTGTTGGAATATTTTCAATTTAAGAAATTTCAAGGAAAATTAAATTTCTTTGTAGCCGTATAACAAGGTTTCAGTAAGCAGAGTTTCTTTTAGGACATGGCCTTAATTTTAAATGTCATGGAAGCTAGCGAGATCTAGGTCCGAGTCCATTGTTTTGTTGCATTGGGTTTTGTTTTTTTTTTAATCTAATTAAGAGACATATAATTTGCATTACAGCTTTTCTTTATTTTTACTTTTGAGGAAAAATATGCATTTAACGATACTATTAATTATTTAAAATATCGTAAGAGAATAACCCCGCCCTTCTGCAAAAAAAAATATAAAATAATGAACATTTAAATAACCAACCTTTTTTTCTTTATTTTCTTTCTTAATTTCAAAAATATAAAATATTTCTTAAATAATGAGGTTATATGGAATAATTATTTTTATTTTCATACAAGATATTAATTTAATTGGTGGTAAAGTGAAATATGTAGCTTTCCGAAAATGTAAACATATGGAATCTATAAGAAAAGAAAATGATGGGGTGCGGTTAAAAGAAATAACACTAATAAGTAAGTTTATTAGCTAATAAATAAGTTTTTTTTTTTATTTCTTTTGGCGCATTAGGCCTAATGAGACCTTTGGCCGCGCAGTGTGGTCTTCTTACAGACATTTGTGTTGCTTGCGGGAGCACAGACAGCCTGGAGGGTGTAGCCCAAACCTCATGTTGCTGCAAGCCATGGTCACCATGGTGCAGCGGCAGACTGCCCACAGCTCCGTAACCAATCCCATTGGGGCCAATTTGGCAGTGTCCTTCCCACCGATGGCGTCAGCTCTCTCGGGTTCAAGGACAGTTACAAACTGGTCTAGGTCCAAGGATTATGGTAGCTCAGAGTCAGCAGGCCCCGAGGACCTATATTTCTTTCCCCGAAGCATACCGCCCTTGAACCAAAACCTCCGGGCGGTTACTGACATCCTGGAAAACCACACCACGATTCTACTAATAAGTAAGTATCACATATTTAATTGTGCCGACTTTTCAACCAGAATTTCATGTTCTCATCCGAGCTCTTTACTATAACTGCGGTCAAATATCTTCCACCATACTGATTTCATCATCATTAAATCTACGCTCAAGAATATTCTACCATCATGGAATCTCTATGGTTTTAAAAGGTTTGCTTTAGGAGTATTTAAGAGAGTAGTCTTGTGTTATTCTAAGTCAGTCGATAACCGGTAAATCCCTCGTGAAAATTAACGGGGGAATATCTATCAAGTCAACCATTCTTGGTATTTGGAATCATCCCCTGTTCGTGAAGTTGCGAAAAAAAAATAGAAGGTTCATTGAGTAACGGCTTGGAAAATTTATTGCCGGCGTGCTACGTTCGGCAGAAGATAATCCCCACACAGCTCAGCGGAACACAACACTAAATTCCCACTTAACTAGCTCCAATTTATTTTTCTCTCTTTTTGCTAAATCGTCAATGGTTGGCAGAATCCTATTTTTGTATATATTTTTTAAGAATCATTTTTTTTACGATCTATTGTTTAAATATTTTGTTAGCACCGGTCAAGTTTTCATCAAAAATCATATTTTATGGGTGGTAAAAATAAAAACAATTTATCATGGGTGAAAAATTACCCAGCAGTACACCTTCCCTGGCTTGTTTCAGTTACCTCGATTGTTTAAGTAATGAGGTCTGTCATCCAGCGCCTTTTTTTGGCTCCTAATATTGTTGACCGTACCCCTTATTAAAATAATACAGCGTCCGATTAAATTAGAATAAAATCCTTTATGGACTTTAGTCACTACGTGTTTGAAAATCGTATAGTTGGGTTAGTCACGTATCGATTGGCTTTTGTTACGAGTCGTAAGAATTTCAATCAGAAAATTTTTTTTTTACACTATAAAATCTAGAGGTTCTGTAAAATATAGTACAACTTAGAAATATCGACTGACAACTTCCGATAAAAGATCGATATATATTTGTTGGGACATAATCGTTCTAATTATTATATAAGGTGAGGTAAAAAATACTATACAATTTTTGAAATAAATGACAGAGAATGGCTAGGAAATCATGAGGTTTGATTTTTTTTTTTTTTTTTTTTTTTTGCTGTATCAGGGCATATTGGAAGAATTCAATTATTTTTAAATTGAAATTTTTCAAACACTCATTCCCGAAATTTCTCAGTGCCAAAGATAGGAAACTTTTTATCTATGTGGAATGTTGAAAAAAAATCCACTCGTATTTTTAACCGACTTCGAACGAAAGAGGAGGTTACTCAATTCGATACGTATGTGCCTTTTTTTTTTTTTTTTTTTTTTTTTTCTATTTATTTATTTATTTATTTACACCCTACCCTGCCTCTTGAGGCAATACGGGTTGTTGCAGCAGTTGAATGTTAGGCATGTCTGCATAACATCCCACTGCTGCTATAAAACAAAAATGTTTTGGAACTTTAGACCGGTAGGCTTCATTTCCTCAGTCCGGTTGGTTTCTGGGCACGGCTGGTCTCCCTCGTCCAACATTGAAGTGGGCAGGGCCGAGTGCAGTCTTCCATCCGTAGACGAAGTCCTTGAAATGCTTATAGTTATTTTCTGCTACCAGCTGGGGAAAATCGGATTCTGTGAGAACGTAGAGTCCTGTTTCACGAAGTAACTTAGCCCACAGAGCCTCGAAGGCGGTGCAGTCAACAATAATGTGCTCTGCAGTTTTCGGGATACCGCAGGTAAGACACAGGGGGTCAACGTCAATTCCATGGCTATGGAGCTTGGCTCGAAATCCCCCATGTCCTGTGAGAAATTGAGAGAGCCAGTAATCAGGGAGGACCCATTTGGCTTCCAAGCGAGACTGGACGGTGGGGTATGTCTACCGGTGGTCTATGTATGTCCACCGATTACTCCGAGATGCATGGACCGATTGGAACGAAACCTTTTGCATCTTGTAGAGTATTTTCCCAAGTTGGTCCCATTAAAACCTTTTTTGGGTTCTTAATTTATTTAAGAAGTTATCGGAAAAAAACATGAAAATAAATATTTAATTATCACTAAAAATTTTTACTTATTGGAAAAACATATGGCATATATAACATAAGGTATGCTCCAACAAGCTATTAAACTCATTGGTAACTAACAAATCTCACTACTGTTTTAACGCTGGATAATCTTGGGGTAAAACTAACCAATCGAATTTAGAATCAAAAGAGTGGGGATTAAACATGAGCAGTCTATTAGTTATCGACGTGTTTTAAGTGTTTGTTGAAACCAACGTTTACATAACCTTAACTAATTTTTCAACAATAGATTTCAATAAAGATATTTAATATCCGCAAAATATAATATCGCTGTCGTTTTGTGTAGCGTTATTAGTATATATATATATATATATATATATATATATATATATATATATATATATATATATATATATATTCACCGATAACAGTAAACCTTCTTAATTTAGATCTAGTCGACGGTCGGACACCATAATTTAGTAAAAAAAATAATTTACGTTCTGCTAAATAATTTCAATATTAGTTTGTTCCATCACCAATTTCATTTATGATGGCTAATTGTCTATTTTTTTTTTTACGTTGCTAGCTGGTGGCTCACAGGCTTTGCTATTGTTTAGATAGGAGAGTCTAGATGTAAAAATCTTTAAGATAGGCACTTATTAGGAATTATTTCCATTATTCATTTTCCAGTTGATTTTTCGATTTTTTACACTTTTCAATTGCCTAAATTGTGTGTTGTAATTAATTGCTGTGTATTAACTGAAATGTAGTAGAATAAAGCGTTATCAAAGAGCCAGACTGTCTTAAGACTATTTCCATTGATTTTGAGGTTTCGATCGAACTTTATTAAATCGAAAGAAACTTAAATATTCGATTTCAGCTTAAATTTTCAAAAGCCAAACCGTCATAAGTTCAGTGTTTGCGGTTCGTGAGAGCCTAAGAGTGTTGTTAAGCTTTAATTAAGCCTAAGTCCAATAATAAATGAATGAATGTTATTGAAATAGACAGTGAAAATGAGCTTGCATGAGTTTAGGGGTTTTTCGCGTTCGAGGTAGTCATCTCTCAGGTACCTAAATAACTAACACAAATATTGTGTATTGTATTTCCCGATTAATGAAAATTTTCCAATGACACTTTCCCCATACAGAAATTACATTATTTAACAAAGAAATTAAAATTTCAATGCTTGCTGATGTTCATCCATCAATAAAAACTGCAAAATAAAAGTTGATATCTCCCAGAAACAATCTCTTTGTATGAAAGTCCCCACAGCAAAAATTTGGCAGCCATGAAAATGCTTAATATCATAAATGCTTGAATCATGAATTGAAGAAATTTATTTTCTGAATAATTTTTTATTACGAAGGATATAATTCTTAGTACTTTGCTATTAAATTTAGTCAAAAATTCATCTAAAGGAATTACGAACATAATTGACTCAACATTGATCTTATTAAAAAAAAATTCCAATTATAATCTTAGAAGGTAGGGTGTAGAAGTTGTATTATAAAGGCACCGCTTTTCAACTATTCTGTGTGTACTCATAAAATCGAAAAGATGGTAGAGCGTAAAAAAATTTCGAAATTAGTTTTACCCAACTTACGGTTTTCTACATTTTTTATCTTCTCCAACTAAAAAGTATGAAATAAAAAACATTTTATAGAAAAAATTAAACCGACTTCGAAACCTAGGAACCAGTAAAAATAAATGCACTGAAAAGTATGAAATAATTACCTTCCGATTTTTATGAATACATAGCAAACTTGAAAATGGTATAAAAAGCGGAGAAATGCAATAAGACGAATAATTGTATTTTCATTTGTGCAAATACCCACTAATTGTTATTAAAAATTCTGAAATTAAAATGTTAAATACTATGTTCAATACAACACAATCTTTTCGGAGGCGGCGCAATATTTAAAACTTTTAACACTAGACATTATGAAAATCGTAAAATGCATCTTTCTTCTCATCTATTGATTTTAATGCCTACTAATGGAATTGTATCGGTAACATGTCATTTATATTTGCGCCGCCTCCGAAAAGATTGTGTTGTATTTAACATTTTAATTTCAGAATTTTTAATAACAATTAGTGTGTATTTGCACAAATAAAAATACAATTATTCGTCTTATTGCATTTCTCCGCTTTTTATACCATTTTCAAGTTTGCTATGTATTCATAAAAATCAGAAGGTAATTATTTCATACTTTTCAGTGCATTTATTTTTACTGGTTCCTAGGTTTCGAAGTCGGTTTAATTTTTTCTATAAAATGTTTTTTATACAATTTTAAAATCAAAGTTCAAATCCTATACAGTATCTGCCTATATCTTTTAAGTATTAAATTATCTGTATCTCGTGAACAGAACTTAGATTTGAACCAAATTTCGTAACGTCAATTTTAAAAAACACTTTCACGCTGTGGCTGTAATTTATGCTCCTTGCCCATTGGCGGCTAAAAAGAATATGGCTTTAATGATTTTATTGCATTTATTGTATTTTCTTATACATGCGCAAAAGGATTTCCCATTTCACACCTGTTTCTTTAATGTTGGAGGACTTTGTGGGAATAGGATATATTAAATATAAATTTGTGTTGGTATTAGTTTTGGTTCACATAAATTTCTATTGGTAAACTCTAATTTTGAAGACAAAAGAAATAGTTCATTTCGCTTACGTATATAAATTGCATTCCCGCCCACTATCTCCATTTATTTTTCCCATTTTTACTTATTCCTCAATTATCGCTCATAATATTTCAATTAGCGAGGAAGTAATTACTACCTCGGTACCTGAGGCCCCATTAAGAAACTTATACGAAGGAAACAACGGAGTTGCGGTGGAAAATTGGGTCGCATCATTTAGCGGTTTGTTGTTCTCCAGCCAGACAGTTTGGGAAGTTTACTGCTGTTCAAGAAAGTTATCCCCAGTTATCAAAATGACAAGGGTTGTTTTGTCGGCTTTGTGTTACTACCCCCAGTAATCGATTGTATTCTAGGCCTTATATTGACGTAAATGATGCGAAACGCGCACTCTTGGGATACTTGCCTCATGAAGTAGCCTTAAATTACTATATATATATGTATATGTATATATATATATCTGTATGTGTGAGTGTGTTTGTTTATATAGAAGAGTAATTGATTCTATGAAATAGCAAATAATTACAACTTATGTTCAGTATTCTGAGTTTATTTTTATTTTTTTTTATTTCGATTTTGTATAATTCATATTTTTATTATTAATAAATTTCATTTGATTTTTATAATTACCTTTAAATATAGACTATAAATGGAATATTTCCAGCGGATATGGAGTATTAATTAGCAAGAATTGTTGAAGAATTGTTCACCCACCTCATCGAAGAGTAATTTAAATTTCCATTGTTTATTTACATAAATTACAAAAACATTGTTTATTTACCTGTTAAATTTTAATTTTAGATTCAATCTCAAACGAATATATTTCCATTTTTACAACCGAATCTCGATTAATCGTTTCTGAATTGAATGTATTCCCGGGTAACCGTGCTCAGTAGGAAAAAAAAATATTAAATAAGGTGTAATTAATGTGATAGTAGATAGTTCCACTAACACAGCCGCTAATGAAACAAGTAGTTTTTTGTATGAAACTAAGATACTGAAATTTTTTTATCTTTTCTTCGTTAGTAAGAAAATGATATTTATTCTAAAATAAAGAAATAAAAATTCAAACAACAAAATATACTATTTTCTCGGTATATGGTTGGGAAAATATACCTGAACGTTAAGACTTATTATGGTGAAACTCTTAGATCTAAACTATGATAATAGGGAAAATATTGATGTGAGATACTCGTACATAAACATGTCTTGAGCTAGTCTCAGGCTCTCGATTCCGTCAAAATATGCTTTACGTTCAGCCGTCACCCACAAGTCTGACAGTCGATAGGGTCTTTTTGAGCCATTCATCGAGGGTATCCATGTATCAAGCGCGAGTTAAGAAATAATTCCTAAGTCTCTTAATTATTTTATTGTTAGTCTTTGATATAAACTTTAACATTAACTAGTGAATGGTCCCAGGTCATTATTTCTTATTGTTACATTAGATACCATGTGACCTAAGACCCTGCTGGCCCACATGCTGACTGACCATTGTTTCATCGCCGAAAAGATGTGTCACTGCCAAAATATATTAACAAGTTTATTACTTCCATATTCTCAGGCCTCTACCCTGTTAGTATCAAATCTTTTTGTTCTAACACTTATATCTGGCTCTTTGATATCCACCGGCTCCCTGTATTTCTAAGGACACCCAGGAAGCTGTGAGCCGAGACTTTTCCCCCCGCACTAGTGGAAAACCAACTCTTCCCCACTCCAAGCTCTGTATATATATTTACCCCAAGTACACAGAGTAATATAGATACAGAGAAACACACAGATTTATGTAGCTTATAGTTTAGTACTTGAGACTTAGTCAGTAGAATTTATCTTTAATATATTGATGTAGCATTTTATTTTGATAATAAAAGTTTAATCTAAAGTCTTGCCAGAGTATCTGGTATATATTTCGCGTATGACCTACGCGAAAACGCTTGAAGATTACTTCTTCTCTCCGCTTATAATACTGTTAGACGATTTCCATGGGGTAACTTCTCTTTTAATTTCAATTTTTCAGATAAATTTGACTACCTTCTTTTCCAACTTCGCTTCATGTTTGATTGATGAGGGATAAAAAGTCCTTTGCAAGAACGCCATCTGTTATTGCTTTTTTGGTGTGGTGGTAGAAGACTCCTAGCTATTCCACCGCGGCTTGGAACCCATACGAAGAACAGAGTGCTATTGTTTTTAACGGCTGAATTTTATGAAATTAGTATATTTTAACGACAGGATTTAAAGAGAAAACTTTTTTAAAAAGATTTATCAGGCTAGGTTATGTAGACCACGGGGCTCTTGCGAGTAATGCGATATCTTGCATAAAACAGGCCGGTCCAGAGAAAAATTAGTGTGACAATATCATAAGTGCCATAAGAGAAAAAATCGTATTAGTCAATCATTGGAATCTGTTTATAAACTACTGAATTTCTGCTAACAGGAAATTTTCATTTCCATGATGTTATGTTGTAAAAAAATTAGAGCTGAGGTGAGAAAAATTATTTAAAACGGAAAAAAAACATAGAAAGATCACATCATTTATCAAGTCACATTGATTCTATATACGTAATTTATTACATATAAAGTATCGTGATCAAACTTTTTTTTTTTCATTTATCCGTGCGACCTCAACTCCCGATAATCTAGGCATTCGTGGTTCTACTGCACATTAAAAATCCTAATGTATATTTTTGTTTCCATCAAACAGAAATCTGTAATTTATTCAAAAAAAGGGGAAATGAAATCTGCTACAAGAACAGCTCGACCAATTGCATAGCCCATATTTCATATTTAAATGAACAGAGAGCGATGAAAAACTCATTAGGAAATGAAAGGGAGGATGAAATTAATTTAACTTCGCCCTATTGGAGACGCTACACTTTTTCAATTGGAAATACCTCCACCCTCCCTTTTTTGCAACCCCTTTCAGTAATTTATGTTTTGGAGTGGTACTACACTCCTACTAAAGGGTTGTTAAGAATTATATTAAAATTATATGTATTTTTTTTTATTAATACAGTTGATTATAAATTTTACTAATTAGAACTATAGCTTAAGAAATCATATGATGTTTATTAATTTTAAAATTAATTATATAATTTAATCTTAATTGGAAAAAAAAATCTCTGCAAAAAATATCCTTTTATTTTATGAATAATTTATTTATGTAGCAGTTTTGGTACATAATATTATTTCATTATTTAATATTATAAAACATGTTATCCTTTTTATATTAATTTAATCATTATTGTGGGTAACCACCTTGTTTTTAAATTATTTTAAATAATTTATTTTTGGAGAGAAAAGATCTGGCTCCGCCGGGAATCGAACCCGGTTCTTCCGCGTGACATCCATTGCACCACGGAGCTCGCTTCCAAACGGTGTCAAATCCTTCCTTATCCTTTTTTACCTTTTTACATAAGTTTTTTTACATATTTACCATAGTTGGTAAGCTCCATTACAGGGTTAGTGTATTATATTACTGCATAGTATATATATATATATATATATATATATATATATATATATATCCCCCCCCCCCCCAAGTTTTTATTATAAAAAGGAAAAGCTCATCTACAAAACCTAACGATTGAGCAGACTAAATTTTCGATCAATATTTCAATTTTTTCCTAATTAAGGTGAATGTTATAATTACCATGCCTTGAATTTCAACTTTTCAAATGTATCATTTTATAATATTCACCCATATACTGATTTTCTCCCACATACTGATTTTCGTATTGTGTAGTAGTTCATAGTTATGTGAAGAGTAAAAGAGTTATAAAGCAGAGTTGAATTTAAAACTTAATCAACCTTCTCAAGTGCGCTCTTTTTGCTTGTGATTAAATGTAGTTAATATCTTTTAACTAAAATGTTTTTTAATTTTTCGAAATCTAATTTTTGTTTGTTTTTATTTTCTTTACCTAGCTCATCGTTCTTCCTATTTTAAATACATCTACATATAATGTGTATTATTTAATATAGATCATTAACATGTACATCTTTTTATACTTAAATTTAAGTTTGAATTTGATTTTACCTGTTCCTTTTCATTACTAACAAACGGTGACCGATATTTCCCAAAATATCCACTAAAGTGTGTACATACTTTTAGGACTTGTTAAGGGATCCATCTTGTGCCTCTTTATGGGTAAAACGGCGTAGATAGGATATTTTTTTATTTTAAAAAAATGAGATAAAAATAACTTATAATTTTGAAATGAACCATGCATTCTTATTTATTCAGATATTTTTTAGCAATAAAGTAACGAAGCCTTGATTCCTCCAAATTGCCAAGATGTGACTAGAATAAAATAAGGGTCAGAATACACAGGAAGGAGAGTAGTTAAAAAAATCTTAAAAACTATTGGCAAAAGTCCAAAAACTCTAGAGAAACAGTTAGTATAAAAACTGTCAGGGACAATATGAACTTTGCTCGGGCAGTCGGATTTTTCTTCAGTTATAAAATAAACTTACATATTCTTTCGTCTGCTCACTATTTACCGCTGTAGCTCTGCCAGTTTTTCCGGGCGACTTTACATATAGGGAATTGCTTTTATCTTTATGGCCTGATGGTAGCTGCTTAGAAGGAGGGACTGTGTGGGACTTGATACTTTTTCAGGAGTTGGACGAGTGCCAACTGGTCCACGACTATCAAGTATTGGCAAGGGTGCGGGGGGCCGCAGCGCACAAACACTTTCAGGCCACTCCCAGCCACGCACTTAGCGCCTCAGACGAACGCCAACACAAACACACACAGGGGGTGCGTACTCTCTACGATGCGGAGGACTGTTTGTCTTCGAACCACGGGCCCCCCTCCCCCTTCCATTTATCATGTAAGTGCTAGTATTTCTCAAAGATATCGATTTTGATATTCCAGGTCGAGTTTTCGAAGTATCGATATTCGCCCAGATAATTACTGAGTAAAGTGCTAATTCTACTATGCTCAAGTTTTGAGATTTGAACTGTGACAGATTACTTTATTATTTTGTTAAACATAATCCAGGAATACTTGAACCCAACTAGGAATCGGGAGATCCTCCTTGGCTTACACTCAGCCCCAATGAAGTTGTGAACTTATATTAAAATATTGATACAATCATTAAGTAAGAGTAATTTATTTGACCCGTAAATGGAACTTTTTCTATCTAATATAGTAGCTAAATAATACTGATTAAAAGTACAATATTTTTTTCGCAAATGTAATTAACATTTAATTAATAGCACTTGGTCAACTTTCTTTTCTTTTTTAGTTCAATTTAATATTTCCCAAGATCTTTTACTATACCAACCATTTTCCATTGCGTTTCCTATTTCAGTCCTTTCATAATGAAATTCCTCATTTCCTGATAATCCTCAGAGTATGCTGAAAAGAAGATGGCCTCGAGACCTTCACTATTCATCAAACTGAGTCGAGTGCAATGGGTGGTAAGTTGTTTAAGAGACATTGGCAACTCGGATTTATAAAATGCTGCAATTCAGTGAAAATTATACTAACTCATATATTTATAATATTTATATGCTTATTTTTTCGTCCATTTAGGTACATAGATTTTTAGAGATGACAGCTAGGAAAGATTTGTTTGCTGCATATCAGGCGAGAGAGAGGTTCCAGTTCCCATTCCTGATATGCCATTTTCCTTTCGACAATTGCTAAATCATTTTCTGATTGTCATTCTTCTTTCATTCTGATTCTTCTTGTTGATCAGTAAAAATTAATCTGTTCAGGTAAACTGAAGTGTATCCCATGTACCCACACATATTTGTGTCTTCGTTTACCTAAATGCAATTGTTGAAACAGTATGACATATTTCACGTTGCGTATTCTCAGCTAGTTCCTAATCTCGCTAAGTACGTCGCTGCTGCCACCTACGGCACTCAAGGGAATTACGCCGACTCGAATTTGCAGGCGAGGAACTTTGATTCAAGCTAGCAATTTTTTTTCTTATGATTCACCATACTTTCCAAATTATGGAGTAGACACAGTCAGTGAACCCAGGAGGAGGGAGAGTAGGGAGTATGAGCTGGCCGGCAGACAAACAGTGAGTAACATAATTTATTAAACTAGAAAACCAATATCATCAAATTCATCCCTTCAAACCAACTCAGAATGAGATTCAGCCAAATTTCGACCCGTCAATCATCTCATCCTCATTTAAATATTCATGTCACCATATTTTCCAAATTTTAAAACTAACCATTAACCATAATGTAAAACCTTCAGGCCCACCCGAAGAGATTGTTTTCTTTAGAAGAATATATTTATTTTCTTTATTTTATTTTAATTTAAACTTATTTTACCTTTATATAGTCCACTTCAAACCACACCAGCCCATATTCAATTAGGTTTATAACAGACCAAGTAATGTTGATGTTATAAATCAAACATAACATCTACAGGCTAGATTGAAAAAATAATAAATTAAAAACTATTATAAATACTTGTATCAAACAATTTTTACATTTTTCTTTTTTTTTTTTTTAAAAACTAACCGTTGTTTTGATTAAAACTAATTAATCAGTACAGCAATACAATAATTTAGAACCAGATTCCCACATTTATGTAATACCTGATTCATTGTACAGTTATTTAAATATCAGACTTAGGGATTCTTTGAAAGCTACTCTATTCTAAGCTATTTCTTCTCTCACTTCCTGTTAGAGTATCGATTTACAAAATTAAAAATCCTGTTAAAGTATCGATCGTTACAAAATACCAAATTTCATTTTACAGCTCTCGAATTAAATGGTATTTGACCCTTCATCCCATGTGATATTGAAATTGCTTTACAGTGTTTTTTTTTTTTTTTAACTTATGGATTCATTAAGTTAGATTTCGTATTTATTTTATATGTTGAATAAAGATTGAATTTGTATTTGTATGTATTGTATTGAATGAATGAATGAATGAATGAATAAAATACTGTATTTTGTAATAATTACAATTACAGGAGGTCTGGCTCCATATACAAAAAATAAAATAAAATGGTCATACAAAACAAACGAAAAAAAGAAAGAAAAAAAATTAAATAAAGAAATAATAAAATAAAATCCTAAAATATAACATTCATTCTAACATATTCTTTGTTGATAGAATAAAATTATGTATAGATAACAAAAAAAAAAAAAAAAAAAAAAAAACTCACAAAAAATAAAATAAATACAATTCTTACAAAATATTATTAATAAGCTGCAATTAAGTATTATGGAGTATTAAATATTTTTATTTTCTATTGTCGTTCTTTCCTAAGTGATTTAAGTACAAATAAATAAATATTGTTAATTTGACTTTCATTTTTAATTAACAAAAGATTCTGGAGATTCCATTCTTTTGTACTATTCTGTTGGATATACTTTTTCAAAAAGGTTTGCCTCATATCATGAAAGGCTGAACAATTTAATAAAAAATGTGAGATTTCATCACTACAACTGGTTTCACAATATTTACAATCTTGATCACTATTGAAAGTTCTATGCATGTTGTTTATTGATAACCGTGTATACTTCTTACCCGCCATCCTCAATTGAGCTACTATCCTTTGCTTATTTACATGAATATTAAAGTTAAGATACTCTTGGGGATTTCCGAAAATAACAATATTCCTATAAAACAAATTAAATTCTGATTGGGCCACTTTATCAAAATCCAAACTTATTAAGTGATTTTTCATTGATTCTTGAATTTCGATCGTGTGATTTTTTATGAAATTTATATTTTGGGAAGCCCACAAATTAGTTGCCCCAATCATGGAGAGGAGTTTAATTAGTTCAGTTGCCCAATTATGAGGTATAGACGGATGGAAACTAAGCTCGGCAAGTCGGTCGTAACAAATTTTGGGAAGTTGATGGTTCTCCATAGCTAATATTTTTAACCACCAATACAGCATCCTTTTAAATATTTTTAGTAAAACATGCACTTTACCGGTTTCGACTCTTATATAAAAATTAGGCGTATTACGAGGCAGTTTTAATAAGTATTTAATAAATTTTAATTGACCTCTTTCAATAATTTCCGAGTACTGGCATCCCCAAATTTCAGTCATGTATAACAATACACTTTCGGATAGCGATTCGTATAGCTGACACTTAGTATCCCAGCTGTCTGATTTACACGCTTGTAGAATACCTGTGACCACTCCATTTGCAGCCGCATGCTTAGCTAAAGCTGAATCGTAAGATTGCCTGAATTTCCCCGATGAAGAAATAGGTACACCCAGATAATTAAATGTTTTCACTACTTCGATGTTAGAACCCTCGTAAGAAAAAGTATTGAGCTTCGCTAGACGCCCACCTTTATGTGAGACCATAATCTTTGTTTTATTGGAGTTGACGACCAAAGCATTGGCCCTACAGTATTCTGAGAGAATCCTAAGGTTTGTTTGAGTTTCGGCCCATGTTGAGGAGAGGAAGACCATATCATCTGCATATAGTAGAGCGATCAAATCGTTATTATTGCAAATGTTTATTCCTTTTGAGTTTCTATCTTTAAAAAATTTTATGATGTCGGAAATATACAAAGAAAACAAAAGAGGGCTGAGAATTTCCCCTTGTAAGACCCCTTCTGTTACGTGTATTTCATTTGAAAGATCCAGACCGTCTGATATTCTAAAAGTAGCAATGTCGTAGAAATTCATCAAAATTCTTAAAAATTTACCTTGAACCCCAAGATCATAAAGTTTACGCCAAAGACTGCCATGAGGAATGCAGTCAAACGCTCTTTTGAAATCTATGAAAGTTGAAAAAACCTTTCTTTTTTTCAACCTTAGTTGAATGTTAATTGCGGCTGTCAAAGTGAAAATGCAATCTCTACAGCCTCTTCCTTTCCTGAAACCCATCTGTTCGTCCGGAATTATATTTGATGAATCTGCCCAATTAATTAATCTATTGTACATGATTCGGGTAAAAACTTTTGTTATAGAGTTAAATATTGCTATACCCCTGTAATTTTCTGGATTTAATGGATCTCCCTTCTTATGCAATAAAAACATTTTTATAGAGGACCATTGCTTTGGAGTATTTTCATTATCCCAAATTTTATTGAAAAGAATGTGCAGGTATGAGATCCAGGAGTCATTAAAGTTCATGTAACATTCGTTGGGAATCATATCAAAACCTACGGCTTTCTTTGGTTTACAATTATTAATGCTATCTTTTAATTCGGCCATTGAAATTTCCGGGTCAAGTGAAGGATGAAAAAAACTTGGTAATTTGCAATTGATAGTCAATTTCGGAGGAAGAATATTGAGGTAAAATTTTTCCCAGCTCTCTAGACTAATGGGACACTTAACAAATTTGCTACTTCTGAAGGATTTAACGGCCGACCAGAACTCTGCAGGGTTTCTAGTATTTCTTAATTTATTTTTTAAATTATCAAAATATTCCGCCTTGAAAAATTTGACAAGTTTTTTGTAATGTTTTTTTGCTGTAATGTATTCAGTAACGGTTTCGCTAAAACAAGATTTTCTACACGTTCTGTATAGTTTACGAGCCAGTTTCTTGGCTTGTAAACAATCTACGTTGAACCATGGTTTATTCTTTTTTCCCATACTGTTTTTAAAAATGTTTTTTTTCTTTAGAACTTCAGATTCCACCATTATATTTTGCAAAATGTTTACTAAATTTAAATACATTTCATCTGTTGCCATATCTTCAAAATCATTGATGTTGGAATCTAATAATCGTTGTTGTAGCTTTTTGAGACTTATGTCACTTCTATTAAGGTAATGGCAAACCAGATTTTCATTACTTATATCTGGAGGGTGACTATTTCCTGATTCTATGCCCAATGATAAATGACATAATAAATGATCTGATAAGTCAGATATATTAATTACCCTAAAACCTAAAACCATATCCAAGCAGCCGGCAGATACCCATATTAAATCAATGACACTCATGCCGAAGTCGCTGATATAAGTAAAATTTGCCGGGCAATCCTCTATAGCCCTACCATTGCATACAACCATACCTAAGTCTTCCATTACTTCGACTAAATGTTTACCTCTTTTACTAATTACCTTGTCATTAGAAACTCTATTACCTTTCAAAATTGAGCTAACAAACATTTCATTATCTAGTTTATTTAATGTGCCGATTCTAGAGTTGAAATCCGATCCTATTATCAAATTAGGATTATCATAATCGGTCATAATATTATAAAGTTCCTGATTAAGAAGATCGACCAGATAATCATTATCTATTCCGGGACGTAAATATACAAGACCTAGACATAAATAAACTTTATCTATTTTAAGTAAAAGGCAGATAAACCAGTTATATGAGCGTATAATTTGGATATCAGAAAAGCAATTTTTTTTTTTTATACAAATGAGTAAACCACCACTACCTCTACCTTTGCAATGTTCCTTAACTGCTACGCTATCGAAATAAATATAATTATCAAGAAAAGGAGGTAGGTTAATATCCGAAGATAAAAGCCATGTTTGTGAAAAACATAGAACATCCATTTCTACGAAAGAGTTGATTTCTGAAGAAGACAAATTAAATAAGTTATTATATCCGAAAATATTCCAAAAACCAATATTTAAACTTTTATTCAATGTTTTAAGGGAGCTAAAGGCAAATAGATGTTCTGTGCTATTCAGATTATTACAACATATATTGTTAGTTTGAGTTGTGTCTCTGACGAAATCGAAATTCAGAAAGTTTTTCAAAAGTTCCACTTTTAATCCTTTTTGAGCTTGAATCTTCTTCCTTATCTGCTGTGAGTGAGGATCCATCTATCTTATCTTCAACTTCCTCCAAAGAATAGAACACTCCCTGGCATTTAAATTTATTTCTAAAATATGATGCATTTTTATCAATTTTACGCAGATGATTAATACATTTGTAAATTCTTCTACCAACTTCTCTATCTTCGGGGCTTCTATCGTGGCTAATTGGTGTTTTATGTTTTAAAAATAAATCTTTCTTCTTCATGATTTCTTTTTTGAGAATATTACTATTAAGCGAAACAAGTATAGATCGATTTTTAGTTCCTTTACCTAATCTAAAGCAGTTATTAATAGCATTGGGAGGAAATTTTATTTCAGCCGTTTCACACACTGTTATAACTGTATTTAGAACATTTTCTTCTTTTCTATTTTCCAATTCTGGCACCTTATGAATAATGAAATTATTACGCTTTAACTGCCTTTTCAAAAACACTATTTCCTTTTCTAAAAGTACATTTTTGTTTTCTAGAAGTTCATATTTTCCCTTTATTGTGGTTAATTCATCCATAGTAGCATTAAGGGTGGAAACAATTGTTTCAATTACTCCTTTTATTTCTTTTGTTTCATTAATATTCTGCTTAATAGCCTCCATTATATCTTCATTACTTACACCCATATTACGATAAGAAGGAAAAATAAGAAAATTAAAAATTTATGAAGGAAGAAGAATAAATAAACAATTAAATTGGTAAACAATCGTAATATATTACGCAGTAGTGCGTAGCTTGAAACTAGCGATACTCCTTCTTAGTCGCCAGGAAGTAAACTGAAACTGTAAGTCTCAGGCCCCCACCACACTGATAGGATTAAGATAAGGCAGACTGTCTCCTGAACTAAGGCCTAATAAAACTTTCAATTACCTTATAATTGTGTGGCATCTGCAAAAGATATCGACTTCAGAATTCACAACACTGCTAAGAAAACACTGAACTACACGTATGACAAATTTTAAAAAGCTACGTTCCTAATAAACTATGTAAATCACCAACAGCACGGAGAGTGATGTTTACTGTACAAGCGCTGAAGCCAGACTCCAATTTCCACTTATGGATTCATTAAGTTAGATTTCGTATTTATTTTATATGTTGAATAAAGATTGAATTTGTATTTGTATGTATTGTATTGTATAATTTTCTTATGATATAGTTCTAGTCTAATGGAAGAAATTTAAGAAGGTGGTGGTCCCACTGTGTCTAGTTTCGAAATTTAGAGAGTTCAAGTGGGGATTTTAATCTTAGACTGCTGTCTCTAGAAACAAATCTTTAGATGAGATTAAGATAATTGTTTAACTTACAAATTTTCGTTTGGAGCCTCTTCAAACTAAAAATACTAACGATTTCGCAAACAGAGTACTTAGAAGAATATTCCTGGTTTTATGAGCAGAACATTTTTCTGCCGTGTAATAAGCTTCCAAAACTTTCTTTTGTTCATATTCTTACATTTTTTACGTGTTTGTTCAGTTTGATTCAATACAGACATTTTTTTTACAGTCGTCTACGAAGAAGGTACTTTTAGGAGGTTATCATAAGGATGTGTTATGTTATGTGACTTTAAGACTACCCTATGATCAATGGATGATAAATCTGATGCGCTTTGAAGGGATTAATTTTGGACCAAACGTGGTTGCGTGGCTTTTCCACCAAGAAGCATATTTGGTAAAAGCGCGCTAGACTCGACCACACCAGAGCTTTTAGTATAAAATCCTGTTATAGAACTCCCCCCCTCTCTCTCTCTCTCTCTCTCTCTCTCTCTCTCTCTCTCTCTCTCTCTCTCTCTCTCTCTCTCTCTCTCTCACTTACACTTAGAAAAGGGTTGTTTCTCTCTCTCCTTGCAACATTGGGAGCGTTTCGTAGCTAATGAACCGATTCGGATTGCTAAATAACTCTGAATGGAATCGCTCTCCCCCTCTGATGGGATATAAATGTATTTTCTGAACCCTTCTGTTGTGGTTATTCCAATTACCTTGATTTATTCTGTCGATTATTAATTACATTTTAATTAATTGTCTGTTGGAGTACAAAAGTACTCCATAAGGTCATATATTATATATTTACTTCCCTTATTTCAAAATCTAATCCTGTGCGTGCTTCTCGTCAACAATGAGTAATTAAATAATAATTTCGTTGAAACTAGGAATGGGTTGATAAAGAAATTTCTTTTATCAGAATACAAATGATAGTGATACACTTAGGGAGCTGATTATTTCGTACCTGACACTAATAAGAGTGATGACTTGGAGAAAGAAGCTATTAAAATCCTGACCTATGATGTGTTTGTTTTGGACCAGGCTTGACCATACTCCCTCCCTCCTATATTCTTCCCCTTTCTCGCAGTTTAGACTATACGGGGTTTCCCGGGACAGGGGAGAGGGTGGGGTATTAATGCCTAGTATTATTCAATGTCCCCTGGCTCCTGGTTTTGAACTTGCTATCTTCTGGTCTCTATCATCTTTCTGGTTTTCCGTGGCAACGCGTATTTTCTAACGCTTTTACCCACTCGCCCATCCCGCCACCCACAGAAGAATAAACTGTGGTCTTCTGTGACGTGTATTTATTTGTTGCTTGATTTTAATATTTCTAAAAAAAAACATTGTATAACCAGAAAACATGTCCCCTAAATTTTTTTTATGATTCAACTACCTTCTGGGACCTCTGAGTAGTTTTATCTGGTTGGTACATATAATACCTAATAATTAGCTCATTTTTTTCTTCCCTATTAACAAAAATGGCATAAAGAATTCATCATCTTCCCATTTTACTTTTGGATCGAGGAGTTGAAGAGTGAACTGCTTGAAAGTTACCTTAACTCCCTTCCAGATCCTTCTTCTAGTGCCTACACACTAAGCATCCTTGAAGTTGGTAAAGTACTCCTCTTTAAGGACTCTCATTAACTGTATCTGAACTGTTAAGTATGGATGAAATCGAAGAATGAACAGCGCCTCTGTCTACTTACTATATCCAACTCTTTGTTTAATTTTTGGTGAATTGATCTCGATTTTTATACATTTTAGCCATTATTAGAAACCTTTATTTAACCCTTGACAAGATGGATTTCTCTTTATCTTGTCTCTATCTCTTGTTTATAGTTCCTACCAAGATAAAATGTTTGAAACGTATACATAAGTGGTTCCTGTGGAAATTAATGTTAGCGTTCGAAGCTCGTGCTTAAAATAAATAAATTAACAAGTTATTTAGTTTGCTTCCTGAAACAAATTAAAAGAAACTCTTTTAAATTGATTAATACGACCCAAACAAGAAAAAATAAATGAAATTATATAAATCCGTATTTTTAATTTCTTTGTTTATTTTGTTGTATTCAAAACGAATTCGACTACGATTACAATAATTGTCCGAATTTATTGAATTATTTATTTTATTTTTTTTGTTGCCTCTACCCTGCAGGGTCATTGGCAACATGTCGAAATTTAGATTTTCGAGTAGTACTTGATTGCTTTTAGATATTCCGAAGTTTTTTTTACAGTTTTTTCATCATCTTTTAGAATTTCGTTCAGTGTTCCGTTTAATGCTATATTTGTTCTTTGATTCCTAAAAACTTTGCAGTCTATTAAGATGTGACTTATGGTAATTTCCTCACTGCATATTCTGCATGTTGGAGGTGCGAGACCTTTTAGCAAATATGCATGCGAAAATTTACAATGTCCAATTCTAATTCGGCAGAGGACGGTTTCTTCCCTCCTTGATATTCTGCTCGAGGTTTTCCACTTGATTGGATTCCTCTTTATCATTTTTAGTTTGGCGTCTTGGTTATTCCATCTGGTCTGCCAGTTTTCCCTGATTTCAAGTTTTATTTTTTTTACAAAGTCTTCAAGAGGAATAGCATTTAATACTGTTACCTCTTTGGTTCCGGAAATTCTTGCTGAGCGGGCTGCTGTATCTGCTTGTTCGTTCCCCGTGATTCCGCAGTGTGAGGGGGTCCATAAGAGAACTATATCAATCCCTTTCTCTTTCAATTCCCACAAACGGTTTCTAATCGCTATTATTAATCCGTTTTTAGGTCTTGTGTCCTCTATTGCTAACAGAGCACTCATTGAGTCTGTTACTAATACCCAATTGCCACTGCCATATGACTCGATTTGTTTAAGAGCTTCATTTATTGCGTAGGTCTCTGCAGTAAATATCGAGCATATGTCTGGCAGTCTGAATAATTTTCTAAAGTTTGGGTACGTTATAAAAGAGCAACCCACATCATTTCCGAGTTTGGATGCGTCAGTATATAGGACGCTGTATCCCACATATTTCTCTAGCACTTCCAGGAACAATTGTTGGGCTTCAGCTGGAATTATTATCCCTTTTTTAGAGGTGGCCAATGACTTATCTATATGGGGTGTGAATTGTATCCATTGGGTATAAGTTTTATCGGGTATATCTAAAATATTTTCAAGGTTTAAAATTGGGTTTTCGATTTTATCCAGGAATTTTTTGACAAAATTGTGTTCCCTTCCTGCTTCGTTGAACAACAAATTACTCAAGGCATGTTTTGGGTTGGTTGAATGATTTGGGTGGGTTGATTGAATTAGTATAAGCTGATTCGAATACCAACGTTCGTTATCGAAAGTAGTAATTCGATCATTAACGAAAATATACAGTAAAACATTATTTTGTTTCTTCGCTTCAATACTATGTTTAATTTTTCAGTCTACGCTTAAACTTTCTGTCGTTCCGGAGCCGCCAGAGATTCAGTCAATAGTTTAGATATTTTTAAAAAGATTTATACCAGAACATCAATGGAGAGTTGGGGTTGTATACGAAAGGGGTAAGCGACCGACCGAGATCGCACTTAACCATTAGATATTTCTTTTTTATATATCACAGATAATATGTTCCTCAGGAGGGTCATTCGACTCCAGGGATGATACGAAGTCGGATAGTAAAGTTTGCTGCGATTCGCCGGCAGATTCGAAAGGATAGAACTTTGATTGATGAGTAATAGTTTTTAGAGTGGTTTTAGCTCATCGATGAAAAATATTTGTCCTGATTTTAAATAGAATCGTTTTTCCGTGTTCAGTACAATCAATGTTAAACACAGTATGTAATTTGAGTTGATAGGTTTAGTTTCGATCGACTGTTGAACCCGGCATTGGTCGCTAGACCAACTTTAACATGGATGGTCTCACGTGGGAATTTCTCTCACAACAATCACTACTTTTTTTTCTCATATTAATCATACGATAGTTTAAATTTTAACAATAAAGCTGTACTTAAAAAAGGGTCAATTATCTGTACAAATTATGAAATCTTGAACAAACTTTTTTATTAAGAGGATAAAACAACTATAATCGTTCAAAACTATAGTTTAACATTTTTAAAAAGAGTAAAAAAATTAAATACATAAAGAAAAAGTATAATCTTAAAACCAAATTAATACTACAAGCATTTAGTTTAATTAACAATATTGATTATAATGTTCAATTAGAAATACAATGTATATTGGAACTTCCAAGTTCGAATATAAAGTAGACAGAAAATTATACTAGAAAACTATTCTTTAGTGTAGTCATTGAGTCATTTTCCCGCTTAAAAAAAATATTTTGGAAGTAGACGCACACTTAGTTGTACGTAACACTGACAGTCGCGCGTGAGAAAAATTCTTAATTAAATATATCATTGACAGTCGCGCGTGAGAGAATCTCTCATGAGATCGGATTGAGCGGAGTAGAAGAAAGCTGGAGCAGGTATAAGGCTTGGTATTGGAGCGGGGAGAGTTCAGGGAGGGCCGTGAGTATGTGAACTACAGATAGTAAGGAGGGGAGGTTTTCAGAAGCACCAAGAGCCGTTTCCTGCCAAAAAAAAACAAAATATGTGAGAGAAATTCTCACGCAGCGACCAATGACGGGTTAAGAATGAATTTATGATGAATAGCAACATAAGTTGTAAAATAGCGTGATGTGCAAAAAGCACCTTCAAGGGTCTGAGGGACGGAGAGGTTGGTACTCTGGTAGGGGAAGGAGATCGTGACCGACCGTTTGGGGGGGGAGGGGGTGGTCGTAATTTAAGACAGAGGCTTGGGAAATATTCAATAGCGGGTCATAAGTATCCAGTTGGGACCGGGTCCCAGTTATAAAGGGCTCCCGCACACACATACTACAATCTCCAGCCTTCTTCAGGAAGACAATTTAAAGGGGATATATGTGGGACCTCGCGTTTCGCCCACCCTTCTCCGGATATTTTCTTTAAAAAAAAAAAAAAAGGCTGAGGAAAAAACGAAAAAGGAAATGAAAGGAAATTTCCTATCCGTTTGTGGAAATATGTTCCTCCCGATATTGAAACTCTCAAACAGACCACATTCACCGCTCCTTAAATAAAGGATCGGAATGAATCATACGAAGAGGAATTTACCCAATCCTCTCTGGGTAATCTCTTGATATGAGCTAATTATCCGTTGATTTGTAACAAACTAAAAAGTTATAAATATTTGGTTATGGTAGATAAACTAAACTATGCATTAGGTACAGAAATAAACGCTTTTAATTTAATAAATCATGTTATATTTCTTTGATGCCTGGTCATAAGGGCTTAAGTCACTATTTGAACATTTGGAGATAATGTCGTAATATTATGGCACGAAATCAGAGCTACCGGTTGATATTAAGTTCTCAAGTCAAGCTATATATTTTTTTATGAAAATAACAATTACAACTAATATCGATAATTAGATTTTACATACTGTTTTGAACTTTGCTGTTTCTCTCCTGAAAAGCTCAAAATTTTGACTTATGCCCTTATGACCGCGCATGAAAGATTTAACACACAATAAGCTTCACTACAAAAGAATAAAACCATATCATTAAATCAACAATAACATTAACATTTCGTAATCGAATTTACAAAGGTGGAATAATCAATATGTCACTCTATGATTTTTTTCTCATAATTTTATTAGGGTAAACCATACAGTAATTGGCACTCAGTACAGTTATTGGCACCCCAACTTTCACTTAAAGAAATAGGTAAACAAGTCCTAATTTTTTTACAAGATATACATGAGTTTAATGTTTGAAGGGTCCTCTAAGTCATCTATGAAGTAAGACTTTAACAAACTAACCATAGGGAAGATTTCACAATTAAATCTACAGGATGCCAATAACTAGATTTGGCACTTTTAGCAATAAATATTGTCATATTGTAAAACTATTGAATTTTTGACGCAAAAAAAAAAAACTCTTGAGTCTTTATGAGGATAGACAATGAGGAGCTATAGGAAGTTTCTATTCGATCCCTATATAAAAAGTATTTTTTTTTTTAAATTTAACCACAAAAATGTAGTCTTAACGGTGCCAATAACTGTACGGTTTAACCTATATGCGATTTGTTCATAGCCAAAAATACAATAGATTTCACAATTAAATCTACAGGATGCCAATAACTAGATTTGGCACTTTTAGCAATAAATATTGTCATATTGTAAAACTATTGAATTTTTGACGCAAAAAAAAACTCTTGAGTCTTTATGAGGATAGACAATGAGGAGCTATAGGAAGTTTCTATTCGATCCCTATATAAAAAGTATTTTTTTTTTTTAATTTAACCACAGAAATGTAGTCTTAACGGTGCCAATAACTGTACGGTTTACCCTATATGCGATTTGTTCATAGCCAAAAATACAATATTTTCCGATCATTCAGCCAAGTTATGTTTTATGACACGTGTTAATTTTCTTTAACGTGACCCAAATTTTCTTTAACATATTTTTTTTTTCTCATCATCTAAACCTATGTTTTTATCAAATCCTAATATTAATGCCTATTTATGTTCTTAAATATTCCAACTTATGCTTAGATTTTTAAATATCTACAAATACCAAAGTTTCAAAACCTTAACAATTGTGCTTGATAATATTAATATTAATGTAAGAGTCTCTTCCATGTGTTATATTGTATTATAATTGATTGTCCAAACGTTTCGGGCTGTTGGCCCATCTTCTGGGGTTCTCTGTTTTACAAATTTTTAGTTTTATCACCGATTGTCCTTATTTAAAGTTGTGATATATGAAAATATAACTGTCATTTCCTTATTTTACATTATTAGCTTATTTTTAACACTTTTTTGGCTCTGAGTTAATTTCACTGTAACTTGTTATAACTGTAGCTACTATCAAACTACTCATCCTCACTAAAGTGAAACATATAACAAAGTGTAATATTAATGTAATGTTATAAAAGTTTTGAAAAATAAATTAAATAAAACATTACAGATATGTTCAAAAAGTAGTTTTACATATTTTAGAAGAGAATTGAAATGAAATTAATAAAAATAATAAACAAAAAAAATTGTTTTCTCCTGTCATCTTGCATTGGTCTTGGAGATAATATATTTAATATCCCTTAACCTTGTTTTGTCAAAATTTATTCTCTGGTATCAATGAATTAAAACATAAAACTAAATGGATTATAAGACTACATAAAAGCTCTGCTTAAACTCTAAGTTCTTAATTAAGCTCAAGAATTTTTTCTAAAGATACTTTTACGATATCTTGGCAACTTTCCTCTGGAAATCCTAAAGTTACCAGCTGCCTGATATTTCCTCTCCAAGAAAGTTCGGGGAAGGCAACAAAGATTCTTCGAACTATAACTTAATATCTTGCCAAATAAAAAACTATGTTGGTCTTAGATAGCTGCCAAATAAAATCTAAGCATTGGAAGAAAGAAGTTGAAACAAATAATAAACAAGAAAACGTATTATATAAGTATAGGAGTGTATGTACTCGTAAATAAAGAAAAGTATTTGAAATTGGCGTGCTACTTGTTTGCCCTTAAATTTTTGTCAGCGTTTTAATAACTACTACATTCATTTTTACTTTCACTTACCTATATATGAAATATATAGTAAGTGGAAGTATTGCGATCGTGAAAAATTTCGGCTTCCGGTTTTCAATGGAAATACACGTTTTGGGGTCCCCTGAGTCCAATTAACCAAGTCTCGCGAAATGGTCTGTGTGTGTGTCTGTGTGTGTGTGTGTGTGTGTGTGTGTGTGTGTGTGTGAACAGACTAGCTCAAAAACTATAATCCGTGCGAACCTGAAATTGGGTATTTAGTGTATGTATATGCCCGCGATGTGACAGCAAAAATTTCATCAGAATTGCTCAAAGGGAGGGGGTACTTTATTTAATAATTTTTTAAGTTTTTTTCGGTTTTCTCAAAAACGGCTCTAACGATTTTGATTAAACTGAGTATTTGATCTATTTATATGCCCGAGATATGACTGTAGAAATTTCATCAAAATTGATCAACCGGATGGGGGACTTTACTTAATAAATTTTGTATCATTTTCACGTGTTTTTTTTCATTTACTCAAAAAAGGCTTTAATGATTTTGATCAAACTGGGTATTTGATGTATGTATATGCCAAAGATGTGATAGCCAACATTTCATCAAAATTGGTCAAACGGAGTGGGCACTTTATTTCATAATTTTCTTTCCAATGTTTACCTTTTTTCGATGATCTCAAAAACGGCTTTAACGATTTTTATCAAATTCGTCATGTTTAATGAAAATTAGGTGTTCTTTAATATCAGGTAAGCTTTATCATTATTAAAATGTTCTGAGGGGGCTTTTTTTATGGGGGGGGGTTGGGGCCTTTTTTGTTTGTTTATTTCCTATAAAGTACCTTTGTTTTTGTTTATATGGAGAAATTAGCTGTCTCTCGTTACGCCTAAAAATAAGAAATGGCTAAATATGAGATATGATAAAAATAAAGAAAACATAAAGAGGAGAAAAAAAGAAAAATATTCAGTCAACTCATAAAAATCTTTGAGCCCACGCATGCTGAGTACGCCTTTAATGACTGACCATTGTTCATAATTAAAGCCGTTCTGTTCATTTGTGAAGTGGCAATTGACAAAACGCATTAATTTCTAATCTAAGTAAGTTGGTAAGTAAAAGTTGTGTGTTGCGAGCACGCACCAGATTTTTTTTTTTTTTGCCATGATCATGCTTCATGGTTAGGAAATATTTTGTATATGCTTGAATGTTAAATAAACCCATCTTCAATCTCGAAAATTGCTACCACCAGATTTCTTTTTAATGATCCGATAATTTTTATATTTATTTATTCCTTGAATTCATCCCACCTACTAGTTATTATTTAATTTCTATCCTTTACTTATTTTTTGCCTAAAAATATGAATAAATAAACAAAAAACTAAATAACGCATCTTCAGTCTAAAAAATATATTTTATTGTCTACTGAGTAGTGGACAAAAGGTCCGAAACGTGTACTACTATGTTGACAACAGTAGCAATTTTCGAGATTGAAGATGGGTTTATTTAACATTCAAGCATATACAAAATATTTCCTAACCATGAAGCATGATCATGGCAAAAAAAAAAAAATCTGGTGCGTGCTCGCAACACACAACTTTTACTTACCAACTTACTTAGATTATAAATTAATGCGTTTTGTTAATTGCCACTTCTTAAATGAACAGAACGGCTTTAATTATGAACAATGGTCTGTCATTAAAGGCGTACTCCGCATGCTTGGGCTCAACCAGTTTTATGAGTTGACTGAATATTTTTCTTTTTTTCTCCTCTTTATGTTTTCTTTATTTTTATCAAATCTCATATTTAGCCGTTTTTAGGCGTAACGAGAGACCGTTAATTTCTCCATGTAAACAAAAACAAAGGTACTTTATAAGAAAGAAACAAACAAACAAAAAAGGCCCCCCCCCAAAAAAAAAAAAACCCTCAGAACATTTTAATAATGATAAAGCTTACCTGATATTAAAGAAAACCTAACCTTCATTAAACATGACGAATTTGATAAAAATCGTTAAAGCCGTTTTTGAGATAATCGAAAAAAAGGTAAAAATTGGAAAAAAGTCATGAAATAAAGTGCCCCCTCAGTTGGACCAATTTTGAAGAAATGTTGGCTTTCACATATTTGGTATATACATACATCAAATACCCAGTTTCTTCAAAATCGTTAAAGCCTTTTTTGAGTAAATAAAAAATATGTACACGTGAAATTGGTACAAAATTTACTAAGTAAAGTCCCCCCTCCGGTTGATCAATTTTGATTAAATTTTTACAGTCGTATCTCAGGCCTATCAATACATCAAATACTCAGTTTAATCAAAATCGTTATAGCCGATTTTGAGAAAATCGAAAAAAACCTAAAAGTTATTAAATAAAGTACCCCCTCCCTTTGAGCAATTTTGATGAAATTTTTGCTGTCACATCGCGGGCATATACCTACACTAAATACCCAATTTCAGGTTCGCACGGTTTATAGTTCTTGAGCTAGTCTGTTCACATACACACACAGACACACACAGACACACAGACCATTTCACGGGACTTGGTCATTTCGACTCAGGGGACCCCAAAACGTGTATTTCCGTTGAAAACCGGAAGTCGAAATTTTTCACGATCGCAATACTTCCACTTACTATATATTACATATATAGGTAAGTGAAAGTAAAAAAGGATATTTTATGGTTCGAATCAGAGCAATAATGTTCAACCCTCAATCGTTAACCACCAATGATAAAGGATTAATTTCGATGTAAAGTCAGGATAAATAATGTAATCCCCGGATTTTAGTAAGGTTGGAGCAGTAGGATTAATTGTAAATGTTTGTTGTCATTGTAAGTGTATCGGGTATTTGACCTAGATTTTCTACTGTCCATTTAGCAGTATTTTTTTTTTTTTTTTTTTTTTTTTTTTTTTTTTTTTTTTTTTTTTTTTTTTTTTTTTTTTTTTTTTTTTTTAGAATCCTAATATCTATCTACAGCCGAGCAAACATATTTTCAAATACTTTCAAGCTCTCGGGAATCTAATCGATCACGATAAGTTCGTAGCCAGAAAAGCTGCTTTTAGGATCTACTTAACTATTAATTCCCCGTCATGTATTTTTAAAATATCCTTAGCTTCTGCTACTGTACGACGTACAGTGTACGTATGTCGCCCCAAATTTCATCTAACCCGAATTTATGCTATTTTATTATATGCATAGTATATTATAATTTTAAATACAACCGGTCTCTTAAATTATTGAGGTGCTGAATTATAAAAAACTTCATAATTTCAGATATATACCAATATTTCTTCAATGCGCTACAAAAGTTCATTGCAAGGTTTGGGCTTGCCAAGGTATTAAAATATTTGCCCAGACTACTGGATTCTGATCCCTACCCAGCTACTTATGGGATAAGTGATAGTCTGGATATAGCGGGGAAGTATTTCTGTCGTGACAGCTCAATACAGATGGAGCACTTCATTGAATCATCCTTTCGCATTCATTGCTCCGATATTGTCATTCAATCGATTTCAACTGAACTTCAGGACAAATGGAACTCGATACCCTTATTCCATGGCAATACATCATTTTGATGATGCCATCCTTCAATTTTCCACCTCTGTCACTAGGTTGGTTTTTAAGTGAAGACTTAAAATGAGGTTTAAATTTTTCACAATTTAATGGGCCTTAAGTATATAATTAATACAAATTTTATTTTTCATAGAAATAAAAGATATTATTTATAAACTCTAACTATATTTACAGCTCCAGCAAAGACATAACGTTTGGAACATACTGTATTTCATTTACTGAACTTTCAACCCTAGGGATTTCATCAGAGCAAAGTTTTTTCCTAGTTATACCGAATTATTGGCTATAACACCCAATTAGAATTATGGAAAAAAAACAGTAACTTTATTAAAAAAAGAAAAAAAAAGAAAGGAAATCAAAAAAGTTGCAATGGTATGATGATGCTAAATTAATTATATATATTTGATAAAAAATAATATTAATTTATTAATAAATTGTAAAAATAGCATTTTGACTTTCAAGTTTTAATATAATAAGACTGATTTTTGGCTAGTAAAATTTTTTATCTAACTAGGGCATCCTGCCTATTTAATTGAAAATATTTTATGGTCAAAGATATTGTTATCTAGATAATGCCAAAACGTTAAACAAAAAATTAAAAAAGTGAGTCTTAAATAAGGATCACAAAAATACTTGACTGAATAAAATAAATAATAAAATATAAAAAGTCGTGATATTAAAGAAACATTACTCATTTCTTTCAGTTATAAAAAATAAATATGAATGAAGGTAATCTATAATAAATTTATGTAATAGTATTTATATGTAAAGAATGAGAAATTCTTCGAATAAGAAGGATTTAAGTGAAATTTTTGAAAAATCGAGTTCGATGGGGAATTCAATTATTTTAATTTGTAAAGATATCAGAGTGGATTTAATGACAGCGATAAGTATAAATTAATAAGTGTTAAAAACCAGTGAGTCAAAATTCGTTGAAATCGGATAAACCGTAAAAATGTAATAATTCATCCTATCTTGCCACCTAAACCCTATGCATGACATTTGTATGCAGTGTTAACCTTCTTATACCCTGGAACGACATATTTTTTAAACTCGAATTTTGTCAAAATCCGATAAAATGGTAAAAACTTAATAATTACGTCTTCCCTCCATTTATCCGAAATTGAAGTACCTCTTCTATTCGTGGCGGAAACAAATCAACAGTCCAAAGATTACTAAAGTCGTTTTTTCGTCGATCTAGTCGTTTTTGATTTATAAATAATGTAACTAATCCGACTTTGTTTTATTTCTAAAAATGCGTAAAACGATAAATATTAAAAAAAGTAAGAAATAGGCCTCTTTGAGATTTTAGAATAAACTTTCAAATACTCATACTATGTTTCCAAACTTGAATTATGATTTACTCAAAATGGGACAAACGTCACTTGGTGCCTTATTCTTCTGAGGCCAACATATAGAAATAAAATAGAATAAATAGAGGGTAATAGGTGATATATATTTGTGAGTATATTTTTTAAATAGTTGGCCGTTAGTAATGGTAAAATACTGAGCTGATAATCCCTAAGACTTAATTTCGGTCGATATGTAGATAAAGTATAAAATTTATAGTATGTTATGCACATCAGTGAGGATACTTTTTAAATCACGTTATTTTATTTTATTTTTTTAATAATATCAATAAATAAAATATAAAATCAAGGTTAAGCCTAAATTAGGCCGTCGGGTCAACAGCCCATTTTTATAAAAAATGAGCGAACATTATTCCTGATTCGAAATTTGTAAACAGCGATATTAATCAAATAAATCTACGAATTTGAGGAAAGAGTAATGGAATAAGAAGTAAATCCGTTCTGGAACAAAGGCTGGAGCAGATTTACAGAAGGGAATTAATTTTTTTTCTTCTTCCCGCTTAACTAATTACAGTAGAGCGGAGCTAGCAATAATTATCCTTGGGAAGGGTTACTCTTGGAGGGGATGTTTTCGGAAGGAGTTGGCCGGCGGCCAGTGGGTGCAGTCAGCAAGGCCTGTCACCACCTGGATGTCGGGCCACGCCGGGTTAATGGGGCCATTGTCAGCTTTCGAGGGTCCGGCTTTGAGCCCTTTTGTTGGCTTATAGCTCTTGTGTTCTTGTTGTTATTGCCCTTTTATTCCTTGACAAAAGTTCTTTTTATTTTTATCTATCTCGATTTCCCTTTATCTTTTAGAGTTATATCTATTTTCCCCCGTTATAGTAGTGATTAAGGTTATCAAAGAGATGAATGGTTTGATTTATGGAAACTTGATAGTATTTTTGGATAATAAATCTTAAATTGATAAATCATGTAAATTGAAATTAGGACTATACTCGCAGGTGTATAACAGGTATCTAAAAATACTTCTAAATGTTTAATATAATGTATTAGAAGTCTTAACACTAGCCCGGATTTGGATCTTTTTTACTTTCATATGTTTCAATTTCATATGTTTCAAAAATTTAAAATTAAGAATGTTTTGGACCAGGCATAAATGAAAAACAGCGATTTCCGTAAGGATAGCTTGGAATGATTGAACCAAGTGCCCTTAAAAGCTCCTATTTTCTGTCTGCATCCTCTTCGTTGGGATCTAAATTTCTGACCGCTATTTTTATAAAAATTAATCCCCATTTCGCGTCCCCTTCTGCGCATCCTTGTTTTGTGTAGTAAACCGTACCTTTGAAGAGCCTTAAATGCAGTCTTTTCAGATTGAAGAGCATCACTAAGTTGAATAAAATTCATCTTTGCATAATTTAGAACAAACTGGTTTTCAGTCTAACCTCCCATATAAACAAAACTAAGGTATGAATCACCAAGGTGATATTGAAAGTAAATTTATGCGGAATAATCTGAACTGTTACCTGAAATAGTTTGTTTGTTTGTTTGTTTGTTTAATGTCATTTTATGCCACTAAGGCTATTCGGACGATGCTACAGCGGGAGTCCTAAATTTTGCCTATCCAGGTATAATTAGGCTCGGGAACTCCATTTTACGTCCTATCCGAGGGACGGCATGGCTAAGGATTTTTTACTCCCATTAAAGAATCCTAGAGCCACCGCTGGGCGCGAACCTGCGACCATTAGTATTGTAGGTTGTCATGCTAACCACTACACTTTAGTTGACCCCGCTGATATTAACTAATTAATTAATGATATTAATTAATCCTTCTATCATTTAAAATATTTTTATAATTCGAGCGCCTAAAATTATTTAATCGTTTACAATGCCGCTGAGAATAATTTAATTATCCCCGTTTAAAATTTTTGTTTTATTTTCCAGGATTGTAAGCCATGAATTTTTCTTAAAAACATCTTCTATTTTTCTTTCAAAGTACCTAAAAAGGTAGGTGAAAATTCGGAAATCTTAGTAATGCATTATCTTAGTAGAAATAGAGTAATGTGAAGAAATAGAGGAACTTATTTACGGCAAACTTGGGAATTTTAGCTCCCACAGCGGATTTTACTTATATATATATTTAAATGTATCGTTTACTTCACTAGATCATCAAAATATGCAAATTTATGTAGTTACGTCAAATACGCGAAATAAAACTTGGCCAATCAGATCTGCGATCTCTAATTCGTATTCAATACTGATCCGCTATTTTAAAGAAGCACGCAAACAAAATATGCAATTGCATAAAAATCCGGGTCATAACCAGAGCGCCTTGGCAAGTGAAGCCCAGATCTACGATTTTATTCTAATATTAACGGAAATTATACAGAGATATTGTGAAGTCCTCTATTCATATGAAGAAAATGAATACGAGAGAAGAATAAAAAGCCACTGGATGAGAGTTCTTACCTAAATTTCCGTAACGATTAAAACAATCCAGAAATCGGTGCTACTGTGCACTATGATTCACTATGCCTTAAAATTTTGACACTATAAAAGGAAACCAGAATAGCGACTTTATTTTTATTCCTTCGGGTCTTGTGGGTAACAAGCGCAAATCACTAATCCCCTTCCCCCAAACTCGTATATGTTTTGCAAATTTATACGAGGGGTTGACTGGGCTAGACTCGGATTCTATTCCCAGCCGAGGTCGATTTTTTTTTCAAAAATAGAATTAAAAATTATTATTGAAAAATTATAATATGGAGGTGGCGGGATGGCCAAGTGGACAAATGCGATAGATAATACGCATTGCCTGTGGCAACTTATGATTGGGAACCCGAAGAAAGCAAGCTCAAAACCCGGAGCGAGGGGACCTTTAATGAGACTCGGTATTAATCCCCACCCTATTCCCTGGCGTGGAAATTTCGTATAGCCTAAAAAATCAGAAAGAGGAGAAAAACGAAGTTATAATATGGGGTTGCACGCAATAAAATAATTAATCAAGGATAAAACCTTCATTATTTTTCTCATAGCCTTATTTCTAACCTGAATACCAGCAATCAATAAATAAAGTAATCATATCACCATGGACAGTAATATTTTACGTTGCGATTTTTCGAGTGACCCGTTTTACATATATAGAGAATTTCACATTCTTCCAGGACCTTATAAATTAATTCCTTAACATTACCTTTTTACTCCAGAACACTGAGTTTAGCTTGCCAATTTTTTTTTCTATTTCTTGCCTTGTTCTTTCATTGCTTCTGACGGTTGTGCCAATCAAGTGGTTAAAAAAAAAGGAACATAAGGCAAGAAAAAAAAATTATAATTATTTATTTGTAATCATGGCTTAATATTCGGAAAATTAAACCATCTTAAGAGTACGACGTTCAAGTTTGCCTTTTAGTAAGTTGTAAGAGCTTGTAAGTTATAGCAGCTTGTAAGTTGTAAGGAAGCGTGCTGATTCATGATGATCCCCCACACGGAGTCCTTTGGACGAGACGGGAACCTGATGGAGGGATGAGGAAGAGCGGTCTAGATGTAAATTGGGGACGGAGTTAGACGTCTCATCAAGGAGAGGCTGCCAGACAATTCAGACTTCAGAACAAAAGCTGACATGTTGTGGGGAGTGAGTGCTACCAGCCATCTTCGTCTGCTCAGCCACTCCCTGGCTTTAAGTTGTCTCTTGATTCAGTTTTATAATGATCTAATCTTCTTGCGGTTCACGGCTAAAGGATGCATAATAAGTTTCAATTCAAAGAGAGTTAAACAGGACAAGGTATATTAAAGTGGTTCTAAGTTAAGGGGCGGAATTAGAGAACTACAAAGGTAGATTATTCTTAATCGTATTATCGTAATAAATTGACTACTGAACATAGAGAATACAAAGTGGTATGGAATATTTCGTATGTCGAGGTGTATTTATAGCTGACAGTAACTTGTTTGTTTAAGGTCCCTTTATGCTACTAAGGATAATCGGACTATCCTACTGTAGGAGTCCTAAATTTTGCTTATCCAGGTATAATTAGATTAGGGATCGATAACGAGTACCTGACATCGTTCAGGCTCGGGACCTCCATTTTATGTCCTATCCTAGCCAAGGATTTTTTCTCCCATTAAAAAATCCTGGGGCCACCGCGGATCGCGAACTCGCCTTTAGTGTTATAGGTTACCATGCTCACCACTACACTGCAGTTGACCCCCGCTGATATTAACTTTAATGTATATTTTTTTTGGTACCCTTTTTCAAAGAACGCGTCAGCTTATTAAATAAGCGCGTAAATTTAAAAGTTTACCGAATTAACAAAAAACCCACGAAACATAGTTGTTTGATTTGAAAATTATGAAGTTTAATTATCCAAGGCTGGTCTAAGAAAACATAAATGTTGCGAAACAAAAATATATTTCTAACAAAACAAAATAAAATTCCCTCTGTTGGGGGGGAAAAAAAATGGAACTCTTTATAGCTGATAAAAAAAATCACTCACGGCATGGACCAGCTGGACGGCGACGTCTTACTCTGTATGATTGTCTTGATGTGGTGATTGGGTGCACCCATATATTTAAAGTCTCTGGCCGTAATTGAAAATAAAAAATCTTGATCTCCTCAATTCACTTGATTCTGGCGTAGGCCTACGACGACTGCCACCTTTTTTCCGTATCACAGGGGGCCAAAAAAAGTAGTTCCGTAGTCTGGATAGTGCTGTCCCTGCATGGCATAGGCTTGAAGTGACGCAATAAATATTTATTACCTGCTACTATCAATAGCCTGAGGATTAGGCCGCAGATAAAGCGCTCAGCTTTGTTGACTGGGATCTCGTCCCAAGTAATGCCGTATTTTAGTCACGTTAGATTTTCTGAGTAAAAATTAATTTGCATAAATTAATAAATCTTCTTCTTCTTTACTGGCGCGACGGACGCATGAAGCGGTCCTTGGCCTGCTCTATCATCTTGCCCCATATGGTCCTGTCTGAAGCATGCGCTGTGCTCATCCCTGCATATCGTAGGTCTATGAGGACGTTATCCTTCCAGCGTGATCTGGGTCTTCCTCTGGGTCTAGATCCGCCTGGTGTATTCTTGTATGCCTTTAAAGGGCCCCTGCATTCCTCCATCCTGAGCAAGTGACCAACCCATTTTAATCGCTGCAACCTGGCAAAGTTGGAGATGCTCAGATCTCGGTACTCAGCGTACAATTCCTCATTCCTGCGTAGACGCCAAGTTTCATTTTCCTTAACTGGCCCGAGGATGCGTCTCAGGATCTTCCTCTCAAAACGATCCACCTTTAGTGCTGCTGACTTGTTGAGCGTCCACGTTTCACATGCATAAGTCGCTATAGGCCTGATAAGACATTTGTAAAGTCTTATTTTTGTAGCGCGGCTCAGTAGTCTGCTTTTAATAAGCTTGGACAGAGAAAAGTATGCTCTATTGGCTGCTGCTAGTCTGGAACTTATTTCAGTTTCCTCTTCCATCTTTTCAGTGATTATAGTTCCCAGATACTGAAAGCATGGGACAACCTCAAAAGTATACTCTCCCAATCTAACTTGTCGTTGTGGAGCTACATTATTTCTTTGGATGCACATTATTTTAGTTTTATTGGTGTTTACCTTGAGTCCCATAGTTTTCGCTTCCTGTTCTATCTTGCGGAATGCATCCTCTACACCAGCTTGTGACCTCCCGATAACTGCGACGTCATCCGCATACGCTAGGATTTGTACCATTCTAGTAAATATTGTATTGCCACGGTTCAGTCCTGTCCTGCTAATAACTTTGTGTAGGACTATATTAAATAGTAGAGGTGCCAATGCGTCACCCTGTCTCAGTCCTGTCTTCACCTCAAACGAACCACTACTTTTTCCACTCATCCGGACTTGGCAGATATTATTTTCCATAGTACATCTAGTTAATCCAATGAGTTTTCTAGGGATACCCATTTCTTTCATTGCGCTGTATAGCCCCTCCCTGATCACTGAATCATACGCCGCCTCAAAGTCCACAAAAAGAATCCACATAGGGTGGCCGAATTCATACATTTTTTCTCCCAGTTGTTTAAGGGTGAAAATTTGGTCTATTGTGGACATGTTCTTCCGAAAACCTGCTTGATAGTCACCAAATGTGCTTTCCATGTAGGGTATGAGCCTGTTATATAGTGCAACAGAAAATATTTTATATGCAACATTCAGGAGACTAATTCCTCTATAGTTTTTGCACACTGTGGGATCTCCTTTCTTTAATTATTAAATAATATATAAAAATAAAAATTTCTGGTCCTTAACTATAGTAGTATTATAAACAACATCTATATGGCAAGTTTGGCGAAAGTCGTTAGAAACATTTATCAGAAATCGTCGAAATGTATAAAGATATTGGTATTATGTAACCCTACGCTGATTTAATTTAGAAAATAGCTTATTCTGTCACATCAGGGATGTACATGAATTACCTGATTTCGTACGATTTTGTGCTATTAAGCACACACAAACCTAACACGGATCTATTGACTTAGATTTGACTCCAGGACTTCAAAACATGTATTTCCGTTGAAAACCGAAAATTTTCACGATCGATATTTCGTATTGGCAAGGGAAGTAAAAATGGGGTAAACAAATTAATCTTGCCTATACAAAGCTCGAAATTACAACATGAAAAGTTGCAAACTATCTTAAAATCACACTTTTATATTGAACAATTGGCTGTCTGTCCGGGCCCCTAGACCGATTTCCTATAATTTAAATCAACTCACCTCTTCTCATTTTTGGACTAGGGCAATTTCAGTTAGAGATTGCAGCGTTTATCCAATATCGCTTATTGGATAATCTCTGATATTGACAGCCGGCTGAGGGTGACAGGAAAGGGGCTTAGAGGCTAGAGAGGAAATGTTAGCACACTAATAATCAAATACTACAATATCAAAATGAAAAGTACTGATATTCTATAAAGGCCCTTAGGGCCTAAAGAGTTAGAGCGTAGATCACAGTAGCGTTCTAGAACTTAATAGCAACGTTCTTTGAGAGTCCAGCCTTAGTTTTTGGTGGACCTACGAATTAAATTTGGATCTACTAGCACTTGTTGATTATAGGCAAGAAGAGGAAAAGGAAAAAATACACATTTCCTATAAGACTCGAAAAAAAAAATTAATTTTGAACATTTAAAAGATAAATAAAAACAATTTCCATCACATAATTTTCGCAATTTTTTTTTTTTAAGTGATTCATTATGTATTATGAAATAATAAAATTATATTTTTTTGATTTCAGATCATTTTTATGTGCGCGTCTTCTTTTAAGCCCAACTGCAATTTTCATACTACCTACTTATGTTGAAACATCTGGCAATAGCATACAATGGACAAAATAGAATGGGAACAGATATAAATTAGTTATACAATACTTATGGCAATAACAAAATACTTATAATCTAATAACGAAATCAGGAAAGGGTTGTATTCTGGGAAAAGAAAAGAGAAAAAGACATTGAAGTCTGGAATGAGACAGTTTTAACTTTTCATTAAATTTTCAAATGAAAGAAGAAAGTTTGACTTAATTTTGAACGAGCTGGGAACGAAAACTGGTTTCCTTTCAGGTCAATGCACGTTTCAAGAGAAGATGAAGCTTCACGCCAGTCGTCTGGTTTTGGAAAATAATGTCACAGTTCATATTTCTATGTCAAATCCTAAAATCCAAGGAGCCTCAGTAGCTTAGTCTTATTCCGATGTTAAGAAAACACTTTGTTAACATTTACATTTTTTTACGTTGGGTATCTGGATCGCTTCAGTGTACTCTGCACTTTACACGTAAGCTACCATCAGTTTGCTTTCTCCATATATGTTTAATCAAGAAATAATTCAATAATCCACTCGATTTATGTTTGTAATAATTTACGTATTAATTAATTTAATTTAAAATGAATTTGAACCATTTAACCGAATCACTCGGATTCAGCTTTATTGGATATTGCATAAGTTAATAATTTAATCATTTCGAAAAACCGCACACCTACCGCACGCTGGAAATGGTTTAATATCCTATATTAGTTTATCTCATCGTTATTAAAAAAAAATTTCTGGATGTTTTTAATTTTTCAAACAGGATTATAAGAAGTAATATGTTTTGATTAATGAAAAAATCGGTTAATTATTTCTATTAATAATTAGTTTTAATTATAATAGGCTTGAATAACATGGGGTAATTAAAGGACTTCATTTATAGTATAATCAGAGTAAAAATGAAAAAAATCTGAATAGTACTACCGACAAACTATAGGATCATTGTCATAGTGAATGTAGCTGAAGAACCAATAATGGATCACTGACATAAAATGGTGAGTCCATATATCATCATGATATGAAGAAGGTAAAGAGGTTAAGAAGTAATAGCTAATGAAGCAATTGAATGAACGGCTCAACAGAAGGCAAGAGAACTGGCAGACCAAAAAGCAGTTCAGTAAGCATTAGCCCAAGATAAGCAGAAATGGAATTGGCTGGTTCAGATGAGTGAAGATCTACAAGATCCGTAAAGTCAGAAGGAAAAAATAATGTCAAAATTTGAAATTTTCGAGTATGTTTCAAAGTATTGTGTTACCTTATGCATAGAAGATACAGGCTCTAATATAAATTCCTCATTTCTTTTTTTTTCTTACTTTATATGATACAGACGCTTTATTTATTTTTTCTTAATCAATGTTCCTTAGTAATTTATTGTTGAATTGACTTGGTTTTTTAGATAGATCCAGAACTGTAATTGTAAATATTACGAAATACAGTAGTTTTGCGTTCACTTCATACATTGAAAAGGAGCTAGCTAGTAGCAGTTAAATAAATATCCTCAACTCCTCCATTGACTGTTTTGTAATAATAAGTCTCCTTACCTTATCTAACAAAAATGTTCCTCGAAAGATACTCCGGGGAAGAATAACCTTGCAAACTCAAACTGCCAATTTCTAGATCTCTTTCCTAGAACTCACATCGAAACTACCTTCATCTTCAAATACTTTCCATTCAGTCTTTTTCACCTGTTCCGTTCCCAGTAGGGTGAATTCATAGAAGGCGTTGCTAAATAAAACAATTGAATATATATTCTTTTACATCTTCCATTTTAAGTAGTTTACTTTAAGTACAAACTAGTGAATTTTTCATATTTTATTTTTATTTATTTAGCGTTCTTTGTTTATTTAGTAGTTACTATCTTTATCTTTGAGATTTCAATATTTTCTGATTTTTTTGATGCATGTATAATGATAAGAATTAACAATAAAATGGGTAAAAAAGCCAAATTTGATGAATTGATTAAATACACGGGTTACCAAAATTTCAACTTTTTTTATGTTTGAATGAAACTGGTATTTTCTTATTGTTGGAACGAACTGACAGTCATAGCACATGTTTGTGACATCGATGTTCGATTGCCAGTCAGGCCGTTCCACGAGGTTCTAGACCATCTCATTACGACTATAAATAAGGAGCGATTGACTGGAAAGTGTTAATCTTGGTTGTGAAGCCATATGATATTTTGTGTTACAAAGTGATAATTTTTGTAACCTGCTCTAATATTTATTTTGTTACAATTCGTGTGGCATTGATAATTGTATATTTTCGTTGAATAAATATTGTTAACCCACAGAAGTGTTACATTAATAATTTGATATCGCTGAATACGAATATGAAGCATAATATGTGAAGTTAAGTATCGTCACGATATATGCTACATTTTAAGGATATTAATATTATCGTACACTGGTAATCAACGAAACATGGAAGCTAAAAATCATTTTGGAGGTATTCGGAATCGCTGATCCGAATCTATCAAATATTTTTCTCGCTTAGTTGTAGTAAAGATAAAGCTCTTAATATCTGTTTCTTCTAGCTAATGATAAATAAGTGGCTTTGCAACTTGGTCAATATACAACAATATTGTCGACGGTCACCAATCATTTTATTTTATTTTTTATTTTTTATTATTTTTTTTTACGATCGTATATTCATCATCTTTTACCTGTAGATGCCTCAGATTACCTCTGGTAAATCCCACTCCATTCCCTTAGCTGATGAGGCGGCCGAGAACTCCATAAAAGTCTCCTCCCCTTGTGAAGAACGAGGTAAAAAGAGGTTTGTTTGCCACGATGACGAACGGAGCGAGGGTCCAAACTTTGGACCATAACTCCACTCAACTAGGGCCATTAACCGGATTCCGTTTTGAAAAGTTGAAATAGCCGCGGGAAGGGCTGAGGAAGGCATCTGTCTCTCTTAGCTTGCTTGAGGTCTTGTTGCCATGCGGCCCAGCAAACTTCCAAAGATATAAATTAATTTGCTCCGAGGATCATGTCCCTATTTATTTCGGCTCTCCGTCTCGAATAAATTTATTAGCTACTTGATGAATAAAGGGCCCCCTGATTCATATTCTAACTTTCTAATGTACCTGCCTTATAATTGTTAATTATAATTTATCTCGCCTAAGAAAGTCCTTTGTTAGGAAATTATCCTCTTGAGATAATTTTGCGTTTCGTTTTATTTTTTTTTTCATCAAGTTAATAAATAAGTTTTTGGCGGTGGCCTACCAAAAAGAAAAAAGAGGATGTTATTGTTTTTTCTAGGATCTGTATAATCTTCCATTACCTATAGGTGATAAATAGATTTACTTATCGTTTTTATGATATATACCTTATAACGAATAATTGCAACATGACATTAGATACAGGCTTACTGATAATTAGACCGGATACTTCAAAGAGGTAATTTGGGGTGATTATGACTGTAATTTGTTAACCGTTTTTAGGATATTTGCATTTTAAGATTTCCTCCGTCGAAAATTGATTAGTAAAAACTAATGATTTGCTTTAAATTTTGTTAAAATTTTAAAGTTAAAGTTATTACAGTAAATTTCCATTCTTAATAACCATTAATAAAATCATAGTAATCTGCATCCTCATTGAAACTAAAGGTCGTATCGTGAAAAACAGAGCCGATTTTTTGTAAAGCTCTATACATAATCGAAATATTTCTCGACAAATACCCTAGTCGATTGAGTCTACATTTTCATTTAAAAAATACTAATACATTTCCAGATTCATTCATCTTACGATAAAGAATACAGCATTAAAACGTCAGAGAAATGGCAAAAACATTGGAGAAAGAATATGGTCTCCGAATGGCTCACGCTGTTAGAAGAATTGCGTTGTCGGTGTTGGTACGGTTTTATGACGCAATTTGTTCTAGGTAGACGCTTATGTATGTTGTCAGATAAAACTGATTATATTATGGAGTGTTGGAGTAAAACTGTAGACAAAATTAAAACCTTACCATAATTTTTTTTTAAATCGTTTTTAAAGGGGCGGGACTGAGGTTTGTAAAAAAGAAAAAAATAAAACAAAAATGTTTCGAAAACTGTTAACTATCGGACAGTACAACATAGGGTCAATTGAAGGGGTCGGGGTAAAATAGTGCCAAGCAACATTTTTAACAAAAATAAACTGTAGCTGTAGTCTGCTGTGTATTACGTAGGACTATATGTCTATGATAGAAATGCCACCTAAAAATGACTATCTAGAGCACTCTATAGTCATACATTGATGGCTTTCCATCATAGGCGGATAGTCTACGTAATATAGAGCAGACTGCAGCTACAGTTTATTTTTGTTAAAAATGTTGCTTGGCATTATTTTGCCCCGACCCCTTCAATTATTCCAACCGTTCTCACCTGTTACCTCTTAAAAAGGATTCGGCCACAGATAAAATGTCACTTAGATAAATAGTTAATCTTTTAAAATATCGACTTTTATTGCTTTCTCTTTTGAATCAGGAGGGGTAGTTGGTTATAAAAATTAAGAGTCCTCATTACAGAAGATTGGTTAAATATTTTTCTCGCAGCTTCAGTGCGTTAGGTTCGTATACTGCTGTGCATTAAGGGAATAAGGGGAGCGATAACGTTGGAGGGAGAGGCATAAAACAGGCGGAGTTCAGTAAGTGTCCCGCAATACGGAACGTGACAAATCGGTTCGCCTGGAGATTTGTAACATCTGATATATTGGGTTGTAGGCTACCGGGGATTGCTAAAACATTTGTGTGCCGCCCGCTTGCGCGAAATCTATCTTCGCTTAGTAAAGAACTTCTGTACTAAAATAATTTCTGAAGTAGTAAATAATTATACTAGAAAACATAGTAGCTGGCCACGAACAAGCTATCACCTAAGAAAAAATAAAGTTCTTTTTAAAAATAAATTGAAATACTCAAAATTTTGACTCTGATGGTCAGTAACCTAGAGTACGTACTACAATGTAAAGTATGAATGAATTTAAGAAATAAACGCACTTTAATAATAATATTCAAAATTTTGAAATTTTAATCTATTAACTAATATGGCAAGATCTTATCCATGTCAGGAGAGGGGACCTCACCTATGATTTACAAGCATTTTATTATTAAAACGTTAAAAAGGCTTTGAATTAGTCAAAATGAGCTTGTAATAAGACTGCAAACAAAGTTTTATTACGTACCATCGAGCATCTGTTATTATTATAAAAAATTTAAACTTTAAAGATTCTGTGGTATGTAAGTTGCTGAGGCATAAAATTGTGAGGTGTATGTCTGCATACATTACTTCTGTTACATTGAAAATATTTCTAGACTTCCGGAATCGTTACATTCATGGTATAGTACTTAATCGCTTGTTGGAATGATCTAAGCATTTCTTGATTGTTCCATTTCTGACTAAATATAAGAAACGATGGATAAGGGGCTTAGACTAGCCTTGAAAATTAAAGTATAAGTTTAAGTCACTCTGTCGTTATTGTTTGTAACATTGTAATAATTTGAGTTCTACTTATTTTTTTAAATTTTTTTGTGTTATAATTTTACGAAAATAAAATTATTTAAATCCACATTGGTGTTGCGATATTATTCACTCCTTAATTCTTACCTTTTCAACAAAATATGATTTGTATATGTTACTGTTTTTTATATTTACGTTATCTCAATAACGTAAATTTAAATTTTCATCTGATGGAAACTTTTTTTTTTCCTGTATATATTTATCAATTTTTTTTTAATATACCTTTTCCAAATAAATAAGCCAGATACTTCTATTTACTTCAAATAAACAAAATAAAAGCAACTTTGGTTTTTTTTTTCATTTTAGGCAACCTAACTTAGTAACAGGTTGCCTAAAATGAAAAAGAACCGAAACTTTATACGAACAAATTATTCCTTAGGCATTTAGGCCCTAGTAAAATTTTTACCATACTAAAACCAGCTGGATATGAATGGGTAATCCATTCTCAGTACACATAAGGAGTTTAATCAAAGTCGCGTAAACTAAAAAATGTGAAATCGAAAATAATATAATTATCCTGGGGTTCTTAAGGTTCCTATAATTTAAAATAAATTGTTAATAAAGAAATCATGCCAGTGTGGCGGTGTATTATGTTAAATGTTTATTAGCATAATTACTTCCTTTGATTGGCTGAAATATCTGTAATACCGTGTTCATTATTTGTTTCGAGGAAACCCTGATGGTAATGTGATCCCCGGCCATTCATGTAATATTAAATTCAAAATTCATTTAATATTAAATTCACAGCATAAAATAGCTTGATTGGTGATGGTCACTCGCCTGAGGTAAATCAATTGGCCAAATTAAATAAATGAGTTCATGTAATGATGAGGACATAATGGTGGATTCCGTACAGTGATACATATTACTCGAAATTCCTGTTTATAATTTCAATACCTTTCCCAATCATATAACAAGTATTTCAATTATAATTTTCAAGGAATTTTAAACTCTCTAATTAATTTTGTGTAAAACATAAATTGATCGCCAGATAATTGTTTTATTATGTTGGCACACCTCATTACGGTGGATCTCTGGTTTTTGCATCTAATCTGAAAAAGATCGTTTTTCCTTTTTTTACTCTTCAAAATTATTTCTGTAGGTATATATACATTAAGAACAATTTTTATCATACCATTGGAAGGACGGCATAGCCATTATTTTTGTACACCATTAAGTAAAACCTAGAGCCACCTGGCGGGATGAGAACCGAATATCCTATCTTTTAGTATGTAATTACTCTCAAAAAGTTATAAATCGAGAGGCAAACAACGGACTCGGATAAACATTAATAAACCAACAAAGCTACCCAATTCGGCTCCTATAGACAATATTTAAAGAGGAAAATTGGAGTGTTTCTTGAGAGGCAAGCTTCTGCTTCGGGAGGCAGTTTCGCTCAATATTGGGAATCGCTTCTAATTGGGCCTAGTATAATATTCTTTGTCTTTCTGTTAGGGTATAGTATAGAGATAGGGGTTAAGCAATATCCTTTTGCATTTTTATTATGCAGCAAAACGAAATTTTTATATGTTTCCATCTAACGAAAATACACATAATTAATAAATTAAAATACACTATAATTTCTACCTATATTTAAAATCAAATACATTTTTTAGGATTAACGGTTTTTCCTTCCATGCATTTTTATAGGCTTCGCTTTTTGTTTTACGATTAGTAAATGTAGAGAAGATTTAAGTTGCGTTTATGATTAAAAAAAAAAAAAAGGAAGAAAGTTAAATTAGAATTCGAAATATGAACTCGCATTTATCTTTATTTAAAATCGCAAATAAAATTTCGTTCCGTGTGTGTGTCTACATTCCATGTGTCAAGCCTAGCTTCGCTTATCCGATTTTGATGAAATTTTGAGGGATTAAGCGGTCCCGGTTTAATCGGATTCCGTAACCTAATTTTTGCTTCCTATGTGTGATCGTGTATAAATGACTCCTCTAATTAGGCCCGGATTTGAAGGAAAATTGGAAACTAGTCTATACCGGCTCAATTTCAATTTTATCGAATCCAATCCATTAGGGATATTAAGTGAATCATGGGTTAATTAATTTACTTCGGCAATTGTAGGTTTTCCAAAAGAGATTTTCTAGTTGATTTTACTCTCATTTTATTTTTAACGACAACTACTAAATTTGAAATAAACGTTTTGGTGGCTAGGTATGTTTATCGTACTGAAGTAGTCTGTTTCTATAATGAGCAATGGCCAACCATCTTTCAACCAGGTGTTCCTAATGTTAAATTATATATCATTAAAAAAAAAAAAAAAAAAAAAAAAAAAGCTTTTTTTTGTGCCCAACACTTCCTCGCCTGGTAGACTATAGGAGGTTTTCCTAGACCAGAGGATAGGGTGGGGGATTAATGACGAGTAATAATAATATTACCCTGGCTCCGCGTTTTGAACTTGTTATCTTCGGGTTCCAAAACATATGTCGGTTGTCACCACACCCCACGAAAACAAATACCTGAAATACATGAAATCAACAACCTCAACTAAACAAATACACGAAAACAAACACCCTCTTGAGCCGAGTATTTGTGTTCCATGGACAGTGGTTGCGCCAGGAGGAGATTGTACCGTGAATAGTAAATCTAAGAAGGTTGGTAAGTGAAAGTTGTGTGTTGCGCGCATCGCACCAGGGTTTTTTTATCATATATAGGTGTTTGTATAAACCTTTTCCTTCTTCAGGAATGCATTGAAAAACTTTATTTATTCAAGAATGATTCAAATATTGATTTAATTCATTTTGTAACTTCCAAAGAGGTCAGATCGAAGAGGTGGAGTAGGCTTTTAAACAACAGAACGATTCAATTCTAAGTTTTGTTTTAATTTTTTACTTTCACTTACCTATATATGAAATATATAGTAAGTGGAAGTATTGCGATCGTGAAAAATTTCGACTTCCGGTTTTCAACGTAAATACACGTTTTGGGGTCCCCTGAGTCCAAATGACCAAGTCCCACGAAATGGTCTGTGTGTGTGTCTGTGTGTCTGTGTGTCTGTGTGTCTGTGTGTCTGTGTGTCTGTGTGTCTGTGTGTGAACAGACTAGCTCAAAAACTATAAACCGTGGGAATCTGAAATTGGGTATTTAGTGTAGGTATATGCCCGCGATGTGACAGCAAAAATTTCATCAAAATTGCTCAAAGGGAGGGTGTACTTTATTTAATAACTTTTTACGTTTTTTTCGATTTTCTCAAAAACGGCTCTAACGATTTTGATTAAACTGAGTATTTGATCTATTTTTATGCCCGAGATATGACTGTAAAAATTTCATCAAAATTGATCAACCGGAGGGGGGACTTGACTTAATAAATTTTGTATCATTTTAACATGTTTTTTTTATTTACTCAAAAACGGCTTTCATGATTTTGATCAAACTGGGTATTTGATGTATGTATATGCCGAAGATGTGATAGCCAACATTTCATCAAAATTGATCAACCGGAGGGGGGACTTTACTTAATAAATTTTGTATAATTTTCACGTGTTTTTTTTATTTACTCAAAAAAGATTTTCACGATTTTGATCAAATTGGGTATTTGATGTATGTATATGCCGAAGATGTGATAGCCAACATTTCATCAAAATTGATCAACCGGAGGGGGGACTTTACTTAATAAATTTTGTATAATTTTCATGTGTTTTTTTTATTTACTCAAAAAAGGTTTTCACGATTTTGATCAAACTGGGTATTTTATGTATGTATATGCCAAAGGTGTGATAGCCAACATTTCATCAAAATCGGTCAAACGGAGAGGGCACTTTATTTCATAATTTTTTTCCAATTTTTAACTTTTTTTCGATGATCTCAAAAACGGCTTTAATGATCTTTGTCAAATTCGTCATGTTTAATGAAAATTAGGTTTTCTTTAATATCAGGTAAGCTTTATCATTATTAAAATGTTCTGAGTTAAGTAAGTTGGTAAGTGAAAGTTGTGTGTTGCGCGCACGCACCAGATTTTTTTTTTTATTTGCATCCTACCAACATTTATTTTTTGTTTTCAATCATAACTTTTTACATCCTTAGTAATACTTTTTTTTGCTTAAAAAAAACACTTTCTGTTGTAGATGAAACCAATTATAGGAGGAACCATATTTTCTCTTTTATTTTAAATTGTGATTATTAGAGCTCGGATTCCCGTGCAATTGCATCTTTTTATTGTTAAGTCAGATTAAAGCGAATTCAAGTTACTTATCCGAATCAAGCCTAATGGGATGTTTTAATGAAGTTTTATACTGCACGAAATTGCGAGTTTTGGGGTTTACTGCACGAAAATGCACGTTTTGGGGTTTACTGCACTGAATTGCATGTTTCGAAGTTTTATTGCAAGAAATTGCATCATTATATAATTTGAAGAAAACAAACTATTACAAATTTTAATTTTCTTAAATACACATAAAAAAATTAGTGGAAAATTTAATGGGAATTAGGAATAGGAATCAAAAAATCTGGTGCGTGCGCGCAACACACAACTTTCACTTACCAACTTACTTAGATTAGAAATTGACGTGTTTTGCTAAAGTTTATTTCCCTAAGTCACACATTTTTCTACATTCATATCTTATTTTTGTTAATCGTTAAAGCCGTTTTTGAGTAAATAAAAAAACCCCGTGAAAATGATACAAAATTTATTAAGTAAAGTCCCCCCTCCCGTAGATCAATTTTGATGAAATTTTTACAGTCAGATCTCGGGCATATAAATACATCAAATACCAAGTTTGATCAAAATCGTTAAAACCGTTTTTGAGTAAATAAAAAAAACATGTGAAAATTATACAAAATTTATTAAGTAAAGTTCCCCCTCCGGTTGATCAATTTTGATGAAATTTTTACAGTCATATTTCAGGCATATAAGTAGATCAAATACTCAGTTTAATCAAAATCGTTAGAGCCGTTTTTGAGAAAATCGAAAAAAACTTAAAAAGTTATTAAATAAAGTACCCCCTCCCTTTGAGCAAATTTGATGAAATTTCTGCTGTCACATTGCGGGCTTATATATACTCTAAATACCCAATTTCAGGTTCGCACGGTTTATAGTTTTTGAGCTAGTCTGTTCACACACAGACACACACACACAGACCATTTCGCGGGACTTGGTTATTTTGACTCAGGGGACCCCAAAACGTGTATTTCCGTTGAAAACCGGAAGTCGAAAATTTTCACGATCGCAATACTTCCACTTACTATATATTTCATATATAGGTAAGTGAAAGTAAAAATAACGGAAAGGAAACAGGAAAAATCTGGTGCGTGCGCGCAACACACAACTTTCACTTACCAACTTACTTAGATTAGAAATTAATCAGTTTTGTTAATTGCCACTTCTCAAATGAACAGAACGGCTTTAATTATGAACAATGGTCTGTCCTTAAAGGCGTACTCCGCATGCGTGGGCTCAACGAGTTTTATGAGTTGACTAAATACTTTTCTTTTTTTCTTCTCTTTATGTTTACTTTATTTTTATCATATCTCATATTTAGCCATTTCTTATTTTTAGGCGTAACGAGAGACAGTTAATTTCTCCATATAAACAAAAACAAAGGTACTTTATAGGAAACAAACAAACAAAAAAGGCCCCAACCCCCCCCCCAAAAAAAAGCCCCCTCAGAACATTTTAATAAATGATAAAGCTTACCTGATATTAAAGAACACCTAATTTTCATTAGACATGACGAATTTGATAAAAACAGTTAAAGCCGTTTTTGAGATCATCGAAAAAAAGGTAAAAATTGGAAAAAAATTAATAAATAAAGTGCCCGCTCCGTTTGATCAATTTTGATGAAATGTTGGCTATCACATCTTTGGCATATACATACATCAAATACCGAGTTTGATCAAAATCGTTAAAGCCTTTTTTGAGTAAATAAAAAAAACACGTAAAAAAAATACAAAATTTATTAAGTAAAGTCCCCCCTCCGGTTGATCAATTTTGATGTAATGTTGGCTATCGCATCTTTGGCATATACATACATCAAATACCCAGTTTGATCAAAATCGTTAAAACGGTTTTTGAGTAAATAAAAAAAATCACTTGAAAATGATACAAAATTTATTAAGTAAAGTCCCCCCTCCGGTTGATCAATTTCGATGAAATTTTTACAGTCATATCTCGGGCATATAAATAGATCAAATACTTAGTTTAATCAAAATCGTTAGAGCCGTTTTTGAGAAAATCGAAAAAAACGTAAAAAGTTATTAAATAAAGTACCCCCTCCCTTTGAGCAATTTTGATGAAATTTTTGCTGTCACATCGCGGGCATATACATACTCTAAATACCTAATTTCAGGTTCGCACGGTTTATAGTTTTTGAGCTAGTCTGTTCACACACACACACACACACACACACAGACACACACACACACACACACACAGACCATTTCGCGGGACTTGGTTAATTGGACTCAGGGGACCCCAAAACGTGTATTTCCGTTGAAAACCGGAAGTCGAAATTTTTCACGATCGCAATACTTCCACTTACTATATATTTCATATAGGTAAGTGAAAGTAAAAAAATAAAGGGAACTTTGGAGATGTAAACAAACACAAACCTCCAATTTCCAAGAACTAAGGGCTCAGTAGTTCCTGGATGTTTACATTTTGTTTCTCAATTCTCATCGTTCTGTCCCTATCAAACTAGCTTCTATCGAGTATATTGTTACAATTACAATTTTAGCTCACATGCCAGCGTTTTACTCTTTATTCCACATCTTGTTACTATTTTAAGTAAATATGTTATATTCTGATTTTTTTTTGTTTTTATACCGGAAAATTTTTCAAATATAGAATTGGAAGAAAATATGCAGTCAATTATCAAATCAAAAACCATTTTGATAAATCCAACCATTCAATCTGATTTGGTATTTATTAGATCGAATTTAGCAGCTTTGCCGGTTGCTATTACAGAACTAGAGGAGGAAAATCTCTCTATATGACCAAATAAAAATAGTTGGGGACGTTGGAAAATCATTGGAAACAATCAAGAGCGAAAAAGGAATTATCAATTACGAAAAATTTCGAAATATTTTTTAAAAAAAATCCTGGATACAAACTATTAAAAAATTGTAATGATGCCTGAACGGAAATCACTCAGTCACTATTGAATTAAAGGAGATCCCTAGCTTGAACGACTGTAGAAGTTGAGATATCTTTTTCTAAATTGAAAGAAAGTTTAAGTGACAGGAGGCACTGTTTTACAGAAAAAAATTTAGAAATGTATTTAGTTTTGAACTTTAATTTAAAAAATAATGAAGTGTAGTTACATTTCTAATGTACTCCATTAATTTTTCTTTACTAATAAAAAAATCATTGTTTTACCTAAATCAATATTATAAAAACCAATATTTTAAAAATTAAAGTTTTTACTTCAATTTACTCTCAGCTACTTATTTGTTTCAAAAGTAGCTATATATTGTCCACATAAATAATTTAATGCATGATTTTAAAGCAATACATTTATTTTGCATGTTTTTGCACGTTTTAAAGTTTTTATTGCACGGTTTTGGACGTTTTGAAGTTTTTATTGCACGTTTTCAAATTTTTACTGCACGGAATTCCGAGCTTTAGTGATTATAAATAAAAGAAAATGTAAAAAATAATTTAATAACAAAAACCCCGGTGAGGTGATCGTGTAATCCTGTTATCCTATTAGGGTTATTCTTGTTTACGAATATAAGCCGCTCTACTGCTTATACCGTCTGGGCCCATAATGGATTTATTAGAGTAACTTGTTTTACTTCATTATTTTTTTTACTATCCAGCAAAACATTTATTTAATCCTTTCAAATGTCCGTCACTAGTTCTTTGTAATTACTCATACTCAAACGATAAGGAAAAAAAATTTACTTTATTTACGTACGTACTAATGTATTAGAGAATAGACCTCTTTTGCCTCATGACCTTGACCAGACATAATCGATGGGTTTGGATTTGTTTGTCACATATCTATCTATATCTTTGATACGCGGTCATAAGGGCTTATGTCACTTTTTCGGCATTTGGAGATTATGTCGTAATATTATAGCACGAAATCAGAGCTAACGGTTGGTATTAAGGTCTTAAGCCAAACTATGTTGTTTTATAAAAACAACTATTACAAATAATATTAATAAGATTTTACATAATGTTTTTACTTTCACTTACCTATATATGAAATATATAGTAAGTGGAAGTATTGCGATCGTGAAAAAATTCGACTTCCGGTTTTCAACGGAAATACACGTTTTGGGGTCCCCTGAGTCGAAATGACCAAGTCCCGCGAAATGGTCTCTGTGTGTGTGTGTCTGTGTGTGTGTGTGTGTGTGTGTGTGTGTGTGTGTGTGTGTGTGTGTGTGTGTGTGTATGTGAACAGACTAGCTCAAAAACTATAAACCGTGCGATCCTGAAATTGGGTATTTAGTGTAGGTATATGCCCGCGATGTGACAGCATAAATTTCATGGAAAGTACTTAAAGGGAGGGGGTACTTTACTTAATAACTTTTTAGGTTTTTTTCGATTTTCTCAAAAACGGCTCTAACGATTTTGATTAAACTGAGTATTTGATGTATTAATATGAACGAGATATGACTGTAAAATTTTCATCAAAATTGATTAACCGGAGGGGGGACTTTACTTAATAAATTTTGTAACATTTTCACGTGTTTTTTTTTATTTACTCTAAATCGGCTTTAACGATTTTGATCAAACTGGGTATTTGATGTATTTATATGCCCGAGATATGACTGTCAAAATTTCATCAAAATTGATTAACCGGAGGGGCGACTTTACTTAATAAATTTGGTAACATTTTCACGTGTTTTTTTGATTTTCTCAAAAACGGCTCTAACGATTTTGATTAAACTTAGTATTTGATCTATTTATATGCTCGAGATATGTCTGTAAAAATTTCATCAAAATTGATCAACCGCAGGGGGCACTTTACTTAATAAATTTTGTATCATTTTTACGGGGTTTTTTATTTACTCAAAAACGGCTTTAACGATTAATAAAAATAAGATATGAATGTAGAAAAATGTGTGATTTTGGGAAATGATATCTAACAAAACACGTCAATTTCTTATCTAAGTAAGTTGGTAAGTGAAAGTTGTGTGTTGCGCGCACGCACCAGATTTTTGAACTATGCTGTTGCTCTCCTGAAAAATCCAAAATTTTGATTTAAGCCCTTATGACCGCGCATCAAAGATATAGTTTGTCTACATGTGTTTCGAGGTTGATAAAAAGATTGATAATTTTAGTAATACTGTTTATCAATATGTAATGAAATGACCAAAGCTGTAGTGACTAACATCTATTGAGCGAACTAATTGCTCGTGGGACCAGCTGCCTGAGCGAGGCTTCCGAAGCCTAAGGATTTAAACTGGTGAAGCCATAGTGAAATATTCAGCTCCTCTCTAGGCTTTTGTGTCTCCGTTCCGGCTATTGGAATCGATATGCGGGTAGCTATGATGTCAGCCATTTATTGAAGATTTATTTTTAACTTGAGTAATCAGTTATCAGAAAGTAACTTAATTACTCGTAGAATACGAATAAAGGTGCTAGAGAATGGAATCTGAGATATTTGAAACAACTGAGACAAAACCCTGACTGTGATAAAGCAGCATGAAGTGCCTACAACTGTCATAAAGTGCCTTGAGTGCCTCTTGAACAAAGTCCTTGAGGACAAGCACTGAACCTTGTGACTCCTTGAGTTGTAAACATTGTCTTCTACAGAGATAGACATGAAAGAGACTTGTTGCAGTTTCTTTTATTTTTCGCGTCACACAATTCAATTTACTTCATTACTCTTCATATTTAATAATTAAATCCGGAATAGTAAAAAGTTATTGTTTGAATAGAAGAAAATTAGAAAGTCTCGAGCCTCTAAAACTCTATCTAACTCTAATCTAACTAAAATGTGAAAGGTTCGCATTATTACTCACCAGCATGGCCCATAAACACCATTATTTACATCTGCACCAATATAATTCAACATATCCTTTGATTGAAAGATTTCAGAAAATATACGATCAGAAAACAGAACACCATACCATGATATACATGGATTTCTTGTATTCGTATTAACATTTATGAAATATCTATAGTTTTTCTCCTTAAAACTTCGAAGTATGACCGATATGAAAAAATCATTGTTTTTAAATGTGGTTATGGTATTAAAATAAAAAGGCTGACTTAGGAGCCTTGTTCATTGTAGGACAAAGGTTTTTTAGGCTTGTTTTGTTTTGTTTTTTTACGTTAATTTTTTCCCCTTAAGAGTAAATGAAACTTATCATACATAAGTATAAGATTAAATTTAGGGGAAAATAAGGAAGAGGTGGGTATCTTTTTTTGATGCAGTGATCTCAACTGAATGCATCTAAAGCTCATTGCCAATTACGAAAAAGAGAAGTTGGCAGAATTTCCCTTATCTGCATCTCAGATAAAGTACAAGAAAATAACTACTCCGTAGGAGGAGCTAGAGACATTTGGGGGCTAAGGTTTAGAGAAAATAAATAGAAAAGGCTACAAAACATTCACTACCACGAATGCTGTACTGTTCATTATGACTACTGAACTGACTAATGACTTTCAAATGTTCAAGAGCCTCTTTATTCAGACGAATAAGGAACTTCATAATGACGAAGTATTCAATGATCATTAGTACAGTTTAAAGACCACGATCAAATTTCTACTCGAAGACGTGAAGGTATCTTTGCCGAAACTTGTAGTCGTTATTAAAGTTCTTCGTTGAGACTTTGGGGAGGGGGTAACTAAGTTACGGTTGAAGGCCCAAAGGCATTGAGACTTTGCAGGTTAACGAGTTACACGTTCGCCTTCTCAAAGCAGAGATTCCATTAAAATAACTCAATGGTCGGAGTTGCCGCGATATATTTCAGCTAAAAGGAACCTGTGAATGATGTTACGAATCTTTCCATGGTTCAATTTAAAATCATTAAGTCAAGTTTAAATTTCCTTTTTAATTCATTATTTTTTAACTGACTCTTTTCATCGTTTTCAATTCCAGTTGAAGCATTAAAGCGGTTTTCATCGCAAATATTATAATCTTAATGTCCTAATTAATTTAACATTCTGCAACATTTAAAAGTTATAAAAAATCCTTTAGGGTATCTATCAACAAGGTGAAGAGTCAATATGTTGAGAGATAATCTAATCAATTATCTAGCTAACTATTAGCTAACCAAAGTATCTTATAACTACAAAAAATCCCTTTCGCTGCCACTAATACAGATCTGTGTACGGCTCTTCCCCAGTTAGTCCAATTAAATTAGAAAATAAATCTGCTATAAATACTACAAAATATTTTATTGTTTTAATACTTCTTTTCTATCCTTTAGCCTTTAGTGGTACAGTGTTAAGGAGGTGGGGCGGTAAATGTACACCTAGGAAGCTTTTATTTATTTTTTTTGTTTGCATTTTGACCGTCATCTTTTAAAGTACTCAAAATATCGAAAAAATGTATCTATTGAGAGTCAATAACTTTTGCTTTTTGGCGATACATATTTTTTTAGTTCTATTGGTTCGCATATATTTTTGATTTTGAACAAATGCTATTCTCACAGTTAAACAGGCATGTAACGGACAACAGTGTACCTCCACCGGGATGAAAAAACCACGATGGAATTTTTATTTTATTTTATTTTTTTATCAGAATGTTTTACGCATAAATAAACTCGCCAAGAACTCAGCACCGGTGGTTTTAACAGGTAACTAATCCAGAAATAATCTCGACATAGTCAAGCGTTCCACGGCTCCGAAGCTAACGGGTCAAAATCACTCTACCTCGACCGAATTCATCTCAATCTTAAATCCGATGCATCTTGAACTCATATGTTCCGCATTGAAATAAAAAACGATTCCCTTCAGTGTTTTTTTTCTTCTTATGTGTTTCCCATTGTATATCTTTGTTGTTTTTTCGCCTTAAGGGATGAAGTAAAGCAGCGCCATTTTACCATGATAATCGCAACCGATTCGCTTAGCTTGAGTTTTCAATAAGGAAGGTTTGGAATTAATCCGTACGAGACAGAAGCAACATTCGAGGAAATTCGACAAATTATTTTACTATTGTTAATCAGATTCTCACTTATAAGATTAAGTCACCTTACCAGGTGTGTAAATATGAAACTGGAATTCGCCAATGATAGGAGTTAGCAGTCAATATAATCTTCTATCTAATCCGTCAGTGGTGTTATCTGCTTTTGCCTACATGTAATAAAGAGATCCAATTGATACCAACATCAGTTTCATTCTATAACCGCGTTTTTAGTGGCGTTGAACATGTCGACTTTTGTGCCAACAAATCAAGATTTGCGGACAGCATTTATTTCCGTTTCCTTCTGAAAAAAATTGGAGCATTATCACATAGGATGCTTGTTGAAGCTTACTAGGAGCATGCCCTAGGCAAATCTCAATGTTTCGATAGGTTCAAAAAATTTAAAGGTGGATTTCGATAAAAGAAACAAAGACCGTGGAAAACCGCAAAAAAAAAAAAAAAACTTTGAAAACGCTGATTCGGATGCGTTTGTTGGACTGTTATTACATGTGACACCGTCTCCATTCGTTTGAAAGGCATGGAAAAGATCCAGAAGGTCGGAAAATGGGTACTCACCAACTGAATGACAGGCAGCAGGAAGCTCGAAAAACCTCATGGCAAAGGCTGCTCGCGAAGTACAGAAAAAAAGTCATTTCTTCATCAAATTGTGACTGGTGATGAAAAGTGAATTTACTTCGAGAATCCTAAGCGTAAAAATCCTGGGTAACTCCTGGTGAACCATCGGCATCGCTTGGGGAGGAAGAAAATGCTATGTGTCTGGTGTGATCAGATGGGTGTTACCTACTATGAGCTGCTGAAACCTGGGGAAACTGTTAATACGGAACGCTACCTACAACAGATGATAAATTTGAATAAAGATTTGCGCCAAAAAGTCCCAAATATCAAGAAAGGACACACAAAGTGATCTTGCTCCATGACAATGCCCCATCACATTCGGCTAAACGGACCTAGGAAACGATCCAAATGTTTGGTTGGTAAATTCTTCCGCATGCGGCTTATTCACCAGATTTGGCCCCATCCGATTACCACTTATTTGCATCGATTGGACTCGCACTAGCTGAGCAGCGCTTCACTTCTTATGAAAATGTACGAAATTGGTTAAGTGATTGGTTTGACTCAGAAGAGGAAGCATTATTTTGGCGGGGAATCCACAAATTGCCTGAATATGGGGAAACTGCAGATAGCGAAGGACAGTACTTCGAATAAAAAAGTATGTATCATTTTTACACAATCAACTCTTACTTGCTATTTGAAAAATTCCGGTTTCATATTTACACACCTGGTATATCCTATGATATTTTTGACTTCAATTGATACCTTAACTTCGTTTATAGATTTAATTAAAGTCGGTAAATTAAAGCCTTTAATTGATACGGATTGGAACATATTATGTTACAGTTATCCTCGAATACAGGAATTTCCATGATGCAGGAAAGATACCAGATTATTTAATCATCATTTCCCAATAACAGTATTTCGAATTCATTAATGTTTAACAAAAAATCCGCAATGGGTGTACATGGTCAATAGCTGGACAAAGGATGATGATGATACATTTTATGTATCCTGGTTACCATACTTAATTGTTCCCTCCCGTGATCAATCGGTTAAAAAAAAAATATTTGGTTCGTTTTTTAAAAGCATGGAGTAAATAAAAAAAGGTTTATTCTTTGTTTTTAGAGCGGAAAAGGTTGTGAACATGCTCAAAAGGTTTTTTTAGCGATAAAAACAGTATATATACAAAGGTGTTTTCAATCGTGAAGTAAAAACAGGAAATTGATCAAGCCAAGATAAAAGTAATAATATATTTGTCGTGATTTAGGATAACGAATTTCTATCGACACATTAAAGATAGTACATATATTCTATTAAACTGGCTAATTATACTATTATTATATTATACAATATAATAATTGTATTATATATATTATATATTATATATATAATTGTATAATATAATTATACAATCATATATACCGAGAAAGGAAATAAATAGGTTCATTTTTTAGTATCTGTTGTTTTATATGCCATTGAGTGGATTTTCTGCTACAGTGCATAATGTGACATGTTAGGAAGATAAATATGCAGCGAATTCTAGCCGAAGAGATTTCTTTTAAGCTTTGTTCATGCCATAGAGAGGGTATACGTTATTATGAAATCCTTCCAAGTGAGGTCGTAGGTGTATGTTTGCATTTGACATGCGAAGTATCACGAAACTTTGATTATACCGCTGAGAGCTTTAAACTAACTGGTGGAATTTTGTAGTTTACATGTACGTATCTCTTAGGCTGTCCATTACACATCTAAGTGAACCTCATGTCATTGTCCTATGGCAAATTAATGCAAGCTATCAGGGCTTGGGGAAGGATGGCGCCCATCAATACTTTTTCCCCCTGACATGGTCCAGTTACCCTTGTTTTTCGAGTAAGCCTGTCATCTATCGCCTTTTTAACCTCTTTCTCGTATTCAGGGGGGAGTCAGTTGCTGACATGCTATAAAGTAAAATATTAGTCATATCTGGGTTATAGGTACTTAGCGGGCTAACTCGTTAGAATACCTGTGACAACCAAAATGATATTCAGAAGATAGTGAGCTCGAATCCCAGTGTCGGGGGCTATTCACGAATCGAAAATTTTCCTCTGCATTACTGTCCTTTCTGAAGTAACCCTGTATAGCCGAAAAGGGAAGGGAGCTGAGAGGGCAAACAAATTATAATTACTGCAACTTTGAAGATTCGTTAAAGGCGAGGTTTTCAGATTAAAAAATAAAAAAAACTTTTTGTAAAACTTCAGTATTTTGTTTTTAAACTTATTTGACGTCACTTTATGCTGTATGCCTCCCCGGACGGAATTACTATATTTCTTTGAAATGTACCTATCATTTCTCTTCTAATTACCTTAACAAAGTAATATTTTTTTTTTTTATTGATTTGTCAGTTTCAGTAGTTATGTCGTAACAAAGAATATAATTGATGAAAGGAATGAAGAAAAGGTTTGTATGTCCTTAAAAGAGTATTTTTAAGCTTTTCAACTGAAGGCATGTGAAAATCAGTTTGGGGCATTTTGATAGGCAAAAAAAAGGTCCGTTTTTTGTTATAATAATGTTTTTTATCGGTTGGTTTGTTGTTTCTCTAAGTGGGTTTTCGGCTATCCCATATATATTTGAGGAGCAATTGTTGTTGTGGTTTAAGATGGAATGTATGTTTATTAAGTTTTTATCTCAGTTATAGTTTTATAATCAAACAAGACTGATTCCATTATTGAGAAAAACATTCACTACTACTTCCTATATATTCATTACTATAGTTACATTACATAAAAAATAAATATTTTTTAAGACGAATCGATTCCCATTCTCAATCCAGAAAATAAATGGGAACTCTAGATGTTAACATTTATTTTAGAGTTCGCCTTCAATTTTTGTATTATATTATTTCCCCCAATATGTTGACAAAAATAACAAAAAAAAAAAATAACCGCTTAAAGTTTTCGCATCCGAAACAATTGTCGTGTGCCTGTCGATGGTGGAACAAAGCACTGCCATGAAATATGAGCGAATATAAATCGGTCCCTGGATAATTTATCTCTTCGCCTGCTTCTCTCTTTCCTTTCCTGATTTTGGCAATTCATTCCAGTGTCCGATTACCTCATATTTCAGCACTCATCTAAAAGCGTTTATAGATTTTAGATTATAGATTTATAGCCTTAGAAATTTCGAAGTCACCGATGCAGATTATTTACCCATATTGGAAACCACACACAATAATAAATATTAATGAAATTAACTAAATATTAAACCCTAAGATTTTTTATATAGTTTCCTCTACATAGCGAGATTTGGAAATCTGTTTATGATTCTTAAATTTTGGCGTAAATCTAAAACCTTTTCAAATCGGACCATTGAAAATATGTTATCTCGGTTGATGATTGAGAACATCGTATTTATTTTCTTCCTCAATGATTTTTATTGTTGCTTAAATTTTGTAGTACTCTACATCCCTTTCTAATCAATTTGTTTGTTGATAGATTTTAAAAAAGGATCGACTGTACTACCCAAATTAAATAAATAAATTTGGAAATAGATTGTAAAATTTAGAGGGAAATTCAGCTTTTCATCTATTTTACAAACGAAATCGAAAGTATAATGCGACCAATGTGACAGAGGACATGTAATTTTATGGTTTTGAACAAGTAAATAAAACATAACTGACCTCCCAGAAAATAAAAAATATGAAAGAAATGAGTTGTAGGATAAAGGCAATAATAAGATAAATTAATACATATTGAAACTAAGATATCGCTTTGGAAATGCTGCTAGAAATATTTATGAACGATTTTTAGGTCTTCGATAAGGAAAACAAAATCGCTTCATTGAATATAGAGAGCCTGCTTTACTTTTGTTCTTAGGCATCTTAGGCACCAGTCTCCTGAGGACAATTAAAAATAAAAATAAAAATAAATTTTTTAATGAAAAAAATAACAATAATATAAATAGTAACTTAAAAAAAATTAACTTAAAATAAAATAAAACTAAAATCATCCAAAGAAAAAAAAAAAAAAACATACCGGGAACCTCCAGTAAAGAAGAGTGCCACTGAGTTTAGTTCTTAAATTGTTGAGCTACCCCGCTTCCTTAAAATACGATAAATATAGTTTTTTCATTCATTCATTTTATTTATTAACGTCAAATTTGGTTTTAAAAAATAAATATAAATAAAAAAAGTAAAAAATAACAAAATCTATAGAAAAAGTAAAAATAATATAATTTAAAAAAAGGGACATAATACGAAACAAAATAAGTGTAAAATAAGTTTTAATTATGTAAAAAATAAATAAATTATAAGTAACATGATATGAAAAAGAATAAAAATAAAATAAGTTAACTTAAAAAAATTAACTTTAAATAAAAAATTAAATAAAATTAAAAAATGAAAATAAAATAAAATAATTTTAAAAAATATTAAAATAAAATAGTACCAAGAATATCCAAATAAACATAAACCAAATCTTTTACCCGAAACCTCTAGGAAAGAAGAATGCCACACTAACTGACCTACCCGCTACCTTAAAATAGGATAGGAATAGAATTCTATATACTTCATATATTAGAGATCGTCATCAAACATGATTTTCAAAAAGAGATATCAATAAATCCAATAATAAAAACTATAAAAAAAATAATTTTGTTGTTGAAATTCGTTCTGCTGGCTTAACACACTTTGTAGATCTTTAACCTTCATGAACTAGCCTTTTCTTTAATCTTGGTCTACTTGTTGTCTTCCGATTTGCAGTATGTAAGGGTTATATGCAGTATAAGGGCTCTGCAGCATCTTACCCAATTTAAACCATCCAACTAGTTTCAAATCTACCACAAAGTCTCTTGACTCAAATCATCTTCCTTTAGTATTGTTTTGAGGCTACATATCCCGCCAATCTTCAGCTCCTTGCCTTCATCTCATGAGATATTGACAGTCTAGTTTCCACCGGCATTTATTTATTTTTTTAGTTGGTCCTTCTCTTCCATTCCTTGGTAGTCTGATCCCAGATAGCTTACCATACTTATGATATTAGTTTATAAGTCCCTTGTTATTCATGTCGCACAGCCGTATATCAAAGCTGGTTTTATAACTGAACTGGAAATCCTTTATTTAAAAGTTCCAAATTTTGGTGGAGGCGGGGATTTCAGTGCCTTCTGCCTTTGAGAGAGAAGAAAGGTTTGAGCTTTTTATCCGCTCTTCTATTTCCAGCCTTGGTCCTTTGCTGAGGTTATTGTGGAGCCGAGGTATTTACATCGGTCTGCTTTCGGCAGCGATTTTCCTTCTACTTGGATCTTTTTGTTGGTATGGCTTCGAGGAACATTAACTATGAAATTACCAATGACTTAATAAGATTTGATTTGATTAACTTTTTTTTAAATTTATTAGTCTTACTCAGTCACCTTAAAAGGTTTTTCTAAGCAATTAATTTTAATTTTCTTAAGAAAAAAATTACACCATGTATAAACTCACTATTTATAACCCTTGAGATAGAAAGGAGCTTGAAGAAAGAGGGCTGAAGGAAACCGATGCTTGAGCGTCATTAAGCGCGGGGGGGAGGGTGAATTATTTGCTAGGGCTCAGCCATCCGCTATGGTAGGGCACGGTATGGTATAATGCCATGGTATAATGCCGAAGGCTTCTCATTAATTTTCACTTTCCGAGGCAGGATGTATAATTCCCAAAGGATGTTTTGTTAACCAATGGAACGTAAACTGCTCCTCTCATTAAAGCCAAACATTCTGTAATTGCTCGCCGTCCCATTTATACTATCATTCCTTTATTAGAAGCCACTTAAAAAAATTAGTTGAGGCTTAACCTTAATGATATTTATTTTTAATAAATTAAAAATGGGAGCGAATAATACGAACTAATATTTGTATGTGTGTATATATATATATATATATATATATATATATATATATATATATAATTATTATTATCATTATTAGCTTGGCGCAACAACTCGTGTTTCTCTGCTTCCTCCAGTCTTCTCTGTTCTGAGCCGCTGCCATCCAGCTTCTGACACCCAGGATATCTCTAGCGTCTCCTGCCATACCATCAGTTTCGGTCTCCCCCTTATTTTAGTGCCATGGATGGGTTCAGTTAATAACTTTTTAGGTTTGTCTTTTTAGGATTGCCTGGTTGTTCATTCTAGCCAGGTGGCCAGCCTTCACAGCTTCATTGCCAGAACATCGTTTTGGTTAAAAATCGAATAAATTTTGTTGTTCCTCCGACTTCTCTAGTTTCCGTCGATATAGACTCCTCCGAAGATCCTATGAAGAATCTTCCTTTTTAGACTAAGAGGTCCATCCTTTTGCTTGTGGTCAATGTTTCTGATTTATACAATAGTACTGGGCGCATTCCTCCTCAACAGATTGAGATAGAAAAACTCGTTTCTGCGCCATTCCACCCCGTTTAGCATGCAGTATTACCCAATTTTTTTTTTTACACTAGGTCTGGGACACCCAGTTAATGGTTATATAACGAAATTTCGCTTGAGGATCTGAGCAAGGTCAAGAAGAAAGGAAAATGAAAAAAAAAATTAATGACGGTTAAATATGAATGATTCAGTTTAAAGAAAGTAAATTCTTCAAGCATTGTAATAATAATAATAATAATAATAAACTCTTTGTTTAATAGTCCCGGGAACTGGAATATTAAACAACTGGAACGGGAATGATAATAATAAAGTAATCTTCTTGTGATTAAAAAATAAAAAAATAATTGAATATCCTTATTGACTTAAAATGAAAATAACTAAGTGTTTTTACAGCTTATAATATATACATATATACACTTATTTACAAATAAAATAAATGGAACTTATATTTAATAGATAAATAAATAGTAATGGACTATACCAATTTAAAATTAAAATTGAGAATTTGTAGAAGCTATTTACAATTGTTAGGTAAACTGGATGGACAGGAGGTTATTGAACAGGCGGGATTTAAAGGTAGGGAGAGTGTTGCATTGTACATCGTAATCCGGGCTTACACTATTATGCATAGACTTGTTTCCTTCCATGCTATTAAGTAGATATTTAGGGAAGCTTCAGTGATTTTTAAATTTTATATTACATTTTATTATGCCACCTCTACCTCAAATATGTGGTTGGTTATGAGCTCATTACTTCGTAAGACAGTACCGAGTCACATTCTTCGGTTATAGAAGATCGGACATTGACCGCTTTAAAAGCATTGAAATCACTCTCAACCGCTTTTTATCCCTAATTATTTTTTTGAATTTAGAAAACCCACTTTATTGGTGCTGGGTGTGCTCAGCCAGAGTCTGCAACACTAGAGTCGATCCACGGCTGCAGTAACAGAGATAAAAAGTTTCCTACACAGCCAGTTTTGAACCCGTCAACTTGAACAAAGTATTGGAGTACAATGCTATTACTTAAACCATAAAAACCCTTTTATTGGCAACAGTCACATCGCAATTAAGGCGCTTGTTAGGTTTGATTAAATAACACTAACGTCACACAATCGAGATAATTGGATTGGCACTTAGGATTCATACACACGTGCATCTTTCAAGTGCCTCCATTTGAGCGTGTGTTTCCCATTGACAGGCACCCTTCGCCCTCACAACTCTGATCCTTTAACTTAAAATGAGGTCTGAAATATGCAAATGAGAACACGCATCAAGTGGTGTTAGTGGGATTCCGACTGCTCGACACGGATCTCCCACACAAAACAATGCCTTCCTCTGTCGAGTTTAACAACAACAGTTGACATGGGTTCATGCTCCCCAGTCAACGGAAAATTAGCAACATAATCTGTAAAATAAATACGGGTTCTATTTAGATTTATGAGTATAAGATACGAGGTATTAACCTTTTTTTTTACTTTAATACATAACTACAGTACCAGTCAAAAGTTTAGACTAACTTGCATTTAATTCACAATCTTCAAGTTTAAAAAAGTAATTGTAACGAAAGAGATAACATTTCAAAAATTATATCATTGTTTTGAATACAATCTATACAAGTAAAGATGATATTCTGTTTGTTTTTTTTTTGTTTTTTTGTTTGTTCTTTATAGAAATCCAAACCGTTTATCCTAAATTCTCCAAATTTCGCTTAGTGGTTCTTTCATACCAGGTGCGAACACCTGTCCATATTAAAATTCCATCACTTCAGCTAATCTCTGGGTATATTTTTTATTGTTATAAAAATCGTTATGATCTCGCTTTACATTATATTTTTACAAAATCAACCGTTGGAGTCAAAAAAATCTCATTTCTACCCTAACGAAATTTTCTCAACCCACGGCTTTTCTCATTGTCTCATTTCGAAGTTCCCTGGGTGAAACCGGGATATACAGCTAATTATAAATGAATAAAAAATAAAATTATAGTTGTTATGTTGTTAAATAAATAAATTTTTATTTATTTATTTTACAAAATCTAAGGGTGTGTTTAAACTTTTGACTGGTACCGTATATGTTAGTAACTATAACTATACTATACTGTTATTGTGTTTTTGTTAATTTAGGGGCACCAGTTACATTTTATAGTTTTATAGGAGAATCGCTAGTAGAGATAAACAATTTTATTATTCCGGATATAGTAGTATTTCGAGTTTTTTTTTTTTTTTTTGGAAGCTTTATTGAGAATTTTTTTATTCTCAATGAACAAAAAGTGAATTTAATTTAATATATACTTAAACTTTAACCTTCGGCACTGGTTGCATACTTCTGAAGTTGAGGCTTAAAGTTAATTCTAATATTTAATCTTGCTGCATTGTTAATCCTGCCACGTAAGGGTCTGGCCACACCTGTCCGCACCGGATCCGCACCGCAGCACTAATATAGGTTATGTTCAGAATATTTTTAATTTAACTTACATATTACCTTTAGTTATGCCTAAAGTGGCCTGTGTCTGACATGTGTGGCCTGACCTTAAGGGGGGAGCAACGCCAGTATGGTTTAAAAAAAAATAGCTTTTTGAAAAAAAATATTTATTAGTAAATATTTGGACCTTTTTTTATAAAAAAAATTTTGTACAAATAAACTTTTTACAAATAAATATATTTTATTTCGCAAATATAATCATTCTTTAGGCATCATGGCGAGTGGAATGATGAAGATGATATTTGCGAAATAAAATATAATTATTTGTAAAAAGTTTATTTGTAAATATTGAACTGAGAAAAGAACTGATGTTATCGGCATTGTATCATTCTAGTTCTCTTAATCATATAATCATTTAAACAATGACTTTTAATAATATAACTATTATTAATTTTAATAATAATAGTCTTCTATGTTAAAAAATATATAGGTTTCTTAAACATCGAAAGATTGTTTTCCACCAAAGAAATTCTCAGTTTCAATACCCTTCAATAAGTTTAATTTATTCTATCTAATATAGATTTTAGATTTAGATAATTTTCCACCCAACAGCCGCGATACACTTGCTAAGTACAGCTCTCACAATAAGGAAGCTCGTTTAATGTCATTAATTTAAGCACCGAAAACAAAATCTTTCATCGCCTTAGTAATTTTGGCGTATTTTTTTACTCTGGGGCGCTAGTTATTTTTAATGACGGTAGACTCTTTCGTAAGGATGGCTCGAAATTATTAAACCACGAACCGATGAAAGCTCTTAAATTTTGTCGACCACTTCTTCGTTGCCATCTAAACTTCATAAAAATAAATCTACAAAATATATCCTCTTCCGCATTTCCAGGTTTTATGGTCAAACCTCCACCTCACCGAACCGCTACTTTTGAAAAATCCGTAATACTTCCTGCTTCCTTCTGGAATTCTATCCCTTCCAGTATTCGATCCGTCGATTTCCTCTTTCAAATCCCTCTTCTTCAAATTTCTAATTTCCCAATCTGATTGATCACAATAGACACATGGAGTACTCTCGAAGTTTATTTGTTTATTTATCTTTTTTTTTTCGTTTATTATTTGTTATTGAATAAAAGAATTATTAAAGCACTTAGAAGAATTAGAAAGCACTTGGGGTTCCAGAAAAACTGACCGGATTATGTGCGATGACCTTAAAAAACACTAGATGAAGGGTAAAGGTACAAAATGCTCTTTCAGAGGAATTTAGAGTGAAGAATGGTTTACGCCAAGGAGATCCCCTCTCCCCTTAATTGTTCAACATAGCACTTGAACAGGCCACCAGATCAATTAGAACGAACCCTGGGGGAACAATCTACAACCGACATACCCAACACCTGGCATATGCTGATGACGTGGTGATTACAGCAAGAACAAAAGCGGCACTCTCTGGAACGGTGCAGGAATTTGAACAGGCAAGTAAACAACTGGGTCTGGAAATAAACAAGGGAAAAACCCAATTCATGATTTCCACAAAAAGCGACACGCAAGATAGAGAAAGTCGTCATGTACAACTACTCAATGACAAATATGAAAAAGTGGAAACGTTCAAATACCTCGGTACTTTAGTGACACAGAGAAACGACATCGCAGTGGAAATAAAAGCAAGAATCGCAGCAGGCAACAGATGTCTTTTTTCACTACGAAAAACGCTAAGATTTCGAAATCTATCGCGAAAGGCAAAGTTAGTCATCTACAAAATGATCTTGAGGCCAATCGTGACATATGCAGGTGAAACGTGGGTCCTGACGCAAGAAAGCGACAATATGCTGCGGATCTGGGAAAGGAAGATACTGAGACAAATATTTGGACCAGTATGTATAAATGGCCAATGGAGAGCGCGAAATAACAGAGAGCTACGGGAACTCTACAATGAAACAGACATTGTCAGTATATTGAAATCTAGCCGTATAAGATGGCTAGGGCATGTAGAAAGGATGGAAGAAGACAGATTCCCGAAAAAACTGTTATATGACAAACCAGGAGGCAAGAGAGGAAGAGGAAGGCCCAGACTGCGATGGTTAGATGACGTCGAGGATGATCTGCAGAGCATGGGAGTATGTCGTTGGAGAAACCGAGCTGCTGACAGGGAGGACTGGAGAGGCATTGTAGAGGAGGCCAAGGCCCTACAAGGGGTGTAGAGCCAGGGGGAAAAAAAAAGAATTATAACCTTACATATATTCTACATTTTTTTTTTTTTCATTTCATTAATTTTTATTTCCTCTGCGAATAACAATCCCTTTTTTCTTTGTTCTAATTATTTAAATTAATCGTTGGCATATTCATTTTATATTTTACTTACAATTTAGCCTAAAGTGACGTCAGTCCCATGGTAATAAAGTTATTTTTCATTATTTCATTCATTAAAAAATAATAACTTACCTTTTTGATACAAGGGACTCAATATCATGACTGAAAAATAACAACCATTATCCGCCTTTAATTAAAACTTCATTTTTTCCTTTAATCCGCCCTCCCTTCCCCGCAGCTAAAGTATTAAGAAAATGTCCGTACAACATGCTCCTGTATATAAAAAGAAGTGTGGCTGATCTCTCTCAAAAATTCTAAATGTTACATTTTTTTTTTTTTTTTTTTGCAAAGACTATTGCCTGAACACGAAAGAGAAGCTGTGTTGTTATATTGGCATGTATTGAGGTAGAACATTAAGCACTAAAAATAGAACCAGACATTTGAATGAATGAAAGCAATGTAGGAGTACCAAAATACTGACTATTCAAAATAGTGGAGATAGTGGACATTTATATGAAGTGTATGCGTACCTACCATACTTACGCGAGAAATACAGAGAGACGAGGGGAACCTAAGAGTAAAAAGACTTTGATTGGGAACAGCAATTAAAGCATTTACGAACAATACTTATTACGTGTAGGGCATTCATATAAACCTTTACAACATGCCTGAGGTAACTATCGAGAGCAACGTCCTTCTCGTTACTGCAAAAACTGTTGATTTTGGTTCTTCAAAATTCAAAAAATTGTATTGCTCAAACGGGAGTTTGGCGCTAGCACACATACTGTATCGCTCTCTGTATAAGTTGTGTGTAAGGTGGTTTTCTGACGATAGATTTTCTTTAAACTTAACAATAGTGTTGTTATATTCACTGTAGTCAACTACACGAAGTTACAAAGAAAAAGGACAAGCAGTTATTCTAATACAGAAGAATAATTATTGGAACAATTTCTTGAGGTAGGTGTCCTTATCATTCTATAACGGAGTAGTGGGTGCCAGTGTTGTCTCATCTGCTGAGGATCAATCTCGTCAATCAATTCAACGACATCAAAAAATGTCGTGTTTATTCTACGCGATATACACAACTCTCGCTTTCTCGAATATTATTGTTATTGCTGTGACTTATTTCTTTTTCAATTTTTTTTTCTAATGAGTAATAATAGAAAAATAAAAATGGCTTATACAAATGAGGATATAATGAATGCAATAAAGCAGGGTACAATAGAAACACAATTATCTATCCAAAAATTAACCGACACTTTAAAAGTAGCTCTAAAAGAAATCTCCTCTCTACGATCGCAATGTTCCCATCTACAGAAAAAAAATGTAATAAACATCATTAAGAGACAAACAAGGAAAAATAATTTTCTTATACATAAAGTCCCGGAAGACAATTCAGAAAATGTCTTAGAAAAAGCAAAACAAGTATGTAATGGGGTTGGCTTAACACTACCAGATACTGCGGTCAATAGCTGTTTTAGAATTGTCAAAAATGTAAAAGACCGCCCAATTCTTGTATCAATGACCAATCATTTGTTCAAAGAAGAAATAATGAAAATAAAAGATCATTTTTATAAAAATAACACCCCTATTTCACATGACAAAATTCCAGAAGATAGAGAACTAGGTGAAAGGATTTTCAAGTGCCTAAATCAAGTAAAAAAAAATTGATAAGAATGTGAGTTATAATTACCGAAAATTCAAGATAAGAGGAGTATTTTATTCTTTAGAGGAAGCTGAAGAATTTATAGAATCACTATCAAAATCGGAAGCTGAGAAAAATAAAAATGAATCGAAAGTGATGCAGAAGTTAAAGGAATTTCGGTTTCGTCCGCGAGCAGAGTCACAATAAACAGAAAAAAATAGGAAAAGAGGTTAAAATTGAAAATAATAGGTTAAATATAGGATTTCGGAACGTTTAAGACCTAAAAACTTTATTGAATTTATCAAATTATGAAATTGGTTTTGTTTTAAAATTTCAAATTCTGTGCTTTAATGAAACATGGATCTGGTGTAAAAAAACCGAACTACCCAATTTTTTGAGCACATATGATCACTAACATAGCCTACGCAGAAAAAAAAGAACACAGTAGAGGCAGAACTAGAGGGGGTTCACTTATATGTCTAAAAAAAAATATATTTTCGGATATTGAAATAATTAGCCTTACCTTTTGGTTTCTCTTTCTTAAATTTAGATTAATGAAAGAAACTTTTATATTAGGCTTAGTTTACTTTCCACCAGATAATAACAATAAAACTGATTTTAATTTAAATGCACTCGATAATGAATTATTTATTATAATGTCTAACCATAGTTATACCAACGTAATATTGGGAGAGGACTTTAATAGTAAAAAAATCCACAAAAAAGGTGACCCATTAAATCCGAACAACTACAGAGGTATTGCCATATTGAACACAATTACAAAAATATTCACGAAAATGATTTATAAACGATTAATGTCTTGGGCAGAAAATAATTCATTAATTCCAGAAGAACAGATGGGATTCAGAAAGGGAAGAGGCTGCAGGGACTCACTCTTCACTCTCTCTGCTGCTATAAACATACAGATAACATTAAAAAGAAGGAAAGTGTTTGGTACATTTGTCGACTTTCAACGAGCATTTGATTCTGTCCCACATGACATTCTCTGGAACAAGTTACACAATCTCGGCTTGAGTGGCAAATGTATTAGTTTTATAAACAAGCTTTATGACAAAGCAGCATTCAAAATATCTATGAATGGACAGGTTTCCAAGGAAATAGACGTGTCTGAAGGGATACTCCAAGGGGAAATTCTGAGCCCACTTTTGTTCTCACTCTACATTTCCGACATAAGTAATTATTTTAATAGTAAAGGCGAAGTAGGTATCAACTTAAAAGGAAAAAATGACATTCTTTTTCTGTTTTATGCAGATGATATAGTCATACTCACTCATTCTTGGAAGGAAACCCAAAAAAACCTGCGGATTTTAAGCGAATACTGCTACGAAAACTAATTAGTAGTAAACACCGACAAAGCCAAAATTGTAGTATTCCACAAAGGGGGCCGCTTGGGCAAATTGAATAAATTTATTTATAATTCACGCGAATTACAAACAAAAAATAGTTTCACATATTTAGTAATTCCAATCAATAGCCCCGGCATGTTCACAGATGCTCCCATTCTGGCTTTATCAAAAAACACTGCTGCCAATTCAATAGTATTTAAAATTTTAAAGTCATGCAAATCAGACTGTTGGGGATTCAAAAGAAAAATTATTTGAGGCAATATAAGAAAGTGTCTTACTACACATGACAGAAATATGGGGAGCGTCTTATTACAATTTAATAGAAAGGGGGTGTTTAAAATTTTGCAAACAATTTTTGCAGCTGCCAAAAAACACTCCTAATTCGTACGTGAGACTGGAAACTGGTAGGTGTCATGTATTAAAAAAAATATTCTCAAGAATGTACAATTGGAGGATTAAACTTCTCACGATGCCAGAGCAATCCCTACCGAAAATTTGTTATTCAAGGTTGACAGAAATTATTGATAGCTCCATTCCATATAACTGGGCACTTGAAATGAAAAATGTTTTAGCTTTGGTGGGGAGGGATGATATTTGGGCATGCCAGAATCTTGACTGGGCAATACAATTGAAAAATGATGTAATAGAAGCAATGGGAAATCATCTCTTTAGCCGAGACGTGGAAATGGTGATAAACTCTTCTTTTAACCTGTACTACAGGGAAGCGAGCACCCTGGGAATGCGCGAGCAGTACTTGTCCCTCAAAGTCCACATAAGCCAACAAAGAGTGCTTGCTCAACTTCTCGAATAATTGTAAATGGTATGTATAGGAAATTTAACAATAGAGAGCCGTGTCGACATTGCCAGGCGGGGATGAACGACGACATTACCCATTTCCTCTTAGTATGTCCGAAATTTGTTAAAAGTATTTGAGCAAATATATTAATACACCCGCCACCACTCAGTTAAGAGCCGATCTATTAACTGTCGAAAACAACAATAAACTCCGAGATATCTACCTATTTACAGTTTCATCTCTAAAGCTGATCGTAGGTGTTCAATAATTATGGAAAATGAGTTCAATTCTTCAGACATGTAAGATGTACAGTAAGATTTTTTATTTTTATTATTTTTTTTAAATTTATTTATTATTATGTTTATTTCCATATCGTTGAAGTTCGTAATTTTTAAACTTTAGACAATTTTGTTTAATATACGTAACCCAATTTATATATTAAGTATTGTGTATACATTGTATTGTGTATACAGGGTGTTTCGGAATTGCACGGCACTATTTTAGGTACGTGTTCTCTAACACAAAATAAACAAAAAAGTTCATATTAACATGTATCTCAAACTCATTTATTAAACAGATATCTAAGGTTAAAGATTTATTATTACTATTTATTTATTATTATTACAACATTTAGAGTAAATGTTCAAAGGCGCCTCCGTTTTGTTGAATGCAACATTCAGCACGACGAATCCATGCTTCTCTGGCTCTTCGTATAGCATCAGGATGGTGATTGATAGTTACTGCGGCTTCCACGATCCGATTTCTTAGCTCTTCTTGCGTGTCAACTGCCGCAGAATAAACCATAGACTTCATCCAGCCCCACACAAAATAATCTAATGGCGTTAAATCCGGAGATCGTGGTGGCCATTTAACAGGTCCGTTTCGACCAACCCATCGGTCTCCATAAGTTGCATTTAAATAATCAGTGACACTATGAGAAAAGTGAGCTGGAGCACCGTCATGCATAAACCACAGCCTTTGCCTAATGCCTAGCGGAATATCTTCTAGAATATCTTCTAGGATATGCAGATTATTTTGCAAAAAATGCAAGTAAGATATACCTGGCAAAAAGAAGGGGCCGATGATTTTGTCGCTTAGAAGACAACACCAGACATTTAAAGAGAATGTATGTTGGTAATGTCCAACAGCAGTCGTATGAGGGTTTTCTTCGGCCCAAGTATGGGTATTTCGAAAATTAAGAATCCCGTTTCTTGTAAAGCAAGATTCATCAGTAACCAAAATGCAGTTCAGGAAGTTAGGATCTCGTGTGCATTGTCGAATTAACCACTGGGAGAAATTTCTGCGATTGTTATAATCTTGTGGTAACAAATCTTGCCTACTTGATACGTGAAATGGATATAAATGTTGTTCGCGTAAAGTTCGCCATACGCTGGTAGAGGAAACATCGAAACGACGTGACAATCTTCTGGTACTAGTAGTAGGAGATAACTGAACAGCATCGAGTATTTCTTCTTCTACGTTTGCAGTTCGTCGAAATCGTTGTCGACCGGCGTTCACTCGTATAGGTTTTAGCGTACCATTATCCCTAAGACGTCTTTCAATGGCCTCAAACGTTTTACGATTTGGTATTCTTTGGTTAGGAAATTTTTCACGATATCTTCGAACAGCAGCAGCACCGTTTGTATGTAACTCGCCATAAGTTAAAAGCATGTCTGTTTGTTCATCAAAAGTGAATAAATTTGTGGTATCTCCCATGATAATCATAAATTGAACTGTGTCACAAGATTCACTCACACTAAAACACACAGAACTAGACAAACAGATGAGCAACTACTGTCATTGCTTATCGTTCATTTGTTTATCAGGTGATTAAAACCTTTTATTTAGTATTAAACACGTTAAACGTTGTACAGTCAGTCTTAATGCAGTAAATAAATAATAAATCTTTAACCTTTGATATCTGTTTAATAAATGAGTTTGAGATATATGTTAATATGAACTTTTTTGTTTATTTTGTGTTAGAGAACACGTATCTAAAATAGTGCCGTGCAATTCCGAAACACCCTGTATATTAAGTATTGTATATATTTTCAATTAGAGGAATATTTTTATTTATTTATTTTTTTTTTATGTAATTAGAAGAATTGTTTAGCTGTTCCATTTATGGATTTTATTTTTATTTATTTATTGTATCATTTGTTCTTTTACTTTTAATGTAATATTAATTTTGTCATATAAGAGGCAATTGTGATCCGAGTAAATACATTGTTGTATATATATTCTCTAAGGGCCAAACACCCTGTAAATGTAATCTAATTTACAAAATACAGTATATTTTCATTCATTCATTGCTCAAACGGAACTAAAATAAAGGCACTGTGGAATTCCCTTTAATTTCATTTCTCATTAATTAAAACATACCGTAACTAGTAGCCCGAAAAAGGATATTACTAACAATACTGTAGTATACGACATAGTGTAAAAATTATAATAATTAATCGATATTGCCTCAATATACTTTAATGATTTTCCATATATGTTCCATCCATATATTTGTCATGGATTGATAAATATTCTGTGTTGTTAGCAAACCTGTACATAAGGGTACATTAGAAGGACAGTTATTGAATAATAAGATTGTTACAAACAAAAGGTTATTTTTGTTTTTATTTAGGCATGTTATCTAAAAATTTCTAAGCTTCTGCGTGAATCAATAAGTAACTGATGAGGATATGAAGGATGAAAACTCCTGGAAAAACAAAGCAAAGCAAGTCTATAAAGATTAATTGTTTCCAAAAATCATTTCAGTATTTCATCTTTACCATTTTCAGAAATCGCTTTTGTGGCTGAGGAAATGACAATATATATTTTTTCATAACATTATAGATATAGGCTACATGTAAAATTATCGTTACGCTTCAAGATTAATCCCAATATATGTAAAGTTTGAACAATGGGAAAGGAGTGCCTGGTGCCAGGGATTGCAGTGATGAAGATGGGAGCCATGCCAGATCGCCGAGTGGCACAATGATTAATAACCCTTCTCGTCGGGAGCTGCCATAATGCAGTTATTACAGTTTAGTAATTTCTTATCACATGAATTACTATCTTGTAATATTTTTTTTTTATTTTAACATGTCAGTACTTTATATTATTACTAGCTAGGGTGCCCGGCTTCGCTCCGGTAATTGTGTGGTAGTTTTAATACCAGAAAAAACTTTAAAATTAAAGGAAACAGGGAACAAAATTAGCACCTTCTTGAAAATTCGGTTTTAACTTGGTATCAATATTCTGCAGACTTGAGATCTGCAGAGTCCGCCCAAATAAGGAACCCTGTATAATTTACAGGGGGTTGAAAATGGTAAGTGAACAAATAATTTTGCTGCAACTCTGTCGAGTTATGCATCGTTTTTGATGGTTTCAGTGATTTTGAATCCTATAAGCCCATCCAAGTAGTCAACAGATAATAAGTTATGAGATTATAGTTGAAAAACCTGGTATCTCAGTTAAAAAAATTATATTTTGAGTAAAACTTAAGTGCCGACTACTATGATGGTCCTATTTGATCCAGAAGTATAGAAACTACCGAAGATTCATAGAAACTTTGTTTAAAGACCTTTCTTCCATTTCAACCCCCCTGAGGATATCCCCCCGTAATTTGGACGGTTTCTGCATATCTCGAATCTTACTACTATTACAAAGTGAAAACCAAAATTTCTTGAAGGCACAATTTTTTCATCATGTTTCTTTTTATCTTGAACTATGAGGGATGATAAAATCTGGAATGCTGTTATTGGAGTTAGACGTTTTGTCAACTGGAATGCTCATCATACGTAGTAACCAAATCAACTTCTTTTTCATAAATACAATAAAAACACTTTAAACTTTTTATTTTCGATTTATATTCAGTCAATTCATCTCTTTTTTTATGTTTGATTTTATCGCTCACTGTACAACTAAGAAATGTTCACTCATATTGCATTAAATTTACTTAGGTATAAATTATGTATAGATTAAATGTAATGTGCTGATCAGTGAATACTTCTATACAGCCTTCTTATGACAAAACTAATTTTATAAGGAATCCAGTTGGTTTTTTAATTGATTGCAGATATGTAAAATCATTATTTTATTTTGAAAGCAAAGGAGAAACTAATTATTTTCGCTTAATATTTTAGTAATTTAAAAAGAACAGCTGAACAAATATATAACCTTTAAAATAAACATGAGGATGAATGAACAATAAACATTGAGTGAAACGCACCCTAGCGCTTCCTGGTAGTCTGGAGCTCGAACTAAATTTTTCATTCATAAACTCGTATCTCAATCTCAGAGAGGCTAATTAAATGGTGTGAGAGGATTAAAATTCCAGTCATTTTCTCTTCAATTTTACATTCTTAAGAGAAAAAAGGAAACCTTCTTATCCGTTAGGGGTTATATGGCTAAATGATGACATAACTTCCTTAATGCTATGTGGAGTCGTTTTTGAGCCTTTTCGGCACGCACATTGTACACTTTGCTTTATGATATATATTGATTTTATATATACTTTTTATTAGTTGATTATTATTTTATTTTGTTATTATTTGAATCGAAATTACGATTCTTCACGTTGTGAAATTCGTGAAATTCCCTTTAAATATATATCGCATTAATTAAAATCCACCATTACTAGTAGTCCGAAAATGAATGAAAAATTATAAAATCCTTTCCTATTCCACAGAAATTAAAAGTAGGATGTTATGTTTAACGACGTTTTTAAGGTAAATCTCATCGGAATAAATTTATCTACTTATCGAAAATTTAATTATATAGAGTAAGCTAAATGATACTGCTGTATAAGAAAGCATAGCCGAGTTTAGCTAGTTTTATAAATATGCTTCTATATATTAAGAATACATTTCTCATAATTGCGGCTTTCATAATTCATAATCTCGGTAATTATGAAGGAAAGGCGATTCGAAACCTTCACATGTCTACAAATATCATCACTGAAAAAAAAAAATGTATAAATACATATATTTTAATCACCAAGGTAGGCACCTCATTGCACTTATGACTTAAGGAGTCTCTAACTGAGCGTTAATGTAAAAAAGTATCAATGTGAGGTATCAATAAAAAAAATATATTGATATACTTAAAACATATAAAATAAAAATAATAATTATTGATAAAAGTATCAATAATTATATATTATCTTTACTCTTTTTTCTAATGCGTCATTGCAATTTTTTGTTTCATAGTTTGCGGTTTTAGTTTATTTTTTATAATTTATATTTATGTCTTTAAAAAAAAAATAAACTACCTAATTTAGAGAGATGAATCTGCTGATCACATACTTAATTGTATTTCTATTTATAACAACATACAGTTAGACTTTTTTATTTAGTATACAATAATAATAATAATCTACGGTTATTCCGCACCGAAATTTATAAGAACAAATACAGACATAATTAGCATTTTACATTACAAAAATGAAGAACTCGCCAGGACAAATAAACCCGAACGAAATGAAGCCGGATGACCTGCCGGGGCTGGTGAAACATGTTTCCAGCTACAGGAATAACTTGTTAGCCGTTACATCCCCTAAACAAGTCATCAATCTCTTCTGCCCCGATTTACATCGCTATTGGGGGTACCGGGGTCCCGTAGTCCTGCTTCACCTTCGCGAGATGGAGCGATACCGAGAGTGATTTCCTATTCCAATTTTACTCGGATTTTCTTTTCATGTAATTCTAATTTTTATCTAAATATTGATTTTATCTTACAAATTTAATATTTAACTAGCAGACCCGGCCACGCGTTGCTGTGGCTCAGTAGTTATATCCTAATATTTTTAAACAAATACAGTAATACCAATATTCATTGATAAAGATGAAAACCATTACATACAACAGCAATTTTGCTCAGGGTCATGCCATTCTTGGTTAACGCGTCATATATGTCCTTTTGATAGGCGTTTTTCTCAATTTCTTTGAGACCTCGATTTCCCAACCCTTCGGCTAATAAGTGTTCGGTAGGAGGGTGGTGTGTTGAAGCTTTTAATTTAGCAAAATATTTGAGTGATAATAAATCTCTTTTTAAAGAGGTTTTTACATAATACAATTAAGAATTTTTATTTATTCAAGTACTAATTTGTTCAAAATGTTTTGGGTTAACCTGTTTTTTTTTTTTTTTTTTAACACAAACCAAAGATTTGATGGTTTCCACACACGTGAGCAGGCGATACCCATTTCCCACGTGAGTTATGCCATTGCCCAAGGGAAAAACACGGATTTTCAAATCCAAGTGGACATTGTTTGCCCTTGGGATTTGTTTATGGTCATTGCAAAAGCCAAACGAATAGGATATTGAAGCCTTTTAAATTTTATTGAAAATTCTGTCGGTTCCAAGGGAATAGGTGGCAACAGGGCGATATCTCCTGTAAACCTTCCAGGTAACATTTTTCTTTCAATAACATTTCCTGTGATCCTTTTAATGACCAAACGTGTACACAATTGAGGTGGATTTAAGTTACGAAGAAGAATGATCGGTGAGCCAATATTCAACTGGAGATTGTTTGGGTGTATATCCAGGGAATTAAAAAATTCAGATGGGAAATTTACGGCTTCGTTTACATCTAGAATATTGTCAATTGATTTTGGAAGTTTATTTCATCGAAATCAACATTCTTTGCTGCCAAAATAGCACGACTACCCAGCCACTTATAGTCCAAATAATTGTTCAAAATATCAGGAAAGACACTTTATGTTTCGTAGACAGTTCATTTTTCGTCTCTACAACAGTTCAGAAATTTTCTGGTAATTTGATAAATTTTGAATTTCGATACAAAAAAAAAAAAAAAAAAAACCTGTACCACTACAACCCATAAAGGGTCTTGGGTGCAGTACTATGTAAGGAAGAGTACTGTTTCTTGGTCAGCGGTCGTGCAAGGAGGTGATTTGACCGTGATCACGCTCAACCACCAGGTTCTTTCCCCTTAATTTTTTCAATTAAGGGTACCCACTTTATAGAGGCTGGGTTTGCCCAAGGAGGGTCTCTCGGCCCACGAGGCGAACTGTGGCGAATAATAAAGATATCATAAGCCATGTCAGATTCGAACTCGGGACCTTAAGCACAGCAGTCCACTGCCTTACCAGTGGGCTACCCCGCTCCCCGAATTTCGATACAGCTAGCTCTATTTCACCGTTTCCAATATAGAGCAATTGTTTAAAAAATATATTTGCCGATGGATTATTTTGCAGTAGTACTCTCATATTTATGGCGGATAAATCTGAAACTTGAGGTTACCCAAATAACAATTATTCCTGTTCAGTAGAGGTGTAATAATCATTAAATGTAAAATTTTAAAAATGCCGCGATTTGTAATCCTTTCTTAATCAACAATCATTTAAAGATAAGTAAATATCATTTCCAATAATAGCCTACTTTAAATTAAAGAAAGGATTAAAATCTTCGCTAACATTTCTTAAACTTTACATTTAAAGATAATTACAACTTAGGAAGTAACAGCCTCCATTAGATTGGGATTAAATTTTCTCAACTTTAAATTATTGTTGATAAAGGAGGAATTACAAATCTTCACTGACATTTTTTAAATTTTACATTTTAGATCTCGGGATAAAAATGATAAAAAGGTTTGGTAAAATAAAAAAACACTGTATTTAAATAATAATAACAAAACGAATAATGAAAATAAAGAAACTTCTGTTAAATAAATTAACTGAAAATATAATATTAAAGTCTTAATTATGCAGTTCTTTAGCAAATCACAAAGTATCCCACAACACCTAATCTAAACACACCCTTTTTGTGAGGGAGTTTTTACGACTGGTTACCCGCAGTGTAGCCAATTGACTAATTTTCACTAATTTTTGGCAACACTGACTCCCCAAAGGAAGGCTTCTATTAGGTTACACCTGTGACAGTAGGTGCTGTTACAACATTTATAGAGTAATATTTCAAATAATAGCCTAATTTAAATTATTAAAATGCATTTACTATACTAAAAGTTGATATCAGGGTGGGCCCAGCAAAGCGTTTCAGCGCTTAGCTAGTAATTTAATTTAAATACAAATAAAAAAGGAAAAGGAAGAAAAAGTAACTACACATTTGAGTATTTATTGTAACCTTTTCTTGATTTATTTATTCTTTAATGAAAATTAACAATAAATACAAATTTGTATTACTATTTGTCTGTGGAAAATAATAATATAGGAAAAATAACTGCACTCACATAACGCAATACAAAATTATAATAATGATAACCTGTATTACAATAGCATGCTTATAAACAAAAACATTATGAAATCGACATATGACGCCATGTTAATAAATCATAACACGACCTACTGTATTTGCAGTAATTCGCTATATAAGAATTATTTTGATCACTAATCTATTTAAAAACTATCCGGTCCGGTAAGTTGGCCAAAACTATATAAATTGAGCCAAATTTCATTAAAATCGGTTGAGTAGTTTCTGAGAAATAGAGAGACAAACATACGGACACGAGATTTATATATATATAAGGATAAAAGCAATCGTGTTTATATATTTTAGATACAAAAAAATGGCGGCAAGATAAGATATTTACATATTCATTTATTTTGATTAAAATATAATCATACCATTGTGAACCATTCTAAAAATACCTATTTGTAAATTTATATACAATCCTCTACTTATATATATTGTCGGCACACCGTTAAAGTCACGAATCTGATTTTTTGGCGAAAATTTTCTTTTGGTTATATCTTACACTTAGAGCCTATAGTATACTGAGGTAAACTTGCGAGTCGGGGTCAACTGTTGTTTAGTAGTTAGCATGGCAACCTACAATACTAAAGATAGCAGGTTCGAGCCCAGCGGTGGCCCTAGGATTTTTTAATGGGAGTAAAAAATCCTTAGCCATGCCGTCCCTTGGATAGGACGTAAAATGGAGGCTTTACAATGTCAGGTACTCGTTAAAGATCCCTATCCTAATTATACCTGGATAGGAAAAATTAAGGACCCCCACTGCAGCATCGTCCGCTTAGCCTTAGTGGCATTAAGTGACGTTAAACCAAACAAACTTGCGAGTCTGTATCTTGAGCTGTTGTATAAAACGCTGTGTAAACTATCGTGCGAACCTGGTTGTTTAATTTAAAGTATTTAATACTTAAACTTACTAGTTGCACTGCAGAAAAATTTAATATTCACAAATTCGAAACTTTACCATGCCTCGACGATATGATAAATAGTAATTATAACGTATTAGATTTAAATAAACCTAATATTTATAAAAAAAAAAAAAAATTAAATAAAAAATATTGTGTTAATCACTCATTAAAGGTGAAAGGCTTGTTAATTTAAGGGAGTAAAGTTAAAAAGTTGGGAAAACTAATTTAACAATACGTTCTATTAAATTATGAAAATATTTTTTAGAGACTGATTTAAACTAAGTACAATTTGTCTTACCTTTTTCTTTTTTTTTTTTTTGGTTCTATACTATTATAAAAATTTAAATGAAGTAGGTATATGGTTATCATTATTTAACTTCAAATATAGATTTAATTTTTATCTGATTTCCTGAACGTATTTAGCTATCTAGCTATTGGTTTTCTTACAAGGAAAAATGATGTCTCACTAGCTAAAAAAAAGAGGTAGAGAGAAAAGATAAAAACACATACCAACAAAATATAATGTTCTTCATAACTAGAGAAACATATAAGTTTTGACATGTAAACGGAAAATGCACTCTTTCAATCTCTTATCTCTTTCAGAGTTAATAAATTATCCCACGAGAATAGCACTAATTACTTAGAATTTCCGGGAACAAGGTTTAATTATGAAATAATTACTTGTATCTACGATATATAACTTTGTAGAAATTATTGTTTACGTTCGTAGCTCTTGCCTTCCTTCCTTCTTGTTATGTTGACTACATTCATATCATTAATACTCCAGATTCCAGATTTCTTCGATTACCATTGATTATTATTAGACTTATTTTGACAAACTTACCATTCACATATTACTAATAAGCTCAAGAGCTTCCGCCAGTCGTATTGGTTGGGTCTCTTCCGCCTCTCCAATTTCGGGTACACAGAAGAACCCGTACATCCGCTGCGACGGAGTCGAACCACCTTACACTTTAGGCCGTCTCACTCTCCGCTTGCCTAGGAGCTCTCCGTTCAGCATCATTATCATAATAGACATACGATATAGAATTATGGGGTTCTTCAAAACCATCAAACATCCAAAGAATTCAGTCATTCTAGTCCAAAGTATTGAGGAAAATAGTAGACGAACCATACCATGTGACAAATGACTTCCTGCACAAGGACCTGAATATCCCAACAGTCATCGATACAGCCACATAATAATTTTTTTTTTTACCCACCCCTTCCTCTCCTTTTTAGACTATACGGGGTTTCCCAGGCCTGGGGAGTGGGTGGGGTAATAATGCCAGGTATTATTAAATGTACCCTGGCTCCCGATTTTGAACTTGGTATCTTCGGGTTCCAAGTCATCCGTTGCCATGGGCAACGCGTATTTTCTAACTCGGCTTGGAAATACCACTCGGCCATCCCGCCACCCTTAGCCACAATATACTACAAAACCTTCCACCAAAGACAAACTTTTAACTTGTACCCCTTAGCACTGACACTGACATCTAACATAAACCCCTACTTAGTCAAGTTAGCAATTTTACGCATTTGCTAATCACTAATTTGCAGATTGCAAATCTCAGAAACTGACATTTTGTAATTGATTTTGATATCGCTTCAATTTTTTTTCTACACCTCAATTAATTATGTTTTTTTTTGTTTTTTTTTGGCACCAAGATTTGCTATCAAATCCTATTTCGCAATTAATTATGTTGCCTTTGTGTAATTCATGCCACTGAATCAGAAGCTAATAGTCAAAGAAAATGATAAAGTTCAAATCCTTCACATTTTTTCTAACAATGCAAAAAACTCTGGTGAAAGTTGAGACATTTTTGAGATTTATAAATAACGTAAAATTACCTAGTTATTTACTTCCCGGCCTCTGTAGGCGTCATTTACGTCAGAGTTTTCCAGTTGTGTTTGTGTTCTCGAAGAGAGAAGAGCTCCGCTCCTGGGGATTATACAGATAAGCGCATAGACTTTACTTATAACATATTTTTTTTCTCGCTATTATTTTAACTTCTTTAAGCAATTTTTTTTTTGTTGTTTGTGTTTTTTCTATTTGTATTATTTTATCTTAGAAGTTTGTACTTGATTTTTTTTTTCTCTTTTTTACTTTCACTTACCTATATATGAAATATATAGTAAGTGGAAGTATTGCGATCGTGAAAAAATTCGACTTCCGGTTTTCAACGGAAATACACGTTTTGGGGTCCCCTGAGTCGAAATGACCAAGTCCCGCGAAATGGTCTGTGTGTGTGTGTGTCTGTGTGTGTGTGTGTGTGTGTGTGTGTGAACAGACTAGCTCAAAAACTATAAACCGTGCGATCCTGAAATTGGGTATTTAGTGTAGGTATATGTCCGCGATGTGACAGCATAAATTTCATCAAAATTACTTAAAGGGAGGGGGTACTTTACTTAATAACTTTTTACGTTTTTTTCGATTTTCTCAAAAACGGCTCTAACGATTTTGATTAAACTGAGTATTTCATCTATTTATATGCCCGAAATATGACTGTGAAAATTTCATCAAAATTGATTAACCGGAGGGGGGACTTTACTTAATAAATTTTGTAACATTTTCACGTGTTTTTTTTATTTACTCTAAATCGGCTTTAACGATTTTGATCAAACTTGATATTTGATGTATGTATATGCCCGAGATATGACTGTTAAAATTTCATTAAAATTGATTAACCGGAGGGGGGACTTTACTTAATAAATTTTGTATCATTTTCACGGGTTTTTTTATTTACTGAAAAACGGCTTTAACGATTAACAAAAATAAGATATGGATGTAGAAAAATGTGTGACTTTGGAAAATTATATTTAACAGAACACGTCAATTTCTTATCTAAGTAAGTTGGTAAGTGAAAGTTGTGTGTTGCGCACACGCACCAGATTTTTTTTTTTTTTTCTTCTCCTTTTAATAGAGAAGGTAAGATAGTTACTATTCATTTATTTATAAGTATTAAATTTCTTCTTGTTATTATTATTATTTTTATTTATTTATTTCTTTTTGTTGGTCTTTCTGTGCATATAGACCTATTTAAAATATCATGAACGGGACGGACCCACCTGGCCCGCATCCGCAGCCCCGAAAAAGAGGTAGAATGAAATCGCCCCCTGACAAAACTGTTATCTCATCAGGCGAGAGGGCTCAAATATTACCTACTTATTTAGTCATTTCAAGGAAAGACGAAAATAATTTCAAAAATGTGTCACCTTTTTTTATAAATAAATTTATAACCAATACAGTAGGGCAAACGAAAAATATAAAAAAAATGAGGGATGGCAATTTGTTAATTGAAACCTCTAATACAAAACAGACTGAAAAGCTCTTAGCAATTACAAACTTTGGTGGACAATTCGAGGTTCATGTAAGCCCACACAGGTCTTTAAACTATTCGAGAGGCGTCATTAGATGTTTTGATTTGCAATTTGCAACATTAGAAGAAATTAAAGACGAACTTAAAGACATCATCACTGATGTAATAAGAATTAAAGTTAAAAAGGATGGTGTTGAAAAATACACTCATACATATATATTAACTTTCAATACTCCCAAGGCCCCCGAAAATATAAAAATAGGGTTTTTGACCGTGAACGTACAACCGTATATTCCAAACCCTGTGCGTTGCTATAACTGCTTAGGTTTCTCCCACGGAACCAAAGACTGTAAAAAAAATTCTGTTTGTGCCAACTGTGGGCAAACTCGACATTCCGAGAATTCAAACTGTGAAAATTCCACCAAATGTATCAATTGCAATGGTGAACATAACGCTCTTGACTGTAAATGTCCAGCTTTTCTTTTGCAAAAAGAAATAAAGGCAATACAGACAAACCAAAAAGTATCTTTTACCGAGGCAAAAAAAATTTTAAAAACCAAAAATCCTTCCGTTTTCCAAAAATCTTATTCATCAATAATAAAAAGTTCTAATAAAAAAGATATTGGTATTCAAGTAGACTTTGCCTTTACATATCCAACAGTTAAATCTACGGATACAACTTTAAATAATCAAGTTCGAAAACAATCCGTTCGGCTTACCTCGACTTCGGTCGGCACCGCGCTCTCCCTCCCTTCTCCCCCCACTCCCTCAAACCTCGCCCCTTCCCCTTCCCCACCACCCCTCTCTCCCATCCCAAATACCTCTCGAGACAGATGTGAAACATCTGTACCTCCCGATACCTTAATCGCAACTCCTCCTGAGGCCCCTCGCGATAGGTGTCTGGAAACCGATGAAACATCGTCCCACTCCATGTCCGTGGACCAAGACATCGGGAAAACGGACCACGAAGGCTTCCAAGTACATACAAATAAAAAAGGAAGACCAAGAAAAAAATAGTGGTTGGTAATATTGCTAAAACAAATACAAACGTAACGCACTCTTCTGCACTATTAATAACATGGCCCTACTCCAGTGGAACTGCAACGGGTTAAGAACACATTTTAATGACTTGAAGTTATTAATAAGTGATACTAGACCGTTTTGCATTGCGTTACAAGAGACTCATTTACAACCATACAACAATACCACATTAAAGGATTTTAACATATACAGAAAAGATAGTCCCGATACTCATCATAGTCACCACGGAGTCTTGTTAGCTGTCCATAAATCAATTTACTCAGAACCCATTTCTATCAATTCACACCTTCAAGTCATAGCTGCTTCCATTCACTTAGATTTTACTTTTTCTGTTTGTAATATTTACTTACCACCACAAGATAGAATAGAAACCCAACATCTTTTGGAAATCTATAACCAACTACCTCGCCCGGTTTTATATATTGGGGATCTCAACGGCCATAGTCCATTATGGGGCTCCAACGATATTAATCTAAGAGGTAGAATCATTGAAAATTTCATTGACTTATCGAACCTTTTTATACTCAATACAGGAGAACCAACTTACCTCAGTTCAAGTTTCGGTTCCCTTTCTGCGCTCGACTTGTCTTTCTGTAGTCCAACCCTTTACCCCACAATAGACTGGACTGTCCTACCTGATCTCTATAGTAGTGACCACTTCCCGATCCTGATAAAATTCAATAATATCAATCCTACCTGTCGTGTTAATCCTCGATGGCTACTAGATAAAGCTGATTGGCCCCTTTTTGCATCCCTGGCCTCGCCCCCTCAGTCCTCACCACAAGATCTAAGCGTTGAAGAAGGATGCGAGGCTATCACGAATGTAATCATGCGGGCAGCTCAGGCATCAATACCAATGACCAGAGGTATGCCTAAAAGACCTCCAGTTCCATGGTTTAATGAAGAATGCAAAACAGCTCTTAAAAATCGTCGTAGGGCTTACAAAAGATTTCTAAAATGCATGACCACCGAAAACTTCATCGAATATAAAAAAAATAGAGCTATATGTAGAAAAACATTTAATTACTTTAAAAACGAATCATGGAAAAAATTCGTTAGTTCCATAAACTCCTCAACAACATCCGCAATTGTCTGGAAAAAAATTCGTAAATTAACTAAAAACTCCTCGTTTCCTCGCCAAACCTTAATAGTAAATGGACAATTGACTGATAACCCTTTAACTGTATCCAATACTTTTGCTGATTTTTTCTCCCAAATATATAATAATAACAGAAATAATCCCGATACCGTTATCTCACCTCAGGACCTTGAAACTTGTAATAACCCAGAGCACTCAACCTTGCCATACAACCTGAAATTTACTATATGGGAACTAAATGATATCTTAAACACAGTCAAAGGATCATCACCTGGCCCAGACCATATACACTACGAAATGATAAAAAACTTGCCAAGTCATACTTTGAAATGGCTTCTCGACTATTACAACCATATATGGTGCACGGGAGGATTTCCAAATAGCTGGCGGAGCTCGCTTGTGGTTCCCATCTTAAAAAATGGAAAAGACAGGAGAATGCCAACAAGCTACCGTCCCATCTTCCTGACCAGCTGTCTTAGCAAAACCATGGAACGGATGGTCAACAAAAGATTGATGTGGATGATAGAACAGAACAAATTAATTCAGCCTTTTCAATGCGGATTTCGTAAAGGCCGATCCACGATGGATCACTTGGTTGCACTGGAGGCGGAGGCACAATATGCATTTGTCAATGGACAACAAATGGGAGCGGTTTTCTTCGATATGGAAAAAGCCTTCGATAATATTGACCATACAGCCATACTACATAAATTAAAGTCAACGGGTATATCAGGACAAATGTTCGTTTACATTCAGCAGTTTTTGGCTAACCGTAAGTTTAGAGTTAGGGTAGGTTGTGAAATTTCCGAAAGCCGCAATCAAAACAACGGTGTCCCTCAAGGCTGCGTACTTAGTCCAACCCTATTCTCACTAGCAATAAGCAACCTTGGGCTAAACCTTCCAAGAGGGGTAAAATCATTACTGTTTGCTGACGATTTGGCCATTATCTACCGATCTCATGACATTTCAGACATACAAAACAAAATCCAAGAATCCCTCGATAGAATTTGCAATTGGTCCATATCCATAGGTCTTCGATTCTCTCCAGAAAAAACAAAATGTCTCTTATTCAGCCGAAAAAGAAATATTCCGCCGTCTCTCGAATTGTATTTAGGAAATGATCTACTACCACTCAATAACCACCACAAATTTTTAGGACTGACATTTGACAGAAAATTAACCTGGGAACAACACATAAATACAATAAAAACATCAGCCTCAAACAAACTAAAGATACTTCGTATTCTCAGTGGTACAACTTGGGGATCAGACAGGGATACACTATTAAAGCTCTACCGGGCACTGGTATGTTCGAAACTTGATTATGGGTCGTTTGTGTACGGATCCGCCCGTCCACGAATTTTAGCCAAGCTGGACACCATTCACCACGCCGGAATTAGGATTTCGACAGGAGCTTTTCGAACGAGTCCCATCCTGAGCCTTTGTTCTGAAGCCGCTCTTCCTCCCCTCATATTCAGGAGACAAAAATTAGCTATCCAATATATTTCTAAATTGTACATACATACTGATAACCCCAGTCACAAATATATATTTAAACCCAAATTCACTTCTACTTTTCGTAATAAAGCGAACTCGACACTCCCTCTCGCAGAAAGAATCTCCTTTGCAACCCAGTTCCTTAAAGATATATCTATCTACAAAATAGATACATGTTCACCACCCTGGACTAATAGACCTCCCAAAATATACTTACAACTAAACGAATTCCGCAAACAAAATACACCAACCACTCAATATCAGGAACTGTTCCGAGAACTTATCCAGTCCTTACCACACCACACTGCGATATATACAGACGGTTCAATGTCCGATACCTCCACAGGATCTGCCTTCATAACACCTAATTCAACCCACAAGAAAAAACTTCATCACCTATGCAACATCTATTCTGCCGAGTTAAACGCCATTGCATCCGCGTTACACTTCTCTATGACCAATATACCAACAAACAATATAGTTATCATTTCCGACTCAATCAGCGCACTACAGGGATTGAAAAACATGTATTCACACCACCCCATCGTCCAGCGTATTCACGAATACCTGAAAATGTTAGAAGAAATAAACAAGACAATTTACTTCGTCTGGGCCCCGGGACATATAGGTATTGTCGGGAATGAGATGGCAGACAAAGCTGCCAAAGCAGCTTTAACTCTCCCAGGCAGAGGCACAGCTCTCCTAACCGCCCAGGAACTTGCTCGCCCCCTTAAAGCAGTGATAGAGGAAAGATGGCAAGCAATGTGGGAGGAGAGTCCAGCCAGCAAATTGAAACATATAAAAAAAGTTGTGAAACCGTGGGTTACGTCTAGCCGTAGTAAGCGCTGTGAAGAGGTGGCTATTGCTCGCCTTAGAATAGGACACACCAGAATGACACATATACATCTCATTACAAGGGATTCCCCCCCGATGTGCCCCAAATGTAATAATAATCTAAGTATTAGGCATATCTTTGAGGAATGCCATTACTATAAACAAGTATTAAAGCAATTCAAGATAACACCCGATATTAAAATTGCACTTAGCGACAACGAAGCTGAAGTGGAAAAAGTGATCAAATTCATTACGAAGTACAAATTAATAGCCAACATTTAACTGTCGGTCGTTCATATTCTTCTATAGGTGCTTTATTGATATTTGCCTATTCTAATATTTCATTTTAATTTTTATTATCTTTACTGCTGTATGTATGCGTGTTTATGTTTATGTTTGTGTATGTGTGTGTATATGTATGTATATGTATTTTACTTATTTATAATTTTTGTAATCACTTTATTTTTTTTTATTTTATTATTTATTTTTTTTTCTAAGATAAGTATCTTACTGAGCCTTTCTTAATAACAAAAAGACTCTAGGCGTTGATGACCTGTGGGTTCTACGCCTATAAACCCAAATAAACAAACAAACAAACAAACGTCAGAGTTTTAATCGCTAGCCGATGTATTCAGATTACGAAGGGACTTTACTGGAACGATCATGTGTAACATCAAGCGTTTAGATCATGGCTGGCAAACATACTGGAACGTGATGCGAACAACGGAAGGGAAATTCCCGTATTGTCGGATGAAAATTCCTGAACGTGTCGCCAGAACTGGGCCATCTTGGTGATTTGTTGTCCCGGGCAGCGTTCTCCCCTGCGCAATCCCTGATTGATTGCGAGCCGATTTATTTCCTTCGAACTGATGAGAAGTAGTTCCCACTAGTGATGGGGGGGACTCGGGAAATATAGATGATATATTTGTTTTTCGATGGATAGTTCAATATGTACAATTATATATAAAAAAAATATAAAATATTTTGTAACTAATAATTAAAAAATATGATTATCGAGTTAGTGAGCAATATATAATAGTTTTGTTATTAGTTATTTTGTGGTAGTTTCAAGAAGTGCCTCGATTCCTACCTCTGTATGTAAGCATACTACCATATTTATTTATTCCACTAAAAATCTTCAAATCATATCTGATCTGATCGGTGAAACTGGAGCGATCTGGGATAAGAGTAAGAAGGAATTGAGAAATGCTTACTGAAACGGGGCAGTCCACATCTTATGGTTTGGAAGCGAGAAGGTTTAGATGGGTGGGACATGTAGTTTGAAGCAATCCATCACGAAGCCTCTACTCGGCAATTGATGCCTCTATAGTAGGGAGAGACTGCGTAGGAGGACGAATGCCTCTATAGTAGGGAGAGACTGCGTAGGAGGACGAAAAGTATAAGGATTTAGATAATCGATAAAGATTTTGCTGAGCTGCATCTGAAACGCTTCAGCGAGGGCTTGGTATATAAACGACGTAGTTATAAAAAGTATATAATTATTTTTTTTTTCTTTTTTCAAAATGCACATCAATATAGTATCATAATATAAATTTCCGTTTTTATTTTTTTACAATAATTAAAATACTGTAACAGTAATGTTAGTTTAAAACATTTTATTTCCGAAAACTTATTATAAAAAAAGTTACACAAACAACTAAAACTCAAACCGTTAGAAAACAGTAACTGGAAGTAGTTACGATATCACAGCTTTTAGTGGAGACATTGTAGATATAAACCGTCATTTATAAAGTTAATAACAATTCGCGTGACTGAGGGGTGACTACAAGAATCCATTTCAGGTCTCCCACAACAGTATGACTATTAGGTCTTCTAACAAGAGCTTGACAAGAGGGATATGACTGCAAGAGTAATTTTTCCAGAGGATCTTGAGGATTAATACACAATAAAGGGTTAAGGAGTATGAGAAAATCGGCGGAGGACTGTAAAAGGATATTAGGTACTGAGGTGGTGACTATCGGTTCTGTGAGGAAGTTCATTTTCCTAAAATCTGTCTATTTTTCCCCAAGTCCTGTAAGGTAAGCCTTTAAGATTAAAAGTTAGAATATAGCATTGTCCTTTAAGCTGTAAGAACGGTCAACATTAGATTATGGTCAAAATTCCTTATTTAATAAGTCTTTTTTTTTTTTTTTTGCTAAGTTCTAGCATCATAATTGTACCATTTCGAAAGTACGCGCATCGTATGGGAGGCCTTCATGGTCATTATCTGAATTGATCAAACAAAGACAACTTTAAACGGCCTTGTTATTCAATTATATTTCAAAGGAATTATTAACGTAATATTTTTATGCGAAGAATAATTGAAGCAGTGAAGTCATAATGTCACGCAAACCTTTAATTCAGGTTAGAACATAGGGTTACGCAACTGTTGGACAAAGTTTTACATGAAGGGAGGACTTCATGGAAATATCAGCATGGCACACATGGATATTACCAAGGTGATTTGACTGATAATACAATAAAACTTTTGGTTTTTCTCGTAATTAATTATGTAATTAGGAAAGACTGGGTGTGCCTAAGGATATCCTTCATCAGTATCGATCCATCAGCTGCTGTAACCAATTTCAGTTTCATTTATTCAGAAGTATACCGGCTTCATTAGTTCTCAGGCATTTTGATCATAAATATATTAACTATCCCTAGCCTAATTACAGGAACGTGTCCTCAGTGTCTGAAATAGCTGGCAAGACTCCATTTAATGAATTATAGGTTGATGAACTATTAGTCTTGGCTGAGATAATATTTGACTAGTGGATTGGATTAAGATGCACCAATCCGAGCACTTAATGGTTTTCAAATTCCCGACCCATCATGAGTAATGTCCTCCTTGATTTCCTTTGTAGTATTCCATCTTATTACACTATGTTTGTCATATAGGTTATTCTAAAATATTACTCATTGCTCAAATGTATCGATAACTTTATTTTAGGAAAGTAACGAAAAAACAAAAACCATCACAAAGAAAGAAAAACTTTTTTACTTAGTATATAATGAGTATTGGCAACAATACTTATTTATATAAAAAAACATATGTTAATAGAGATAGTTAGTACACATAATAACCTTGTTGTGATTGTTTGTTACTCTTGTTGTGCTAATAAATATAGTGTTTATTACGTGTTAATTACATTAATTTCTAATAGTTAAAGCACACAAAAGTATATGTGGACCTTAGAAGACAAGGGGTCTAAATGAAGTTTTTCCCTTTTTTTAAGTTTATAATCCTAATCAGGTTTTGACTTTTAACGACAGTTCAAACGTTATTAATATTGTTTGTCTTAGAACTAGAATTTTAGGTGGACATGCCTGTCAGCATCTGTGTCGTTTTATGTTACTATGTCTAGTTTTTACTAGAAGGGGGTAATTATGATTTACATTCCTAGTAAATAAAATGTATGTTCAGAATTCAATTTAATTTTTCTTTATTTCCATTCACCACATGCCAGAGTTTCCTTAACAAAAATTAAAAAGGTAAATGGCTAGACCGGTTTTTATGATATTGGATTCGTTTAATTTGTTTCCTCCCCGAATAGAGATAAAGAGGGGGGAGGGGGTAACCATTAAAATTATACCAGTTGGCAATAATTTTATCAGACTTCAAGAAAGTTCGCGGGTGCCATAATAGTAAAAGAAGGTAATTTAACTCGTTAGATGCGGCAACGGTCTTACATTCCCTTCTTAACAGTCGATTTTCACATGAAAATGTCCGAAATTCAAACACTCAATTTAGTCGATTTTTAATGAGCTTATAGCATTTTAGTACAGAAAATGTTGTTAACAGCTGAAATTCTGTTGTTTTTTAGAATCGGACTTCGAGGTCCGATTTTCAGCATATATGGCGTAAATCCTGTATCGGCCTGTCATGCGCCTATTATGTCTAGTTCCAATCCTTACCAAGAGATAATGCTATTGAGATGCTCATTTAATTCATTTTTTAGTCCAAAGATAACGCTTTCGTCAAAGCATTCCCATCGGACCCCGATGCCCGATATCGTCTGTGGCTCATCCTAGCAGTCGGACCCCGGGGACCGATACCGGTCAATCCAGGATAACCCTTAAATACGCCGCTGCACCTAACGTGTTAACATATGTAAATGTGATCATAAATAAGACAATGGAGGATTATTTTTTTTCTGAATTATCCGCTTTCAACGAATTCCGACTCACTGGTTTTTAACACATTTATTGATATAAAACATCGATTTCAATAATTCCTCTTCGATCTTCTTTGCCAGTCAAGAAAGTGGCAATTTTGTGATCATGCATCTGACCCAATTTTTTTTTTTTTTTTTTTGAAAAATCATTAATAAAGTTAGTAGAATGATTTATTTGTCTTGACATGAAAACGGTTGTTTATCCGAAACCTTGTCAACGAATTATTTTAAAAAATTTTGGTGTGATGGTGTATTGCTCCAATATGATAAAACCAACTGATCTGAAGTATAACAGCATGCAATTTACAGAATACTGTAAAAATATAGAATTTAATAAAATAAGAATACATTTTTACAATTTGTAACAGTTTAAACACTTAATGGTTATTTTAGGAAAAATAAAAGTAGATATTCTTTTTTTGAGCGGTATAAAACCATAGTGAACTATGCGCCAAACCAACTTGATAAATTTTTAATTTTTTTTTTTAATTACTTTGTTTTGTTTTTTTAATCATGCTCCCTTATATTTGGATTTATAAAAGATAAAGTTAAATATACTGTAGTACAAGAAGCGATAGAAATAAACACATCCGTATTTCTCAAAATATTGTGGGTGGTGCTTAGTTCACTTTGGCGTTACACCGACCATATATAGTAGCAATTAAAGAAATATACAAGTAATGCTTTAAAATTTACTTCAGATATGTTTTGATATACATCCTTAAAATTCGCCCATTCCAGTGTTTAGGAAGATTTTAAAACATGAAAGAAAGACTTCGTATATTACATCGTATTTTACATTGATCGAATTTCTTGACTAAGTGAGCCAAAATCCAAATTAACTCCAGTTCAGTGGTTAGCGTCCATGCTGAGCCTTCAAAGATAGATCATGAGAGCGGGCCTTTTCCCAACCAATTAAACGATGAATTTCCTTCAAGGTGTCATGCCTCAGTTATCTGGTTCTTGGAATAGCTCAACTCGTAGGAGTTCATGAACCGTATTAATATTACCAGAGAGAAGCACATCATTAAAGTATGCAAGGCTACTTAAATGTTTTAGGCAGCTCCAACACTTCTAATAAATTAAACAATATTTACGAGGTTAGAAAACCTTTATAGACTTTAATGTTTTTCCACTTATATTACAGTCACAGATAGTGAGGAACAGTTACGTGTAATCATGTTTTTTTTTTTACTTTCACGTACCTATATACGAAATATATAGTAAATGGAAGTATTGCGATCGTGAAAATTTTCGACTTCCGGTTTTCAACGGAAATACACGTTTTGGGGTCCCCTGAGTCAAAATGACCAAGTCCCGCGAAATGGTCTCTGTGTGTGTGTGTGTTTTTTTTTTTTTTTTTTTTTTTTTTTTTTTTAAATCACTTTATTGTTCACATGCACCACATAACGTATAACATGTACAATATTAATAATTATAGTTACAATATTTCTATAACATATTAAAGTCTATTTTTGCTAGAAAACTGGAAAAAGATGGAAAAAATTCTTATATAAAAATTCTTCTGATAGCTTAAAAATTCTCGCAATCATAAATTATGTGCTCCCATGTCTGTGGCGTATGACAGTCGCATAAACAGCATGGGTCGTCTAAAATTTTGATTCGATGAAGATATGCCCGGTTCCGGCCGTGACCCGTCAAGACCTGAGTTAATTTATAGTTAATTGTGAAGTGTTCCGCATCCTGCCTTGACTTGATGTTCGGGAAATATTTCTTCGTAATTAACCCTTTGTCGCTTAGTGCCCACTCTTCCTGCCAGGCTGATATCAAGTTCTTATGAAGTTTGTTCGCAAGGTACGACTTCGGTGCCAGAGAGTATGCTTCTTCTATCGATTCGTCTTCTGATGCCTCCTTCGCTAGAGTATCTGCCATCTCATTCCCTATTACACCACTATGAGCCTTTACCCACTAAAACCTCACCTCGTTGTTCATTGATTTTAAAAGTATTTTAATTTTTTCGACTATCGGAGAGTGGTCTCTGTGGTTCTTCAATATGTCTAAACAGATTCTGCTATCTGATTTAATTACAACAGTTGGTGTCCTTTCTCCATAATCCTTAGTTATCCCCTTCCACCACTCTGGGGCCTTCAATATAGCTAGCATTTCGGCTTGGTTATTTGAGCATGTAGGGCTTAGCATAAACTTAGCGCTGTAAATTTCTTCTCCTCTCTCCATTGCCACGAATGCGCATCCTATTCCCCTTTCCCGTGTGTGTGTGTGTGTGTGTGTGTGTATGAACAGACTAGCTCAAAAACTATAAACCGTGGGAACCTAAATTTGGGTATTTAGTGTAGGTATATGCCCGTGATGTGACAGCAAAAATTTCATCAAAATTGCTCAAAGGGAGGGGGTACTTTATTTAATAACTTTTTACGTTTTTTCCGATTTTCTCAAAAACGGCTCTAACGATTTTGATTAAACTGAGTATTTGATGTATTAATATGCCCGAGATATGATTGTAAAAATTTCATCAAAATTGATTAACCGGAGAAGTGACTTTACTTAATAAATTTTGTATCATCTTCACGTGTTTTTTTTTATTTACTCAAAAACGGCTTTAACGATTTTGATCAAACTGGGTATTTGATGTATGTATATGCCAAAGATGTGATAGCCAACATTTCATCAAAATTGATCAACCGTAGGGTGGACTTTACTTAATCAATTTTGTATCATTTTCACGTGTTTTTTTTATTTACTCAAAATAGGCTTTAACGATTTTGATCTAACTTGTTATTTGATTTATGTATATGCCAAAGATGTGATAGCCAACGTTTCATCAAAATTGGTCAAACGGAGGGGGCACTTTATTTCATAATTGTTTTCCAATTTTTACCTTTTTTTCGATGATCTTAAAAACGGCTTTAACGATTTTGATCTAACTTGTTATTTGATTTATGTATATGCCAAAGATGTGATAGCCAACATTTCATCAAAATTGGTCGAACGGAGGGGGCACTTTATTTCATAATTGTTTTCCAATTTTTACCTTTTTTTCGATGATCTTAAAAACGGCTTTAACGATTTTTATCAAATTCCTCATGTTTAATGAAAAGTATGTGTTCTTTAATATCAGGTAAGCTTTATCATTATTAAAATTATCTGACCGGGCTTAAATGGGGTAGGGGCCTTTTTTGTTTGTTTGTTTTTTATTTCCTACAAAGTACCTTTGTTTTTGTTTATATGGAGAAATTAACTGTCTCTCGTTACGCCTAAAAATAAGAAATGGTTAAATATGAGATATGATAAAAATAAAGCAAACATATAAAGGAGAAAAAAAGGAAAAATATTCAGTCAACTCATAAAACTCGTCGAGCCCAGGCATGCGGAGTACGCCTTTAATGACAGACCATTGTTCATAATTAAAGCCGTTCTCTTCATTTGAGAAGTGGCAATTAACAAAACGCATTAATTTCTAATCTAAGTACGTTGGTAAGTGAAAGTTGTGTGTTGCACGCACGCACCAGATTTTTTTTTTTATTGAAGGAACCTCTGTCATATATAGTTCTTTTATCTTTTGTTATTTGCGGAAAATGTTTACATTTTCGGTTTTTCACCCAGTACCTGAATTTATATTCTTACTTGTTCTACACCCATCAAGATAGACAATCCTATTTATATGTTACAAAACACATGACATATCTAATTCGGATATATTTAATTTATACTGGACTAGCATTCCCCGTCGCGGCTTTGTCCGCGAGCCTTTAAAATCAATTCTGTGATCATTATCTTGGTACTGATTTAATATAATATGTTAAGGTGATTTAGTAGAATCGGAGCTTCCGGTAGGTGGGAGGTTGGAGGGGGAAGCGGCCGGCTCGGTAGAAGAGAGGGAGGCGCGCAATGGAGAGAATTCACTAAAACCGCCGAAACAACTTACTCGTCGTAAGTAACGCTTCATTTTTCGGCTTTAAAACATCGTTTTAGACGCCCCGTAGATCAAGATCTTTAAAATGAGTCCAAATTAGATATTTTTTCTGGAAGTGCAAAAATAGGTGTCCGTTAGAGTTAAACGACAATATCGCCATTTAAACCCCTTAGGGGTTACATTTTTGAAATTCCTTTCTTAATGGTTACCTACATCGCGTTTAAAACCTAAATTTCGAACTTCAAGTTTCAATCATTAGTAGTTTTTGCTCTACGTTGATTCTATCATTCAGGACAAAGCCTCTTATATATGTGGAGAAGAGATCGAAATAAACACGCACCATCCCCAATCATGGGATTCACAGTGGGCATTATTTGATTACCACAATATTTAAATAATCAGTAGCCATATTTTATGTGAATGTCTATTTTAATAATATTGTAACGTTAAATCGATATTCAAATAAAAAACATATGGTTTAAAATCTCAACAATAGATTTCCGTTAGAGTTAAACGACAATTTCGCCATTTAATCCCCTTAGGGGTTACATCTTTGAAATTCCTTTCTTAGTGGTTACCTACATCGCGTTTAAAATCTAAATTCCGAACTTCAAGTTTCTATCATTAGTAGTTTTTGCTCTGCGTTGATTCTGTCAGTCAGGACAAAGCCTCTTATATATATATAGAGATTAAAGTTGAAAAATATTTGGGTGGTTACAGATTTATTTCATTGTCACATGTTTACTCTCATAGAAATTATTTTCCATTATATTCATCATTATATGTTAAAAAAAAATAAAAAATAAATAAATAACTAAATATGGAAGAGGTTCCTTCAATATAAAAACCTGGTTAAAAGTTTTTATTAATTACTTATAACCTCAAAAACTTGCCTAGAATACACTACGTATCTTCTATATTCTGTATTCGTCTATCCAACAGTAAAAACCTTGGTGTAACCTTTGACCAAACTCTTTTCGACCAAAATCCTTCTCTTCTTCGATATTTCCCCACTTTGAATATTGTTGCAAAGTGTATGGAGATACCTCAGAGGATCTCGATGCAAAACTGAAACGTTAAATAAATTATTTCATCCAATTTATATTTGGGATCCTCCATATCACCTTTTTACGAAAAGTTAAAGTAGTTTTATCCTTCCTAGCGCCATAAGTATTCCTGGTATCCTTTCTTTCCAAGTTATCCGATCCCACCGTCCATCTTATATATCCGAACTTCTTCAACCCAAATCCTCGGTACATTCTCCAACACCCGCTCTAGGTCTTCAGATCTCGACCTCCTACTAAGGCATTCATTGTAGTGTAGAGGCTTCCTGGTGCATTGCTTTGAACAGCATAAACTCCTTGTCCCCATATCATGATATAAGGACAAGGAGGTTATGTTATGATTCGAAATGATCAGTTTCCGTCAACTCCAATTGAATTGGAACATCACAATCAGTACTCCATTCTATAGTACTCTGATGTTATCCGGATTTTCGTTTGTTATCTTGAATCTTTCTATGTTTTTTTTCTTGGGGCCAGATAGTATCAAGGTCTAACATAATTGGTTGCATTGGCGCAACTAGCATGTGGCATGGTCGCAAATGCTACGAACCTGGGGACAACTTGCGCTGCCTCGATGCAAGATTTCTATAGAATTTTTGGGGGTTTACTTAGTAAATTATTCTTACTTAGTACCGAAGTACTATATCTTTGAGAAAGGGAAGAATGTTCTGTTTGTGTTGCTCACACGTTACTGAACGCTCATCTTATTGTAGGGGTTGATTTTTCGCTTTGCCATAATATATAACCAAATAGGCCATATTTAGTTATACAATATATTAAAATTTTGCATTCATTTACATGAAGGCCTATTCGGTTTGCTTTCCTTATCATATTATTGATGAGTCTTTCAATGACCTTTAGATATTTTTAGTCTGATAATGATTTTTTTACTACTAGATTACTAAACTATCATAAAAGACTGTTCTTTATAACATTTAACGAAACCTTGAATACTTTGAACTGTAAGTAACGTTGGTTAAAGTGAACTCCAAGAAACCTATGCTCGGGACTAATTCAAAGCGCCTCAGTCAAAAGGTCCTTGTTCGGAGCGAGCACAGAGAAATTGTCTATTAAGCCCCGTTTTGTCTTCTCTCCTCCAACTCTCTCCAATTTTAGTAGTTTGTGATTTAATCGTCTTACCGGTGTTGTTCCTCCCTTTGTAACATTACACGTTTGTCTCTATAATGTTTGCTCGCGAGGATCGCGAAATTTGAGTAATTTTGCATGTTATTTCCTTGATTAATGCTCTATCGTTGAGAATTATACACCTACACAATCCAAGAGAAGAATGAAAGAATATACGGTATATTCTAAATATTCAATCGGCGTTAAAGTTTGTATTAAAACTAGCTAGGGTACCCGGCTTCGCTCCGGTAGTTATGTGGTAGTTTTAATACCAGGAACATTAAAGGAAATAGGGAAAAAAATTCGTTTGTAACTTGTTATCAATATTCTGCAGACTTGAGACTCGCAGAGTCCGCCCAAATAAGGAACCCTGTATAATTTACAGGTGGTTGAAAATGGTAAATGAACAAATAATTTTGCTGCAACTTTGTCGAGTTATGCATCTTGTTAATGGTTTCTGTGATTATGAATCCTATAAGCCCATTCCAAGTAGTCGGCAGATTATAAGTTATTATATTATAGTTGAAAGATCTGGTATCTTCTTTAAAAAAATAATATTTCGAGTAAAACTTAAGTGCCGACTACTATGATGGTCCTGTTTGATCCAGACGTAGAGAAACTACCGAAGATTCATAGAAACTTTTTTTTAAGACCTTCCTTAAGATATCCCCCCGTAATTTGAAGGGTTTGTGCATATCTCGAATCTTACTACTATTACAAAGTGAAAACCAAAATTTCTTGAAGGCACAATTTTTTTATCATATTTCTTTTTATCTTGAACTATGAGGGATGATAAAATCTTGAATGCTGTTATTGGAGTTAGTCGTTTTGTCAACTGGAATGCTCATCATACGTAGTAACCAAACTAACTTCTTTTTCATAAATACAATAAGAACACTTCAAACTTTTTATTTTCGATTTATATTCAGTCAATTCACCTCTTTTTTTATGTCTGATTTTATTCGCTCACTGTCCTTCTAAGAAATGTCCACTCGTATTGCATTAAATTTACTGAAATATATATTATATATAGATTAAATGCAATGTGCTGATCATATATTAGCCTTCTTATGAGAAAACTAATTTTTTTAGGAATCAAGTTGGTTTTTTAATTGATTGCAGAGATGTAAAATCATTATTTTATTTTGAAAGCAAAGGAGAAACTAAATTTACAGATACAGAAGATTTTCGCTTAATTTTTTAGTAATTTAAAAAGAATAGCTGAACAAACATAACCTTTACAAACTGAACTGGATGAATGAACAATAAACATTGAGTGAAACGCACCCTAGCGCTTCCTGGTAGTCTGGAGCTCGAACTAAATTTTTCATTGATAAACTCGTATCTCAATCTCAGAGAGGCTAATTAAATGGTGCGAGATGCTTTAAATTCCAGTCCTTTTCTCTTCAATTTTACACTCTTAAGAGAAAAACGGAAACCTTCTTCTCCGTTAGGGGTTTTATGGCTAAACGGCTACATAACTTGCTTAATCCTACGTGGAGTCGTTTTTGAGCCTTTTCGGCACGCACATTTTACACTTTGCTTTATAATATATATTGATTAATACTACTAGCCCTGGATTGCAAACATTTATAATGGCACCAACTCTTTAGTACCTTTTCGCTACTGGCAGGTCTAGTAGTTGGCACAAAATTTACTTGCAGGTTAAGGACAGTTTATTGGCATAGTTTTGTGTTTCAATTTAAGAATGCGTTTTTTGGATTCAGACTCATACGAACTCAGGCTCGTAATTTTCAGGAACTGCAATTTCAGTTGCTGTGATTAACTTGTGACTTGCACCTCATTGTGAAATTTTATAAAATTTTGTCAATAAATAATAACATTTCAGTACAATATTTAATTAACATTAATTCAAAGATTTCTTTTGTCTTTGTCATCTATTAACAATCAACTTCATTGTCTTATACCTACTAATACTAGTACCTACTATTTTTTTACGAAAAACTTGCACGTTTAACGTTTATATTTTCAATAATTCTATAATATCCTATTTGTTTGCTGCGGTATCCCAGCAGTCAAAATATTGTTGAAATTAAATATTTTAAAATTTTAAAATAAAATTGCGCTAATAAGAATTATTCTTCTGCAATGTAAAAATATCCTGAATAATTTATTATATGACTGTGACCAAGTTGGGAGAGGGAACTCTTAGAAAATTGAGGATATAATAAACTGAGTGAGAAGACTTTACGAGTTTCAAAAACAAGTTCAAGACATATTAATTAAAATCTTCCGTTTCAAAATTTAATTATTTTATTTTATATTTTTTATGTAGAATAAAATATAATAATATAGTGTAACGTGAAAGTAAACACAAAACATATGGTTTAGAATAGTCCTAGACTTGTTTTTGGAACGAACTAACATTTGGAACAAACTGTCATAGCACTTGTTTGTGACTTCGATGTTCGAGTACCATCTAGGCTCTCTTACGACTTAATATAAGGAGCGATGGACTGGAGAGTTAGTATTGTTTTACAGCTCCAGTCATATGGTTATTTCTGTGTTACAAAGTGATAATTTTTGTAACCTGTTTAATTTGTGTTTTCATTTTTTATGTGGCATTGTAAATTATTATTTACGTTCAATAAAAATTGTTTAACCCACATAAGTGTTACAATATAAAAAGAATTTAATAATAACGTTAAATAAAAACATCTGTTTTTGAATCTCAGACCTTTTGTTGGAACGAACAGGCGGTTGGAGCAAACTGTCATAGCACATGTTTGTAAACTAGAAAGTTCGAGCCGCATCTACGACGTTCTACGAGATTCTAGCCTATTCTCCTTACACATATATCTTTAAGGAGCGATTGACAGGACAGTTGGTCTTTGTCTTGACTTTGAAGCTCTAGTCATATGAATATTTGTGTTACAGTGATAATTTTTGTAATTTGTTCAATTATCTGTACTTTGATTATTCGTGTGGCATTGACAATTTTATGTTTCCGATAAATAAATATTGTTAACCCATATAAGTGTTACAATATAATTTTTAAATAATAGTAATCAACCTCTTCAATGAAGAAGCAGCGTGTATACCTCGGAGCCCACAACATGTTCCTGAAGTCTTCATATTATTTAAAACTCCCTGGACCTCTGAGGAGTTATAGAAAAGATTGTTGTATTACTAAAGGACTTTTTTATATATATTTGGTTATTGAACTTTCTGTAAAGGGTCTTTTCATCCACATTTTTATTTTCATATTTTGGAGAGATCTAATATTCGTTTATATGTCACAAAGAACAGAATGGAATTTCTTGAGAAGTCTTACCCATAACATTTCTAAGATCGAGGTTTTCAGAATCTTATTCCAGCAAGATTCGATTTAGAGGGTGTTGAATAGATGCCTTCAATTTTGAGATATATTTTAGCGATAGGTATTCTCGCCGCATGTGTATGGATGGTTCGCCTTACTTGGCATACATCTATACGACTGTAGATATTCTAAGAGCCGCATTGTGAGGGTAACGTCTCATCTTACGTCTTTAACGCTGTTTTCCTGTCTGTACAATATTTTGAAGCAACGTAGTCAATTTTGTTTCCTATTACTTTGTGTTATATTTTCATGAGAGTATTTCTATTAACATCCCAAGTTGAGTCAGGAATGCATTGTAGGATTCCGATTTTTTTAATGCACTCTTTTTATAATAAATACATTTCTGTAGAAAACGAATCTTCCAAGGGAATCCCCAAATTACTTTAAAAGGAAACACTATCGAATATGTTGAAAAACGTTGCATTAAGGGCTGCCTGATCCAACCTACGAAGTATGTTAGATGAATAGTAGTTACATAATTTTGTTTATAATTTAGATTTAACAAAAAATTATAATTAATCTCAGATGTTCTGATATAATTATTACCCTGTTGTTGTAAACTTTAACAATTGTGTTGATAACGAAAGAAACGAAATATTAAATTTTCTTGAATTTTAAAATAATTGGATTCCCTAATTGTTTCCAATAAAAATATTCTCTATATTAATTAATTGTGTTCCGAAAATTTTGCTGGTAATTAGATGTTTAATTTGTTTTATAATTATTATGAAATTTTATTATTAACTTTCTCTGAAATATTTTTCAATACCTGTATCCTTTTTCCCTGTTGTTCGTCTAACAAGTTATAAATAATACCGTATGTTAATTAATAATTATGTATATTAACCCTTGTGGTTATAATAATGTCGGTTAATTTTATATGAATACTCATTTTTTGAGTAATTTTTTTTTTTTTATTTCATATCTTCTCGAAAATAATACTCGTGTTACGTGTATTGACTAATTGTTCGAGGAATGTTTTGGGTCCTTCACAAACCTCCCCCCTCCAGTCACTTCCAACATAAATTCAATTGAACTCAGAAATCAATTTAGAACATGAAAAATCTATATCGAATGATTTTTAATATTTTACTATGGTAAGGGAAAGTGAAAATACGAAAAAATAATTTCGTAGCGAACCAAGGGGAAAATACAACTTCAAACGTATTAAATTAATAATATTAGGTTTAAAGAAAATAGAATTTCTTTAAATGGTTTTTATTTTAGCTTGAATTCTAATCACGTTTCAATTAAATACGAGCAAAAACGAATAGAGAGATGAACATCGTTGTTCGTCACATTGGAAAGACCTCAAAATCAATTTATATTGAATTGATTCTGTTTTTTTTTTAATGAATATCGTTTGACCTTAACCATTATAGCGTTATCAATTAAATTTATGAAATTTGTTACTGCCTACCACTGAAATTCTTTTGTCATCTAAAAAAAAAAACTATAACACGTAGAAGATTATCACAGGGTAAGATAATAAATCTCAATGATTTTTAAAATTTATTTATTTAATGCCGCATTTTCGTTTAAAAACCATTTTAAGAAAATACCAAGAATGTGAGACATTTTAGGAACTAAAAAAATACATAGGAAATACCTAACCTAATGAAAAATGTATGGACATTAATTGATATACTTAAGAAGTAAAAAGGTAATAATAAATATATAGTATATCAATGTGATGATAAGTAATGAATACCCAATGTTATTGCATAGGTACCACTAGAGATTAGATGCCGCTGTAAACTCATTTTGGACAAAATATGGAATCTTAATTTTTTTCGACAGAGCTCTTCAGTTCTATTTCAATTAACCTTTATAATTTCGCTCGTTCTAATTACATCTGTGAATCAAGGAAAAAAAAATATCACAACTACCATCACCTACTACCAAGCAGCGCGGGCGTTCTTAATCATGTATCCAGGAATCTATTGTGCTCATAAGCACACGCAAACATTACTTACCAAGAATCTCTCATTTTTACCTAATTACGGTAAAGCATGAAGATGCACGGTCTCGTATTAATCACTCGCTGTATATGATGAGAAAACAGCAAAAAATACGCCATAATGAAAAATCCCTTCCACACACCATGCTATAAATAATTATTTGATTTGAAGTAAGTAATTATTTTCGGCTCAGTTTTCTAAATATTCCATAGTAGGTAATTACTATATATACTAGATTTTTCATGTTTCGTTCATCCTAGGGGTTGACGGGAATCCGATAAAATTTTTGGGTAGAAAATTGGCTGGGAAAAATCTTACTTCAAAACTGAGGCTGTCACGAAAAAATAAAAAAATATCTTGATAGGAGTTTGGGCTTTGACAGAGTGAGATCCGTAGTTTGACAGGCACCTCTAATAATTTATTCCTTCCACAATTCGGAGTTTTTTAAGACGAAGTCGAACCATTTATATTAATTTATTGTAAATAATGATAATATGACATGTATTTTATACCATATCCCTTTCTCCTTTCTAAATATTAAATTTGTTTCTATCCAATATTAGGCTAGGTTAGGTTATCGCTCTAATTACATGACGAATTCCATTTTTTAAATTTGGCTTTTATTTTTTAAATATGAAAAAAAACATTTGCATATACTTTTCAAAGAGGGAAAAAAAAAAGAAAAAAAAACAACATAGAAATATCTATTCAATCGTATGAGATAAATTGAATGCTGGATATATTGTGATATTGCGATCCCTTCGGTCCCAGGAAGGAAAACGGGAACACTTGAAGGAAGAGAATCGAGGAAATTTTAGCCTTGGCATTATATTTTAGTATGGACAATTTTTCTTTTTTTTTTTTTTTTCTTTTATTCCCAGGGAATACCGAATATCGATTTTGTATATTTTATACGCTAAGTCTCTTATTTTCAGTTGTATTTTCCTTTTTTTTTTCTGTCGTTTCTAATACGACTCCATCTATACTAAGACGACAGAAATATGTAAAGATTTTTTTATATTTTTTCCGAAGACAGAATCTTTAGAATATTAGAAATTTTATCTTTAAAATAAAACTTTTATTTACAGTAGATTTTCTAAGTATAATTATAAGATGCAGGGTTTTACCTATAAGAACAGACAAAAAAAAAAAAGGCAATTTTTGCATTAATTACCTGCAAAACAGTTACTATAAAAGCATGTTCTATTTCCCGAAATGCTCAATTAATCTCATTTTTTTTCTCAAAATATTGAGTTAAAAAACAGATGTTGAAATCTATAAACAGCACTAAAATTTCATTAAGAATGCGAAAAAAACGAATATAAAGTCTATGCACGATAATAATGTGAGTTCAGAACTTTTTGTTGAAAAAAAGCATTGGAGTCAATTTTATGAGATCATAACTTCGTAACTCGTTTGATTCATATATATTTTCTGATATTTGAAACATTTCATGAACCAATCAAATCCAAACAATATAAAGGTTGGTTCTATTTTTTATATCTTTCAAAAAGGAATGGATATAAGAAATCGAGGAAAAGGTGAAGTTTTAAAAATAACATTTTTTATAAATTTGTGAACTCGATATTTGATTTTATATTATTCTCTATACCAAATGAATAGGTTGTTTCGCATTTCTGAAAGTAAAGAATTTCTCGTGAAAAATTAGATAAAATCTAAAAAATAAAATCAAAACATTAAATTTTGAAACAAACCTTTTAGAGGTTAAAAAATAAAGAATTATCAAAATGTGTTAATAAGTAATGGTATTAAATAGATGTACCCAAGATTTAATGTTTGCGATAGCTACAATAAAATTCATGTGAAAACAAAAACCATGAACATTTTTTTGTTCGATAAAAAGAGAAAGTGATATAGATTAATTATTGGCTACAAATAAAGATAGATTCTAAATTTTAATTTATTTATAAGGTTTTTAATTACTTCAATATTTTTTTTTATCCTAATAATTTTATTTGACAGAAATTAGAAACTCTAATTAGGGACATATCTGGAATGGTGAATTATAAGGAATCATGTTTCGAATTCATAAAATATATAACAAATACTATTTTAAAAACATTACTTTTTCCTTGTTTCTTATTAAATATTTTTGTATACGTCACTCCAAGAAAAGTTAAACAAATAGAACAACAAATCATATTATTTTAACGGTGATTGGTACCTCAAATTTTTACTGTTATAAAAATATATGTTGACTCAACGAGTTAGCAAGTTTTGATCCTATGAAAAAATTACTATGTTAAAAAAAAAATTGTCTAACGCCCGTTATTAAATTAAATGCCTTTAAATCTTTTTACAAACTAGGTACACAGTCTTAATGAAACTTTATATTTCTTATGAATGGTAAAATTCGAAACAAAAGATTAATCGAAAGGAGTGGGAAATAGATCATGCATTTATAGGAAATTTTTTTTGGCAGGAAAGGCGATGTGGAACGGCTCGAATTCCTATAAACACTCCGTGTATTAAAACAAAAATGTTTAATCGATAAACGAAATCTCTTTCTAGTATTATGGATTAATTACAAGAATATGAAATATTTAATTGCAATTTAATAATTAATTAAAATAGAATATATATCTGTTTTAATTAATTAAAATTAAAATTACTTTCTCCTATCGTAATGATATAATTAATATGAAAATAATGATCCTTTTAATCAAATTTTCTTAAAAATTGTTAGTTATTATAAACAATTATAAATAACCAATTATTTTAAGTAATAATTTAAATGAATGATTCGGAAAAACATATTTATTTTTTTGTAATATATTTTAGTAATAATATTATTTAAAAATCTTAATTTTATTTATTTTATACTTGAAGAACGCACCTTTGCATGTTAGTAACAAAACACTACATACCGACTTAAAATTACTAACTATCAATCAACAATTAAGAATACTCTATTCTGGCTTTCATATCAAATTGCACGGATATGGCAACAGACTTATCAATAAAATGGCCACGACTGACACGCCTTTAATGAGGCCATTGAAAAGGAGTTGGATGGGGGAGATCTCCTGAAACAAGACCGGCTGCTGGGCACTATCTTCCCTCATGCCTAAAATGCCAACGTAACAGCAGTTTATCTTCCATTTGCTGAGTTCCGCGTAGTTGTGATAGGTGCGAATAAAAGTATGAAGCAAAAAAAAAAAACTTTTCTTTTAGCGTTATTAGAATTACTTAATTTATTTTATTTCAATTTCAATTGGAAAACATCAATGGGTATTAATGATATCCCGATATTCTTCGAATACTAAAAGTATTTTGTAATGTACTGAAATGTTAAACCTAAAAATTACATTAGGTAACACTTTGGAGGCAATATTTTGGAGTGATAAATTTTTTTTAGAATAATTACTTATATTAAATTTAAATGCTTTTGTTCTATTAACTCGTTGTTTATCTTATAAGATATAATAAAATAAGTTACAATAATCTAAAAAAATATTTTGCAATCCTGTTTAATCTATCATTATGGCTTTCATTAAAAGGTAGTTAATTTAAACCATCAAGCTAAAGACGAAAATTTTGTAGTAAAATCCAGTCAATAATAATATTTTTCCCTAAATATTACAAATTTTCAAAAATCAAACAAACGAATTTTGTCCGGCTAATTACCTAATGTCAACGAATTTTTATAGTTCACTAAATCATAAATAAATTTATGTTTTTAGTTCACTTCATATAAGGAGTAAATTTAAATAAACATTCCTTTTTTTTAATTAAAATATTAAAATATCCTTTGCAAGTATAAAAAAATGCCTATAAATTATTATTTTATATTATACAATGGATTACCGTTGCTATCAGCTACAAAGTCCCGCTGATTGGACTGGGCGCCGACGCTCGCGACGAGCAGAAGCGACAAGAAGCCTAGTGTTGCCGACATGGAGGCTACATCACTACTGGTCGCTGGGTCCCGGCCCCCCCAGCCTCACCCCCCAACATCCCCCTCCATTGATCTTCCCGCCTTAATTTAGTCCCCCCCCCTATCCTTTCTTATCATCATTCTAGGAACCATTTTTTTTTTTCTAGTTTTTATTTTCTTTTATTAGTAATATTTTTTTTTTTTTAAAGAGGTACCATACAAAATTTGATTTGGTTCATTTTTCACTAAAAAATCTTTGAAATCCAGGAGTTTACCCTATTATGGATAATCTGATGTGACTAAATTGGGTTTTTAGTAAGCATATTGTACCCAGACTTTGCTTAACCCTCGCAAGGCACACTGGGGTCTGACAGACCCCAAGAACATATTATGTACGAATATCTAATTGATAAAATTATTCTAATGGGTGTGAATTCTATGTATTCGAAGTTGGTACACCTACCACCTTAGCGCCTATGTAGGAAAAGTTGTTTTTATAGAAAATTAATAACTTGTGTTGGGGTCCTGTAGAACCCAGTGTGGCATCTAAGTTCTTCTTTTTGTTATTACACTTTTATTACAATTTGCTTTATAAGTGAGGTAAGTGTAACAAATATTTCTTTCAATATGTTTTATTGTGTGGTTTATATTTCTTTTTTGGGTTATGTTTTATTTTTTTTAGTTTATTCCTTAACTTTCTGATAAATGTGAATTTTTTCAGAATGGCTTAGGCCTAAAGTGAGAAGGTCAATAAAAATATTAATTAAGGAATTAGGATTCAATGGTACGGGTCCAAAGGCCCTAGGACAGTTTAAAAAGGAAACTTCTCTTATTGTTCTAGACAAAAAGATAGGAAAACAAAACTAGTTTGTAGGGAATGCCTCAGCCACACACTTGTGCGTAGAATGCAGTCAATGAGGGCTTCATGTAAGAAAAGTGGTCGGCAATAAATTTTGTCAAATATATTTTTTATATTTAGAATATTCTAAGTAAAAATAGAAAAATAATGAATCTTGATTTTTATAAAATTTGAAATTTCTAAATACGTTTTTTCCAAACTGTAAAAACTACTTGAAAAATGTGCAGTTTACTTGTGTCTTTTTATATAACGTAAATTAAAATAAATATTTTTAATCCAATATATTGCTTTCTTGATCTTGGGCGTTTTTTTAATTGTCTAAATAAAAGCTTCTAAAATTATTTTAAGACTATAATTTATATAAAGGATTAACTTTTGGGGTCTGTAGGACCCCAGTGTGGCATGTATGAAAAAAATATTAGTGTGCCCTTGGAGGGTTAAGGAAGAAAATTCAAAATATATTTTTTTAAGTATTAATTTTATTTTTATTAATCTCTGTGTACATCAACTCTTCGTCATATTTCTACCTTATTTACATTTACCTTATCTTCAATTATTTTTTCCTCAATCATGCATTCATCATTAAATTCATTCGAACGAAAAGTTGGCGGTATGATTATTTAAGCATATTATGGTCATTGTTTTTACTTTTATTAATTGGCATTGGTAAGTCCTAGTGCTGTGGGTATTTAACGCTTGTATTAATATCCTTCCCTCATAAAAAAAAAAAATAATTATTACCAAAAAGATGTAGGAATGAAATGGGATACAATGTCTTGGGGCTTCCCACTGGATTGGTCTTGATCCTGCTTAACTTCGAACCTTCGATATGTTACTAGGTTGTTTGTTATGGGCGATTCTGGACGATGCGTTACTAACAGAAAATCCTTTTATTCTTTTTTTTTTTTTTTTTTTTTTTTGCATTATGTAGGATGGGCTAATCTCAACCTAATAATGAATCATTACCAAATTGATTTGAAATATAATATAAAATATTAATATGTAGAAAAAATCTGGTGCGTGCTCGCAACACACAACTTTCAATGACCAACTTACTTAGATTAGAAATTAATGCGTTTTGTTAATTGCCACTTCTCAAATGAACAGAACGGCTTTAATTATGAACAATGGTCTGTCATTAAAGGCGTACTCCGCGTGCGTGGGCTCAACGAGTTTTATGAGTTGACTGAATATTTTTATTTTTTTCTCCTCTGTATGTTTTCTTTATTTTTATATCTCATACAGCCATTTCTTATTTTTAGGCGTAACGAGAGACAGTTAATTTCTCCATATAAACAAAAACAAAGGTACTTTATAGGAAACAAAAAAACAAACAAACAAAAAAGGCCCCTACCCCATTTAAGCCCCGTCAGATAATTTTAATAATGATAAAGCTTGCATGACGAATTTGATAAAAATAGTTAAAGCCGTTTTTGAGATCATCGAAAAAAAGGTAAAAATTGGAAAACATTTATAAAATAAAGTGCCTCCTCCGTTTGACTAATTTTGATAAAATGTTGGCTATCACATCTCTGGCATATACACAAATAACAAGTTAGATCAAAATCGTTATAGCCTATTTTGAGTAAACAAAAAAAAAACACGTGAAAATGATACAAAATTTATTAAGTAAAGTCCCCCCTACGGTTGATCAATTTTGATGAAATGTTGGCATATACATACATCAAATACTCAGTTTGATCAAAATCGTTATAACCGTTTTGAAAAATCAGAAAAAACTTAAAAAGTTATTAAATAAAGTACCCCCTCCCTTTGAGCAATTTTGATGAAATTTTTGCTGTCACGTCGCGGGCATATACATACACTAAATACCCAATTTCATATTCGCAAGGTTTATAATTTTTGAGATAGTTTGTTCACATACACACAGACACACACCCAGACCATTTCGCGGGACACGATTATTTGGACTCAGGGGACCCCAAAACATGTATTTCGTGTTGACTATATTATTTCGTGGAGGCCCCACGGAATAAATCTGGACCCTCCCACCTTGGTTAGAATAGGTTGGTTACACCTGTAGAGTAAACCCCCCGTATGCCACACATGGCCAGGTAGGGGTACAGAACAAAAAAAAAAAAAAAAAAAAAAAAAAAATAGGTAAGTGAAAGTAAAAATATAACTAAACAAAAGCATTTAATTATAAAGAAGGATAATATGCAGATAAATATGAAATGAATGATAACCTGAAAAGTATAAATTAAACTCTGCTCAGCTCTTCATTTACCTCTTAAAGTTATTTTTTTTATATTAAGAAATATATCATTATATTATTGACATACCCTAGTTTTTTCTTAATGTCAAAGCGAGAAAAAAAAAAAAAAAAATGAGAGTAGCTTTTTTTTAACACGCTATACTCTGATAAAATTATTTTAGTGGAAAAAGGATATAAATGAGCTTTATTGGTGATTGAGAATTATTGGACGATTTAACTCCGGACGTGAAACTGTAATTTATTATTCTTCAATTTATATAATTGCAATGGTTAATACTTTTTATTCTGATGTTCTCGGCATTGGAATAGCATAATTGGCCAATTAGTTGCACCGTGGCAATATTTCCTCGCTTCTCTTGCATGAAATCCAACTTAAAATAATTCAGACTCTTTTTCACTATTCATTCTATTTTGTTCTTTTTATATATTTTTTTTGAAAGTTTTAAACTAAAATTTATAAAAAAAAAAAAAAATAATAATAACTAAGGGTCTGGCTTTTTTAGGTACCACATCTTGATAATGAATGACCTCATTGAAATTTTTAACTATTTCAATAAATTGATATTTTTTAACGAGATAAGTGCCTGAGAGCCCCTTTGAATAAGGATTTGAGAGCATGCTTTTTTTTTTTTTTTCTAGGGCTTTGCCGTGTGCTCTTGTGCTCTAATTTTTATAAGTGCCTTTTCACTCAATTCTTTTTCGGCGGCAAAAAAAAAAAAAAAAAAAAAATCGTTGCCGCAAAGGTCAAGTGTGTTCAAATGATCTGGCGCTCAGATTATGATGTAAGCCAGCAATAGATCTATTTTCTTCGAGGTGACTAATATAGTAAAATTTAATCTTTAAAGTATTTGTTTGTAACGCATACTTTCAAAAATAGATTTCGAAATAGAAATGGTCAGTTAGTCGGTCGCAAAACGTAAAAATGAATATATTTCTCCTGTGCATTTATTTTCTGCAAACCAGTGTTGTAGTTCAGGGATGAACATTAGGACGGCATTTTGCGTCAATAGAGTCTAATTGAATTAAAAAAGGGGACGTAAATCACGAAGAAATAGCAACAGTACAATGTCACCTGACCTGTGAGTCAATCATCATATATTTTTTGTGAATATCAGATGGTTTTACGTATAAATCAAAAGTCATTTTGTATTTTTTTGCAGTTTTTACATAACGAAAAGGTTTTATTTAATTTATTCAACTCTTCTATTTGTATAATATCATTTTTATATTAATAAAATTAAAACGAGAAAATATTGTACATAAGAAAATCACTTTTTCATTACACTGCATATGTAACACGTGTTTTCAATACATGTTTTGAGTACGCAAAGTACCCCTTTTCTGTACTAGGAGGTAAAAGATTATTTTCTGTACTATTACTGAATATTAGTACAGAAAAGATATCATGTGATAAATTAACTTTGCTTTCTGAAACCATGTATTGAAAACACCTGCTACCGAAATATTGTAATGAAAACTATCAATTTAAATTATCATTAGGTATTTCACAGTTAAAAAATTTTAGTCATAAACTATGTCTGATTACAACCATTCTTTAGAGATACCTGATGAAATTCTAAATCAAGCAAAGGAAGCGTTGGGTTCCTAGTATACATTTTAAAATATATAAATCAATTTCCGTATATATATAAGAATAGTATAAGGATCTATAGTCTCAGTATAATGAAAAGTAATTTTCATCACACGTATGATGAGTTTGTTTTCGGTACTCGGTCTGTACCTCGTACCGAAAACACACACTTTGCGTACTAGTGATGAAAATAACTATTTCCTCTGAATTAAGCTTAGTACGTATGCTTTTGAGTGTAGATTTAACTTTTATTAGCGATACAACTACTAGATGTTAATAAATTAAATCTAGAAGAAGAAAATATATTAAAAGATTGATGAGCATGCAAATCTAAATATCGATCATACAAAGATAAACAATATTAAAATAACTAATGCTAATATAGACTACGGGATCGGATTCATACATGTTTATATTTTTTGTACGTACTATTGCAATATTCGATCTCATCTTTTGAGAAAAAATATATTCAGACAACAAAACACATCGATATTACAAACATTCAAGACAAAAATGAAGCCTTTTTTTGTTTTTATTGAAAATCTTTAAAAGAAAAAATTTCTTAAGAGCATAAAAGGGGGTGGCCTTAGAAGACGATCGCATCACTAACCTGCCTGGCTCAGAAATTTTCATTAGTTATTTTTTATTCTTCCTACCATTTTTCTTTTTTCTAATTGAATTTCTCAGGTTATACCTTGAAACTTTCCCTACTCAGTTTTTTGTTTTTTCATCTTAAAAAAATCAAATTCACCTCTTCTTCAGCATCAGTCTCGACTTGCTTTATTCAGTTTTTCAATAAAACATGTTACGAAAGACTAATCATTTAGATATTTAATCTATTGCTACTTGCAGCTGATCACGAGAAAATATATATATTTTTTTTTAATATGGAATAAACACTTTTTCCTCTGCAGAAACTTATAAAATTCTGTACACCTACTACTTACTCTGTACATTTTATATTACTTAATAAATAATAACTCTTGTTCCCTATTTTTTTTTTTCCAACATTATTTAACTACGAAAAATCTAACTGGATGATTCCCGGTGCAGAAATCGATGCTTTTTATTAATGAAGACTTGATAAATTATTAATAAATAACATCGTTGTTTATTGTCAGAATAATGTTTTTTTTTTCACCTTCTGCGGTATGGGTGATGAAGACGAATGTCAACATTGTAACGCAAGCACTCAAAATGTGTCGAGCAAAACCATGACTCGTGTTTTTCCTCCTTTCCTTTTTTTATTTCAGCCAGTAACATTCAAATTCAATTACATTTGAAAAGTTAATATGTAACATTTCATAAATAATTTTTATGTTTTCGAAGAAATTCAATATTTTTGCTTAGCCACGTTTATTTTGAGTTAAAAAACAAAATTGAATTCTTATTTCCTTATTAAAATGTTCTCTTAAAATATTTTCTATGTATTTGCATATCTTAAAAGCTATATTTCCATTGTTAGCGTGGATTGAAATCGGCAATATGTAAAAGTACAATTTTAAAGAATAATATTCCTTTTTAATAACATTATTTTCATACGATATTTCTTAACTGATAAATATAAATATCAAAATTAATGTTCAGCTTTACTCAAGTACATCTCGCACTACAAAATACTAACAATGTATTATCATTATCACTCTAAAATAGTGTCAATTTCACAGTTGGATTTCAAATTCGACCTTAGTTGGGGTTGATAGTGCTAGGTTACCGAAATCGAAGGAGTATATACCAAAATTATTTTAAAAATAAAATAAAATAAAATCGGATTCAAATTATGTTTTTTTTTTTAATGTTATAAAATGAACTAATGTTTAATGTTTTAATGTTATAAAATAAAACATTGAGGATGATTTAATTATTTGGTCTTTTATCGCCCGTATGTACCGTTCTTGGCTAATACCGTACTACTTAAACAAATGAGCTTAATATAAGATATTTGTTTTATGTTTTTTTTGCTCAGGATATGAGCATAACCATACATTTTCCGCTCAGAACAATCTTATGCAATAGTTGATTATTTATTACACAAAACACATCATGAGTTTTGAATTCAACGTATATTAAAGTACCCTCAGAATTTCAGATTATAGGGACTAGCGAATTAGAGACTCATTTTTGAGTATCACACATTAACAGGTGCAAACTGGTTACAAAATAGAGGTATAAAGTTTTAAAATCTGGCAGATATTCTGAAGATAGAAAATGTATTTGGACGATTGGAGAAATAAGATGAAGCTCGATGAAGTTATGTAGGACTCAGTTTGTTACCGCTAAAACAACATTTACACGCAGGTAACAAACTGATGCTAAAAATGGCAGAGACTGAGGCAACAGGAGCTCCAGCACTCGATGACCTGAACAACGGCCTGTTAATTGGTAACGCGGATGAGATCAGAATGCGGGAGGAGTTTGCTCTTCTACAGGTTGTGCCTTCCCCCGAGCAGATCGATCCGGTCTGGAGGAACAAATATTTACCACCACTCACTCCGCTACAGATTTCCACGGTGTTGTCCTGTTGTGGGAGGGGGGGGGGGTAGGCCTGCTTCCTGTTTTCGTTTCCTTAACGGCAGGAATTCGTAGCAGTGGAAACCCTGCATCACTCAATCAAACGGTACATGTGAGCTTCATTATCTCGATTAATTCTCTAAATGATGTGAGGTTAAACGACGTAGTTTGGATATTATTGAAAAATTACAATAATAATAAAGTATTCTTCTTTATCGATTACATGTAATATATTTTAATAAGTTAATAAGTTTTAATAGTCCTAAATTGTTTATATTTTAACAATTTATATAATAACATAGAGCTTTACTCCATCGTATCTCCACCTATTTGAGTACTTTTTCATGAAATATTGCTAGAGTTTACCTACTATTAGATAAGAGCCGAAAATCTAGTAGTACAATTATCCCTGATAGAAGTTTATGTATTTAACGAATAAACTGTCATTTATTTAAGTTGACTGCGTGTGAAACTTTTTACTTTCACGTATATGAAGTGTATAGTAAGGGAAAGTATTGCGATCGTGAAAAATTCCGATTTCCGGTTTTCAACAGAATCATACGTTTTGGGGTCCCCTCAGTCCAAATAACCAAGTCTCGCGAAATAGTGTGTGTGTCTGTGACCAGACTAGCTCAAAACTATAAATCTTACGAACCTGAAATCTGGTATTTGGTATAAGAATATGCCCGTGATGTGACTGCAAAAATTTCATCATAATTGGTCACACGGAGGGGGTTCTTCATCTTCGTTTTACGTTTTTTTTCGATTTTCTCAAAAACGGCTCTAACGATTTTGACGAAACGGTCAAAAACGGGTGTTTGATGTATTTATATGCCCGAGATATAAATAGACTGCAAAAGTTTCATCAAAATTGATCTACCGGAGTGGGCACTTTATTTCATGACTATTTTTCCCATTTTTACGTTGTTTTTTTTTCGATTTTCTCAAAAATAGCTTCAATGATTTTGATTAAACTGGTCATGTTTAAGGAGAATCGAGTATTCTTTAATATCAAGTAAGCTTTATCATTATTATAATGTTCTGAGGGGGCATAAATGGGGAAGGGGCCTTTTTTGTTTTCCTATAAAGTACCATTGTTTTTTGTTTATATGGAGAAATTATCTGTCCCTCGTTTTGCCAAAAAAAAATAAATGGCTAAATATGAAATATGAAAAAAATCAAGTAAACATATAGAGCAGAAAAAAAGAAAAATATTTCGTCAACTCATAAAACACGTTGAGTTCACGCATGCGCTGTGCGCCTATTAATGGCAGACCAATGCTTTATAATTAAAGATGTTTTGTTCATTTAATGGAAATTATTTGTTTCATGGGAACTATATGAAATTTTCAACGACTACATAGAGAATTATAAAATCAGACGACTTGGAGTATTATGCTTGCGTTGCATATCACAAGTAATAACTTTTATTTAATAGTGAAAAAATCTAGTGTACATTAAAGAACAAAAATAAGTGGATAATTGTTGACCTTGAGAAATGGAATATAACAAACCACGTCAATTTCTAATCAAAGTAAGTTGGTAAGTGAAAGTTGTGTGTATAGCGCATCGCACCAGATATTTAGTTTAAAAGCTAGTAATTAATTACTGCCCAATAAGAGACAAATGTAGAGCTGACCATGAATAGGCTGAGGACATTAAAATGTCGCTAGATGAGAGATCTCCTTGCCTTACCTATAAAAAAGAAAGCCTTTAAGATGGTATAATTAATTAAAAAGGGAAAAGCCTTACGATTGAGCGTAATCTCGTTTAAATCACCTCCTCGCACTGACTACTGAACACCAAATACCAAAATAGTCCTACCTAATAAAAAATACTGACATCATAACGACTCCATGGGTTGCAGTGGTACAGATTTTTTTTTAATTAAAAGAAATAATAAGAAGAATAGATTTTATATAATGTTTACTAGCAGGGAGATTAGAGCGGTTATTCTGCACATCCTCATTTTAAATACCGGATATCAATATTCCGGATACTGAACCGGGTGGATGGCAGGAATTGAGCTCGGAAGCAGGTATATAAGCTATCTTTGTGGACCTTCAAGTAGAAAAGATCTAAATATCAGTCAAAAAGAAAAGTGGCATAAATATAATGGTTATCCCTCTGTGTAAGAAAAATGTTGAATTTTGTAAAGTAGGAACTGAATACGAGCACTAAAACTAGCTTTCTAATTGTCCATTGTTAGAGAGACGACACGCACTCCTTAACGGCCATTAACAGACTCGTATACGCGATGAAGTATTAAAATTTACTAATGACATTAAAAAATCCCGAAATAACTCTAAATTCCACCTAATTTATAAAAAACTGGACACAGACCTCAAAAATAGCTATATTGGTGACAACCATAAATTACAATTATAAAGAATTTTTAAGGCAAGGGGGAACTCCTGAACTTAAACTTTAAGCCGTGGGACCAGAACAAAACTCAAGAATGCAGTATGTGCAATCTAAATAAAAAAGGAACCATAATTCATTTCTTAGGAATATGCCCTATACTCAGTGGATTCAGGAGAAAATGGTTAGGAAAATCGGTTCTTCACGAAAGTTCAGTTATAGGGTACCTGACTAGTGAAGACTGGATTAGGTTATATAGGTATATTAAGGATGCTTATAGTTACAGAAAGCTACTTATTATAGAATTTAACTATTGATTGGCAAAATTTAGTTCAACATTTATTTATTTCAATGAAGGGTAAATACCAAAGAAGGTTTGGTATTTAAGTAATCTTTCTTTTGTATATGTTTGAAATAAATAAATAATTATGAATTAGGAGCTATTATTGTTTTTATTGTTATTTTACTGAGCCGTATTTGCATATTTATTCATTCAACGTTTCACAATATTTGTTCGTTTTATTTTTGTGTTTATTTCTTTTGTAATATAATTTTTATTAATTATTGTAAGTTAGACGGACTCCAAGAGACGGACAATTAGTCCATCGTGGAGGTTTTTGTACATAACCATTGTAAATAATGTAATTATTGAAAAAATAAGACCATTCATTCATTCATTCAGTGTAAGAAAAAATACAAATAAATAATAAAAAATAAAAAAAAAATATGAGGATCAATAACAAAGCTAATGTAAATTAAAAAAAAAACGAATCTGATGCTTATTACATGCCTGACTATATTTGAAAATATTTTGCAGTATGACATTGAATTTTGATTTTAATATCATTTGAATATTTATAACATTTAATGGCTCCTACAGAGCCGCCCGATTTTAAAATATGAGATGTCAAATTCTAAAGATCACCACTGGTATACTGTTGACTAAGATGGGTTGAACGAGACGAATAGAGAAGAACGGGTGAACCAACTGTTGTTAGGAACCGAGAGCAGAAGGCTAATGGCTAAATGGAACTAAATGGCGGAGAGTAAATTACTACCTTCTCTGTCCCCACTCTTCAGAAAAACAAACATTTTTCACCGTTACTACAACCACTACTACAAACTGCTTACCTTATGTACCTTGATACGAATTTCCTAATTTGGAAAAAGAAAAAAACTGAAGGTCAATTCAAAATGACCATATTGTGCCTTTGTTCTTCAAGACTGCGTTGAAGAACACCGGGGCGCGAATTAAAAAATTGAAATATCTACTTTTAGCTTTGAAACGCTATGATTCTTATGCAAAAATTGTGTCTAAATTTCACAATAATAAATTCAAACATTTTTGAGAATCTAACCCTGAGATCGGGGCTACAATTAACGGTTCGTAGGTACATGTAGAAAAAAAAGAGGCAATAATCGACATTCTTGATTTCTTAAACATAGCTACTTCTACTGTTATCCCACTAAAGAAAAAGTATTTCTATCTGTTGAAGTATTACAAAGCCTAATCGGAATCTGTCATCTAAGCCATACGCCGAATAACCCCTCCTCATACTGTTAAAATTAATAAATTAATGCATCAGAAGAAGAATCCATAGATGTATACTCTTAGTTTTGACTCCACAAGTGGCATAGGAGTTAACTTGGTAATACCTGCCCCGTGTACACAGTTTTAATAATAGAAATAATGTTTACGTTAGCGTTAGCAAAGATACTTCATTATCGAGAATAAAACGAGCAGCTATAAAACAAAAAAAGTAAAAATTCGTTAGCGAAAATAAACGCAGCTCTCACAACTCGCTCCTGTAGTTCACCGATGAGGATTGACAAAATTCCACCCACTTGCGCTGTCTCGGTGACAAAGTCCAAGAATTGCTAATGATGTGCTGTTTACAGTTTCTTAGAAATTTGCTTATTAATGCTTAATGCTGGTAATTGAAGACCAGATCTCCCCTCATTAAAGTCAAGTAATTAGTTATAGACTCAACATTCAAACCAGCAGAACGACTAATACCTCCGCTTCTTACTAACCGTTCAGAAAGGTTTCAGTAATCAACCTCAAAGATGTAGATAAGACCAAAGATTTTTTATTCCTTAATTATAAATTCTATTTTATTCCTCGATTTTAAATTCTACTAAATCCCTTTTTCTCTTGTCCCTTTCTGTGTTTCTATTTCAGCTATACGGTGGTTTTCCGGCGCTCGGGTAAGGGATAAATCCGGTTTCAAAAATGCTGCCGTCACCATGACTTGAGTTAATAATTTTTAGCTTATCCAGGTTGTAAGTATTGAAAAGGTATTGATGAGGTTGTATTGAAAAGGTTTTTACCCAATCCGTATTCACCCCCCCCCCCCCATCCATTCGATTGCTAATGCGTATATAATAGATATGTGGTAATGTCGGATATGACCGTAAAAAATGTCGGATGCGGAGATTCAATGGAATTAGACTCCATAATAATATTTTACGGATATTTTGCAGCAATTTTTTCACCACATTGCAATTCGAAATACATTTATCTTATAAAAAGTTATTTATGTCTATTTGATGAGTAAATAATCAAGAATTGGAAGAAAAATATCCATATTTGAAATATATTTCACAATGATAAATTGAAAGGCACAATTGCATTTTATGACACAAAAAGAGATGTTAGCAAAATGTAATAAACTTAAATTAGCGCAGAGTGTGTTTTAGCACTAACAAAATAAAATAAAAATTATGAACGAATCGAAATAATTAATTTCATAGTTTTCAACTTCATTTTTACTCAATTCAATACTAAAGAATAAGAAAATACATATTAATTTAACATTTTAAAAATTAATTGTATGCTTGACCTGAAGAGGGCTAAAGAACCTAAAAAACTCTACTCTCGCCCCCCCCCCCCCTACAACCCCACCATCCCTTGATCTGGGCCGACCACGTGGCAATTGACTAATGGATCGGGAATGTCATCAACGGTCTCTGTCTTTGTAGCCGACGGGAATCCAGTTTGAAGGTTCCAACTGCTTTTGAATGATTTTCCTTCCTTACCGAGGTTAATGGAAGAAAATTCTGGGTCACAAGCATTAAATACTTGACATTGTTAGGAATCAACATGGATTCCTAATTAGATATGTTTACCTTACTTGGGCTGTTTATGAGTTGTCTGAGAACAATGATGGAAACAAAAAAAATTGCTGCGGTGCGTTCATCACACAACTTTCATTTACCACCATTCTGTTTTGACTAACATTTTTTTGGAAAATTGGTTTCTTTATTATTGATAAGTGGGGTCGGTAATTCACACTGTGGTGTCTCAAGACCAAAGTTGGTCCCGTCTACTATAGAAATTCGTACTTTCCATGGATTCGCTTGAATTTTTTTCTATAAATAAATGACTTAAATAGAAATCGGTAGAAAGAATTTATAACAACGGCCGATATGAAATTGGAACTAAATTTACATTTTTCAGCACCGTAGTATTTTTCAGAAACGACGAAGATATTTTATTTTTAACACGTGTTAATGTTTTATTTAAGTCAATAGGTTACTTATGTTCCAACAAACTTTTAAAACACGTTTTCGACTCTTTTCGCCTGCTCATTCGCCTTGTCCTATTAACAATGCGCAATTAGTGAAGGCGTACTGGCAGTTAGTAAAGGGGTATTGCGCATGCGAAAGTTGCCATCGTGTTTTATATGCTTGTTGAAACATGCCATTGAATCGCCTAAGAATCGCTTTTCCGATCGATAACATTTTGGACTCAGGGGACCCCAAAGCGCGTTATTTTTTCGATACAATACAAAAGACCTCTGCTAAAGCCTCGAGCCCAGCTTCTTAGCCGTCACCTTCTACAAATTCAAATATCTGAATTTGAATTTACTTTTTATAAGAAAACTAATATTTAGAAGAGGTATAAAAATGTCCAATTATCTGACAGTGTAAGAATTACTTCGTGATTTAATACTTTCATACTTTTCTGGAAGGTATAAAATCAGATTATAATTTTTGGTTTAAGGAATGGCAAACACTAGCAAACATGTTGGAATGTAATTTAGATATTGTATTTGTATCAGTGGAACGTTGGCGCAACTAAATGTATTATATAATAGGTAAAGCCCAAGAATTTTTTAGAAAAGAGTTGATGGTATCCGTCTCAGCCGCTGAATATCATTTGCTGTACAAACAATTAGATTTTAAAGTTAGTTAAATTAATAATGAGCATAGTATGGACTTAATCCAAACAATATTTAAAACAAGAGGTGAATTGTATAACTTCAATAGTAAACCTGAGTTGGAGGGCATTATTTATACATCCTCCATGTGTAATTTAAATGAGAATGAAGATTCATATCACATAGTAGCCATGTGCCCTATCTTCAATTCTTATAGAAATAAATATTCTGGCTCTATTCAGCTAAGTAAGCATCAAATTATAGATTTTTTAAATGGGAAGGATTGGCACAGGCTATATGGATTTATGAAAGGTGTTTTAAGGTACAGAAAATTTTTAATTGCAGAATTTAATTTTAATCAAAATTTAGATTCATAATAGACTAACAGATGTGTAAATAGTATTAAGTATCTTTTTTATGTTTATTGAAGGGCTTTATTTAGAATTTTTTAAGTTTGTTTTATTCTTTTATTATTTAATTCTAACCTAAGATGTTTATAGAGGCAACTCCTGGCAGACGGTATTAACCATTGTCATAGTGTGTTTTTATTGTAATATATTACTTTGTATAGCTTTACTATATAATAAAACATGATTATCTATCTATCTATCTACTTTCACGCCGGCGTGTATCACCGGTGGCTCACACTTGACTGCCGCATCGGGCACTTTAGTCAATCACAAAACTTTCCTTGACGATGTATAACGTGGTAGGAGGTAAATATGTTTACTTTATTAATGTTAGATTGTCAATACTCCTTAAATGACCTTGAATAAATCCCACCCGATAGAGCGAAAATCATTAAGGTAAGCCACCAAAGGGCGAGGAGCATGAATTATAGCCTCTGCGTATACATGTTAGTGTTTATGAACTCATGACCCAGAGGGACTTATTATTCTCTTATAGGGATTTTTTTTGTTTGGTATAATTACCCGTTTATGTTAAGACATAAAGAGTAAGATTGAGGAAGGTTACCTTTAGGTGTTACCAAAATATTTTAACTAGGTCGAAAAAGTAGACATTTATTCTCACGAAGTGAAAGTATACCCGCTCAAAAAGATATTCAAACCGCCTCGATTCAAACTCAAGAATTCAAGAGTGGGTCGCGCTAAACTGTATGGGGTACTTGAGTAATTGTTATTACCACTGTGCTTACCCGGCTCTATCGTATAAAACAATGACATTCCTACGGTTGAGCAGACCTTCAGACTTCTCTTCCAGCGGTCCTTGAAATGGCATACCAGGTTCACAGCAAAGAGGACCAGCCCAGAGCGGGGAACTATGACAAAGCTAAGCGATACGAGTGGACATGAGGAGGGATGATGTGTGGAGCTCTGTGAATGGCTGTCTCCGGTGGCCAATGGGGTCCCTCCTATCTAATTGATGGTCGGCGGTCGCTTTTGGTTTTCCTTCTCGACATTTATAACTTCCCCAAATATACTGCCACTACAGGCTTCCTCTAAAGGACCACAACAGCCTCCGCCATCTTCCCACTTATACTGTGTACTTTTAAAATTGTCATATAATCCTGATATATATCAATATTGAATTTATTTGTAGTATAAGTACTTTCCGTTCGAATTGTTATAAAACTTCGAAGTACTAGTTTGTGATAAACAGTTTAAAAAAAAAACGTAAATAAATAAATTGTAAACAGCTTGGGGAGAAATTACTCAGATTGGCAGTGGTCAAAGTTTTCTCAAAGCCTAAATTTTCATTATTTTCAGTGTATTCGGATCATTAAAGACAGTTAATTTTAAGTTTAATAAATTTTATTTTCTTTGCATCATTCAAATTTTTCATATTCAGTATGAAAGATTCCTTTCCAAATTTTTTTTATCATTCCGAAGATTGAATATATTTTTCTTACTTGACAGTCACTTTATAGTAAGAGTATACATCTTTTTTTTTATACATATAAAGTTTTTAAGGTAACATACTGTTTTTTTTTTTTTTTTTTTTTTTTTTTTTATATTTGGAAGGCATTCTTAAATCACTTAGAAACTCTGTAATGGCCATATAGGCTTGAATGTAAAAATTAACGGCATAAAAATGTAAATATTTATAAACGTTGCTCTTAATCATGCTAAAACGATTTGATAAAAACTTAAACAAGATCAAAAGATACTTTCACGGCAAATTTATTGCTAATATAATGATTACATAATCAAATTTTATTTATCGATTGTCATAAAACTTCCAAGCTTTAGTCTATTTTAAAAATTTATTCAAATAAATAAAATTAAAATAATGTTGGAAGATATTACCCAACGACAAATGGTCAAAATTAAGATCATAGAGAAAATTAGCAGAATATCAATTTTATGGTGGTTGCTGAATAAATAACTAATTAATAGTTTTTATACTAATTAATAACTATGTATCTGTCAAGCATGATAGATATCGTTTATAGAAAGCTACCTTGCGCCATGTTTGCCACAAATGTCAGGCGTGTCCTGTGGTTAATTAGATTATCTTGTTGATTGTCCTATGCAAGTTGCCGATCGGAGGTTAGTTAGTTAGGAAGGTAGTTAGTGGATACTCCTATCCAATGCATCTAGCTGCTAGTCAGTTCCTTCCTTTAGCTAAACTTACGTTACTTATTACGTTCTATGATAATTCGCCGAAAAGCATGACCATATTAATAACTGGGCTATATTTTGTTAAATGAAGACCTCCCTTACCTTCCATAATGATAAATGAAAATAATTTAATAAGGAAAAGAGATCATTTTTTTTTCTTTAAAATAAAAAGTTGACCGGATAGAACAGGGTCAGAAATATCTCATGTCTCTCTCTCTCTCTCTCACTCTCTCTCTCTCTCTCTCTCTCTCTCTCTCTCTCTCTCTCTCTCTCTCTCTCTCTCCTCTCTCTCTCTCTCTCTCTCTCTCTCTCTCTCTCTCTCTCTCTCTAGATGGATCTTGAACAATCCAGAACTAAACAGTTCGTTCCAACCGCTTAGTTTGTTCCCATAAACGGTCTGGGACATTAGACCATATGCTTTTTTATTTGACGGTTTAACGTTACACTTCTTTATTTTATTTTATATCTGTCATGTCACATTTTAATCATAACCTTAACATTACATTATTCCTTAATGTGGTGATACTAGGCAAAATTTTAGTAGAAGAACCTGGATCAGATCAGTAAAAGATGACATAAATGTTAACGAATAATAAATTTAGATAGCATCAATGGCGTCTCGTTATTATATTAAATATTAACTATGTTAATGTCAGATATAAAGCCAACAAGGGAAATCCCTGCAATGTTAAAATATTTTTGTGATTTGTGAGAATGGAAGAAATGTGTGAGAATTCTTTCTTTTTTTTTTGACGTAAGTGAACCCTGCTGCCTTACCGAAGTTATCCTGCGGAATTCTTCAATTATTCTGAAGTTTAAAAAAGCTATTAACTCTTTTTATGAAGTTTCTTCGCTAAGCGGTTCAAAGGGTTCTGGCATTTACATAACATTCTGAATTTTACAGAGGGCTTAATTGAGTTTCATGTGGTAACCCCGACCTTCCCACTCCCTCATAATTCTTTCTTCCACTCTTTCCCTTTAAGACCTTTAAATTCATAAAGTAAACTTATATCAAAAAATGATTAAAAAATCCTTTGTGTTAATTAATTTACTAAACATATTCCGGTGTAGAGGAAGGATCTTAAAATAACAAATGATAAAATTGTCAAAGTTCATCATATCCTTGTTTCCGTAATTTCCTGTTTTCCTTTCCAGGAGATCTAATGAAAATATATTCTCGAAATACAACAAACTTGTAATTTATTTAAGCTGTGTTTACTTTAAACATATAGAGCAAACTTTGAACTTTCTTAAAAGCACGTTTTCCTTATTCCCGCTCTTTGTAATAACATTTAAACAATTATCATTGTGACAATACATAGCATTCGAATGTTATAGTTTCATTTTATTTATAAAATTGAATCTCTTCTTAGACAAATTCAACGTTTTTCAACTGTTGGTATATGAAGGACACCATTGTGGAAGAGTTATCAAGGTAATGCGGTTTTACATTTTGTTAAATAAGGATAGACTAAAATAAATAATAATTATACATCACCAGCATTGCCCGACAAGAAACTTCTTGACGTTCAGTTACCTCACCAACGCTTAACACTAGCACTGAAGAAAATTTCTCCTCTACCCCTTCATCATACTTCTTCATATGCTTATTCCTCCTTCATTTCCAAGTCTGATGGTGTTCCTCAAGGAAGTAGCATATCCTTTACACAGTTTATGCAGCTGATATCCAGATCCATCATAGCTTTTTAATTACTACTAATGTGTATTCATATTTAGTTTGGCAAAAATATAAGATATTGTAACGAACAAAAACATATGGTTTGGAGTGGTTTTAAACTTATTGTTGGAACCAACTAGTTGTTAAAACAGACTGTCATAGCACGTGTTTGTGACTACAATGTTCGAGTACTATCTACGCAGTTCCACGAGGTTCTAGATTCTTCTATTCGCGACTATATATAAGGAGAGATAGGACTGGAGAGTTAGTCTTAGTCTTGTTCTGAATCGCAAGTCATATGATTGTCTCTGTGCTGTTAAGTGATAATTCTTGTAGCCTTCTTAATTGTTTGTTTCAATTTTTGCGTTGTCATAATTTGAGTAGCATTGAATATTGTTATTTTCGTTAATTTAAAATTGTTAACCCACGTAAGTGTTACAATATCTTTAAAATGATGAATATGAGGTAGTCACAATTCCAAAGAATATAGTTAATAAATCTTTTTTTGGTAATGTACCTACATATTTTATCTGCAACATGTCATGTTATGAAAACATATAACTCTTACCAGTTTCGCTTTTGAACGGCGAAATCAAAAATCGCACAGCCAGTATAGGTGTTAATGAAAGTTTGAAAAAAAAAAAAATAATAAAAACAAATGATTGCCATTGGAATAGTAATAATTAAACAATGAAAGGTCATTTTTATTAATTATTTCGTAATTATTCGTGCAAAAAAGGTCTATTTCGAATGCTAAATAACATTTACTCAAAATGACAATGATAAAAATAAATTTAAAAAAATATATAGTGCAAGCCGCAGAATAGCATCGTAAAATTTCTTTTAGTTCCACTTATTCTCTCCTCAGGAGGAGGTTCTTAAGCTCATAAGATATCAAACAATAAATAAAACTAGGTTATATGGCGTGTTACAAAATATTTAAGACTCACTTGCAATAAAATGGGGACGGTCTATGGTGGAAATAATGCAGTACGCCTATCTTTATAAGCCATTCCATTGTGAAATGATTGAATATTTAATGTTTTACAAACGAAAGGGTTCAGTGAACATTCATATTGCATTATAATTCTATCTATATACAGGAAATGTTTACGGGAGATGATTTAACCTATACAAAGGATAATTCTTAGTAATTAAATAAATTTAAACGTGACAGAAAATTATTATGGATGAAAAAATTACATACATATTGTGTTTTGAAAAGATTATGAACAGGTGTTTTCACTATATTATATTTTTAAATATGCCTTGTGTCAAATATATGCGATAACCCATTATTTATATATCAATAAAAGTCAATAGCTCTAGCAGATGTAATGATGTTCTTATTAGAATAAGAATTGAAGGGATTGAAAGAAGACTGGATTAAAGTTAAGTTAAAGGAATTCTAGTAATCTAGCTTGGAATATAAAGAAATAAAAAAAAAAAAATATGACTAAATCGAAACCGAAATGACCTATGACATAGCTTTTTAATTTAAGCCAGTGAAGCTAAATATCAGTGTGATAGAATGTAATAAGAGTTTCCATCCTCATGTATATTTCATGATTTATTTAGGTTCGACCGAGATGGCAGAAAGTTAATAATGCAGACCTAGGCCACCCCTTTCTCTGTGAGGGTTGAAGGGGGTAGGAAAGGGGGGGGGGTTGTAGAAAAATCGGGTTAAGGCTTTCACAGCATCAGGTTAACATCGATTTTCCAATCGCGGACTGTCCTTAACTCTTTATTCTCTTTTACATAATTATTCTACTAATTTTTCTTATCTGAATGTTCACAAGCCATTTAAAATACCGTTCTATGAATATTTATTAACTATAACGTTTAATTAAACAAAAAATTGATGAAATATAATTGACTTTAAAATGTAGCTAATGAATGTAATGAACATGGAAATACATGTATTTTGCCAATGTTTCGACCCGAATTTAAGGTCTTCATTAGGGCTACAAAATAAACCTGATAACAACGTATCAAATATAAAAATTATTGAATAAATGAAAGTTTACCTATAAAGGATATAAATTATATTAAATTTGTACAAGAAGATTATTAGCAACAATGGGATTCATAAAAAATAAATAATTAAATTTTTTTTATATAAATGAAAAAGGAGATTGAAATATCTATTGAATATAGAGTACTCACTTTATGTAAGTTGTTCCAACATGGAATAAGTTTTCCGGTTCCACTTGCGGTTACCGATATGAACAAAACGGAAAAAGAGTATTCTTTTTCAAATTCTCATTACATCGAACACACAATTAGAAGGTCATAAGAAGATTTATAGAAAGTTTTTAGAACACTTTTGTTTTAAAGAGATCACTTCTCCATATTAAATTATTTTATTCCGAGTTCCCGTTGTTGTTAGACACGATATGAAATTGCCTTGTTGGAATTTCAGGGCAGTTCTGCCCCAGTGAGCATGTTCTCACATTGCCCAACCCCGCCAAGATAAGGAAGAACAATTCTCTGGGATTCCTCTATTTCCCTCGGCACTTCTAAATCTTTCTAAATGCCTCAGAAATATTAGACCTTCCTACAGATGTGACTTACGGCCTCGGTCGGTCGAGAGGTCTATATCTCAAGCCCATTGTAAAATGGCTGTTTAACAAACATTAAATTCAAACATGTTTTCAATGAGAATCTTAAAATTATGGCAAAATATAATTCCCTCTTTTTCCCTAATAAATATAACTCATTCGCTAGGTATTATTCCATTTTGACTTCATACCGTTCGTTATTCATAATTTATTACAGTCTTTGTCGAAAGATCATCGTTTCATATATTATTCTGGAATAAAGAAATACAATCAGAAAGAATTTATATTGATTTTCAATAGCTTGGTAAATCGTGGTTTAAGCTTCACATTTTGATGACTTAACCCCTTTTGCCCAAACACTATTTATTTATACAATTAGTTTATGGAACTCATTGTGGCTCAGTGTTAAAAAGAACGTCATTCTAATTTGGTTCAGCATTACGCAACAAATACTGTAATTTTTTTATGCAAACATGTAATTACAATTACGTATTCTTGTAATTTGTAATAGAAGTTTCTTTATTAATCATTTTAAATGCACTACGCAATTACAATTACATACGGGTCGAGCCAAAGCAATTTAGTGGCCTTGTACAATGTATGTAATTGTACTACTATGATTCTTAGTAGTTTTAATGCAATTAGAAGTTATCGGTGTCAGTACTACAATCCACTATAAAAAATTATTAGATACTACTCAATGGTAAAATAAGAAAAGTAACAAATGTCATATGCTAGAAAAATTTTTCGTTCGTTTATTTCTGATTTCAAAATAAATATTAAAAACCAATAGATGAAATACGGATAATATAACACAAGTTTCGTTCAACAATTAAGAATCAGCACATTTCATGATTGCATCGTATATGGCCGTTTGTTAGGGCCCCCAAATCAACGTAAATTAAGCTTTTCCAGGAAGTATTCCTATTTACTGAGCATAAAGAGTGAAAGTGAGAAAACTTAATCTAATTTAAATCAATAATATCTATGATTTTAAATTTAAAGGATGCTTCAGGAACTTGAAAAAGCCTTTAATTGTTTGATAGTTACAGTAAGGAAGCCTAGGAGAGAGGTGTAATTGACAAATTTATCTATTGAAGAGATTTTTGAGGAATTGATGTATTTTTTAACTAAAATATTGTTAATTGGGATTAGTGAAGAGTACACCTGAAGATGAGGCATTTAAGACTCGAAACCTTGTCAGAGTAATGAATTGACAAATATATACATAAAAATATTGCACTTATTCGACACAATAGTAAAGTTGCGAATCTGTGAAAATTAAATTTTTCAGGAGAGCAAATAGTAACTTTTAATATTAAATACTTAAAATCAAACAACTAGTTACGCAAGGTTACATCGCGTTTAATATATTTACAGATCAAGATACAGACTCGCAAGTTTACCACAATATACCATAGGCTCTAAGTGTAAGATTTAACATAAAAACCAATTTTCGAAAAAAAAAAAACAACATATTCGTGACTTAGCAGGGTACCGGAGGTAATGACCTAGATGTTAATCGCCCGTGAAAAAATATAATCTTTACCAGTGTGCCGACGTTATAACTTAATCTAAATCAATTGTTCGGAAATATTTTAACGTTTATTTATAGGTTTTTATTATAACAAGCAAATAAAAAACTGCGATGACTAGCAGACTGCCCCTGTTCTTTCGGTTCTGAATTTGATTGGTTGGTTTTACCAATCAGTTCATCGAGCATAAAAACAGTATTGAGCATTGTTTCTAAAACCAACCAATCAAATTTAGAACTGAAAAAAAAAAATGGTTGAAGGACGCGTACCTTGCGTTATATATTCCATATATTTTTTCAATAACTAAATATTTTGAGCTATAATTATTTAAATAACTAGGCGATAATTAATAAAATAATTATTTTTATGTTTTTATCCGACAACATCGTAAATCAATTAAAAATCACAAAATCCTTTTTTAAAGGGGCCACCTCGGGAATACGAGAAAGTTTCGCACCGATCGGTCAATCTATCTGGGAGTAAACGGTGAACATAATTTATTCAATTCCCCCCCCTCCCCTTCTAGCTCTGCCCAGACCCTTTCAAAGGCCTATCCCCGCGAGCTAGCTATCGCATAACTAATTTTTTTAAAATATCGTTATTATGCTGTTTTTTTTCTTAAGCTAGTTACCTCGCGCATTGGTAAATTTTCAAAATTTGGTGAGAGTGGGTGTTTTTTTTCACCACCCCTGTCTAGCAACGACAAAAAAAAAAAAATAAACCCGATCGTATCGAATTGAGTGACCCTTTCTTTTGAAGTCGGCTAAAAAAAAAAGGCCGTCAGCTCAGTAAAGTCTAATCAAATAGTTGATGAAAAAGCAATTGGTATTTATTTTATCATAGGAATTTTTTAGAATATGAAAAATGTTCTTGGTTCTTTACTTCTAAAATAGAGAGTCTATTAGTTTTGAAGTTAATGAAAAGCCTGGGGAAACTTTAATATCACTAGATATAGTGTTATACTTAACTATTCTAAAAACTGTTCTCTTTTCCCACCTTTAACAGGTGACAATAAACAAAAAAAAAAACTCCCGGGCCATCTCATTTCTACTATTTTCTCGCTCGGTTTCCCTCAGAGGAGGGGGACCGACAGGGAATTGAGTTTATTAGGAAAATGGCGCTTTTGTTACCATTTGAATTGATTAAGCGGGTCCGACCCTTTTTGGGAGATATATCCCCCCCCCCCCCCCCTCGCCACCCTCCTCCTTCTCGTAATATATTGGCTATTAGCGATAACAAAAATAACTTCTCCAGGAGAGGGATAATTGAGTGTTCCCTGGAGCACCTTGCAGATTTATGTAAGTCCTGGGAGTGGAAAACCGCGGGAGGGGTTGGGGGAGGGAGGGCCTGGAAAACCATTTTTCCCTTTGGAAATCTCGGGATAAGAAAAAATTATTGTTACCCCTTAAAATAGCCTGTTCTTGGTGAATCCTATTTTACAAAGGTATCTGTCCGGATCTGCGACATTTAAAAGGATTTATTTTATTTAAAGTCGACAATTTAAAATGCCTGGATAGAATTTCCTTATTATATATAATAGTATTAAAGTGAAATTTTAATGTAAATATGAATTCATAGATTTATATTAATTTTCTCAATCATAAAATTAGATTAGCTTATAGGAAGTAACAAATCATTAAGATGTGCTAATCTGATTAACCATTTAACCAGGCGGGACGTATAAATGCGTCCTTGAAATATTTGTTGTACCCTGGAAATGGTGGGAATATATTTTCGTACAACAGTGGTATTAGTCACAGATACATATAAATAATAATAATAACAACATATATTTCAGGACGTATATATATGTATATATATATATAGATTAAAAAATATTAGAACGCTGTGAAGACCTTTTTTCGCTAAATCATTTAGTACCGTGGCTATGGAAAGCCATATATTTTATGAAAACTACGTTTTTTTAAGTTATTTTAAAGTAAATGGCACCAAATAATTTTCCAAATATATTTTTTTAACTGCCTTATTAAAACACGAACTCTTATGTTAGGATTCACAATGCTATGCTCGCTGTGTTTTAAGGTACGGGTACAACAAGGTTGTCCGACATTTTATTTTATTTTATTCTTTACTTTACTTCCTTTACTCTGTAATTGGCAATTAAATCTGGCAAATGGCCTTGCCATTGTCTTAAATATTTCTTTTTTATTTGTAGTTGTCATATTTAAAAAATATAACAATACATATTGAAATACAAATGTGGGTTTAAATAATTTTATTAGCCTAAAATTATACATACAAAAATGGTAAACAGACAATTAGAACTCAAAATAGTAACTAGCAAAGTGACAAAACATCGACTCAAAAATGACCGTATATTTTGATGTTCTAAGAGAGACCTAGTCCATTGATTCTTATACTTAGTCCGAAATGGGACATCCAAGAAAGGCCTAGATCATTCCAAAGCATGTGATTACGTACACATAAATGAATGTAACGATTTCAGAAAATTCTCATACTCTTCCAGTGTAAAACAAAAATAATCATCTTTTTTTGTTTCACGATACATATTAATCATTATATGAAGGAAGAGCAAAAACTAGTTGTGTCGATTTATAGACCTTTACGAGACCCACAAGTATGTTTCTCTTATATTTTTGCTGAAACTAGTCATGCACATTGGTAAGTGGTGCTAAAGTTTATTCAAGTTAGAAGGCATTTTTTATCTGGTCATCTGGTGAGGACGGATGCCTCTTTGACACCGATGATGACTCCGAGGAGAGAAGTAATTATTATATCGGACCCACAGAGGAGAAAGACCAAACACAAAATGGCTGGATGGAGTGTGGGCATATAGCCGGCTTCTGTGTGGATCCAGAAATTGGGTGAAATAAGCCCCATGTTGGGCGCCAGGTAATATAACGTGAAGTTCTATTTAATTGCCCCGCTCAGAAGGAGAAGGTGGTTGGTCTTCTATTATAGTTCTTGGGAAATAGAAAATCTACTTCTGGAGTAATTACTTCCTAAAAAAATCTTTTAACAAACAAAAAAATATTTAAAAAGGGTGCCACGTTATTTTTTCCCCGGGAATAACGAAACCCTGGGTGAGGAAACGAAAAGGTGATGATAATAAAAAAAAAAAAACAGGTCTGGGCTCAATATGGCTTCTCTGCCTCTTATATATAATTGTTTGAAATGGCGTCACCTTTACAGGGTGTTAATCAACCCGAACAAAAAAAACTATGTAGTAATGCGATAACATATTATAGTTTATTAATTTCATATAATTTTAATAATATCACATTATATTTAAAAAAAAAGAAATAAAGAAAAAAATACAAATCCATCAAATCTTCTAATATAAAGAAATTAAAAAAAATAATATTATCCTCTAACAAAAAAGATAGCAATTAATAGAAAAACGAAATATAAACAACCCTGAACTCTTACAAAGAAAAATGAATACCTTTGATATGACATAAAATATAATTCACATAATTTATTGCGTTCAATTTACAATAAAAAAAAAACATAAAATCTCTCCACACTATTAACAGTTACTATGCTACCGTCTTTTCATATGCAAAAAAAACAAAAACATAACTCTGTTTTCCCCGACTATAAAAGTTTGTAATGGGGTACCCACAGTTGCTTCGCTACCTTCACACCTTCGAGAGTCTCCACAGCCGTTTTCGCTTCTGCTGCGGGTGTCTCCAGTTTCCCTTTTCCTGGTATCCTGGAGCTGCCACAATCGCCGGTTCCTTCAGATTACTGTTTTCTGGCCCACACTCTCTCGTGGCTTTTACTCGGACTCTCCGACCCCTGGCCAGTAGCTCACTATGCCCTCCTTAATCCTTTCCAATTATAACCTATCAACTAACTATATCACTATCACTCTATAATTATTATAAGTGAAGCCATTCAACTATTTAATTTTATGATCTATTTTATTTCCCTAATAAAATAAACTTGCAAAAATTTCCGAATGCTACACCAGAGCTTATTGTCAAAGACTCCTTGCGTATTACGCACTGGTAGGCCTAGATTCACAAATAAATTGTTGTGCTGCTTAGTAGTTTCACTTGCACACAACGCGATAGATATGTATTATAAAAGTCGATTTCATTATTATTTTCTTTCATTGTACCTTAAAATGTTTTTGCCTAAATCATTGAAATTTCAACCTCTAGCTCACAGAACTGTATTTCCCTCTTGGAAACTGGATAACCAGCCCTCTAAGTTACGGAATAAACGTAATTTCTGAAAACAAAGAAATCCTCCTGGAGAAAACGAGAGGGCTAATCCAATAGCTATCCCCAGCTACTTTGTGAAGACCATCATTTATTCATTAAGAAGGGGATAAAGTAGGCTTCTTATCTTGTTCTCTTGTCCTGGGGGTTGGGAGGGGGTAGAAATGGGTGGGGGGAGGGGGTAGGATGATGGAAGCTGTTCTTCCCTTTTCTCAAAATGTATTGACTTGGTAAAGCTGCTTCGAAGATAACATCTTTGTCTTGAAATATTTAAAAATACAAGATCTTTAATTACTTGACTAACTGTTTGCCTTTTTAGCTCTCAGAATATTTCGGTTTTGTGAATACTTGATAATTGACAAGATTTCATAATTTGAAATAGGTAGTTTTTTACTCACAGTTCCTTACCATGTTGCCTGTTTATTGTAAAATGCCACAGAATCTTTTGATACACCTTAGCTTTTATAGACTGACTGGCTGGTTTCTATCTGTAAATTTTTAGTAGTTCCGATATTCGGAATATAATATATTTTTTAGGTCGCTACAACAGATTTAAAAAAAGAAGTTTTTATTTAAAAAAATATACGCTTTTATTTCGGAATTTCCTTGGTAATAATAATAACAATAAATCATCAATTTTTACATAATTGATATGAAATGAAAACAGCCTCTACCATAGGCGGTAGTGTTAGCTTCCTCTATAGAAAAAAAAATTATTTCATTTTAAATATGTTATTAAATAAATAAATAATTTAAATTATTTTATTAAATTGGATAGGATGGAATGATATACTGACATAGGCTTTGTTAAATGTAGGCTTGTGTGCGTCACTGTAGTTCGAATGGATTGCCATATTCCAGCTGCTCAAAATAATGATATACTTTTTAACAACAAAGTTAATAATCGGTAATTTCCCACATTAGCAGGAATCAGGGTCTGTAACTGCAGTCCAAGGAAATATAGAAAGAATACCGTGTTGGTATAATTTTAAAAATTAATACTTTGTGAAATTTTATATTCAAACGAAAAAATATTAGAAAGTGGAAGATTAGCTAGTGGTCAGGCAGAGGTATGAGAAGCTATGAAGCTGGTTTAATATATTTTTAAGTTTGTTGGAAACTTTAAATAGGTGACAACGGGGTTGGTTGGCAACAATTTTCACTCTTTTGATCGTTGAGTGGTTCCTGTTAATATAATCCCAATAGGATTTATACCACTGTAAACTTTAGGTATTAGAGTACTTCAAGTATTTTTTTCAACACATAATATTCAACACTATGATCATAGAAAATTTAAGAATTCGTCAAGCCAGAGTATGCCAATTAACCCCCCGTGTGGGGCAGGTTGGCCTAGTAGGTGGTTTTGTTTGGCCATCTCATTGAAGTACTGCCTGACACATTTTATTGTTATTAAAAGCTGCACTATAATGATATAATAATTTTGATGGGTCTTTAACAGCTATCAAGGGAAAATAGAGTGACAAATGGCTCCATTTTACTATATTTATTTAAATTGAACAAAATTATATAATATTTCAAACAGCAGAAATCAGAAAAATGTAATGGGTTAGAATCATCATTGCGTTAGAACAATGTAAACAAATGTTTCATAAAACAAAACGAATTCAACACATCTTCAAAAACTTTAGATAGGATAAATATTCTCTGGCCCCTCAATCGTATCATGAGAAAGTGTCTGCGGTGCACTAGTTTCATTTTCATGGTAGCTAAGTGTGGCTGGTTCATCAATAAGCTCCGATTGCGGCTGAAGGTGATCTTTAATGTCATATCTTTTTCGATGTTCCTAAAGATTCAGTTTAATTTTAGACTCTCGTCACTTTCAGCATAGGAAATATTGCTCTCTTCCTCCTCGCTGGAACTAAAGACAAGTGGTAGTTTCACCTTTGTTTATGTTTACCTTACTTTTGTGGCAAGCTATTGCGCCAACAAACCCCCGTTGAAGATAGCCAACTAATCCCGCTGGAGAAATCATTTGAAAGATGGCTGCCAGGACAGGGGAGAACAACCAAACAAGAAACTGGTTAGTTGAAGGGTTAGGTTTATCAAAGCAGTTTGGGGCCATATGTGAACAGAATCGGAGTCAAATGTTTTGCCATGCCTTAAAACCAAATTTACTGGAAATATAAAAATTTACTTAAATGTTGTAAAACCAATAAATGAAGCACACTCTTCTCTACACTGTTAATTTCGAACTGAAAACTCAGGACAAGATTCCAGAGGTCGAACAGGTCACATGGTACAATTGTGGCACATTCACAACAGGTGTGACGGAAATTATAAGCCAAAGGCCAACCTACCCCATATGCCAACCATCCCCGCTCTTCCCCAATTTTCATTAGACGAAAATACTAATATTTCTAAAAATAAATAAAATATAATAAAATCTAAAAATAAATAAAATATAATAATAATGTCAGAAAAAACAAACAAAAAACTCAAATAATTAACAAAGGCACAAAAGTATCAACTTAAAATACTACAAAACCAAAAGTACCACAAAAGTAACCATATGATTCGATCTTCAGAATAAGACTAAGACTCCAACCCATCGCTCCTTATATTCAGTCTAACTTAAAAAAGTCTAGACGATTACCAAATCTACATCTACTAGAACAATTGGCAACTGTTCCGCCAAAAAGTCTAGACTCTTTTGAATCATATGTTTTTTGTTTTGTTTGTTTGTTTAACGTCCATTTTTATGCTGCTTAGGCTAATCGGACGATGCTACAGTGGGAGTCCTAAATTTTGCCTATCCAGATATAATTAGGATAGGGATCTTTAACGAGTACCTGACATCGTACAGGCTCGGGACCTCCATTTTACGTCCTATCCGAGGGACGGCATAGCTAAGGATTTTTTACTCCCATTAAAAAATCCTAGGGCCACCGCTGGAATTGAACCCGCGATCTTTAGTATTGTAGGTTGCCATGCTAACCACAACACCACAGGTGACCCCTTTTTTGTTTTGTTTTTTTGTTTATTTAACGTTACTATACTAAGTGTAGGATAAATATAAGGACGGTTTTATTTTATAAGATATTTTATATCTCCAAGACACAATGGAGGGATTTTGAGATGGAATGAGAAATTTGACGAATTACATTAATCATTGGCTGTTAATGGCAAAATTAGTTGCTTATTTATATTTTGATGCATAAAGAGAATATTAGCAATTAATTTGAGGCCATAAAATCTAAAATAAAAACAATGCTCTTCTCCATTAAAAATCCTTCTACTTTATGAAAAATTAACATGAAAAATAATTTAAAAATTAGAAGTGAAAAAGCGACTTGAAGGAACTTGAAGAAAGGTTGACTAAATTGAAGAAAAACAACAGGAGGTACTTGATAATACAGAAACAAGAAGATAAAATAAATTCCCTTGAAATGGCCTTAAGACGGAATAAATTGTAATTCTTGGAACGGCAGCTGTTTAGAAAGAGAAAACAAGTGGAAAATTTATTGACATAATATGTAAATATAAAATAAGGATACAAATGAAACTAAAAGTAATAGAAAATTTTATGAAGAAAAATGATACATATCTTATGTATGTTACCTCAATAACAAACTTAATAAAGCTCGTTTTGACGATTTTGCATTTGATGTAATAAAACTTTATTTTAAATTATATCATTGCAAATAGGAAGTAAAGGTTTCTTTTTTCATTCTTATTCTTTTCCCGAGTATGCTTGTTCACTTTCAATACTAGAGCGATATGTTATACGTTGGAAGAATCCTATAATTAGTTATTAGTTCTAAAAAATAAAAACGTAATGATAGTTAACAACACTTACTTAAAAAAATGTTAGTTTTATATTAGTTTACCATGCTAATTGATTATAAAAAGCTTAGAACAGATGATTTGTTCAACATGTGTTTCACTTTTGTTTGGTGGTTAAAATAACACCACATATTCGTATTAAAGGTTTCTTTCACATTTTTTTTTTCTTTGGTTGGAGATTATTTGCCTTTAGAAAGAAAGCCCGGAAAAAAAAGGGTTTTATATAAAACCAACTCACAAAGCCTTCTTATCATCTTTACGGCTGCTTAATTATGAAACCCTTTTGATCTGTAACCGGCGAAAAGAAAATTATAAAACATTGAGTCAAGCCTTAATATAAATTCTGAAAACCTTCAAATAAAAGTAATATTGCCCGTACAATGCAAGACTGTCTTAAGTCAAAATCGATTTTTTTTTTTTTTAGATAAATTAAGGTTCGATATTCCACTGTCATCTCAATGCGGGACCTCTTGTATAACGTTATATGAAAGATTCTTGAAAGATTTTAACAATCGGATAAAGCAGGTCTACGAAAATCTAAGGAAGGGAAAAGGTGAACTTTAATTGTTTACACTGAAATTTTTTTAAGAGATTATATTTTATATCATTATATTATATGAGATTAATGTGTTTCTTGAATTAATTTTACTACACTTTCTATGCTTACTGCGCTTCTGCATTTGGCTTATGAGATAAATCTATGATATATGGACCAAATATTTCCATAACTTGAACCCTTAGCTTGGAATATATCTACTCTCACTCCTTTTCAGACTCATATCAATGAATATATTTAAATATTTTCAGTACGTTATATTTAGATAATTATTTGTTGTCTCGAGCACCGTTTAATTGAGAAGGTGGGGGCTTAGAAGGGGGGGATGTATTTTTTATGAACGGGTTGTGCTAGAAAAAAATGTTGGAATATACTTTGTCCCTCACAACCACGTGGTACCTTGAAGTTTAAAAGTTCAAGTCCAGAGTGGAGGGGTGAGGAAAACTTCCCCAAACAGCCTTAAAGGTGAAGAAGAGGACGAAAGATAAAAGGAGACGATAATTATTTGTTGAAGATTCGTGTATATTCAATAGAGGAGGAATATATTCTATGATCGTGAAATATTTCAGCATCAGTTGTCAAATAGAAAATATAAACATTCAAAAACGAGAAATAAAAAGGAAAATCTACTACTTTTAAAATTTTGTTTTAAGAAATCATAGCTCACAAACGATGAAGGGAAGTCGATAAAAGCATGAGTAAGATAAAACAAAACAAAGCATTTCGTTAGATATATTTTCCATTTTTAGAAGATCATATTCTCGAGATGGTATCAGGTTATATTCTTGACATTCTTGTGCAATGTTCCTCAAAACGCCAAACGTCTAGTCAAGTATACACAGAAACTCACTTTGCGTAAGGCAATATACAGCCGAGCCTCTCCTAAAACTTTGGCGTGAGATGGCTAGTTTTCGCTAGAACGCAGAGGATTAATCCTTACCGGATTGTGGCTGTCGTTTCATGTCGAAGTTTTTTTTTATTAATAAAATTTTTCATTAGCATTAAAAAAAATGGGATGTTTTGAATGGCTTACGTACGAATTACCTCTTCTTCTGATTGAGAGTCATTTAGTCTAAATTAAAAAAAAAAAAAAAAAAAAAAAAAAAAAAAAAAAGGCTTAGCAAAAGACACGGAAAGTAAATATAAAGCGTTATAAGTTACTAATTCACAGCAATAACGACCCCTTGTGGTCACGAACCTCAGGGTGTTGTTAGCACTGGATCAGGAACCAAAGCTCTCACACGATTGGTTGTTAGCGACACGTCATGGTTCATCCACCCTCCCTACACCAAGGAATCGATCCTCAAAAACCACAAAGAAGATCTTGAAGGTCTTCGTGGGGTATTGTGAAGACCGCATCAAAGGGAAACAGAGGGCTCTGTGGAACCTTGTGGGAATGTTGGTATCGAACATGAAACCTTTAGAACGGTGGAATGACAAGATGATATTTTAAGTTTACAATAAATCTTTATAGAAGTAAACAGTGATTTTATGTCTTCAATTGAATAAGATTAAAGATTTTTGGAACAAGAAAGGTAAAATTAAGAAATGAAAGATTTGAATAATTATTAGCTACAACCGCTGAAAAATAAAATATTACATAAAGCTTAGTATGATATAGAAAAAAATGTCTCGTTGGTCTTTTTCTGCCTTTATTTTTTTTTCTTCCGGTTTGCGCCATGGGGCAGTTTTATTTGCTGCTTAGAAAAGTTAAGACCGCCTGAACGAGTAGCCTAACATCATGTTGCTGACAACCATAGTCTTCATTTATTAGCAGTTTCCTCACCACCGATGACACCCAGGGATTCTGCACTACAACAAACGATTACATATCTTCAGTGGATGATAAATTACTTATCAGACCCGGTCGGTATAAGATGTTCCCGGCAGGCTGCACGTGCCTCATTCATCCAGTACCATCCATTACCAGGCAAAGTAGTTAAAGGCATTGCCTTTACACACTTAAAGGCACATTGCATGTGCCTTTACCCACTCGGTCATCCCGGCCCCCTTCCAAGACACGAACCTTGGAGTAATAATATTTTTAAAGCAGTAAGGGCTTTTTAACCTTACCTAAGCTAGACTTAGGTTTCTGTTTGTTCTTAAAATTGCAGCGTCTACGCATGTTGCAGTCAAAGTCTCAGATTTTGTAGGAATGTGTTTGTATATAATGTATAGTAACGGGGCAAGTATTGAACCTGCTCTGCTAATGCTGAGGAAAGAGGATATAGGAATAAAAGATGAAAACACGGCCAAATAAACTTTGATAAATTATGTTAATACTTGCCGCACATCCGTAAAGAAGCTCTTCTTTGGTGAATTTCTTAATATTACGTTCTCATTCAAATTTTATATCCTCAAAATATTTATGTCGTAGTTTACATCCGTCCTTTTAAACGTTCACTGCTTTCTATGAAAACAAGGATAAGTAATTGCGGAATTGGTGGATTTTTTTTTAATTTTTACTTTTTAGAATAAAACTTTAGCATTCCATATTCTTTTATAAAAATTTGAGGGCTCAATTTAAACTGTCCCCGTTCATGCCTGACATAATTTTTATTAAATATTTAATAAAACAACCCAATGATTGTTAATGTGTAGTATATGCAATTGTGGTTTTAGGCTTGAATAGAATAAAGTTTTTTTTTCCAGTTAAATTTTCTTAAAGGAACTAAAATTTTTTATTATTCATTTGATATAAATCCATTTGACATGCAGTTGTAGAGTGAGCTTCAACTAGAAAATAACTATTATGTTTTAGCCTATTTTAAACCCTGGAAGTATGAAGCTATCTAAACTTGGAACTAATGATATACAAGTCTTACCTCAACCCTCATTAGGACTTGAGGAGTAATTGGAAGATTTCGGCTAAAGGACCTTTCTTACTGATTTGTTCCTAACTATATTAGTCCTTAATATTGCCGTTTAGAGGTCTTAATTAGCCTCTGACGGTTTTCTTCTCCCCCTCAGCTTTCTTATGTATATTTACCTTAATCATCCATAAGACGAACCAATAGTCAAGGTCTTGTCAGGAGATCTGTAATTTTAAATGTAGTTGCTAGGAGACCTGGAAAATAGTCGTGTAGTTCTCATTATAGTGATACTCATTACTAGTTGGCCCGTGCGAATATTTGCATGCCATCAATAACTTTATAGACTTAACATGAGGTGAAGTAAAAACTACAATAATTTGTAGGTAATACAGAGATCTTTCAATTTTGCACTTACTCACTCACTCACACATTGGCACTACAGTCCATGTAGGACCTTGGCCTCCTTAACAGCTTGTTCCATTCGGCTCTGTCCGCTGCAAATCTTCTCCAGCGATGAACACCTAAAGCCTTCAGGTCTGCCTCTATATCATCAATCCATCGTAGTCGAGGCCTCCCTCGCCTTCGTCCACCTCCTGGCTTCCCGTAGAACTGCTTTTTCGGGATTCTCCTGGGATCCCTCCGCTCAACATGCCCCAACCATCTTAGTCGACCCATCGGGATATATGAGACAATATCTCCTTTCCGGAATAGTTCCTGCAGTTCCTTATTGTTTCTGATTCGCCAGGAGTCTCCAGTTTTTACTGCACCGAATACTCGACGAAAAACATTCCTCTTCCAGATATTTATAACTCTTTTGCTTTTGGTAGTTAGGGCCCAAACTTCGCAACCATATGTGACAGTAGGCCTTACTACTATCCTGTATATTAGCAGTTTTGCCAGTCTTGATAGGTTCTTGAACTTCAAGGCCTTCTGTAAACCCCATAGGCAGCGGTTTCCAGCAGCAATACAGGCTTTTATATCCGATATAATCAGATTATCGGTGGTTATTAAACTACCGAGGTACCTGAATTCTTGACATGACTGTAATCGGTACTCTCCTAGTTGTATAATCCGCTCTTCATCGCATCTTTTTCCAGTCTGCATATACACGGTCTTCTGCTCATTGATCTCCAGTCCGATTTCCTTCGCAGCCCCTAGAAACTCTTCCAGTGCTCCTGACAGAGCTTGCCTTGTTCTTGCTTAGATCAGTACATCATATTTTAATTTTGCACTTACATAATTGAAAAACGATGGTTGTTGATCTATGCGCAAATAAAATATTTATTTATTCTTATCTCTTTACCTGGCGTTTTCTGGGAATTCTGACTATTTTTCCAGCTGGAGGGAAAGGTCATCTTTAAACTAATGCCTCAATCGTCAAATATGATCAAGAATAAAAAAAGTTATGGTGTACCGACAAAGAACACCATGTAGAAATTATACATAGAAGATATTAAATTCAGAATGTGTTGTCATTTGTTTTAATCATTATAAATAAAGTTTACATTTTATAACTTTATGATATTGTAACGTTAGAATAGTTCTAGACATGTTGGAACGAACTAAAAGTTGGATCAAACTTTCATAGTACCTGTTTGTGACTACGATGTTTGAGTACAATCTATGCTGGGCTCGACATTCCAGGCTGTTCTCCTTACGACTATATATAAGGAGCAATCGACTGAAGAGTTAGCTTTGTTCTAAAGCTCAAGTCAAAAGGTTATTTCTGTGTTACGAAGTGATAATTTTTGTAACCTTTCAAATTTATTTGTGTTTTAATAATTTATGTGGCATTTTAAAATATTATTTTCTTTGAATAAAAATTGTTTAAGCCACATAATTGTTACAATATTTTCGTTATAGCAAAAGACCCTTTTAAGCAGCGTTTGCATAAGAGAGCCGTGAAGTAGGGACGTGCCCAAGACACACAAGATTCCTCACACTATTCTGTATAAGGAGACCGGACTAGTTTCTTCTATTCAGTCGAAGGGAGGCTAAAAGGCCGCCAACCGCCCTCGACAAAAGACTCCTGACAAATATTTGCCGACCCATACAATACCCACCATCCCTTAGAGGTGCGGCTAGCGTATAATGAGCTCAGGGCTTTTGCTCAAATCTTTTCAAAGCACGGCTATTTTTGTAGGAATTGATCCTATTACATCCATCAAAAGACGGTTTTGATACTTACTGTGAAGGGAAGAAATCAAGTCCGCAAATATTCTCTTGGTAGCCCAGAAAATTACCACTAATTGTTTAAGTTTCAGAGGATTGGGAAAATTCAGAAAGAAGAATGAATGAATGAATGGCCCCTAGCATCAAAAGTAATGTAATAAAATGAATTTATTTGTATGGATTGTATTAAGAACTAGCAATTATCTCATTATAACAGCCACCAAACTAACCGCTCACATTTCCATCATTAACAAAATCATATAGGATTACTTAATAATTACCGTTAACAAGGATAATTTATTAGTAAGAATAAATGCTAAACCGAGATAAGTAAAAATGTGAAGTTGGGCTTCATTTATCTTTAATGGTATCATCTATATTTTATTGTTTTAACTCTTTCTATTTTACTTTTTGTTAATAATTTTTATCTTTTCCCGATCACATTACCTGTAAATTTCATACTTTTCCATTCATAATTTTTATTTCCTTTTATTTTAATACATTCTCTTGTGTTTTTCTTATAAAATATCAACACAGTAATCTTCTTATATACCATAAAATTTATTGACCCAAGTGGTTGAAGAGGACAAATTAAGTATATTAAAATGAAATAAACAAAATAATCTACCTACAATGCATTTTATAATATTATTTACTTTACTTTAATTAAATATAATATCCTTCAGTTGTAGCATATTAATATTCGTTCTCCTAAATTTGCAAGTTTTTTTTTGTATTGAGTGCCATAATTGAATGCGTATTGAACCCAAGTCCTTAACTCTAATGTTCACATCACTTTGGCTGTGTCAGTTCATTTTTGTGAATACATCGAAATTCTATAGTTGAGTTGTCCATATTTTGTTCAAACGGTCTCTGATCAGTTGATTATTCTCATTAATCATTAGCTATTGCTCATACGAAAAGAAGTATACCATTTAAATTATTTTTCAACCATAATGAAATAAATTATACTTCTCACTCTTCCATAGAAGTCCTCAACTGATACCTCGCATACAGGAATGAATGATGTAGTAGATCACAAAGTTTCTCGCATGATTGATCAAGATTATTTCCGGATTATGATTAATATATCAAAAGTTTCAATATTCCGTTGACATAAATAGATTAGCATAGCTTCAACGATATAATTTTATTTAATAGAATTTTTCGAAACTACAAATATTTTAACCTCTGAGAGGGATTCCATAGAGGAAAAGAACAATGGATGAAGTCATTGAGAAGGCAATGTATAATCTGTTTAGTGTTTTGCTTCGATCGTTTTGCGTTTTGATTAAATGCTAACTTTTTAGTTTGGCAGAACTTTGCACTGCATCAGTAATAGCGTGAAGGCAAAGCTCGTTATTATATTAGCGCCTTAGTATTCATAAACCCGTAGATAAGACCGCCATTGTATCAACTGCAAGTTAATGACTGAGCTGTCACTTATGGTTATCGATCGTGGCCGGCTCCGAGTGGTCAACCTATAATTTGGGGCTCATTACCTAATGAGCTAGCCAGCTTTCGGTCTGATAGCACGCTAGTCCTGGCAAACTTAATTCAGGATATTGCTAATTGGAGTATCCGAAATTAAGATAAATTGGAGAATACTCTACTTCAAAAGTAGTCAGGAAGGGAGGCTTGGAAAAATATTTATAACTTTTTTTCTGTAGGACAAGCATATTTTGGTGGTAAATTGAACTAACAGGAGGTACGTTCCTGGTACGAGACACCCTCATAATTCTGGTATATGGCATCGTTTAATTTTTAATAGTATTCATGGATCTTAATATAAAAATAACTTAATAAAAATTATATTTCTAATCTAGAGGTGTGTGCCTATGTCAACTCTATTTTTTACGACAGGTTGATTGACAGTCAGGATTTTCAGTTTGATCTTTTTGGTAAGCCAACATTTCGATAACTACATGTGGATACATCTTCTTCAGGACTAAAAAGAAGACAAATATATGAGTACCTATGCTAGAAGATCAAAATTAAATGTTTATCATGTAATAATTAATTATAGATTATAACAACCAGGAGTAATAGAATAAGGAAAAAAAAATCCAACTGATGGTATGTTTTCATGATTTGGATACTTTAATAAACAGATAATTATGGAAAAGATAGTATTTAAACAGTCATGTATGATTTTACTATCTTTTTGTATATAAAAATCTCGTGTCCCGATTTTTGTCGGAGGTAAGCTCAGAAACTAGTCAACCGATTTTGATAAAATTTCGCTCAGTGAGTGTAGTTTTGTCCAACTTGAAAGATAGGATAGTTTATATCTCGATTGTTGGCCTTAATATTTCTTTTATTGCAAATTAAATGCTTATTATACTACGATTGAGTGTGGTTATTTGTACTTCATTTTATTTCGATATTTATGGAGGGTAAGCATCCAGTAGCCAAATCTATTTTTTCTGGTTTGGACTTGGAAAATCCGTGTTTTCCCATGGGCAATAGTGTCTCGCCTTTTCCCGTGTGGGAAAAAGATCGAATCTATTTGTTTTAGCAAAAGACAGGTTAACCAAAATCATAGTGCACATATTAGCACTACAATAAATAAAAATTGTGAATTCTAATAATAAACAAAAATGTAAATTATTATTATGAAAGTTTTATTTATAACATTGTTTTAAATTTTCTCTTTCATAAAATTAAATTTTTTGTTTTGATAAGTAGTACTGTAAAGAGATATGGTGTTTTCGCATGGTTTGAGAACATTTCATAACCTGTTTCAGGTAGAACCCTGCGTTATATTCTGAAATAATTAATATGGTATTATAGCAAAAGATTAATTCGGAACATTTTCGCTGCCTATTGTGATTGTACTAAGCCTTATTCCAATTATATTCTTTATTAGTTCCTTTTCTATTTTACGATAAAAACTTTAACCGTTCTAAATTCTTTATCAAACAATTTTAAATTTGGCCTCAAGTACTATTTTAAGTTCCGTTGGCTTTTAGATTAGCTGAAACGTTTTTATCTTTATCAGTGAATTTTGATTTGACTGCCTCTTAAAAATAATAGGATGTAATTAATTCAACGCATTATAGCTACTGAGCCACAGAAACGCGTGGTCGGGTCTGCTCGTCTTTTATATAATTATCTATCAGTTTTGTAAAGTATCCATGTCATGTAAACATACCATCAGTTGGATTTATTTTCTATTATTCTGTTATTCCTTTTAATTTCTATCTATAATTAATAGTTACATGATAAACATTTAACTATCCTCATCAAGCATAGATACTCATATATATGTCTTCTTTTTAGCCCTGATGAAGATCCACTTGTAGGGATCGAAACGTTGGCTTATCAACATAAAAAAAAAGGATCAAACTGAAAATCCTCACTATCAATCAACCTATATTTTTTATCAATTACTAATATTTATTAAATTAAAATAATAATATTTTATTCGCAGCCTATTTAGGTAAAAGTCCTCGGTAAAATCCTGTAATAGCAGAGAGCTAGAAGAGAAGGAAGAACATTTCTGCTAATCCAATCCAACCAGGTGCAATCGCAGGTAGCCCGAGGTGCCGTTGATATTTTTAATAAGAGGCGAGGCCTACCTCAGCTCTTCCCCGGGAAACACTTAAAATGTAAATAGGTAAAATATTAAGCTGATGGCCTCCGCCTTCTTTTCCTCTTCCAGCTCCCCTCCCTTTTAATTTTTCATTAAAAACGTCCCTTGCATGCGAAATTCGCCAAGGGAAGGATGATATAATTGGGAGGGACAGTGAAGAATTTGCAGCCATTACCTCAGATATTAGGTACATCAATTAATATAACAAATAATCATTTTGCGGAGTCCCCTCTAAAATAAAATATCATTATTTATTCTTAAAAAGCCTTTGACTTAACAAGAACAGACCTTATCAAGATAATGTTTAAAAAAGAAGAGTTAAACCCATGTGCACTTGGTAGCACAAGCATCGCCGGGAAACCACACACGAAAGAGGACGATATTGGACCCCCACATTCTATGCAAAAGAATTTGTGGTTACGAAGACCACTTTCTAAGCAAGGACTGAATGGTAACCAAATGGTACTCACCCTAGCCAGGTATTCTGTCATTCCTAGTGTACGGGAATCTTATGTATAACGTTCAATGTATTTGCGCAACTTTGAGTATGAGAAGCCTAATTTTTTTTTTTTTTTAATTTCTTTTAAGACCCTCCGAGAATGTTTGATTACATAGTGTGCGTGATATTTTTCGCTGTCGTATGTGGATGCTCAACCACATGTTGGAAATGGAGAAAACAACACGGAAACCTATCATGACTCGGTCCACCGGAAAGCAGTCCCAGAATTGCCTACTTTTGGAAAATCAACCATTACAAGAAATGAGCCAGTTTATCACGGGAAACATTGCTGCTTTAAAAACAATTGACAGAAGATCATAATCGAGGTGATATTCAAAAGAAAATTTTGAATGATTCGAAATTAAAGTCTTCAACCGGATCTTCTGGTTTATATAAAAGACAGGAAATAGGCGAATAACAACGCCGTAAATATTCAAAGACCAAACTAATTATCGTTATTTTTAACTTTCTAAGCCAGGAAAATTGGTTGAACATTAAAATTGATAACATAAATATACAGTAATTGATACATAAAATTAAACATTGAACATTAAAGGTTGACTAAAATATTCTTCTGTATAAAATGTTACTTGTTTTTATTTTAATACGATTTTTTTTTTTTAGTATATATATATATATCATTATATTGCACTTATGTAGTATCATTATAATATATAAAAATTATTCTAACCCAGAAGAAGTTAGAACACAATATACAGAGGAGAATTTCATTATATTATCTTGATAGACTGTTTTATATTCTATAAATTATTAAAATGTGACTATATCCAGCTACAGTCTCAAATTTCGTTTATTTTTATCTTTACATTCTGGTGGACGTTACGGACAATGGGGTAATATTCATCACCCTTTCTTTGTGTAAATATTAAGTAAGTTCTCTTAGCATTTCGGTGTGCGAATTTATCAATTAATCGTATTTTTTGATAATAAATACTAATAATTAATATTTATTTAATAATTAATATTAATACTATAGATTGATAAATTCACAAATTAACCGATATGTCCACCACAATGTAAAAATAAAAAATAAGTGATTTTTGGGACTGTAGATGGATTTAATCACATTTTAGTAATTTCGAGAATTTAATTTCAAAATTGGCTTTGAAGTGGACCAATTGCTTTTGATTCCGGTGAAAAATTAAAAAAAAAGGAAATGAAAATCGTTTAAAAAATACTAGTTTTAATGTTAAAAATAACATTAACATTAATTAATGTAACAATCGTTTAGAAAAAACTAGTTTTAATGTTAGCATTGTCTTGGTTTTAAATGTCCTATTTTCATAATATTTGTATATTTAAAATGATTATTATTTATTTTATTTTTTCTTTAAATACTATAAAAACTAAATCCAAGTGGCCACAATGATCAAGGTTTAGTACTAAGTTGGTTATAAGCTTGAAGTTGCGGTAAAGGTATTATTGATAATCCATTATATCCATGTTATTTTATTTACTTATTTTAATTACGAACTATAAATTATAGGCATTATTTTAGAACCTGCTGAAGGTCTGTATCCTGGAGGTCAAAACGTCTGGATGTATTGGAAGAATAAAATACTAAAACGGAGAAGAGACTATATCAAAATAATTGTTCCCCCATAATATACAAATTTTACCAGGAATAGTCAACAGGCGTGTTCGTTTAAAAAAGCTGGGGTAAGTGAACAGGATGGATTTTACTAGGGCCCTAAGGGCTCACAAAGTATTATACATGTATGATCCAAATGCGATGAGTAAACACGAGGGGTAGACTCGAAACTAAATGGCGGAAAGGATTAAAGAATCTGGTGGGTTTTTTTTTTTTTTTTTCGAATAGCCATTATGAAGGATTTAGAAATTCTAAAAATTGGTCCAGACTAAATAAAAAATGTTGTGAATAAATCGCTAAAAGGTACATAACGAAAGGCCGGGAATCAACGGTCATGCATATCAAACCAGCCTTAAAATGGTGGAAAGCGTTTGCTTGGTCAATGTTAATGGTTTGGAAAATGAAGTTTGCCAACAGCGTTTTAAACTTGTTTCCTCTCAGTTATTAAGGGCAACTGTACTCTATCAGTGAAATGGACCACTCTCCTCGCATCCTCCGTATTTAGTCAACCCCATTGATTTTCCATTGTGTATAATTCGGTGAGGATAATACGTTTTAACTTCGGTCTTAATACGTTTTAGGAAGCAGAGCTCACGAAGTTACGAACAACCAAACAAACATTCCGATGTTTTCATGACCGTCTATGTTTATCTCATATAGCAGCAATTTATCCCAAGCAACGATCAAAAGGTACGAACTAGTTGAAATTTTATATCCAAATATGAATATTGCCTATTAATAAGTTTTTAGTCTTTATATAGTTTTATAAATTTTTAGACTTACCATAGTACACGAAAAGTGAGGCGTTGAAACGAAAATTGTAACAGAAAAAAAGGAATTAACTAACTTCGTACATATCTAAGAGAGTTAACTATAATACAATATATTTTTTCAGAGAGAAACGAAGCTAAACAAATTTCTGTTGTCATGAAACACCCAACTCAGAATTTCCAAAATAATAAAAAAAAAAAAAAATCTAATACCATGTCATCAATTTTTTTAAACAAAGAATTAGGGTTTTTTAATCTATAAAAATGGTACAAACAGGAACAGATTAGTAGATTTTAAAAAAAATTATTCCCTATGAAGGCATATAATATAGATGTTATATTAATGTCTTGCAGGGTTAGTAAATAAGATTTGCTATAAATGCAACATTGAATTATTCCTGAAGATTTATACCTAAATGTTTTTATGACCTGCAGGGGGTGATTGTGTCCAAAATTTATCATTATTTTTTTTTATTACATAAAAATTCCTATTAAATTTTTTTTTAAAAGCAACTAGGCTATTTTAAAAATCTAACAAAGTTTTTCTTAAATAAAATCTGTATGACCTTTTAAAATCGTTATTTAAATTATTTCAATACAATCGGAAACATTTTCAAGATAAAAAAAACAACGAATCTATTGTCATACTAAGCTTAAAATCATTAAGAGGTAAGGCAAAAAATAAAATAAAAAGATAAGTTGTTGAAATTTATTAAAATATTTATGACTATTTTATATTCATTTTTGGCTTCCATGGACCATTTTCTAAAATCTCTCAGACACAGGTTTAATAATTTTCGACCTTGTTTCACCAAAAAATATTTCATTGAAATTGATTATCCGTAGTATTCTCTTGTTAGTAAAAGAGCACTGTTTTCAAATGCTTTATATATAATTGCAATTATAGTTGAGAGTGTAATGAGACCAAAGGGTAATGAAATTCTAAATAATGAAACAACAAAGATTTCATACAATTATTTTGAATACTAAACCTTCGTCACTTCAAAGGAACAATTCTTGGTAAAACCCTCACACGTACCGTGCTCAAGCCCCATCCGTTCTTTCCCCACTATGCTCATTATGCCTTGAACCACATAAAAGGAGAGATCGCTGGGCCCTTATTTTTATAACAAGGTTTGTTTAACCCTCTACATCAAACGTTACTGTGACCATTCGTAAAAATTACTCCTACAATTTAGGAGTTATTAATAATTACTTTCTATATTGTTTTTATGTTTTTTGCTTGCATTACTACAATTTTGATATTTTGTTAAAACATAATGAATAAAGTTAATTATTCTTACCATTTTGTAAACTTTTGATATAATTTACCTTTCCTTTCTTTCCCCTCTGGAGTATGATAAATAAAAAACATTGAAAAAAATCATTGAGTGGAAACATTTGGAATAAAAACGTGATTACCTACAGCTTTACTAATTCATACGCAATGGCTTGGGATCCATCAAAGACAACGCAAACACGAATATTTAAGATAGACAATTGTTTCACCTTCATAGCTTGAAAACGTTCCGCTTACGTTACCCATAAAAATTACACCATTTAACACTAGGTTACAAGTGAATGGAGGTAATTCCTACAGCCACACTTTAAAAAAATCTTAAGTTTAAAAAAAAAAAAAATCGGTATCACCATTATTATTCCATAGATTTAGCGAAGCTAATAAAATTTTCAAAGAAGTATGTTTTAACCTGCCCTCAGAATAGGCAGTGGAAAATCCTATAGCGTTAAATCAAACCTCTACTGTCTATTCCTGTAGACTAAGGCTTAGAAATTCAAATAAATATGTGATGTTCATTTCGACTAAGGTTTAGTAACAATGCATCCGTATGAACTTTTAGTAATGCAAAAAGATTGATATTAATATTGATAAATTATTTTACAATAATTATAAATTCATTATTTAAAATTTTTATTTATATTTCAATACAAAATTGAGACTATTTTTTCTCTATTTAATATGATAAACAAGAGAGACTCTTTCCGATCTACAGACATTTTTTTTGTTTTTTTTAAATCCGCCATTTGTATACATCCCTAAATTGGTTTTGTGGAAGGAAAAAATAATATTATACTGAAGCCTACCGAATCATCCCTATTTTGAAGAAGTGCGTCGCGTGATCAGGGGTAGTATCTTCCTCACATAGGACCTCACTTTACCCTACCTGCTGATTAGCTTCAATGAAAATAAAAATACTTGAGGTCCATTACCTTTATGACCCTTCTAATTAATTTATGGGCTGCTATTAGGAATCTAATCAGGATAAGTGGGCCTATTTAACTGCGTTAGAAATAAATTAAATTGATCATTAATGTGGTTTACCCTGACATAAATTATTTATCAATAAGTTGTTTTAAAACTCAATTGGATAATATATGATTATTTTAACTTTATTTATTTATATTATCGAAGTTCAGCGGGAGCTGGAAATTAGGACCATAAAAAAAAACAAAAAAAAAGATCAGTTTGTTACCATTAATTGAAACATTTAACAACTTTTAAATTGTGTTAGGTTAAAAGGGTATTTAATCTATCTAATTGTAACATATTTATGGTCACAGGAAAACTGACCTTGAAAATGACTAGAATACTGAAACGTCGGGCATTAACAAAACAACTAATAAATCAAAGTAAATGAGCCTAAAATAACGTCAATTGTTTTATTAAACGTATCTTCTAAAAAGTGATTATTATTTTCTGATCAATATTTTTTTAATCACAATTTGATAAATATTACTTATATAATACTGTATCACTGACTCTGTAGGTAATCATTATTTTTAAAAATCAAATATAATTATTCAGCATCTTGCAGACAGGTACGAATTAATAATTAAATTCCATTAAAAATATAATAATTATTACATGAATTTTGTGAAGAAGTAATTATCGATTTCAAACCCTTTTGAAAACCATTGGTTGGTGGTTGGAGTTGGTGACAGCAAAATGCTGTTAAAATCTAGATTTGTAAGATGATTTAAGGAATCGTCGAATTTTATTATTTTATTTTATTGTTCAGTGGCTGGACTTAAAATAAATAAAAAGCATGCAGCTTATTGAACTACATATAAAATTACTGTAAATACTTGTGAAGTAGCTATCGTTGTAGTGTAAACAGAAGATGAACCATCCAAGTACTTAATTTAATTTTATATTTTTACTTTGCCATTACGGATTTTCAAAATTATATTAAACTATATAAGTATACTGCAAACATCAATTAAATGACTTTAAAGATTCTGCGTATATCTTCTTTTTAGACTAAAAGATATACGCAGAATCTTAAAAATCAATTAATTGATGTTTGCAATATACTTATATAGTTCAATATAACTGTGAAAATCAGTAATGGTAAAATAAGGTTCTGGCCACACATGTCCGCACCGGATCCGCACCGCAGCAATAATATAGGTTATGTTCAGAATATTTTTAATTTAACTTACATATTACCTTTAGTAATGCCTAAAGGTCAGGCCACACATGTCAGACACAGGTCACTTTAGGCATAACTAAAGGTAATATGTAAGTTAAATTAAAAATATTCTGAACATAACCGATATTAGTGCTGCGGTGCGGATCCGGTCCGGACATGTGTGGCCAGACCCTTACTGTAATAACTAAAAAATCGGCAACATTATGTTAAAAATATAAGTTGTATAACAAAAAAATTGTATAGCAAAAACAAAATAACAACGTGTAAATGGAAATTAAATGATTCAATATAATGCATTTTCAAATTAAGCACAAAAAAAAATATCACTGAATAAAAATGCTTTTATGTAACAGTTTTTAGAATTATTTCCTCAATCCTCGGAGGGGGGAGGGGCATAGGATCTGCAGTTGCTACCTTCCCTGCTATTAGCTAAGTCTGAATTGTTATGTAAGAGATTACATCTTTTATAAAGTTGGGATAGAGAAGGATCTTTGGGTGATTATAACTTGGAGGAGAAAGATAAATTGGGGAGCTGGCCAATGACTCGGTAATCCTTTCAACATGATAGGGCCAGGGAGGGACTTCCTAAATGAGCAACCTTTTCACTTATCTCTCGGCTTTAAAAAGTTGTTTCCGTCATTACTTTGCTCATCACCGAGTTGCTGTCTTCTAAATTAGTTCTGTCCAACTTTAAGTTTATATAATATAACCTTTACCTTTGACCTTTTACTCCTTATTGGAAATGAAATAAATTTCATTTCAATATAGCTTAAATAGGATTGAGATGACCGGGTGGGGTTAGACGCTTGCAATATGGTGGACTTGGATTTGGATTATTGACCTTCTTTCGATAAACGCCAAGCAGCCCCCTCCTATGATGACATGCGTCAGTCTGCTATACGAAACTCACACTGACCAGGGTAGTACTGATCACCTTATGCCCGTTATCCAATCGAGGTGTGGTTTAGAAGGATGTCAGTAGCCACCTTGGAAGCTTGATTCTAGAGAACCTAATCGCGCACCTCTTAACGCTGAACAGCCATAATCACTGGATCTATACCAATTTTCACCAAAAGACCCTGATACGTCACTATGTCATGGATACATTATGACGTAGCAAGAGGCTGGGCTGATCCCTCTAAGCTATCCGTGCCTCCGCAAGCGTTGTATCTTTCAGTAAGAAAACTCCATCACGTGTTAGGTCTTTAGTACCAACGGAGAAATATAAAATCGCTGAAAAATTAACATCTTAATCAAATATAGTTGTTATCATTTTTTTTTTTTAGATAAATTAAATTACTTGCACACACCTGCTATACCCCATATAGAACTGCGCCTCCTAGTAATCGATGGTAATGCATATCGTGGGACGACGACTAAATTTCCATCATAAATTAGAAAAGATAGGAAAAAAGGGAACAAAGATGGTTTCAGTTAACAGAAAATAAATTGAGGGAAATAAAAACTTATTTTATTTTATGTATTTATTGCCATCCCTACCGTGCCTGAAAGGCAATACGGGTTTTGGCAGTAGTTGGATGCTATCCATTTCTGGATAGCAACCAACTGCTGCAAGTAAAACAATAACAAAATTTTTTCATAAGCTGTGCACACAGCCTGCTCTTCTAATTTATGAATCACCTTCTTCAGCCTCTGCCCTCTCTGGTGGTCTTCCGGGTACAGGACCTTCTCTCCTCCCCAATGAGAAGTGCGTTGGACCCGCAATCGTTTTACACCCAGTCACGAAGGCCTTGAAGTGCGGATAGTTTTCTTGTGCCATTAGCTGAGGGAAATGGCTTTCAGTCAGAACATAGAGACCAGTTTCCCTCAGCATTTTTGCCCTCAATGTCTCATAGGTGGCACAGTCCAAGACTATATGTTCGTCTGTTTCGGGTACTCCACAGGTAGGACACAGAGGATCAATATTCTTCCCATACTGGGCGAGTTTTGTGCGGAAGCCACCATGGCCAGTTAGTAGTTGGGAGACCCAATAATCAGGTTCTACCCATCTTGCTGCTAACCTGGAGCTGACGGTTGGAAAATATTTTCTCAGCGTAGCTCCCTTTGGTGTCGCTACCCATCTCTGATTCCATTGGTCCAGGGTGTATTCGTGAATGATATTCTTCCATCTGTGTGGTTCCTCATTGATCCTTGCACGTAGACACTCCGGTAAAACCGCCGAACCTACCCTCATCATTGTGTATCTAAACATGTCTTCCTGCAGGAGGAGGTCGATAGGTACTGCTCCCGCAAGGACATGTGCCGCTTCATGAGACAGAGACTTATAGGCCCTAGTTACTCGCAGCAGAGCCATTCGTTGAATCGTAGCCAACCTGCTCTTTTGCCGGTGCGAGAGATTCCTATTCCAGCTAGGGGAAGCATACATACCTCAGTATACCCAGGACTATACCTTTATAGATGGCCATAGTCGCTGAGTATTTCAGGCCCCAAAAGGCTCCTCCGATCCTGCTGAGTCCGTTTAGAGTTAGGGTCACCCTACTTCTGAGGTAGTCCAAGTGAGGAGTCACATTGAAATTGCTTCCAATGCTAATGCCAAGGTAGGTGACCACCTCATTTGGACATATTCTAGTTCCTTGAATATTAATATTAATAGGGTGAGCCCTATCAGCCCTACCTCTAAGGAGAATAGCCTGGGTCTTTTCGGCAGCCATCTTCAGCTTCTTTCTCACGCACCATCTTCTTATCAGGTTGGCGCACCTCTCCGCTTCTTCTTTCAACCTGGCTCTGCTGTTCGATGCCACTACAGCGGCGTCACAGATAATAGCAGTGATTCGAGATACCTTGTAATCCAAGTCGTCTGTATTATCCGTCTCCGCAACATCCCATTCGTCATCGACTAGTTTTCCCTCCAGCGAAGAGCGGAAGGCATTATGATTCCAATTACCTTTGCGAGTACTGTAACTTCTCTCTATGCCGTGGGAACTCATCTCTGCTGAATATTCTATAAGCCTAAAAACAATCGCCTGATGGTCGGAACTCGTCTCAGATCGGAGGGTCCAATCGATAATGCGGCCTGCTAAATTCGGCGATGCTAGTGTCACATCGATCCAACTCTGCCCCCTAGCGCTAGAAAACGTTGGGGTAGCAGAAGGATCGTTCATCACAACTAGCTGGCTTCTCGTTATAAAATCGCCAAGCTTAACTCTCCTTCTGTTACTTCGATTGGATCCCCAGACCGTGTTCCAGGAGTTGGTATCTGAGCATATGATCACGTTTCTAGAAGAAGCCGTGATCGTTTCCAAGGCGGATATGTCTTCGTCAATATCATTGCCATCAGGTAGGTAAGCCGAGACAATTGTAAAAGCAAGGTTTCGCCACATGACATAGCACGCAAGAGTATCCGCCGTGGTATATTGCCTCAGATCCATCACATCGAGGTTCGGGTTATTAACCACTATTGCAGCCCTGGGCCTCCTCTCTCCACTGCCCAGGGCTACTCTCGATGTGAGGCCAAACCCCGTGACCATGTTCCCACGGCAGCACGGTTCTTGGACCGCCATTATGTCGTATCTGTGTAAGAGAGCACGAAGCTCATCAGCTACGATACGCCGGCGGCCCATATTCAATTGGAGAATGGTGATCCTATTCATAAAACGTTTTTTTCGCCATCTCATCAGCCCACTTTATGTGCACAGGGCATTCCCTGCTGCCCGCTTTGTGCTTCATTTGGCTGGATGGCACGTTCTCTCGCTTGCAGTTAATGCAGGATGGGTCTGCGAGTTCTTTTTTCTTGGGGCAATCCTTAAGTATGTGCCCAATAGAAGAACACCATATGCAAACGACTCCATCAACTGAACATGTTGCCCTGGTGTGCCCGTATCCCTGACATTTTGTACACCGTGGAGCGTCAATATAGTCTCTGAAGGTTAAGGACCACCATCCTCCATCTACGCTTCCAATTTCTAGTAATAAAAATCTTACTGTCGGATGTACTTCTAGAATCCAATTCTTGGTAAATCCAGTTCTTGGAATATAATAAAAACTTATGTCTCCTGTGGAAAACTTTAATTGGAGATAAACGCAGAGAAGAAGTGATCTTAGCACGCTTACAAACGGGTCATGCTCGCCTTACCCATAGCTATCTTACGGTCCCCACCCGGATGGTCTGACCTGCGGAGGTCCACTAACCGTTTAACACCATCTTGACAGATTGTAGAGCATAGAGCGACACAGACCTAGCATTTTTATAAATTTCTACCGATCTGAATTCCATTTTAAAAGGCTCTATACAAAGAATAGATAACTTTTTCGACTACAGGACTGCATCATAAAATATTGTGGGTTAACAAATATTTATTAAAAGAAAATATACCAATATCAATGCCAAACGAATTATCACAACATAAATATGAAAGCAGGTTACAGAAATTATAACTTTATAGCACACAAATCATGTGGCTTGAGCTTCAAAATCAAGACAAAGACTACGACTGTTCAGTCAATCGCTCCTTATATATAGTCATAAGGAGGGTCTAGAACGTTGTAAAATCTCGTGGAAGCTGATGGAACGGCGTGGATGGAACTCGAACAATCTAGACCCAAACAGTTCGCGCCAACCGCTAATTTGTTCCAACAAGCGGTCTGCGATTTTAAATTATACGTTTTTTTATTTATTTTTTAACGATTTAACATTACAATATAGAGTAAAAATATAGCGGAAGATGAGATGATGATGTCGCCATTAATTAAATTTAAAAAATCTGGTGCGTGCGCGCAACACACAACTTTCACTTACCAACTTACTTAGATAAGAAATTGACGTGTTTTGTTAGATATCATTTCCCAAAATCACACATTTTTCTACATTCATATCTTATTTTTATTAATCGTTAAAGCCGTTTTTGAGTAAATAAAAAACCCCGTGAAAATGATACAAAATTTATTAAGTAAAGTCCCTCCTTCGGTTGATCAATTTTGATGAAATGTTGGCTATCACATATTTGGCATATACATACATTAAATACCCAGTTTGGTCACAATCGTGAAAGCAGTTTTTGAGTAAATAAAAAAAGCACGTAAAAATGATACAAAATTTATTAAGTAAAGTGCCCCCTGCGGTTGATCAATTTTGATGAAATTTTTATAGACATATCTCGGGCATATAAGTAGATCAAATACTAAGTTTAATCAAAATCGTTAGAGCCGTTTTTGAGAAAATCAAAAAAACACGTGAAAATGTTACAAAATTTATTAAGTAAAGTCCCCCCTCCGGTTAATCAATTTTGATGAAATTTTTACAGTCATATCTCGGGCATATAAATACATCAAATACCCAGTTTGATTAAAATCGTTAAAGCCGATTTAGAGTAAATAAAAAAAACACGTGAAAATGTTACAAAATTTATTAAGTAAAGTCCCCCCTCCGGTTAATCAATTTTGATGAAATTTTTACAGTCATATCTCGGGCATATAAATAGATGAAATACTCAGTTTAATCAAAATCGTTAGAGCCGTTTTTGAGAAAATCGAAAAAAACCTAAAAAGTTATTAAATAAAGTACCCCCTCCCTTTGAGCAATTTTGATGAAATTTTTGCTGTCACATCGCGGGCATGTACCTACACTAAATACCCAATTTCAGGTTCGCACGGTTTATAGTTCTTGAGCTAGTCTGTTCACACACACACACACACACACACACACACACACACACACACACACACACACACACAGACACACACACAGACACACACACACACAGACCATTTTCCGGGACTTTGTCATTTCGACTCAGGGGACCCCAAAACGTGTATTTCTGTTGAAAACCGGAAGTCGAAATTTTTCACGATCGCAATACTTCCACTTACTATATATTACATATATAGGTAAGTGAAAGTAAAAAAAGAGAACTACGCTTCACAGATTTTCCATTGAGCAATATCACAATCGCAATATCACAATGGAAATTGGCGAGGAATTATTCTGACAGAAAGGTCTTATTTAATAGAATACTACTTGCATTCGAAAATAAAATTTTATTAAAGTAATCTAAGGCTTTCCTCTGTTAATTAAGAAAGTCGGTATAAAACAAATAGATTAATCTAGTTTATTATACGTAAAATTTAAGGATCGTAAAAGGAGAGGTTTGGTAGCTTTGATGAGCACTTTGAGTGATTGCACTTTCATAATCAAGTTTATTTGTGTTTTTAGTGAAGCCTGCAAATAATAATTCATCATCATCATCTAATGCCGCTATGGTCCTTGAAGGACCTTGGCCTCCTCCACTGCTCTTCTCAACTCAGAACTGTCCTCGGCTGCCCTTCTCCATTCCACACCGCCGATAGTTCAAAGATCATATCCTACGTCTACGCAAATAATAATTATTGAATTTTATTTATGTATAATTTACATAAAATTATAACGTAATTATTCCATAAAGGTTAAATTATATTAAAATATTCAAAAGTATCCGAATAATAAACCTTATGTTTTTTTTTCCTCATAAATAATATTTGATTAAAAGTTACTATTTAATGAGGATGGGATGAGGGTATAGTCCGTTGTAGTTGAGCATGGTAGTTCACAGCACGAACACTTTGGTGCCACACTCTCATTCTGCAGAAAAGAACAAATATAAATAAAAATGCTGTTAATATTAAACTTGTGATGTCGTTGGTCATTCATTTATACCGTTTATACAGTCGTAGGAAACATAGTTAGTTAGTCTTTCTACATCTATGTGATTTATACAGCAATAATGAGAACAATACATTCTCGAAACGTCGCAATAATATAGTTGTCTATTATTGCCTGAACCTCAAGAATCCTATAATGACATTTAATACCAACAATCAAGAAAACATATCTATACATACAGGATTTACGATTACCAAGCTTTCACCCATAGTTCTGTGGGCTTCTTAAGGGCCAATACAAGAATATATTATTACTTGTTATTATATTATTTTATTTCTTTATACCTTGGAACAATTAAATCCTTACCATAATGCCACTTATCACCTTCATCTACTTCAACCTTCAATTGCATTGAAGGTTTTTCTTATTTAATTACTTCGTATTTAATGGCAATATCAAATAGCCGATCGTTAGTAAGTTTATTAGAAAAATATACTGGGTGTCCCAGACCTAGTGTAAAAAAAAAAAATTGGGTAATACTACATGCTAAACGGGGTAGAATGGCGCAGAAACGAGTTTCCTATCTTAATCTGTTGAGGATATATAATTTTTTTGTTTTTATTTTTAAAGTCTTACTTTGTTCTGAAAAATGACAGTTTTCTCTACTTTGGTTTAGCGTAGAAACAAAAACGATGATATTTTCTTAATCAGCATTAAATTTTCTATAAGATGAGATGGGACTAATTAAATTCACTTTCAGTCGGACTTTTAACGCGCTAAACACAAAACACCCTAGAAGCTCGAAGTCGAATTTCCTAAAAACTGCGGAATTTAGTTAGCTTTATAGTGGTGTGACCCATGTTACAATTGCACTTCACCTTTTGAGTCTAAAAGAAGTTTTTCTGATGAAAAACACGCTAGTGAATGTCACTGCTGGGGCAGTGAGGATGCGCGCTAGCGCCTGCATCCAAAGTAATGGATGCCGAACTTCCCATTAGTTAGAGTTAGTTTTACTTTTTTAAGATTAGAAAGAACAATTAAATAAATAATATAAAAAGGGTAATGATAATCTAAAATTAAAAAAAAATCCATAGTTGAAATTAAAAAAATACTTTTTTTGATGAAATGAAAATTTTCTGAAAATGTTGAAGATAAGCCTGCATCCATAGTAATGGAAGACATTTTGAACACGCGCTGCAATAATTCATTTTGATATGGTTCTAAAATAGAAGATGAGATGGTCTAGTTATTTTAAATTCACTTTCAGTGGGACTTTTAACGCGCTAAACACAAAACACTCTAGAAGCTGTCAAATTTCCTAAAAACTGCGGAATTTAGTTAGCCTTTTGGTGGTGTAACGCATTATACAACTGCACAGTAAGTAGCTTTAAATACCGTCCTAAAAATGCTGTTGGAAAAATTGAACCCTGCGCCTGGTTCAAACACTTCAATGATTTATTAAATCCCAGACTTCAGTCTGAACCTATTAATTTTGTTAGCCCATTTAATATTGATGAGTATATGGATAGGAAATTTGATTTAGAGGAGCTAACAAATGTTTTGAGGAGGTGCCCTGATAATAAGGCGCCTGGTCCAGATAGAGTACCCTACGAATTTTACAAAAACAGTCCGCCAAAATTTTTAGAAAGAGCTTGAATTGTTTAACTACATATGGGAGACTGCTCACGTTCCTGGTACCTGGAAAAACTCGTTAATTTTTCCATTGTTAAAAAAAGGTGACAAAATGAATAAAATTAGAAAAAATATAGTAGAAAATTATAGGGGTACATCCTTATCTGATTCAATTTTAAAACTATTTACTGGTCTTCTATTGTTAAGACTCGAAAATATGGTTTCAAAAAACAATATATTAGTTGAGCCGGTTATAGGAAACATTATAGTACAGTTGACATTATTTACAATCTTGTATCAATAATTAAATTAATAAATTCAAAGAAGGGGGGTCGAGTATATGCTTTTTTTGTTGATTTTAAATCTGCATTCGATTCACCTGATAGATATGCATTATTTTGTAAACTATACCACCTGGGGATTTCTTCAAAGTTTATCGAGGTATTAAAAAGCCTCTATGAAGGTATACAATCAAGGATTATATGTGGGGACAAGTTATCTGACACGATAAAGCAACTTGTGGGTTTGAGACAAGGGTGCCTTTTGTCTCCATTATTATTTTCATTATTTATTAATGAATTAGCAGATTTTGTGGGTGGGAGTGTTACTCTTGAACATCTAAAAATACCATGCCTTTTAAATGCAGACGATGTTGTTTTCTTAGCTACCGACCATCTTACCCTACAAGCCATGATTAACCGTCTATACCCAGTACTCATTAAATAGTTACTTTAAATCAAATATTATTTATGAGAAAAAAAAACACAAGGTTTATTATTCGGATACTTTTGAATATTTTTCAAAAAGTCAAAAACAATGTATTCTTTAAAGTTGGGATATCTACAGATAATAGTTCTGTTAATATAATTTAACCTTTATGGTATAATTACGTTATAATTTTATGTAAATTATACATAAATAAAATTCAATAATTATTATTTGCGTAGACGTAGGATATGATCTTTGAACTATCGGCGGTGTGGAATGGAGAAGGGCAGCCGAGGACAGTTCTGAGTTGAGAAGAGCAGTGGAGGTGGCCAAGGTCCTTCAAAGACCATAGCGGCATTAGATGATGATGATGAATTATTATTTGCAGGCTTCACTAAAAACACAAATAAACTTGATTATGAAAGTGCAATCACTCAAAGTGCTCATCAAAGCTACCAAACCTCTCCTTTTACGATCCTTAAATTTTAAGTATAATAAACTTGATTAATCTATTTGTTTTATACCGACTTTATTAATTAACTGAGCAAAGCCTTAGATTACGTTAATAAAAAATTTATTTTAGACTGCAAGTAGTATTCTATTAAATAAGACCTTTCTGTCAGAATAATTCCTCGCCAATTTCCATTGTGATATTGCGATTGTGATATTGCTCAACGGCAAATCTGTGAAGCGTAGATCTCTCTTTTTTTTTTATTTAATTTTGTTTAATTGATATTGCCATTAAATACGAAGTAATTAAATAAGAAAAACCTTCAATGCAATTGAAGGTTGAAGTAGATGAAGGTGATAAGTGGCATTATGGTAAGGATTTAATTGTTCCAAGGTATAAAGAAATAAAGTAATATAATAACAAGTAATAATATATTCTTGTATTGGCCCTAAAGAAGCCCACAGAACTATGGGTGAAAGCTTGGTAATCGTAAATCCTGTATGTATAGATATGTTTTCTTGATTGTTGGTATTAAATGTCATTATAGGATTTTTGAGGTCCAGGCAATAATAGACAACTATATTATTGCGACGTTTCGAGAATGTATTGTTCTCGTTATTGCTGCATAACCAACATAGATGTAGAAAGACTAACTGACTATATTTCCTACGACTACTTTCCTTAAGACTAACTAGCTAGCTACGGTAAGTTCAGGACTGTAAAGGAATAAATGTAGAGGGTTTGTTGGTTTTTCTTAACTTTTGGTATTACTGATTATTTGACAGGTAGGGAGGAATATCCTTAGATGCGTAAGTTATTTAAATGTATAAATAGTTATATAAATATATATCATATTCGTAAAATGAACTAATAATTTGTGTATAGTAAAATCGGAAGTTTACAATGAAGCTTACGGATTTCCCCCTCCCCCTTAATTTTGTAGCTTAAAATAAAGAAACCGATAATCGAGAAAGGGATATTATCTTCTCTAACACACGAAAACTTTTTAATGAATAAGTAATGAGTAAGGAAGCTTAATCACTCTTTTTTTTTTTATTAATAGTCTTCTCATTTAATTTCGGTGCCATATTCAAATTTTTTAAGGTAAATAGAAGCCGTAGGTCACCAATTAATTCATATATTTATTTAAGTATATAATCCATTACGTTTCGGCCTCAATGTGCCATTCTCAAATGACAAAAGACTAAAAATATTAAATAAAACATTAATTAAATTTGATAACAATTGATATTAAAAATTTTTTTTTTTTTTTTTTTTTTTTTTTTTTTTTTTTTTTAATATATACATTTTTATTTTATAAATACCTTTATGCACATAGTCAAACAATTTATCCTTCATAAAGAATTAGTCAATATTTTAAAAATACAAATGTCAAATATCAATCAGAATAACCGCCACGTCTAACATCGTCAACTAGCTAGGAACGACTGACAAAGAATAAGTACAGCAGGGGTGGGGTAAAACTATTGCTCTATTGTATTATTATCCTTAGTCTTAAAGGTATTTATAAAATAAAAATGTATATATTAAAAAAAAAAAAAAAAAAAAAAAAAAAAATTTTTTAATATCAATTGTTATCAAATTTAATTAATGTTTTATTTAATATTTTTAGTTTTTTGTCATTTGAGAATGGCACATTGAGGCCGAAACGTAATGGATTATATACTTAAATAAATATATGAATTAATTGGTGACCTACGGCTTCTATTTACCTTAAAAAAAACTTTTTTTTTTTTTTTTTTTAATCACAGTAATGAAGCATTAAGTCAGTAATTACGATGGGATAAGCCTTCTTCAGTTACTTATTTTTTGTTTAATCATTTTATTTTTATTCTTTTTAATCGCCTTAACTTCTTCGGGATGGTATCGCCCGCAACTTAAGTAATGAGATGGGACTTGATTGGAGAATAATAAACCTTCTTTCTAACATTTCCTTTTGAATTTAATTTTTAACTTAATTTTTAAATTAATATATAAAATTAGATTTTTTTTTTTTTTTTTTTTTTTATGTAAGGCACTGAACTTCTACGTTCAAGGTTCTGGGCTCGATCTGGTTGTGGAAAGTACTTCTATCTTGCCGTAGACCGTCCCATGGGGGATGAGATTAAGGTGCCCGAGATTAAGAGACCCATTAAGGGCACACCCAGCCTTTATAAATTTGGTACTCCTATGAAGTCATTTTCAGAGTTTTTGAAACTTGGTTTTTGAGTGCTCTTTCTTTTTTTTTTTTTACATTCAATCTAAGATAAAATGTTTGAAAAATTTATGTGTTAATGTTAATAATATTTTAATGTTCACTGAAATATTTCTTTCTTTATTTTTTTTTTGGGGCCTTTTAGTCTCCTTTCATTCTGGAGTATGCCAGCTAAATAAAGGCTGCAAGTATGTCTACATAAATTGATTAAAAATACTTTCTTAATGGTAATTGTAGTTTGGACTTCCGTAGTAATAATATCGATATTTATCGCCCTAAAACTCCCATCCTATCCTATGTTGGTCGGTACGGAGGTTCCTATGTATAGGATGGTATAAAAAAAAATTACGCCTACACAAAAATTTAAGTTTCCATTCAATTGTTAACTATCTATTGATTTTTGAACTAAACGCCTTACCCAATACATATATATATTTATTATTAAAAATTTAAATACTTAGTAGTTCCAAATTTACGAAAAATAAAAAAATGGAATTTTCTCTAGACATGTAAAACTTCGTATTTTTGTAAATCGAACCAAGATATATTTTCAAATAATGTCTTTTTAGGAAAACAAACCAATAAACATGGAAATAGAGGAAGGATGGGTTTTAAATAAAGGGCCAAACATCCAGGTCGTTAAACCTATTACTCTAGAAGAGTTGGTGCTCAATATATTTCAGATCCTATCGCGTAAAGTTAAGTTCCTCTTGTGTTCAAATCTGTTCGCAATCGAATCCTCAGATAAATAGGTTCTATGCCCCTTATTGGTACGATTTTCCTATTAAAATATTTAATGTAAGGAAATATTTGCTAAACTTTGACTTTGAATAAATACGAGGAAATGGTTTGTTTTGCTATGTTTCTGGCTACTCGCTTTACTAGGGCGGGCGTATGGGGAATCTATAAACGGGATATATGAAATTAATGGATGAAAGATATGCAGATCTATTTATTTATTTCTGTTCCGGAAGGAACCCGATCATTAAAAATGTGGGATTACATATTTAATTCGTATTAATTACCATTGGATTCTTCTCCAGAAGTGACATGTTTACCTCTTTACTTATTCTAAGAACACTGGCATGTAGGTGAAATTAAATATAAGACCAATCTAAATATTTACCTTATCTAATTTACCAAGCATTAAATTATAATCACCCCTTCTCAGAAAACTTATATAAAGATACCTAAAACAAAGAATGGTTGTTGGCTGGCATGCGGTTGCTGGCATATTTTACCAATTGCATTGCCACACAGGTACCTACTGCAGGTATATTAAATCTATGACTTACCTGGTGAATGTGGTACAACTTTGGTGGGCCCTCTGGGTGTCATTCTGGTCAATCTTCAGTCTCTGCAATGCTGCCAAATCTCCTTCCGCTTCAAGAACTCTCCGACCTCCTGGACTACTACGACTTTCTGGACCTGACTGAACCTCTTCGGACTCCAAATTCCCTCTTCCTTTCCACTATATTACTATAAATACCTTGTCCTTTACTCTATTCTATCGTCCTCTGATTAGTCCATCAATTTCGAAATTCCCCTTCAACGCTCTCTTACCTTAAACTTCTCATGTTCTTCCATTGGTACCTTTGTCCAGGTTTATGGCCACCAATCGCTGCTAATGCGGCCTTATCAGTATTCAGAACTTTCCTTGTTTTGATCTCTAACGACTTCTCAGGCACCTTACCTACGTCCATGGCCCCAATATCCTCCAAGGTGGTATTACGAGGAACTACCCCATTACCAGGTAACTACCACTGAGTTACTTTATTTAAAATTTTATAACTTATTAAAATGAAGAAATATTGCAGAAGAAAAAAATTTACCTTTTATATAGATATTATGCGGACCTGATTCTAAGAAGTATCATCCTGACAGACGGCTAATGCCATGTCAGTATTTTCCTGCTTAATCCTATTTTGAAATTTTGTTAGCACTAATTATTATATACTTTATAAATATTAAATTTGTAATCATTTATACTATTTTGTAAATAAAGGATTTTTCTATTCTATTCTATTCTATTCTAAAATGAAGAAATATTTTCCCGCCATCACAGCATCCAAAATACTAAGCTATTTTTCCTTATTATTTATGAATATACATTTGAGTCTTTTGATGATTTCGTGTGTTTGACGAAATATTAAAGTTACTTTTACGTGTTTCATCTTTATTATAACTTTAACCTAAAAAAAAAAAAAAAAAAAAAAAAAAAACCGTATAGCTGCTACTCACGGAGGATATTACGAGTATATTCATTACCTACGGTAGTTATTTTCTTACTTTTTTTATTTAAACCGTCTTGTGAAATTCATAAAGAAATCGGTCTAGAACTAATGCGATATATCAGGATGAAGAATTGTACACAATTCTTGCAATGCATAAAAATGTTGAAAATAATTTGATCTAGGAATCACGTGCCATGGCAATAGATGTTTCAATTATTTCTGACGTCTCTCTTGACCGTTTAGTGGAATAATTGCTCGCTACTATCGCGGGGGTGGAACATGCCATGCTTGCGGGATAGCTCTGTATCAACAGTAGTTGCAACACGCAAGAGGAAAAATATCGCGAAATAAACGTGTGACGATTACAGATAAATAGTGTAAAGTTTTATACAAGCTGCTATACTTATGTCAATCAGACAAGTGCATTATTCTAGTTCTCAACTAAAAAATAAAGAAATAATTCATGCATGCTATAGTATTTTATCTACGAACTACAATATAACAAATGTAATGTAACAAACGTAACTAATATAACAAATGTAATTTAATTTTAGAGGTGAGAAATAGCCAACTGTTATTCTGTACGATAGGTTAAATGATTATCAGGATTTTCATTTTTTTTTTTTTTTTTTTTTGTAAAATAAAACGTTTATATTTTGGAAAGCCAACGTTTCGATCCAACTTATGGATCTTCATAAGGGCTAAAAGAAAACAAATATATGAGGATCTATGATAGAAGATCACAATAAATGAATACTTTACAAAAACTGATAATAATATAAAAGATGGTAAGTATTATACATGAATATTTATATAAGTGGCTGGTTAGCAAGATAAATTAAAATCTGATATTTACCTTCTGAGTCCAGAGTGATACAAAAACTGAAGTTAAATAAGCTGAGAGGTAGTGGTAGGGGGTTAGTTTGCCGACTTCAAAGTCGGCTATATATATATATAGTATATATATATATATATATATATATATATAGTAATATATATATAGTAATATATATAGTACTTATAGGTGATATAATGCCTTAGGTATTACTCTGGACTCAACAAAAGATCTCAATGCTTGATGTGCCTCAACGTTGGCGCAAATCTGAATGGAAAATAAGGGTATACTAATAATATGAAAAATAAAAATGTAATTGAGATAGGTTAATAAAAAAAATCCACGTTATGTATTAGTTGGTACGGCTAGTGATACATAGAGGATAAACATTTCGTTCGCAGTTATCCATTGTTAACTATACAAAACATTAAGGCTGTATGGGATCGTAATTGCATTATAAGTTAATCAAGAGCTGAAGTTAGTAGTTAACTAACCTCTAGATCAGTTACACTGAAACTGCTAACTACCCCAGTAGACTAGCAATTACTCGGACTGCTAGAAGTACTGTAGCTACAGGGTCATCCAGCTCGTTAGGGGAAAGCCGTGGGATGAGGTGTCAGATGACACCCGACTGCAGCTGGTAGGTGAGTCATCGAAACTGTGTGTGCAGTTAATGGATCGCTTCAATAGGGCACGACTGGCTTTCGTTATTTTTTCTTAATCAGTTTCATGTTGTTTTATTTCGAGAAAAAAATAAAAAAGAGTGTCTGTTTTCATTACCGCGGTCCTTCAAAAGAGTAATTAGCTGATTGCTTGCGCTGGGACAAGGAGCGCCTTTGTTCTACAACGAGATAAAAAGTAAAATAAAAAAACAAGAAAAAAAATAACATTCAGTCACATTTTATTGTTTGAAATAATAGTTTACTTTAAACTAATTCAATACTGAATAGTGGTATCCTAGTTTTCACTCAATTCACTGTCCTTAATTTTTAAGTTTATAAACCTTTAAAAATGAAAACTTTAACCCGCATTATTGTTACGGTAATCATTTATATAAAATCATAAAGTTCCTATTTGTTTTGTGAATAGGTATTTTTTTATAGTAGGGGAGAGCAGGGTTGGTTGGCAACAGTTTTCACTTTTTTGATTGTTGAGTCGTTCCTGTTAATATAATCCCAATAGGGCTTACACCACTGTAAACTCCAACTATTAGAGTACTTCAAGTATTTGTTTCACCACATAATATTTAATACTAAGATCATAAAAAATTGAAGAATTCGTCAATCCAGAGTATGCCAATTAACCCCCTATTTTGGGCAGGTTGGCCTAGAAGGTGGGGTTGTTTAGCCATCTCATTCAAGTTCTGCCTGACACATATTATTGTTATTAAAAGCTGCAGTATAATAGTATAATAATTTTGAATCGGTTTTTAACAGCTTTTAAGGGAAAATAGAATGACAATAGAAGAAGATAGAAGTTTAGACTGTCGTCACTTTCTGCATAAGAAAAATTGCTCTCATCCTCCTTGCTGGAACTAAAAACAATTGGTAGTTTCACCTTTGTTTATGTTTACCTTGCTTTTGTGAATTGCTACTGCGCCAAGAAACCCCAGTTGAAGATAGCCAACTAACCCCACAGGAGAGATCATATGAAAGATGGCTGCCAGGACAGGGGAGAACAACCAAACAAGAAACTGGTTAGTTGAAGGGTTAGGTTTTTCAAAGGAGTTTGGGGCCATATGTGAATAGAATCGGAGTCAAATGTTTTGCCATGCCTTAAAACCAAATTTACTGGAAATATAAAAATTTTCTTAAATGTTGTAAAACCAATCAATGAAGCATACTCTTCTCTACACTGTTAATTTCGAACTGAAAACTCAGGACAAATCTCCCGAGGTCGAGCGGGTCACATGGTACAATGTTGGGGCCTTCACAACAGGTGTGACGGAAACTATAAGCCAATGGCCAACCTACCCCCTACGCCAACCAACCCCGCTCTCCCCTATCTACTGATTCACCGGCGAAATTTTTTTCTAGAATGGGTTTTTTACCTTCTGTTGTTCAATTAATGAAAAGCCATATGAGAATCAAAATGTATTAGCTTTGCTGCAAAAGTAATAATTAGATTAATAACAATAATAGGTAATACCACATATGAAATGAGATGTTTAATTCCAAAACTAGCTTAATCTACTTTGTTTTTTTAATATTTTCGGATATTTATCACCATGAGATAATTTTACTAAAAATGTATCGCCTATTATCGAGTAATCCCAAAATAGTTATGTTAAATTTAAAAAGTATAGGAATATATATTCATACATAACATTCATGGCGATCCTGTAAATTTTTGTAGATTTTACGGCTTATCGTGATTTTTTTTTGTTCGATACCCCTACTTGGCCATGTGTGGCATACGGGGATTACTCTACAGGTGTAACCAATCTATCTTATCCATGGTGGGTTGAACGAGATTTATTACGTGGGGCCTCCACGAAATAAAAGTCAACGATCCCAAGGCGGATTGGAACCGATACCGTTCGGCTCGAGCGTGTTAAAGCGGGCCGCGCTCCAACACCGGCCCAGCTTATCATGATTTATGTACTATCATCATGATATCTAGCTAGTATCTATTTATAAATGGTCTGAGATTTTCTTTGTTTTAATTTTAATTTGGAGATCAGAACTTATAATAAAATAATAATAGCGATAGTTTAATTTTTCCACTCGCATGATTTCGGTCCCTTATGCGAAATAACGAAAGATAAATTTATATTAATCTCTAAGAACTTCCTGTACTCAAGAAGGTGACCAGATCAGCCTATAAGTTACTGAAGATAAAAACATGATAAACCGTAAAATCTACACACAGGACCGGTTTGAATGTTCCGGAATATATGTTTCTATGCTTTTTAAATTTAACATAACTTTTAGGGGATGACTCGATAATAAGCGGTACATTTTTTGTAAAAGAATCTCATCGTGATTGGTATCAGAAAATATTAAATAAGAAAAACAAATTAGATTAACCTGGTTTTGGAACTAAGCATCTCGTTTCAATTGTGGTAATACCTATCATTGTTATTAATCTAATTATTACTTTTGCAGAAAAGCTAATAAATTTTGGTTCTCATATGGCTTTTCATTAATTGAACAACAGAAGGGAGAAGATCCCCTCAGTTGCGGCCTTAGAAAAAAATGTCGCCGAGGAATCGGAGGGTTTAAAAAATGTTATTTAAAAAGCACATTTATTTACAAAAAGAATAGGATCTTTATTGAACTGATATAAATAACAATTTACAATGTCAGAGAAACAATGACATCTCAAATACTCAACAAGGTTACAAAAAGTATCAATTTGAAACGACACATTAACCATATATATCCATCTTGAGAGGCAGACTAACTCTCCAGTCCATCGCTCCTTATATTTAGTCTGAATGAGAACCGTTCCCGACAAGCCTAGGAGATTCTAGACTAGTCACGAACAGTTTGTAACTGTTCTAACAAAAAGTGTTACACTCTTTTCATGTGCTACAACTCTTTTCAATAATAATGTTTTGTGTTTCACGTTACAATATTAAACTAGAGGGCATGAAATAATTAGGCGCATAAGTCTATTGTATTATGTCTTTTTTCAAATGTTTTTTGGGGGTGGGATCGAACGTTAATACCACCCCTGGGAGTACCTCCTAATCCACATTATATCATTTTGAATTTTAAATTGCCTTGGAAAATCTGTTAGCTTTAAAAAAAAAATAATTTGTTTACATTACACAAACCTGATTTTATTTATGCATTTTATTCAATGCAAAATATTGCAATGATTAAAATGACGAATCATTTTGTGTTAAATTAACATTAAATAGTCTGGTTGTGTTGTGTTGATTGTTTAACGTCTTTTTATGCTACCAAGGCTAATCGGACGATGCTACAGTAGGAGTCCTAAATTTTGCCTAATCAGCTATAATTAGGATAGGGATCATTAACGAGTACCTGACATCGTACAGACTCCGAGGGCTATCCGAGGGACGGCATAGCCAAGGATTTTTTACTCCCATTAGAAAATCCTAGGGCCACCGCGAGGCTAAATAGTTTGGTGAATTGGGATTGATTTTCTTTTCAACGATTATTAAGTTTATTTTAATGAAACTTGGCAAAAGGAAAAACAATTGTATTTTTAATAACAGTTCAGTGGTAAAAGAAAATATTCTTTTCCGATAAATTATCATTCAGACTGCCTTTTCACGATATATTTGTTTTCCCATATTGTTCATGTATTCCTTTCATTGGTGAACTCCCCCCCCCCCCCCCGTGAGAGCTCCCACAACCCCTCCCCCCTAACAAGTACCCAGGGTGACCCCATTCAATACGGTCGCCGATGCCCTAGAAAAGAGCGATCATCGGTTAGTAAGATTCTTCCCCACTGCAGACCTGATTGTCCCTCTATCACCCCAGCTGCTGGAGCCTCCTTCTTCCAGCGGACCCTGGAGAGATAACACTAAATCAGGAGTTGGCCTGGAATCGTGTTTACATCCGCCACGGACGCCCACTCTCCTACCTCCCCCCTCATGTCAACATCAAATATTAGCACGAGGTATTAACGCTACTCAATTACGGTTCCATCTCTTAGATAATTTGCACGTGTAACTATATCCGTCTACATTCAGTTTATCTTAGTTCTCGCTATGTTCCTAGGATAATATTATATCAGATTATTAAGCGCTATTCAAAGTATTGACTACTATTTTTTATAAATTATTTATTTTATTTGACTAGAATAATTTATAAAATTCTTTGAAAATGCGTTTTCCTAATCATTAATATAATTTAAGAATATATATTTATAAAAGTCTTTTGTCTCCTATCCGCCTAAGGCAGACCAACTCCATTTTATAAACATTATATACAACTGTTCATTTATTTTTAGTCATCATTGCTCAAGTTTTATATCTTTAATTTACATTATATCCTGTACTTCAAATTGTCATATTTTTTCAATACTTTGCACAAGAAAATAAACGGCAAGTCTCTATGCTACTATCTTTGCTATTATTATCTTTATTTACTACCTTAACCCACCTAGTTTTTCAATCAGGTGACCTCCATTTTGACCCCCTCTACTATTGAAGGGTCAGTTTATTTTTTCTTTTTGTTCGGTATCCCTACCTGGCCATTTGTCGCATACGGGGAGTGAGAGTTGTAACCAACCTATTCTAACCATGGTGGGTTGATCGAGATTTATTCTGTGTGGCCTCCACGACATAAAAGTCAACCCTCCCTGGGCGGATTTGAACCGCTGCCGTTCGGCTCGATCATGTTAAAGCATGTCCTGCTCCAACACGCTCGGCTATCCCTGCCCAGTGAAGAGTCAGTTACCCAACTTAAGAAAGTTGTTTTTGTTCTCTCGCCATATTTTTCCTTTTAGATGCTTATCTATTCTCATGCCTAACCCCCTACCCAATTGTTAGGTAGTTACCGTAAAAATTTTATTCCGCAATTTTTTTTTTCCTTGCCTATCTCATACTATATAAGATGAGCACGATCTTTCTCATCAACATAAAAAGTAGATACCGACAGTATTAGTCTAAACCACAACGTTTTTAATATTTTGAAGTAATTACAGCAGCTGCTTTCCGAGTTATTATGTAACAAACATACGGTTTTGCATTTTTTTGTATAAGATAAGTAGCATGTGATAACCAATAACACCTGTGTTGGATTTTAAACAATAATCAAAGCGTGGAAATGCATAAGGGTCTAAGTACCGAAGTTTTTTTTTGCCAAATTGTTAAATGTGCCAAAGCCATTCTTCAGAAATGGGGAAAAGTAATGGTTTGTTGTTAGCAAAGAGTTCATTGAACGTATGAAATATGGTATGGGTGTAAGCACTGAACGTAGTTACACCCTAGAAGGTATAAGTCACATCATTTCTGTAAAAATTTCCTAATGCACTTATACCCTTATGCATTTCCACTCTTAAATTGTTAACTCTTGTTCTTTTATTATAAGTTTAAATGCTGCTTAAAAAAACAATCGATTATTCGCTTAGTAATTAATTTAAAGTCAATCTTCACAGCGGAAACGTCGACTTCCTTTATCACCTTTATGCGTAGCTCCAGTATATTTGGATGACCATATATTTAACGAAAGAGCTCAATAATAATGTTAAATAAAAATTATGATTTCCCTTATATCTATTCAAGACACTAAGCTTGTACCTATACTACCACATGGCAAGATACTAGATGTAATGAAAGTTACTGAGCTGGGGCAGGCTAAAACAAAGGCCAAGCAAGTTCGCCATGATAAAACTAGTTCCAGATAAAGTTTAAAACTTTACTTTCAGCGATTGGCCTTCGATGGAGAGTCTGGCTGAAGTTTGGGGGGAGAACAGGTGACCTCCGTCACTGTAACCGGTGACAGCTGTGCCGTGACAGCTCCTTCTCGTCCAATCGAATTCGACCCCGGATGGAAAGCAGCTCAAGTATTCGCTTAATGCTCAGACAGCTGTGATACTGGGGCTGAAACTTTGTAGCTTTCAACGTTCCTCTTCTTAATAATTGTTCACTTAGCCTTTATAAACGGTATTTACTATATTTTTATGAATATGGGAAGGTCTTAAATTCTAATATACCACTAAAAATAAATCGGTTCCCCATCTTTGAAGTTAAAATCTTAATAGCCTCAAAGGGTATGAAGGTAGTATTATGCGTTGAAATTATTAGGCTAGAAGAGAGATGAGGACGCCCCTATTTCGGTCATTTATGTTGATATGACTACATGTAAATAATTTTAGAATACTAACCAAACTTTTATAAATATATATAATTCGCATTCTTACCGCTGGTAGAAATGGAATTATGTTTCCCCAAATGATAAGTTTGGCCGATTTCGATATATTTTTTTACTATCACTAAAAACACTCTATATGAAATATAGAGTTATGGAAAAATTTAAACTTTTCCGGTTTTCAATTGAAATACATGGTTTGGGGTCCCCAGCGCGTAAATAACCAAGTCCAGCGAAAAAGAGTGTGTGAGCGGTCTAGATCGAAAACGATAAACCTTCGGTAAGTATACGTGATGTCACAGAAATAGTTTCAAGGTTGTGTAAGCGGATGGGACATTTTATTAAATACATTTTTACGTTTTTAGATTCCTTTTAAAGCCGTCTTTACAATTTTGATCAGGTATTCATTAATATCTGGTAGGTTTTATCATAGAAATGTTATGATGGGGCTTAAATGGCGAAAGAAAATTTTCTTTCTATAAAATACCTTTGATTTTGCTTACAAGGAGAAATTAACGGTCTCCCATTAGGCCTAATGAGAAGAAATGGCTAAATATGAAATAATTTGATAAATATATACAGCAGAAAAATGTTTCTCCAAGATGAAAATTTCCGTTATAATATTATTGGAAAGCTGAGAATTTTGGAAAAAAGGTTCATACTTTATACTTTTATATTACGCATCCACTTTTCGACAACAATTTTGACAGCTCTTGTATGTTGTGCGATACTTAATTTTATGAAGAGGTATATGATTTTAATACAATGATTTTTAATCCGATTTTTCAATTAATTGTAGGTTCAAAACGACTTTTCCCCAATTCGAAGAAACTTAGATTAGCGCTTTTTTATTCAATGACATATATCTATCTTTATCATTTAAGATGATTGAATTATTGAATTATTATTGAAAAATCTGAATAAAATTTAATGAACAGAAGATTATACAGCGGATGATTCAAATTCAGATGACTCAGACGTCAGACCAGATCGTGGTCCATTAAGAGAGTTTTTGACTTTGTTGAAACGCCTAAGCCATCTTTACGTAGTTCCGGTTTACTTATCATTCACAACATTCTCCTTCCACTTACACATTTTTTTGAGCAGCAGCTCCCATAAATCATTTTTTTGTTCCAAAAATACAGCAAAAGTACCCGAATTTCAGATCTCTCTGAAATTATATAAAAGAGTGATAAGGGATAATTTAAAAACAGATACCATAAATGAGTTAGCAATTATTGTTTGAAATGTTCCATTTCTGATAGACATGTCTGTATAACTGGCGGTCAATGCTGGAGCCGGCCAGGACTCAACGTGTGGGTCGTAGAGCCGTATATAAGTCTAAATAAGAATTATAGACTCATAAAGAAAAATACTTAACTTACAATTTCCTTCAAGAACAGAGAAATCGTTTGTGTCATCATCTTTAATTTTTTTTTTTTTTTTTTATAAATTACTAATTTTTCTATTATTTTTTTTTTTATTGGTCTTCCACTTCCTCGTCTTAAACTATACGGGGTTTCCCGGGCCAAGGGAGAGGGTGGGGGTTTAATAGCGAGTTAATTACTAAATTAATAATTACTGACAACGTTTCTACCTATGATATAATTCATTATCATATCTGAAAGATGTTTGAAGAAGATACTTAGGTATCTCACAAATTTTGTTGAAATAACAGAAATATAAAAAAAAATTCTAACTAAATATGTTCGGAATTAAAAGAATAATTACTCATAAATAATAAATAATTATTCATTGTTTGTTAGGATATAGCATATTGACTACGTAGGAAATTCGGTGAGGAATATTGTCTTAGGAAGATGTCCACTGTTTAGGAACATATACTGACGATCGTTTGAAATAAAAAATATGGAAGCCTTTTAGTAAATTGAAATTCGCTATTGATGGTTCTGCAAAGGAGACATCAAACGGGAACCGGGAAGGTAGTGTGAGGTGGGGGTTATTAGCTTCAACAGGTCCCCCTAGGCCAACTTATAAACTCTTATGAAAGTTTTACTCAATTTCCATATAAGTTACCTTTTCCCAACTTTCTGTTGAGTATTATACCTTGCTATTATTTTTTTTATAATATTTTATATACCACAAGTATCTTTTCATGCAAGCTTCTATGTATCATTTTATATGGCATTTCTCATAATTAAACAAAATAAATACATCGTTTATAAAAAATAGTTGTTGGTCTTCCAGGGTGAGAAGTCATTATGAAGTTAAACAAAAAAAATCAGTAAAAAATTAAACTTATTGTTAACTCCCTTGATTAAAAATACAGTCGACTCTGCTTTATTGGACCATAAAGGGAAAATTTGTTTTGTCCCAATTAGGCGGACCCAATAAAGCGGAGCTCATGAATCCACGTGTAAATGCAAATAAAAAATGTCTAAATACAACTAATCACACGGCTACCGTACAAGTATGGTAATTGATGTCATATATTTGACATATTTGGGGGAAAACAAAGTTAATAAGTGCATATAGGTGTATCTATTCTCGTCTGTTAATTTAATGATGGGGTCAAAATAATACGTTTAATTTAACTCTTAAAATGCATTTTTATTAAATAGGTGTTTTAATATAAGAAACATACAAGATGAAACAAATTAAAATAACTATTCGTGTATAAAATAAATAAATTATACTGATAAAGACAAAATTTTGAAATAAGAAATGAATCTGAACGTGTTTTTACGTCAATTTTTTTAACAGGTAAGAGTCAAGTGTGCATTGTCACACTCATTGTTAGCAACGACCAACATAATTTAGGACGCCTAAGGAGTTTCCTAATTTCCTTTTTGTGAAAAAAAAGTGATTAAACTTTTTGATGCGGTTTCTTGCTTCTGATTGAGAAACAGGCATGGTCTCAGATACTTAGGTTATTCGATTGACACCGGGTCTCATAGTTTTTACATTAAGTTCCAGAAGGTTTTGGCTCAATTAGCCGATGTTTTGTCCCAATAACGCGGTGGTATTTTACCTATATTTAATTCTGTTTTATTAAAAATTGGCTCAATTAAGCGGTGGTCCCAATTATCCGATGGCCCCATTAAACGGAGTCGACTATATATAAGAAGTACATAGTAGCCTAAGTAGAGATCATACTAACTTTTAAACCTCTTTGTTTTTGCTTTCCTTTTTTTTCTCTTTTTCTCTTTATTTCCATGGTGGATGTCTTTTTTTTTTTTAATCAATTTTTCATTGGTATCGAAAATAATTATTTTATATTATTTATAATGAATATGATGGCCAGATATAATCATTTATACTTATACAAATATATGTACAAATATGAACTATTAGTTCCTGAATATAGTTATTTTTCTATTGGATTCTAAATAAGTTCGAATTGAACTTCGTTTACATTGAATCGATGATTTCCATAGCAGTATCTGTTTAAGTATGGATATCAATTCTTTTGCCTGTTTTTTGTAAAGTTTTTGATGGAGGCTGCATATATTTTTTAAATGCATTTATTACAAAATGCATTTTTTTTATTTTCATATAATCAATATTTCATCTTAGTTAATATAATTTTAAGATTAAGCATGCGTTTTTTTTTATAAGGAACTAAATTTTTTATACAATGGTGAGAATCGATATATTACTTGACTTTTGTGGTTAAGATCAAGGCAAAGAGAACGGCCACACCCCGTCGGCCTCTAGCTAATGATTATATCAGTGCATTAGACCTGAGTATAGTCCCCCCCCCCCTAGCTCCCCTCCTAGCCCCCCTATCAACCCCCTAGCCACACCATCAAACACTCCCACCACCCCCCTCCTATAGCTATTAGTAATAAGGTTATTCCTCTGTATCCTAAGGCGGCCCGTGCTAATGGAGCCTTCTGGAATTGACAAAGCAGGACGGACAACTTGAACGGGATTTGATTCCATGGATGTACAAGGGTGCTTCGTCGCTAAGCCTGTTATCGCTACTTAGTATAGTGCTCTGTTTTCGAGGTTGTGGGTTCCATGAAAAGGGATAATGTAATGTTACCTGCTTCAATGAGTTAAGTAATAAAAATGTGGCGTCCTTACAACATTCTGGGCCGAGGCAAATTTATTTTTAAGGCAGTCGAAAAAAAAAATTAAGGTCTAATATACTTCTTTCTCTTCTTCCTTAATGCCTTGCAGCATTGGATTCGCGTAACCATGCCTCTCTGATCGTATGATACCTTGCCAAAGGTCTTTTCTGACCTAACTCGAGGATGTAGTCCATTCATGATAAACCAGGTCTTACTATGGGCACGTCCGCATTGGTATTAATTTCATGATTTTCGTGAGTCTCATAATGATTGCTAAGTATTTACCCGAATATCCTTTTTTGATGGCCCTATTTTCCTGTAAAATTTTCAACTTTCTTTCCAGTTGGTCATTTCTTTAAAAATCAAATTTCTTGTTCCTCAACTGATCCTCCAGCGGCCATTTTTGTTTTCTTAGAAATGGTATAGTCATGTCAGCTGCATGTAGGAAGACAGACAGGTGAACAAAGTATACGTCGAAAGGATCTTCGCCTACAGATCAAGGGGTCGTCCAAGAGTGCGACGGAAGGAGAAGACAAGCGCGTATCCGTTGGGTTGATGGCGGAATTCTGTAGCAACAGATGTTGAGGAAGGCCAAGGACCACTGGTATGTAATGCCATAAGAAGGAGAAGAAGTAGATAGCTTTAAAAATCTGCAATCTTACATTCTTCTCTACGGAGGCAGATAATGATTGTACATACTTCCTTATGATTTAATTTTTCAGACTGTAATATTCATCATAGGCCATTTCGATTCCTTTCGAAATCTCTTCGTCGATTTTTCCTTTATTGTCCTCAGATAAATGTAATCTTTCACCATTTGCAGAATCTCTCCTCGATCCCGTCCGATACCCATCACTTTTTTCCTGTCTTAAATACAAAAACACTAAGAAAGTAACTTTTAAAATTATTTAACATCGTATATATGGAAATTCAGGGTTGGATTTCACGGGCTTCAAGTTTTTTCGACACAATATTTTTAAAAATAATTAACACCGATACAATACATTACTAGAGACTATTGTCTAAAAATATATTATATTCAGTCTGTAATAAGTTACAAAGTCATCAGAGAAACGATAGTATTCATCCGAAAATGGAATATCAATACTGATAAATTTGTAACTAAAAGTTATAAAAATTTCATAAATTAGTCAGTTATGTTATCTCTTTAGTGAACTTTAGCTTTTCCACTTCATAAATTTTTACATTAGTACATTTAACACAAAATAAATATCCGGTGCTGCGGGCAATAAAATTTATATTGTAAAATATTCCACATCTTTAGTTGGCAACAGTATTAGACTTGAATCTTCGGGTTGAACGGGTTATAAAATAAGCATAATTATTTTTTCCGCTAAAACCGATTTAAAATCTAGAAAACTCAATACCAGGTATGAGAATTTATTATAAAAAAATCTTAAAATTATGCTGATTACTTCCCAAAGGCTTTCGGTCAATAAGTCCAATACAGTAATGTTTTATGTAATTTATGTTATACCCTTGTAATTATTTTTTCGTTCATTTAAATAATAATAATAATAAAAATGCTTTGCTCCAAGGGTGCAGATTGTATTTATTTTTTATTATTTATAACCTAATTTTTAAAACTTAAAAATAAACTGCAAATAGAAAATTAAAGCCAACTACACTTCGTTTTTCATTTCAGAAGTCTACATCTCGCCTATCTAATAATACAGTAGCATTATAAAAATAATTATTATTACTCATTTAAATTGTTCGATTGGATCTAATTTAAAAAAATTACTGAAGGGTTAATGTCCGATATTCAAACCAATCAATAATGACCGTCCAAAGTTTAATGAAAATTAATATTGCATTGGCTTTTTTCATATTATATCATAATGGGCAGAGGAAAAATGAAAAAAGAGAAGTTTCTGAGCTCTCTCAAAAAAGTGGATGCCCTTGTGGAGCGTCTTGAAAAGGTCTTATTGGAGAATTTGAGCGACATTTCTGGAAGGCCGCCTGCTCCATCCGAATATATAAATAGAAGGATGATGCCTGGAAGGTTACTTTGGAGTATGGCGTTCCCTTTGGTGGTTCTCTTCTACGCCGGTGTAACATCCGGGCAGCAGTCGGTCATCGACGTCCACGGTAACGTATCTCGTACGTTATCAGCTTCTTCTCGGCGTTATCAGTGAGCGTATCTGTGACCCTTGTTTCAGTGTGCCCCCAGCATGACGCGGCGCCGGTGAACGCTTTCAACTCATCATTAACGGCGAATGGGGCCTTCTCTCTGAAGACCATCTTCGAAGGACCCACGTTCATCGTCACCATTCCCCCAGGATCATACGACTTCGGCCAGGCTCGTGTGGAGCTAAAGCTCACTGCTTACTACGCTGACAGAGGTCTCAGGCAAGTATCTTTAAGTTTTTACATAGGGAATTCAAATTTCGAAAAAAGTACCTATCTCATAATGTTTAAAAAAAATTGATAATAATAATAATCATGTTCAGATTTCGAAATTTAAAAAGTAAAAATTACAAAAAAAAAAAAAAAATTGGTTTTAACACTTAAAATTAATTTGAACGTATTGGCAAGAATTTCAGCCCATCATATCTCTTCTATAATTGCCGTTAAGCAGAGTTGGGCGAATTCGTATTCGCGAATACGAATACGAATATTAGCAAAAGCACTCTTAACCTGCGAATACGAATACGAATATTCGTATTCGCATATAGGAATACGAATTTATTTGTATTCGTAAATTTAAATACGAATATTCGATTATTCGCAAATTTAAATACGAATATTCGATTATTCGCAGGGAAAATCTGCGAATATTCGATTATTCGCAGGGAAAATCTGCGAATAATCGCGCATTCGCAGGGAAATCCTGCGAATAATCGTATTCTCACAGCTGAAATACACAAATTCGTTCGTATTTACTTGAGAAAAATATAAATACACTCGTATTCACTGCCAAAATATACCAATACACTCCTATTGGATTATATAGAAAAATCTGCGAATATTAATATTTTCGCAGCTGAAATACAGTAATACACTCGTATTCGCTACCAAAATATACGAATTCACCTATCTTCGCTAGAAAAAAATATGAATACATCTATATTCTCAACTAAAAAGTTTTTAAATATTATAAGTACTGGGCAAAATTCGCCGAGAATCAAATTAAATTTTTAAAAACACTAATTCATGCATTCCAGGACCCAACAATGTTGAAGCAGCCATAAAAATAATCATTGGGCAAGCCAAATCTTTAATATTAACAAAAGACCCAGTTTTTGTTGAACTGGTGAAAATCATTTTTGCCGAATTACTATAATTTATATTAAAAATATATTACTTCTAAGAATCACTTTTAAAATTAACCTAAAAATTAATACAACAAGATTAATGTTTAGTCATGGAATGCCTTAATTAGTGTTATTAGTTGAGAATATACCTGTATTAGTATTTTTTCCTAGATTTTCGTGGAGGAGGATTTATTCATCATATAATTAATCAAACAGGTAATACTAATATAAATCATAAGGTCATAATAATGCATCAAATAATTCTTCAAGTGTGTAATCAATTTTTTTATGAAGTAGGAACTAATTCTAGATATAGGCAATTATCAATCAATTCATAAATATAAAACAAAAGTATTAATCAATTTGAAGAAATTAATGTTTGCTTAATTGCAATAATCAATCAAAAAATATTAAAAATAATTCTCAAATGTGTAACCAAATATTTTATTAAGCAGGAACTAATTCTAGAAATAGGCAATTATCAATCAATTAATAAAAAAAAATAAAAAATGAGTAATCAAATATTTTATCAAATAGGAAATAATTCTATAATATGCAATAATCAACCAATTCATAAAAACAAAACAAAAGTATTAATAAATTTAAAGAAATTAATGTTTGCTTAATTGCAATAATCAATTCAAAAATATTAAAAAGAATTAATAATAATTCTTCACATGTGTAATCAAATATTTTATTAAGTAGGAACTAATTCTAGAAATATGCAATAATCAACCAATTAATAAAAATAAAACAAAAGTATTAATAAATTTAAAGAAATTAATGTTTGCTTAATTGCAATAATCAATTAAAAAATATTAAAAAGAAACAAAAATAATTCTTCACATGTATAATCAGGGAAATAATTCTAGAAATAGGCAACTTAATCAATTCTAAAAACAAAACAAAAATATTAACTAATTTAAAGAAATTAAAGTTTGCTTATAATTGCAATATAGTTGGTTATTCAAAATATTCAATCTGAAAACAATGTCAAAATTTTGCATTTGCGTTGGCCCGCAGAAGAACACGCTGCTCAAATTTTTCTTCACTCAATCCGGAATTCACGAGAGGTTATACCAGTGATAAAATTATCATAGATATAATTGGAATTTTCGGAGTTAAAATATATTCTTTCTGAGTTAAATAGGTAGTAGGCAAACTTTAATATGTTTTTCTGTTTCCACTTTATTTGCATTTTGTGATAATTGTGAAAGTTTCCTTTATTATCAATAGATTGAAGGCTTGAACATTGGATTGTGAGAATACAAGAAAGATGATCAGTGAATTCGGTAAGAGTTGATATTTTCATGTCCAAAAATAATGTAAGAAAGTTATCATTAATCCATATCAAATCAATTGTCGATTTTCCATTGCTTGAAATGTGGGTAATTTTACCTGGTCTATCAGACATTGACCGCCCATTAAACAGGATAAATCCTAAGAACTCCATCATTTCGGCTAACATTCTACCTCTTTTATTTATATGTTCATGGGTAACTATTCGGGTGTCATAGAGATATGGAGAGTCAATTGTGTTAGGGTCTAGGTTGTTTAGGCCTCCCACGTGACAATTATAATCCCGACAAAGGACTATTTTGCTATTCGGATAATTGATCAAGATATTCGATAAGCTATAATTGAACATATCTAAGCAATCGTCAATATCAGAACTTGGAGGAAAGTAAGTGTTACATAAAATTATGTGGTTAGATTTAAAATTAAATCCCACTATAATAGTAAACTGATTTTTTTCCAGTAAGCTAATGTCGGTAGATAAGTTTTATTTATAAAAGTAATTATTCCTCCAATCCTCAAAAATATTTGAGAAACCACTAATATTACATTATAATCTAGGGTTATAGGATTAGGTAAAGAGAGATGACTTGCCGGTGGAGCAGGTGCTGGCGGGCGATGATAGCTCGGACTTATAAGAAGTTGTTTATGTTCCATTTGTTACTTTAGTAGTTTGTGAGAAGTAGGTGGATGATCAACATGTGTAAGACATCAGGAGTTACCGGGTTTTATAGCGGGAGAAGAATGGGCTCTGGGGCGGAAGTGAAAGGTTCTAATTTCTCCGCAGTTTTCCTCTTCTTCGATGAAGAATCTAATATTTCTTGAAGATCCTTGCCGTCTTTATGAGTGCTTAGGATTTCCTCAACTTCATTTTTAATTTAACTGCAGGAGCATTACTAGAAGGGTCTTTAGTTACATATAAATCTCGTTTATTGAACATCTGAAAAACTCGTTCATGTATTTTAGCAATTTTATTACCAATTTCAATGTTAAATTTGGGGAATTACGATTTTAAGATTATCGGAGTTTTGTTTTTTAATTTTTTTTATGAACATACATTACATTTTGAACTGATGTATATTTATAAGATATATATAATATAGATTTGTAAGATGTATATAAGATAATTTAATGTAGACTGCTGTTTGCTCTAGAAACTGTAGCTTAAATAGTGAAGATCGCAGCATCCAAAAATGCGTTCGGTAATTCTCAAAGCTTATGTAGGCAACTTCAAGAGTGATTACAAAAATTAGCTCTCTTGAAATTATTCAAAACGAAAATTTGACAACGGTTCCCATGTCAGCAATTAATTAACCAACATTTTTGGATCTAAACCATTTGTAACTGTGATCTATGGTTTCGGAACTAAATTGATTCAAATGCAAAAAGTCGCACTTTGTTTACTTTTTTAAAGGATTTTTGCGTTTAAACGACCACTTTCATTTTTTACGTTTTTTCGTAACCATAAGTTTTTCGTAAAACTTACCCCGGGTTATTTAGCAATAATTTCCTGTCATAAAGAAATAATTGGTTATTTTCACTTAGTTGTTCCAAAATATACGTTTTAATAACTAATCTTGAATTATAAGGGTCATCGTAAAATAAGTTGTGTGGTAGTACATTTATTTATTTAAGAATTAACGGGAAAACCCAATTTACACACAGCAATTAAATATTTAGATACTTCAAGGTAATCATCAAAAATATCAAACTTCATAATCAAAAATATCAAAGAACATATAATTTATTTTCGATAGGTATATGATGGTCAGGATTTTCAGTTTAGAATGATTTTAATATGGTAAGCCAACGTTGAAGAACAGTTGACCATCTCTCATCTCTACAATAATTTATTTTCATTTCTTCCTATGATATTGTTGAGATTTTGAGTATATAGCCGAATTCCCATTTTTGACCTGCGAATGCAAATTTCTTCGTTCTTTTTTTCCCCGGAATAGGAGTGTATTGGTATATTTTGGCAGTGAATACGAGTGTATTTATATTTTTCTCAAGTAAATACGAACGAATTTGTGTATTTCAGCTGTGAGAATACGATTATTCGTAGAATTTCCCTGCGAATGCGCGATTATTCGCAGATTTTCCCTGCGAATAATCGAATATTCGCAGATTTTCCTGCGAATAATCGAATATTCGTATTTAAATTTGCGAATACAAATAAATTCGTATTCCTATATGCGAATACAAATAAATTCGTATTCCTATATGCGAATACGAATATTCGTATTCGTATTCGCAGGTTAAGAGTGCTTTTGCTAATATTCGTATTCGTATTCGCGAATACGAATACGCCCAACTCTGCCGTTAAGATTCACACTTTACGTTCATTATTTTCACTTTATATTATATTGATTCGTAATGCACCATATCATTTTGCTCCACTCTCGCTCCATATCTATCACCAAGCAGTGTTCGGAGAAAGAGTTCTATCTTTTGAGTTCATCATCTTTCAACATCATTATTGTTGACGCATCTGATACAAAAAAAAATATTAGAAGATCTATTTATTTATTTATTTTTTTTTTTTTTTTTTGTATCTTCCCCTTTTTTAATATTTTTCAAATACTGAGTTGTATGTAAAAAATTGTTTTATTTTTAATATTTACGCGCGGACCGCTGTATGCGCGGCCGCCGGCAATAAACAAAGGGAGCCGTACCTTGTACTCTCGTATAGGGTACGAGCGGCCCTGCAGTCAGTAGTAGCCTGATGCAACAACAAGCAACACCAGGGTATTTCTCCAGGACCTTTCCTTTCTTTAGTAAGACTACGTTCCATGAACAAGGGCCCACGGCCACCAGTCGCTAAAGGGAACTACGTCCTACGGCCCAGCCGCCTAACAAGTGAAAATTCAGCTCCCAGAGTAGCGAATTAACGGGGGGGTACCAGGTACCATCCGTCCACTTCAATGTTCTTCAAAACTGTAAGTGAACATTTTCAGTTAACTCTTAAGTGGTTGCATACGTGCATAATATTCAACTTCATAGTGCAATACGACAGTTGGAGTAGCGCATTACTCATTATTAGTTACAACTTACATCAGCTTCAGTGGCTAGACCGTTAAGTGCCAGCTTCTAAGTAAAACTATTAGAGTTCAATACTCATTTTACAGTGAAAACTTTTTTTTTTTTTCTCATGAAACACTCAGTGCATATAATTAATTTTTTTTGGGAAGAATTATTTTAGTTTGTTATTTTTTTTATAAATATAATATAAATTATGTTAATCTGTTGCAAAATTAATTTAATAATTGATGTATATATATGTATAAATATTTTTTTACTTTCACTTACCTATATATGAAATATATAGTAAGTGGAAGTATTGCGATCGTGAAAATTTTCGACTTCCGGTTTTCAACGGAAATACACGTTTTGGGGTCCCCTGAGTCAAAATAACCAAGTCCCGCGAAATGGTCTGTGTGTGTGTGTGTCTGTGTGTGTGTGTGTGTGTGTGTGAACAGACTAGCTCAAAAACTATAAACCGCGTGAACCTGAAATTGGGTATTTAGAGTATGTATAAGCCCGCGATGTGACAGCAAAAATTTCATCAAATTTGCTCAAAGGGAGGGGGTACTTTATTTAATAACTTTTTAAGTTTTTTTCGATTTTCTCAAAAACGGCTCTAACGATTTTGATTAAACTGAGTATTTGATCTATTTATATGCCTGAAATATGACTGTAAGAATTTCATCAAAATTGATCAACCGGAGGGGGGACTTTACTTAATAAATTTTGTATCATTTTCACATGTTTTTTTTTATTTACTCTATAACGGTTTTAACGATTTTGATCAAACTTGGTATTTGATGTATTTATATGCCAAAGATGTGATAACCAACATTTCATCACAATTGATCAACCAGAGGGGGGACTTTACTTAATAAACTTTGTATCATTTCAATGTGTTTTTTTTATTTACTCAAAAACGGGTTTAACGATTAACAAAAATAAGATATGAATGTAGAAAAATGTGTGACTTTAGGAAATAATATTTAGCAAAACACGTCAATTTCTAATCTAAGTAAGTTGGTAAGTGAAAGTTGTGTGTTGCGCGCACGCACCAGATTTTTTTTCTTTCTATTCTATTCTCTTGCACTATTCTATTCAAGTAAAATTTTATTTATCATTTTATCTGGTGCATAACATAATATTTTATATTTTACTTGATATTTTGTTAGCTGTTCTATAGTATATATATCATTTCTATAAATATTTTTATTTTTAATAATTTATTTCTTTACTTACATTTAAGTACCTTTTAATTTTTATTTAAATGCTAATATGCCTTGGTCATTTTTATCTATAATAAATAAGGTTATTATTTTGTTTAAATAATTTTCCTGTTTATTCTTAATACCCAGTTGCACGTCAGTCACAACATATTAACGATTGTAAATAGGAAAGTCTTCTTGTGAAACTCTATTACATTCGTAACATTATTTGGTCCAGTCCGGGCCGGATAGTTTTTTGAAATACTAATTTATATCATTTTTTGGTCCTCCGCTTGGACGTGCAGCCTGGTATCAAGTTGTAATTTTTTTGGGCCTTGTTTGTTTTGATATATGACCTTCATAAATTTATTTTTATAAATTTATCATTTTTTCACGCATTGTAACGTCAATATCTCGCCTTTAAAATTTACTATCATTAGAATTCGTCATATTCTATTATTATTTTTTTTTCTCTCCTTTAACGCATTAGCTCACTAAGTAACAATATGGAGAACCTTCCCGCTGCTAAACAAGCGAACTTTAAGATTCTTAAGGCAAAACTTCAGAGCCTTGGACCTAAGATTAAGACCATTGTTGAGCAAGGTCGTTCTATAGCAAATGATAGTTCACAACTTTTTCTCTTTAAGGGCATGTTTAAGGAACTTAAACCATATTTTGATGCCTTTACTATTACATGGGATAAAATAACTGAGTTTGTTATTAGCGAATCCTTGTCAAAGGATATCTTTCCAACCGAGAGCGATAGTATTCTGCAAAAGAATATTGAACGCTACTATTTTGAAGCATGCGCTATTTACGAACAGCACATGAATCCTACCCCTCAGTTGGCTTCCACCACAGTAAATCCAAACACTCGCTCTTGTATCCTTAATGAATCTCGTACAGTTAGAGCTAGGTTGCCCCAAATCAATCTGCCCTCATTCAGTGGAATTCAAGTCGAATGGCCATTATTCAGGGATACCTATCGTTCATTGGTGCACGATGAAGAATCCTTATCCAATATTGAAAAATTCCTCTTCCTAGTTTCTTGTCTCAAGGGCCCACCACTTGCCTTGCTAAAGGGCATTGAATTACAAGAAGGGAATTATAATCAGGCGTGGAAGCTTCTAAATGATACATATGATGACAAACGGAGGTTAGCAAATAGTTATCTAAAAAACATACTAGAATTCAGCCCCCTCAAAGGCCCACCATCTTCTGCTTGTTTAAAACATTTACTTACCACGGTTGGTGAGAGCATAGAGTCCTTTAAACAACTCAATATTCCCAATTCAGAGGATTTTATATTATTCTGCCTCGTTTTACGTTGCTTAGATCCAGACACCCGAAGAGCATTTGAAAAACAACACTCCAAGATTGAATTTCCAACTTGCAAAAATCTCATTGATTTTATCAAGGTGGAATGGAGATCATTAGAACTGACCAATGAGGAAGTCAGTGCAACTCACAATAAAACACATCATCCTCAAGGCCAAAGGCAACAATCCTTCACTAAGGAAAATCGAAATAAGACCACTCTTTTGGCTGATCTTGATGCACCAAACACTTCAAAACATCAAAATGGGACGATGGAAAGTTCAAGAAAATTCACTCTGCCTCCTTGCGTTGTTTGTAAGGGTCGGCACAATCTGTATCAGTGCACTCAATTCCGAAAAGCGACACCTTCACAGAAACTCAGTCTCTTAAGGAATTGGAATGGTTGCACCAATTGTCTTTCACAAAGACACCCTCTCAGTAAATGCACTTCACAAAGGAGATGCCAATTATGCTCCAGGAATCATCACACTTGGTTACACATCCAACGAACACAAGAAGATGTTAATAAACCTGTTCCTGCAACGTCTGACGTGGTACTTGGGACCCTCAGTCATCAAGGTGAAGTCTTATTGGGTACAACCATAATAGAAGTAAAGGATGCGAATGGTGGTTACCAAAAGGTTCGAGCTGTAACCGATAGTGGCAGTCAACACTCCTTTATGACTGAAAACTGCGCAGCCAGATTAGGTTTAGTTGTTGAACAATGCACTCAAAAGGTGTCCGGTATCGGTCAGTCACCACTTACGGGTATGGTAGGAAAGACTAACTGCTGCATTCGTTCTATGATTACTTCTGAACTACATAATGATCTTTGGGTGGAGCCTATTGTCGTTCATCGAATTACAGGCGATCTTCCTCATACCCCTTTACCTACAGCCATCAAATCACTTTATAAATCTTATGTGCTTGCAGACGACGAATTCTGGAAACCTAGCCCAATAGAATTTTTATTAGGTGGGGATTTATATTATGAAATAATAACTGGGCGCCCAATCACAGTTGCTCCAGAGTTACCAAAACTGCTTCCCACAATATTTGGGCATATCATAGGAGGTCCCATGACAAGTATGCCTGCATCAAGGAGATCATCTAGCCTGTTCGTGAACTCAACAGATAGCATAGAGGAAATAATGTCCAAGTTTTGGGAGGTTGAAGAGGTGTCTGGTAAACCGGTTATCACCAAAGAAGAAAGAGCCTGCGAAGAACATTTCTTAGCTACTCATCAAAGATTGCCCTCTGGGAGTTATATCGTATCCCTGCCTCTGAAGGAATCTATAAAAACCTTAATAAACCCTAGGCAACAAGCATTCAATCGCCTTTTGAACTTGGAATTTAAGCTAAGCAAGGACCCTACTCTGAAAGAGGAATACCACAAGTTCATGCAGGAGTACTTATCTTTAGGTCACATGAAAGTCGCACCGCCCAACACATCAGCCTACACTATTCCGCATCACGCAGTCTTTAAGTCTCAAAATGGTGAAAGAAAATTGAGAGTTGTATTTGACGCATCCTGCAATACTAAATCAGGTTCCCTCAATGATCACATGAATACAGGTCCTAAACTGCAACTGGATATTGCAGATGTTATCTCCAATTTCCGAGTACACCAGTTTGTTTTAACAGCAGATATCGTCAAAATGTATAGACAGATATTGGTAAACCCATCTGATAGGAAATACCAACACATCCTCTGGCGTTTCAACTCTGCAGACGTTGTTCAAGACTTCGAGTTATGCACTGTTACATATGGAGAAAGGGCCTCTGCATTCCTTGCCCAAAGGACTATTAAACAGCTCATAATCGATGAGGGTGCTCCTTACCCTTTAGCAGCTAAAGCCTTGTTGGAAGATATTTATGTAGACGATATAGCTACCGGAGCACAAACTGTTAAAGAATGTTTGCAACTGAAGGAAGAATTAATAGCATTATTGGCCAAAGGTGGATTTCAATTGAGTAAATGGTCCAGTAATTGCCCTGAAATCTTAAGCACAATCTCTGAAGGCGAACTTGGTGGCTCTTGTGTGACTCTGACTGACGAAACAGACACCAGAATAAAAGTATTGGGGATTCAATGGAACCCCAGGGAAGACATTTTTTCCTATGAAATATGCACACCTTCTTCGAACTCCAGTAAGAGGGCGATACTTTCTGCCATCGCTCGCATCTATGACCCCATGGGTTATTTAGCTCCCGTGGTTCTTTATGCAAAGGTGATCCTGCAGCAAATGTGGAAAGCGAAGATAGCCTGGGATGATCCTGCACCAGTTGATATTTGTAGAAAATGGCTATCTTTCCTATCTCAACTCTGCCATTTAAGTGAAGTCAAAATTCCTCGCCGGCTTACTAAGTTGGAAGGAGCTTCTTACCATATAATCGGCTTCAGTGATGCATCTCAGCAAGGGTATTCTGCCGTATTATATCTGCAAGCAATCACCCCATCAGATTGTGAAGTTTCATTGATTAAAGCCAAGACTAAGCTTGCCCCAATCAAACCATTGACTATACCTCGTTTAGAGCTCTCCGGAGCACTGTTACTAAGTCGGCTGTTTCGATCTTGTAAGGCACTTAGGGAAAAGTTAAATATCTCCTCAGCTAGTTTTTTCACGGACTCTCAAGTAGTACTGGGCTGGCTATCCACACCACCCGAATGTCTCAGCGTATTTGTTGCTCACAGAGTGGTGGAAATTTTAGAGCACACGGTAAAGGAACAATGGAGTTTCACTTCATCTGAAGATAACCCTGCGGATTGCGCCTCCAGAGGAATTCTTCCGTCTGAACTTCCAAGACATCCACTATGGTGGAAGGGACCTAAGTGGATTTCATCTCCGTTACCTCATCAACCCTTATTTGAGGTAAACGACTGTATCATCCTGCCTGAAGTGAAACAAAACAAAGCGACCTGTCTTGTTGCAATCGACAACTCTACTCTATTTTCTGACTGGATGAAAAGATTCAGTTCATACCCAAAATTAGTACGCAGTAACGCTTACATACTCAGATTCATTGAAATATTGAAGGGCAGAACTTCTTCTCATGGTCCCATTTCAGCAACTGAGTACAGAAAATCTGAAAAAATTCTGTTAAAATTGGTGCAGAGTTGTTACAAAACAGCAAACAGCACTATAACAGCCAGCAAACCCATCCAATCGCTTCGTCCTTTCATTGATGCAGAAGGATTTGTGAGGGTGGGCGGCCGCCTGCATCAGGCTCAGCTACCATACGATGCCAAGCATCCATACCTATTACCTGGAGATAGTCACTTCACTAAACTACTGATAGATCATTACCATCTGGCATACCTACATTTAGGACCAACACCTCTTAGAGCCATGCTACAAGCCAAATATTGGATAATTGGAGCCAGAGGAGTGATCCGTCAAAGAATATTCAATTGCATCAAATGCTACAAGTTCAGACAATCTCCTAGGATACCGATAATGGGAAATTTACCTTCCTCTCGTTTAGAAGGCGGCAGTGTGTTCACCCGTGTAGGAGTCGACCTAGCTGGACCTTTCTACATTAGAGAGTCGCCAAGAAGAAAGGCTGCCTTAGGCAAATGCTATTTGTGCCTGTTTGTGTGCATGGCCACCAAGGCAGTGCATTTGGAAGTGGTTTCAAAATGCTCCACAGATGCATTCCTGGCCGCGTTAACTCGTTTCACAGCCAGAAGAGGAAAACCAACGCACATGTATTCGGACTGCGGAACAAACTTTGTTGGAGCAGCCAACAGATTAAAGGAAATACTACAATGCCTTCGCTCTGACAAATCGCAGGAGAAAATTGTGCAGCATCTAGCACCACAAGGTATTCAGTGGTCCGTTAATCCTCCATCAGCGCCACACTTTGGAGGGTTGTGGGAAGCTGGTGTAAAATCCTGCAAATCAATTCTTTACAAGATCATTGGAGAATCCGCACTCACCTTCGAGGAACTGGCCACATTGTTCTGCAAAATTGAAGGCATCCTAAATTCCAGGCCATTAGCCCCATTGGGATCCGATCCGGAAAGTGTGGACTGTCTGACTCCTGGTCATTTTTTAATCGGTAGGCCTATCACCGCGATTCCTGAAGAGCAACAGCCAGACAATTTAAGCTCATTGCAACGCAGGAGATTAGTGCAACAGAAGGCCCAACATTTTTGGTCCCGTTGGCGCTTAGAATATCTCAACACCTTACAGCAAAGGAAAAAATGGAATAAGGAATCTTCTAGTCTGAAGCCCGGAGATTTAGTGATTGTCAAGGAGCCCAACTCACCATTAAAGTCATGGCCCTTAGCTCGAATTATTGAAACGCACCCCGGCAAGGACAATATTGTTAGAGTGGTCACAATCAGGACATCTTCAGGTGTTTATAAACGACCTGTAACAAAGCTCGTGCCCCTAGATCCCATCAACGATTAATTTGTTCCTAAACGAAGATAATTTTAAAATTTCTTGCACGAAATTTTGGTGGGCGGGATGTTGACGCATCTGATACAAAAAAAAATATTAGAAGATCTATTTATTTATTTATTTATTTTTTTTTTTTTGTATCTTCCCCTTTTTTAATATTTTTCAAATACTGAGTTGTATGTAAAAAATTGTTTTATTTTTAATATTTACGCGCGGACCGCTGTATGCGCGGCCGCCGGCAATAAACAGAGGGAGCCGTACCTTGTACTCTCGTATAGGGTACGAGCGGCCCTGTAGTCAGTAGTAGCCTGATGCAACAACAAGCAACACCAGGGTATTTCTCCAGGACCTTTCCTTTCTTTAGTAAGACTACGTTCCATGAACAAGGGCCCACGGCCACCAGTCGCTAAAGGGAACTACGTCCTACGGCCCAGCCGCCTAACAAGTGAAAATTCAGCTCCCAGAGTAGCGAATTAACGGGGGGGTACCAGGTACCATCCGTCCACTTCAATGTTCTTCAAAACTGTAAGTGAACATTTTCAGTTAACTCTTAAGTGGTTGCATACGTGCATAATATTCAACTTCATAGTGCAATACGACAGTTGGAGTAGCGCATTACTCATTATTAGTTACAACTTACATCAGCTTCAGTGGCTAGACCGTTAAGTGCCAGCTTCTAAGTAAAACTATTAGAGTTCAATACTCATTTTACAGTGAAAACTTTTTTTTTTTTTTCTCATGAAACACTCAGTGCATATAATTAATTTTTTTTGGGAAGAATTATTTTAGTTTGTTATTTTTTTTATAAATATAATATAAATTATGTTAATCTGTTGCAAAATTAATTTAATAATTGATGTATATATATGTATAAATATTTTTTTTTTCTTTCTATTCTATTCTCTTGCACTAGTAAAATTCTTCAAGTAAAATTTTATTTATCATTTTATCTGGTGCATAACATAATATTTTATATTTTACTTGATATTTTGTTAGCTGTTCTATAGTATATATATCATTTCTATAAATATTTTTATTTTTAATAATTTATTTCTTTACTTACATTTAAGTACCTTTTAATTTTTATTTAAATGCTAATATGCCTTGGTCATTTTTATCTATAATAAATAAGGTTATTATTTTGTTTAAATAATTTTCCTGTTTATTCTTAATACCCAGTTGCACGTCAGTCACAACATATTAACGATTGTAAATAGGAAAGTCTTCTTGTGAAACTCTATTACATTCGTAACAATTATTAAATTATTTTTTTAGTCTAATGGTTGGTAGACTTCAAATGCATTATTAGGATTAAAATTTAACTTTGAATTTTATTTTATTTTGTATTTGTTAATATCGCTTAAGATTATTTTAATTTTAAAATTCACATATTATTCTGTCATTTTCTGAAATAATCTGTATGTTAAATGATGCTTTGAATGTTTTTTGGAAATAACTAAATTCTGGCAGACCTTGTGCCTAATTAGTTCATTGTGTTTCTATGTACATACATTTTGTATGATTTTGAATACTTCTATGTCAAATAAAATAATAATAATTATTATTGATTCGTTATTTTTTAGTAATTTAACTAAACTCCTAATTTGAAAAAATATACTAACTAAAAATTACCTATTTATTTTTTTTTAAACGTCAAAAACTCTACATTAGAATTAAATTTGTACTTAATCAATTTCATTTCTTTAATACATGTATAAACCAGAGTTACGGGAAAAACGGAATACAAAATATTAGTTAAAAGACATACTTCAAAAATTATATTATCTTCTTGGTTTCCTTTAAATTTATAAACGCTGTTTTCATCTACATGTTTTAATTAGTAAGTATATATCAAAATTTATATAGTTAAACTTCCTTTTGAAGATAAGGTTTCAACAGTTTCATTAATTGTTAATTCTTGTTCAGTCCCTTTTATTTGAAACAACATCAAGATCATGTCTGATTAACAAAGTCCTCTTCGAATTTCCATTTGTTTTACATATTTTCCTCAATTAATATATATATATTACATATGGGGTGGTTATTTATATAAAATATTTTATACGTGTACATTATCAGACGAACATGATTTTAGACAATTAATATTTTATTTAAACATTACCAGAATACAATGCGAATTTAAGTTTGTTTTTTTCCTAAATAAACATTTTCACAAATAATCTGAAACTGCTGATTCATGCAGTTGGATTGAGGCTAATGCTACGAAGCTAATACTTCACTACTAACAACTAAAAACTAATCATCTTTCTTTTTATAAGTTAAAAAAAAAAAAAACGCAATACAGAGATAATTTTAAGAATAATTAGTTCATTTTATTTATATTGTCTATACAAGAATTTTCAAGATAAACATTAATTTTTTTTTTCAATTAGGCCACTAAGACGTTTCGGGAAGTCATCCGAATCTTTAGGCTATAATAAGATAAGATATAAAACATTTATACGTATAAATCGTTTTTTTATTTATCACAAGATTACTGACCAGCAAGCCAATAAGATAATCATGTTTAACCTTAAGATTCTTCAAAAACCCTGACCATGACCAAGTAAACAGTGGGTCTTTTTCAATTTAGGCAACCTGTTACTAAGTTATGATAACGGTTATTTTATGAATTTAAACAATGATTTATCTATATCAGATAAAATCATATGATTTCATATTTGAAATTCTCTGAAGTTATTATCGCAGTGTGAGTTGGTGTATAAAGTTAATCTGTGCTCTTTACTTTAAAAATGAATCTGTTAGAATTATATTCAGTTTTGAAGTCATATAAAATAGCTATAAAATATTTACAAAGCATTGGTGTTCTACATGGAAAAATGAAATGCAGAGAAAGACACTACATGAAAATAATTTAGCGTAAGAAACGCGATCCGATTTTGAGATGTCGAAGAAAGGGCTGTAACCAACCAAGAAGTGTATATAAAGGTACATGGATCGAAAACTGCAGGGTTTCAGCCGATAAAGCCATACTATTTATATATTCATGGGCTAATGGTTACACGCATTTCATTTTTCAACGCGTTTCTTATTTTTATTTTTACAACTCGTTTGAACATTTATAATGTTATACTATAAGTTAGATAGTAAATAAATTATGTGCTTTTCAATAATGATTAACCTTTGTTATTATTTAAATAACCGTTATCATAACTTAGTAACAGGTTGCCTAAAATGAAAAAGACCCTAAATAATTATCTAAAAGTTTAATTATTTCATTTAAGATCCATTGTCGACTATGCCAACTTCCAGTCCCTACACCAACAGCTGCTGACCACCCCGCACACCTCAGGCTTGGCGTATCCCGACGTAAGCTTCAACAACGAGTACCTCCTCAGTTCGGTGATCAAGGAGATGGTGATCCCAGACGGGTTCAGGACGATAGACATCCTCTACGCCGTGAGGAGGAACAACACCCACGTCCTCTACCTCGCTCCGACGGACTTCTTCGTCCACCAGGGGTTCTCCGGGCTGAAGACAGTCGGCAGGTTCCTGGTCGACGCCTTCTCTGTTGAGCCGATATTCTCTGACGATCCGAACTTCATTGTCAAGCCCAACCCGCTCACTGAGAAGATCCGGCCCAAAGTGGAAAAGTTATTGTAGGCTGTGCAATTAAATTAGAATAAAGTTTTAATTTTTTAAATTATGATTTACTACCTAAACAAAATATCTGATTCTATCATAAAATATTATAACTGATACATTTATTTCCACAAATTTACAATATTGTTTTGTTTTTTTTAATTGCTTGTTTTATTGCGTATTTTCCAATACCAGGAATAAGGCGGATCAAGAATTTTTACCTGGAATTTTCCATTGCTCCTTCGTATACATTAAGTGAATATTATTATTTCATAACAGTAACTCATTTCATCGAATCCAAATAATTCATCTCAAAAGTGTCTCCTCTTGAGTCTGCCTCCATGGGCATTAATAGTAGTAATTCCTCATAAGCATTACTGTTTGAGATAAAAAATTTTCCAAACGTTCTACAAACGAAAACTGAATTTAAGAAAATAGGTAAGATATCTCGTTATTTGAAACTGAAGTCATTGGAATTTATTTGTATTACATACCAAACTCTGATGACAATTCGATCCCAAAAGTGCTGTTTTAATAATAATAACACATTATTTTTAAAAAAAATATGAAAATGTCAGCTCTGTCCAGGAGTAAATTTAATAAAATTACTCTGACAGTTTTTCCAGGTGACTGAATCCAAGAAAAAATATAAAATGACCGACGACGTCTCCTCTGCTCTCTAAGTATCTGAAATAAAACTTCCATTTAAATATTAATCAACTAAATACATATCGAGTGCTAAAATTTATAATTCTTAAATTTACTAAACAAAAAATATAATCAGTGACCGCAATGTTCCGACATGAGCTACTGAGCTCCGTAAATAAATTTTACTGGCCTTGATCCGCCTCTTATCTTCTAAATGCCAATGCCTTTTCGATTCGGCCATGCCACGCCTTCGGTCATTTTATTTTCATGGTCGTTGTTTTTAAGATTAGCGTACAAATTTATTCTCCTATTTTACTTATGTCCTGGGTAATCTGGAGTTTCCTTTTTTGGGTTTATCCGTAAACCAATGGTTGGTCAAAGAATTTTCAGAGGAGTGGTTAAGCCGAAAAAAAACTTAATTGGAGATGAATTTACACAAAATAATCATGCTTAATTGCCATCCAGGTTTTTCCGTTTAATCAATTTTTTTTTCTCACCACATAGAAATTTTTCAAAAGTCAGTATTAAGGATATACCGTGGATTCACTCCTTATTTTCAGCTCAATGAGAAAAATTGACAAAAAGTGATAATTCTTGACGCGTCAAAAAAAAAAAAAAAAAAAGGTTTTGAGAAAAAAACATCAAATCACAAGCAGGGAAAAAATTAAATTAAAAAATAAAGATGTTGACAAAATAAAAATGATAAGAAAACACAGATACCTACAATTAATTGTATATTGGTTTATAATGATAAGTATTATATCACTTTTAAAAGTTCGAAATCACATTTAAGTAAATGGTATATTGTTACCCTATAATCCAATAGGCTATTATATTGGAATATGATTTACATCATTACAGTTATACATAACTATAAAAAAAAGCATCATTAGAGCACTTTAATGTAGGAATCTAAATTATTAATGATTATTTATTAACTTATAAACAAAGGTGTTAATTTAAAAAAAAAAAAAACATCATGGTGGGTTTTAAGTAATTGTACGCATTTCTTCTTCAGGGTTTGACCATGTTGTTTCAAATTGAACATGTTTTTCAACTGCCAAACTTTCACCCATCTTGCTGTGGGCTTCTTCAGGGCTAATACAAGAATGATTCTCATTCTTATGTAAGTAAGTAAGTATAAGAATAAGAATCATTGTTGTATTAGCCCTGAAGAAGCCCACAGCAAGATGGGTGAAAGCTTGGCAGTTGAAAAACCTGTTACATGATCAAACCATGAAGAAGAAATGCGTACAATGGATTCAGAGCATGGAAGCCTTAAACAATAATAAAATAATTGTTTTAAGAAAAAAATGAATCCTTTTATTATTTATTGACAGTATCAAACTAATAGTTGACATTGTCCATTTTAACAATCATTTTAAATTTATTCCTAATTTATATTATGTGATGCACTCAAATTAAACAATTTTTAGCCTTTGCCCTTATTCTTCTAAGCTGTGTTCATCGATTAATAATGCATTTTTATTTTAAGCCACTATCGATTGCTCAGTTTGGAGATGAGAAAAGATACATGAAAACTTTTACTGACATTTTATCCATTATCTTTTAATTTGATATATTAGAATAACAGTATATCATATAGTTGTATTTATATAACTGTACTTTATATTAATGAAGTGTACAGGTAATATGATCTTGTCAAAAATAAAACTTGGATTCAGACCAATCAGTGCTTGATACATCTAAAAATTAAAAATAATACAGTTTAATTTTAAGGCAATTGGAATGGAAGTGAATTAGATGGTTGCTGATATTGATATTTATTCTCGGCTTGTCATTATATTCCTTTTTCTTTGATGTGAATTGAAAACCGATCAATTTTAATTAATAATTATAATGAAATAAAATAAACTTAGTTCAATATGGATTGATTTTAACAACTCTCAAGCACTGTTCAAGCTGGAAAAGCTAATCCATTGTGTGGGTGGAGCTCTCCTACAATACCCTGATTTAACTCTGTAATTTCTGTTTTGATGAACTTTGTGCAAGACTTCCTCATTGATATTGTTTACTGATTTTAAAGTTAAATTATAGGATTTGGTAAGGTTATGCTTTAATTAAATGCATTAATTCAAAACTCAAATTTAATCAAAACTGAATTTTATTTCTAATCGATTGGACCTATTTCGGATCGTTAAACCTCAATAAGTTTATTTCGTTTGCTGTTAATTAGTAGTTGCAACTGTGAATATTATCGTAATAAACATTTTATATAGAACCAAATATATTATATCATATTATATATTATATTATAATTTATTATATATTATATATTATAAAAATATATTATATATTACATTATATTATATTTTTTATTAGAATTTTCAACTTTGTATCCTTTGGTAAATTAAGTATTATTTGCATGGTTATTTACTAAACTGTTAAAAAACTATATATACTCAAATTTAATGTCATAATGGCTGTATTTTCTTATATCAGTCTCCAGTTTTGAGAAATGCTTAAGCTTTCTGACTGTTTTTGTGTCATTTCTTCATACATTATTGAGACTTGAAGAATAACTGTATGACTCAGGAGCTATACAATTATTAAGAATGTGCAGTACTATTAAATCACTACATTTGGGATATTTTGGCAGTTATTCTGTTTCTATTAGATATTTATGTGATAATTTTGTGATGACCAACCTGGTGTCAGGTAAGATCCACCTCTCCCCTTCTTCTTTTCATATTAATACAAAATGTAAATTTCAAATTAGTTAAAGAAATGAAAAGTCTAAGGTTCAAATAATGTGTTCATTAATAACCTTTTTCTGATTTAGATTAGGTTTATTATTTTTCTGATGTAGTATTGATTATACTAGCAAAAATGTTTTAAAAATAATATGAAAATTCATGGTTTTGTGCTCAATTTCTATTGATAATATTTTTTCTTTTAGAATTAGTAGTTTTAACCAAAAAAATATATGATACTAATGCTAATGTACTTGCTTAATACATTGTTCACTCTTTTCTAAAAACAATTAATGATATATATTTGCAATATTCATGGACTTTAAATGTTTTTTCAAGAATGATTTTGTAATTTATTATTTATTTTTTTATAATGTGTTAAAAATTGCGAAACAAGTATAATAAATTTTTTTTACATCCAACTTTTGAAATGATTTTTGACAAATAAATTATTTAGAAATATGCTTAGTTATTTAATTTAAGAATATATAGTCTATATATTTATTTATCTAAGCATATATAACATTTTTTTTGCCCATATAATTATTTCAACAGACATTCTGTGATAAAAATTGTATCAATAGAATCAGTAGTCAACTGCTCCCTAGCGGCCAATAAAGAAACTTAAAGGCGGATGTAGTTCTTAGCTCTTTCTTCAGGATGCAGCACTATGCAGACTTCAAATATTTTATTTATGTAGCTACTTACCAATACTTTACAACCATGTAATTAAAAAAAAACACCTCACAGTTTAGTCAAGGTTATAGTAATATAATTATTTTTTTTTTGAACATTTTTAAAGTTGAACATTGAAATGCCTTAATGGTTATACAATATAAAGTAAGTGAATATTTATTGTTCTAATTCAATAATATGTATTCATTTTATTAAGTTCGGTTAAAAAAGTTTCTAACTTATCTTTCCTCGAATTAAGAATTGTTTAGAAAAAGAATCTGTTATTCTTTCAATGCACTCATTTATCTTTCTACTTGATTTGCTTTAGGATAGTTCTTATAATTTAATAATACTTCAGTTTTCGGTATATATTTATGATATATTACTTATAAAATGTATTAGTAATAATTGTGACTTATATTAGATATTACAGATTCGTCGTGGACTGAAACCCGACCTCTACCTTCTCGTGGTAACCCCCGGGAAACGCCTTCTGAAGGTAGGCTAACAGAGGCAGTACCGAGTCATGGCGGTAAAACCATCCGAGAAATGCAGGAAATGGCTTTCTAGGGAAGATGGGACTCTAAGCCGTGGTGAAGGCAACTCATCTAGGGGGAGGAGACCCCGAACTAAAACTCCCTGATCCTCCAGGTTGGGGGTTGGTGCAGCGGGCTAGCTCCCCGCCACTATAAAAATAACACAATGCTAAAAAACCAAACAACAATAAGCTTCGGATTGGAATACAATGGGATCAACATAAAGTGCGGAAACGGACATTAAACATTGGTTGTTGGAACGTTCAGGGACTATCGACCAAGCTACTCATTCTGACAAGAGAAGCCAATAAGTTCAAAATGGACATCATAGTACTGACTGAAACAAAAAAGAAATGTAAGGGTAGCGAAGAAACAGAACATTTTATCCACTTGTGGTCAGGTGTGGAGAGACATAAGAGAGCAAAATCAGGTGTCTCTATATTAATAAGAAAAAAACTTAGAAATAACATAACTGGGTGGGAGATGAGGAATGAAAGGATAGTTAGGATGGACATAACCCTTCACGCAAGAGAAGTTGTAGTAATAGGAGTATATGATCCCACCGATGATAAAGACCAGAAAGAAAAAGATGAATTTTGGAACGAGCTTGGAGAAATATTGGAAAACATTCCAAAGCGAAAGAAATGTCTCTTACTCGGAGACATGAATGCAAGAGTCGGTAAAGATAGCAACAGTGAGATCATTGGGAGACATGGGGAATCAGAAAGAAATGATAATGGTAAAAGGCTCATGCAGATATGTGACCAAATGGACCTTAAAATTATGAATACATTTTTTGAACACAAATGTATCCACAAGTTTACAAGGCACAATGAATCTAGGCAATTGAGATCAATAATAGATTATATGATTGTTAAACAGCGGAGTAATATAAAAATATGGGATACAAGAGTTTACAGAGGAGCTGATATTGGATCAGACCATTACATGCTAAAATCAGTATGCTACTTCCCATGGATTAACAAAGCTGTTTCATGTAAACAACAAAGAGAAGAGGGGACAAGGAATGAGGAACACGTTTTTAAGCTGGAACTATTACAAGAAGAAAGCATCAGAAACCTTTTCAAACAAAGAATGAATGAATTGCTAAATAAAGTTGATGCAGAGGACACCCAAGAAATCTATGACTTTTTGACAAGTTCATTAAAAAAATAGCCTTTGAAGTTTTAGGGACAAAAGAAAGATATGTCAAAGGAGGAGAATGGCTCACAGAAGAAACAGAAAAGAGAATTAAAGAGAAAAAACAAGCATATCTTAGATGGTTGAGCACAAAAAATATTAGTGACAGAGAAGCTTACAAACAAAAGAAAAGAGAACTAGTACAGATCGTAAGAAAGGAAAAAAACGACTGGTGGGAGAAAACATGTGCAAGAATTAATAGTAAGCTAGGATTCGGTCAAGCAACTGAGGCATGGTCAGTACTTAAAGGACTAAGAAAGGAAGAGAAACTTAAAGTTTTCTCAATTCCTTTAAGTAAGGAATTGACAAGTGCCAGATAAAAATAGGCCCATTTTTATCAAGGGAATTCCAGAATGGAAAAGGGCTACTTCAAGGATGTTGCAAGTCTACCACATTGTTTAAGATATACCTTGATGAATGCCTAAAAGGGGTGGATAAAGAAATGTGGCAAAATGGGAATCGAGCTAGGAGAAAAAAACCTATGTAATTTATTATTTGCGGATGACCAGGTACTGATAGCACAAGATGAAGAAGATATTAGCTATTTATTTAGAAAGATAATAGACCATTATGAACAAGGAGGCCTCAAAATCAATTTTGAAAAAATAAAATATATGTGCTCAGAGAAAGAAGTGAGTACCGATCCAATTTTATGCAAATTGATCAAAGTTGAAGATTTTTGTTATTTGGGATCCATAATTGAAAGTAATGGTCGAGTAAAAGCAGAAACCCAAAAAAGGATTACAAATGGTAAAAAAGCAGTGTGGATACTCAACCCTATACTATGGAGCCCTAATATTCTAGTAAAAACTAAAAAACTGATATACAAAGCCCTAGTAGAAAGCTTAATGCTATACGGTTCGGAAACATGGCCACTCAGTATAACTGAAGGAAAAAAATTCCTTTCAGTTAAAATGGATTTCTGGAGGAGAGCAGCAAGGATATCCAGAGCTGAAAGGATAAGAAATGACACCATAAGAGAAAGGTTAGGAGTAGGAAAGAATATCCTTGAGGAGATGGAAGAGAGGAGACTCAGATGGTACAGTCATGTTAGACGAATGGGTGACGAGAGGATACCAAAGATAATTATGGATTGGGAGGCAGAGGGTAGAAGGAGAAGAGGAAGACCTGCAGTCAGATGGAAGGATAGAGTGATGGAGAGTATGGCTGGTAGGGGACTGTTGGAGGTGGATACGATGGACCGGCAGAGATGGAGAGACTTATTAATACAAGAGTTTGGATGAGGAAAACTTCATATTGAAGAAACTCCTAAATAAAAAAAAAAAAAAAAAAGATTCGTCATATTTTTTGTTTGTAAAGAACAAATACCAGTTGGTACATTCATGAGGATCCTTTATGAGGATTTATTTGTTTTGCGATATAGTATCATATTGGAAAAAAATGGAACTGTTGACGATTCATATAACATATTAGGAGCAGCAAGAATTTGCAGGGAATATTGAAGCTTATGTATTTGGTTTGAAAAACAACATGATTACACATAGAATTCAGTTTAACACTTTTAAAACTTTCTTGAGTCAACCTTTTAGTTTAGAAGCTCAGAACTAATTGGAAATAAATGTTCAAGCTTGGGGCTCAAGTAAAACATCACGGACAAATCAGAATGAAGGAAACATTGAAAAACCTGCTTGTTTGTTTGTTTAAAGTCCCTTTATGCTACTAAGGCTAATCAGGCGATACTATGATGAGCGGGAGTCCTAAATTTTGCCTATCCAGGTATAATTAGGATAGGGATCTTTTACAAGTATCTGACATCGTACAGGCTGGGGACCTCCATTTTATGTCCTATCCGAGGGACGGCATAGCCAAGGATTTTTTACTCCCATTAAAAAATCCTAGGGTCCCATGGGACGCGAACCCGGGCCCTTTAGTATTCTAGGTTGCCAAGCTAACCACTATACCACAGGTAACTCCTTGAAAAACCTGCTATTAAGATTCCTGGGGTTTTAAATATTGTGAAGTGATGGGTTCTTGATATATTTCTTTTAAAAAATAACAGCTTCAGACTCGTGTAAGGCAGGGGGGATGGATCCGAACCTCTAGATTCAGAAAATAGTTTAAAGTCTTTTTTGGGAATGGGTACTTTTAATATTAATACCCAAGATTTAATAGTAACTATGAACATTTTACTTTATATACATTTCACTCTGTAAAATACATTGTGTATCTGTTAAAATTTTGAGAAACGGTTTAATTCAGATCACAATATCCAAATACAGGATATGATTTTATCACCTTTGTTTATTTCTATTTCCGTTATTCACTTCATGCCTCAATGTTTTTATTAATCAGACTAAGTAATAAAAAAAAAGACTGCAATAGTAAAACCATTTTATTGTTACAAGAAATATAATAAAAAAAAAAAGCTATCGAAATACTTAGTAAACAATAGATAAATGGAACTTAAAAAAACCAAAAAAAAAACCTACTTTTTAAAAAACAAACATGTGTATAGGAATAGAATTTTTTTTTTTATGTATAACACGTAATTATCTTGGACTCCACAAGCTTCTCCTTACCTTCCTAGTAAATATTTCTGGGGGTGTCCTTGAAAATTTTGAAAATAAAGATTTATCTGGACAAATCTTCACAGTATACCTGCCCTCAAATATCCCGTTAAATATATTCATTGTAAATTTCCACTGTATAAAAGATCTCACAAATTATCATTAGTTTACTCATTCTTCGTATACAAAATTTGATCCATGAGATTGGAAATTGTCCATTCTTCTTATCATGACATGATTCTTCTAAACATTTATTCAAAAGTTCCTCACCGTTTTAATTAAAATGGAAAAAAAAAGAATTCAGTCGAATTTCACAACTAGGCACAAACAAGGTTAAGAATAGGATTGTTTAATTTATTTGAGAAATCCTTAAAACAATACTAGTTACATTCAATGGAATCACATTTTAATTTCATACAAGTATATACAATATAAAGTACAAATAAAATAGATGGACAAGACATTAAAATTTATGTTATTATAAAAAAAATATGAGCTGGTTCACCATTCCATGTTGGATGCTCTAAGTTTTATTATATCTTTGGGGAAGTCATTCATAGAATTTTGTTCTGTTCCCTGATAAACTGAGGAATTCTTCCTTTCAAATTTCTATTTCTCAATTTCTAAGCAGTATTACTTATTTTCTACAGGTACTATCTTCCCGAATGTTTTATACTCAATCATGTATGAGCGCATTTTTGTAACTATTTAGGTAGCACATCTTCTTGATCCCCTCCCATATTAATTTCTTTTAGTGAAAATAATACTAATCTTAATTTCTTCAGCTATTACCTTCTAGTTATGGAATTTTTATGATGATCTTTTTACAAAAAAAGGGAATATTTCATGACATGCTTTTCATTTTAAACTTGATATTCACCCATTTATGGTATTCATTACGTAGTGTATTATGAGTATGTGTTACAGTCGGAAATTTTAACAATTTTATTAGGTAAGTAAAATAGATCAGAAATCGAAATTGTGAATGGCTTCACTTATAAAGATAGATTTTGGAAATAGATGTGGTAACTAACTGTTGGAAATAATTGTAGATAGATGTTCAAAAGTAGTTATAATAAATATATTAATATAGTTGTAAGAACCAGTTGTAAATAGATGTTGTAAATAGAGTAAGGAAGGATTAAGGAGTGGATGGTTGGGGGTACTGGCCATAGGTCAGGGAGAGTCCGATAGTCGGAGAGAGAGCAAGCCACGGGTCTGAGAAGGTATCCGCCAGAGATCAGTAATCTGGAGGACCCGGCTATTGTTCTGGTAGTTCCAGGAGGTCAGTAGAGAGAAAAAAAAAAAAACCTGGAGACACCCGTAAGGGGATTTGGAGCAGGAGCCGTGGCGTACGAGTAAACACACTCACTGCACAGGGCTGTGGAGGCTCTCGAAGGTAGCTAGCGAAGCAATTGTGAGTACCCCATTACAAACTTATATAGTTGAAAATGGAGTACTTTTTTATGTGTGAAAGACTGAAAGACGTTAGAACTATAAATAGTGGAGAGAGATTATGATTTTTTTTTATGATAAATTGATTGTTATTTTACTTTATGTTCTATCAAAGGTATTCTTTTTTTTTTTTTTTTTTGTAAGAGTTCACAAGTGTTTATATATTTTTTTCTATTGAATGTTATTTTTTTAGTTAGGGGATATATTTTTTTCCATTATTCTAGAAGTTTTAATGGATTTATATTTACTTTTTTTCTATGTTCCTTTTTTACTTTCACTTACCTATATATGAAATATATAGTAAGTGGAAGTATTGCGATCGTGAAAAATTTCGACTTCCGGTTTTCAACGGAAATACACGTTTTGGGGTCCCCTGAGTCCAATTAACCAAGTCCCGCGAAATGGTCTGTGTGTGTGTGTGTGTGTGTGTGTGTGTGTGTGTGTGTGTGTGTGTGTGTGTGTGTGTGTGTGTGTGTGTGTGTGTGTGTGTGTGTGTGTGTGTGTGTGTGTGTGTGTGTGTGTGTGTGTCTGTGTGTCTGTGTGTGTGTGTGTGTGTGTGTGTGTGTGTGTGTGTGTGTGTGTGTGTGTGTGTGTGTGTGTGTGTGTGTGTGTGTGTGTGTGTGTGTGTGTGTGTGTGTGTGTGTGTGTGTGTGTGTGTGTGTGTGTGTGTGTGTGTGTGTGAACAGACTAGCTCAAAAACTATAAACCGTGTGAACCTGAAATTAGGTATTTAGTGTATGTATATGCCCGCAATGTGACAGCAAAAATTTCATCAAAATTGCTCAAAGGGAGGGGGTACTTTATTTAATAACTTTTTAAGTTTTTTTTCGATTTTCTCAAAAACGGCTCTAACGATTTTGATTAAACTGAGTATTTCATCTACTTATATGCCCGAGATATGACTGTAAAAATTTCATCAAAATTGATCAACCAGAGGGGGGACTTAACTTAATAAATTTTGTATCATTTTCGCGTGTTTTTTTTTTATTTACTCAAAAACAGTTTTAACGATTTTGATCAAACTGGGTATTTGATGTATGTATATGCCAAAGATGCGATAACCAACATTACATCAAAATTGATCAACCGGAGGGGGGACTTTACTTAATAAATTTTGTATCATCTTCACGTGTTTTTTTTATTTACTCAAAAACGGCTTTAACGATTTTCATCAAACTGGGTATTTGATGTATGCATATGCCAAAGATGTAATAGCCAACATTTCATCAAAATTTGTCAAACGGAGGGGGCACTTTATTTCATAACTTTTTTTGCAATATTTACCTTTTTTCGATTATCTCAGAAACGGCTTTAATGATTTCCATCAAATTCGTCATGTTTAATTAAAATTAGATGTTCTTTAATATCAGGTAAGCCTTATCATTCTTAAAATATTCTGAGGGGGCTTAAATGGGTTTGGGGCCTTTCTTGTTTGTTTGTTTCCTATAAAGTACCTTTGTTTATATGGAGAAATTAACTGTCTATCGTTACGCCTAAAAATAAGAAATGGCTAAATATGGGATATGATAAAAATAAAGAAAACATAAAGAGGAGAAAAAAGAAAAATATTCAGTTAACTCATAAAACTCGTTGAGCCCACGCATGCGGAGTACGCCTTTAATGACAGACCATTGTTTATAATTAAAGCCGTTCTGTTCATTTGAGAAGTAGCAATTAACAAAACGCATTAATTTCAAATCTAAGTAAGTTGGTAAGTGAAAGTTGTGTGTTGCGCGCACGCACCAGATTTTTTAATATTATATGATAATATTAAAATATAATGGTTCCTCATAACTCTATAGTTTTGTTCTGTTTGATTAATAGCCTGTAAAGGTGACGCCATTTCAAATAATTAAATTTAGGAGGCAGAGACCATATTGAGCCTAGACCTGATATCTTTTTTTTTATTATCATCACCCCTTCATTTCCTCACTCAGGGTTTCGTTATTCCCAAAAAATAACGTGGCACCCTTTAAATATATATATTTTTTAGGAGGTAATTTCTCCCAAAATAAATTTTTCTATTTCCCAAGAAATAAAATAAAAGACCCACCCCCTTCTCCGTCTGAGCGGGGCAATTTAATATAATTTTACGTTATATATGCTTTTAAATTTTTGGTTGTTTTCCGCACTGATTATTTACAACAGGAAAAGTAAGCTGTTTCTCATTACCTAGAAACACCTGTTTATGTTCTATTAACATCTCTAGAATTTTCCCTTGAGTGTCGAATATATCAAAGCTTCATAATTTGACTTCCTCCACTTTTGCATTCAATGATTCAACTGGTTAATTATAGCTCGCCTATTACTCAAGCAGTGTGGGTGGTCTTCATATAAAGCCTGGGGCTCCACTTTTCTCTACCAATTATCTTAAGTAACCCTATAATATAGTATATAGTAACCCTATATAACCACCTAAAGAAGGGTGTCCACAAGGAGGTGTGATCTCGCCATTACTGTAGTACCTAGTAGTGGATTCCTTGCTAGTGAGATTAAACAATGCAGGCTTTTATACACAAGGGTACGCTGATGACCTGGCAATCTTAATTGAATAAAAACATCAAAGCGTACTATCTGACTTGCTTATAAATGCAACAAAAATCCTACAAAACTGGTGTAAAGAGAATGTGTTGAACATAAACCCAAAAAAAATACATACTTGTATCTTTACACAAAAGAAAAAAATCAAAATCCTGTTAAGCAAACTACAGAGGTTTGCATGCCTCATGATAACAGGAGCAATGAAAAGTACTCCAACAGCTGCTAGGGAAGTGATGCTAAATTTAGCACCACTGCAGATAGAAGTGGAGGTTCAGGCTATGAAATCCTCATACAGGATTGTAAAACAAAACAACTCACCTAGAACAAATTCTAGGGATGGCCATTGGGAGATATACGGGAAAATCGAGAAAGATCAAGTGCTGTCCATGCACTCTGACCTACAAATTCGTGAAATCCTGGATACCAACTATCAAACAATAATAAATAAGTTGAAACCAAACAAACAATATAAAGGAATCAACTGCTATACGGATGGCTCGCACTCCAAGATTGGATCTGGAGCGGGAATCTGGAGGGAGGATTAACCTACAAAAAGCATATCAATCTCACTTGGTAAATATGCTACAGTCTTTCAATCAGAAGTGCTAGCAATTTACCAATGCGCTTCGGAGCTGCTGGCGGAAAATACAATAAATAAATATATAACCATCTTTACAGACAGCCAAGCAGCTAGAGGAGCATTAAACAATAATGTCATTAAATCACAGATCGTCAAAGACTGCAAAATCTCGCTCAACAAACTAGCTGAAAGCAATAGAGTCAGAGTGGAATGGGTGCCCGGACACTTTGGCATCCAAGGAAATGAAAAAGCAGATGGCCTTGCAAGGAAAGGCGCAGCAAAAAGACCAATGACCCCTGAACCTGTAATTGGCATAAGTCTAAGCTACGCCAAAAGAAGGATAGGGGAGATATATGGTGCAATTAAAAAACAAAATTGGAATGATAAAACACAGCATCATTCCAAATTCTTCCTAAAAGGCTACTCTGTCAAAAGAAGATATACTCTACTGAACTTGGACAGGAAAGCACTCAAAAGAATTACAGCAATTTATACGGGACACTGTAAGCTAAACAAACACATGCATAAGCTTAAACTCGCAGACACGCCCATATGTAGATTCTATGGCAGGGAGGAAGAAACAGCTTACCATATTGTGAGCTGGTGTGAAAGACTTGCTAGACTAAGATTCAGTACCTTTGGCAAGGTGAACATACCTGACCCAAGTTCTAACAATCTAGGCATCCCGACAAGTCTGCTTAAATTCACTGATGCTCTAAATATAGCCATTTAGAAATCAGGCAGAATCAGGTGCACAATAGACCCAAGAGGTCGCGGTTCATAGTGCCGGAAAAAAAAAAAAAAAACCCTTAATCCTTCTTCCAAACTGTTCATTTTAAGATTTTATATTTAACTTTAAGATAGTAACAGGGCTGGAACAACCTGAGCATTATTTAAATAATTCCTTCCATTATAAGATCTTCCTATTGCCAGTAAAGCTACAGCTCTCATTCAAGTAATTTACCTGTATCCCACTTCCAGGTATTATAATCACCTCTGTTATCTCTATAGCTTATTATTTTCTGTACCAACTTTGTTTTTATTTTTTTTTACTAGTGCATGTTTTAAAAAACGAATCAATGGTGAATATACCAATGAGCCAAAGTTCAATTATTTTGGGGAAGTGCTTTAGATGGAGACAACGTTAACTACCTTTAATACTACCTGTACTTACTTTTTCTTCTTCTTTTCATTTCCACTTGTGCCTATCTCCGTGGAGGTATATCAAGCCATCGTAACCAGGCATCCCGGTATCTCCCGAGCATCCTCATCTATCCTATCAACTTTACTCATAATCTTCTTATCTTGGATGTAATGTCTACATATTACAGAAGAGATCTACCCATAGGTCTTTTACCTTTGGCCTTCATGAAGGATGCTCCTGAACATACTGGATTCTTCTTGGTTCTCTTTGTACTTAATTAATTAACATTATTTTTTGAACTTAATTTTATTTTACTATTCAATTATTAATGTTAATAAAATAGTGTGTATCAAACAAACTTCAATGATACATATGGGACATTCTTTTACAAACCGAACAGATTTGGACAAAAATTGACCGACACATTTTAGATTTAACTGAAACTTTTTTTACGGGTTCTATATCGAAAAAAAATAGATACGTGTAAAAGGATTTTTTTTAATTTTCGATATTTTGAAAAATAATCAAGATCGAAAATTCGTGAATTTGATGATTTATCGATAATAGCCTATTTTTCAAAAAATCATAACTCCGGTTCTATTTAAACTAAAAAATCTATTTTTTTTTTATTTTGAAGGTAAAAAGACAAACTTTAAGAAAAAAATACTTTCAAAAGAAATTGTCAAAAAATTCAAATTGTTATTAACAATTTAAAAGTTTAAATCGGTTTTTAACAGTGGCGCCACCCATGAATCAACTTTTTACTATTTTTATCGTATTCTGCGTCAAATTTTCTATCGAAAACGCTTTTAAAATCGATGGAGAAATAATTTTTACTGTAAGAAAAAAATTAATTAATTTAGCGCGGTACGTCACATCGACAACGTGGGTCACATTTCACGGCTCAGATTCTTGTTTTACACCGTTTATCTCTTAAATACATATAATTGTTTCATTTTTTTAATTAAAAACATATTTTATTAGCCAAGAAGATGGGAAAAATAGAAAAAATACATAAATAAAAATAAATAAAAAACATTGTTGAAAATGAAATTTTTTTATTAAGATTTCGATAATGCATTAGTTAATAAGAACAATATTTAGAATATAATAATAAATACAATATTTAAAAATAAGACAATGTTTACATTTTCTGTTTAAAAATTTTTACAATAACCTTTTTTTCGCAAGATGAAAACCGTTTTGCTTCCAATTGCTGTAAAGAAATCGGATTAATACAATGATATTTTAAAAATCCTTTTATTGTTAAAGTTTTTTGGAAACGTTCGTACAATTGTTCTTTAACTGTCGAATAACAACACGTTATATTCGGCAATGCTTCTGTTGCCCAGTAATTGATATTGCTTCTGTTCATGTATTGCACACACACAGACAGAATGAGTGACGCGAATTCATATGCAAAAAGACTAATCTTAAATATAACGTTTCCAAAAAACTTTAACAATAACAGGATTTTTAAAATATCATTGTATTAATCCGATTTCTTTACAGCAATTGGAAGCAAAACGGTTTTCATCTTGCGAAAAAAAGGTTATTGTAAAAATTTTTAAACAGAAAATGTAAACATTGTCTTATTTTTAAATATTGTATTTATTATTATATTCTAAATATTGTTCTTATTAACTAATGCATTATCGAAATCTTAATAAAAAAATTTCATTTTCAACAATGTTTTTTATTTATTTTTATTTATGTATTTTTTCTATTTTTCCCATCTTCTTGGCTAATAAAATATGTTTTTTAATTAAAAAAATGAAACAATTATTTGTATTTAAGAGATAAACGGTGTAAAACAAGAATATGAGCCGTGAAATGTGACCCACATTGTCGATGTGACGTACCGCGCTAAATTAATTAATTTTTTTCTTACAGTAAAAATTATTTCTCCATCGATTTTAAAAGCATTTTCGATAGAAAATTTGACGCAGAATACGATAAAAATAGTAAAAAGTTGATTCATGGGTGGCGCCACTGTTAAAAACCGATTTAAACATTGAAATTGTTAATAACAATTTGAATTTTTTGACAATTTCTTTTGAAAGTATTTTTTTCTTAAAGTTTGTCTTTTTACCTTCAAAATAAAAAAAAAATAGATTTTTTAGCTTAAATAGAACCGGAGTTATGATTTTTTGAAAAATAGGCTATTATCGATAAATCATCAAATTCACGAATTTTCGATCTTGATTATTTTTCAAAATATCGAAAATAAAAAAAAATCCTTTTACACGTATCTCTTTTTTTTCGATATAGAACCCGTAAAAAAAGTTTCAGTTAAATCTAAAATGTGTCGGTCAGAAAGGTGTTCGGTTTGTAAAAGAACGTCCCATATGTTTATTGATAATTTTTTTAATATTTTTATTAATATTTTATTTGTACCAATTGTACTAATAATAAAATACAGTATTTGGTTTTGATAATTATGAAATGAGTGAGAGGCGAATTCTGGTCAATTATTTGAAGTTCTTTTATTTTTTTATACCTAAAAATTTAATTTCATTTGTATGTTGATATGTACTTAAGTAAATACAGAATTTGATTTTAATATAAAATTAATACATCTATCTATTTTTTTATAACATTTTTGGGGTGACCAGCAAGACTTTTATTAAGAAAAAGTTTCAATGCAAGGAGGGGAGGGGATAGCTTTCTATATTCAAACGCAATACAGTCATGAGTTGGCTAAATGGCTAATATTGCAAGAAACTTTTACTAGTTAGAAAGCTAATTTAGGAGTTTACGAACATTATTGAATTTTACAGAACTAGAATTTTGTTTATTTTTACCACCACATTTTTTGAAATACATTTCTTATACTATTTTTTTTTTTCATGTAAGAAAACCACAACCGCACCGATTTGTTATCGATGATAGTTGCTCTACCCTTTACATATTAGAATATCATAACTTTTTACTCTTTCCGATTTCATTCCTGTTTAGTTACTAATAAGTTACCCTGTATTTTATGATAACTGAAGTGTCTCAACTGGGGTTAGGGAGTGGATTAGCGTCGATAACAATTATTTTTGAACATTGGAGTGGACTGTAACGCTGCAACCAAATCAGTGATGTAATGCTAACGTGGAATGTAATGCACTCAGTTATTTAGTCCAGAGTAGTAAATAATCAAACTATTACTTTAAGGAAAGAGCTTCATTCTAGTCTCATTAATATTGAAGTCATGATGAATTATTAAATGATAAAACTTGATAATTCATTTTTTTTCTCCTCTTCCGAGCCTTTTCGTGTGTATAAGTTTTTTACCCGGACCGGAATGAGGGTGGAGAAGTAACATCGTATTGAGAAAAGATGATAGATTAAACTCGACGAGAGTCAAAATCGTTAACTTTAGCTTGTCGGGGACAACGCGTTAACCCGCCCGGTCGCCCAGCTCATAACAATACTACTTAATAATAAACCTTGTAAATGTTAAATTTGAGAATTCCGAGTGCAGGAGTTATTTGTGTTTTCTGACTAGTAAAAGTCATTCCAATCTATGGAATGATACCTCGCATTTAAAAAGCAGTGAGATGATTAAAATACGTGATTGTGTTTCGCGTAATAGCATTAATGCCGTCTCTGTAGTATGCAAGTGTAATGCTTAGCGTTGAAGTGCGAATAAAACTTAGTTTGCGCGAGGCAAAAGGGAGATAAGTGAGGCAGTGAGCCTAATCAGTGTCACATAATACACCGGGTGAGCTCGTGAATTAGGGGGCGGAATCCGCTGAGGGCTAATTGTCTTATCTAAGCGGGGTTAGGGGGGGGGGGGGGCTAGCGAGAAGTGGTCTCCGTGACCTGACTCCACCTGTCCATATCTCCCAGTGGATTCATCCCTGTCCAACCTCAGGCCTGTTTCTTAATGAGCTCCCTTCAGGACTAAAGTACAGTCTTCAAGTATTTCATTGCAATGAGATATAGTAAATTTAATTTTTTAAATAAATAGGAGAGTTATTCCATGGCAATTCAACACAGACTTGAGCCACACCATCTCATATTCAGATTTTCTTGAAATATAGGATATGTGTACTAATGTTTTCTACTAGAAACATCACTGAAATATGTCTACCCGTTTTTGAATTATTGGTCACTAAAGCCCTCAAAAAGAGGTCCACAAACAGAAAAAATCATGATTAAAATTAGCTGTAGATGTTTTCCAAATTTGACTAGGACTATAAGATTTGTGTCGTTTAACAGCGCATTGCATGCCATTTCATATGATATGCAACAATGTATAGGTTGGTACTAAAGAAATATTCTTAAAACTAAATGTAAAATTTTAATTTCTATTTTATCAAAATGAGCATTTTTTTAAAAAAATTATATATTTTTTTGATAAATAGGTAATATTATACCTATTCATACAGTAAAATATAAATGTGAGGGGAAAATTTCTTCATTACTAAAAAAATTGAAAACTAGTGATAAAATTCCATACATCTAGCATTTTATGATTAAAAATAGCTGTAGATATTTTCAAAATTTGACTTGGACTATGAGATTGGTGTCTTTTAACATCGCATTCCATGCCGTTTCATATGATATACAACAATATATAAATGTAGGGAGTACGACCCATTTTAAAAAAAGTGTAAAAAAAAAGTGGCCTTTTTGAGAAAATTGAAATTAAAATTTAAAATTTAGTTTTAAGAAAATTTCTTTAGTATCAAACTATAAATTTTTGTATATCATTTGAAACGGCATGGAATGCGCTGTTAAACGACACCAATCTCATAGTCTTAGTCAAATTTGGAAAACATCTACAGCTATTTTTTTCTATTTCTGTACTTATTTTTGAGGGCTTCAGAGACCATTTTGTTAAAAGTATAAACCAGCATTAGAGACTATAAAAATTTAAGCTTTCTCCAGGACACCATGCATTTATTTTAATTATTCACACGGGCCATCGAACGGCCATTTTCAAGTCTAAAAGATTAATTTTTAATTTTTAAAAAGAACCAGTCTTCGGTTTTGATATTCCCTACTCGGTAAAAAGATTCAATCCCAGTAAATTAAGGATCAAATATAAATTTGGACATATTAAATTATAAATGTGGTGTTTTGACATTTTACGCTATCGATAAATTTTATAAAAGATAACAACAATTATACTTTTCATTTCTTATTTTTTATTTACTGTAGATTAATTTCACTTATTATCTTAAAGTGAGAATAGAAACAATTAACGTACATTAATTTGAGAAAGTTATTTCATTAAACATTGGGGTAATGAGTTTCACACTTACATTAGTGTGATAGCTTTCTTTAATTGTTACGAATTTCATTCGTTTTAGAAGTGAGTTTAATAGCAATTCAATTATGTATGAATAACATTAACCTTATCACTTCTTGTGTCAACTATCAATTCATATATTTAACATCAAACAACATCTATAACTGCAGAAATATATTTATTTTATTTTTTGAGCTTAAAACCCTTTAGATATAATATTTCTTATATTTTATTTCATGAATACTTTAAGTATCTTCTTTTAAAACATTAAAAATAACTGTGTTAGGTATATTTTGTCATGTACAACATTTTCGCCCATCCTCATGTCCAATGAGAGAGTACCTACAATCTCATTAGATAGTACAATAAACAGTGATAGGAAATGAAGAGCATGGCTAGAAATAGTTGGACCAAACAAAAGAAGAAAAAAAAATGAGATTCTGACGATCAGTTTAATAATGAGAAAACAATTTTAATATTTTAAAAACGCTATGATAAGATGTGCGAAAACCCCGTTAAATGATAGAAAAAAAATATGAAAACGATTTTTTTTTTAATTGTATAAATAAATGAAATAACGATCCTAGAAATTTAACCAGTAAGTTCAACGAAAAATATTGTTTATTGTATGATTTCCTTTAGTGGTTGTAAAACTGACAAAAGAAACCTGTATTATATTTTGTTTTTTTTACACTTCATTCAATTTAGTGATTTTAAAAAAGGTACGAAGGTCATCTGTATTAATATATTTCTACTTCTATTGACTATTCTTCATTAATAAAGTGAATTTAATCATATTATATTGTACAAGACAAAATATAAATAACGTTTCACATTTATTTATTTTTTTTTTAATATTTGAACAGAAGAGACTTTACATATTCGTGAAATCAAAAACAAAAACAAAAAATGAGAAGTGAGATATAAATGGACAAAAGGACGAGATAGGAAGAGGAGTTATGAGCCAAACATTTTATCAGCCCATCTTTTTTCATCGGTTAACTCATGAAAAGTTTTTATAAACCTTTTTGGGACAACTGTTTTGTAACCATGTTCAAAACAATATTCAGATAAGTAAAGGAACGCCTGTAAAAATGTAATGTAATTTTTTTGATAATTAAACTTAATATTTTAATCTTGGCAAATAATGTTAATGTTTCTATCGAAATTTCATGCCATATTTTTCTTTTTCTTTTACGTTTGAATAGTATTAGGGTCACAATAAGGAATACGATTTTTCTTTTTAGACACCGAATTGAAGAATAGCCTCCTGGTTCCCTGATAAACGTTATACGTGAATTAAACTTTCGGTTACACGATTTGTACATACCTAACTGGGAATGTTATGTTCCTAGATGTTCAAAGGGGCAGGGAAAAAAAAGAAAAGAAGAAATGTGAAAATTTGAAGGAAAAATTGAACACATTATAATGTGTTTAAATTCTTGTTACAACTAACATAAAAATGACTTTACTGATACTAATAGGATCCATTCAACGAAGGTAGCAAATCAGTGAATTTTTACGGGAGAAGCTGACATTTAATGTTTACCATGCGAGAATCAAGGAACAGATGATACATTTAAGTGCCGTAAGTGCTAAACATTTATCTTTTTTAAGGTACAATCCTGATAAAAAGGAGTTGGCAACTTCTTACAATACAATAAAATTTAAAATAAAATAATTACACTAAACATGATAAAAATATACAGCAATGTGTAATTACTCATTTACAATGAATGGTTTTTGTTTCGACTGCCTATTTTAAGAATTATACGTACGAATTACACGTAAGAAAGTAATAGGTAGTAAGTTAACTATTATACGTACGAAAGTAGCGATACGAATATCTTATTCTTACGGGCAAGGACATAAGTAAGCAACACCAGTACTCCGTGGTAAGTAATACTAACGAAAAATACTAAAATATTTTCTAAACATTCTTTAATTTTTAAGTTACGAAATGAGCATTAATCTAAATTTATCGTGGGTTGATGTGATACAATTATACCAGAAATTGTAAATTTTATTGAGTATCAGTTACTCCTTGTGAGCTGCGAGTAAATATTTATAACCTGTGATATATACAATTAAAGTAAGTAAATAAGTAATTAAATAGATTACTAATTTAATTTAAAGTAATTCAATAAACTACTAATTTAGTAATTAAATAAGTGATTAAAGTGATCAAATAAATAGGTTAAGATAGCTTTAATCAAAGATAACTATATACTTTGAAGAATAAGAAGTAATAGGGTAAACAAGTTATTGGCACTAAGTACAGTTATTGGCACCCCAACTTTAACTAAATGAAATAGGTAAACAAGTCCTAATGTTATTACAAGATATACATGAGTCTAATGTTTGAAGGGTCCTCTAAGTCATCTATGAAGCAAGACTTTAACAAACTAACCACTAGATTTGGGACTTTTAACTATAAATATTGCCATATTGTAAAACTATTGAACTTTTGACCCAAAAAAACCTCTTGAATCTTTATGAAGATAGATAAAGAGGAGCTATAGGAAGTTTCTATTTGATCCCTTCATAAAAAGTGTTTTTTTTTTAATTTAACCACAAAAATGTATTATGGGTGCCAATAACTGTACGGTTTACCCTATGTAAATCAAATATAATCGAATGAAAAACTTAAATAATCTTAAGCACCCATTTAAAACTGAGATAGATGTATAATAACTAAATATTAATTTGCTGTATTTTTATTAATAACTAGCTGTATGTCCCGGTTTCACACGGGAATTTCATTTTTCTAATTAAACGGTCGATTTCGTAAAAAAACATTGTAAAGCGAGATCATTATGATTTTTGTTAGGATAAAGAATATCAGCTGAAGATCGGCTAAAGTTATGCCATTTTAATATAGACAGGTGTTCGCACCTGGTATGAAAGAACCACTGAGCGAAATTTGGAGAATTTTGGATAAACGGTATGGATTTCTATAAAGAACAAACAAACAAACAGAAATATTGCCCTGCAGTTTCAGCTTCTCGCAAATCGGCTTGTCTAAGCCTCTGTGGCGCAAAGCGGCCCCGTATTCCTGGGCAGACTCAGTTTCCCGCGATTCTGCCTGTCTAAGCCTCTGTGGTTCAATTCTATTTTGATGTTCGTCAAGAGTTTCAGCTGCTCGTATTTGACGTTGTTTTTTTGCTTTTGAGCTCACTACTCCTGTTGAAGCTCGCTTTTTAGGAGGCATTTTTAAAAAATAAATTCACCATACATGTAAATAAACGTAATTATAATGTTAAAAAAAAAACATATGGTTTAAACATCCCAGAACTCGACGCCTACCAAGGGACGGTCTTACCGGGCCTTGTTGGCCTCTTCAAATTCTATAAAATGATTTTTTAGGCCGTTTTTTCGACTCAAACGGTCGATTTCGTAAAAAAAAACCATTGTAAAGCGAGATTGTGACGAATTTTTTTAACAGTAAAGAATATATCCAGAGATTGGCTGAAGTTATGCAGTTTTAATATGGACAGGTGTTCGCACCTGGTATCAAAGAACCACTGAGCGAAATTTGGAGAATTTAGGACAAACGTTTTGGATTTCTATAAAGAACAAATAAACAAACAAACAAACAGAATTTCATCTTTATTTATATAGATTATTGCAGAATTACTTGAATATTTTTGTTTAATAAATATGTTAAATATATATATTTTTTTCAAGGTGATCGTTACTATGCGGACTATTTGAGAATAGAACTTTGTGTATTTTAACTTTAGCAGAGTAGTTTCGTCTCTCATCTTTACGAACTCAAAATTCGGTTTGATTTTCATGGAGTAGGAAAGATAAAATCTGTCAAATATCTGAAATTGCGCCAACATACTTAGTAATTGTGTATTTATAGTGTTTCGTTTGTGTTCCAGCTACCCTTAGATAGTATTTTTGGCAACCAGGAGTAATCCATAATTTGCTCGTCAGCCAGATTAGTGTTGTTTTTTTTTTTTTTTTATATATATAACTTATCCGAAAAAATAACATAAAATCACTGAATATGTCATTGACTGGGATCGTCCAAAAATTACTTGTATTCACTCTAAAAAAAAGAGAGAAAAAAATCATTTTTAGATAAGATTAGCCGGAAGAGGGGGAAGAAGAGCAAATACTAGGAAGTGAAATAAAAATTAGCCGTTGGAAAGTAAGATAGTAAAACAAGCTGCTAACTCGCTGAGTCGGCGGGAGATATGGAAATGACAAGGGCGTCCAACTCTAGCGCTGAGTCTGCCATAAAAAAGGTGGGCTACCTTGTGTCAGCTTGATTACTTCTAGTTCTCTCTCCCCCTTTCCGTGGATTAATTGTTCAAAGCGGAATGATAAGCTTTTAGTTCCCACCGCTATTTCTCTTTTCTGCAGCTCTCCTTCCGTTGGTGAGGATGGTTGTAAGACGTCTTAGGGAGGATAGCTATAGTGGGGCAAATAACTGGGTCAGAAGCGTGAATAGAGTTTTCACGTGTATTGGCCGAGGAAAGGCACCGAAGAAAACAATTATTATTTTCTTTTCACACGCAAATTTAATAGTTTTGTAACTTTAATATTTGTTCTATCTTTGAATAAACTATTCATTACAACATTTTCCATTTACAAAAGCTTAATGAATAATAAAATAATTTAGTCCAATATATGATTATTATTTTCTTCACTAATTTATTTCTCTTCATAGACTGATTGAAGTGACTCGGTTACATATTTAAATAATGAACAATTGACTGGGGCTTCGGTACTCTTTATTTTACGCACAAAAGATTGGATCTAAAACCAGGACGAAAATTAAAAACTTAGATTTTGTTTTATTAGTACACAGTCAATGTATAAGGGGATTTGGGAAAAATAAAATAAACTAACATAAACCCAGGCTGTTTCTTCCAAATACATTAAAAGTACTAGCGATATTAGGAAAAAAAAACATTTTGTATGTATATTAAGCTCTAACATTACTAAGAAGTTTTATTCAGGACATGACGCTATAGAATCAAAATTCCCTAAGCCCATTTTGAATGTTTTTTTTTTTTAGGAGATCAAAAAACATGAACATTTAAATTTTAGAAAACAAGTTAATGGTGGTCTTAATCTACTTCGAATTTAGAAATCTACTTCGTTAACCAATGCATGCCATTCAAGAGGTACTGCAGAGTGTCTACCTTCCTCATCATTGACGGTATGCTCATTGTCGAATGGTTGACTATCTCAAATTCGAAATGTAAAGGAACAAAAAAAAGTTCTGCGGTAAATAAAGTTAATTCATCCCTACGATAACAATAAATTTAATGAATGTTATACTTTTTGTGTCAATTTTCAAGCGATTTACTGGACAAGCAAGTCCCGTTTCTACCGACAAAGATCTTTGTGATGGTATTTTACTACTAAATACACGAGGAAACAAGTATTATTGCTAAAAATATAGAACCTACTAGTTCTGCTAGTATTGTTTATAATTCCGCTTAATCTATATTTCTTTTAACTATTCTGAGGAACTCGTCAAAGCTTGCTTTGTTTTTTAAAAACTTGTATTTGCTGTAACTATAACAATACAGGCACACCTAAAACATTACAATCAATGAAATGTCCACGAAATGCGCCCCAGGATATAACTTAAGCTATATTCCGCTATATATTAGCAAGCTGAAAAGCTGCTGGATTAGAGACCTTAAATTTAACAGTAGATATTAATATCAATTCATGAGGAGGTATGGCTGGATACTGATTCCCCTTATGTCTACATAAAATATAAAATAAAAAAAAGAATAAATATCTCTTATGTCCATAAAGCTCATAACTTATACGTAAGTTATACCATAAACTTCATAACTTTGGTAAGGAGGTACCGTATCAGTGTCAGTGGTTTTGCAAGGTACGATAATGTTTGCGTAATGAAGTCTCCCTCCTCCATTGACCTCCGACATTTGCCTAAAAATTTTGTAATTATTCATTTATTGACTTACAATTAAACTAATTATAATTTCCTCCAGTCTCTTATTATTCTATAATCCTTGATTTATAAATATAAAATTAATTAAAGTACACTGAACGAAAATAAAGTGTAGTGGAAACGTTAAAATATTGACGTTCAATAAGGTACATTATCCGCTATTTAATTCAATATGTTATAATATATAATATCAATCTCATGTTCATTTACTGAATATATATCAATCTGAACTAGTTAAAAAAAAAGCTGCCCCGCCTGAAAATTACTGCATCTATTAAAGTCTAACAATTTGCATGTTTAAATATTCCCTTACCAAAGTGTTTTGAAGTAACCACAAACGAAACAGTAATAATCATTGCTAATACACCTCCATATCCCGTATGAAATGTATGTTAAGTACATACCTTAACATATATACTTCTACTCTAACCGCTTTATCGATCTCCTAATTTCAAATATTTCATATTTCATATGCGGATACTAAATTTATTTTTTATTTATCTAATTTAAAATATTATACATTTCCTTTTGATCTTTTTTATCGGAAATTTTTAACAATCTTAAAACGATAAAATATAAATAAACATAAATATAAATATAAATATAAATAAAATATAATAATAATAATAAAAATATAAATATAAATATAAATAAACATTGAAATAGAACAAGTAAATGTAAGGAAAAACATGTAAAACAAGAGCCAGTTCTCACATCAAACATTTGTATGTTCAGAATTATTTTTGAAATTTGGTTTTATTCTTAAGGTGGTTAAAAAAAAAAAAAAAATCAACAACTCTACCTTCTGAATTTTAGTTCATATTTCATTGTATGTACTTTCAGGCATGGCTACCGTTGTCACGTTTAAATATATCATATTTACGTCAGGAACCCTCCAAATCAGTATTTTAATTTATTGGTTATGGGACGAAAATACATGCACTCAACCTCCATTGGATATTGCGCCCATAATTTAAATGAATCTAAATATACATAATAAATAAATATATATATATATATATATATATATATATATATATATATATATATATGTATATAATTCTAAATATAAAATTTTCTTCGAACGCAATTAGTTGATATAATATTCTGGATGAAGAATGTTAATTACAAACTCCTACTCATTTTTTGAGTAATGCCTTCCATAATTAGTCTTAACATTTTTTTTTTTCTTAACAGCTATTTATTAATATTAGTCATTTAAAAACTTTTTATGCTTAGTTTGAATAACTTGATATTAAGCTCATTTGCTGAATATGAGGTTTTAAATTAGGCCACATCATCGTTTATCGCATCATAATTTTTTAATATTATTTCTGTAAGGTGTATTTTGTCGGTATGCTAAATATGTCTGAAGCATTATACCCTTGTAATTACTCACACATTAGGTATCTATTATACTTAAAATTCAAAGTATTTGCGTTAGTTACGAAAATTCTTAACAAAGATTGCACCGAAAATTAATTTTTCTACATCTTGCAGTTGAAGCGTTATACAATAGAACGCTTCTCAAAGCAACGATAGTGAGTACTCCTGGCAAATTAGGAAGAATGGCAGAAATAATTTATAAAGTTTTGAAATATTGGGAAAATATTCATAAGACTTTTAAAAAGGTTCCATCCCTAAAAAGACGAACCCCTCCCCCCTTCCCCCAATATCCCCATATTTATTCATTATTTTCACCTTATAGACAAAACGGTTTATATTTTTAAAAAATCTGTTTTATTAAAAAAATTCCTTGTTAAATACTGCGCAAAAAGGTGCTATGCATGTTTTACGTGAGACAACCCGTTTCGAGATGACCCAGTAGGAAGAAAAATATAATTGAAAATTTATTTAAAAAATCTTCAAATAAGGGAAAATAATTTCTAACGTTTTGAAACTTTGGGAAAATAATCATAAGGGGTGTAGTTGAAAGAAAAAGAAATTTCCCACGACTAGGGGAGGGGGCATGGGAATGCCTGTGTACTATAAAAATGGGATTCCCAATTTTCATGGGACCACTGTAAGCTAGTCTGGCTGCAAGGATAAATTTTTGTTTGTTTTTAATAGCTATTAAGTTCCTTTGTTTTGTTTTTTTTCTGTTTAGTTCATTACTTATTTTTTACACTTCATTATTTAATTTTGAATAAAAATAATCGAACTTTCAAAAATCCTCAGCTAAATGCTGATTTTGCAGAATGGGTAAATAAATAAATTATATAATTATATGTTAAAGTATTTTAATGCGAATAAAGAATTATTATTGTTACTATAAACTTACCGTTTTTACGTAAGTGGTCATGCAAGGGAATGATTTGACTTTGATTACCCATAACCGCCTGGTTTTCCTCTATGAAATTCTCAATTTAGAGTTCTAATCGTACAACAGGCTAAATTTTCTTCATGAGGGTCTCATGCCCCCATATAAGATCTGTAGAATATAAACAACACCATGCCAAGCTTTATTCAAACTCAGGACCCTGAGCACAGCAGTTGTATGACTCATCATTAAGCTACCATATTCCCTAAAATATTAAAAAAGTTGAAGAAGTCTTCAGAAGGAGTTTTGTATCGACGAGGGGGTAGGTAGGGGTATTTGAAAGGTCTAGCCGGCCAAAAATATTTTATCTCCATATTTTATTAATTTTAGGTAGCTGATTATGAAAAAAATATTCTAAAAAATCTAGGACCTCTAGCTTTTGAAATGTGGTATTAATCTTCCAAATAATAATCATCCCATCAACTTGGTTTGGTTTTGCAGCGCAAATGAGGAAGCTGTTAGAAAATTAAACTAAACTTTAAGTTTCTAACAGCTTTTAATCACCATTTATATCGAAAAGTTTCTATATTTAATAAAAATAAATATAGTAAATATAAAAATATAAAAAATTATACATCTTATTTGCGATATACAATCAAATGTTGGGCAAACTATAACACACTTCTTAATTCTTAATTAATCACCTGATGATTCACAGCTTTCATCACTCTCCGATTCCAGTCTTTGATTGGATGGCTCAGCGGAAAGAAGTAGGGCTAACGTCTCGCTCAAAAATGGCTTGCTTCTTTTCTTCGGTACTGGCCTCATACCAGAAAGAAGCGGATCGGAACTTAGAAGCAATCTATTCAAGATATCTATCTTGAATATTGATAGATTGAATATGATAGATCTTATATTGATATCTATCTATATTACAAGATTCGCTTGAAAAATTTTCGAGCGAAGTTTGTTCGGTATAGCCTGAAATGCGTGTTCCAAGCCTCCATATTTTCCAGATTAGCGGCTATTGATTTAATATTTCTTTACTACATAATTTGGACAACCAATCATGTTAAAAAAGTTATCGGGACTCATCGGGAAATATAACTAAATCATCATCGAATGTTGAAATTCACACAGTAACAAGCAGCAAAAAATAAAGAGTATGTTTCGTATTTGTTTTAGTGCTTAATTCTATATTTTAATTAATAATACGTTGCTATGACATAGATACATACCTGGTCTTTCACAATCCATAATGAGAATGTCTAAAAAAAATCTGATCGCTTACAAGTAGCACTTAACTATTCACTCACAAATTTACTTATGATGCGAAACAAAACAAAAGAAGTTAGACAGACCAGTTTAAACTGTTTTTTCTCTAATCCTTCAACTAGATAAGCGATATATGACTTGAATCCCCAACTATTCTAATTGAACATTCAATAGGTTTTTCCCACCTCCGTTGCATTTTGTAAAACTGATTTTTGGCCAGCTAGACCTCTCTAATACCCCTATGTGCGACGTACTTTGGAATTTAGGGGGAAAAAAAAACATTGATATACCTGAAAAATATAAATGTCTACTTTAAAGATTTTGATTCATTTATTGAAAAAAAAAAAAAAAAAAAAAAAAAATGTAAGCTGCGCATGAATTGAAAGTAGAACGCCAACATAGCTTTCCGCATTTGAATTTCACTCATCGATTCGCTGTAAATGCTGTTTCAGATGTAATCCTATTTATTAATAGAGAAAACTACCTCCCACAAATTGTCAGGGCGATGGACAGTTCTGATCGCATTGAAGTCGTATATAAAGTTTAAATTCCCATCTCGCCATCTTTAACTAGCCATGCTCAACATATGACATTTGCTAAGTTTATCTTACATGACCTTAAAATGATAACGAAAGGTACGTGACTAGAATTCATCTTCGTCCTTATTTCCTCTTTTTTTCTTCCACTTAGCTAAAAATGAAATACGTACCTAAGATGAAATAAAATCTTCTAAACCGGTCTATAATTTGAATGCACTAGGAAGAATAAGCATCGGTATCTGTAATGCTCTCTCGCAAGAGAAGTATATTTTTTTTTTTTTTTTTATAAATAATTATAATTTCGAGAAAAAAATGGAATAGGAAGATATATATAAAAATATATGAGAGGCGAATGGTGCACCCCTCCCGTGAAAGATTTGCGGAGCCATGTAAACATGAACTTAATGAGCTACAAACTTGTGGGAGGCTTTGAATCGGCCCAAGCTGACTTTTCTTTTTATAGAAAAACTCCGACGACATTTTCCCCTAATTTTTATTTTGCTCCATAAACAGAAGAATATTATCTAATTAACTGAGCTCGTCATTTAAGAGGTTTAAAAACTAACCTGTGGGGGGCGGGAGAGGTCGAGAATTTTAATGTCGTTGTATAAAACTTTTTTATAATCTGTTTCTCCTTTTTTTTTTTTTTTTAAGTTTTCAAATATCATCTCTTCATTGTTTTCTGTTGTCTTTGTCTTTATCATTTGCCCTATTTAAATTAATTATTTTTATGTTATCTTTCATTTTTTAGATCCCTATTATTACATAAAACAAAGAGAGTGCATAAATGAGTAATACAAATATTTTCTTAATTTCAATTTCTCATTGATGACTTACGGGTGTTGAAACATAATTTTTTTGTCTCTACATTTTTTTTCGTGTTTCAACATGGCATTTCAGGCATGAATAAAGAAAACGCCCTGCAGAACTTCTTATAGTACTTCAATTTATTTTTATATAATTTTAGCTAGAGAAGGTCTCTCATTCATGTTCTTTTTAGTCTCCTTCCTATGGGCAGGTCATCTGTGGCCATGTCTTTGATCGGTACGTTGTTATGTCCGTGTGGTTTATCATAAAAATAAATAAGAATGAAGCGTAGTTTTTTATTTTTCAATGTAGAATTCAGCTGCTGTAATAAGTATTAAATTTTTTGACGGAAAACTTTGGTGCGTAATTATCACAGTGCCGGAAATCTGTAAGGCTTATGTCCATATGGGTCTAAGTATGTCTAAGACTGGTCGTTTGAAGAACTTCCTGAACCCTGCCGGATGTCGATAAATCTTTTGTAGAGAAAAGATAATAAAATCACAATTATTAATAATAGTGATTTCAACTTTTATTCTTCGTTTGCGAAATTGCTTAGCCTACGTTTTCTGTTGTTATTGTTCTATAGGTCCTTTGGGGTCACCTGTGGTATAGTGGTTAGCATGGCAACCTACAATACTAAAGGTCGCAGGTTCGCGCCCAGCGGTGGCCCTAGGATTTTTTAATGGGAGGAAAAATCCTTAGCCATGCCGTCCTTCGAATAGGACGTAATATGGAGGACATGAGCCTGTACGATGTCAGGTACTCATTAAAGATCCCTATCCTAATTATACCTGGATAGGCAAAATTTAAGACTCCCACCGTAGCACCGTCCGATTATCCTCATTGGCATAAAGTGACGTTAAACAAACAAACAAAGGTCCTTTATGTGTACCAAATCTTGCCACTTACCAGTCATTGAGGGATGAGAAACGGTGAAAGGTTTTGGATAATAAAATAATGCATAAAATATTTGGACCGAAGAGGCATGAGGCCAAAGCCATATTTCTCTGGCTTTTCCGGCTGTGCAGTATTTCAGATATTTTTTAATGAATAAACTTATGATTTGTAGAGTAATCGTTAAAAATGAAAAAAATTATGTCATTATACAAAATTGAGAAATGCATTATTGGCATCAAATCGTTCTCTTAAGCAAGCCTGAGAACAAGTACTGCTGGGTGTCCAAAGTTAATTTTTCCTCTATGCCCAAATTTAATCAGCATAGCGCACATTTGCTGATTGTCAAAGTTTGTTTAAGTAAAAAAAAAAAAAGATATCCAATGCCTCTCATTGTCCCAATCGGTGTTTTGAAAACTAAAAGAATTACCGATGCGCGATGTATAATTTTTTTCTTCAAGTATTTTTCTTTAACTTTTGAAGAAAAGCTAAAAAATTTCATATTTTTTTCAATTTAAGTGAGTATTTGTAAATAGTAAGTAATTTTTAAGTGAGATTTTCTCACCATTTTTTTTATTCCTGGTACATACTCTGTATCTCTTCAAGAAATAAATTGAACAAAATGAAAAGGAATAGATTCTCTGAATGTTTTTTTTTTTTTTTTTCTTTTTTTTAAATTAACTTCAAGAAAAGAACATAAATTGGCCCTTTTCCTGAAAACGAACCGTATATGTCATATTTATCGAGCTATAAGAGTAAAATTCTTTCCCATTGTCTCAGTTCCGATTGAAGAACGGCTCAAGTTGATAAGCCTTCCTTTGATCAAAGTTTGATTGGCTGATAATATTGACTAATAGTTAATTGAAGGTTTGAAGGTGTTTTTCACACAAAAATATTATTTAGTATTTTTTTTACGATTATAAGTTCAAAACACATTTATGTGCTTCGACTAAAGTAGTTTATTTTATTATTTATCTCAACCAGTACTAAATAACTTTCATAAATATGAATATGGACATGATCAATTGATAGTTTCGGTAGTTAAAACTTCAATAAACATATTTAATGGCGACAGTTATGAGTACCCTTCGATTTATTCAAGGGTCTCTAATTTGTCATCTATTCTCAAATAGGAATTCTAGATAATAGCTTATTGTCAATAGCTCTATAATTATCTGGCAGCATTTACTTGATTATTAACCGTATATATTATTTCTATTGCCCATTCGATGGCAGATATTGGAAATTATTTGTTTCCATGTTAACTAAATAAAGTTTTCAACAACTAAATAGGGAATTATAAAATCAGACGCGATGGAGTATTTAACTTGCATTATCTAATTATCACAAGTCAAAACTTTTATTTAAAAATAAAAAAATTTAGTGTACTTTAGAGAGTGAATAAAAACAAATATAAGTGAATGGATGCGGAAAAATGTGTGAATTTGAGGAATGGCGTTTACATATCGTTGTCACCATGCTAAAGTAACGAATGTGCAACTAAAAACCTATGCATATTCGTTACTTTAGCATGGTGACAACGATATCATATCAAAATACAATTCCTAATCTAAGTAATTTGGTAAGAGAAAGTTGTGTTGTGCGCATCGCACCAGATTTTTTTTTTCATTATTGATATTTATTTACGAATATTTACTCGTTTTATTTATATTTCTTCACATATGTACTCATAAATTCCTATTGATATTTCCTACAATGTAGAGGTGGAAATTTAATTATCGTATCACTTCACTACCTTGCTTTTTTACTCAACTTTGGCTTCAGACAAGTATTTAATGAATACTATTTACTATAGCAACAAAACCAAAGGAAAAAAAACCGTGTGTAAACCATTAGGTGATTGCTTTGACACCCCCCGTACAGAAATCAAATCAGGGTGCTTTCAACATATTGTCTACTGAATTTGCGTCAAGTACGAGACAGGTAAGCTAACTCTATTCTGCATTTATAAATCGATTTTACTGCCATGTTTGATCCACAAAAGATACTTTTGACTTTTCCTATTTTTGTTTCAAATAAAAAAAACTTATTCATAGGCGACACGTTATGGAAATAAACAGATGAGGGCCTAAAAAATTGTTTATAATTTTTAATTTCAATATAATTTATAGAAATTTTCTAAAATATCTAGAATTTTTTTCTATAAATATCTTTTCTATAAAATATATAGAAATTATTTTATATTGTAAATATTATTTAAAATATTATTTACAATATAACAAAAATTGAGGAATCTTTTGTTAGATATCTATCCCTCATTTCTCTAATAAATGTATTTATTTCAAATTTTGTGATTCTCGTTTAAAAATTTGGTATAACATTTTAGAGGACTTTATTTCTCTCTCTCTCTCTCTCTCTCTCTCTCTCTCTCTCTCTATATATATATATATATATATATATATATATATATATATATATATATATATATATATATATATATATATATATATATATATATATATATATATATACGGTCTTTTCCAGTAATTAATTAAACGTTCTGTTTAAAAAGTAAGGAAAGATAATAGAGCTTTAATTGTGTTTGTTGATCGGTTTATATATCTCATAAATAGTCAGCTCTAAAAGTAAATTACACGCATGATCATTTGGTTGCATATTAATGAAGAGTTGATATGGTGCTTAAATTGATTAGTAACTTTTACAAACTTCGTTCATTTATCAAGTTATTTCTTCAGCATTTGACGTTATGAATGATGATCCCACTTCCTTTTTTCCCTAACCTAATTATGAATATAACACCTAAATTGCAACTTTTTAAAGTAATTGCCAAGCTGAATAAAAATGTTTATATATTGGTGCTAATAAGTGATAGAATAAATTGAAGAATAGGCTTTAAATGATGTGTTTTATTTTAAAATTATTTTGTATGTTACCCTAAATAGATTTAAACTTTGCATAGTTAGTTGATAAAAATAAATTCATCATTTTAACATTTATTTTATACTACGATAGAAGTCACTATCTATGCTAAGATGCAGGTTTATTATTTTTCTCCTTTTTTTTTTCTTAACAGAAAATTTGTTCTGAACACATTCTGAAGGTTTTAGATAGATAACTTTTTTCATTGGGTTGTGAGAATTCTCAATATAAAATTTGTATATTAATTAAGGCTTGATTACTTATAAATGTACAATATAATTGTAATAGTGGTGGAATTGGAGGACAAGTGATATAAGGGACCTTTTTCTTTTCATTTTGAGTAAATAAAAGTTAAAGTATAATAAACATATTTTGATGAGTAGTTGAAATATTATTTTTTTATGTTTTATTCTAAAAACTCAAATAGGCCTTTTAACTTTCAATAACAGTTCTTCCTTTTTAGTATATGAGTTACATTGGATTCAACCCCGAATAACTACTACACCATATCAGAAGAATTACATAACGATCGGATCATAGTGAGAGTGAGGTAATTATTAAGTTTTTACCATTTTCTCAAATTTCGGAGAAATTCAGAAACACGTTTTGTTTGCGGGTGTTTCAGTACCAACAATAAGAAAGTTAATTCTACATAAAAATTATAATCTAAGGGTTTTAGGTGGGGAGATAGTATTATTGCGTCTATCCTGCGCAAGGATGACACGTAGAAGCCAGGGCGGTACATACTCGTATATTAAAATTGGAACGATTGAGTTTAAAATTTTTATTTTATTTTGGATTATAATATTTATTTTTTTATATTTCATTTCTTACTTGAAGGTATATAACTCTTTTAATGCCATCATATCTTTATTAAACCTCGTCAACGTTTTGGGCCCATTTTGTACATTTTGAAGATTATAATTTATTATTTATTCAGAGTATCGTGTGAGATCATCATACTTCCAATTTAGCTTTTCTATTTTAGTTTGCCTAAATGTATTGTCTTCATTAATTCATGTTGCCTTCTGATTAGCGGTTTTCAGTTTTTATCGAATTTTTGCAGGCATGATTTTATCGCTCTTCTTTCTTTAAACTTATCACTGTCATTAAACCTTACAGTCCAACCGAAACCAAATTTTCAGCCGAACTGATTTCAGTTCAGTTGCGACCACAGTTTCGAGCCGAAAACGAAACCGAGAAATGGATTCTTATATACAATATAGATAGATAATAATTTTTATTGACTATAACGTCACAACATGTTGTCATAGAGTTTGAGCCATTTTGTTTTAGTTTGTTAGTTATGTTAAAATTAAATTTAAAAAAACAATAATAATTATAATTTTACTTAGTTTTCATAATATATATATATTGATAAAATTTACTTAATAAAAACACAACAAATATTTATTCTTTAGTTATCATTACGTTAAATCATAATCAACAGTAGAAATTAGACATAAACATAAATCATGTCTTATTATTTTAATATAAGAAAAACGTGACATGGTAAAGCAATAAAATTTACAATTTATTTACTATGTAAATTATTTTTATTTACAATACATCATATACTACTAAATAGATAATTGGTAGATAATGCTTTCTTTTCTTGTTAAGACTTGATGTAATTTGCGCGGCACTTTGTTTTATCTGTTTTTCACTATCTCCCCTGATTTTAAGTTTTTGATCAATTACAGATACCAAAAGTATTACAGAAATCCATGTGTCATCAATGATAATTTAAGTGTAATAAGCTAAAATAACTGGCACTACACACGACTAAATTTTATGAAGCAAAAAGCAATGAAGGAGATAGGCCCATCTTACAAGCTGAAATCCGGTAGTCTCGCTTCCTAGTCGGGGACCCGTACGCTTGGCCGAAGATTCGAATACGAAACCGCGGCCGAAACCGGAACTTCGGTCGGTCACTACTAAATCTGTTACGAGAAAAGTAGCATTTATACTATTCAAAATGAATAAATAGTACGAGTTTTAATTTACAAAGTGTAAGTTGATCTTCCAATAATGATAATAATACGAGGTGAAGAAAACCAAATCGAAGGTTTTTTTTTAATAAATAATATTTATTTAGCATTAATTTAACCGTTATTGTGGGGTAACCACCTACTTTTTTAAATTATTTTAAATAACTTATTTCTGAAGAGAAAAGACCGCCGGGAATCGAACCCGGGCCCTCCGCGTGACATGCGCGGCACGCCATCCGCTACACCACTTTATTTAGTATTAATATTTATTAAGTATTAATCTTCAAATAGAAGAAAATTAAAAGACCACTATAATGATGAAGGAAGGTTCCCAAATTGTAAGCTATAAGGGTCTCGAAATTATTTTCCTTTATTGACCTTTATACAGCATTAACAAGATTTGTTGACCACTATGCTTCTTCCTTATATAAATATAATTTTTTTTATTGTACTAAATGACACAATTTTTTTTTTTTTTTTTAATTTGTGAGTTTTACGAATTGTTGATGAATGTGCTTTGAAAATGCTCACACAGGAGCGAAACGTCAGCCGTTGAAAATTGTAACTATGACTGTATAAAGGTCAATAAAGGAAAATAATTTCGAGACCCTTATAGCTTACAATTTGTGAACCTTCCGTAAATATTTATTTAGGTTCACAACCATTTTATTAATAAATTCAGTACCATTTCATAAAATAATATCACCCACTGACTTAAAACATTTGACTAAACATATTTTTTTTTGATGAATTTTTCAAAAATATCAGCGTCCTGATATAAAACATCTGACTACAAAAAAGTTACAAAAGGACTAGATCCTAAGGCCATCGTCTTATTAAATAATAGTGACTTCATCATCCTGTTGTTCGTTGACGAGGGAAAGTCTGTGCCAGATGTATTGAGAACTCGTGTGTAATACTTAATGAATCATTGGCCCTCCACTCGTCACCAAAATGCTTTTTTAGCAGATTACTACGTCTTTCAGCTTGTTGGAGCCATTGGATAATCAATTATTAATATAGCTAGGTAATAAGAATCGGGTATAAACTGAAATAAAATACGCGAGTTTAAGGAGCTTTCGTTTTTTGTTGAGAAAGAGTAACAGAAACTGCTCAAGTGGACGAATTAGATGGGCGCAAAGTGAGAAGTTATAATATGAACCAGAGAGCTTTGCTCCACAAGGAATAATGAACCAGTTTTGAAACACAATAGGATATGGAACGAATCAGTTCTGCAACAAACCGCTATTTTGAATAGGAAAAATCCATTTGAAATAACTAGTGTTGCTCCAATATGATAACATATGGTGAAAGAGCATTAAGATATCTTTTAGAATCCACTGTCATCTAAATTTTTGAAAAAAATGAAACGAATGAGTTTTGAAGCTCACCTCTTCAATTATTATATAATGTATTCGTCGGAAAATTCTAAATTCACTGGTTTTATCTCGCTGCATTTTTTAGAAATAAAGTTATAGGAAAACATTTATGTGATATCTGATTTTTTTTTTAAACCAGAGGTGTTTCGGATTGGCAATCGATCCTTCTAAAAGAAAGTCCCGAGAGTGCCCTAAGAGTTGAAGCGATCTAAATAAATATGACAGGAAGTTTTCCAAGAGTAAGATGAATAATGGATGTATCGGATGTATCGAAAGTTGGGCTAATGCTCCTGCGGGAGGGATCTGGAGGATGGGCAAGTAATTGAGGGACAGGAGCCGCCCAGTTAGGAAGAAGTGGTGGAGGGGGCCTTAAACCAAAGTTTGATGGGGCCCAGAGGGGCGGGCCACTCTTTCATATTAGGCCCCTTCCCTTTATGGGGCCGACTTTATTACAATTCCCCAGTCCGGACTCTCCCGTGGCCCATTCAGAATCCTTAGCCCCCTTCCAGCCCAGACATGGTAATAACCTTTTTTAAGTCCCTCATCTTATTCTTTAATAATTTTATTCTAAACTTTAACACTTATTAACAATCATCTGGGGGATTTTTTTTTACTTATGCTTTCCTTATCGCTGAACCACTGTGGCCCGAGTAATTTAATTTCCCCTATCCTCATCAACTTTAACTTTTTCCTTTTGAGCGGGAAGGGTTGTATTATTGAAAAGAGAAAATCAGCTGTTTGGTTTTTCTTAAGTTTGCTTTGATTCTTCTTTAAAAATTCTTTTAATTCCTTCTTATTGTAGGAAAGAAAATATATATATGCATTAAAATTACAGAAAATGCTAAGTCATCTAGAGGGTTATTGCAGTTTATGAAACTTTAATGTAAACATGGCTAAATCCAAAATTATGGTTTTTCGCAATGGTGGCCGGTTGACCAGATTCGGTAGGCGGAGCTTCGGAGGGCGTCCCGTTGAAGTGGTAAATGTATAAAAATATCTCGATGTGATTTTCACGCCAAGACTTCCGCAGGGAATTATGGATTCTATGTGGAGTAATTTCATTCCTAACAATCGTGTACCAATAAAGATTGGCCTCAGACGGGAGTCGAACCCGCATCTCCCTTATAACAAGCGCTGTACCCTGCCACTGAACCCCATAGGTTGCTTCCTATTGATTTCAATCTTTTCTTCTTCCTATTAAATTCAATCACTGACCCGACTCGACCCACGCATATTTTTTGCGAATTTATACGGAGTGACCTATTCGTCCAAAAGGCAGGATATGCCGAAATTTCGACTGTTTTTAATGGACTCTCTTTCATTTATCTTTTAATACACGGTCTGTTTATTAAAAATAAATTTTTTAATTGTATTGAAAAATTATGAAATGTGGTTATCCACAAGCAAATTAATATGTACATATTTATTTATTTACTGTCTTAACAAATGCAATTGCTGCAGATTACAGAATGTAGTATACAAATCTCGTAGTAGTAACACGAGATAGATGTTATAGATAGACTATAAGACTGCCTGAAAGCTTGATTGAGCGATGAAAGAGGTGAAAATCCTACCCAACCAACAATGAATGGCACAGTCTGCAGTTTACGGATAAATGAAGCAACGTAAAAAATGGTGAGGTTGAAGACATAGGAATTGGTTGGCACCTCTGCTATTTAATTTATACTTTGCATAGTGTAATCAAAATGGCTGCATTGGGGTCACCTATGGTGTAGTGGTTAGCCAAGCAATCTAATGTACCAAAGGTCGCGGGTTCGCGTCCCGTGGTGGCCCTGGGATTTTTTATGGGAGTAAAAAATCCTTGGCTATGCCGTCCCTCGGGTATGACGTAAAATGGAGGTCCCGAGCCTGAACGATGTCAGGTACTTGTTAAAGATTCCTATCCTAATTATACCTGGATAGGCAATATTTAGGACTCCCAGTGTAGCACCGTCCGATTGGCCTTAGTAGCTTAGAGGGACGTTAAGAAACCAAACAAACAAAAAAATGGCTGCACTACAAGTCGAAGAAATTATTTTCTACCGTACTGTGGAAGTCCTTGCATATGTGTTATTGCATATGTACTATTACCACATATGCTGATGACTCAGTGACAGCTGGAAGATCACTGACTTATATGCTGCAAGCGACCGAGAGGATAAATACAGGCTACTTAGGTGGGTCTCATGGCAAAAAAAGACCATTGTTGCCAGGAAAAAGAAAGTAAGCGGACCACTTCTAAGTTATTCAGTCGGGATTTATACGTTGGAGTGTGTATCCCAATATTCCACGTCTTAGTGAGGTGAGGAGGAGGTGGAGGAGATTAATGCGTAGACCGCTATTTTGCCATCTCCAAGCTGTAAGTTCACAACTAAGTTTTTAAAAAGTTGCATAACCCGTATTTACCAATATTGAGCTTCATCAGGATGCAAAGCTTGAAGTGGCTAGGGCATGTATGCAGAATGGGTGATGAGAGGAAAGGATCAATATTATACCTAGGAAATTATGAAGTTAGAAGACGTGGAAGATCAAGTGCTAGGTTGAGGAATGACGTCTTGCATGATATGAACAGAAGCGCCATCACATCCATACCAGATGGCTATCGAGACGGGTGGAGTAGAGCAGTGACTGGGCCAAGGGCTTCTTCCTGACCCTATAAAGTTATGTAACTTGCTGCAGCAACCAATGCTTTTTTTTTGTCTTTTTTATTACATTAATAAATCTTTTTACTTAATTAAATATTATCGCAGTCATATATAAATTCATCGACGAATTCTCTGGATATAAAATTAATCACAGAAATGAAAGATATGAGACAGCGAAGGGTGGTATCTAGCTGTACATCCTCCCTGATTTTCAGGTTTTGAAATTACCCAATGTCTTACAGGAGCATGTCTTACATTAAATATTAGTTTCTCTCCTTCCATTTTTCAATTTAAAACTCCAAAAATAACCAAAACTTACAACGAAAATGATAAAACTGACACTAAACAGTTTCTAGGTTTAAGAAATAACAACAAACTAAAAAGCCTTAGAGTGCTGTAGTTCACAGAACATTTACAGCGCATCTATTGGTTGTTGAGGGTACTATTTGGTACCAAAATGATCAGCTGATCGTCTAGAATAGTGTTTCTTATTCAAATTATGCCAAGCAGGATTTGGCAAACGACTAGAGGGTCAGAAAATAGATGCCGGTGAGAAACCGGCCCAGGACCTCTAGTGTTAAATATGTTTGCCGGTCCCAGCTCGTCAAAAGACCGGTAGGACTGGTGACGGATAGACACTCGCGGACCGTATGAAGAACTTGTTTATGCCGGTCCCAGGTCGACATTGGCTCGGAAAGGGTTACCATGGATATCAGCTTATCAAGATGCTGATAATGAAAATTACATCGATTTAAAATCTAAACAAATTTCGACTTTTGAATTACGCGTTCAGGCATCGATTTTTCTCGCCCGAAATATAAAAGTCATGATGTGATTTTTATTTATTTATTTGAATTATAAAAGTCCTTTTATTCTCTTTCCGATAAAATAAGAAATAATTTCAAACTCTGCAGATTTAATTTAATCGTGTTATAAATAGACTTTTTATCGTAGTATATATAGTATATATACATATGTAGGGTTTTTTTAATCGCCTAACAAGCTGCTTTGGATATAAGTCTTAATGTTTTAAATAGAATACTTATGTTTTTGAGTATAGAAATGAGTTTACTATTCTATGCTGTTATATTACTTGACTGTTACACTTGGGTGCAATGATATTTTACACATGCTATATTACAAAACTACATAAAATCTATTATCTACACATAAAATAAATTAATCCGGAGGATTACATTACCTGATTAAGTCGACAAAATTTCAGTCAGAGAGCTAATGAAGTTACATGAAAAATAGGATAAATGAATATATATGTATAAAGATATATGAAATAAAATATAAATGTCCTAGTTTATATGAATGGATTTAAATTAAATAAGACAAAAGTTTTGTGACGAAATGAGGTGAAGAAAAGCGATTTTGGCAATTCGAGGCTTAGAGGGAAACCATTAGAAGTGTTTAATGGCCTTCAGCGGAACATTCGTTCGACTTTCTAGGGTTTCAACTGAAACTTAAGCCTAATCATTTAAGCTTTTGGATTAGTATCCTTAAGTATATTGGAGTCCGCTAAGCTAAAGAAATATGAAATATTCTATGATAATTAGTTGATAATAGCCTCGGCTATCTCGAATATCTTTACTTTTATTTTAATTATTTTTATGATATATAAAAATATAAAGTTAGCGTATCAATAAGAATAAATACAAGCAAAATTATGTAAATAGCTTGAATTAATAAAAACAATAACATTAAAAAAAAAATTATTCGTAGAAAATAAAATTATTGTCATTTATGCAAACTTATATTCAATTTTTACATTCCGTCAGATAACTCCGGACTATGTTTCACTATCAAAATCTGACCCGTTCAGGCCAGCACTTGAAAAGAATTCTTCATAATCGTACTGCAGTATTATCGTCATACAGAGCAATAGTTTTGTTTGATTGAGGTGGAATTTAAATTTCTTTTTAAGGAGTAGAGTCGATAAAATGTTAAATCCCTCACAGTGGAATTCTTGTAATTTCAAATTCGATGGCAATTTTTAAATATGGTAGTAAACTTATTTAAAAATTGTATTGTTATAGCTACGAGAGATAAAACGATATATAACTTTTTGCCGATACCAATATACCAAATGCCAGTAAACCGACATTGAACCTTGATATTTCGGTTTAACTGCCTTTCGTTCCATTCTTCCGTGAATTGACAGTTTCTATTACGGTAAAATCGTATTTAAGCCAGCTGCTAACGGTAGCTTTCGTCCCATATCTAATTGTTGTCCCACACTTGTTATTATTTGAAAATTCTCACTTTTATCAGCAGGTGGTTTTTATTTATTTGTTTCCATTGGTTGAAAATGCGATCGATCATCGAAACCCATATCTGCACATGTCGATCTCTAATAGTACATGTCGATATTATTTAAAAAAATTTAACAACTGATGATGCATGCATCTTATTTGTATTTCATTTAAAAATTGTTTTTATCAAATAAAAATTGTAGTAGTTTAAAGGTTACTGCTTTGTGTTAATATCGGATATATCGGCATGTCGTTTTATCAGTCTTTTGGCATAACTGTATATAGGCAATATAATTTATTTATTTATTTATATACAGTTTCGGGCTTTTCGACCACCTGGGTCATTCTCGCCCTGTAATACGAATTTACAATTTTGAAGTAAAATTAAATGCAGTTAAATACAATAAAGTAAAGTTACTATTGAATTACAATTTACATATACAATAAAAGAAAATACAAGTACAATACAATAAATGAATACAAGAAATATACAATAGGAACAGGAGAAATTCAAGAAATACAATACGATTACAGTAACAATTTAAAAAGTAAGTTAAATTTTATCAAATATGTAATTCTGTTGGAGGAACAGAATTAAGTTGCTTACAGCTTTTTCTTCCATTTGAAGAGTTTCCTCAAGGTTTTCTTTTAAAAGTTGTTCTCGGGAAGTCTCGTACGCGTAGCATATAATTAGTCGGCAATTGATGTGATATGCTGAAAGTAATCGGTCCTGGACGATCTCTTACTGATAGCTATAAAAAATTGTTGCTGTCAGCGGAAGTAAGGAATCTCTTCTTTATTCCAAGCCCGGGATCGCCGGCACACCCTATTCGCAGGAGCACAGGAGACGTCTTGCAGGATTTCTATGAGCTTCCCCGTAGAGAGGACTGCTGTTCACCCCTCCTTCCTTGAAGAGGAGGGAGGAATTGAAGCGGAGCTAGGCGAGACAAAAGAGGAGAACCGAAGGACAGAAAGGAGGCTAAATTGAAATCAGTAGAATGGCGGTAGACAATGGGCCTGGAGCGGGGCAGACTTTTACTAAGATTACCAGGGCCTGTCCCGCCGGGTTTAAGGAAGGCACTAACCATCCCTCACCGGGGACCGTATCCATCTAATGCTACCTGCTTTAATTACATCGGTTCCGGCTCCTATATAACCGTTACAGGTACTATATAACCGCTCCTTCCAACTAACTGCTACTCCTTTTAATAGAACCTAACCGGACGCTTTGGCGGTCTTCCATTAATATGCACAATCTCTGCAACGAGTTCTTAGAGCTAGGAAACTGCCTATGATTGTGATCACAATACTTCTGAGAAAACCAGCAAAGGATCTTGAAAGAGAACCGAGCATATTATTCTTCCTTAAAAACATTTGACTTAGATGTAAAGGAAAGTTAGAAATATAACCTGAAACAAATAATAACTTGCAAATCTGAGCTTCGATGACTTAAGAGATTTTTCCGTTAATGCATAAAATTGAATGTGTTATCTGATATGTTCTGTATTCGATTGCTTGCCATTTTCATCATAAAGAGAACCTTTAAAACATAAATTGTCGTAAATTAATGTATCTCGCACAAGATTTGGTCTCCCATTTGAAAAAATTAAGACTAAAGGGTCTAAGGACAGTTAATGAATATAAGTCAACGAGTAGTCGCTAACTGTCGATTATTTTTGGGCCTTCCAAGTATATTTGATTATCATCCAAATTGTTCTTAATATTATTTATTGAGGCAGCATTGTATTATAAATTAGGTAAAAATATGTTAAAACAGATTTTGGAATTATGTATTGGTTATTAGTTGAGATAAAAATAAAGTTTTTAATCGTGAAACGTTTCCGTGTAGTGACTTTCCCACCACCAGATAGGATAGGTAAACAACCAATTTCATTAAAGGCCAATACAAAATATTCAAGGTATCATCTGATTTATAAATAGCTCAGAATATTAATGTTAGGCCTGTTTTATAAAAAGTAAAATCTTAAGGTTATTATTTTTTTTTAAGAGCTATGAAAGGTAAAGTATAAAAGGATTTAGAAGTAAAGTGGCATGATATCAGCCTTAGATTTATTTGTGATATGATGATATAGATCGTTGTGATATTGATAGTTGCGCATGGCAACCTTTAGCACAGTCAAACGAAAAATTGCTTACCAACCTTTTCCAAATTATGTACTTAAGAAGAGGAAGTATAAATATTATGAATGGTAATTATAATAATGAGATTTATTTCAATATTTAGAAAAATACACGTCAGCGCATAGCACGAAATATTGAATAAATTAGATTAATTTTTTTATTCAAACAAGACAGTCATGACAACAAAGACAAAACATGTAAGAACCTTAATGTTAGAATTAAGTTCTTAACTTAAACTTAATATTCTTCTGCTGTTATTCATTGAAATAACCTTCATCATATAAGGCGTATTTTTTCCCCCGAAAATATTTATGTTATAAATTATTGTTCGTAAAACATATTAAATGATTCGTAATTTTAGTGTGAAATATCACGTTTCTTGCTGGTTGATGTTTTCAAACCTAGCTTGCTTACAAAGTTTTTGTTGGTTTTTAATTGAATTGGTTGTTTATCTTAGTCATGATATTATATTTCTTGTGATTTTTTTTCGAAAATGGAAACGATTAATTTTCATTGCAGTTATTTGATAAAATAGTGATAATTTAAAGATGATAATTTTTTTTTTATAAATTGCTGAGGAAAATTCCTTTTGAGACTACGATTTCAAAAAATTTCATTTTATGTTTTGTATAGAAATTTATATTTTGGAGTTTTCAGAGATTCATCCATCGGTGTCATTTTCATTCGCCGTCTAGTACTTGCACGGACCTTACCTTCAAATTAATTATACTTAATTATAATTATTATTTGTTCCAAAAAAGTTATATTTTTTTAATTATTCAATTCATAACTTTATATTGATAGTTCTCACAACCCAAAGGAAAAAGCTATGCCTAATAAGTTCATAAGAACATTCCATAGTCATTATCAGAACTCGAAGAAGAATGAACTGATTTAAGCTAATCTATGAAAGATTGACATGTGTGGGATAGGGTCACGGTTATCGCAATGATTAACAGAGCTATAAAGGTGATGCAGGGAACCGGATTAGATTCCTGGTCGTTGCCAATCTTTTGCCATCAGATAAAAATTACTATCCTTCGTCTTCCTCAACTTTTTGTTGGTATATTCACCCTCTTGATCCCAAAGAAAAATCACTCTTGCAGGTCACATTCTTGTTTCAAACTCTTGTTTGGAAAACTGTTTGTCATACTAGTGTACTGCACCTAATATAGTTTATGCCATTTGTTATCGCCATTATATATAAAAGCTGATTTCTATAAATTCCGTAAAAATTAACTTCTCAACGTCAGGATACTAGTATCCACTGTAACCGCAACCTTATTCATATTAGACATTACTCAACATTTGTAAAAGATTTGATTTTTTATTATTTTATAGTCCATTTAATGGTAAGAGTCATCCTGATTTCTTTCTACTTCATGCCACTCCAATTATTTAGTTTCTCTGCCTACTGTTTGCTTAGATTCTACCGGGAGGTAAGCTTATGGCTTTTTTTTTTTTTTGTTTTTTAATAATAAATTATTTTATTGAAAGAAATAATACAATCTGCCACACTCTAGGGCATTTGGTATTAGTGATATAAGAATACATTCATGCAAAATAACTAAAGAATAACCAAATATGGAAATACAAAAGGAGAAAATAAAAAATAAATAATACTTAAAAAAGAAAAAGAAAATACAAAAGAAGGCACATTCACACTTATGTACAACATTTACATTCAGCCAAGGGATCTCCGAGTCGAGCCCTACCACCCACATGTGGGAGGCAAGGCAGGTCTCTATGAGATCCCAGCGCTTCTCGCCCTGCCGCATCACCGGTATTAAGAGTATGGCTTTTAACCTGTTTCACTTCCACAACAATGAGAAATCAGTTTGGTAGCGCGTCTTGGAACAACCCCCCCCCCCCTCCCCCCGACGGCTTTTATTGCAGGATCCTCTGGAAGGACGGGGGTGGCTGAGCGTGGCTAAGAATGTTAAATCCATCCTGAGAAAAACGGTAGGAATTTCCAATTTCCCGGGAAGCTGATCGCCGCCCTGTTTGATTGATCCCTGCTTCAGTTTTTTCTCAAACCGTTAATTGCTTCTACCTGAGCCGCCTCCCCTCTCAGAGCCGACACCCTCTTCAGGCCAATTCATCTTTCAGTCCGTCTGTCCATTAGCCAGCTGAGTTATTGACCATCGCTGCGAACTTTTTCCCCCGCATTTTTCTTCTATTTTCTGAACAACTTTATTGTGGGCGTTCAAATCACCTGCTTGCGGAAAAAGTTTCCGCCTTCATCGCACTTCTTGGCGACTTCATTTGAAGATTAATTGTTCTTTCTGGTGTTCTCAGGGAAGATTCAATAAATAAAAAAGTATAGAAAGAAAGCAGTAACTACCATTGAACACTCAAATCGAGACTTGGTTTCGTTTATATTTATATTTATTTACATTTAAATTTACATTTATTACATTCACATTTATATATATATATATATATATATATATATATATATATATATATATAAATATATACATATATGCAGGATTTAGCTAATGTTGAGTTTACGGAGCTTATTTCATGCTAAATTTGATGCTCTGCACCTTTATGTAAAACATTTTTCATTTAAACTAGATGTTTTTGAGTTAGAGGTGTTGGAACACGGTTTCCACCAAAATCGTAATAATTAAAGATTTTTTATGTACCGAACCCGGCTAAACCACTAAACCGATTTAAACTTCAAATATATCATTGTATTACAACATTAGGGGGGTACAAAAAAAGGTTGGGAAAACCTTCTTTAGATGGTAAGTATGAGTCATGATTTTAGTTCATTTTTAACTTTAAAGAAAATAATTTTCTTTACATTAATTGCCCTTATTCGTTAATTTACCTTATTTAACGCTCGATTTGAACAAAATAACCCTAAATGATTCCTAATTATTTTTTATTTTTTTTTCAGGCATAAAAACTTCATATTGAACTTAATATCTATTTTAAAATGCTTATAATTTTTTATGTTAGCACTGAGTGATTTTATATTTATTCTACTGTTCAAAATACTACTTCGGTAGTAGTAGCGTATTCTAATTGTTCCTCTCTGTAGTAAAATAAGTATATGACCGCATGTATCTATTGAACAGCTATCCATTCCTGTGCTTATTTGAACACCACCATGTGGAGTCATGTGTAGTTACATCACTTCCTGGTGTTGTATATACATATATTTAAAAAAATAAAAATATTTAAAATGCTCTGTTGCACCTATTTATTGCCATAAAGCATTGCCTTGCTAGTAACATTTCTGTAGCAACATTCTGAAAATCGGATTGTAAATAAAGAATTTATTTGGACTGCTTTATAACGGGAATGGTTTATTACGTTAGCTTGAGGTGGAGTCTTCCTTTGACACGGACGTGCCACCGATGAATCATTTATCCGACAAAGGCGACCCCTCTGCAACATGACAGTAATTTTCTGTCTGTCGAGTGCCTATTCCCCGTTGTCGCCATCGACTGTTTTCGAGAGTCCGTGATAAAGCCTGTCTCACACGGTCAATTTTTTGAAGCAATATTTTTTTACAAAAATGTTTTTAACAATACAACGGTCGTAAATAATATTGCTTTAATTGTAATATTGCCCCATTACAGGGTCCATATTATATGTCACCATCCATATTTCTTCTTTATATTGATCATGTTAGGTATGTTTCACACACAATTAATATCACATGTAATACATATATGTTAGTTTTCTATAACGGGTTCAAAATTTATGGTACGCAATAACAATGTAAATATAAATACTTAGTTGGTAAAAAATAACACTTATCAAAATCTGTCAAGTAAGACTTCCTATAGACCGCATTAATGATGATTCCTGAAAAAAAAATCACAATCGAATAAAGCCGGAAACGGATATCAAAAGAAGAGAAAAGAATTAATATTAATATGCTCTCCTGGAAATATGTTGTTTTTTTTTTTTGTTTTTTTAGGTATGCCGATCTTGCATTTGGTGGGTGAAATATATAATGAGGAAGAGGTGGTTTTTATTAAATGAGTTAGGTTTTAGGTTTTTATTAAAATAAATTGGTTGTTCCTGGAAATTTTATTTAGAAAGATACGTTTATTCATTTTTATTTCTGTTTTCATTACAATGGAAATTCGTAATGAATGCGTGAAAAGTGATTTGCTCATTTCATCTTGTGCATTGAATGAATTTTTTTTTTAAAACTCCCCCCATGTCTTTAACCATGTCATATATTGAGAAGTTAGATGTAATTAATGAAAACTGAATTTGAAAGTATATGTACATAAACATTGTTCATACAAAACTTATTGTTCCTTGTGGCTTTATTTATTTAAACATTTTAAATTATTTCTTATAAGAAAGATATATTCGAAAATTATTATTATTACGTAAACATCTTTTTATGATATAAATTTTAAGATATTTTTTATTGGATTTACTTGAGCCGAAAAACTGGGTTGAAGCATACATTATAATGGTTCTAATTAAGTTTGGCTATACTATGAAATGGTTGAAATATTTTTAAATTTTAATAAAAGCAATTTCATTGGTGTAATTGTGTAACTGGATTTTAGGATGCTAACATTAAAAATGCTCAGATTGAAAGTGGACAATGGTCGAAATGTTGTCAATGATTTAATATTAAATGAAAACCTTAAGTGTCCTGAAGTATGCTTCAAGCCATTTCTTTGATTCAAATAAATGCGATACAAAATATAATCCCAGGGATTTACAGGACCAATAAAAAATTGGAAATGATAAAAATATTTTTTTACAGTTTTAATCTATGACACCTAAAATTTTCAATATATGGCTTGATTAAACATATAGAAGGAAGTTTTAATAAAAACGCAGTCAATATACAGAATGTAATAATCAACGTTTCGAAAAAGCATTTCTAATTTTCGTCGTAATGAAAAACGAAATAAAAATGAAAAATATATCTTTCTAAATTAAATTTCCTGGAGCTAATTGCTAGTTTTGACGGATATACCAGAAACTCTATAAAATAAAAATCTTTTTATGTCTGTGTTCGTTATTTCAACTTAAGTAACTATAAAATATTTAAATAAGAGTGATTTTTCTTAATGATTGCCTGCTAAATAAATTCAACTTTTAATGTTAGAATTTTATTTATATATATTTTACATTTAGATAAATGTATTTTCGAATCGATATGTAGAAATGATCACTTATGCATTTAGTTGCATGTGTGGAAGAGATTTAGTAAACCATAAATACATTACAAACACATTCGGTACTTACTTACGATATTGTATAAAATACAGTTGTTTTTACTAACATGACATTTATTATGGAGTGCAGTGAATTTCATCTAATTATTTTCTTCCTATTTCACATTAGGGTTCACTTTGGCTAATATATTACTGAAAAATTTGGTAGTACACATAGTACTCGTACTGTGGGGGGTCACGGATAATCGAATCGAAGGCTGTTGGACCAGTAGGCATTATTCGACTATTCCATAGGAAAAGATCGATATAAAGTCGAGTCTAAACTTTACGGTTGTAGCAATAAAAGAGGTCGCTACTGGAGCTAGGAGCAGGAGTAGCCCGTTTTATAACCGGTTCGGCACACACCGGTTAATATAATCAACCTTTGGGCCAACATGTTACCCGAGTCCTATTCACATTTAAGACTCTGCTAATAAACCGTCCTTGCCCAGTTCTCAATCTCTTTCCTGAAGTCTGAAGCTAAAATTGTATTTTATTATAAAGTCATGGAAAGTCAGAATTATCTCTATTTAATTTATTTTCGTACTTAAAAAGTAATGTTTTTAGAAACGATAATAAATACTTTCTATATTTATCCAAGCTCCTTTTTTGTATATATATATTTTATTTTTATTTTTTTTAAGTGACCATGCATGCCAACTCATAACGTTTTAATTTTTAAATTTATTCAAATTGGTGTTTAATAACGATAGTTCCTTAATCTGTAAAATAATCTCTTAAAAAGATAAATTCAATAAATATGTACAATATTAAAAATATAAATTTCTTTTTATTTATTCATTCTTTAGAACTAATTTTTAATCGTTATTAAAACAATAGGACATATGGAGCGGATATTTGCTTTTCTGCGTAACATGTAGGTACACGTCAAAAAAAAATAAAAATAACACTTTAATATATAGTTGGGTAAACCAGGCAGTTATTGACATTCAGTACAGTCATTGACACCCCAAAGTTTAACTTAAGGAAATAAGTAAGCAAGTCCTAATTTTATTTCAAGATATACATGAATCTAATGTTTGAAGGGTCCTCTAAGTCATCAATGAAGTAAGACTTTAACAAGCTAACCATAGGGAAGATTTCACAATTAAATCCACAGGGTGTCAATAAGTAGTTTTTGCCCTTTTTATAATAAACTCTGCCATGTGGTAAAACTATTGAACTTTTGATCCAAAAATAACCTTTTGAGTCTTTATAAAGATAGATATGGAGAAGCTATGAGAAGTTTCATTTTGAACCCTTCATAAAAAGGTTTTTTTATTTAATTTCACGACAGAAATTTAGTCGTAAGCGTGTCAATAACTATCCGGTTTACCCTATATTTTTTTATGAAAACATTTTTTCTTATAAATAAATAAAGTATATATATATACTTGTATATATATATACTTTATTTATTTATTTATGTATAAATAAAGTATATATATATAGTATATATATATATATATATATATATATATATATATATATATATATAGATTGTATAAGGCACGGATAAAGTGTTACCTATTATACCATGGATGTAGCATAACATGATAGCAAGGTAAGAACCCAAAAAGTCGACCAAAAATGAGCTGAAGTACATAATGAATATAAAAAGGTTCATGAAAATACAAAAATAAAAATAATACTATCAAAAATCCTTTCGAAAATTGTCAACGTCAAACGTGTCTACAATAAAATTATACGTAAACGACTTTTACACAAAATTTCACTCTACAACTAAAACTCACTCTCTTCCTTACCAAGTCGAGATAGACTGAAGAACGTTACCGAAAGAACTTCTAAAGTGTATATATTAAAGGTTACCGGATGGAGCTTACCGCAGTTGCAGATGTTGAAATATAAATGAACAAGCATTTATTATGCCAAAATCCTCTTCTTAACCACATTATGAACTTTATGACCTGATCATGAAAGCTCGGCCCCGGAACTGACGAGATGTTATCAAGTTTTGGACTTAGGCTCGGGATGACAGATCGCGGGCCACAGTTCTGGGCTTGTTGTTTAATTAGGCGCCACTTGTTGCTGGACCTGTTGAGAGGCCTCTATGGCTGCTTAAATCTGGAGTCTATAGTCTGTTCGTATAATCGGATGGTACGGACATAGCTTGTAAAGTCAACTCCACTCTTGGAGGAAACATTCATAAGTAACTAATGCACAACCTTGAAAATCAAATGTTTAGAATTCAAAATTATTTGTATAAGAGCTTATAATAGGTAGGAAGTGCTACGTTCCTGGTCTCCCGCTTTTCTAAGGCGGGTGGGGGTTACCAGAAACGGCATATATCTAATTAATATTGTAATTAATGTACTTAATTCGCCTTAATGTATATTGGATACTTTTCCAAAGGTGACGTGTTTACCAATTCTAATTTATTTTAATAAACCTGTGGCATAGGGTAAATGATAATAAATAAACAAATCTAAATTGAATTATATCTTTGATTTTATTGAGCAATAGCGTAAATCATTTATACCCCCTTTTATATATCATATAAAGATGTTTTATTGTCACAAATTAGTTAATGGATGCTGACTGGCAATTTAACATTATTTAATAAATACTGACCACACAATATTACAACTAGTACTGTATATGTTGTATTAACCTTATCTGGTGGGCACTCTCTGGTGTTGTCTCTGGCCTGTCTGCTGGATCAGTCCCTGTCATCTCTGACTCAGCACAGCATCCCATCTCGGTCTCTCTCGGAAATCTGGTCCTCTGCCCTTCTCGTTCCACTCTCGCCCTCTTGGCACACTCCCCCGACCTCTGTCCACCTCCGAACTCACTCTCCACCCGAACTCCTCTCGACTCTCCTTCTTCACCGCATAAGTCCTCTTTCCCCCACTCTCTTCAGACTCTTCTGATTGGCTGGCTGGTTGGTTCCAGACTTCGTCTGATTGGCTGGCTGCCTAAAATTTCCCTTCCTTTCTATATTAAACGTGTTTCCCAGCGGCCTCTTTGCCGGGGCAAAACCAGGGTTTATGGCCACAAATTTCTCTAGCAATCTTCTTAGGTATTTCCCTGGGTGTTTGTCGGCAGCATTGTCCGTCCTAAGCTTTGCTTATTTTGAATCTCTAACAGAAGGTTTATGGCCCCAATAACTTACAAGGCGGTATTTCCAAGACCTAGCCGCCTTCAGGTAAAACTGACCACCGGGTTGACCATATACAGTACTTTAAATATTTTGATATTAAATTATTAATTCAATTTACTTTTCCACTCATGGCAGCATCCACAATACATAGCATTCTCCTAGTGTCAAGGGAAAGAAAAATTAATAAACGTACGTTTCTTGATTTTTCTGTTAACATACTTTCAAAAATACTTTTAATAATCAGTTTAGAGCCATAAACTAAAATAATATAATACAATAATAATATAAGGACAAAGTTAACTGTTTAGCATCGAATAAAGTAATTACAAACATGAATAAAACCCTTTAGTAAAACAAGATACGATAATAAATTTACAATTTACATAACATAAACTAAAATAAAACTATTTTCAATATAAGTTTAGACTCAACATTCAAAACTAAATTATACAAACACAAAATGGTTCTAGAATATAAAAAAAACTTGTGATCTTACAATTAATTGACTTCTTATTTACGATAGTTCTACATTAGTACCCTTTTAACTTTTAGTCTTTGAACTTATCCATACCAGTATTAAAATTCCATGTATCAAGTATTCACATGATAAAATCTTATTTTTCTAAACAATTGCTAGAAATCTTACATAGTGATCAGAGTTCTTCTTTCTTTATTTCACATCCTGAAACTCTTCTGAATTCACAAATAACAAAAACAAGTATAATGTTTATACAGTAACATTTTATTGTGTGGCAAGCATTTTTCAAAATTAAAAAGTATTCTACTATTTGGGATTCTTTCCCACTCTAGTTTTAAAAATCATTTTTGTTTTGAATCTTTATATTTTAAATAAATGTTTAATTTCAATTATTTTCAGGGTTAATTATTATAACGTCTGATTCGGTATTTATATTTCCTTTCTTAAGAGAATGCTGACACAAAAACGGCAAACCTCTTACTTTCACAAAAATCGGTTGTCCAAGTACCATCTTGGATTTTCTTCTGTCACAATCAAGGATTTAGTGTTTACACATTCTATCAAATGAATCTCAGTTCTCAAATTACTATAATAGATTTTTAATTTTCCTATCCGGATGTTCGGATCAATTACACCATAAGCCCCATCAATTATATAATAATAAAAGTTTTTACCAATGGATCAATAAAAAAGGTTGCCTCAGTATTCTGGGCGTACTTGAAGATTTCAGTATCTTCTCAAAAATAATCTTAGGGATACCTGGAGGCGCTACGGCTGCTCCACATTAAGGGTTTTTCCATACTAGACACAAAACATAACCCGACTTCAGGGGTGATGGAGGACCTCTGTCTACTCCAAAGTAAAAAAGTACAATAATCCAATTAGGACATACAAAAATACAAAATTGATCCACGTTAATTAAATATTATTATTAGGGGTTGCTCATAGCGACTAGACGATTAAGGCAATTTAAGATTAATAATTATTACCGGTTTTTCGATAATAAAAAGTTTCAAACAAACATTTTAATTTTCTCATTGATATGTACTTTGTCGTATATTGCATTTTGCATTAATTAATCAAATCTCGAATGGTAAAATAAATTTCCATTTTTATTATTTTATTTTGAATCTAGTGAATGTAGTCTGAGATCCACTTAATTGAACTGTGTGTAGTTAAGAACCTAAACCTAAAACTACCTAAAAAATAGCATTATCTATTTACAAAAAATATTTACAATTATATGTACAAAAATTATTTACATTGATCCAGAACGGGTTTACCTGACGACGGTTCGCCAGGACCCTTTAGCTCGTCAACGGAAGGGACGCTAGATGGAAACCCTTTTTATCCCCTGGACTGGGATAAAGACTACCGTGTCTTATTATAACACCGTACGCGCTTCTTATTTACATGGTTCAAGACCAAATAATTCATATAGAAGCCAAATAGCAAAAACAGGAAGGTGATTGGCTCCGTTGGCGAATCCTTAAGATATATATATGTTCTGGCTCGATAATTGGCATTCTCTTTATTTCCTGGGAATTGCTTTATAGTCATACCAAGCGGGTTTATGTGATCTGCTCTTGGAAGTGACTTGTAAGAACTAATTAATTTTACGAATTCTGTGAGGTCTAAATAGTACTCTTCGTTAGCAATCGCCATGGGTCGGTCCTTCCCTTCATCTTCAACCTTTTCATTGGACCTATCGACTACTTCACGTACTTAGCAAGACTCAAGAGTTTCTACCTGAGATTGAAGGATTGGTAAATTCTCTTGAATGGTTTCTTTTTGAAGATTCTTCGTTTCCTCTTCCACAAAAGTAACCTTATCTTGCCCGTCGGAATTAATCTCAATGTCACCACTTTCTGATTGAACATTAGGAACCGTTCCTTCCATCGGAGATTGGTTACTTATAATTTCTACATTTTCGAGAGCAGTAATCTCGTTCGGTCCAGTTTCCATACAATTGGTCGCATGGGGTTCATTAATATAAATTTTCACTGTTTTATGGGCATTATCTTCTGCACTCTTATTCATATCCTCACTTTCAGCTAGGGGTGGTTTCTGTATTTCCTTATCAGATTTAGTAGAACGTTTTGCAGACGCTTCCAGCTTCAGATTCGTTGTGTGTAGAGCGTCATTTATTACCTGTAGGTGTTTATTGTGCTCTTCTATTATTCCCTTTAGCTCTTTATGTCTATCTTCTTGATTTTTCTGCATCTCTTTTATTAGCTGCCATATTAACATTTCTGGGCTGAGGCCATTTTCTTCTGTTTTCTCCCTGGTCTGTGGCTGAGTTGCTTCTGGATGTGGGATCGCTAATCCTTCAGCCAACCCCGTATTCGGCTGTGGTAGTTTATCGTTTTCTACCCTCAAAGCCATATCAAAATGTCGTGCGCGTATATTATCCCTTTAATATCTATTGAAACCTCCGCGGTAGGGTTAAACGCAAGCACTGATTAAATATAACACAAAAAACAAGCCACTTATTATAAGACCGTATAACAAGAAGTATAAGGACAGCCTCCTTCACACACATCTCTAAGTTAACACTAAGGCAAGAGAACACGAGAAAACGGAGCAAATGTTTAAAGAGAAATCCTAGAGAATTTGTAGTTAAATTAAAGGAATTATCAAACCTTACATACATTCTCCCTTATGCCACTTCGTATAATTTAACAAGAAATGTCAACTAATGATATAAACAAATTGGTAAGTACGTCCCCACAAGGGATGCCATTTTAATTGCTACGTTTCTGGTCTCCCGCTTTTCTAAGGCGGGTGGGGGTTACCAGAAACGGCATATATCTAATTAATATTGTAATTAATGTACTTAATTCGCCTTAATGTATATTGGATACTTTTCCAAAGGTGACGTGTTTACCAATTCTAATTTATTTTAATAAACCTGTGGCATAGGGTAAATGATAATAAATAAACAAATCTAAATTGAATTATATCTTTGATTTTATTGAGCAATAGCGTAAATCATTTATACCCCCTTTTATATATCATATAAAGATGTTTTATTGTCACAAATTAGTTAATGGATGCTGACTGGCAATTTAACATTATTTAATAAATACTGACCACACAATATTACAACTAGTACTGTATATGTTGTATTAACCTTATCTGGTGGGCACTCTCTGGTGTTGTCTCTGGCCTGTCTGCTGGATCAGTCCCTGTCATCTCTGACTCAGCACAGCATCCCATCTCGGTCTCTCTCGGAAATCTGGTCCTCTGCCCTTCTCGTTCCACTCTCGCCCTCTTGGCACACTCCCCCGACCTCTGTCCACCTCCGAACTCACTCTCCACCCGAACTCCTCTCGACTCTCCTTCTTCACCGCATAAGTCCTCTTTCCCCCACTCTCTTCAGACTCTTCTGATTGGCTGGCTGGTTGGTTCCAGACTTCGTCTGATTGGCTGGCTGCCTAAAATTTCCCTTCCTTTCTATATTAAACGTGTTTCCCAGCGGCCTCTTTGCCGGGGCAAAACCAGGGTTTATGGCCACAAATTTCTCTAGCAATCTTCTTAGGTATTTCCCTGGGTGTTTGTCGGCAGCATTGTCCGTCCTAAGCTTTGCTTATTTTGAATCTCTAACAGAAGGTTTATGGCCCCAATAACTTACAAGGCGGTATTTCCAAGACCTAGCCGCCTTCAGGTAAAACTGACCACCGGGTTGACCATATACAGTACTTTAAATATTTTGATATTAAATTATTAATTCAATTTACTTTTCCACTCATGGCAGCATCCACAATACATAGCAGAAGACCGAATTGGAAAGACAGATATATTTCCCATGCATATAATATAAAATAATTTTCGTTGCTATCTCAACATTCGTTTAGTTGCTGCCTTGTAAATTCAATCAAGTCCATTCATCAATATTACCTAAAAAAAAAAATAAAAAAAAATAATTTTGTTCTCATGACAGCATGCATGCTTTAACTCAAACAGACCATTAACATGCTTTACTTTTTCTTGGTTAAGCAGGAGCCTGGATGAATACCTATTAAAGGTTACTCCCAAAAATGTCTACTTAGTTACTCACACCCAACAACAAAGATTTATACCTAGGCTATTGATTTTAACTTGTTTTCTCTTTTCCATAACCTAACCAGGCATGTAAGGGGGTGTAACGTGAGTGAAAACCACGGGTAATATAACATATGTAAAAAGTTAAAATGAACCTGCAAATTCGGTGAGCATAAATGGTAAACGAGTGGGCGTATACCCTCATTTAAATCTTGCTTATAATGCTGAATTTGGAGTAGGGAAGGTTGTACCAACAAGAATACAGGAAACGTAAAAAAAAAAAAAAAAAAAAAAAAAAAAAAATAGGATCAAGGACTTGTTAGAAGTACACAAGTTGATGAATAACTTCTATTGTGTTATTGTGTCTTATAGCCGAGCGTGTTTGAGTGCGACCCGCTTTAGCACGCTCGAGCCGAACGGCGCGCGGTTCGAATCCGCCCTGGGAGGGTTGACTTTTATTTCATGGAGCACCCACGGAATAAATTTCGACCGTCCCACCATGGTTAGAATAGGTTGGTTACACCTATAGAGTAACCCCCCCGTATGCCACACATGGCCAGGTTAGGGGTACTAAAAAAAAAAACTTTTATTGTGAATGGGGTTATACGAGTATTAAGAAAAATATGCTAGTGCTCCTTCAAAATTAATAAATACTCAATACAGCTGGTATTAATTAAATTCATTGAAGCCAAATTAAAGGGAACCATTGGTAAGAGGGCTATTACTGGATAACTAAATACGGAGTCTGCAGAGACGAATTTTAGCAACATAGTTAAATCCTGCACAACGGCCCCCCGGGGGCAAATTTTTCAACCTAAAAGTTAATAAGACGTTTAATTTAACTCCAATTCAATAAAAATTAACTGCAAATAAAATTAAAATCAAAGGGGAGTTTTAAGCAAAATACCGTATAAATACTGAACAGGGTGTGATATTCCAGCGGTGTAACCAAACCTGTTCTAACAAGTACTTGATTTATTCAGTGGGTCCGCCATGAAAAAATCAATATGCCGTGGATGGAGTAAACACACCAATAAACTTATTTGTCTTTGGAGTAAGCCCTCATACAATGCTAAACCTGGCTAGGCTACATAATGGTGGCTACATAATTAAATGATAAAGATTAAATGAAACAAGATATATAAGGGGTCACATGTGGTGTAGTGGTTAGCACGGCAACCTACAATACTAAAAGTCGCGGGTTCGCGTCCCGAGGTGGCCCTAGGATTTTTTTTAAGCCGTCCCTTCGGATAGGACCTAAAATGAAGGTTCCGAGCCTATACGATGTCAGGTACTCGTAAAAGATCCCTTTCCTAATTATACCTGGATAGGCAAAATTTAGGAACATTCCCACTGTAGCATCGTCCTATTAGCCTTAGTAGCATAAAGAGACGTTAAAAAAAACAAAAAACAAACAAGATATATAAAAAAGATCCTATAATAAATCATATTGTTAGTTTTTAGTGGAGAGTTTAAGCAAATAGTAATTATAAGTTAAATCATTTGTTTTGTTGTTTATCTAGTATTGATAGTAGACGATTATTATCGTTTACGCACATGGTATTTATATAGTCCAATAACTGATAATTCTAAATGATTTCAGAAGGATATTATTCTATTCCTTGATAATGAACGATCTTAATTTCAAGCTACTATTTATTTATTAATTCATTTCTTCTACTTCCGTCGATTGTTGAATATTGAGTAATCTCAGAAATAGATTTTCTGAAATATAATTGACGTTGGGTATATAGTGGTTCCTAATTGAAGAATAAATAGAGCAAATATAGGGGTTATCTGTGGTTAGTGGTCAGCATAGGAACCTAAAATATTAAAGGTCGCGCGTTCGTGTCCCGTGATAGCCCTAGGATTTTTTAATGGAGTAAAAAATCCTAGGCTATGCCGTCCCTCGGTTAGGACTTAATGGAGGTCCCGAGCCTTTAGGATGTCAGGTACTCGTTAAAGATCCCTATCCTAATATTATCTGGATAGGCAAAATTTATTCTTTCAAACAAAAAAGGGTTTCATTGGTAATTATATTACATAGTGTATCGATTTTGAAGTGAATTTAATATGGTATTTTCCAGACTGAAGCGCATCATCATTTATTCGGGAGTTCAAAAGTCACACAGTTCCATACAGTTAACTATTTATACTGATGAGTTAACTGTATTTTATCTATTGTATGTACCTTCATTTATTTATTTAGAGCGCTATATTTAAAGGGGTTAAGATGACATAAGATAGATTACCTGTTGAGAGGCCTACAACCTGTTGCCCATATCGGAGCTGATGAGATCGCCCCCCCCCCCCCCCCCCCTCAATCTCCGCTGATTTATGGTAGCAGCTGACATCCCTTGTCTGTATATATACTGCCCATGTATATTTCCACTCTCCTCTCTTTTCATACATAATTCTTTTTTACTGTACTTTTTTTTTTCGTACGCCCTTTTAAATCGCATTATCACATGAAAAGGGGGGAGCATCAGCGGTGAGAATTATTCTATCCATTTTTTAAAATCTTGCCTCTTTCAGAGCTAACAGACACGAGCTGTCTCCGCCACGGGTATTTAACGCAACATAAATCTTTTTGATATTTCAAGAGTCTTAGTTTTTTTTCCCCCCACTCCTCTCCTTATCATCCGTTTTCAAAAGATAATGAAAACAATAAAAGAAAGAACACTCGCTTGAAGCAGAAAAAATAATTATGAAAAAGGGAGGGGTTTAATACATCCTTTGAATAAGTTTTAGCAACAAGTTTTCCCCACGTGCTTCCATACTTTAAACTTTTTCCTTGTAACAATGTTAAACTTCAGTCTGCTAATAAGTTTTATTTATTACTTATTAAAGCCCCAATTAACTGAAAAGGACTATTTTTGTCTTGAATTACTCATCACATTGTTATTGGCAATTAGCAAATGTGATTATACCTAAGAAGTGTAGGTGGTTAATGACGGTTAAGGGATTTTATATACATATATATATATATATATATATATATATATATATATATATATATATAATAAACGCTTCTATTAAATAAAATTAATTTTATTCGTTAACGGTGCATACAGTTGTAGCGCACCTTACTGTGGGGAGCTCTGATTTTGGAACGTTGTAATTAGATGTGCAACCTCTGGTTTAAGCTGCATGCATTCTGCATGCTAAAAATCTGATATAATGATAATTTTTGTTTTTCTAGTAAAGAAAATCATAAATAAATGTGTAAAAATAGAAATATGTGCGATAAACTAATAGGTACTAAAATCATTATATTTTTTAAAGAGCTTAAAATAAGGTTATCGTATGATTTGATTGAGAATATTTTAAAATTTTTTTTTTAACTAAACAATTTATTTGCACCTATACAATTACAATAAGCAAATGTGCTAAAATAATTACAAATGGTATTTGTAGGCATGAGGGAGATAGCACCCAGTGGTGCATCCTCCTGGCATTCTAAAGATTTACGTTGTCAGACTAGGAGCTCCCTCATCCAACTCCTCTTCAGCCTTCGCCGAGGTATGTCAGGAATGTCACGTCTTGCCATATCTTGTACAAATTTGTTGGTATGTCCGTGTAGTTTGTCCTAAAACCGTTTGTAATTCATACGAATATGATTTGTCACAGTCGAAACCCTTAAGTCATTGTGAAGGGTCTCGTTTGAAATGTAGGGTGGTGAGTTTGTAATTAATCTTAAGTATTGGGATTGAAAGGTTTGTATTTTGTTAATATGTGTCTTTTTTGCGGGTCCGTAAATTTGGCTAACATAGGTACATATAGGTTTTAGTAAATAGCTGTATAGGTTAAGTTTTTGTCTGAGGGGTAATTTTGAACGTCTATGTACGATGGAGTATAATAGTCTCAGTCTAAAATTTAACGTTTTTCGTTTCGTCTTAACGTGTGGGCCCCTTCATGTCATCCTTCGATCGAGAGTAAGTCCCAAGTATGTTACTGTATTTGTGTGTGGTATTGGGTGATTGTCTATGTAGACTGGAGGGTATGTTTTGTGTCTTAAAGTGAATGTAACGTGATGTGACTTGTCTTGATTTATCTTAATTTTCCATTTTCTACACCAATTTTGTATGTTGTCAAGGTTGTGTTGTAATGTTAGGGTGGCATGTATAGGATTCGTGTTTCTTGTAATAATAGCGGTATCGTCAGTATACGTCGCAGTTTATATTTTATTGTCAGTTGGTATGTCATTTGTGTATATCAAATACAGGAGAGGGGCAAGAATTGAACCTTGTGGGACGCCTGCAGAGATCGGTTTTATTGATGAGATTACTGTGCCCTGGCGGATAGAGAAAAAGCGGTCGTACAGATATGATTGTAAAACTAAATAGTAAGTACTGGGAAGAAGTTTGAAGGTTTCAGTTTGAAAAGAAGGCCTTGGTGCCAAACCCTATCGAACGCTTGAGTAACATCTAAAAAAGCCCCAGAAGCGTATTGTTTTAGTTCAAGAGCAGAAGATATGAAGTCTGTTACTCTGTGTAGCTGTTGTGTTGTGGAATGAAGTGAGCGGAAGCCAAATTGATGATCAGGTAATATGTTTTGTTGTGACAGTATGTAAAGAATAAGTTCGTGTAATAGTTTTTCGAAAATTTTGGAGCATAAAGGAAGAAGGCTAATAGGTCTATAGGATTCATGTTTTTTTGTCTTTGTTGGGCTTATGGATCATCAAAATTGTTGAGTATTTCCATTGGATGGGAAATTTAGTTGTCCTAAGTATAGCGTTGTATAATGTTGTGAGAAACACTAAAGCTTTTCTGGGGATTTTTTGAAGTAACTCAGCTATGATAAGGTCGTAACCAGGAGCCTTCCTCTTTGGCATTTTCATAATCTGTTATGATACCTCTGAAGGAGTAAAGGATTTTGGTGGAAGAGACATCGGAAGAGGGGAGTTTAAAACTGTTTCAACAAAGGCCTCGTGGAGTGTGTCTGTTAAGTTTGTGTTGGGTTGAAAAAACAGTTGCAAGATGGTCAGCGAAAATTTCAGCTTTATCTTTGTCCGTCACAGCCCAAGAACCATCATCATTTCTCAAAGGGGGTGAAACCTCGCAATATTTTAAAAGCCGTTTGGTGTGTCTCCATAAGCTGTTGTCATCTGATGTCAGATTTTGCAAGTATTTGTCAAAGTTAGTTTGCTTAAATTGCCGTATTTCTTTTTTTAGTTCATTATTAAGTTTGTTAAAAGTTCGTCTGTCCGAAGGAAGTCGGTTAGTTTGCCATTTCCTACGTGCTCTCCTCTTAGCTCCAATTAGGTCACGGATATATTGAGGGTAGGACGGTGAACTTGGTGCTTGTGTAGCTCTTATTTCTTGGGAGGACCAGGCAGCTTCCTGAACAGATGTTGTGAAGAGTTCAACTTCTTCTTCCAAGTCATCTACAGTTTTAGGGGCTTGAGGGACAGTCAGCTGCTCATCAAGATGTTTACTAAATATATCCCAGTTCATGATACCGCGCGTGATAGACGGTATTTTTTCTCTTAGGAATGCCTCCATACAAAGCATCAAGTTCACCGGCAGATGATCTGAGTTGAGGTCTGTATCAGTTGTAACAGTCATTGGTAGATTCTTCAAGCCTTTTGCTTCAAATATGTCCAGTACGTCAGGTTTTTTAAATTGTGAATTAGGTAAGTAAGTCGGTTTATCGGGAGCAAGTATGTCCAAAGATAAGTTTTGAGCTGCGCACCTGAGATTCCTGCCTCTTGTGTTACACAGGCGAGAGCCCCATTTTGTGTGTTTTGCATTATAATCCCCGCCTGCTAGAAATGTTGTCCCAAGTGACTCAAATAGATTAACGAACATTTGAACACTAATAGAATATTTTGGTGGACAATAAATTGAGGCTATTATTAAAGTCTTGTGTTTGGTCTGTAAGTTTATGCCTGTAATTTGTATCTGTGCCGTTGAGTGTATGTGTTTGGGGTTGTGTTTTAGGGTATTTTTTATTAATATGGCTGTTCCTCCATGAGCATTGTTATCCGGATGGTCCGTCCTACATAAAATGTAGTTGGGTATAGAAAGTTTGTTGCGTGAAGTAAGGTGTGTTTCCGTCAATAGTACAATATCAATACGTTTCTGGTTAATGTATAATTCTAGTTCTGTTTTATGTTGTATTAGTCCGTTAGAGTTCCAAAGGAGGACTGACAGGGACCCAACAGTGAAAGATCTAATATCCATAAGTCGCAGCTAGGGCTTGTATTATTTGTGAAATTTGAGTGATAAGATTGAAAAGGGGTTGGATGAGAGTAATTAAATTATTAAATAAATTTAATTGGTGAGGAGGTTCGGAGTTAACTGGCTGCACCAGCTGATTACTGATCCCCCTCATACCTGACCTGGCTTGATGTTGAGGTTGAGCTTCAGAGTTTGGTGGAGGGTGAACTTGACTGTGCCTTCTTGAGTATGCAGGTATAGGTTCCGGGGGCTGCTGGTGATGAGGTTGGTTTGGCAAGGCTGGAAACTCTCCAAGGTCCGGTGGTTCAGCAATTACCGGCGAAGGGCGGTGAATATTTTTTGCGCTGAGCTCGAAAGATCTTGAGGGCCTGAGATCCTCTGTAGTTAGTTGACTGGGTGAGCCCCCGAGCAATTGGCGCATTTTGCTGGGTTTTAGACAGGTTGAGCTTTCATGAGCTTCGCCACAACGGACGCAACGTCGCTGGTGGTTGCAGTAGCTCTTCGTATGCGCATAGCCTTGGCACTTGCGCATAGCATCTAAAACACCGTGGGATTTGTCTTTTCTTTCCTAACTCTTCCACTTTAATTCTAGTGTAATAAATATGGTCTAAATCAAATATTTTTTCATTAAATGTATTTTTAGTCACATCCACGAAAAACATTTGTAGTGGTAATTTAGTTTTTGTTGATATTGCATTTGTAATATTTGTGGCTTCGTATCCAAATGCTTTCAATTCCTCTTGTATGGCGGAAATCGGTGTTGATGGTGTTGAAGTCCTTTGATCACCACGCGAGGGTTCTTATCTTCTAATAATTGATACGTATGAAATTCGGCGTTCACTTTTTTTAAACACCTGACTGCTCCCCTATATGATTCGGGAGTGGCCGGGTAAACAAACACGTTTCTGTTTCTTGTCTTTATACTGAAATAATTTGGGCCTATTTCTTTTTTTAAGAATGATATTAACGCTTCAATGTTTTGAACATATTTTAAATATATGGGAGGAAGCTTGATTTTCTTATTATCAATTGTGTTTTTGTGAGCATTATTTTGCTCAGTATTTTGATCGTTTGACATATTTGCTAGGGTCTCATACCTGTTACTGGTCGTTATGTTATTGGGTTTTTTTGTGCACATTCTCGGGTCCCTTGAAGATGCTGACCTTTTTCGCCCTGTAATGACTTCCCATTCATTATTTACTTCAGTTGACGGTCCTGCTTCATGCTGCAAATCCATATTGTTATCCTCTTCAGCCATTGTTACTTCGTTTTATTATATTATTTTTAGTTTTTTTTTTAATTACACTTATTGTTTGTTCTTAAAAACTAACACTTATATCACAAATTAACAAGTTTTTAAACAAAGAAGATAGAAAAATAAAGAAAGAAATAAAAAAAACACTAAAACTAACCTTTCACTTTTCACATGTTTTTCAAATTAAGAGTTTCAGGCACTTACAGACTAAATTAACAACAACTATTGTCACTAACTACTAAAGAATGAAAATACTGTCTTTTGTGCACACCTCCCAATCACTTAAAACTTATATTAGAGCACATTTACACAAGAGATAGTAATTACACGTGGTGATCACTATGCAATCCATATGTTTTCTCCAATATTTGAAATCATTGACTATTTAAATAATAAATGAGAAATGAGGGGAAACTTAAAAAACTCCAAAAGAACAATCTGCATTTACCATGCATAGATCATATCGTCGCCATGATGTGTATAGTAACGGCGGCACGGATAAATGTACGCAGCTTTATCGTTGCACATTCTTTACTTTAACGTGGTAGAGCCGACATCTTTACTGTGAAGCAATTACCAGGAAAATGTGAGAGCAAACGGAAACAACTCAGCATATTTATGCACCTCTAAAATCCTATAACAGTGGTTCACGAAAGCTGCTTTAGAGAACATCCAATTATCAAAATTAAGTGAAGACTTCAAAGGGAATCCTTGACGAAAATTGTATGCGTAGCTCTTAATATTTTTAAAGTATTCATAAGTGGATATTTAAATGAGTGGGCGAGGAAATACGAAACGCTGGGCCGATAGAGGTAATTAAGGAAAGGTCATTTGTTCCTTCATCACCTAGGTGATAATATCATAATAGGTGCCGATCAAGTCATGGTACAGGACAAAAAAGCCGCTAAATGCATGCTTGCAAACTTCTAGAGAAATGTAATAAATAGCTACCTAATGGAGATTATTTTTGGTAAGATTGAATATTTGGATAGAGTAAAAATAAACGGACCGTTATGGGTGGAGGTTTCATACAGACTAATAAAGTATACTTTTAAAAAAATGCGTATATATATATATATATACGTCAAGTAATTAACCAGGCTCTGCGATTACCACCTTTAGTTGATTTCTCTTCTCAAAGAGAAGATAGATAAGAGAAGATATATATATATATATATATATATATATATATATATATATATTTTTTTTTTTTTTTTTTTTTTTTTTTTTTTTATTGTTTTCCCTTTATGGTAACCCCATAAAGAGACCATTTATTGTTGTATACATGTCCCATGCCTTTAGAGGCATACTACATATATGACAGAGTTACTTGTTTTTCACTATCATTTAAATACAAAACTTTAAGAAATTATGAATTCAAACACTAAAACAAAATTATAAAACACAAAATTATAAAAAAAAAAATAAAATTAAAAAAAAAATTTATAAACTAAATAAAATAAAATAAAACAAAAACTAAAAATCTCCTACAAGCACAACAAGATTGCCCTATATATTGCCATCAGGTTGCCCTTCTGTTGTCTGTAAGTCGGTCAAAGTCAATTTGTTTTATGAATTTCATTAAGTCTGTCTTAAATTTAGTAAATAGGTACGTGTTCAATTTCTGGCCAGTTACCGCGTTTCAGTATTATGTTTCGTATCAGTTCAAATCTTTGTCTGTCATATAGTTTGCAATCGTAGAGTATGTGTCTGAAGTTGTGAACTTGTCCGTCTTCGTCACAGGTGTCTGTATCTATTATATTAAAACGTTTTAGATATTGTTTTGTGTTTCCGTGTTCTGTGAGAAATTGTGTCAATGTGTGTTCTGTACTGTGTAGTTGTTTAAAGTTAGTAAGTGTAATTTGTGGGATGTATTTATGTAAACTGGGTGATTTGGGAGATGTTCTCCACATATCGTTCCACTTAATGACCGATTCTCTAATTATCATTTTTTTTATGTGAGATATGGGTGCTTTGGTATAAGTGGGCAACAACTCATCGCTGTTAGCCGCCTCTTTCGCTAAGTGGTCAGCTCTTTCGTTGCCCTCTATACCTGAATGCCCCTTTACCCATTTTACTGTGGCTGATTTTTGGTGCGTCAGTAGCTGAATTATGTGATGTCTGATAGTTTCTGTCAGTGGATCGTGAATGTTTGTGTTAGTAAGTGAGTGTAGGACGTTCATGTTGTCAGTATGCACGATTATTTGTGAGTTGAAGTCAGATGGGTTCGCAAGGATGTGTTCCAGGGCCTTCAAAACAGCCAATTTTTCTCCTTGGTTGTTAGAGCACCAGGGCGCGAGTTTGTATTGGTACTCCAATACATTTCCGATTCTGTCCTTTCCTACCCAAGAGCAACCAACCTTTTCATCATCCTTGCTACCGTCTGTGTATATGTCTGTTCTATCAGTGTCTTGTGATGAAAAGTCATTGTTCACTTGAGATTGTACCTGTGCGTATGATGTGGGGTGTATCCAGTTGTTCGTTGAAAGCGGTAGTTCTATGTCGTCGTGCAATATATGTTTGTAGTTCGAATGTAACTTCTTAATTCTGTATAATTCTGTCTTCTCGTCTATAATTAAATTTATCGGTAGCAATCCAGCAAGAAGAATAGAGGCCTCATAAGAGAGAGTACTGAAGCCTTTGCATATTTTAATCGCAATAAGTCGCTGTAACCTTTTCAACTTATCTAAGTTTCTCTTCCGACTTACCGCAGATTGCCAAACATGACTACCATAGATAATTTTTGGTAATAGAGCGGCTTCATAAATGACTTTCAGCATCTCAGATCTGAGGCCCCACCTTGCTCTTGCTGCAATTGCGAGTCTGTTGATTGTCTGTAATACCTGATTGTAGACGTTGTCAGTATGTCTGTTCCAGTTCAGTTTTCTGTCGAATAGTATGCCGAGATATCGAATCACGTCAGTTTTTATTAGTCCAACAGAATTTAATTTAATGTCAAGTACAGGTATTGTCCTTTTCCGAGAAAAAATTATGTATTTCGTCTTGTTAGCATTAAATTGAAGTTTGTTAGTCTTAGCCCATCGTATTAGTCTAATAAGTATTGTATTCGTAACGGCTTCTAGTTCACTGAAGTTTTTTCGTTTGACTAAGACTAAAATATCGTCAGCGTACGCTAATATTTTCGTGTCGTGAGGTAATTCAGTTTCGAATATTGTGTTCACTAACACATTCCATAAAAGTGGTGATAGGCATGATCCTTGTGGAGTACCTATGGTTAGTTTTTTGTTGATAGAGTAAGAGTTCGTCTGTATTGTCAAGGATCTGTTGTCCAAATAATTTTTAATCAGTAAGTATAAATTTTGTGGACAGTTGTACTTCTTCAGGTTGGTCAGTATAGCCGGCCACCATGCGCTGTCAAAAGCACCTTTTATCTCAAGGCTAACAACCAGTAAATTGCTTTTTTTATCCATTGTTGTTGTAATGTGTTCGGTCAGTTCGTGCAAAGCATCGTCAGTACCAGTTTGAGGAAGAAAAGCGAACTGTCGTTTGTTAAGTATGTTATTAGTCAATAGAAAATATATGAGTCTATTTTTAATAACTTTTTCGAATATTTTTCCTAGAACTGGAAGGATGCTAATTGGTCTTAGCGATATACCGTCACTTTTAGGTATTAGCGTTAACCTACCTTCCTTCCAGTTGGCTGGAAACTGTTTTCTATTGAAAAAGAGTTTATAAATTTCAATTAGTAGTTTAGGAAAAATTTCATAAATTTTTGAAACTATTGTAGGACTAATTTTGTCAATACCTGTGGATTTTTTCAAATTCAAATTTTTAATTACATCCGTGATTTCTTCGTCCTCAAGAGGTAAGTCGTCGGTAGATGTAGGAGGAATATTAATACTATCACGCATAATTTGGTGTTCGTGGCAGTCAGTATCAGACCTGTCATTTTGTATCATGTCACTCAAAATTTTCGTCAGAGTTTCGCGTGTGTCTGTTGTATATTGACCCTCGTTATTAATTACAGTTTGAAGTAATGTCACAGGTTTCAGTTTGTTTGCCGCAAATTTGTATGGCCAGCTCCACGCTGTACAGTTTGTCGTGAAAGTTTTCCAAGATTCAGATTTTGATTGTTTGATCAATTTCTCGTATTTCTGTTTACTATTTAAGTACTCTCGTCTTCTTGTCTCTCTTAATATTTCATCAGTTTTTGTTTTTTGGTAAATTTTCCGTAGTCTGTTAGTCTGTCTGCGTAACTTCGTTAGCTCATCATTCCACCAAGGCACCGTTCGATGATTTCCTTTAATATTTCTATTGCCTGATTTTGCCATTGTCATATTGCATGCCTTAATGATCGATCTGGTTAATTTAGAAGAAATTACGTCAGTCGGGATATGTGCCATTTCAGTTAGTATCCTGTCTTCAATTTCTGTAAAAACATATGGTTGCGAGTTTGTTTGTAATAGAAAATGTTTTTTTAATTGAAATCCCAAATTAATTTTGAATCTGTCCCAGTCAGCTTTATTTGTAAGGAATACGAAATTATTTCCGTATTCTTTTATTTGGCTGTAATTTTTCGTATGTAGTTCGTAAGTTATAATATTGTGATCCGAGAAATCAGTTTCAGCAGAAATAGTCCAATTACGTATGTGGTAGTCACGATAGATTTGTGCGTTGAGTAAAGTCAAGTCTATGTTGCTTTTACCCATTGCCCCTTCAAAAGTATTAATTTCCGAATTTATGTTTGCCAATACTAAATCGTGAGTCATGATAAAATTTTCTAATTCAAAACCCCTAAAGTCCGTTTTTTTGTCATACCAGAATTTTGATCGTGCGTTACAGTCCATACTGATAATTATATTTTTATTTGATTGATTAAGCATAATTTTAGCCAATTTATCTAAATCTGTATTGATACGATTATTTCTATCAAAATATGCACTAATAACTATGAATTTAAATTTATCAATAGTAACCTCAACGCAAACAAAGTCTGAATCCGAAAATTGGGTAACTAAGCAACAGTCAAATTTTCTGTTAGTAACTACGATACAAGCTCTTGGGTTATCATTATGTGATAGTGATTGAAAAACATTATAACTATTATAACCTACTACTTTATTGTTGCGTGAATAAGGTTCCTGTAAAAGTAATATGTCAATGTTCTTTTTGATGGTGTAATGTTGTAAGAAATTTAATGTGTATTTAGAGTGGTGTGTGTTAAGTTGTAAAAAATTTATCTGTCTATGTACCATTAAATTTTGTCATAAAAATGTAGTTTTATAGTAAATATAGTTAGTTAGTAAGTACTTACAGTAAGGGTATGCTGTAGTTTGTATTCGCAACAAGTTTCTGTATCTCCTTAAGGTATGAAGGGCAACCTCTATCAAAAACTGCATGGTCCGTCGGGCGTTTCCTGTGACTTGTTGTGTGCTTGTTGAAATGATCACAATTTATGCATTTTAGGATTTAAGATTTACAGTCATTAACTTGGTGGTCTTCTCCACAGTTTGAACAAGCCACCGTGCCGCGACAATCCCTGCTGCTGTGGTGAAATTTTAAACATTTGCTACATCTTCTAATTCTAAAGTAGTCCTCAATGAAAACCTTTTGGTGCCCTAGACTTATCCTGTTGTGAAGTAGCAATTCCCTGGTGACGGCGTCCACTTCGATGACTACATGCCGGGAATTATTTCTTCTCGACGTCAGAACCAAAATAGGACGAATCTTCTCCCTATTTAGGGCTATGTCTTCATTTTGGGCCACGAGGTAGTCAACTACGTTTGTTGAGGTTATATAGTCTTCCGTGTTTCTAATTACAAGTCGTGGATTTCGTTTTGTTAATTTATGGTATTTAATTTTTGTAGAATGATTTATTGCCTCTTCAATTTTCGTTAGGTCACTTTCTTTGGAGGTATGAACAATAAGTGATCCACTTCTTGTTTCCGACACTTTTTCGAAGCCTATTTTTAGCTTTCTTGGATCGATCAAGGTTTTGAACTCCGAAATAGTTTCTTGAGGGCCTATGGTATCATTGGGCTTGATAATAGCCTTAAAAGAGGGCCGTTTTTGAACCCTGCTAACCGTTTGTTTTGTCATTTGTGAAAATGTGGGGGGAGCAGTTAGGTTATCACGGATAGGTTCATTATAATTTGATGAATTACCTGCAATTTCTGATAAAGAATCAACGTGTTTTTCAAGCCTTTGGATACTGAGGCAAACCTGTTCTCTCAAGTCTGTTCTTAGTACTTTATACACTGAAACAGCCTTCAAAGTTTGTAGAGCATATTTTAAATCAACTGCAAGTTCAGCCATCTTGTTGAGATATGAGATATATATTATATATATATATAATATTTTATTTTTATTTCAAGACCATCGTACTATGACCTCACTGGATTAACCATACTTTACCTTCGTCAAGTAATTAACCAGGCTCTGCGATTACCACCTTTAGTTGATTTCTCTTCTCAAAGCCTGTCAACCTGCCTTTGTTCCCGTCTGGTTGAGAAAATCAAAGCCACTCCTACCTCGCAAAGTGCATGTACCGGAATATTCGTATTACCAGTATAGAAATTAGTTAATAACTATGGAAAACTACGTGAAAGTAACACAATTTTTGTGATAGTTTCAGAAGGGAACAGTATTTTATTAGGCTCCTTTTAATTGCATAAAATGAGAATTTACAATTATTAATTTTCCAAAATTATAATTCTTATACCAGATTTAGTATATATCAACTTATATAATTTATTATGTAGTTATTAGTTGTCGTTAGATAATTAATTTATAATTTTTATCTATTTAACTAGAAGATAAAAGATTCGACCACGGCCGGGCGCTGCGACGTAGAAGCGCCTCTTCTAGTTAAATAGATTAAAAATTATAAATTAATTATCTAACGATAACTAATAGCTACATAACAACATACAATGTATATATTTGACGTATGTCAACTAGATCCCGTCGGTCTGGACAATTCTTCAACCCCCCGGTACTTCGCTACATTGTGGCGAGACCTGGTGGGAGGGATCACAGAAGAGAAATATTCGATTACGATCCGTACGGCCCCACAGTTAGCTCAGTGGTAAGAGCGCTGCGACGTAGATGCAGAGGACCTAGGTTCGATTCCCGGCCGTGGTCGAATCTTTTATCTTCTAGTTAAATGGATTAAAAAATATATAATTTATATCGGTTTACAGATTGATCATCTGTAATTGTTGTACAATTCTCTCGATTCTTTTGTCGATTTAAGTAAAAAAAAAACTAATTGTATTGATTACTGAAGTAATCTTAAACATATTGGACAGAAAAATATATACTTTATACATATTGTCACGTGGAAAACCTAAGATGTCCATAAAACCTAGGAGACCCAGAGAGAGAGGGGGAACTCCTAGAAGAGGCTGGCCCAGGAGAGAGTGGGGCAGTCGCAGCCTGGGAGAGTCTGAGTCAGGCGGTCGGAGAGGAGCAGTCTGGAGCGGAGACTGGGTCTGAGATGCGCTGTCGAAGTCTGGGATAGGCAGAGTGAGCCTGGGGCATAATGGGATTCGAAGCAGTAAAGTAGCCCCAAGTAATTTATGAGTCATGGTACCCTCCCCCTTTGTGTAGTTGGGACTTGTAAGAGATTATTGTAATTATTGAAAATAATAAATAGCACAAATTATACGTAGTTGCTTAATTACCTCACAACCCTTGCCCAAATGTTAAACCCTGTGTAACATTGGTCTGGTGGATTTTAAGAATGGGGGTGACAATATAAATTGTATAAGTATGCACAACAACTATAATAATATTATTATCAATTCTTTTGGTATTCTTATCCACCAATCATTTAAAAACAAATTAATAGAAACTTCGTATATGACTTAAATTTATGTAATTATATGTAATAACCCATTATTTGTTTTTAATGGGTTTTTCACCAACTCCACTATTGTTGGGGTTCATACAAGAAGGGACTTACTTGAATGTCATGCATTAGGTTAAAGAAAACTTCAAACATAAATAAATTAATTACATAAAAAATACATCATATTTATATAAAAATATAAAATACATCTTGGTCATATGTTTCACTTTAGTGAGGAACAGTGGTTTTTTCAAGGATTTTCTTTAATGAAGGAGTTTCTTCCATGTGTAAATTACCTATTTTACAAATTTTTAGTTCCATTGCCAATTGCTCTTATTTAAAGTAGTTATATATGAAAATATAACTGTCGTATCCTTATTTTACATTATTAACTTATTTTTAACACTTTTTTGGCTGTTTACTAATTTCATTGTCAAATGTTATAACTGTAGCTACTTTGTAAATAATATAAATATAAATACAAAAATATAAATACATCACTTTAGAAAGCAAATGAAATAGTTATTATTTCCATTTATTTTTCTAGTTTATATATATATATATATATATATATATATATATATATATATATATATTTTTTTTATGGTCAGTTTTTTTTTTTATAAGTATGTATCAGTGAATATACACATGAATTCCCTGTCTCTGAAATAGAATTTGAATGATTTTTATTCAAGATTTTAATAAAAAGAAAAAATAACTTTTGAAAATGAATTTATTATAACAAATCATTAATTTATCATAGTTTTTTACGTTTACTTAACTGTATATGAAAGTATTGCGATCGTGAAAAATTTCGTATTCCGGTTTTCAATGGAATTACACGTTTTGAGGTCCCCTGAGTCCTAATAACGAATGTGTGTGTGTGAACGGACTAGCTCAAAAACTATAAACCGTACTAACCTGAAATTAGGTATTTGGTTTATGTATATGCCCGAGATATGACTGCAAAAATTTCATCAAAATTGATCAACCGCAGGGAGCACTTTATTTTATAACTTTTTTTTTTCATTTTTACGTTTTCTTCAATTTTCTCAAAAATACCTTTAACGATTGTTTGGCATTATTATTATTCTCAGTGGTGGGAGGAAGAGAGGTGGCTTAGTCTAGTTCTAGAGCTTCTCGTGCTAATAGACTCGGACATGGTCTATGATTGAGATATTCGCTGTTTAACCTGAGCCCCCACATCTGTGATCTGAGGCATATCGATTTCCCTGCCCGTACGGACGGCTCTAACTTAATGAGACCAGCTTCATTACTTTGCTATCAAAACAGACAGGAAGAGCTTTTAATTACGGATCCGATCATTATCAAATTGATCGTATGCTTGTTCTGTCAGTGAAAGTTTGAGAGTAGGGTTTCTATTGCTATGTTATAATTAATGAGTCGGTATGGAGAGGTTTCAGACCATCATTAGAAAGTTTATATTCATATTAATATGTATGGTCTTTGCTATCATTTTTAAGGCGGGTGGTGGTTCTAGAAATAGCTGTTAATATATCTATCATTATTTATGTGATAGGTATCAGGTGTAATGGATTTACTAAAAATATACTTTGGTATGATATTAATCAATCTTTATACTTGACTTTAGGTTGATGAATTTTAATACTTCTATTTTATTTGAGAATTTTTTTTTTTCAAAAGCTGCTCTGTACAGAATTTCTACTAATCTCCTAATGGAAGGAGAAACATACGTACTTGGGCATAAGATTGAGGAGGACTCCATATTTACTTTGCAAATGACTAAGTAGTCATTGTGTTGAAGAATATGAGTCTTTTGTAATAAACGTGCCCTTCGACTTGTAAAGCAGATCCCTAATGATTAAATAGCATCTTTTGGTACTCCGATAAATAAACATATTTCATTAATTACCTTCTGAGCAGTGCGAGTGTATTGCAGGGCCAGTGGCCTCAGACCTTAGACCGGCTGCCGTGCCCGGTGGCCTCAATACTTTTTGCCACATTCACTCTTCTTTATCTGCTTATTCATATTTTTCTTCTAAAGGTGCAGGTAAAATTAATTCGGAAAAACCCGAAAAGAAACCCATGTCAATTAGTTTACTATCCTTGGAAATTTTTGAGGAAACCATAAACCACGTAACTGGGAAATACCGGACGGGCTGGAAACAGGGTTGAAACGCGAATGCCAATTATGTAAAAATAATTTTCATATGTCCTGCACTCGTCCTAAATATGAATAAGAAAATGATGACTATTTTGTCTGTTCACCATGCTCCTCTGAGATTCATGAAATTAAAAGAATACGTGTAGGAACGTTCCTAAGTAGACATATTTAGATATAATTTTTATAACATTTTTAAAGTATTATATATTTATATACGAGTATATTTTTTTACGAGTTGTTACCTCTGATTTATGAATGTTACATTCCTAAATAATGATACGATAAATCCGAAAGCGAAGAGTAAAAATTCAATTTGTGTTTTAAAAGAAGCCACAAAATCATCTCTTAAGGTGCTGACTCCTGGGGTGCAATAGTAAAATGGAAAGAGTTAAGAAATCGATTAAAATAGGCTCCGCAGTTACAGTCTTCTAACGCTGAAGCGGGCGGAACTGATATATCAGTCTTCAGGCCCCAGGGACTACAGCGCTCGAACTGATATATCAGTCTACAGGCGTTAAAGGGTTAAAAATATATCTAAGAATAAATTTGTAGGTATCCTTCAATCTGATCTGTAGATAAAAAATGTTCCTTTCAAAGGAAAAAAAAAGCATTTACCTATCATTTGTACAATGAACAGTTTTATATTTAGTGAATCGAAATCGAAACTGGATGATTAATTAAGGGGACGCCCAAAGAAGAAGCGTGTCAAATTTTTATGGCTTTTCAAGCTTTCAGCATACGATTATAACTAACAGCAAGTTTAGAAATACATTTGGTTGAAAACAAAAATTAAGTGATATTTAAACCAGGTGACTTTATATACTTGGTTTTAATGGTGGGAGTAGAGAAGAGAGAGAAAAAAATTCTATTAGGGAATAGAGTATATGAGGTAAAAGGAATGGCAGAGGGAAAACTGTTTGTTAGATATTAAAGAGGGCAATAGGAAGAATGACTATACTATGAATACTGTTGGTGCCGTATTCCTATTCCTATACTATTTCTGAATAAATAGGATTTTGCAGGTGGAGTAGAGGGAAAATCCGAGTAGAACTCCCAAGGGGGATTCTCCCTTCGTTTCCAAGGGTCCGCTTCTCGTTTCAACATTTCCTGCGTTTTTAACGCCTCAAAGCTCGCCTCCATCAATCTTCAGTATCCATAACTCAGTTTTAAGTTCCTTCAGAAAAAATCACTTTTCCCAATGTTTTCCCATGAATATCTTTGTGTTCTATTGCCTAATCCTCCGCAAGTCTATGGATGTTAAGATATTCATATGTCTGATGGATTCAGAGTCCGTTTCGTATGCTGCATCGAAAGAAGAATGCCTTCTTTACCTTCTCACTATTCAAAAAATATATTTTCGCACCAATTACCATTCATCCTTTTCTTTTGTTTCGTTCTCCTATGAGGTCGAAGATGACAAGGTCTAAATCATTTTACTCTTTTTAGACTTATTTGTAGTTGCATCGTTGTCCACAAAAAAATTCCACTCAGTTAGTATATGCTAATGAAAAAAATAAATAAATAAAAATATATTTTTTCAAAATAACTTTATACGTGGAATTTAATTGCAACTTAAATTGATACTTAATTCAGAAGTTATTCTAATTTTTTTTATAACAAATTTTTTTATGATACGGCTTTATTGACCGTATCCAAGTGTTCAAGGCGCTTTAATTAAAACGTGGGATTCCAATTGAATTCCAGTCTTGATCATATTAAAACAGAAATGAGCCTCCATTTCAGTCTACCATTGTGAAAATAATAGAGAACTCGCTATTGGAAACCTCTTCTTCCTATTGGTATTTCTGTTAAACTTTATAATGTTAAGCCTTTCAATAAGCTATAATGCTAAGTCCGAATTTAAAGACATATTTAATATTAATTAATTACATAATTTTATCTACTGAGCCGATGGAATTCCTCGATATTTTTGGTTTTCTGGATTTCTGAAAAAATATGAAATCCGTGATATTTTTAACAAGGATGTGATAAATCAAAAGGGAGAGTACAAAATTTAAGCCTTATATATTTTGTTCTTCTTCAAACAGAGAAAAAATAACAGTTCAGCCAGAAGAACGCGTCTATTTTTTTTTTTTTTTTTTTTTTTTTTTTTTTTTTTTTTTTTTTTTTTTTTTTTTTTTTTTTTTTTTTTTTTAGTTTTCAACTATAAATTAACTCTTAACTCTGAATAATTAGTTTTTGAATGTATTGAGCGAATTATCCGTCATTTCTTCTATGAAGCATACGTAGCAAAAATAAACCACTGCCGAATTCTTCTCTACCATCCCACTGTTCAACATTGCTTCCTTTCCATTTATCTCTGTTTTTCGGACCATCGTCGGTTTTTCAACATCACCACATATCCAAACCACCATTGTTTAAATAGTATAGCACATGTTTTGTAATTCATTAAACTTTCTATTTTATGTCAATATTGGAAAAATTAAGAAGCCGAGAGGCGCAACGGATCGCTTCTAAAAGTACTTTTCTGGGGCTAGAAGTTTTTATTATTGAGTATTTTTATTTCTCAGGCAATCCCTAATATTCCAGCATATGTAATCGGAAAGGCGAGAAGATAATAATTTTTATGGACATACGGGTAGCATAAAAACATTTAGAGATAAATCTTATTTGTGACAATTATAGAGGCATTTCCTGCACCCACTAGGTAAAAAATCTTAAAATTTTTTTCCTAATAGTTGGTGTTATATCCTGAGCGGAGAGCTGAGGAAGTATTAATCTGATACCCCATAAGGAAGTTCAACTGCATGAAACATGTTTACTCTGCAATCTTATCAGGGAAGATAAGGGAATTTGTGACGCATGTTCTCCTGTTAATTGATTTTTAACGTTGTACATTGATTCAGTGAACCATCCATTAATAGTAATCTTCTTTTGATAAAAATGACGATGGAGGGCAATATTTGCTGTTTTATAGAGTGAATGGAAGGATATTGAGAGGAGTAAAAAAGGGAGCAAGTGTGAGGCTCGGCGATGACCTGCCTTGTCTGGTGTTTAATTTCTTACCTGAAAAAGCCATTGGAAACGCAGAAATCCTTCTTTACATTGAAAAAATAATGGACTTAGTAGTATTTCCGGGTAAGAATGATAAAACATCTGATGCATAACCGAAAAAAAAACCCAGAAGAAGTCAAATCTTAAGAACTGGACTTCCCCCCATCCCTAGACCTGAAGAAATTACTATTAATGATCCAATCAGAGGGGGGTTTATGCGAATAGAAGGGATAGATGGCCGAAGGTTCGTTGGTCTGTGTTTGGTATAAGAAACTGTAGGGCTGCACATATCATTGGTAGTCTAGTCGGGCTATGATTCAACTACTTTTTTCTTAGGGTTTAATTTATTGTAAAGTTTAAAGAGTAAGATATTTATTACTCTGATGTGCAAAAAAAGTATTCAATACACCTTTATTTAGTCCACAAACTTAACGGGACACGTCAGCTTTGAAGTAATTACTCCCATTCTCATGAAGCACTTTCATTAAAGGCTTAATACTTTAACGAATTATTCTATTCTCTTTCTTTCTTCCTTTTCTTTTACAATTTTTTCAGAAATATATGAAAGTCTTCCCGAAGGGATGAAAATCTGTTATTAGAGCCCGAAACCGAACCTCCCTTTTTTTTCATGCAATTTTTTCATAATCCTTCATTGCGGGGGTTTTAAGTTGAGATCCTTTGTGGGAGGACTTATGAGGGGATATTGTGTAATCCTTGTGTCCTCCAGCCGGATAATGGAATCTATGAATGGGGATTAGTTAAATGAAAGGAACTTCATACTCTTTGCCCCTCCGAAGTCCGAGGAGTCAGCAAACAAGCGGTGGCAAGGATTCGGTTATTTTTGGAAAATTATTAATCATAAATTTTATTTTTTTTCGAACAAAAATTATGAAAATCTGAATTTCCTTAATGTCCCCAAGGAACTACCTTGGGAATAACCTAACTACAACCCTCCTAACTACAGAGGAAATACCTTTGCTATTTTAAACTTTAACTTTACGTCCGAGTACTACTATTAGATGATAAACAAAGCATTGTTAATAAGTATTTAAACAGTTTTTTTTTTTTGTAAACAGTTAACTTAGATCAAAAAGTGAAGATTAAAAAGTATTCAAAACAGCAAAATAAATTATATGAATTTCAATTCAAGATTTTTAATGGGATCTTATGAGTTAAATAAATGACAAATAATAATTTTGAACTTATTTTAAGTATCAAAAAAGCTCATAAAGCCTAAATTAGTCCTAATGGTTAATTTTTTTTTTAACATAATAGTATTTCAGATATGAAGGGGTAGGGGCAAAATAGTGCCTAGCAACATTTTTAATGAAAATAAACTGTAGCTACAGTCTGCTGTATATTACGTAGAACTATATGTCTATGATAAAAATGCCTTCTAAATATGACTATACAGTGCTCTATAGTCATATTTACGTGACATTTGCATCATAGACATATAGTACTACATAATATGCAACAGACGGGAGCTACATTCTATTTTTGTTAAAAATGTTGCTTGGCACTATTTTGCCCCGACCCCTTCATATCTTTTCTTATGATATTTTTCATACAAGATCCGATATGCAAAAGATTTAGAATTGTGTAGTTAGTTGGATTGTTATGTATTTAGCGGAATATATGGCAACAATGTTACGGTAATTAATTACACCGAAGTAAAATTATAACAAAAAACTTTCAAACAAACAATGAGATGATATGAAGATATGATGTGCGGAGAGACGTTGCGAAGATCGGAGTTCTTTCCAGAAAAAAAAATAAACGTTCTAATCTCATATAACAGTTTGATTTTAATGTTCTACCAGTCACTACTACCTTGATACATATCTAATTCCTACAGTTTGCTGTACAATACAAATCAATTCGACATTTAAGTAATCACTGGCTCTTCTGTGTAACCACGTCTATAAAACACGAGGTAAATTCACCTCCGGAACGAGCGCAGTGGTTTATTGTGAGCATAACATGATTTGTAACTCAAATGAGAAATTGAATTACAACTTGTTCGACTTGAGTCCGCGATTAGTTTCAAATTAGGATGTGTATTGTTCTAGTCCTTGTTTGAACAATAAAACAGGAATTATACCATTCTGCTGGTAAAGTTAGCATAATTTTCCAACTGATGTGATGGTAACTTATCAGTTTAATAATTATTTATTAGATACCAGGCCTTCCTTGGGCGTTATTCGTTTTATTTTTATTTTAATCCTAAAGAAGACGTAATTTACTTATTATATAAATTGTTATTAAAAATAAAACTGGTTTCGTTGAAAATAAATAAATGGAAAACTTTAAATTTTAAAAATAATACCTAAATCGGAGAACCTATATAATGAAAAATCGATTCTGAATGTCAGAACAATGAAATACACTTTTAAATAATAAATATTTAATTTAAAATATTTTGAGAAAAATTAGGTTCTGTAACAGGGACTCTAATAAATAAATATGATTTCTCTTTTATAATATTTAATTTATTTTTTCAAGTTCATTCGTATATCCGCGCCTGTAAGGGCGAATAGGATCCAGTTTATCAAAAAAACCGAAACTTTTAAATAAATAAAATAATAAATACATTCCGGTAGAGCAGGTGACGCTCTTCTAATGCAAGACTACTCTTACTCAGAAATATTAATTTTTCAGGATGACTATTTCACTTTCTTAATCTCCCGTCATTTCTTATTCATCCCTTCATGCTGTTAAAATATTTCAGGAATCATCATTAAACCGTTTCTGACCAGTCTTGCAACATTATGGAAAAATTGGAAGATAATTCTTAAAGAAATATATATATTTTTAACTTTATTTCTATATTCACGCCTGTCTTAACTGAAAGACAATCAGTGACTTTGCTAAAATCAGGAGACAATTGGCATGATAGAGAGAGTTTTCCCCAGCGGTACCTCTTCCTGTCTTTGCACTGAGTCAGGGAAATCACCAGCTCCCTTTTAGTCTTCAATAGGTGTTATCGGGCATGTGGGTATGCCAGTGCATAATGCTTGGGTGACCTTTGATAATTGTAGTAGAAGGCTAAAAAGAGGCTGTATAAGGTTATGCAAGCCACTAACCAAGTTGGTAATCAGTTATTTGCGCTTTGCCGGCTGATTGTTCCTCTTCCTCTTTTCTGAAGATTTCTGTTGTTGTTGGGGTGGCATCCTTTTACTCGAATGAGGTTACTGCTGTTGTGGGAGAGGCGGAAACGCAGATGAGTTCTATCTTTTCGATATCGGCGGAGGGACATTGTTTTGTGGACGTTTTCTTGGGTTCCTGGCTGCTTTCAATTGGCACACTTTGCTGCGATTTCTCTTGGCTTGGTGTATTCAGTGCTCTGATGGCCTCGATCACATTTTACGCATTTTGGTTCATGATTGCAATAACTTCTTGGGTGTCCGTATTGCTGGCATCGTACGCACTGGAGAATGATTTTCTTTTTCCTAGGTTCTTCGGTTATTACATGAGTATGGTAAATTAATTCTATGTTAAATATTTTTTCATTGTATGTAGATTTACTTATATCAACGTAGAACATAGGTAATAGTTTTTTAAAATGAGATATAGCAATTACTACGTTAGTGGCTTTTTTCGTAGTTCATGTTTTATGATTGAGACTGGTCTCGCGTGGTGTGTTTTTAGGACAACTTTGAGACTTCGTTCTTCAGCTAACTGGTATGTGTGGAAATTTGCCCCTCTCTCTCTTAAACTGGCTACAGACTAAAGAAATATATAATTTTGTATTTATAAATATAATTTTGAGTTATGCCATAGACCAGCATTTGACACTTTTATTTCAAACACTCATGTGGCGTTACGCCATGTTATTGCTATGAAAAATTCAAATAATACTGATGATTATAAAAAGGTTAATAAAGGATATAGCCGAGATACAAGCGGTATCCATTGATCACGGTGACCGTGCAAAGCCAGCGGGGCGGATCCGAAAGCCATCGGCTAAATGAAATCCAGGCCATAAAACGAGTCGGCGCGCATGGAACAAACTGCCCCGGCCCGTGTTAAGGAATTGAGCTGAGGCGAGCTAGCGTAGGTGATAATCGGTTGTTACCTCGGCGGGGAATAAAGGTGGGAATAAGAGGGAAATAAGAGGCTGTTAGCGGGGATTTACGTTAGTGTTCCCTTGGGAAGTGGGAAGGGGTGGGACCCCCCTTGCGGCGACTTATTGCCCCCCTAGCTCGTCCCGATTAGGCCATAATCAGCCTCTTCTTCATATTCTCTTCGTCGATAGTGCTTAGTGACTTAGCTAGTGGATTAAGAATATAGGTGCTTCCCAGTCGACGCACAGCGGGAAAATTTTGTCATTTAGCGGCCAAAAATCTATAACTCCTGATTAAATTACGATAATCGAATAATTCTTTTTTCATTAAAGAGCATGGGATTTCCTTAGTCAGTGATAATAAAAAAAAAAAATAAAAATACCATCACTCAAAGTATTTCAAATTAATTTTTAATTGAATTCTTTCTTCACATAAATTTAAAAAAATTGTTTATTCGGTATAGGGTTAGACATAGGGAATGAAATGAGTCAGAATTATTATATATTGAGCTTTTTCCTTATATAAATGTCTTTTTCAGGTACTTGCTCCATTTGAAAGGTGTTTAACAAATTATTGTCTGATCAAGTAAAAATCCAACATATTAAATTAAAAATACCCTATTTTTTTAGGTATTTTAACGGAATAAAATATTTTCGTATAATTCAAAGATAATTATGTTTTATGATTTAGTCTAATTTGAGGCTGAAAATGTATTTAAAGTTCAAATATAGGGATTTAAATCATTAAATCGTTATATCGCCGATCGATCGTATTTGATCGATCTAATTCTATTATGGTATTTTAGGACTCTTCACCCTCTACCAGTATGGAAAAACTCAGAACCAACTATTGCCAATAATAGAAGTCATAGTCATATCAATTTAAATACTTTCTTTTCGTAAATTACATAGTCAACCTGGATGAAATTAAAACTCATTTTTATCCAATAATTTTACAGCCATTCTTCTTATTTATAAAATAAGTTTTGGTGCAATAATATAAAAGATAAAGCTGTATAGAAAAAAAAATAATATCAAAGAGATGGGCATAGATTTTTTTAAAATAAATTCAATATTTTTCCCTATTGATCTTAACTTTTCATCATACGTTTCATTCCATATGAATAACCCTGTACCAAATAAACTATTTTATTTAAATTAAAGTGAAGAAAGAATTCAATTAAAAATTAATTTGAAATACTTTGAGCGATGGTATTTTTTTTATTTTGATCTCACTGATAAAGGGAACCCCATGCTCTTTAATGAAAAAAGAATTATTCGATTATCGTCATTTAGTCAGGAGTTATAGATTATAGGCCGCTAAATGACAAAATTTTCCCGCTGTGCAAGGTTTCTAGGATTAATAATTAATTCGTCCTATAATTCTGATCATTTTTTGATAATTGTCATCCCGTTTCTGTTGAAGGGCAATTCAACACTTAATTACCCTACTCACATGCGTAAATTTGTGCTTGTATTCATCGTGATCTCCTTTATCAGAAACATTTTTCACCATTATTTTCCCAGGTTGAAAATTTCAATTTACTGTAATTAGAGCAGTAACATGTGGGGCACAATGAAACACAAAAGTTTCTTTTACCCATAGCACACCTCCTGAGACTTTATTTTCAATTTTTTATTTTGTCCATTTTACCCTAGGATCTAATTTATGTAAGAAATGAATTAAACATTATTTTATGCATCATGTGTGACCGCGAGCAGCTATTATCTAAAAAAATAAATTTTGTTTCATTGTACCCCATGTCCGGGGTACTTTGAAACAACTGAAAAAAAAACAACACCATAATTAACAAAAAAACTTTATTACGCTTCAGATCGGTTTTTCGTTCTCCTGCTTTAGGATAGCCACGAAATTCTTCAAGAAAGAGGAAAGTTTGACTTGGTTTCAGAGAAGAATGTTGTTATAAATTAATAGAGTGTTTTTGGTGTTCCACTCTCTATTTCTCAGCATCCTGTAAGAAAATTTAAAACGGACTGCTTACTGCACAATGAATGGGGCACGAAGAAACACTCGTGAGGGCCCCTGTTTCAAGGAACCCCATACGAGCTATTTTGATGTTTTTCACTTCCTATGATAAACGTGAAGAGTTAGGAAAGCCAAAGTCGGCCAAAATCTTGAGAGATACATGCATAATTATATGTTGTTAGAGCAGATTGAATAAAATTATTACTCTTACCTAAAGAGGAAAATCCGTTCAAAGAAAAATTTCAGTTTTACCTCAAAAAACCGCACTTCAGCACGTGGAGTCAGTCACGCAACAAGTCAAAAGGGGACAAATAGCTGACTTCGTTTGGAGTCACCCTTATCATTTGCTGTCTGAATTTGGTTGCATTTGACCTTTTGGTTTGCCAGGTGCACCGACTGTTTCATTGTGCCCCGTGTTTCATGGTGTCCCACCCTCCCCTATGTATAATAAATTGCAGGACAGCTAAGAAATTCAGAAAGAATTTTGTTCAGTTTATAAAGTTGTAAAACCTGAATGCTATGAACGAAAAAACAAATTTTTCTTCTTTCATATTATATAACGAAAATTATTTGTTTACATGTTTTCATTGCAAAAAATAATACTTTAAAATACCAGGGAGTGAACTGTTTTGAATTGTAATTGTTTTATAGATCTTTGGTGAGGGAATGCGTAAAAAAATCGGATGATGTTAAAAATATCACAGAATTTTTTTTTTTTTTGGGGGGGTGTGGGGTTGGGGGTGAAAATATAACCAAATAAACTTTAATACCTATAAGGGCATTTACAAATTTTAGTTTCAGAATAGATTTTATCAATGAAATATTAAGTGCCCAATACTTGAGCGGTAATCGTCGTCGAACCGATAAATACTGTTCCCAATCCTGTTCAGGACATACCGACAAAAAACGAAACTCAGATTTAAAAAAAACTATTGATGAACCAAAAATTTATTTTCTAGGCCCAAAATGTGGTAAAAGCTGTGTCATGTGAAGTAGCTCAATGGAATTTGCATTTCACAGAATATATTGAATTCTGTTTTTAAAAAAGCTATCATATAAAGATGGCAAAAAACGTTTGTGTTACTAAAAAATTAAAATTTATGCCAAAATTTAATTTAATCCTAGTATATCCGCTGATTTCATCACCTCTAAATTTTGTTTATCTATCAGCTTTCTTAATTTAAACATTTTTATCAACTTTTATTTAATCTTTTAATAATCATTTTATTCACAATATTACCGTAAATGTTCAAAGTGATCGAAGAGCCCTTATTAGTCATAAGTAAACAGAAAGATTGGTAAGTGGAAGTTCTATTGCTCAGATCTTGGTTTTTTATTATTACTAGCTAGGATGCCCGGCTTCGCTCCGGTAGTTGTGTGCTGGTTTTAATAACAGAAACACTTTAAAATTAAAGGAAATATTGAACAAAATTAGCACCTTCTTGAAACTTTCGTTTTAACTTGGTATCAATATTCTGCAGACTTGAGATCTGCAGAGTCCGCCCAAATAAGGAACCCTGTATGGTGGTCCTATTTGATCCAAAAGTATAGAAACTACCGAAGATTCATAGAAACTTTTTTTAAAGATTTTTCTTCCATTTTAACCTCCCTTAGAACGGTTTCTGCATATCTCGAATTTTACCACTATTACAAAGTGAAAACCAAAATTTCTTGAAGGCACAATTTTTTCATCATATTTCTTTTTATCTTGAACTATGAGGGATGATAAAATCTTGAATGCTGTTATTGGAGTTAGTCGTTTTGTCAACTGGAATGCTCATCATACGTAGTAACCAAACTAACTTTTTTTTCATAATTACAGTAAGAACACTTCAAACTTTTTATTTAAGATTTATATTTAGTCAATTCATTCTTTTTTTATGTCTAATTTTATTCGCTCGCTGTACTACTAAGAAATGTTCACTCATATTGCATTAAATTTATTTAAGTATATATTATAAATAGATTAAATGTAATGTGCTGATCATATATTAGCCTTCTTATGAGAAAACTAATTTTTTAAGGAATCCAGTTGGTTTTCTAATTGATTGCTGAGATGTAAAGTACTTATTTTATTTTGAAACGCCAACTAATTATTTTCTCTTACTTTTTTAGTAATTTAAAAAGAACAGCTGAAAAAATATAGAAGGATTACATACTGAATGAATGAACAATAAACATTGAGTGAAATGCACCCTAGCGCTTCCTGGTAGTCTGCAGCTCGAACTAAATTTTTCATTCATAAACTCGTATCTCCATCTCAGAGAGGCTAATTAAATGGTGCGAGAGGCTTAAAATTCCAGTCCTTATCTCTTCAATTTTACACTATTAAGAGAAAAACGGAAACCTTCTTCTCCGTAAGGAGTCATATGGCTAAACGAAGACATAACTTCCATAATCCTACGTGGAGTCGTTTTTGAGCCTTTTCGGCACGCACATTGTACACTTTGTTTTATAATATATATTGATTATTTTCTTTATTATTATTTTATTTTATTAAATTATTTTAAACAATCAGCAGATATTTTTGATAAATTATTTTAGACGATCGAATAAGTATATCAACAGCTAAAATTGCATAAGTAAGCACAATTTTATTACAATGTGAAGTTTTGGGATTTTTTTTTAACACATGTAACTCATAGTCGCTGTCCTTCCCCATGCCTGATGGTCATTTAAAAATAAAAGTCATAAGACTTGTTGATTATCGACATTATATTATCATTTGCCTAATCGTGAATGATTTAAAAAAAATCTTTGATTTTAGAATGTTTTAACAACGGTACAAACAATCTTGTTGATAATAAATATTATGTCAATTCAAATTTAAAATTTTGTTTTTGATCGTCGTAATCGATTATTCTATGAATAAAGAGTATTTTGTTTTTGATGAAACAAAACAACGGATATCTTTAACGTTAAGAATGTAACTTTCTTTTTTTTTTTGCCTGAAGCTTCATTTATGATAAAACTGAAAATTTAATTTTCCAACAAAATATTTCTAATGCATACTTTTTTTCCTCCTAAGTCAATATCGAAACAAATTCTTTGTCCGGATCCCTTACAAAGTTACTTTAATCAAGTTTGTTTTCCCTCGGAATTCCGCCGACATCAGTAAACTAGAGGTTTAGCTCTCTCTGTATAATATCAGAGTTTTAACTGGTACATTTGGGAGTTTGTGACCAAAACTCCAAGTTTCGATTTAGAGTTCCTTTCTAGGAAAGAGAAATAAAATAAAATAAATAAAATTGGACTTTCAGCATTGAAATATTCATTTATATTCAATTAAATATACCTATATTTGTCATGATTTCATCGATAATAAAAAATAAAATAAATATATAGCTTTTATTTACTAATTAATTTCATAAAAAAAGGTATTGAAGTGAATAATGAACATTTTAATGAATGTTTGAGTGAATATATGTTCATTAATAATAACAGAAATGTAAACGATATTTCGATACGATAAATAAGGTAAACTGCATATTTTTCCTCAATCAAGGTAATTATTAATATTGGGTACAATCAATATATTATAATACTAAATGTATGTAAGCTGGTTGCTAACCATAGGATTTAAGAGGGTTAATATTTTTTGTTATTGGTTTGTTGTGGCTTTTCTATCAATGCGTAACAATGGATTATTAATCATGTCACACTATTATAATAAATTCGAGTTTACACGTCATATTATTGTAAAAAAATTAATACCTGTAAAAAAACAAATTTATTAACAATCAATCCATTGCTAGGACGTTGATAGGAAAGTCATAAAAAAAGAACATTAAAAAGGTATAATTCCTTTAAAATAATATTTTTTATCTTTAATATTAGTTAAGTAGGTGTATATTTTGAGTAATTAATTTATATTTCGGTCGTCAGGAGAGACAAGCAACATCTGGTTCCGAACCTCTTTCTGAAAACTTAACCGTATAGTTTTTGCTTGTTTGTATAACATCAATTTATGCCACTAAGGCTAATTGTACAATGCTACAGAGGGAGTCCTAAATTTTCCTATCCAGGTATAATTAGAATAGGGATCTTTAACGAGTACCTGACATGGTATAGGCTCGGAATCTCCATTTTATGTCCTATCCGAGGGACGGCATAGCCAAGGATTTTTTACTCCCATTAAAAAGATCCTAGGAGCACCTCGGGAACCCGCTTAACAGTATATATCGTCAAAAATAAAAAGTATAAATGATAATTTTGGTTAATTTTCTCTATTCCATTTAGAGATTAAAAAAATAAATAAATAAATAAAAAAAATCTATAGATATTTCTGAAAACTTTCGGGCTGGTGAAAACAGAATAATAAGCCTGTACATTTTACTTTTCATTGTTATTAATTGTCTAAATAAAATAAAAATGTTTTTACATAAAACATATGAAAACAGAAATTTTAGAGAAAAAAGAACCCGATATTTAATTTTTTAACTTATTAAAATTGTTAAAATGATGTTTTAACAATTGAAGACCCCACGCTAAGAACGTGTTCAGTCACATTTTGCAAATTTTACAGGTGAGCAAAAAGAGTGTTTAAATATTTTATACAACACAATCTAGTAACTCTAAGCCAATAGGAAAAAATAGTTTATGCCCAATATATTTTCAAATAATGGTAATGTTAATAAAAATGCAATACATTATTTGTTAGTCCAAAAAGAATCAATGACCAAAAAAGAATTGCTAATGCGGGTGCCCCAGAAAAAGAATTGTAAATATCTCAATGACTGAACCCGCTGTTTTCGTGTAAACTACACATATTTGTAGTACTCGAAATAGCTTACTATAATGCGCTATAAAAAAATATTCACAAAAAATGGACTGAACACGTTCTAAGCGTGGGGTCTTCAATTCTATTCATTATTTTTTCAAGTTAATCTTAAGTGTTTGGAACAAAACGTGCTAATGACCACCGGGGAAGTTTAGGGCTTTTTTTTTTACACGGTTAAGTTTTTTTTTAATCTTGGTTGAATTGTTTTTCACTTTTGATTTAATCATTATTGATTTAAAAAAAAAAAAAAAAAAAAAAACAAGAAGAAACGAAGGGGGTTCAAGAAGCAATTCCGTTCATGTTTTATTATTATTTTTTTTTAATATTTTAATTATGTTTACATAAGAAGTATTTACTTTTGAATTTGCAAATATATGTGTATTCCTTGTCTTGATCATGCGTATTTAAATCAATTGTATAAAAAAGGAGCATAGTATTGATATTTCCGATAAATTATCTCCCCAGCCTTCCAGAGAGCAATTCTACCTTTAGCGGCATACGGCGGAGCTGATGAAATTGATAACCGGATTTTTGGGAAAGCCGTTGTGAACGAATGTTGAACAATGGCCATTGTGCCTTAGGCCATCTCCAGCCCGGCTCTAAATGAAACTGAGTACTCGGCTTGGAGCTCTGCCATAAACCAGATTGCTCAGTGCTCCTTCCCCGATCTCGAAACAATAAAACAACGTTTTCTCTTAACAAACCACTTTGAAAGCACTAGCTGATGAATTAGTCCGGAACCCAGGCTCTTGTATCACTGTATTCTACATTCCATCGTAAATGAAGGGAAAAAAATGAAAAGGATGTTAATCAGTTAGTGGCAGTCATAAAATCGACATCTTTGGGGAGTAGATCTGAAGAAACGGCTCATGGGATTTGTAGGCTGATATGAACATCTGGTTCTAAGCTGGAATAAAATATGGAACGTAGGATTTGTAGGCAATAGTAACTATTAGGTCTGGGTTTTTTTAGGCCAATATGACCATCTGATTCTACTGATCTTTATTAAGCAATAACGTTAAAATAAGTTAGATGTTCATAAATTTATTAACTTATTTATTGATTTGTTATGTTGAAATGTTAGTAGTCTCGACAAACGGCCTAGATCTGAAAATTTGCGTAGATAAAAAAGTTGTAGCATTAGTAAAAATGAAGCTACTAATGAATTTTCAGACGATTGCTAATTATTTCACAATAGGAGGCCGGGATCCCGGACTTAAGTTTAAAAATTAGAATCATTTATTTTACTTACCTTAACATTTTTGTAGCTTATCTCATACACCTGGTTTCGAATAGAGTTTCTACAGATTTATTTAACTTTTACTGGAAAAATCTAACTTAAAATTTAATCTAACTCAATCGACAGTTGACCAAAGGCACTCTCTTCAATTGTTTTCAAGCTTTCCAACGGACATATGAACGCCTAACAAGATAGATAATTACATCTGACTCACAGATAAATACGAGAAGAAGGCATAAATCTTAAAAGCGCAAATAAATACTTGAAGTCTTTATTCCTAGGATCATTTATTCACATCCCTACTTCATCCTAATGCAATAGTAGCACTACGTTAAAACGCTTGGATGTCATTTTTGTCTTATTTTTCCTGTTTTTCAACTGTTTCTTCTTCTGTCTCCCCATTAATATCTCTCTAGGGTGGACTCTATCTTCCGGAGGTCTTCCTGGTGTCGGTCCTCCTATCCTACCTCAGGTTTCTATGTTAAAGTGGGCTGGACCCGCAGCTGTTTTCCATTATTGCTGAACGTTTTGAACCGCGGATAACTAAACTTTTCAATAACTGATTTTCTCAGTAACTAACTGAGGATTTTTTAATTCTTTGAATATTAATTTAAGTCTGTCAAATAAATATTGAAAATTAGCACATTTTCTGATACATAATAGAAAGGAGTGTTATTTTTCTAATCCAGTTTTATTTTTCTTTCCTAACACATTTTTTTTTAAAATGGCAATCAGGTAGGCCATGTCATGACTAAATGACCTATCAAAGATATTCTCGGAAATTGATGAACTTATGACCTACGCGGATATAGTTATTGAAGTCGAGGTTTTAATATTTATGTTTATTTTTCTATTTATCATTATTCTCATTGCCTGTATTGACTCCCCTGGAACTGAGACTAGGGGTCAGTCAGGTAGAGGCGATAAACAAAGGGCGTTCTGTATCACTCAACTTGATTGCTCAGACTTTTATGGGATAGGCAATTGTATTAGATTTTTATTGGAGCGGTTATTTAGCAGGAGTGGTGGGGGGGGGGTGGAGGAGGCACAGTCGGCGCCCTCATTAAAAGTTTTAACGCCGCTCAAGAGTTACGGCCTGGATAGTGTATCTTTGATTGAATTATCAGGCTATCACCGAGGACCCATCTTTAGGATGAAGTTCTAGTCTGAAATCCACTGTTCAGTACTTTCGATGGTGTGAGGGACGTAGGAGGGTCTCGGAGGTATTTTTTTTTTTAATTATTGTTTTTTCTTTTAAAATTTTGTTTGTCTAAATATAGGTAAAAACTGCACATACTCAAGGGTATTACCAGTCTGAGAGTTCTCAGATTCAATTGTTTGTTTCAATCAATGTATACCTAATATACTAAGCAGTGACAGAAAAAGAAAAACCTGTACCACTACAGTCATTACCCTTAACTACCCGAGGTAGTGTATGTTCATTAGCTTCAGTGTAAATTAATTTAGTGTTTAATTGATAGTATCCATTTTTAAGAGGCTGAGTGTGCCCCAGGACCGTCTCACAACTTAATTTCTGGTTGTTCCGCACCTATATGTAATAATACCTTGCAAGAGCCATGTTCAAACCCGAGAAAAAGAGTGTAGTATTATATTATAGTGTTTTACTCACGCAGCGACCTGGCTCAGATGGCCTTGCTAAAAACTAAAAAATGATTTCATAATATGGGATATGATATTATCATATCCTACATTCATTATACTAATAATTATGTAGGTAGGGAAAGATGTTATATGTAACATGGGCCTTCGGTGATGCTTTAGGCTTTTGGGTTAGTTTAAATCCTAAATTGAAATTAATTTGTTCTTTAGGCTTAAAAAAAAAACATTCCAATTTCATCGATTTTCTTCATGAATTCTTCATCATGAATTCATGATTTCTGATAACAATAAAACAAAACTAAATCTTACATAAATAAAATCTAACAAAACCAATTTATCTATAAAAAAAAAAAAAAAGGTTATAATAAAAAAATACGTTGTCAATTATCAATACATGTAAATAATCAATACAATAAAAAATATATACATCCATAAAAATAATGAAATAGAGGGGAAGTAGAAAAAAATATAAAACGTCTTTTAGATCATACAAGTTATCAATATAAAGTCAGATTACAAAACATAATTTGACAAGAAGTAGATAATACACATTTATGGAATTTAATATTTTTGATTTTTATATATAAGAATACTAATAATTATTATTATTTAGTTGAAGCCCTGAAGAGTAGGTCTTTCATATTAAATGAGTAAGAATATTTATTTTTTATTTTGTTATTCCTGAAGTGTTGTTTTGAAGAAAGTGTTCAACAGACACGCAGAAAATTATATTTATGCGTGTGCAGAAATATCTCCTGTTTTGTATATAGGTGCCTAATATTTTTATCATAAGATATTCATGTTTGTATTTATTTATTTATTTGTACCAAAGGTATTTTTGTTAGTAATTATGGAATATTCAAGAAAAAATTATCTTTCCTTTCATTATAGTCACAGTAGGCTTTCAAGAGCGATCACTTCCCTAATTTTTTAATAACATACCATCTTAAAATTGTTTTTTATTACATAATTGGAAGTATGCATTTATATATTTATTACTTAAGTTAATATGATTAAATTATCATTCATGGTTTGTAATTGAGTTTGTTCGTTGAGAATGGAGGCGAAGATTTATAAGGTCAATAAGTCATGTATTCGTTGCAGAATTCCCTTGTTCAATGTCTATGATGACAGATCACCATTTTTTTTATGTTGAAGGCAAGCCTGAAAAACGTCGGTATTTCTTTTCATTTGCGACGAATCACGGACGTATTTTTTATAATATTACGCATGCATAATATCAGAAAACAATATTCAACAGCTACAGTTACTACACATACTTAGAAATAATGGTTAATCTTTTTGGAACCCCCCAACCAAATCCAAGAAGAGCCCTAAAAAAAATTATAGAAAGCACTTACCGTTTATTCATTTATTCTTTCTTTGACACTCATGCCAAATTTTATACGCAGTGTGTAACGTTCTCTTACTTCAGTGAAAGCTTAAAAAAAGTTTATTGCCAAATATGTTTGTCACCAACATAAAGTTGACATAACGGTAAACTTCTAATATTATGTTTCGTGATATTTAACTATGGTTTAAACATATTTCCGCTGTCTACATGTAAATTTAATTTGATTTCAATGAAGCAATACTTGACTTATAACTTTATATTTATATTATTTTCTCATGTTAACTAACACATATAAGAAATAATGGCATCCATCATGTTTGGTATATATGACTGGATTATGTAACATGCTAAGCATAAAGGAATATAACTTACCTATTAGCCATTGAATATATCTATTCTTAATAACATATCTCCTGGATATGATTTTAAATGTTTATAAGAAAGTGAAAAGTCCTTAACCAAGCTTCTTTTGAAATTTCTGACAGCGTAATCGAATATGTTGGTTTTAACTATTGACATGAATTCACGAGCTTCAAAATGTAAAATTCTTGGTAAGTTAATTGGGAATATTTGATGTCCATCAATTGATGGCTATCGAATGTCTTTATGCATAGTAGTGTTGACTACGTACCTCGGAACACTACCCATGACCCATAAACATAAATAAATTTTTGTGTTACTAAGACTTTATTTTTGTTCTTATAATTTCCTTGCAAACTCACCAAGGGAATTCACCTCTTTTTGAAAATTAAATAGTAACTTTACAATTTTTATTTTTATTTTTTATTGTCTTCAATCTTGACTGGTAGATCGATTTGATCGTTTGAACGAATTAAAGTCAGTTTAGGCCCTTACATTTACTCCACCACTCATCTGTAAAATATCGCTCAGGTTAAAAAATAGAATTTTGTTTTTAGGTGTTGAGAAATGTCGCCAAGTTACTGAGACCAATATGCAGTTTCCTCTTTTCATAGTTTATGGTATATTGCTTTGCTGAGGTAAAGTTTTATGAGTTAGTGTTTTAGTAAACCAGAACTCAATAAACCATGGTTATATTTAGCCTATAACTCTTGCTCGTAATATACTTATTTTATACCCAATAATTATTACTATTTTAACCTATTTATTCTAAATATTATAATTTATTTTATATATATGTTAATATTTTATTTAAATTCCATTATCTTTAAAAGTTTAAAGGTTAAGATTTAAGTTTCCAAAATTTATGTTACAGTAACAGATTAAGTTGCAAAAAAAAAAAATCTAAATATTGTTAAATGATTTTTACATGTGTAAATAGTTATGACTATTCTAGATATGTTTTCGTAATAACACAGCTAAGATTCATTTACTTTTTTTTGTTAATTAAGTTTGTCATGACATTAAAATAATTAATACTTTAAGAGTTTTTGATAAATTTCTTATGGTTTCTTGAGATCACTGTAAAAAAGTATTATGTATAGGAATTTCAGGGACTTGGTAAATAAAGTTACAATATTAACTGGAATCATATGCACTTTTATATGTAGCATAGACCTCTGGTAACATTTATTAAAAATTCTCAAGTACAACAATCAATCACCTAAAAGCCGTCACATATATATACAACAATGAACGTATATACTGTAAATACATATATACAGTTAACGATGTCTTACGTACTCACTAGATTTTCTATCAGTTCAATAACAGACCCAAATATAATACTGTTTGATTCTTCTTCAAATTTTTAATTTATAATTTTAATGTCATATTATATTTATACATTATATTATATAATATGTAGAGCAGGACCCACTCCTCAACTTAAATACCAGAGGAACAAGCAGAAGGTTGCAGTGGCTGAAGACTTGAGGTTTGGCGATTTGTTGAGGATTGGCTGCGGGGAAGTCGAGGTGGCGTCCAGTTGTGATTCTGTAACAAAAACTATAGGGGTGTCAGAAAAATATTCGTAACTAATATTTATTATAAGTATGACATATCTATTACTATTTTATGCATATATATATACGCATAGATGAATATTGTATACTCATAGCTTAAAAATAAAAAGATTTATTTTACTGTGTGCCGACGTTTCTAAAAAACAATCCTGCGCTTTAATTAATATTGGGTTTATAAATAACTGGTATAATAATTATAATTAAATAATTATTTAGCCTAATGCTCCTTCCTGAATCAAATATGAGCTATGGATACACTCCAGGTATATACAATGCATATATTCAATGTGACAATAGGAAGTGTTAATGCTACATAATAAATATACACATATACATTAGCATAAGGAAGAATTTTTTTTTTTTAATTTGATTTTTACTACGACTTAACTATGTCAATCACAATTACTGCAATGCGATGCAAACTCAAATATTCGAGCAGGTTACCATAATGATAACTTTATAACACACAAATCAAATAACTTGAACTTCACAATCAAGACACAGACAAAGACTGTTCAGTCAACCGCTCCTTATTTATAGTTCTAAGGAGGGTCTGGAACGTTGTCGAATCTCGTGGAACGCCGTAGATGGGACTCGAAAAATCTAGACCCAAACAGTTTGCTCCAACCGCTTAGTTTGTTCCAACAAACTGTCTCAGTGTTCCAATCATATGTTTTTTTATTTAAAGATTTAACGTTACAATAGATTCCACTTTTCGATATCTACAGGATCGTTCAGAACAAAGAAACTGGACTTTATAGAGAAAAAAATATATCTAGATAGCTGAAATTTACAAATTAGTGAAGTAAAAAATTTAAATTTTTGATCTCATCATAAGTATTATTATTATTATTTTTTTTTTAAGGAATAATTCTTACCTTTACCAATAAACGGTTAAACCCAAACAAATGCCTACCTAAGCCCTAATGAAAATATGTTATGGAGGCGTGCATACGCTTCAAAGATTTAAGGCACTGCGAAAAAAATACACTTACGAAATCTACAAACTTTTCAATACTTTTTTTAGACATTTTAAAGCAAATCCTTAGTTTTCCCTTTTTTTTTTTGGCCCTCCCTTTCCACACCTTCTAGGCTATACGGGGTATCCCTGGTCAGGGGAGAGTTTGGGGGAACAATGCCGAGTATTATTAATGTCCCCTTGCTCCGGGTTGAACATGCTACCTTCGGGCTATCAGTCATATGTTGATTGTCAGTGGCAATGCGTATTTGCTAACTTACTTTCCTTTTCTTTAATATACCACCTCGTTTTATGTTTTATATAAAATCATTACGTTTGCTGATTGTATAATTTTCTGTTAGGGACGAATAAATAGACAAGAAAAAAGAAAATAAAATATACTGAATCCGACCTACAATAATGATGATAAGATATATCACTAAATGATAAAGCTGTAGAATAAATGTTTTATTTTTTTCAAAAATTTCCTTAAATTTACTTTAAATTAAATAAATTACTTCCAAAGGTGCTGACAGGTGCGAATTAATAATTAAAGTAAAAAAAAATTAATTCATAAAAGATTTAAATTAATTATTTAAACCTCAAGCTGAATATATTTTTACTATTAAAATGATGGTGAACGGTTAAAATCGCGAAGGATGAAGTAGGCACTTAGCGCTTAGATACAACTTCGATACAGCTCGCAGTAGGCTTAAATAAAAGAAGCAGCACTTAGCCTAGCGATGCATGCTCTCACTCAGGCAGCTGTCAGCATATTTCAGGGGAATTGCGTGAGGCATATATGTATGTATACTACCATACATTATTAATATAATGTATTGTTAATATCGCCACTTAATAATATAGAATAAAATCACATATGTATAAAAAACCGGTTAAATTTTTTTTACAACGGAATAAACTAAAACAGATGGGGTCACCTGTGGTGTAGCGGTTATCATGGCAACCTACAATACTAAAGGTCACCGGTTCACGTCTCGCGGTAGCCATAATATTTTTTAAAGGGAGTAGAAAATGCTTGGCTATGCCGTCCCTCGGATAGGACGTAAAATGGATATCCCGAGCCTGTACGACATCAGGTACTCGTTAACGATCCGTATCCTAATTATACCTGGATAGGAACAATTTAGGTCTCCCATTGTAACATCGTCCGATTAGCCTTTGCGGCATTAAGTGACGTTAAACAAACAACTTAAACAGATGTTTATGCCTGTAATTTTGTAAAAATAAAAAGATTGGTCTATTACGGGTTCAGCAGTGACCTTGTTATCACGTGTTTGGACATCCCTAGGCCATTCTGGATCGTTCCAGAAAGCAGCGAAGAATACAGTTACTTTCTGTCACTGTTAAATTTAATCCGTTATGTTATATTATTGTTGTTTTCTCATATGCTGTTTTATATTTTTGTAATTTGATGTCTATAAAAATTATTTAAACCGTAATTGGTTTTACAAATTTCAAGCCCATGGAAATAAAGAATGGACTGAGACATGGTGACCACTGGGTCTCTGAGACTGCTGTTCAACCTGGTTCTTGATAAGGTAGTGAAGAATGTGAGGAAAGAGAATAAAAGCTCAATCGTCAATAAATCATTGCAGTTAATGACATACGCAGATGATGCGGTGATTTCGGGTGAAATTAGAGAGGTAGTCGAGAAGACGTATGTTGCCTTGAAAATGGAGGCAAGAATTGTTTGCTTTGAAATAAATGTTGAAAAAACCAAGCGTATGGTTATAGAGAGAAAAAGACGCCAACACCCATCACGTCAATTTATTTCCTTCTTCTGTAATCCAAATACACTGTAAATACGTTATACAATGTTTTTCTGAAGGGAAGTCTATTTATCATGATTGATTCTGATCCGAAGTCTTCCTGATCATTGATTGCGTTACAGTACACTACATAGCGTTACATAGAGAAAAATCTGGTGCGTGCGCGCAACACACAACTTTCACTTACCAACTTACTTAGATAAGAAATTGACGTGTTTTGTTAGATATCATTTCCCAAAATCTCACATTTTTCTACATTCATATCTTAATTTTATTAATCGTTAAAGCCGTTTTTGAGTAAATAAAAAACCCCTTGAAAATGATACAAAATTTATTAAGTAAAGTCCCCCCTTCGGTTGATCAATTTTGATGAAATGTTGGCTATCACATATTTGGCATATACATACATCAAATACCAAGTGTGGTCACAATCGTGAAAGCCGTTTTTGAGTAAATAAAAAAAACACGTAAAAATGATACAAAATTTATTAAGTAAAGTGCCCCCTGCGGTTGATCAATTTTGATGAAATTTTTACAGACATATTTCGGGCATATAAGTAGATCAAATACTAAGTTTAATCAAAATCGTTACAGCCGTTTTTGAGAAAATCAAAAAAACACGTGAAAATGTTACAAAATTTATTAAGTAAAGTCCCCCCTCCGGTTAATCAATTTTGATGAAATTTTTACAGTCATATCTCGGGCATATAAATACATCAAATACCCAGTTTGATCAAAATCGTTAAAGCCGATTTAGAGTAAATAAAAAAAACACGTGAAAATGTTACAAAATTTATTAAGTAAAGTCCCCCCCTCCGGTTAATCAATTTTGATGAAATTTTTACAGTCATATCTCGGGCATATAAATAGATGAAATACTCAGTTTAATCAAAATCGTTAGAGCCGTTTTTGAGAAAATCGAAAAAAACCTAAAAAGTTATTAAATAAAGTACCCCCTCCCTTTGAGCAATTTTGATGAAATTTTTGCTGTCACATCGCGAGCATATACCTACACTAAATACCCAATTTCAGGTTCGCACGGTTTATAGTTCTTGAGCTAGTCTGTTCACATACACACACACACTCACACACACACACACACACACACACACACACACACACACACACACACACACACACACACACACACCCACACACACAGACCATTTCGCGGGACTTGGTCATTTCGACTCAGGGGACCCCAAAACGTGTATTTCCGTTGAAAACCGGAAGTCGAAATTTTTCACGATCGCAATACTTCCACTTACTATATATTACATATATAGGTAAGTGAAAGTAAAAACACGTGAAAATGATACAAAATTTATTAAGTAAAGTCCCCCTCCGGTTAATCAATTTTGATGAAATTTTTACAGTCATATTTCGGGCATATAAATCGATCAAATACTCAGTTTAATCAAAATCGTTAGAGCCGTTTTTGAGAAAATCAAATAAAACGTAAAAAGTTATTAAATAAAGAACCCCCTCCCTTTGAGCAATTTTGATGAAATTTTTGCTGTCACATCGCGGGCATATACCTACACTAAATACCCAATTTCAGGTTCGCACGGTTTATAGTTCTTGAGCTAGTCTGTTCACATACACACACACACACACACACACACACACACACACACACACACACACACACACACACACACACACACACACACACACACACACACACACACACACACACACACACACACACACACACACACACACACACACACACACACAGACACACACACACACACACACAGACACACACACACACACACACACACACACACACACACACACACACACACAGACACTCACACAGACACACACACACACAGACCATTTCGCGGGACTTGGTTATTTCGACTCAGGGGGTCCCAAAACGTGTATTTCCGTTGAAAACCGGAAGTCGAAAATTTTCACGATCGCAATACTTCCACTTACTATATATATCATATATAGGTAAGTGAAAGTAAAAACATAATCTAGCATATGGGTCATTATCTGAAAATGTGTAAACGTACGTCCGGTTCATTTTCAACCATTAAAATGAGAGTTACTAGAAAAAAATAGGTACTATTTCACTCCTTTTGTTATGAAGGCTATGTTTTAGCTCCAAACTAAATTTATAATTGGTTAAAAAAAAAATAACAGTAATTGTTTTTCACTCCCTTATGTCCGACTCCCAGGCAAGCCAAAAATTCGTATTCTTTCAACAATTGAGTGTTTGATTAAATTGATTAATCGGTTAAGTCAGTTATTACTTCAAGATTCCATGAAAAAATAAGCGGTGTCATTTATTGTTACCAATAACAATAAATAAAAAAATCTGGTGCGTGCGCGCAACACACAACTTTCACTTACCAACTTACTTAGATAAGAAATTGACGTGTTTTGTTAAATATCATTTCCCAAAGTCACACATTTTTCTACATTCATATCTTATTTTTATTAATCGTTAAAGCCGTTTTGAGTAAATAAAAAAAATCACGTAAAAATGGTACAAGATTTATTAAGTAAAGTGCCCCCTGCGGTTGATCAATTTTGATGAAATTTTTACAGTCATATCTCGGGCATATAAATACATCAAATACCCAGTTTGATCAAAATTGTTAAAGCCGATTTTGAGTAAATAAAAAAAAACACGTGAAAATGATACAAAATTTATTAAGTAAAGTCCCCCCTCCGGTTAATCAATTTTGATGAAATTTTTACAGTCATATCTCGGGCATATAAATAGATGAAATACTCAGTTTAATCAAAATCGTTAGAGCCGTTTTTGAGAAAATCGAAAAAAACCTAAAAAGTTATTAAGTAAAGTACCCCCTCCCTTTAAGTAATTTTGATGAAATTTATGCTGTCACATCGCGGGCTTATAAATACTCTAAATACCCAATTTCAGGTTCGCACGGTTTATAGTTTTTGAGCTAGTCTGTTCACACACACACACACACACACACACACACACACACACACACACACACACACACACACACACACACACACACACACAGACACACACACACACACACACAGACCATTTCGCGGGACTTGGTTATTTTGACTCAGGGGACCCCAAAACGTGTATTTCCGTTGAAAACCGGAAGTCGAAAATTTTCACGATCGCAATACTTCCACTTACTATATATTTCATATATAGGTAAGTGAAAGTAATAAAAAAGGTATGTCCAGACGTTTTTCTTTCACTCCCTCACATCAAGTGTTGGATGCTCTGAGCGTTGAGGGGAACATGGCTCAAAGCCAGGGGTGGAAAGAATCGGTTCAGGGAAGACCCTAGGATCGTTTTGACTGCCGACCAGGGGCTGCGATCGCTTGCCTCTGCTGTGAGATTTAAGTTATTAAGGGAAATCTACGCTGTGGTCAATAGCTACTTCACTCCCTCACTTCAAAAAAACTGGTGAATTTCCAAGTAATTTTTTCACTCAACTATTGTTTTTCGATGGAAAATGGTCCTAGTTTTCGATTCTGCAGTCTTTTTCAACTTTAACCTTCTTACAGTGATTAAAAAATAATAAAGACTTTGAAAACTTCACTCCCTCATACTTCACTCCCTCACTTTTTCCAAAAATTTCTTAAATGTGGGAGGGAATATCTTCTTTCTTTGAATTCTCAAAAGATTTTGAGAATGCTTTTGAATGTAAAGGTGACGATTCCTAAACTATGACCAAAAGTATGTAACTGTAACCTAACCTAATTCTAATATCAAGCTTACTTTTGGCTATACGCGTTTTTTGAATTTGAAATTGTTTTTATTGTATATCTATTGTTTTTTAAGATTGTATTTCTTTAAAATATCCGCGTTTTTGCTTTCACCTCTCAAAGTTTACTAATACCTCAACATATTTTTCACTACCTCATTCACGCTTCACTCCCTCACTTTGAAATTGTTTTCATAATTTTTTAAAAGAACAATTAAAGCTTCTCCTGTCTGGCTACGTTTTAAAAAGTGAAGGTAATATTCCACTGAGTACGTATGAATTTTTTCGGCCCGAAATTATAGCTTTACAATAATGAAATTTTAGCAAGTGAAATCTTCGCATCTTCAGATAATGACCCATATACTTATACATACTGAAGCTAGGAAATACTATCTTGGTTATCATTCGCGGGAGTAACGACGAAACATTGATTAAACTGGGGCTGTGATGAGTTGATTATACAGGGACAGATGATTTTAAGAAGAAAACAGTCACGTTCCCTCGTAAATTAAATTTCCTCCCACAAAGTTGCGTGATATCCCTTTTAAAATACTTTCGGAAGGCAGGGTGATCTTTTTACTTTTCTGTTTACTACTTTAGAGATCTAGCAGTGTGGAAAATAAGCAGTATTTTGTAAAACTAAAGATTTGTGTTGTGTTTTATTAAAAAGATCGTGATGATAAACGTTAATAATACAAAATGCCAAGTTAAAGTAAGGTAGTGACTACAATAAACTGTAGGTGCCTCTAAGCCCGCAATCGTTCAGGGTATTGTAGGTACTATATAATCTGCCCCATGTACAACAAATGATTCTAAAAAACTTTTGAGACCGATGAAATATACTTACATATTTAATTGAAATTATATCTTTTATATTAAGATAAAATTTCATACAAATCCTGTACCGCTCCGTTATAAATATCATGCTTTAATATTGTTAAAAGGGTTTACCGCTTATGCTTTAGAACGTAAAAAAAAGGAGAGAAAAAAACATCTGTTAATCTGTTTTTCCCTTTTCAATGGAAATAACCAGTTAAATAATTAAATCGGTTTTTGCAGAAAGAACGTGAATGACATTTTTTGAGGTTTCCACTTTTTTTTTTTACTTTTACTAATTGAGGGAAATAATTTTTTTTAACCTGTCAATAATTACAATAACAATCAGCGAATGTTGGAAATAATTACTTTTGTTTCCAGTCATTTTTGCTGCTTTGTTTAATTTCAGTTTAAAATGACTTAATTCTGAAAGGTTTTTTTTTAGGTTCTCGGAAATTTTGATTAAACTGTGAATGTCCGGGCATTTTGAGGAAAATTGTGAATACCATCTTTTCAATAATTTTTTCTTTTTAAATTATATTTTCTATTGCAATACAATATTCCTGCTACGAGTGCCATAGTACAAAAATTCAACTTTCGAAAAATTAAAAAAAAACAAAAAAAAAAAAAAAAAACCTTTCCGAATACAATATTTTAACATGCGGGCCTTTTGTCATCCTATTGTCGAATTTCAGCAGAATATAAATTTTGTGATCGGCCTGCCTCGCATATTTTATATTATCCCATATTTGGGCCTCATAAAATTCATCATTTTTTTCAATATCAAATTCATTTTTTAAATTAATTTAGTCAGCAACGTCGAGTATATTTTAACTTTTTGATACAGAATGGACTAAAATATACATTTTATTCCAATGAATACGATGAAAAATATTATGTCCGTAAGAAGAAGTATTTTATTTCAAGTTGTTATTAACATCGATTACTGGCATTTATTTTGAAATATACGTGAGAGAACTTCTCATCAAACTGCCAATCAAAAAGACGTATAAATATGATCCACTAAAACTTGTTCAATATATCCAAAATATTCCGTTGGCTATGATGGAATATCTCCCTGACTCGTCTATTTTATATTCAGAGTCGGATGCATGGTGCACTCCCTGGAGCCAATAATGAAGCCCTCAGCTTTTCATGTTTCTGGTTATGTATGGGGGATGTATCCTTATTGCAAGAGATACAGCCTTTAGGAAGAAGAGATGCAGGATCGGCAAAGTTGGGCACTACCTTCCTCCGGTATAATAAGACCATTTATAAGAGGCCTGCAACTCCCTCTCCATCCCTCCAGCCTCTCCTTGATTATTTTTCCACCTTAAATTTAAATTTGTCCCTGTTCAACAGCCCTTAAGGGGGGACAATGCATCAGGAGGAGATTGAATAGCTTTTATTAGCAATTCAAATTTGTCACGGAGGTGTGTGCTGCGGTCTTCCTTTCCACCTGTTACCTTAAATCCTACATTGATTGAACTCTGGGTACAATCCGACCTGAATTTAGTGTGCCTCCTTGATTTCGAAAATAAAAACCTATAGTTTTCATATCGTTTATATCGCTTTAAACCAAAAAATATAATACTGTGTCTTAAAACAAAATCAGATGATTATTTCTGTTGAATTTAAAACAGTTCTAGTCTTTTGTTGGTACCCTTTCATGTATTAATACGTAATCACAAGTTCTCCATGTGACGGGAATTATCTCAACCTTTCTGGATTGCTCCATTTAGGACTAAATAGATGAAGCGATAGACTAGGGGATTATTAATCTAATACGAATTCCATAAGACACGCAAAAAATGAATAGAAAAATTTTGGATTTTTTTCCGCGCTAGGCGCACTTTGTTGGGGGACACAGCAACTTCTTTATGTAAAATTAATCCAACTTTCCTTTATTTCGTTTAAATTCTAATCACTTCCCTACAACCGAAAAATTTTGAAAACCGGATTACCACCGAACTCATTAATCTGCTGTTGTTGAGTTTGGGTCTCTACCACTCCAGGCCAATACATGGAATGTTCATTTCATGTCAGGAAAAACCTTCATTTGATTACTCTGAAGTTTTAAATCTCCCAGCACTTTTACTCTCTGAGATTAACAAGAAGGGTTAAATATTTCGATATGACCAATTTTTTGTCTTAACATAAGAAAGCCAAATATATAATAACATTTATATTAAATTGCCTTTAATCTACATATCGAAACAAAACCTTCTCCGAGGAACAGATTTTATTTCATGTTCAAAGTCTGTGAGATCAGCAGTACTGTAGACTGTTTTATCAATGAGATCGATAAGCACCGATCCACTTTTTCACGAATCCACTCCACGGGTCCTATTTATAGCAATAACAAAGAAAAAAAAAAGGCTCATAATTTGTATATACGAGAGAGATGGTTATGAGGAGATCAATAGTGACTTGGCACATCAGTTCGCTCTTGTCAGGTTTCGTTGTGCTTGGAATCTGGTTCCTGAGTGACAGCTGGCGTGCCCAGTTCCAAGCAGTCACGGCAGCTCCCGCTTATACTACACAACTCGTCTCAAACCTTTATTCTCTATAATACACAATACAACATACAACATCGTTGTAAAAACTATTGTATAACTCATTATATTGTAGAAAACTAAAGAAGCCGAAAAATAAAATTTAACAATTTAACTTCCCAATTGCGATTCAATTTTAACTTATTAGAAATCAAGATGCGTGGGCGTCAATGATTTAACTACATATTCGCAAGGTTCAAACTTTGAAAAATTAGACTAAATGACGACAAACCAAAGCGCATTACTTTTTCACTTGGAAGAAATACCATGGTTTATATTGTCAATAAAGGAATTCCTCAAACGCACTAGTACAGTTTCTGGAACTTAAACGAAAATAAAACAAAAGACACAAAACGCTATATTGATTTTTTTTAATTCATCTCAACTGAAACTTAGAGAGAAAAAAACAACATATACATATTGTAACACTTGTTTTTATTTAACCTTGCAATAAATGGGGTTGCAACAGAGATAAGATCGCCAGTAAAAATATTGATGTACGCTGATGATGTTTTGATTTATGTCAAGGGGAAACATACTCCGCTTATACATGATATCTTACAAGAAACATTGTTAAATATCACTTCGTGGCTCAATACAAGGGGCTTCGAAATATCCTTGAGCAAAACGCAGGCAATTGTATTTACGAAAACCCGAAATTTCGCTATCAAAAACATCAAAATTAACGGGGAAGATATACTGTACTCAACAAATATCAAATATCTGGGTGTCACCTTGGATCGCTCTTTAACATGGACACCTTATGTCAAAGGTCTAAAGTCAAATTGTTTACGGTCTTTAAATATTCTAAAAACTGTAAGCAATTACAATTGGGGTGCAGATAGAATCAGCATAATTCGTCTGTATAAAACACTTATTCTGAGTAAACTAGATTATGCATGTGTAGCATACGGTTCCGCGAAAAACAAAACTTTGGAGATGCTAGATACGGTCCAAAATACAGCTCTCTGAGTTGCTGTAGGAGCATTTCGCTCAAGCCCCATAGCGAGTCTTCAAGTAGAGGCTGGTGTAATGCCATTAGAGATACGAAGGAAGATTTTAGACTTGTCTTACTACATTAAGGTAATATCGCGGCCGGATCACCCTTAAAAAGAAATTTTCCGTGTATCAATAATAAACCCCGTAAGCATAAATACATAAGTAAAACTGTCACTACCAGAAAGATGCTCAATACACATAAAAAATCTCGATCTCGAACCCTTCCCCTCAATTTTGGAATGTCGAAAATCGCAGATAGCTCCCTGGTTGTTACCTATTCCAAAGACCCATCAGATAAAACATGATAAGGGCCTTGGATCAAAGCTGGGAATGTTGGAGTTCGCTGAATTTCAACAAAACCAACCCGACTGGGATTATGTTTATGCCGATGGTTCCAAAACAAAGGATGGAGTAGGCGCGGCCACTGTCTCAAAGAAAATACACACTTATTCGTTACCACCAATTTGCTTATCATACCACGCGGAACTGTTAGCGATCAATCTTGCAATGAACAAATTAAATACGGTAAACAAAAAAGTATACATATGTTCCGATTCAGAATCTGCTCTTAAACAATTAAAAATCCTTTTTCGAAGAACACACTCGTAACGGATACTCTTGAAATCATTGGGAATGGTTGGGTATAAGGTACAACTTTTGTGGTTCCCAGGTCACTGTGGTATCAGAGGAAATGAGCTTGCTGATACTATGGCGAAAAAAGGGATTAAAGAAGGAGAGCCAGTAACACATGCACTCGCCACAGAAGTAATTGCCTTAGTAAAGCAAAAGGCGTGAGAGAAATGGCAAGGCGATTGGTTCAGACTGAGGGACAACAAATTAAGAGTGGTAGAACCCAGCGTAGTCCCAAATCGAAGAGAACTGCAGCTAAACCGAAGAGAGGAAGTACTTCTCAGCCGCCTACGGATAGGGCACACCAGGATCACCCATGAGTACCTCATGGCAAGGAAGTCCCCGCCTCAATGCATCACCTGCGGTGTGCCTCTGACGGTGTCGCATATCCTTACAGAGTGTTATGCCTACGAAGTAGAACGGAGAGAAGTGGGACTTGGAACCGACTTAGGCGAGATACTCAAAAACACCTCGAAGATGGCCGAAAAGTTGTTCGTCTTTCTACGGAAAATTAATCTTTTTGACAAACTTTAATGTATTTACTTATTATCTTTCATTCTTCTTTCTTTTTTTCACTTTAATTCATTTATAATAGTATCCTTTACAGTAGTCTCCCTTTCTAAGCAACATCTAAATTCTTAATAGCGACACTACCTTCTTCATTGTTTTCTGTCACCCATAATTTTTACGTTACTATTGTTTATTTTATTTTCTACTCCGATATTTCTCTTCCTACTTTTACAACAGTTTTATGGGGGCTAAAATGACCCAAGTGGTTGAAGAGCCCATTTTGTTGTTGTAAATAAATAAATAAACACTTGTGTAGGTTAACAAATATTTATTGAAAATATACAATTAACAATGCCAAACGAATTAATACAACTCAAATATCCGAGCAGGTTACAAAAATTATAACTTTATAGCACGCAAATCATATGGCTTGAGCTTCACAGCCAAGACAAACATTAAGACTTAGTCTAATTGGTTCAGTCCCTCGGTCCTTACATATAGTCGTAAAAAGAGGGTCTAAAACGTTGTAGAATCTCGTGGAAGCCGGTGGAACGACGTGGATGTAGCTCGAACAATCTAGATCCAAACAGTTTGCTCTAACTGCAAGTTTGTTCCAACAAACGGTCTTGGAATTTATACCATATGTTTATTTATTTTTTTTTTTTATTTAACAATTATTGTACCTATATGGACGTAGTGCTCACAGACAAACGCATAGCAAAATAGACCCGCCTTTAAAACTTCAAAGATTCCAATCAAAACTATTGCGACTCCCAACGATAGCAACCCAATGCGTGGCTGCCAAATCTTAAGCACTTACTACCTCCACTAATCTACAGCTGACCTGCACACAATACACAATGACCCTTACAAACGTTTTTACACTAACTTACGAAGACATACCAACTGCCTTATAAGATACATGACTACAATATCTCTAAGAATACTTCCTACGCGGAGGAAATTAAAAAAGCGTTGGATAAGATATCTTACTTAAATTATCCAAGTAATTGTATCAAGCCAGGGGAGAGACACTGCTGTGTACTTTTCTTCCACATGCCTTATATATCCTTGTTTATTAGACACTGCCAATACATTTGCTGATTGTTGGCTAATGATAAGAAGTGGAAATAAATATTTGAAGCAAAAAAATTCAAAATAAAAATATAACTTTAGACAAGGACTTTTTTATCATTTGTCTTTCTCTTTACAGTTTGATTTGCACCTGTCACTAATAGCGACAATTAGAAATGTCATGAGTAGAAACAAGATTATTTGTTATTTTATACCTTTGCTTTTGTAATTTTTTCACTGTAATGTCTTGGAGGCATGGTAAAATTTGGTGACCCAACATTACCCTTGTATTTAAAGGCAGATCAATTCAAGGTTTTTATAGTACTAGGGGTATAAATATAAAAAATCTGGTGCGTGCGCGCAACACACAACTTTCACTTACCAACTTACTTAGATTAGAAATTAATGCGTTTTGTTAATTGCCACTTCTCAAATGAACAGAATAGCTTTAATTATAACGGATTGGTTTGTCATTAAAGGCGTACGGCGCATGCGTGAGCTCAAGGTGTTTTATGAGTTGACGGAATATTTTTCTTTTTTTCTCCTGTATATGTTTACTTGATTTTCTTCATATATCTTATTTAGCCATTTCTTATTTTTAGGCGTGATGAGAGACAGTTAATTTCTCAATAGAAACTAAAACAAAGGTACTTTATAGAAAAACAAAAAAGGCCCCTTCCCCATTTAAGCCCCCTCAGAACATTTTAATAATGATAAAGCTTACCTGATATTAAATAACAACTAATTTTCATTAAACATTACGAATTTGATAAAAATCTTTAAAGCCGTTTTTGAGATAATCTATCAAAAGGTAAAAATTGGATAAAATTTATTAAGTAAAGTCCCCCCTCCTGTTGATCAATTTTGATGAATTTTTTACAGTCATATCTCGGGCATATAAATACATCAAACACCAAGTTTGATCAAAATCGTTAAAACCGTTTTTGAGTAAATAAAAAAAACACGTGAAAATGATACAAAATTTATTAAGTAAAGTCCCCCCTCCGATTGATCAATTTTGATGAAATTTTTATAGTCATGTCTCGGGCATATAAATAGATTAAATACTCAGTTTAATCAAAATCGTTAGAGCCGTTTTTGAGAAAATCGAAAAAAACTTAAAAAGTTATTATATAAAGTACCCCCTCCCTTTGAGCAAATTTGATGAAATTTTTGCTGTCACATTGCGGGCATATACATACTTTAAATACCCAATTTCAGGTTCGCACGGTTTATAGTTTTTGAGCTAGTCTGTTCACACACACACACACACACACACAGACACACAGACACACACACAGACCATTTCGCGGGACTTGGTTATTTTGACTCAGGGGACCCCAAAACGTGTATTTCCGTTGAAAACCGGAAGTCGAAAATTTTCACGATCGCAATACTTCTACTTACTATATATTTCATATATAGGTAAGTGAAAGTAAAAATGTTTTTAAAAGCTTTTTTAAGTTGAGAAACAAATGTCTGGAGGAAGTTGGTATTTAGGGTTATTCACTCACCAACCTATTTTTTCAATAAGATAAAACTTCGCTTAAGCCGCGGAAAGTAACCAAACGTGATGTTTATTTTTCTTACATACAAAAAAGTCTAAAATAATCTTGTTCAGTTACAATTATTAGTACATTGTCTGGAACTTTCTCAACTGTTTGAGGCAAATCTAAAATATTCTAAGGCCTATCATATCAAAGTAAGAAAGTGACGAGTGGTCCAGTCTTGAACGGAACAGTGAAGAAGCCATTGTGCTTTTTTTTGCCATTGCCAAATTTTTCTGGTACGTCGAGTTTAGTACTTTTATATTCTGATTCTTTTCATGGTATTTATTTAATTTTAGCTTGATAAAACATGTTCGAACCCGAATCAGAGTTTAATTTTTTTTTTTAGGGTATTTCAGGAGAGTTGAAAAAAACTTTGATTTAAAAAAAAATAAACTAAACAACTCCACATTTTATTTGAGCTTTACCTCTAATTAGAGTGAGTGAGCCCTAACTATATTTTGAGCTCAAGTCCTGATATAGAAAGGGTTGAAATATGAAAACGGCGTTTAAGGAAAATATTTGGAAGAGCCAGTTTTATCCATTCCTTCCCGTTATGACGGCAAGCTACGCTACGAGTTAGGGCTATTTGATGTGGCCTGTGGTTTTACAGATTAATCTCATGTTATTGTTCTCTTGTGGACTCATCCGTCATCGAGTTGAACTATTTATTCTAAACAATAGTTTATCCTAGAAAATTTTAGGATATTCTATGTTCATCAATGAGAACTGTGTCATTTTGTCTGAATAATGATGATTTTATTACACATTACCTAATTATGCTATTTAACAAATCTTTTTTACTTGGTATTCCCCCATTTCTTTTTCTATGTATCGTTCCAAAATGAGTTTCTGTACCGCCAAATGTATGACAATTTTACTTATTTTTATTCATTTTTATTTTTTATTTTATCAAGGTATAAATTTCAATTCTAACCATTCTTATCCGTGTTCATAAATCATTATTCTATTTTTATAATTTTAATTCATAAAAATAAAATGTTAAATATAAAATTGATTCAGCATTAATCATTTTTTGGCTTTTTAACAGTATATTATTGCTTAGTGCACATTCTTTTTCTTTACAACACCATAGTTTTCTTTTTGACCTTCGTCTGGTGTTAATTTTTTACCTTCCTACTCCCCTGATCTTTTTTGTATGTGCCCAAGTGGGTCAAGTCTAGTTTTTAGAAAACCTTTAATTTTTAGTTATGTTATTTAGGTTAATTCCGTCCCGATATGTTTATTACTAAATGGGCATGAAAAAGTTTGTGTTTTGATATCAATTAATATTTCAAGGGATTTGATTTGCTTTTATCTTTTTTTTATCATTTATTATATAAACAATATATAATCAAGGAGTTATTAAATATATAAAATATGAGATTTTGTTTTACCCGGAAACAGGGACATTTATCGCTGGTTTGGCGAACACATATTTAAGTTAGATTATTCCCTATCCTGGCATGCTAAATTTTTTTGAAATTCTGTGTGTAGAAATGTATTTATAGAGCAGTAATAAATATGCAATAAGTAAAAAAAGTCTGTGTACACCACATTAAAAATTTTTAAATTTGCCCAGGACATCAAAGGAAAAGAAGAAAACATTTTTTATTTTATTTTCTTTTAAACTCTAACTTTGAAAGAATTAAAATTCACTACCAAAACAAAAATAAATATAACATTAAAGATAAGGTAAAGATAATTGCTAATAGAACTCCTGAACCATTGCGAAATAAGTCTGTGTACATTTATTATAAACTCCTTCAAATACTGTACAATAATAAACAAAAAGCTTTATTTTAGTCAGTTAACTCTTTATAGTGGCCGTGATTTGCGAGTTTTTCTCTTACTTTGCTAAAAATGGAAATTTGTGTAGAAATTAGACAATTGATTATTAATTTAAGAAATGAAGGAAAATCTTTGAGAGAAATCGCAGAAATAATTAAGAAACTTCACTCTACAATTAAAAGAATAATTAAGCATTACCAAAAAAACCAGTTATCTTCAAAGGAAACCTAGATCTGGGAGGCCCAAATAAATTTTGAGAAATCACAGGCCTGCAATTTTGCAATTTCTGTGAATGATAATCCTACAATGAGTGGGCCACTGCTCTGCAACAAGATTAACAGCTAATAGTAACACCACAATAACAACGTGTTTACAAAAAAAAAAAAATATTATTTTTTGAAATAATTAGTGTACACAGACTATTTTTTATCTTGTATAAATAATTTTTAAAAATGTCTTAAAATGTTGTTTATGAAATTGAAAATGTTTAAAAATGATCAAGGATTAAGGGTTAATTTATAAAGAAAAAAATAAAAGTCTGTTATTTTTCTTTTTTTTCCTTGGCTAAAATTTGATTTTTGGCATGGTGTACATATACTTTTTTTGCTAACTGTACCTCTGTTCTCACTCTACCAGATTGTCAATTCAAAAATATTTGCCCTTTTGAGAGTTAAAATATAAATGATATTTTATGCACATTTTATAAATAATATTTTAGCGTAATCAAAGTAATTTAACATAGAATTAAAAGAAACAGAAGATCCTATCTCATCATGAACTATGTTAAATTATTTTTTCAGTTCATATCCAAGTAGAATATATGAACCGCCGAACGTATTATAATAATTTAATTTCATTTTTATTTTTATTATATTTAATACTTCTATATACTTTACAATATTAGGAATTATTTTTATAAATAAATATAATTTCTTTCCCGTATAAAGTTAAGTGAAAAATCGTTTAGTTACATCCTAATTGCACATATACAGATTTAAGCATAATTATCAATATATAGAAATATCCAATTTTGTAAGGAACTCCAGATGGCAAGACCTCTACCACCTAGAAGCTACAGAGGATAGGAAAATCCAAAAGGAAACCAGGGAAATATTGAATGAGTAGGGTGATTGCCGATACCAGTTTAGGAACTGGTGGACGGTGGCAAGGCATAGAGAAGCGTGGAAGGCGATTCTTGATTCACCATCACAAACTGTGCTGAAAGAATTTTTGGGGCGTACCAGGATTAAATCAGAATGAATCTCTTTGAATATAAAATGAACAATTCATCTGTTAAGTAAATTCAATTAAGTATATCTGTTAAAAATAATATAAATTGAACCGGGGGCCGGGATGGCTGCGTTCGCAAAAGCGCTTGCAATAGGTAATCAGTTTTAAGCAATGTCAAGTGTGGTTAGTACTTGGATGTGTGACCGCTTCATTCGGGTGACCACCCGCCGATGAAAGTCGCGCACTCAAAGCTTTTCCCCACCCTATGGTATGTGGGACCCGATAGCCTATCGGAGGCGACTCAAGTAGGAGTGATATACGTTCCCCGTGTGATATATCTTATCGAGAATCGTGGTCTGGTTATCAAGAATGTCAGTAACTGCCCAGAGGTTAGGTACAAGGACGGTATGCTTCAGGGATAGAGATATAGTTCCTCGGGGCCAGCTGACTCTTAGCTTAAATAATCCTTGGACTGAAGCCAATTTGTCACCTTCCTTGAACCCGAGAGAACTACCGCCGACGGTGGGAAGAACACTGCCAAATTGGCCCCATGGGATTAGTTATGGTGCAATCGGCAGTCTGCCGCTGCACCATCGTGACCAAGGCTTGCAGCAACGTGAGGTTTGGGCTACCCCCTCCAGGCTTTCGGTGTTCCCGCAAGCAACACAAATGTCTGTAACAGGACCACACCGCGCAGCAAAAGATCTCATAAGGCCTACTGGGTCAACAGAAAAAAAAATATACAATTAAATGGCGTCAAGTACTTTCATACTGATATGAGTACTTACAGCTTTGGAGTATTTTATTTATTAAAATATATTAACGTAGGGATTTATACGGACAAATTGCATGAAAAAGAGATCGTAATAAGAATGTGGTGCAATAAGAAACAGGCGTGATAAAATGTTTCGTTGAACCTACCTTTATTGTCCCTGTGATATTCCTCGTACTGTTTGGAGTAACGTTCCTGTTTCATTTTGTTCCTACCTAGAAACAAAAACAAATAATATTACTTGCCTTGTGCTCACATCTAGGGCAATATTTCCCAGCCTAGCTTTTTATTCTAAACTCGTTTTCATTTTCGCTGAGCTGGTTTTACTTGTCCGATTGGTAAAGTGCGTGACTTTGTATTTATTGTAAACAAATACGAGCAAGAACAATGGATATTAATATTGTGCTACCTTGATCAGGACAGCAAAATTTTCTGAACAATAAACTGTTGGAATGCATTGAAAGCATCGAAAAATGGGTGGGGTTTCGATTTTCGATTTTTCGATTTTCTTGTTCGTTTTATAAGACTTATCCTCCTGTTTTCAATCCGTAGGTCCGCCACAATAAAATCTGAGCCCACTTAGGTCGGATTTGAACCGGTAAGCCAATAATAGATTATGCGAGAGTGGGTGAAACAGCTTCCAGAGGTTATTAACAGTCCTGAAATACACATAAATATGTGTTAAATATGAAATATATTATACATAGAATGTGGACATCAATTGTCGATGTTTCTCTCAAAGGTGAATAAAATAATGAACATTAGAGAAAATGTTGAATATTTGGAGAACTTAGATTAGAACCCTTTGTAGAGCCATGTACCGAAGGGCCATGGATTCGTTAAAATTGCAAGCTAAGCTGAAGGGGCACCTGTTGCCAGTCGGCTGGCCCTTCCTTGGCTTTTTTTTTTAAACTCCCTTTTCGTCGATCAACAACAACCTTATAGCTGCAATTTCATTGAATACTTTGATTGCAAAGAGAAGATAAATAACAGGAATATACCAAGTTGTTATTCTTGAATTTATTTGAATGAGCTAATACGAATATATGTTCTATATTCTCAGTGTATTGTAGATTCACAGGATCCTTTTTTAATGCTTCTTGTTCCTCCAGCAGTAGATATTTTACAGCCAGAAGGGAGTAAATATATAAGAATTGAGTAAGGAGCGTTCAACTTGAACTCGGTGCAACGTTCAACTTGAACCGAGCATAGCAACTAGGAGTTCATACGTTTTTAATACAATTCAAACCTTTAACTCTTCAGCTGTATAATAAATATTTCTATATCCTAATAATTACATCAGGGTGAAGGTAAAATAGTTTTAAGTCCAATTTATACACTTGCCCTACTAAATGCGAAAATTTCATAAACCTCTTTCACAAATCATAACAGAGCATTGATTAGTTGTTGGGGTAAGGGCAAAATTATATAACTCCAACCAATTGTTTTGCTCCCCGAATGATGGAAAACGCGTTTAAGCACTTAAGTGTATGAACATTAAAAACATAAACTTCTTTGTCTTTACACGGAACCAAATCAACAAGTGATGCTATTAAGCGTCACAGTTACATACGTTCGAACGTACGATGCTCGCACTTCATACCGCAGAAGGCAGTTCATGTAATACAAGCACATGGTAACAATTAAATGCACTAATCCGCTTGTCCTAATTCACCTTTGATAATACTTTTAATATTTATTAGCGAGAGCAATCATTGCCCCTTCATTAAGAGCTAAGTAGAAAGTGAACATGATTTGCCGTAAATTAACAGGTTGAAGTTGGGTTTCGACGGTGCGAAATTAACGAGAAATACAGTTACTTTTCTATCACTGATGGTTTTTTAACGTTATTATTTGAGTTCTCAAAGTTTATTTGACTTTTCGTGATTTTGCGACAGTAAAATCAATTATTCAAAACCGTATGAATGTTACAATATTTTTAATTTGAAATTTATTTATCTAATTAAGTATAAAACATGACTTATTCTATTTCCTCACTATGTAATATGTTTATAATACCATTGTTACTGCTGCCTTTGTTCGGGACAGCATCTACTATTTAAAAATTCTATTAAAAAAATTATTATATTACGTTTTTTTTTTAACAAGAAAACCAGATTCACATATTACAGCAACAATTAAATAATGGATATATCAATAATTAAATCTAAACAGAATTGTAAATAATTTCATTTTTTTTTTTAAATACGGATACATTTTCTGAGTTCTTAAAAAAAATTTTAAGTATTGTCAGCCGGGTTCATTAGTAGATACCGATATTCCAAGACAAGGCGAACGCTATCTAAGTTCGTTAATGAAGGAAGTGGTATAATAATTCACGAAGAGGCCAACCTCGCCCCCCCCCCCACTTTGCACCCCCTGCCGCCCTCTGTCTGCCCTCCGTTCAACCCCCCTAAAATCTTGGAATTTAGCTTCGTTATTGCACAAGTCGGAATCAGAAGGGTTCTGATGCCTTCATTTAAGCACGACCTGATATCGCTGCGTTGATAACAATAGGTCAAAGTATCAACGTATTATTTTCAGAACATTACAATTTATACATTCCAATTCCATTTACTTAAAATAAACTATTGTAAGAAATTCTGGTAGCGAGATGGCAATGTGGGCAATACGTTTTAAACCTGGCAACCAGCATATATTTTTTTTTTTTTTTTTTTTTTTTTTTTCCGGTACCCCTACCTGGCCATGTGTGGCATACGGGGGGTTACTCTACAGGTGTAACCAACCTATTCTAACCATGGTGGGAGGGTCGAGATTTATTCCGTGGGGCCTCCACGAAATAAAAGTCAACCCTCCCAGGGCGGATTCGAACCGCCGCCGTTCGGCTCGAGCGTGCAACAACGGGTGGCGCTCCTACACGCTCGGCTATCCCGGCCCAACCAGCATATATTTGTTAACCAGGAGATAGCCATTTCAAAACTCAGAACCAGGGGCATTCGATAATCAATCCGTCACTCACTCCCCTGGCGCGGAAATCCCCGTATAGCCTAAACGGCGAGGAAGGAAGAATTAATAAACCAAAAAAACAACAGTACAACATGTATGATTTTCTCATTTTTTTATTTTTATTATTATTATTTATTTATTTATTTTTTGAGCCAGATATCGCAAATATTTAATCTAATAATAAAGACGTATGGCCTAAACCTCAAATTGAAAGTACAAATATTGATCATATAAAATAATTATCTCTGGTGTCTCGGAATTAGACATATACCTACTTAAATCCGCAAGCAGCTCTCATATTCTTGGCTTAGTTGCCCCCAAATACAACAAAGGCCAAAAAGAAAAACCAAAATTTGGTACATAGGATTCGGTATTGATTTTAGCTATCTTTTGGACACTGAAACTTAGAATTCAGTTTTTTTTTCTTTCACCTGAAATATATAGTAAGGGAAAGTATTGCGATCGTGAAAAATTTCACTTTCGGTTTTCAACGCTTTTGGGGTCCACTGAGTCCATATAACCAAGTCCCGCGACTTGCGAATGGTGTGTGTATGAGAAAGAGAAAAATATTCTGACAACTCACTAAATACGTTGTGCCCACCCCTGCGCAATTTTGTTCATGAAAAAGTGTTCCGAAAAGAAATTTTCAACAAGTAAATAGAGAATTATAAAATCGGAAGCCATACCGAATTATGCTTGCATTGCCGAATTATCTCAAGTAAAAACCTTTATTTAACAATAAAAAAAATTAGTACTTTACAGAGCAAAAACAAACAAAAATAAGTAAATGAATGTGGAAAAATGTGAGAATTTGAGGAATGATATATACATATTCATCAAATTACTTCAAATTCTAATCTAAGTAAGCTGGTAAGTAAAATTTGTGTATTCGTGGATCGCACCAGAATTTTTTATAATTATTCTTTTTTTTTTTAGTAATTAGTTGTAATAACGTGTATAACGCCTTTAATGAGTCGGTATTATTATCAGCTAACTTGTCACACTAAATATTATCCATTAGAACTTTTTAACAAGAGAAAATACAGTACACGTTAAAGTCTTAAAAATACATCCTTCCAGGAAACTACTCCACATAAACTAGAGAAACCACAAATTTAAATGTTGGTTCTTTTGAAGGGGGGAAACGGCAAAACTATCCCTATCCTTTTGATCTGTTACAAATCGGGAACACTGGGGACGGATCCAATTAAGGAAATCTAATTTCGTTTGTCAAGAAGGTGGGGGCTATTGCATTTTCCTTTGTCCCTGATCCGGTAATCGGATAACAGAGGGAGAGACAAAGCGGGGAGGGGATATTTTGGACCAATCACGTTACACGCTTAAAGGAATCGGCCCAACATTCCTCTTACTTATCGGCCGCCTCTCATCGGTTCTTTGTTAGGTCGGGCCGGCTCCCCGCCTGTGTTGTAGCCCCAACACTTTGTTCATGGCGATTAATTGATCAAACATTGACAAGTCAATTATTACTCAAAGAAATAAAGACACAGAGAGAAAAAAAAGATGATTATGCTTCAATCATAAAAAAAAAAAAAAAGGAAATGCACTATCAGAGGGAGGCGGTCGGTGTGTATAAAAAAAACAAGAAAAAAATATAAATAAAGCAAAAAACAATATCACAAGCAATACATACCTTATACAAAAATTACATAAAGCAAAAAAAAAAAAAAAAACATCGATTTAAAAAGGAAATATGAACTTGTTAAATCTATATAAATAAAGTTGAAATTCTGTATGTTTGTTTGTTTATTTGTTCTTTAAAGAAATCCATACCTTTTGTCCTAAATTCTCCAAATTTCGCTCAGTGGTTCTTTGATACCAGATGCGAACACCTGTCCATATTAAAATTGCATAACTTCAGCCAATCTCTGGGTATATTCTTTATTGTTAAAAAATTCGTCATGATCTCTCTTTACAATGGTATTTGTTTTACGAAATCGACCGTTTGAGTCGAAAAAACGGCCTAAAAAATCATTTTATAGATTTTGAAGAGGCCAACAAGGCCCGGTAAGACCGTCCGGTAGGCGTCGAGTTCTGGGATTTTTAAACCATATGTTTTTTGTTTTTTTTAACATTACAATACGTTTATTTACATATATGGTGAATTTATTTTTTATAAATGCCTCCAAAGAAGCGAGCTTCAATAGGAGCAGTGAGCTAAAAAACAACGTCAAATACGAGCAGCTGAAATTCTCAACGAACATCAAAATAGGATTGAACAACAGAGGCTTAGACAGGGAGAATCGCGGGAAACTGAGTCTGTCCAGGAATACGAGGCCCGCTTTGCGCCACAGAGGCTTAGTCAAGCTGATTTGCAAGAAGCTTAAACTGCAGGGCAATATAGAAGTTTGCTCTTTATAGAAATCCATACCGTTTATCCCAAATTCTCCAAATTTCGCCAGTGGTTCTTTCATACCAGGTGCGAACACCTGTCCATTTTAAAATTTCATAACTTCACCTGATCTTCAGCTGGTATTCTTTATCCTAATAAAAATCGTAATGATATCGCTTTACAATTTTTCCGAAATAGACCGTTACATTAGAAATTCCCCGAGTGAAACCGGGACATACAGCTAGTATAAAATAATAGCCTGCTATTTGTTTTTTTTTGTTTTTTTTGTTCGGTACTCTTACCTCGCCATGTGTGGCATACGGGGAGTTAAACTAGAGGTTTAACCGATCTATTCTAACAATGGTGGGTAGGTCGAGATTTATTCCGTGGGACCTCTACGAAATAAAAGTCAACCCTCCCAGGGCGAATTGGAACCGCCGCTGTTCGGCTCGAGCCTACTATATTTGTAAAAAGTAAAAGCTTTAATTTATTCTTCACATTTTTATTTTTATCTTTTAATATCTTATCTCCTAGTAACATACCTGTTCCTCACCTAGGGTCAACAAGGTGACATTTTTGGCTTAAAGACATTTTTTTTTTTGTTTCATAGGATAATTCTTAATTTATTTTATTTGGCTTTTATTTTGGTTGCTAAACATCCTATTTACTTCCTTTAAACCCTTTTTTCTTTTTCTTTTTTAATGTGCGTAGTTTCGGATCTTATTGTCCATTATCGATCGTCTAAAAATCTAACATGGTTATAAAGTATAAAATGTATTACCTATAAAATGTTTTGTCAATTTATTTTTTAAAAAATTAAAAATAAAGCATGCAAGCAAAGAGCAAGCATGCATGAGAGTGTCTAGTATTAGAAAGAGGAGAAAAAAAAGAATCAGTCCACATGAAGCAAGTGGATGATGATAAAGCGCTTCTTTTGTAGAGGTATACAAATGTAAAAAAAAATAATGGAAAAATGAGAAGACAGAACATTTTATATAATGATCGATACGGAAATGTCAAGGTCAAGTAAATAATAATTTCTACTTTCAGATTATTTAAAAGAATATATTGGTTCACATGGTACTAGTCTCAACTTAATGTCTTAAGTTGTCTCAACGTCAATGTCTTAAAACTAAATCGAAACTTAAAGAATTAAATAGAACCTTTTTAATTTCGTTTTAAAATGAAAAACAAAGAGAACTGTTTAGAATGAGGATGAGAAAGAGCATTGTGATAGAAGGCGAAGTACTGCTCAATAAATTATCGATCAATTTGATAATATTTTGTGAGGCTATTTTTCAAAAATTCTAAAACAATTCTACAAGAGATGAAGGATATAATATACAGTTGTATAAAACGTTATTTTTTTATATATATATATGTTTTTATATTTTTTTTACTATTTTGTAACAATGTTTTGAATGCATTTTTTAATATTTTTTTTTTTTTCAAACCCTACTTCAAATGTTAAATTAATGGAGACAAAATTACAGGACATTCCAAGAAAAGATGACATAAACACTATGAATCTTAAATAATTTAATTTATAATGTAAGGTTTATAGGTTTCGCCAAATCAACTGAATGATAAACTTAATTGTAATGATAATAACTGATGTTAATATAATAACTGATGAATAATACTTTATTTAATCACTAGTTATGCTAAAATATATAACTACGGATAGTTAAATTTTGGCTGAAAATTTTATTTTATGACCTCTACTGGTGTCTAAATTGATATTTCACTACCCTTGTTGCCGGATTTCATTACAATATAACAACATAGCACTGTTTTTCAGAAACCAATTTTCTCTTGCGGAATATCCGGTAGTAAAAACTTGTAGCAATAACCTTTCCGGGCTTGTTTACAAAAAGAGGAATGCTGATAGAAATATTCCCTCCTTCGTAGTAAAATATTACAATTTTACTGAAATAAATTGTGTATCTTAGCAGTTACGTATGTAATTCAGGAAATTTTGTGCCATAAATAAGACGCCCTTTATTTTGGTCAGTCCTTTATTTCAGAGAGGCTCGGATATGAACCTGCCTATGGCGTTTATAATTTGAGATACGTTTGAGCGACAAGCAGTGGAATATCCTGCTTTTTCCTCATAGCGTAGGCATATTAAGAAGGCACTAAGAAAAAAATTAAGCGAAAATGGTCGAGTATCAGAAGCAAATCAATACGACCTACAATAATAATATAATTTTTTATTTGATAAGGACTATTGTCTTGTAGAAATATTACTTTGAAAACAGCACGAGAATTTCCATAATTGAGTCTATGGAGATTTACAAAAAATTCTAAAACAAGTACGATAGTAAACATATAAATTTATAACTAGAATAATAAGAAACAATAATAATTGCTATAAGCATTTATGCTTAAAATTATAGTTTTATTTTAGCAATAAAACTATAATTTTGATCTTGAATAATTAATAGAATAAAAAATTACGAAACATTTAAATACACCAAGTACTGTAATAACAAACGTGTTAATCATATTCAGAGCATCTATATGTGTTGCATGAAAACACGCTGAATTTATAGATCTGATTTAGTTTATCTATGTCACCGGTGTTCAAAAGATCTTCGATTTTTTTATTATCACAGGAGGCTGAGAGGAAGTCGCTTAGGTAGTTTTGGTTACGATCAGTCAACTTTTTGCAGTGTAGGAGGATATGGTAGAGACTGTTAACTATTAATCGTCCTCGGTAATAAAGGAAAAATAATAATTCTTACGTAGGCGATAAAGCTTCATATGAAACGGTTTCATTATTCTGAGTCGGCTGGAACATTTTAATTTTCTAATATACGTCTGATACGTCAAGTATGTTTCAGGACTGTGTACACTGAAACAGGACAATATTCTGTAAATAGGGTTGTAATTTGCGTTTATTGCTCGGTGTATGTCAGATGAGAGAGTCAGATTCTTTATCATCATTGCATTTGATTGAATTCTTCTTAGCAACCACACTTGTTTGCTATTGCCTTTACCCGACATATCTACTAGATACCTGATACAATTGAATTCCAAATCAGGGTAATGTCTAATCTATAAAACCATTCTATTGAAATATAAACCTCTGGCATAAGAAACAGTTTAGTACAGTAGCAGTTAGTACAGTTGTCGAACTGAATATTTTGGCTTGTTCCTTGGCCAGTTGAAAAGTTTTTTTCAGGAACTTCAACTATACCACTTCAATGGCTTCTAGTTACCTAAGTACCAGATTCTACAAATTCTAGTTACTAGATTTCGGAAGAGTACAGGAGGGTAGAGGATGCCATTGAATCGAATAGAGTCATTTTAATTTCCCCCAAGAGTCGCTCATGCCCTTTCGCAATATGTCCGAAACTTTAGCTACGAAACTCAAAACAAGTACAAACAAGTTAACTAAAAATAGGTAAGATGTAAATGGGAACTCGTTTCGGACACTAGATAGGTTCCACAATAGCCTCAGTAAATGACCCATGGTTAGGAAAGAAAAGCCGGTAAAAAGCAAATAGAATTTTTTTCTCTCATCAGTGTATTATAATTCCTGAAAATAATAGGAAATCAGAGGAGTACGATGCATTGATAAAACCATTTTTGAAGGATGACTCCTGGAGAAGATATTCATTAGAAAGTCACTTTTATACAATGAATTCCCCCAAGAATTAGCAAAAGACCAAATGCAAAGACTACATTTCGATGAATAGATAGAATCAACATAGATATTAGAGAGCTTGGATTAGAACCATCATTAGCCAGCAACGTAGGTAAAGGATGGTTCAAGGGGGATTAGGGCATGTAACGCCGTTGGGAGAATAAACGAAAATCTGTGAATATGGATGACCTCTCATCATCTCGCTGTAGTAATCGGTCTTGACAGCATTGAATATCTAGAGCATTTCCACATCTTTTTTTGTTTTGTTTTTTTTTAAATAAAAATTCCAAATCTATCGTAACATTTTCTACGTCAATTGTAACCATTACCAAGTCAAATTGAACCATTTTCAGGTCCGAATGAATTGCTAAATATTATATTTTATTTTTTTATTTATTTAAAAATAATTATTTGATAATTGATTTTAAGTTAATTTCGCCACATTCGTTTGACTTTTTAATATTATTAATCTTCAAGAATTAAATTTAGTAATCTGAAGAAAAAAAAATGGAGGATTGCGAAATAATTTCAACAATCATATTTAGAAATATTTTTTTAAGCATGGAAAGTGTTACAATTGACTTGGAAACGGATACATTTGACATGGAAATATTTATAATTACTTGAAAAAGGTTACATTTGATGCCAAAAAGATTAAAATAGGTATGAAAAGCTATAACGAAACAAGACCAATTACATTAAATATCTCTACTAGTTTATTTATTTACATTAATTTTTGAACGTTGGTACATTATTGACTTTGACAGACCTTAATGTATACACTCGAATAAATCATCTTATTTTTTTCATCCTTTTCCTTGCCTTTGCTTTGTACGGGGAGTTTTTCCAGGAATGGGAGAGGGCAAATAATCAACCGAGTTTCTAAGTAATCCCCTCCTCGGCTTAACTTATCGATACTGTAAAGCTTTCTTGAGAAGATGACGTATCAGAACGTTTCATCTTTGTGGTACCGTTTAGCTGACTAGCCACTTAGTACGAAAAGTTACCTACAATCTCCTTGATGCCCATCCACTAATCAATATTATTATAACAATTTCGCAGAATTATTACGACTATAACCGATCCCTTAACAGTTGCCGAAGCACCTAGATATCCACCAAGGTATCAGTTAAGGTAATCGACTAAGTTCCTCACGTAGCTCAGGGATTATCGCTAACAAGATTGGTCAATAGGGCAAGTGCTTCTATACATCGCCCTAACTCTGTCTTTATGTTCCGAGTCCAGCGATAGTACGGCCCATTTAGTTTATTGCGGTTTGATGATGTAATATCATGTTAGGTCCAATTAATTAAAGACAAAAAAAGGAAGCATTATTATGTTATCATTTTATTTTAATGAGTGACATTTTTATTTATCAAGTGCTTGATTGTCGTTTCTCCGAGTTAACGTAATGGAAGTTAAAAAAACTACCTGTATAACAGATTTTGCGAAAAATCATATTTTATCAACAGTAAGAACTAATGTGGTATTCATACTATATACAATATAAAACAGATTTAAGCAATTTTTCAGGAGAGCTAATTTAAGTTTTTTTGTTTTTTTTTTAATATTTGTTGCCTACTTTATCCGACTGTAAAATTTTATCAGGAATGAGCGGAATGATTCTCCAAGCTTCCCCACAACTTCATATCCAGCGACAATGGTTCAGGCGGCAATCTCAAAGAGTGTGCAGGACTAAAGATGTGGTCAGCTTTCTGTTCTTCTTCACCACACTCATATAGGAGGCTCGTTCTGATCTTCAATTTCCTACCCAAACAAATGCGATTTGAGCCGATTGTATCCTGTTCTGAGTCTGGGTATTGCGACTTGTTCCCTTCTGATTAATTTGAAATATTCATCATAGGAGCCTTTTGTAGGGTGCGTGTCTGACCATCGTTCTCTGATAACACTCTTATTAAGTACCTTAACCTCGTCCAAATAATTATAAATAAATTGGAAATGAAAATGAGACAGAATAACACTGTGACCCTGATATTGTGCCCTGGTTGATTTCTTTTTCTCTGCAATAGCTTTTTTCGTTAATCGGTAAAAGGTGTTAAATAATTTTCAAAAAAGAGATGATTCTGTCATCATTGTTCATCACATGAAAATAAAGTTTTTTCAGCTGAGATTCCACTGCTGATAAAATCAAACGGGCCACAGAACGTAAGGTTATCTTGCGAATAGATGAACTAATTTCTGACAGGACAAAGATGTGACTTAACGCCGATGTAGCGGAAGAGACACAATAAAGACGTTGATGAACGCTTAGCCCGGACCGGGAGACAAGAAGGTGATTAAGAGGAAGGAAATTATGCGAGGACTGTTGACCATTTGGCTAATGAAAGAGCGTCGAGGGCGGCAATTGTTTGTTCCGATTTGCATATCAAAGGACGGGTCCGTGCTGGGGCCTCAATATCACTAATTGAGCCCCTCCTGTCTTAGGCCTCTGGGGCAGCCCCCACGGCCATGCTCCTGTCTCCCCGTTCAACTCCATCAAAGTTATAACAGGACCGAGCCTTCCTGCCCGCAGAGTTGAGCGAATAAAATCAGCCTGAGGACTAAATTTTTATTCGCAAAAATAATGATGGTGGCAAATAAATCTGCAAAAATCTATCTATTCTATTCAATATCTTCATTTTGTGTACTCGTAATTTGGCCAACTTCTGAAGTGTTCATAGAAGAAGCTTCCTAATATATTGCTCCGAGCTAAATGTTCCACCCATCTTAACCTCCTTATCTTCAAATCATGAAATCAAGACAGACCTATTTCCGTTAGTAGTTCATTTTCGGTGATTCCCCATCATTCATTATTTATTGTATTTTTTATTGTTCCAGAACTTTACTTTTTAGTATTTCATTAACTTTCCTTATAATATTGGACCTCGGTTGGTGTCCGGCAGTATATCGAAACCGGTTTTATTACTTTCTGAAAAACGGAAGAAAATAAAAGAATCCAATATACGTGATAGTTACTCTCAAAGCAATATGGCAAAGTAAAACATTTTTATGCTTCATATGAAATACTGGCGTAAGTTGAAAAAAAAAAAAAAAAAAAAAAAAAAAAGGAAAGTGCTCATAGCATTATTTTGCTAAATTGCGTTTTAAATTTTAGGAAGATGATTGTATCCTTTGTTCGGTAAAATGAAATTATTGATAGCCTGTAATTTCCAGAGGTAGAAAGATATATTTTATTTCATAAATATTATGAAATAATATTTTATTTTATAAATATTATGAAATAATATTTTATTTTATAAATATTATGAAATAATATTTTATTTATGCGCACTAAATGATGTGATTTGCTATTTGTAGTTTTCATTAAGACAGTTTTTTTTGGTGTTCTCAATTTCGCACCAACCGTAAGAAAATGAAAAAAACTGATTACTAATTGCACAATGAAAAACACATGCGGCACGATGAAACACTCGTGGGACTCCATGAAGCGTTCCATTGTGCCCCGAACGCCCTTGTTTCAAGGAACCCCATACTAGCCATTTTGATTTCTTTAACTTCCTACGAGGAACGTGGAGGGGTATGAAAGACAAATTCAGGCAAAATCTTAAGAGATACATGCATAATGAAAAAGTTGTAAGAGCAGACCGAATAAAATAATTACTCATACCTAGAGACGAAAATCGGTTCGACGAAAAATTTTAGTTTTACCCCACAAAACCGCACTTTAGCACGTGGAGTCTGTAACACAAGTAGAAAGGTGAAAATTGCTGACATTGTTTGGAGCCACCCTTACCGCTCGCTGTCTGAATTGGGTTGCTCTAGACCTGTAGATTTTCATTAATTTTTTTTCCTGATTTCTTTAAGATTTAAATTGATTTATAATTTTACTATTATTAGAAAGATATTAATTTATGCTTCCGAAACATAAAATAAACCAAAAAGCAGTGACTTTTTTTTACTTATGTCCTTAAAGCCTGACATGCTAAATATAAATGTTTCATATTTTATAACGCAAAGCATGAAACCGAAACAGATTTGTATTTCTGCTACTTTGTAAAAAAGGTCTAGAATCGTCTGGAACAGTTACAATTATAACCACCTTGTCATATCTTATAGAATGATGTTAACTGTTCTAGAATATTCGTCAGCCTAACAAATCCAAGGCCGCTATAGACTAGGGATTCTGTTTAACCTCAATCAGCGGAAAATAGAGTTACTTAAAATAATAGTCACCATTATATTTAAATATTTCGCCAATTGTTTTCTTGACATTGTTGTAACTTTATGTCAATAAATAATTATTCCAATCCATACTAATATTAGAAATTATTTAATGTCAGTTATGAAGTTTTTTATACATACATGGCTATAAATTCTTCAATTTATCAAAATTTATGAAAAGAATAAAAAATCAGGTAGCTGAAGTGGATTGATAAAAGGATGACAGTGAGACAGAGGGAATCCAGGAGCATCTACTTCCAGCTTTGAGTAATTAAGGCCCTTCTTAAGCAGCTTCATCAAGGCTCTTTTATTCATCTCCCTCAATTCCCCAGTTATTCAAGCTTGGTTGGAATGTCGGTATAATTTGTCTGTATCTGCCGCTAAGTGCAACAAGATTTGCTAAAATTAGTTAAGTACTAGATAAATTGCATTATAAATTATTTGCCGATTTAAATAGTCACCAGTCAGTTTGTTTTTTAATAAGTATCTAAAATCGTACTGAAGTATCTATTTTTGATTCAATAAAATCGCTAGTTTCGAACGTAGCGTATAACTGGATGAATCGACATTATCATGCGCATATTAAGATGATAAAAGGAACAAGACCGATACCTACATGGAAATTAAACATCCACGTATATCAGCTCCAATATTCGAAAAATTAACATACAGACAACTTCTTGACGTATTCGCTGGCCAATACCTAAAAACTGATCATGAGCTTGGCATCCGCATGTTACTTCTAAAGCATAATCAGTTAAATCATGTGGCTTACCAAACGGCAGTTACATTAGATTACAACATTAGATTTGCGTATTATTTGTAATTCGTGTGGCTTAAGTTATCTGATTATTAAAAATAATTATTATCAAATCATTTACCTTCCAAAGTTTAGAGTGACATAAGACACAGAAAACGCAACCAGTATATCCATCCTTTTTTTTTTTTTTTTTTTGGTTGAGCATGAAATACTGTCACCTATACATCCAGGGGGCTATGAAAGTGTATTGGTTACCTAACGGGCTTCTATAATGCTTATTTGAGTTTATTCTGATGTCATGAATTAATACAATCAAAATCGACTTCGATTCATTTATTTTATGTTAACATCGAACATTACATTTATTACAATCGCAATGAAAGAAATAAATTAAACAGAAAAGCTATGAAATTCTATTTAATAGAAGTCAATTTAGGATCAGAGTTAGTGACATAACTGAAAACCAAAATGGTAACCCTAGAGCGTACGTCACACATTCCAAAGAAGATTCTAGGATCGATATTTTCTTTTCGAAACCGATATTTCAATTATAAAAATAAAAAAATAAAAAAAATGAATATTACTTATCGGCTTTTGAGATTTCCAATCAATATCACACTTATATTTTATGATTGATAACAGTACGTGCTATAAACCATCAAATATTAATGTAACGCAGTATTAAAATAATATTACATTATTATGTTCAATAGACTTTTTTTTTTAACTTAAAGTTTATTTCTTCTAAACATAAAGCATTATGTTATGCTATACTTATTATTAATTCAGCGAATTATATTTTTTTATTACTATTCAGTAGAGTAAAATAAGGTGTGACTTAAAAAATATAACACAGTGCATTTATGTAATCTTTAACACAAATGAAATTAGAAACAATTTCGTTTTAATTTATTTATTTCTGATTGCATTTCAAGCTTATAAAACTCAACCTTTTACCTGAAATTTTGGTTTTACGATTTCCTCTCTATTTCGCAAACGTGGCTGAGTTTTACGTAGCGGAATTTTACCTGAATGAAAATATTGGATTTTTTTTCTCGTATAATTAACACAGCTACACCAGTAGAATTACATATGGACAAATAATATTTTAAGATAAAAATAAATTCTCACAATATTTCATAAAAATCATTATCATTTCTCCTGATTTTGTAATAGTTACATTTAGATATTATTTTAAAAGATTATATATATATAATCTCAAAACAAGTATTAACATATATATATATATATATATATATATATATATATATATATATATGCCTTCAAGCTTGAGCTTAAAAAAAATCTTCAACCAATTGAAAATAACTTGGAGTGTCTAAAATTTCTCGATCAAGTCAGGAAGAGTTAGCCAAGAGGAATAAAGAATTTTGAAAATCTAAACGGCGAAGTTTGTCAGAGTTGCTGGAGGTAAAAGCGCGGGATTTACACGTCGCACGTCCCCGCGTTACAAATTGCCCGGGAAAGCTCTCGGGAGGAGAAAAAAATAAAAAATAAAAAGCGCCACGACCACACGTCCCCTCCCCACCATTAGACCTAATTTTCAAGTCTCCCTGTCACGGCAGACTTTTCTGTCTTTCACTCAATTACTTTACCCGAGATTATGGGTTTTATAGTTTTTTTTTTTTTTTTTACCATTTCTTTTTAACAGACAAATGGGAGTCAATCGTGTTAGGGATTTCATCGAATTAGAGATTAACGGACATGATATAATTGATGAACTAGACCGGGTAATTTCAAGAAGTATTTAGTAATTAATGAAGGTGGTAATAAATTCAATAAAACTACAAGAAAAGAAGCAAATAGGATTATATGCCGTTACAACAGTGCTATACTCTAATATCTTAATGTGATGAAAGTTAGATAGGCATATAATTTGAAAGTTATCGCAATGGTGTAGGAATTATAAAGGTAGTGTCAATTAGCTATAATACTTTATCGTAATGATAATATGAATCATTTGGGCATGGTGACCAAGCGTGTTGGGCGCCATATATGCATTAGTCAATTTCATGCCCTCCCTCCAGGCCCGGATAATCCTCCATATGCCTAAAAAGCGAGGAAGGTGAGAAGTAATTTTTTTTTAAATAATATTTTTAACACATGAAGAAACTTGAAGCCATGATGTCCTTGCATGCTTGACATGATGTTTTAAAATTATTGACCCTGATTTCGGGGGCTTGACTTTTTTTCATGGCGGACCTTCCAGCCATGGTTAGAATAGGTTGGTTGCACCTCTAGAGTAACTTCCATCGTATGCCGTACACGACTAGTTAAATGTATCGATTTTATGAATGACTGAATTTTATTCAAACATTCAATGAAAATGGATGGACATAATACCTTCTGGCTTTCTGTTGCCGATTGCATGTGTTGATTTGTTTCCTAATTTATACAAAATTGATAATTAGGACTTAGTCAGCCTGACTTCGAGGTAGCGAACTGTTATCGTGAAGTCAAGTGGTAAACAGTCTTACAACAGGTGTTCCATTGTTAGGAGTGTATTGTTACACTAATCACACGAGGGGTGTTCGCTGAGCCCAATTCGAAATCGACCCGATACAGTTTCTTTTTTTCACGACTTTCTTGTGCTTATAGGAAATTTGTTGCACTAGGGTATTATTTCTACACACTTTTTACGGTTTTATTTAAAAATAATCTTGATTTTGAATTTGTTATAGTTCATACGTAAGATATGTTCGTATGAACTGTAACAAATAAAGTTAGAGCACGTACAGCATGTTAAATAAAGTTTGAGCATCATATTAATTTTTGATACACATCATTATTTCTAACATCAACATGTGTTAGATCATAATCGGCTATGATATGATTTAATTAAAATTTTTATAATTATTAGTTTTTTATTACTATTAGGATGCTTAATAATTGCATTAATTGCAATCTTTTCCATAAAATTTATTCAAAGTAATCGGAACTCATTTAATTTCCATGACTTATTTTATAAATTAAACGGAAATTGAAATTTTAATATTGAGTCAAATTATTAATTTCTGAATAGTTACTAATAGTTCTAGAGAAATGAGCCAAGTGCAGTCTCGTATCAAAGACAACCTTTTATAAGGCAAATAACAGAGAAAAGAGGCATGAAGGAAGAGCTTGGCTGGGAAATTCCTTTTCTAATTGTAAATTCTAAAATTTAAATTAATCAATGTTGTTAAACCCCTTTTTATTTAAATACAAACATATTATCTGCTTGGTTGTATCTTTCACCCTAGAGAGGAAGAGTTTGCATAAGGTTTTTCTTTCAATGAAGGAATCTCTTCCAATGTGTTAACCTGTATTTTACTACCCCAACGTTTCGGGCTTTAGGGCTTTAGGATCTTCTGGGGTTAAATTTATTGTAGATTTTTAAATTCCATCCCCATTCGTCTATACATATAATTGTTATATATATATGTCATCTCTTTATTATACATGCTCACTTTTATAATAATTTTTCACCACTCTGGACTATTTCATTTCAGATTATACCTATCCAACTACATTTTGGCCTTCCTCAATTTTACTGCTTATAATTAAAGCATTGATTGTTCTACAAAAGATACACATAAGGTACTTCCAGTGACATTTCACTTATATTCACACTTTCTTGCTCACATGTCATGACATTAAAATAAACCGTTACTATAAGCAGTCGTTTATATTGTGCTTTTTTCTCGGCTTGTTAATCTAATCCCAGATCGTGCCAGCTATTATTCTGTGTTGAAACACAAAAATAGTATCCTATACTACACCCTTCGGTTATTATAGAATCCTTGTATATTTTATGTGCAAATGATAAAATATTTAGAAAATGCATCTACCTCATCTAGCCTAGCAACTAGTAGGACAGCTTTTATGCTGGAGGACATAATGCTCTGTGCAGTGGCTGTCCCTTGCGACAAGTTAAGACTGTGGCAACACTCATCTAACTACAATGTTATCTTTCAATATATTATATTGAATATGTATTTAAATTATGCATCAAATATGCATTCAAATTATAATCGATATATATGGCTTGATATGATGAATATTGATTCATCACATATTATTGGTTATAATTATTTATTTGATATTTTGGTTTTATAATTTTACGTAAATAAAGTAATTTAAACCCATATCAGTGTTACTGTATGAATCACACATCCTATATTATACTACATACTATATTAAATTCTACATTATAAATATACATGATTTTTTGAAAAAATAATTATAAATATCACAAATTCAAAGCTCTTTGGAGCAATTAAGATTTTTTTTCTTCAATTAACCATATTAATATAAATTTTATTCAAAACCTGAGTAATTTATTAAATTGTACAGCTCATTAAGATATTAATGATTTCTCTATTTATCTCAAATTTTTGCGATAAATATTAAATATAAAGTTGAGATATCTTTTATTTCTCTTACGAAATTGGGTCTGAATTAACTGAATGAGCCAACAGTATTTTTAAAATCAGCTACACCGCTCCGCTAAAGCCTAAGAAGATTAGCGATCCATTACGAAGTGAAGAATTAAAAGACAAAAAGAATCCATAGGCCATTTGCATTTTATAATGAAAAAAATACAATGAACTACTGAGTAATAATTTTATACAGTACCATTTAATTATATTTTATTCATTATGCCATAAAAACGAATTACTTATATGGAATACTGTAGAGTATCAAGTTATGCGAACGTCAGTTATGAGAACGTTCAATTATCGAAACAGTTTTTATTTGTTTGTTTTTTTTTTTTTTTATACGTCAAAATGTAATTATGATTAAATTGATAATCTGATCAATTAATTATTTTTATGATTAGAATCATCTTATTTAAAACAATATTAAACAAAAACCAATTTTTTTTTATTATAACGTATGAGTATATGAGGAAGTATCACCACTACTTATTCTTCAGAAACTGTAAGTTAGTATTTGTTTATATATATATATATATATATATATATATATATATGTATATATATATATATATATATATATATATATGTGTGTGTGTGTATATTAATTTATGTATATTTTGTGTAGGATACTCAGGTAATATCAGTAGCATATTAACAAGTAAAGGGGGGTATAGAAATAAGATAATTAATGATACCATTGACTGGAGTCCTGGCCCCCCCCCCCCCCACTCCACTACTCTTCTCTAAGAGTCTTGATTTTGAAAGGGTTCGATCCTGTTTAGGTTCAATGAGCCCTTGTCAGTGGGGTATAAGAAATAAAAAAATAAATAATTAAGAACCTAATTAAATATATCCTTGATATTATTTTTTTTTTTTGTACTCTTTAAAGAAGCAAAACACTTCAAGTTATTAACATCTGATTTAGTTAATGAAATATAATGTTTGCATTATTTTATTTAAAAAAAAAGGTATCATTTTTTTTTAATTAATTGTAAAAATTGACTTGTGATCTGTATACATATATACAAATATATATATATATATATATACATATATATATATATACATATATATATATATATATATATAGAGAGAGAGAGAGAGAGAGAGAGTGAGAGAGAGATATTAAGCTAATGGATTAATTGAACGAAACTTATGATGTATGAAATTAATTACAGATCCTGTGTTTTTGTGGTCAGCAGTATTTACCCAGTTTTAAATTTCTTTAAATTAAAAATTTCAATTCCTACGTTACAGTCTCAACGTAATTTTTCTCTTATTACATGAACCTTTCAAACTTTAAGTCCACACTCATAAGATAAACTTCCTTAAATAGCAATCTGTTAAGGTGGTCCTTAAAATTTGGGAACACTATCATCTCAGTAAATGAAGTCTGAAGATGAACTTCTGAAGTAGCGGTATTTTCAAACTACAGAATTCCCAATAAAGTGTTAGTGAAAGAATTAAAGAAAATCGGCTTTTTGTAGTCGTGTAAAAAGATTTCTCGAAAATTATTTCAGATAATTATCTTTTGGTCACATTAGAAAATAAGGCCCACAAATATTTTAGAGACTCGTGAATTGGCCTTTATTGACTGCTTTAACCTCACACTCACTGATAACAGGAAAAGCCGTTTGGTGTGACCCCAATCTGCCCAAAAAAGAGGACTTCCCCCAAAGGACCCGTCGGGGGAGGGAGTTTTGATATCCATTTTGAATGACAGGAAGTCGAAAGCTGTGTTATCTAATGAAGTTGACGAGAGTTCACTAAAGTTGTATCCATAAAGTAGCGATAGAAATGAAGGAATGTTCCACTCATGAGCAAAAAATAATAAAAAAACACGGCAAAATTTGTAAATAAAATATCAAAATTTTTAATAAAAAATTAAACACGGTTTAAGTATCACAAAACAACTCAGCCTGTACTAGTGTTATGACGCGGATAAGCTAACTTATAAGTGCCATAATTAATAATACACCTCGGGAAAACAAAAGAAAAGGACGGTGTGACATGGTTTATTGGTTTTGGTCCAGAGGTTCTTACAGTAAAACACCAAAATATCCAGATACCAATGTAATATAAATATTTCAGACTCCAATGTAATTTAATAGTTGAGATGTTACTTAATATCATAGTTCAAACACCAAATGTAATATCATATTTCAGACACCAACTTAAAATCATAGTCGAGACTTATATCAGACACCAACTAAAAATCATTTTGAAATAATTAGTTTTAAATTAAAATAAAAATAATACAATAGTAATTTAACTCAGGAGGCTTACCGCTGAGATCCTCAAAATAAAAAATAATAAAATAATGGGCACTTCTTCGCCAAACATAGAAATTAACTAAAAAAAAGAAGGAACGGTACGGTACGGTACATCCACTCGGTACCACAGTTCTTACGGGAATGGCTAATATGGTGGGTACCGTAGGTAGCGACACCATTACTATTTTAAATTCAAACTACCCGCGCAAACAGCCGCCTTGCGCAAAAGGGCTCAAATGATCTCTTCGCGACTCCAGACGGACGTAATCGAAGCGAAAAAAAACTCGTTACACACCCCCCTCCAGCGCGTAAGTCCGTCAGGATTGTCGAAATAATTTAAGTTTTGAAGGATGCCATAAACCTACTAACTTCCCACTATGATCCCTTAACTTACACGATCCGCCGGCAGTAACCGAAACAACCGTATAAGGGCCTTCATATTTGGGGTTAAGTTTAGCTGCAAGTTTATCAGCCGCCGAAGATAGCTGAAAAGTCATCTTTAACACTTGATCTCCCGGACTGAAACGATCTTTCCTACGTCTCAAATTATAACGCCTACTCTGAGTTAGACTCGCTTTAAGAGAATTTTCCTCTGCAACGTGATGTATTTCAGGTAATTTGCTTAATTTAGCAGCCCAAGAAGCCTGTTGTTCTTCGCGAGCTACCAGGATATCCCCTTGTGGAGCTTGGTGTAAAGGCCTTAGCTCTCTACCAAAATTCAAGAAGGCTGGGCTGAACTTTGTTGAGTCTTGAACGGAAGAATTTATTGCAAATTGTATCTCCCCTAATTTCTCGTCCCAGCGTTGGTGTCTTTTCCCAAGATACGTGACGATTAGCTGCTTTATATTACGATTTGCTCGCTCTGTGGGATTTGCCTGTGAGTGATATAAAGGTGTAGTCTCTCTCTTAATACCGAACTCCTTAGCTACTTCATTTACAAGATTACTAACAAAGTTCTTTGCATTATCGGTAATTAACTTCTGAGGTGCCCCATACCTATATAATATTCGGGATTTCAATTTCGATACAATAACTGAAGAGGTAGCTTTTCTAATCGGACACAATTCCACCCATCGGCTAAATAAATCAACGAAAACTAAAAGATAAACATTGCCTTTTGAACTTCGAGGGTAGGGACCCATAATGTCGACTGACACAATTTCCCAAGGCTGCTTGTTATAGCGAGGGTACATTAATCCGCGAGGTGGTGTATTACTGGGTTTGACTTTCTGGCATAATTCGCATTGTCTGACATATTGGCTTATATCGCGATATAGTCCAGGCCAGTAATATAATCTGCTAACCCTAGCAACAGTTTTATCTATACCCAGGTGGCCCGACTGCGGAAGATCATGATTATCATAAATTATAGATCTACGCAAATGTTTAGGAACAACAACTTTCCATTCCTCACTGGGGTCCTCAAGCTCTCCCTTCAAAGGGTTCTTGCGATGATATAATAATTGTCCGTCCTTTATCAACCATCCAGGATGAAATTCTGGAGACTTTTTGACTCGGTAAAATTTCTGATTATACCATTCGTCGGACGATATGGAGGTTTCCGAAGACGAAATCTCACCGGAAGAAGAACCATGATCGGGATTAGAAGATAAAACGGTTATTGCGGCAATTCTGGATAAAGCATCGGCCACTGTATTCAGTTTGCCCTTACGGTATTCCACTTTGTAATTGTATGGTTGTAAACGAAGAGCCCATCTAGCCAAACGGCCCGAAGGGTTTTTCAAATTCAGTAACCACTTAAGACTTGCATGGTCAGTTATAACAGTAAACGGATATCCCTCCAAGTAATGCCGATTCTTTTCGATACCAAACAGAACTGCGAGACATTCCTTCTCGGTCACGGTATAATTTCTTTCAGCTGGACTGAGAGTGCGGGAGCAAAAAGCGATGACCCTTTCTTCACCATCTTGTATTTGAGTTAAGACCGCTCCCAGACCTGTATCACTGGCATCGGTCTGTAATTGAAAAGGCTGCTCAAAATCTGGTCTGGCTAATATTGGTGCTTCAGTCAGAGCTGACTTGAGAGCATTGAAAGAGGCTTCCTGCTCTTCTGTCCATACCCATTTAGCTTTACGTTTAAGCAAGAATGTAAGTGGAGAGACAACTGAAGAGAAATCTTTTATAAAACGACGATACCATCCTGCCATTCCAAGGAACCTTCTAAGCTGCCCAACATTAGTAGGCGGAGGAATCGAAGTTACGGAACTAACCTTGTCTGGATCAACACTCATGCCATCACTATTAATTAGATATCCCAAGTACCTAACTTCATTACATCCAAATTCACATTTTTCGGGGTTGATGCGCATACCCGAAGCTTTAAGTCGACGGAATACTTCCTTAAGCATATCTAAATGCAATTCAAAAGTTGGCGTACAAATCAAAATATCGTCAAGGAATACTACTACGTATGGGTAGAGTTCGGGCCCAAATATTGAATCTGCTAACCTCTGAAAGGTCGCAGGTGAATTAGTAAGTCCAAACGGCATAACTTTAAATCTAAATAACCCTCTTCCAGGAACTGTAAATGCAGTAATGTCTTTACTGGATTCGTCCGCTAGTGGAACTTGCAAAAATGCCTATTTGAGGTCGAATTTGGACAGATATTTGGCTTGTCGAAGTCCGTCTAAAAGAGAAGTCATATTTGGCATGGGATAGGAATCTTTTCGAGTAACTTCATTTACTTTACGAAAATCTATACAAAAACGGTATCCCGATCCCTTGCGAACCATGACTACAGGAGATGACCATGGGGATTGGCAAGGCTCCACTAAGCCTTCTTCCAACATCCGATCTAGCTCTCGGTACATTGCCTCAAGCACTTTGGGCGAGTAGTGATAGGAGCGTTGTTTGATAGGTTGAGCGCCATTAACGTCTATCTTATGGCTTATCCGCGTTGTTAATCCCGGAGAATCTTGAAGAGTTAGCAAACCTTCACTAACTACCATATCCAGATCCAACCCTTCTGTGGAATTAAGTGAATTAATACCGCAAAGTTCGGATGTTTCATTTCCCGAAAATTGAAACTCTTGACGAAACGAGAATTTATGGTTAGGATCATCTTGAAACCACCATGTTGCTTCACGAAGGTTCGTGCACATATTAGAGTTAACCACAAAATCTAACCCAAACAAGAACATAAATGGAAGCGTTGTTAAAATATATAGTATTGTGTCATACGACCTATCTCCGATGGTAATTGGAATGGAGAACCTTTTATCCACAATACTAGTACTTCCATTAGCGACACAAATATTAAACTTAGGAATTTCCTCTTCGACATACCCAAGCTGAATGAGAATTTTAATCCCTTCTGGTCCAACGAATGAGGTCGTGGAACCAGGGTCAAATAGTGCCGAGTAAGGCAAGCTTCTTTGGCATTGTTTTCCTATTCGGAAAACAATGTAAAGCTGTTTAGGTAACGATAAGGGACAAAGAGGTGCGGTAGAATTTTCTAAAGAATTCGAGACGACACAAGGAGAAACGAGATCATACTTAGAGGTACACATAGGTGTTCGATAAGGAACGGTAATAGTTGAATTGATGTTTGGTGGGTCAGCTAAAACCATGGGAATAGGAATGACCCTTACTTCCGATTCCCTTGCCCATTTCCCGGAGTACATTTAGGACAGGCATGAATGGAAACTCCTGGGTTACCGCAACGATAACAGAACAACTTACGAGGCTGCGAACACCTAGAATATACATGAGGTCCACCGCAATTCCAGCAATTTAATTTCGGAGCTGGCTGTAGGTCTTTTGGAGCGTTTTTATTGACAATAGGTCCAGGACTATTTCTAGATTGTACCTTATTCGATGGGAATAACCGTTCCATACAACCAACTGATTCCGTTTTCATTTGTTCTAATTTACGATTGCCATTGGATTTGTCGGTAGCAGTGTCTGTTTCTTTTGACATTGAGGAACCCGAAGGTGAAACACTAAAGATTCCCGGTATTTGTTCTTTCTCATAATTCGAGTTATTACAGTGTCTAGTTGTAGTGGGATTTGTAAATCGGGTTTTCCCTTTTGCATTAGACTTTTCGGATCGGCCTTCTAGAGCCATCATCTCGAAGACTCTAGATCGTTCCGTAACAAAATTTATCAAGTCCTTATAAGAAGGAATTTCAGTTGACTTTATTCGTTCTTCGAACGCTTTTCTAGTCCCGGGGTCTAAATTTGTGAGGGCTAAATGAAGTTTGATGAAATCCCCCATGTCTTCAATACCTAAAGCCGATAACGCAGAAAAATTATTTTCATGCTCAGATAAAAATCTTTGCAAGTTACTAGCTGAAGAGTTGTTTAAGGGAGTAAAATCCATCACCCTCTTTATATAAAATCGAGCGAGTGGCCTTTTATTTTGATATCTAGAGACTAATGCATCATAAGCTAGGGAATAATTAGCTTCGTCTAGTGCGAACCCTGAGATAAGGGACAGAGCTTCCCCGCGTAAGCTACTTCGTAAATAATGAAATTTCCTAATGGTCGATAAAGAATTTTCTCTATGAACCATAGAGTCAAAAAGAGAATAAAATCCACTCCATTCTTCCAATTTCCCCGAGAATAACGGTAAATCAATTTTCGGTAGCTCCTGAGGTACAGGATAAATAGGGGTAGGCAAAATCTCAGGTTTCTTTTCAGGAGGATTGCACGCTTTTATCAATTTATAATAATTGGCTTTAGTGGTATCAACTAAATCATTGAATGAGTTTAGCACAGCGGAGGTTTCAATCTTGCCCTTTTTATCCGTCACAGTTGCGTTATATTCACGTATTTTGGACTGAATATTCTCAAAACGCGACTCATAATTGACTAGCCTATCGTAAACTGGTTTAAAATCTACTACGGTATTGACAGTCAAAGAGTTCGATTTGGTGAAAATGTTCTGAACTGCGGCAAAAATGTCCTCCCGCTCTGATATTAAAACGTCGTGAATACCCATGATAGCAAAAGAAACCAAAATGTAAAGAAAAAATTAAAATAAATATATAAACTAGCACTCTGAAAAACGATAAAAAGAGAAATTTTAAACTATTTAAATTAAACAGGCAATTAAAATAATATTTTTTTTTTATTATTATTATTTTTTTTTTTTTTAAATGAAAAATATTAAATAGAAAAGATAATGAAAATTAAATTGAACTCGGGTAAGCTTCCTTTACAAACCCAAAAGGCATCAAACTAGTGCCTTAACAGAAATTTTTTTTTCTTACCAAAACAAAAGTTTTAAATTAAAAACAAAAGATATAAATTAATGAAACAAACATTAACTATTCCTAAATTCTAATTAAGATAAATCTTAATTCATAAGTTAGAGTCTTTAAAAAAGAAAACTAAAACTATTTCATACATAAAAGAAAATAGTATCTCTGTTATCAAAAGTTATTTTTAAAATTATAAAACAAAAATTAAATTCCTTATTATAATAACAATTCTTATTAAAAGATAATAGAATCCATATTATCAAATTAAAGTAAATTAATAAAGGTAAATGAAATCTTAATTTGAAAGTTTTGAAATTATCTTTTGAAATTCAATTCAAATAAAATAATCTACATTTAAATTCCAATACTGTTTGTGAAAACATTATTTTTCCTTAGAACAATATATTTTGAGCATTCAATCAATGAAGAAAAAAAAATATATTTTGTTAAAAAGATATAAGTAATTGGAAAAAAAAATTAAAACCATGTAAAAATATTTGTTAAAAGGCTTACGTAATATACAATAAAATCTTTAAAGAAAATTTAAGTAATTGTCTTTCTTCGAAAATGTTATTTCGTTGAAAATAATATTCTTACGATATTGAAAGAGAAATCAGTGAATAACAAAAGCATCGTAAGTTAAACATAGCTTTAACTTCGTTCTTGTTATTGTTATTGATTTAGCTCAAACGTAAGTATAAACTAATACTCTCAATTTAAACAAAGTGCTCAAACAATATAACTTGTACTCTCTCGTACTATGTATTAGATAAATTTGCTTAACATTAATTTTATATTAATAAAGCTATTAATTAATAAATCTTCAAGACGACACTTATCTTGGAGTTTTCCTTAGTCCCAGTTCGAGGCGCCATTAATTTGTGTGTGACATGGTTTATTGGTTTTGGTCCAGAGGTTCTTACAGTAAAACACCAAAATATCCAGATACCAATGTAATATAAATATTTCAGACTCCAATGTAATTTAATAGTTGAGATGTTACTTAATATCATAGTTCAAACACCAAATGTAATATCATATTTCAGACACCAACTTAAAATCATAGTCGAGACTTATATCAGACACCAACTAAAAATCATTTTGAAATAATTAGTTTTAAATTAAAATAAAAATAATACAATAGTAATTTAACTCAGGAGGCTTACCGCTGAGATCCTCAAAATAAAAAATAATAAAATAATGGGCACTTCTTCGCCAAACATAGAAATTAACTAAAAAAAAGAAGGAACGGTACGGTACGGTACATCCACTCGGTACCACAGTTCTTACGGGAATGGCTAATATGGTGGGTACCGTAGGTAGCGACACCATTACTATTTTAAATTCAAACTACCCGCGCAAACAGCCGCCTTGCGCAAAAGGGCTCAAATGATCTCTTCGCGACTCCAGACGGATGTAATCGAAGCGAAAAAAAACTCGTTACAACGGCAGAAAAGAGGTACATCAACTAGGTAGATAAAGAAATGCCTCAGCGAAGAGCAAAGAAGGCTGACAAACCAAAAAGTTCGAAAAGACGTTCAAAAATGAAAAATAAGTAATAGTGATGTAAAACTATGATTTCTATATTAAACGTAAACTGTGTGGAATTAATTTGTCTTTTTGAAAATAAGTTTTGAGGTTTTCTATAGCACTATCTATATTTTTTCTATACATATATTGTAAAAAAAAAGATTACAATTTCCTTTCCAGGAAATGTAATATTACAATTCAATAAAGACTTTTAATATTGGAAGAGCTAACTTCTTGTTGAAAAGTTAGTTCCGTATACTTGTGAAATAAAAATAAAATAAAATATGATATGTATATTTTCAGCCTACTGATTTTTTTTTTTAAATTCTTTCCTTTCAAAATATTGAAAAATATTTTTGCATATAATTTTATCTTACACAGATATACTGTAATGAAGTTGCTTCAATATATTGGAAGACAGAGGATGAAGGGAGTCTGAACTTGTTGAATAAAAGAAAGAGCTTTATTTTGTCTTCTAACAGCAACAAATAAAGTAACGACTATGTAACAAGTCATTATTGAATCATACAAGACTATTAATCATCATATTCGATATTTTCAGGCACTCCTTCATGCCTGGTATTCCAAAACTGAACCGAATCTGAAAAATATATATATTTATCCATTTTTTTAAGAAGAAGAAGAAGAAAAGTAATTTTTATTCTGGGACATTTAGTCCCCTAAGAATAACAATAATGAACAAAATTAATAGCCATTTGTCTGGTTATTTGGGAAAAATATAATAAAAACAATAAAAATAAATAAATAATTACAATATAAGGAAGACGCAGAAAAGAAAAGTAATACAATAGGGATAACAAAGACAGAATGTAGAAAGAAAAAATGTAAGATCAACATGCGAATGTACAGTACAGAGCTTTGGTCAGCTTTTGAGCTTGAGAGATATATATAAATAGAAATAATATATATAATACAAATCAAATAAATTTATGCTTAATACTGTTACTGTTTTCACTATTTACATATTTACATAGCCATCGGGGATTGGAGCATTAGGAGGTGATGAAATAGTAGGGTTTTGAAGGATGTGAGGGATGAAGTTTTTCGGATAGAGACAGGTAATGAATTCCAGAAGGTGGCAGCACGGATGATGAAGGATTTTGTAAAGGATGCAGATCGGTAAAAAGGGATATACAGGTTGGAGGTTTGGGATCTGGTATTTAGAGAATGTATAGAGGAGCAGGGTTTGAACAAACTGAGGATATAAGGAGGTTTCTTGGTTCTGAAGGTTTGGAAAAGATATACACCTAGGAAGTATTGCCGTCGGAAAACTGGGTAGAGCCACTTCAATTCTGCGTACCGGCTGGAGACGTGGGAGCGCCTGGGGACACCGAAGATGAATCTAATGAAACAATTCATTAGTCTCTTCAACCTCATTTCATGCATGCCAGACAGTCCCCCGTATACAAGGCAGCCGTAGTCAAAATGGGGAAATATAAGAGAGGAAACTAGGAGTTGCCGGGTTTTTGGGGACAGGCAATCACGTGATCTAAGGAACTGTTTAAGGATGGCTATGGATTTTCTGGTGATTTCGGAAATATGATTACTCCACGACAAGTGCTGGTCGAAGACCACACCGAGGTTTCTGACATAGGATTGGAGCTGAATGGTTCGATTATTAAGACGGAGTAAGGGGTAGTAAGGGAGGGAATTAAGAAGATGCCTGGAGCCAATTAGGATTGCTTTAGTTTTTTGTACGTTCAATCTTAACTCATTTTTTTCTGCCCAGGCGTTGATGCTGTTAATATCTTCTTGAACTTTTCGGATTGCCTCTAGCATTTTGGAGGGATGGAAAGATAGGTAGATTTGGAGGTCGTCAGCGTATAAGTGGTATTGTGAATGGTTTATGGACTCGGGGAGATCGTTAATATAAACAGAGAAGAGAGTTGGAGAAAGTGAGGAACCCTGTGGTACACCTCGTGTTAGTAAAAGAGATGAGGAAGGGGGTTTATCGGGAATGTGAACTGTTTGTGAACGTTGGGATAGGAAGGAGAGGAACCACTTCAAGACGCTGTTTGACATGGAGAGGTTTTGGAGTTTAGAAAGAAGGATCTCATGATTGACGGTATCGAACGCCTTTGTGAAATCAAAGAGAATTAGGATGGTGATTTTATGTTCATCTATAGAGGATTGAAGATCCTGAGTGATCCTCAACAGAGCAGATTGTGTGGAGTAATGAGAACGGAAACCGGATCGGAGAGGGTTGAGGAGAGAATTTCTTTCTAGGAAGTCATTGAGCTGGGAGTGGACAATTCTTTCAAGCGGTTTGGATAGGTTAGAAAGAATGGAGATAGGTCTATAGTTGGAGGCTAAAGTGGGAACTGGTACTTTGTTCAACGGACGGACTATCACTTTTTTCCAGGCTTTTGGGAAAACGGAGTTTTGTAAGGAAAAGTTGTAGATATGTAACAGAGCAGGAAAGATGACAGGGAGACATAATTTAATAATCTTTACAGGGATTTGATCGGGCCCATAGTCGTTGGTTTTGGATTTAAGGACAGAGGAAAGTAGGTCTTCAGGCGAGATGTTTAGGAAATAGAAGTTATCAGGGCTGAAGGTTCGTGTGGAAAAGTATGGGGAGGGGTGAGGAATAGAAGGTGAGTTGGCGAAATGGGAATTTAAATCATCTGGGTCAATAGGATAATGAGTACAGGATTTGGATTTGACGATTGATAATTTTTTAAGGATTTTCCATTTGGACTTGGGATCGTGGGCTTGTGATATGGAGTGATGGAAAAACTGTGCCTTAGCACGTCGTAGGGAAGATTGAGTTAGATTGCGTAGGGACTTGAAAAAGGAGTAATCTTCAGCGGAACGGGTGCGTCGGAAACGTCTTCTGGCGGCATCCCTTTTCCTCATCAGCTCTCTGATTTCGGAACTTATCCAGGGAGCGGCTGGACGTCTAAAAGTTAGGGTTTTGAGGGGGGCGTGTTGGTTTAGGAACGAGGAAAGATTGGATGAGAGGCATTCGACCATTTCATCAATGGAGGATGACGAATAAATGGGATCTAGGGATTGGGAAAGGGAGTCGAAAAAAGGATTTAGTTTTTCAGGAGTTAATGAATCGAGGTTCCGCCAGGAGATTTTGAAAGGGCATAGTTTTGGTGTTGGGATATTATATGAAATTTTGATGAGGTCATGACTTGAAAGAAATGGTACTGGATGCTGTGAGGAAGATAGTAGGTTATGGGAGGAATCTATTATAAAGAGGTCTAACCAGGTGCTGGTAAACTGAGTGTGGTGGGTTGGTTGGTAGGGAACTATGAAAAGGTCAAGAGAATGGATGAGGTCTGTTAGGTAGGATCTGTTAGGAGAATCAGAGAGCATGTTTATATTGAAATCGCCAGCAATGATTACGTTGTTGTATAACGGGACGTAGGTAAAGAGGGAAGATTCAAAGGAGGGATCAAATTTGGTATGCGGGGGGCGGTAAATTATTACGTAGAGGAGGGAGAAAGCATCAGAGGAAATTTCAGCGAGGAGATACTCCGGATGAGGAACTTCTAAGGAAGGAGATTCTAGGAGGATTTTTACCCTCAGACTATCGTGAACGTAAAGACCAACCCCTCCTCCAGTTCGGTCCTCGCGATTACGACGGATAAGAGAGTAGTTAGGGATAGATAATGAGGAGGATGGGATATTTGGTTTTAGCCAGGTTTCCGAGACGGCAATGATATGATAGAAATTATGGAGGAAGTGGTCCAGGAACTCATCATAATGTGCTGGTAGGGATTGGGAATTAACGTGGCAGGATAAAAGGATGTTACTCATTTGGACTGATTAATGGGAATGATCGGAGGAGGGTGAAGGAGTGTAGGGGTTGAAGTGGAGAGGAACAGTAATGGATATTGGTGGCGATATAAAACAAAACTGATTGATCCCTACAGAACAGAGAAGATAATGATATATACAGATTAATATAAAATAAAAAAGAAGTTGATATACTGTTAAAGAAAAATATATTCGTCTGAAGAAAAAAAAGAGTTAGTAAGACCAAGTCCGTTATGGGTTTCGGGTTGCGACCGGACAGTAGACGAGAGCCAGCAGGTCAGGAGAAAATATCCAAGTCTTTGGGCTGGTCGATGAAGATAACTGGGTGACCGTCGTCCTTCCGGCAACGCACCCTGCCTGCCGCGAACCAGACATATTTTAATTTGCCCGACGCTTTCTTCTGACGAGCGAGCCAGTAGAGACGCCTGTTCGTGGGGGTCATTTCTTCCCCGAGGTATATACGGTGGGAGTCGTTCTCTTGCCATCCAATATCCCGGGTGGAAAAGTCCCTCTTCACCTTTCTTCTCTGAATTAGTTCGTCTCGCACTGACTGCCTAACGAAACGTGCAATGACAGGAGGTGGTCTGGGGTCGTCTTTTTTGGGCCTCCGCCGTTCTACCGTGTCGAGGTCTTCGACATTAATCTTTATGCCGAGTCCCGCTCCCACACTGGCTACCAGTGCCGCGGGAGTCTCACCGGCCCGGATGGGGATGCCTCGGATCTCCACTGATCTACGAAGCAGACCCTGTTCGGCCTTGTTTAATCTCACCTCGAGGTCGCCGACTCGGGATCTTAGGGCTTTATTTTCGGAGCTCAATTCCTCTAGGTGCTTAGCCTGCTCCTCAAGGTGATTATCGATCTTTGATAATCGATTTTTTAAATGTAAAAATCACCAAAATTGACTCTTTCAGAAATGTTTTCAATAAATGTTAACAATAAAAAAAATAGATGCTATATTCCTATATATTTTATATTTATATTGTTTTAAATACAAAACAATATAAAATAGTATATATAAACTATTATTTGTAATGCAGTCCAATCAACATTCACTGTAAAGATAAAAACGTTACAGCTAATCTAACAACCTACGTGATTTTTATATGTATGTCTAAAGATTAATGTTGCGTCCCTGGGACAAAATGGTTTAAATAAAATCTTAAATCAACAATTTGACTTTTGCATATTCATTTATGATTTTCTTTTTAAAACAATTTAATTATTTAATATTATCACAACATTATAATAAAAAATCAACATGACTTACTTTTGTCCACGGCGACGAATGTGGGGACTGTAGTCCTCGAAAGAGGCGACGGGATTTCTGAAACAGAGAGGACACTGCTTTAGCAAGAGTGAAGAGTTACTCTATTTCCTTTATTAATAGTGACAGGGGTCCAGGATGTTTTTCCTGAGTCCCTTCCGGAGCAGGCTGGTGGAGTGGTGGACAAATCCTCCTGACGAGCCATTAGTGAACTCACCTCCGACCCCAAGTACATCACCTCGTGTCGAGAGCCGTGTCCTTCCAGGTCTTTAGCACTCAACTTTATCTCCTCTTTCAACTGGGGCATAGGAAGAAATGGCGGTAGGCTTCTTTTTTTTTTTCTTCTTTTTTGTGAAGACTTAAAAGAAAGGCAGCACTTAGTTGAATGGGGTAAATCAAGTGGTCTTAAAGACCTTAAGCTACTTTGGAAGCCAAACAATGATCCAAAGATAAAACATTCAAGTTCATATTCATCATATCTTTTTTTTTTCTATAATGTAAAAATCTTTTTCCCAATATCGAACAATTTCTTAGCAGTTACTTAAATCGTTTTATTTTTTATGTCAACATTAATGAAATATGCCGTAATTCCCTTCCATCCAGAAGACTTCTTATATTATATTATTAAAACATCCAGATCCGGCTATATATAAGATAGAATTCCAAGTAGAAGCAGGGTTTAAAATCTTTACCGAAAAATCACCTAATAAATATTATTCCATTATATTATTTATATATCCCGTCTTATCCATTTATAAATTCTTAATCTCCGTAAATCCTTTTTCATCCGTGCTATGGAATGCCGGAGCATCCCTATTTGCTAATCCACAAGCCATACTTTCCTTCTAGCAAAAATTATTCCTCCATCTACTTCTTAATTGAACACCCGCATCATTGTTATCAATATTTTTGTTTGTATATTTAACATCACTTTATTCTATAAAGGCTAATCAGAAGACGCTACGGTGGGAATCCTAACTTTTTCTTATCCTTGTATAATTAGGATAGGGATCATCAACGATTAACTGACATCGTACAGGCTAGGGACTTCCCGATAATTTTTTCGTCCTATCTATCCCAATTTCTGAAATTTTTACATCCTATCCGAGGGACGGCATAGCCAAGGATTTTAACTCCCAAAAAAAAAAAATGAAAGGCGGGCTACGAACTCACGACCTTCAATGCTAAAAATATTATATTTAATCTATAATTTAAAAATTAAGATGAATTGGTAAATAAAATTTCAATCAATCTTTGAAGTTTATTCATTTTATTAAAAAAAATGCTCAATCAAAGAATGACACGATATTACATAAATGATAATGATTTAAGTAAGATCCAAAAAATATAGATCACCTTTTAGAAGATACATTTTAATTTCAAATATTACATTCATTGCGTTTTATATTTGAGTGTAATAATTTTTTTTCAATACTAAAAAATTTTAGTAAAGTTTAACATATTTAATATTAAAGATTTTATTCAACCTGATTACCAAAGAATGTTAACAAACAACAAACATATCAACAGAAGAATGTTACCATACAGCAACAGCAACAATGCGAACACACAAAAATTCTGATCTTGAAATTAAACTTTTCCAGCTCCATCAAATCTTACAAATCAAATTACTTATCCCGTCTTCTATAATTTCTTTACCTCCTAGAAGAAATGGTTAAATTTTTTATAAAATTGATTTTTGCTGGAAATTTCAACTTAAAAATGGGTAAACCAGGTAACGTAATTAATTTTCAGCAAAAATGGTTACAAAAAGTAATATCTATGATAATACATTACTCCTTAAAATTGCAGATTTTTTTTTTTAAAGTAATTGTAACGGCTTTTCTTACATGGCATTTATGAATATATTTGATAAAAAAGAAACCGTTAGAAAAAAAAAATGAAATGAAAAACATCCAATAGCAATCCTACTAATAAAAACATAAACTAATCAACTTAAAAATTAATTTAGAATTTATTTATTTATATTCATTTCACTTGACTCAACTATTATCTTCTTTTTAGCTGGAAACTATCTGTATTAAATATTTTTAGGAAAAATACTAAGACAATTTTTTTTTTTATATCACGGATATAAATAAAAAAAAAATAAAACAAATTTAAATTAATGATTAGAGCTTTTCGGTTTTGAAGTAGGCCATTTTCATACGCATTTGATTGTGATATAAACGGTTATTAGGACACAATAATGCGAACATAATGCGAAACACACAAAAATTCTGATCTTGAAATTAAACTTTTCCAGCTCCATCAAATCTTACAAATCAAATTACTTATCCCGTCTTCTATAATTTCTTTACCTCCTAGAAGAAATGGTTAAATTTTTTATAAAATTGATTTTTGCTGGAAATTTCAACTTAAAAATGGGTAAACCAGGTAACGTAATTAATTTTCAGCAAAAATGGTTACAAAAAGTAATATCTATGATAATACATTACTCCTTAAAATTGCAGATTTTTTTTTTTAAAGTAATTGTAACGGCTTTTCTTACATGGCATTTATGAATATATTTGATAAAAAAGAAACCGTTAGAAAAAAAAAATGAAATGAAAAACATCCAATAGCAATCCTACTAATAAAAACATAAACTAATCAACTTAAAAATTAATTTAGAATTTATTTATTTATATTCATTTCACTTGACTCAACTATTATCTTCTTTTTAGCTGGAAACTATCTGTATTAAATATTTTTAGGAAAAATACTAAGACAATTTTTTTTTTTATATCACGGATATAAATAAAAAAAAAATAAAACAAATTTAAATTAATGATTAGAGCTTTTCGGTTTTGAAGTAGGCCATTTTCATACGCATTTGATTGTGATATAAACGGTTATTAGGACACAATAATGCGAACATAATGCGAAACACACAAAAATTCTGATCTTGAAATTAAACTTTTCCAGCTCCATCAAATCTTACAAATCAAATTACTTATCCCGTCTTCTATAATTTCTTTACCTCCTAGAAGAAATGGTTAAATTTTTTATAAAATTGATTTTTGCTGGAAATTTCAACTTAAAAATGGGTAAACCAGGTAACGTAATTAATTTTCAGCAAAAATGGTTACAAAAAGTAATATCTATGATAATACATTACTCCTTAAAATTGCAGATTTTTTTTTTTAAAGTAATTGTAACGGCTTTTCTTACATGTCATTTATGAATATATTTGATAAAAAAGAAACCGTTAGAAAAAAAAAATGAAATGAAAAACATCCAATAGCAATCCTACTAATAAAAACATAAACTAATCAACTTAAAAATTAATTTAGAATTTATTTATTTATATTCATTTCACTTGACTCAACTATTATCTTCTTTTTAGCTGGAAACTATCTGTATTAAATATTTTTAGGAAAAATACTAAGACAATTTTTTTTTTTATATCACGGATATAAATAAAAAAAAAAAAAAACAAATTTAAATTAATGATTAGAGCTTTTCGGTTTTGAAGTAGGCCATTTTCATACGCATTTGATTGTGATATAAACGGTTATTAGGACTCAGAAGATATAATAACTAGTATTTTCATTGGAATTTTCAATTAGCAATTTAATGTCATCGGAATGTGTACCCTTATTGAATCTAATTACAGCTTGAAGTCATGTTAATTAATTATAATTTGTGATCGAAACATCGGGAAGCAGCCCGTTTAATCAACAGGTGCTAGGAAATATCCATTTTATAAATCTTACCATATTGAGACTACTCAACTTATTCTAATGAAATTTATGGGACATTATTCCCTTATGGTACTGGAATGGCTTGTAAAAAGAGAATTCTGCCACTCACTAAACGGCATGCCACTCATTTATCATTTTTGACATGTTTTAGACATTAACATGCCTAAGTAATATAATGTTGATAAAAAAAGAAAAGAAAAAAAGGGAAAAAAAGCATAAACTTTAGGCAGAATCGTACCATAATTGAATATTGACCCTTACATCATTAATTTCTGCAGGACTGATATAGATGCCTGAAATACCATATTAATATAAAACTGGCCATATTAATATTATAAATTGTAGATATTTCTTGTTCACGGTTTTATTTATTTGTTTAAGATAGGAGGTTGTAAATGTACGTTAAGGTAATGAAAATTCGTCCCTGCAGCAAAAAGGGGCGGAACCCCTATCCCCCTCTAGTCCAAACACGGCCCAATTAATTCGCCTGATTAAAATGTGGCTACAATCAGATCTGTCTTACTCTTGTCGTCGGATCTGTTTGTTATTAATTGCGACATCTTTGTTACGGGTCACAATTAAACTAACTGTGGATTTAATGCTTTTATATCTAGATCGGTTAATAAAATAAAAAAAAAATTTATATTCTTCAAGCTTATATTTGCCATATCTTTTTTTTCTTTTCTATAATGTAAAAATCCTTTTCCAATTTCGAACAATGTCTTAATAGTTACATTGTTTTATTTTTATTTTTTATGTCCACATTAATGAAATATGTCGTAATGTCCATCCGGAATACTTCTTATATCTATCTAAGCATGCAATTTTTTTTTCATTTTAATTCTATTTGTATTTCGGCGTTTTATTGAGGAAAGATATTAAGAATAGAAAATGAACGTATAGAAAATGAATTTTTAATGCTACTTTTGCGAACCTTCTGTGATTAGGAAGGTATTGTTTGGTACTTAAAAACGGCTTTGAAGTTTTAGTCCACTTTTAAAGGAGACAGAATACTTTGAATGATTAGTGATTTCGATTTAAGGTGGCCAGAAACTTAACTAATTTTTAAACTAAAGTGTTATTTATATTATGTGCAGCACAAGCTCGAAACGTTGATGATGTTGAATAAATATGATATTAAAATGGTAAATCATTGTTCACTAGATAATTATTCATTATCATATAATAATAAAAATATAATATAATGGTATATTTTTTGCAAAATACTGCTCATATCAGTTTTTTAAATATCCCGATCAAAGACTTATTTATTGCAAATAAACCATTAATTTTTTTTTTTTTTAATTTTACCATCGATCGCTTATTTGTTCGTTTGTTTTCTTCATTTTTCAATCTCTTTTTTCGATTTCAGTAAGCCATTTAGTTAATTCAGCCTAAACGGTGTTATAAATAAGGTTTTGTTATAAAAATAGAAAATTAGATTTGTTTTGTTAAAATCACTTTGAATGATATTCCTCAACTGGTGGTAATATGGTTACCGCTGAGGGGGGCTGGAAATGGGATTCTATTGGGAGCAATAAGGGTCCACTAAGTCAGGAGGTTATTTTTCTCGACCCCTCGCCCCCTCCCTAACCCTTCTCCTCTCGCTCCCCTTCCACTCAGCCCCCTCTAGCTCGCCCCTCCCTATCCTTACCGATAGCGGGGCAAGATAATGTTTTAATGGCGAAGAAAGAGCTCCAATTAGTTTGCTAACAGGCAAGCTAAATCCTTTCCCCGCTTTATAATCCCACCGGATCGCCCGGTCCATGCAAATTCCACCGATTTTCCTCTTCGGTATCAGCAAGGACGGCGGAAAAACCTCCCTCTTACAATTAGTATAAATAAAGATGGGAATTCTAATTTTCCGAACGGGGATGGGGGGGGGGATGGCGTTTGGAAGAATGCCCGCTTGCTGTGTAGCCCCCCGCCGCTTTACATATTTATAAACTCCCGCCACAACAAAGTCTTTCCCCTCACATCCTCCCCTTCCCATAAAGACAGGACTAACCCAATGCGAGATAAAAAGGTGTGAATAAGCAGCTATTGTTTCACACTATAAAGGAATCCCATATCAAACCGTACAACGGTGTATCATCAAAGGTAAACAAATACCTGTACCATTCTATCAAGAATATTGAATTAATTGTCTTTCTTTTTAATTATGTAAAAAAGAGATAGGGATCACTAAAAAACAGTATCGAATATCAGTCTGCATAATCCTATGAAAAAGAAAGATATGATATATATATATATATAAATCTCGTGTCCTGATGTTTGTCGGAGGTAAAATCAGAAACTACTCAACCGATTTTTATGAATTTGGGCCATTGCGTGTAGTTTTGTCCAACTTAAATGATAGGATAATTTTTATATCGATTATTGGCCACAACATTCCTTTTATTTCCAAAATTAAATGCTTATTATACTACAATTGAGTGTGATTAATTGTAAGTTCTATAATTTTCCGACAGATGGCCGTGTAAGTCGATTTATTGACACATCACTTCATTTCCTTTCGATATTTAGGGAGGGCAAGCATAAATCTATTTTTTACGGTTGGACTAGGAAAACCCGTGTTTTCCCCAAGGCAAATTGTATTGTATTAATTGTATTAAAACTGTTCCAATTATATTCTTTATTAGTTCCTTTTACATGTGTCATTCATTAAGACACTATGGTAAAATATAATATGTAAAAAAAAAAAATAAATAAATAATAAAAATAAATAAATTCTTTACCAAACAATTTTAAATTTGGCGTAAATTTTTATATTTTATAACCAGTTGGTTTTCAGATTAGCTGAAACGTTTTTATCTTTATCAGTGAATTTTGATTTGACTATAAAAAAGAATAGGATACAACTAATTCAACGCATTGTAGCTACTGAGCCACAGCAACCCGTGGCAGGATCTGCTCGTATATATATATATATATATATATATATATATATATATATATATATATATATATATATATTAGTTCAAACCAAAGCGAGGCAATATCAAAACTTAGTGATTGTTTTCTAATGTAAAAATATGCTTTCAGGTGGGATCCGAGGTGAGATACGGGGAATCAATCTCCTCCAAAAATTTTGAAGAAAAAAAAGGATTTTAGGAATAAATTTACGCATATAATTCTTATTACATGCTAAGTAACAAATTTTCTTTTATAGTAGTATTAATATTAAGAATTTAATAATGTTATTATGTCAGTAAAAAAATAGGTGTTCTATTTTTTCGTACAAAATTTAATTGAATGAATAGACATTAGGGTAAAAGAACCATTACATTTTTTTTCTTACGTTCATTTAAGAAACCTACATCTGTTGATTATATTTATGTATAAATAGTCAGGCATTCTCTGCAAATGGTGTCGATTTCGTAGATGAATTCTTTGATTGAATATATATGTAACCTTGACTATGTAACCTTAATGTAATAATGTAATCAACCTTTTTTTTAAAAAACAGATTCAAGTCAGGAAATTGAACAAAACCATCTCTAAGGATAACTTTTATGTCTTATAATAAGACATATCTCATATTTTTATGTTTATGTATGTAATTTAATTATAGTCTTATTAGTAACATAAGTTAGATTAAGTTGCATGCTAAAACGTGTTTTAGATTAAGCTATCATCTTCTTCATAGTTAATAATGATAGCAAAACTTCTAAAACGCTTACGATGCCCGTGAAGGTGGATGCAATGAGACGATGGATAAATGGAGATAATACGAATCAATCAATATAAATTACAACGATCAGTCATTGGAGGCACTCAGTAATAAAGTTCAGGCATATCCAGATCGGCCCAGGAATAATACGGCTTCTGTGATGGGGTGAATGGATTTCAAACGGAGGAAGTAATATTGGTATTCAAAAGCAGTTGCTCAGATGTTTCTGAGCCATTTGTTCCACAAGGAACTGCCTTTAAGATAAGCCTAACCTTAAAGGGTCTTCTATCAATAACCAAAAATCCAGGATACGAGCTCAATAAACCATTCACAGCGTTTATTTCACAATTTTATAAATTATATTCGTTATGGTTTTTAATTTTGTTTGATTCACAAAAAATTTTTTTGATTGCAATGATAATCTAGCATTGACTTTTTTTATTGACCTTCAAATATTTATATATGTATTGTTAGTTAAGAACACCATAAAAAATTAAAAATATTATTAATATGAATGAGGATCACTATTGATTTTTTTAATATGCCTGAAATATGTGAAGATCCTCTCCGATGCATACCAACATACAAATTCAATCTAGCATATAGAGTAGCGAAAATATATAACATTAGGTATGTTGTCTTTAAATTTAGTCCTATATTCACACATGTCTAAAGTGAAAAACAATCAGCGAATCAGATGGCTATAACACGTAGAGTGATAGGCATAGGAAAGAGTGAAGCCCAGCACACCTTTCCCTGTCGTAAATCTCTACTTAGAATGGTAGAGATCTCACTATGATGATAGAATGGTTACTATTGAGGTAGTAATAAAAGTTTCATATTAAAATCCATTATCTCTATCCACTGATCTACTACTATCCATCTGTCCATCTATCCACTACTCCACTCCTTGAACTAATGTCTAGGCGTTAGAGCTAAGATAATATAAAATAATAAATGAAGTTATACTTATATAGGATAAACATTGATAAAATACCAAAGACAGAGCTATTTACCTTCTAATTTTATTACTCCGTCTGTTTCACCCAGAGAGTTCTTAGCAACGCACTGATAAGAACCGAAGTCTCTGGTAGAGACGTTTCTTATTTTCAGCGTCATGTACCTGCTGTACCCGTCGTCGGAAGAACTGGTCTCGTACTTCTCGCCTAAGGGTAACGGATTAGGTACAGTTAAAATAGGCTTAATATAAATGTTTAAAAACTACTACTCAACATTTGAAATTTACACCTGGTATTGCAAATACTTCCCTCCTCGATTATGCTTATGTGCTATAATCCAACGGGATCTATAATGTTCGGAGTCTTAATTACAACAAAAGTCTAGAACTCATTTCAACAGAATTTATAATCTTTTTTTTTTTCAGTTGTTCCTATTTTAATACAGGTTAATGGGAATTACGATGGAATTCAGAATTAAAATTCAATTTTAGTTTTTACAAATTAACTTCGTAACATCTTTGAAAAATGAGAAAAAAACGATATTTATTGTTTCTTAACAGTTTTGATCCATAACATTCCCATAACATCCATAACATTTGATCCATTTCATTCCCACCCCGAGGGTGATTCCATCTTTTCACCCCATTATGGCCTTATTCTCTGTCCCTCTCTGAGGGCATCCTTCAAACTATTATTATATTTTTACTACTGCATGATGATCTCGTGTCTTTTACTTTTGATTCTCAACATAATCCTTATTATATCATTATAGCATCATATCCGATTTTTCATTTATCCGTTATCTTACTCTTACAGACCTCCCTCCCAACCGTTTCATATGAGTGAGCATTATCACAATTTTACATGACATCAAATGTTGAATAGTATATATTAATTTCACTGTTTTATTTTAATTTTATTTCTTGAAGGACTTACCAGATACGATCATGTCACCATTATCGGTTGTCCAGTAGTTGATGGAGGACGGGAAGGCTTCCGTCTGGCACCCGAGCGTCACATCCTGGCCGATGTAGGCGCCCTCCAGCTGGTTCGGTATGGACAGCATTGGAGGAACTATGGCAAGTAAAGTATAGTAAATTATTAAAATTTTATAGAAGATATTGTGTTAAATATATCATTAAAGAAAATTTACATGAAAAAAAAGCCTAGTTTCAAATTAAAAATAACTAAAAATATTTTTGAAATTATGAAGTATTCAGGTCTCCCTATTTATATATATTCAATTCTTTTACACCAGTTATGAAACAATGAGATTTTTTTTTTTTAATTTACCGAATACCGATGGTTAACGGTTTATTAACGATTGTTGTTGACAACCAGCCTAACTAAAACTAATCTTCTACCACTGCTCTATCTTCTAGTTACATTCGTAAAGTGACAATGGCAAAAATAGACTACCTTGAATTATATTCCTGAAATTTAAAGTATACCCACTGTCAGCTATATTTTTCATTCAATCTTAAATATTTTAAATCATTCCGTATTACAAAATGGTTAATGATAAATAATGTATATCATGCATAAAAAATGATTTTTAGTCATCAGAAAATTTAAAATGGATAACAAATATTATTCGCATATTTTTTATATATTAAATAACCTAATATTTGAAACCGATAAAAATATATTTCTATTCTTGTAGACCTTGATAATAAATTATGAAAATTATCATTATTCATAAAAATATGTTTAATTTCGAGTGTCTTTTGTTTTCTTTTTTGTAAAAAATGAACTAATTTACATTGATAAGATCAGTTAATATTTTTAAATTCGAAGCTAGTTTTTGGTGACGTAGAAAATGTTTTAATGTTTTGCTAAGATGTGTTTGGACCAACCCGAACGCTTTGCCGAACATCTTTTTCCGGGCATATTCGGCTAATCTTTCTATTGTTGTTTCACCATTGTATTAGCCGAAGGTTACCGAGAACAGCTTGTACGGTACTTGGTTCGGCGTGGTCTAAACTCACCTTAAGATGCAATTATTATAACTTAAGCTCCGTGGAGACAATAGTCAGCAGAAGATTTCTTTTATTTATTCGTGCTAGTTTTGTAAATTATGTGTAGCGTAATAATACACTGTACAGCAACTGTACTTACATTGAACCTTGAGAGATACCCTCCTACTTATCGAAGGAGGCACTCCATTGGAGGCTATGCAGAGGTAGGTCCCCATATGGAGCCTGCTCACTCGGTTGATATGGAGGATTTCACCATCCACAACATTAACTGCAACATTAAAAAAAAAAAAAAAAGTGTAATAGTACCTGAAAATTATAATTTACAAATAATGATAAATATGAACTGGGTGTTGCTATAGAGCCATAGGATAGCCAAATCTCACTCCGGTTTTGCTTCTCAGCCATTTTGAGGTAATTGAATTAGTAGTTGTTTTTTCTTCGATATATCTTAAAGAGTTTGGAGATAAAATGTAAAATAATTACTGTTTTCGCTATTCAAAAGATCACACATTTTTCATTATGCTCTTATTATAATTCTTATTTAATTTAAGATTCTTGTTTTCTTTTTGAAAAAATATATCAAGTGGCTCAATATTTAATTTAATCATTATTTAATAGAATAAATCACAGTATACGGCGCAACAATCCATCACTGAATCATGACATCCTGAATCTTGAGCAATCCAATCTTCTTTTAATTAATTTGGGATTTCATTGCTTTCGATACTTGCTACCTGCACTAGCGGTTTCAGTCCTCTGACCACCACGTATATACGTGTATCTTTATATGCTCATGCCACTCATCAGAGATCATAGATTTCCACACGATTTTCTTCTTCGCTAGACATTCCCTCCAATATTATCCATAATTATTTCATACAAAAAATGACCAGCCTATTTGTGTCAGTCTTAGTCTAATGGCCGAGCTCACACTTTTAAGTGAGAACTGGACATAGTTATCATTTTATTTCATTTTATCATATACACACTATTGAAAAGACAAAGTAGGTACTAGGTCGCTAGTGCTAAAGTAGGTACTATCTGCTTCAGCTAACCTTTAACTTGCCAACTACTAAAATTTTGCGATTTTGTAAATTATAATCATTACAAACCCAATAAAGCGTTGAAATTTTACCAATTTATAAGTAACTATCTTAACCTGCGTGAAATATCCTGGATTGAGGACTCCATGTGACAACATGTTAGAAAGAATCTTTTGTCACATACCAATAGAGTGATATTCCGAAAATTGCTACTTCTTCACGTTTTTCATGTCAAAGAGTTCCTCTTGAATTTTATAATATTAGCTATCTCATCGATGATTTATACCCTTATGAAATGATATTTTGGAACTGGTTGTGACTTGAAATTAATATGAAAACCCTATAGAATTCGCTTGTAAGTAAAACGTTTGACATCAGTTTAAGCATCAGCTTACGAAGTATCTTGATATCACGTATTGATTATTGCTAGAGGTATTTGATTTTAATTTTATTGTTAAATCTCTTAGTGTCCGAACAGCTGTAGAAACAACATGTGCTTAATCATAGATCATATAATTATTTGTTTATGTTAGTGTAAAGGATTCAGCTTACAAATATTTGGAGGAGACGGGACTACATTTTAAATATGCTAAACTTTTTTAGCATTCGCGATTCGTTTCCTTACACTATTGAAGAAGAGATCGTTTCTTTTAGAGGTTATTCCGTTTTCTCGGTAAGTAATGGTGTAAAGAAACCAAACGGCGAAAAGGTAAGCATATTTATTCATAATAAAAAGCCAGATTACCGCGAGGATCTGTTGAACCACGCGAAAATAGCAGTTAAGAAGTTAAAAAAGTTCAAACATCCTTCAATATTGACTTACGTCGACAGCTACGAAGACGAAAACTACATCTACTTGGTAACCAACCATTGCCTTCCCCTCTTCGCCTACCTGCACAAGCTGGGTACCGAGGACTTAGGCGAGATGTACCTCAAGTGGGGACTTGCCTCAATCGGCGAAGCAGTGGCCTTTCTTAACAGTGTTGACCTTCGCCACAACAACATCTTCCACGGTTCGGTCTTCGTCAACGACCATGGGACCTGGCAGCTTGGCGATCTAGGGTATGTCACTGATTTCAGGTCCGAGTACCCCACTAAACATATCAAGATATTGGACAAGTACAGTCCGCCCGAAAAGGGATCGTCGTCGGATGATTGGGGCGTTGGGGTCTTGCTGTGGGAAACATTCAATGGAGAAATAGAAAGTTCCGATAGTATCAAGGACACCATGAATATACCTAACGAACTAGTTTCCGTCTTCCAACAACTGGTAGGCCGCTATCCAACTTGCGAAGGAACTATCGGTAACTTTATCGACGTTTGTCACGAGGATAACATGTTGACCAAAGCCTTGGAGGGTCTGAACAGCTATCACCTCAAAGACAGAGATTGTAAAAGTAAACTTTCGAAAGATATACTTAAGATAGTGTCAAAAACACCAAAAGATATAATTATTAGCAGAATACTACGGCAAATCAGGCAGGCTTATGAGTATGAAGAAGAGAACGGATCTTACCTCGTTCCGGTGATATCCAAGATTGCCTCGGTTTTAAATGAAGATGAATTCCGATCTCACTTGGAACCTTTTGTTGCCTTCCTGTTTACCACTAAAGATAGAGCCACTCGGTTTACTCTTCTCGAAAACATTCATGAAATCGCAAACAAAATCGACAATAAAAGTATCAATAATCTCTACCCCATTATATCTGCAGGTTTCCTTGACACCAGCCCCCAGATAAGAGATGAGACCGTGAAGTCAATGATGCACGTAGCTCCCAAACTGTCTAGATCCGTCAATCGAGAAATGATCCGCCACCTTGTCCACATACAGAAGAACGACGAGAACGCCTACCTGAGGACGAACGCGACCATCTGCCTGGCCAACATCGCCTACTGCTTAGAACCACGCGCCCGCCAGAAAGTACTTCTTTATTCTTTCTTGTTGGCACTGAATGATTCTGACGAACTCGTAAGGAAAGCTGCTGTCCATGCCTTCAGCGTTACCCATCGCTTCTTTTCAGTCGAGGTGACTGCGAAGAGCATACTGCCTCGGCTGGTTGCTCTAACAATTGACAAGGATCAAAACGTTAGGCGGAGCGTTTTCAAGACTTTAAAGGTACTTATTCTTAAACTGGAGGAGGTATCCTACTTCCCTCAGAGATTGGCCGAAGTAGAGAAAGATGTCGCAAGTGAGACATGCGATAACAGTACGTCATGGGCTCAGTGGGCCATAAACGCACTCACCAAAGGGTACTTTAAAAATGCAGATGTCGATTCCGAGTTAGTGCTATCCGAAAAAAACACAAATGAATGTGAGAAAAACGAACCCGTCGAACGGAAAGAAAATACGGATTCTGATGTTCTTGCTGATAGTAAGACACCTAATGAGACATGGGTCGAAGATTACAAAGTCGTTCAGGATCCTGCGGTACTTAGTGGCAAGTTCTACAATGTGACTCTCAAGCGTAGCCAGACCGAGGGCGTCCCGCGGAAACGAACCAACACCACAATGTCGAACCTGGTTATTGAAAGAGATCAGTTTCAATAAAAAATTTAAAGCTTTCGGTCATTTTTGTATTAGAATAGCCATCTGTCTATTTAAAATAGTTCAGAAAACTTAAATGAAGAATTATCTTCCATTTTCCTTTAGAAGATCTGCTTAACTTTCTCCGTCAACATGGCCTGTCCTTTTAAAGGACAACCTCGTTAAGTATAATTCCATATCAGGATTTTTAATATTACTTTCCTGTTTTGTTTCAAATAAAAAACAAGTCATAATAAAGTCACAATAAAATTCCTGACCTCAAAAGAAGTTCTGATAGAAACTGATAAGCAATTTTGCAGCAATACACAAATACTTCATTTAACTCTTGGTCATAGATATGTGTCCCATAGATTTTTTTGACTTTATGATACAGTCTTTTGTTAAAAAGTATTAGTGGAAGTGTTCAACATGGTTATCTTTGTATGTAATTGGCTTTAGTAGAACCCAACTAAGAATTTACTGAACTAAAATTTGGAATTAATCTAAAATCCAAAAAAAAAAAACTTAGAGTTGTCATAAATTGTTCGATACCTTTCCTAAATAATTGTTAAAATGTCCCTGGGAATCCCGCATCGTATTTTTATTGGGGGTGGGGGGATATTACGAAAAATTTGTTGTTTTTAGTTTTTAATTTTATCTCGAAAATGATCGTACTTCAAATTGCAAATTGTATATCCTTTTAAAGAAATGAGCATAACATTTGGCTTTAATGACTAACTTTCAGCTATAATCGTTTAAGTTGTTTTACCCTAATAGGAATTCTTAATATGAATTACGCTAATATTCCAACTCCCGAAACGCGAAAACGTCTCTCCCGAATGATAAAATTCTTTCAAAATGAAATTCGGCAATAAATTAAATCATTTATTTTATTTAAAACTGAAACTTCCCTGCAGATACAAATACAAAGCTTAAAGTATTTAAACATAACAGGAATTAAGAACTAATATTAATGTTTTACTTTTATCTCTGCACGTCATTTTCAGTGTGATGCGTCATTTTCGAGTTATAATGAGACAACTAAAAAAAAGTCCAGTAACTTCAAGGTTTTAGCTACAAGTTTTTCCGAACGAAATTTTATTGGATAGCATGGCTTTTCATGCTGGCCAAGTAATATACTAAGTTTAAAAAAAAAAAGCATTTATCATTTACCGGACCTTTTGCAAGTTTACATGTTATTCATTTAGTTTCATATACGCCCTTATACTATGAGGGGCTAGGTACAGAAAATAATACGACCATAAATAGGTTTTTGGGACATCTTAGTTAATGACAGTGCTCATCCTCAAAAATGTGTAATAATTTTAAACATTTACATGATTTAAAATAGTGAAATATATTGAATTCACTATAAATATTCAGTAATAAAAAATATATAAATATGTCTTATCAATTTCAGGACGATGTATAGCTGCATTAGCTATATGTAGATGACAAACAAACTAAATGTGACGAATAATTATCAGTAAGTTGCTAACCACACATTAATTATTTTTAATGCATAGATTTTTTATATTAGAAGTAATTATTGTAGATTATAAAGTGAAATTAATAAGGGTATGTTTTAAGAATTCATTTACAAGATGGTAGCTGCATTAGATTAATTTATTATAAGATTTTTAGCAATGAAGACGGCTTGCTGAAATAAATGCGTTGTTAAAGAAACTATGCGGGACTTATTGATCTTCCTTTAACCATAATCAATAATACTACCTAGAACTAACAATTTAGGTACTTGGCCGAAATTATTTTAATTATACATTAATGGGAGAAGTTGATGATGATTTGTGGATAAAAAGTAATTTCATTTCACACAAAAAAAAAAAAAAAAAACGGTTAATTTCATCGTACAGGAGTAACTAATTTTAAAACTAAAGCAGTTCATTTTATACGAAACTTCATTAATTTTCTAAAGCAATTTAAATAATTTTTGACAATTTCTTCTGTAATTTTCGATTTGTCTAAATATCCAATGATTTAGAAAAATGATGATATGTCACATCCGGTAATTGTTAAAATATTCAACTTGGCCCTGAAACTTTGTACAGCAACCATACATAACGTTTCGTTCCGTGCATCCGGATAAGCGAGGGGTGAATAATTCCAGTAAAGTTTTGTATTCATCATATATTCTTCCGACAAAGTTGATGATCCTGTTACCATATTCATCAATGTTTCCTGTATATCTGTTATCTCCGTAGACTGCTCCCGGCATGTGTTGCCTCAGCAAGACAGCTAATGTTTGAATGCAATTGAATCGGATGTGCCTGCTCAGTTGATGAGGGTTATTGACTTTAGTTTATGCAATAACTAGTCTCTCCCTACTGCCTGACTTCTCTTCATAATCTAACAAGTTGTGTAGCAAGTATTTATATAACCATCGAATATCAATTTCATAGTTTTGCAATATGCTTCAGTTGATTTTGGAAAATATTAAACTTAAATACAAAATATATATATATATATATATATATATATACATTACTTACATAAATTAATAATAAAATGTATTCGTAAAAGCATTCCCTATTTCAAGAAGAAATTCACTTTTTTTTCTTTTTTCTATAGTCAGCAAGCTTTCAACAGTACAAATATATTATAAATCATAAGCAGGTCTTAGCGATGGAAATCCAGGCGTGTAAAACGACGGCTTCCTTGCTCAAATATGGTTGTCTTCTTCCCGTTACTCTTAGTGTTTTTTCTACCCCAACCCGAAAATGTGCAGGCATACGTTGTTTTGAGATGTACGACTGTCTGACATAGTCTAACCGCCTTGTGGGGCAACAATACTAGCGACGATACAAGGGGTGGAAAAGTAAAGGGCATAGAGTGGCCGCGGGTAAAGTGACAGGTACCGCATGGTTAGGCTACGTACGATAAGCGCGTCTTATAAGTAGGCGTATATTACTAATGCTAATAGTATATAAGTAAGGTTATAGGAGTAATATGGTCTGTTCATTTTACTGCTTTCAAATCATATTTTGCAGATGAAAGTTTTACTAAAAGTACACAGGGCATCTATAATTCCATTTCTATATAAATAAAGATGAAATTCTGTTAGTTTGTTTGTCCTTTATAGAAATCCATACCGTTTGTCCTAAATTCTCCGAATTTCAGTGGTTCTTTGATACCGTTCTTATAATACTATCCATATTATAATTGCATAATTTCCGCCAATCTCTGGGTATATTCTATATTGTTATAAAAAATCGTTCTGATCTCGCTTTACATTTGTTTTGACGAAATCAACCGTTTGAGTCGATAAAAGTCCCACTTTAAATATTTTATAGACCTAAAAATTAAATTTTCCGGGTGAAACTGGTATATACAGCTACTTAATTATATATATAAAACAATATTCAAATGTTTACGCATTCCATTTATCCTAAAGTTAGTAAAAAATAAATACATTTAATTTTTATACATTTAATTTAATGAGCCTTACGACAATTTTTGAATTATTCTTTGCAATTCTAATTTCAAATTACAATTACAATTTACTTCCTTACCAGTGTTTCTAAGTTCTAAAAATCAACAATTTCGGATTGAAAAATGAATTATAGAAATAATAAAAAAATATAAATAAATATTATTTATAGTTTCATTTTTTTAGTTCAAAAAGTAAATTTAAAATTCTTTTAAAGTTCATAAATGTCTATTTATGAATTAACTATTTTTTTTCGAAACTTAACTGTATAAATTAGAAACACGATATGGGACAAATTTGGAATAGAGAATAATTGAAAAATTGAATTTCAAGTTTAAAAATTTAAATTGCAGAAAATATGTAAGAGACGTTATATTTATTACTCTTCTTATTCCACTTTTTGGTAGTTTCTTATTCGTAATTCAGTGAAACGTTGAGATACCAGACAAAACTTCAAAATAATTTATAGGTTATTGGTGGTGCCTAAATTGTTTACAGTATTAAAAAAAAACATGTTGATTCAATATGTTCCCATATATAATTAAATTCCCAAGAAAATAATTTTTTTGCTAACCAAAATCAGGCAACCTCTAATATTATTAACACGAATTTTCTTATGAGCTAAATAACCATACTTAATTAGTAGTCTGTGCTCTTTTAAATGATATAAAACTAAAAATTTCTATATATTTTTATTTAAACCATATGTATAGTTTTAGTTGAAAAATAAAATAGAAATACAGGACCACTCAAAGAGGATGGGAAACAGAAGATGCCTTTATCGAAATATTTTGGTGGGAAATTTCATGTAGAATGAGCTTGTAATTTTAGTCCTTTTTTGTCTATACTTATCACATTATTTTTAACTTTATATATTCATTTAATGCTACTTTTATACGTTTATGCAATGAAATCATTTCTTCATTTGAGATATATACCAATGTTATGTTCAATAGCTGATCAGATAATTATTTAGAAATAAGTTAATTCTAAATAAATGTGATGAAGATTGAAATAATGACGTTGATGTTTTCATTTCCGTCCAACCACCGGTTTTTCCGATTTTCCGGGTCCAATTACTCTCAACGAGAAGGTGTACCTGCTTAGTTCCTTGGTATCATTATATCCCACAGTGTGTTGGATGTTACCTATGGCAATCCAAGCAATTTTCCCCCTAATTGTTTTTTTTTTTTTTTTTGACATTTCAGTAGGGTTCTTGGAAGAAATGAAATTATATATAATTTTTTTTAACGTCGGTGGGGAATAATTATTTAAAAATCGTTATTATTTATTTTATTATTTTTAATTTTTTGGAATGTAATGGATCTGCACTTATTATTGACAAATTAGACTTATATTCTATCATGATATAAATTTCGTGAACCTTGTGTTGAGGATCAAATGTGATAAAAAAAAAAAAAAAAAAAAAAAAATGTCCTGCACGAAAAATAATTTTAAACACCAATGGTGCAATGATGTGAGAGCCTTTTGTTTGCCACAGATTAGCACGATTAGGCTTTCAGGCCTTCGTTTTATCACTCACTTCCAGTTATTATATTTTCGTTTTTATTTTATTTATCGATGAACTATCTTAATAATAACATGCTCAGGCTGAGGTGTAATTTTCCATGGTAAATTAGATTTCTATTAAAAATTCTGATTTTTCAAACCTGTAAATAAATAGTACTGTAACACTTAAGTAGGTTTCAATAATTTTTATTAGTTGAAAATAATAATTCACAACGCTAAACAAACAATAAAAACTGAAATTATCAACAACTACTTTTAATAATAAAGTGACACACGGGCAAGCATGTGCTTCGATGTACCGAGCCAGACTATGACTCCAGTCCATTGCTTCTTATATTTAGACTAAAATCTAACATTACAGAAGTTTTTCGAAAAGTGCAGAAAATTCTCGTATGAATAGAACACGAACTAGAATAGTTAGGAAACTGTTCCAAGAAAAAATCTATAACTCTTTTCAATGTAACAGACCAAAATCATCTGGTTTTGTTTCACATTACATTTGTACTTCTTCTGAAGTGTCGAATGCAAATTTAAGGGCTATTAAATTTAAATTATTTGCCAGAATACTATTTTACTAATGAAGGATATTTATATGTTTTATTTTAAATATAATTCCACGTTTCGACAAAGCTCCTATTGTATCTTCAAAGCAACATAGTTTCAAAAAGTTACAATTAAATAAATTGCTACAATAAGAAATTGTATTACTTATATTTTAACAGCTTATTTTCTACATATTATATCTAGAGTAAATGTAAACTGCTGACGGTTCATGCATGTAATATTTTCATGTAATTATTACATTAAAATGTAATAGAGTAATAAGAATTTCAATGTAATATTTCTTAAATGTTAGGCAATCCTAAATCTCTACAACGTAACAGCTTTAACCATTTCTTTTGGTTCCATAAGACAAATATTGTAAATAGAATATTAGGTATAATGACTACAGCCTCACCTATATCACCATTATAGTTCATATCCTTGCCGTCCTCTCGTCGCCACATGACGTAGGGCTCCGGATATCCTTCTGCGTGACATTCTAGCCTCATCTCTGTGCTCTCCCGTACCACAAGTTCTTTCGTACTGTCCCCTCCGACGATCTTAGGAGGAACTGAAAAATACATAATATTGTAACACCTGTGTAGTTTTAGTTATTTGTTTGCAAAAATTAGTTCTCGTCCCTCAATCATTAAAATTATCAAATTAATCAGGCATTAATTTTGTTTCCCAGACTTAAATGATGTTCATAATAAAACCAATATTATCTCCATCCATATAGAGACTGAAGGTCGTATAATGAAAAACAAATATGATTTTCTGCAAATAAATCTATATAATGTAATTTTTCTCAAAAAAATAAATAAATAAATAAATAAATCTGGTAAATTGAGTCTGCATGTTATTTAATTAATAATATCTACTCATTTCCATCTATCCAACGACGTAAAAAACTATTCATTTAGTTACACGATTGAGAAATGAGAAAACATAGACTCAGGCATTAAATACTGAATTTGTGATTTTTCAAAAGTTAAAAACGTGAATGGCACTACTTTCACTAACTGTTTTTCATGTTTATCAACTTTCAACAATGAATTTTCTTTTACTAGTAAATATAGATATGCATGCACCAAGCGCTACACAAACAAGATCTTCTAAAGAAAAAATCTTAAAAAACCAAAAATCTGACATGGAAAACCCAAATCAGATAGCTAATGAAACAACACCACAAACGATTAGGACAAGTATCCAGATCATGTAAAAGACGCTCTAAATTATCTTACCTTCTACAAAAGACTAATTAGACCATTATAAACATACGAGATAGAGTTATGGGATATCGAAAGCCCTTGAATATCCGGCCATGCAAGTAATTCCAGTCAAAAGTATTGAGGAAGTTAGTGGACTCACCATTCTATGTGACAATGAATTACTACACAATCACCTGACCATCCCAACAAAAACATCCATCAAGGACTAACTTTGAACATGGACCCTTTAGTTTCAGCGTTTCCCAACCTTTTTTGTCTCGCATTTCACTTGATCTTACATCATGCTATATTGTACCACTTCGTAATAATGACAGCTTTTCATGAATTTGTTGATTGCGAGTGTATAATTTTATTTGTATATGTTATGAATTATATTTTGAACACAAATTCACATCACATAAGAGACAAATACACGCCCTAAATGTTACACCGTATTATAAACACACTGAACATATATCGCTCAAACCTATCAAAAATTGTAGTGAAGAAACTTTTCTGTGATACTTCTATGAATTTATTATTTATAATTTTGTATGTCCCCAATTATTAATTATTTTTTTCTCACCTTCAGCTAGATACTCAGGGAACGCTACTTTAGCATAAAACTCAGATCTACCATCAAAACAACCATCCCACCAAACAGATAGAAAATAAAATACCTCATATTGCATTTCATATTTTCGGAAAATGCAAGTAGAAAAACCAGTGAGGATATATATTAATAATAATATTCCATTAGCTTACTGCTGTGTCTTAAAAGGGAAGACCGTGAGTGGAATAGGCCATAGAACCGAAATGTTACATTTTAAAGATATAGAAAGAACTTGGTTAATATATAAAAAACATTAATAAAAAAATACTTATAATGGGAACATGGTGACAGAAGAAATCAAAACAGGTGTTTTAACAGGTCCAAAACGGTCGAGGCGGGTTCGGAAATGTTTGAGAGTGATCGTAGACTACCATTTATCAGTGAACAAAAACGTTCTAGAAAAGCGAAGAGTAACTGTCGAGTCATCATCATGTTAGATGATTTGTTACATTGTGATTAATTAGAGTTCTCATTGTTTGCTAGACATTTTTGTAATGCAATTCAACGTAAATATATAATATTTAAACCCGTAGCAGTTTTACAATTTCATAGCCTAGAATATTTCGATAAAATATTTTCATTAAAATCTATATCTCTGGTTAAATCACTAGACGAAATATTAAAATACGAAGAAGCGGTAGTCACAACCTGACTCAGATTCCTAAAAGGAATATCTTATTTTATTCGAATGTAAATAAACTAGATTATGCCAATGAGCCTCTGGGAGAGAAGCAAAAAAAAAAAAAAAAGAAAGAAATTACCACAATAAAACATACATTAAATATTTTAACTTACTTAAACAGAGCGATTATATAAAATTTTATTATAATTAATTATTATTTTTCTAATTTTCTTTTTCTCGTGGATATATAATATTCTCTCTAATGGTAGACTGTTTTAATCGATATAATATTTATTTCTAATCATTAGAAATAAGTATTATAAACTAACTTTCGAACAGATATCGACTGGGCATCACCTAAAAGATTTTAAAGGTACAGACAAACTTCTTTTAATTTTATATTTTAAAGGTGCAAAAGGACAAATTTTTATTTGAGTAAACATACAGTTCACCATCAAAACATTTAATAAAAAGAAACGTAGAATTTCGATATCTAAACGCTCAAACCAAATCTAGGTAGTACAACCATTCAATTTCTCCCATTCATATGGTCAAGGAGAGATAACTATGAAGATAAAATTTACAATGTATACCATAAAAGGGCTTGGTAAATTTTTGTAAATTAATACTATCATTATTATTATTGAAATTATATGTCACGTGGTAAGAATTATGTGTTCATGCGCGGTTTTTACGAATATAGGGATAATATTATTAATATTTCCGTGTGTTTAGAAACAAAAAGTTTTGGAGAGTGAACAAACCCCGCCGGTGAGAATGATCATTTATTCAATGGACCTTAAAGTGAGAGCCTCCCCACGGGTCTTTATTTCCGCCGAAATTGGGAGCATTAATCCTCAGTTGGTTGAGCTCTGCGCCCCTTGCCCCCCCCCCCCTCCTCACCCCTTTAAATAACTTCATGCTCCGTCTAGTATCTAAATATTGTTTATTTTTAGTATTCTTCTTAAAACATGTGAAATATATGACCGTACGAAAAAAAATGAAAAATTAGGCAACTCAAACAAAATGTAGTTAGGGAGTCGGTGAAAAAAAAAAAAATTTAAATAAATGAAAGAGCTTAATTATTAATTAACGACCAACGTTTCGAACGACTTTACAAGGTCATCTTCTGGACTGACAGATATCGACTGGGTATCTCCTAAAAGAGTTTAAAGGTACAGATAGAATTCTTTAAATTTTATATTTTAAAGGTGCAAAAGGATTACTTTTTATTTCAATAACCATACAGTTCAACATCAAAACATTTAATAAAAAGAAACGCAGAATTATGATATCTAAACGCTCAAATCAAATCTAGGTAGTATAACCATTTAATTTTTCACATTCGTTTACACAATAACATTATCACCATCAAAACCTGCCTATTTAATCACTTTTCATCCTTCCAGTTCTAAAACAATAGTTAGTAATCTTCCTCTTTTTTTTTTTTTTTAAATTATATAAACGTTGCCCTGATGAGTTTTTACGCCATATTTATTAATTTTTTTTTTCATGTCATTAGAAGGTTAACCTTATTAAAAATACCATCAAATATCTGTACTTAGTAAATGCATGATTTTGAGCTTTTAAGTAAAGATTCGGAAACTATTTAATTAAATAAACCATTGTTTATTATAAATGATATCTCATCCGATATCAACGGATCTTAAAATCTGTGATTAGTTGACCTGTATGTTGGTATTTCTCAAGTACCACAATCAATTTATATTTACAGCAATCATTATAACTTTTTTTTTTTGATCGTTAAAATTGTAAATTGAAGAGAAAGAAAAATATTTACATTTTCAAAACTTTTATGATGAAGGTACTGAAAACTATTAGCCTACCACCGAGTATCAATATTATAGAAAAAACAACTATATAAAAGATTAATTTTAGCGGTTAATAAATCCAAAAATGAAACACAGTGAAGATTTACTTAAATATTTGTAGCACCTATGTGGTCAAAGACAGCGCACTAATTGCACTAATCCTGATCCGAAGTAATATTTTGGAACTTATTACATCTTATGTGTTTCATATTAAAGGAAAACATGACACCCTTAACATCATGTATACTATGTTTGATACTAGTTTTTCCAAGATTTGTCTTTTAAAGGCAGGACCGAAGACCAAGCAAATTTTTTTTTAGCCTTAAAATCTTTTATTATTAATCTTTATTTATTCCAGCTCGGCTTCTTAAAGCCATACATGGGACCAAGCAAATTAATATGTCCAGAAGTGCGATGGAAAAATAAAGATTACTCATTAGTAGAGATTTCATTTCACTCCAACCATTGTGCGCATGAGTCAGATAAAGGTCAATGAAATATTTACGGATGCTTAGCGACATAGCCAATTAGTCTCTGTGCACAATGTAGGGACATAATTACGTCAGGAGAAACATTAAATTTTCCGCCCTGGACCATGCTGGGGGACCTGTGTAATGAAGCCATGCATAAAACAGCTTTGTCTTGGAAAAGAACCTGGTCTCGGGAGCGA